>CM048745.1:391089257-392444257 GCA_026315105.1 Locusta migratoria
ATAATACTAAGATATTTTATTACTCCCATGTGCCTGTCGATCACCCTGATAAACACCAACCTTGGACTGAGCATACAGGGCAACCCACTAAGGATGACACACGAGTGGAAGAAAGCGTTTACAGTGAAGATACTAAGTCGTTTAGTATTCTTGGCAGTCATCCAGATGATGCGATATTAACTCGATTAGAAGCTTGGAGTACCGAAGAGAGACCTACTAGTACAGAGGTTACTGATGGATTATCAGAGACGGAATATACAACAATTCCTAACGAAAACATTCATTATACTACACAAAATAGGAATCCAACACCTCCAGAGGAAGGCACCCTTTGGAGTGAAACGGAACGACTGAAACCACTTCATGTCGATGACTCTAACGAAACTGATTACTTACATCTGGGTTCAGGTCGCTCAGATGAACACCAACGATGGACTGACAGGCCAGTACAACCAAAGGAGAATGACCCTGATGTGGAAGAAAACCTCTACACATCTGATAGTGAAGGTACTGAGACTTTTAATAGTTATGATAGTCATCCAGATGATACATTAGTAACACCATCAGTCTGGGCGAGAATACAGAAACCTAGCAGTACTGAGATGTCAGATGGTCTCTTTAAGACGCAATATAAGAATATTCTTATTGAAAACATGGATTATTCAACACAAAAGACGGAGCAAATATCTCCTCCAAAACAGGGAACATTTTTGAGTCCAAGCCCAGCATTAGAAACACATCATATCGATGATTCTAACAAGAATCATTACTCCCATCTTCCTCCTAATCCGCCTGATCAACACCAACACTGGACTGAAAACCCAGTACAAGAAACTGAGCATGACACAAAACTGGAAGAAAGCCTATACACACCGGACAGCGAAGATACAGAGACTTTTAATAGTAATGACAGTCTTGCAGATGATACAGTAATAACACCATCATCTTCCTGGGCGAGTATAATGAAACCTAGCAGTACAGAGGTAACAGATGGTGTCCTCAAGACTGAATACAACAACATTGATACTGAAAATGTGGATTATTCAACACAAAAGGAAAACATTTCTCCTGCAGAAGAAGGCTCAGTTTGGAGTCAGAGCCAAGCATTAGAACAACTTCATACAGATAACTCTACGAAATTTTATTACTCCCATGTGCCTACAGATCACCCCGATGAACACCAATCTTGGATTGAGCATAAGGTGCGACCCACTGAGGATGACACACGAGTGAATGAAAGCCTCTACAGTGATGATACTAAGTCGTTTAATATTATTGATAGTCATCCAGATGATGCGATAATAACTCCATTAGTAGTTTGGAGTACCGAAGAGAGACCTACTAGTACAGAGGTTATTGATGGATTATCAGAGACGGAATATGCAACAATTCCTAACGAAAACATGCATTATACTACACAAAATAGGAATCCAACACCTCCTCCAGAGGAAGGCACCCTTTGGAGTGAAACGGAACGACTGAAACCACTTCATGTCGATGACTCTAACGAAACTGATTACTTACATCTGGATTCAGGTCGCTCAGATGAACGCCAACGATGGACTGACAGGCCAGTACAACCAACGGAGAATGACCCTGATGTGGAAGAAAATCTCTACACATCTGATAGTGAAGGTACTGAGACTTTTAATAGTTATGATAGTCATCCAGATGATACATTAGTAACACCATCAGTCTGGGCGAGAATACAGAAACCTAGCAGTACTGAGATGTCAGATGGTGTCTTAAAGACACAATATAAGAATATTATTACTGAAAACATGGATTATTCAACGCAAAAAACGGAGCAAATATCTCATCCAGAAGAAGGGTCATTTTTGAGTCCAAGCACAGCATTAGAAACACATCATATCGATGATTCTAACAATCCTGATTACTCCCATCTTCCTCCTAATCCCACTGATCAACGCCGACGCTGGAATGAAAACCCAGTACAAGAAACTGAGCATGACACAAAATTGAAAGAAAGCCTCTACACACCGGACAGCGAAGATACAGAGACGTTTAATGGTCATGACAGTCTGCCAGATGATACAGCAATAACACCATCATCTTCCTGGGCGAGTATACAGAAACCTAGCAGTACACAGGTATCAGAGGGTGACTTCAAGACTGAAAACAAAAACATTCTTACTGAAAATGTGGATTATTCAACCAAAATTAAGGAAAACATATCTCCTCCAGAAAAAGGCTCAGTTTGGAGTCAGAGCCAAGCATTAGAACCACTTCATATAGATAATACTAAGAAATTTTATTACTCCCATATGCCTTCCGATCACGCTGATGAACACCAATCTTGGACTGAGCATAAGTTACGACCCATTGAGGATGACACACGAGTGAATGAAAGCCTCTACAGTGAAGATGCTAAGTCGTTTAATATTCTTGACAGTCATCCAGATGATGCGATAATAACTCCATTAGAAGTTTGGAGTACCAAAGAGAGACCTACTAGTACAGAGGTTATTGATGGATTATCAGAGACGGAATATGCAACAATTCCTAACGAAAACATTCATTATACTACACAAAATAGGAATCCAACACCTCCTCCAGAGGAAGGCACCCTTTGGAGTGAAACTGAACGACTGAAACCACTTCATGTCGATGACTCTAACGAAACTGATTACTTACATCTTCCTCCTAATCCCCCTGATCAACACCAACGCTGGACTGAAAACCCAGTACAAAAAACTGAGCATCACAGAAAATGGGATGAAAGCCTCTACACACCGGTCAGCGAAGATACAGAGACGTTTAATAGTAATGACAGTCTGCCAGATGATACAGTAATAACACCATCATCTTCCTGGGCGAGTATACAGAAACCTAGCAGTACAGAGGCATCAGATGGTATCCTCAAGACTGAATACAACAACATTCTTACTGAAAATGTGGATTATTCAACACAAAAGGAAAACATTTCTCCTCCAGAAGAAGGCTCAGTTTGGAGTCAGAGCCAAGCATTAGATCCACTTCATACAGATAATACTAAGAAATTTTATTACTCCCATGTGCCTGTCGATCACCCTGATAAACACCAACCTTGGACTGAGCATACAGGGCAACCCACTAAGGATGACACACGAGTGGAAGAAAGCCTTTACAGTGAAGATACTAAGTCGTTTAGTATTCTTGGCAGTCATCCAGACGAAGCGATATTAACTCGATTAGAAGCTTGGAGTACCGAAGAGAGACCTACTAGTACAGAGGTTACTGATGGATTATCAGAGACGGAATATACAACAATTCCTAACGAAAACATTCATTATACTACACAAAATAGGAATCCAACACCTCCAGAGGAAGGCACCCTTTGGAGTGAAACGGAACGACTGAAACCACTTCATGTCGATGACTCTAACGAAACTGATTACTTACATCTGGGTTCAGGTCGCTCAGATGAACACCAACGATGGACTGACAGGCCAGTACAACCAACGGAGAATGACCCTGATGTGGAAGAAAACCTCTACACATCTGATAGTGAAGGTACTGAGACTTTTAATAGTTATGATAGTCATCCAGATGATACATTAGTAACACCATCAGTCTGGGCGAGAATACAGAAACCTAGCAGTACTGAGATGTCAGATGGTCTCTTAAAGACGCAATATAAGAATATTCTTACTGAAAACATGGATTATTCAACACAAAAGACGGAGCAAATATCTCCTCCAAAACAGGGAACATTTTTGAGTCCAAGCCCAGCATTAGAAACACATCATATCGATGATTCTAACAAGAATCATTACTCCCATCTTCCTCCTAATCCCCCTGATCAACACCAACACTGGACTGAAAACCCAGTACAAGAAACTGAGCATGACACAAAACTGGAAGAAAGCCTATACACACCGGACAGCGAAGATACAGAGACTTTTAATAGTAATGACAGTCTTGCAGATGATACAGTAATAACACCATCATCTTCCTGGGCGAGTATAATGAAACCTAGCAGTACAGAGGTAACAGATGGTGTCCTCAAGACTGAATACAACAACATTGATACTGAAAATGTGGATTATTCAACACAAAAGGAAAACATTTCTCCTGCAGAAGAAGGCTCAGTTTGGAGTCAGAGCCAAGCATTAGAACAACTTCATACAGATAACTCTACGAAATTTTATTACTCCCATGTGCCTACAGATCACCCCGATGAACACCAATCTTGGATTGAGCATAAGGTGCGACCCACTGAGGATGACACACGAGTGAATGAAAGCCTCTACAGTGATGATACAAAGTCGTTTAATATTATTGATAGTCATCCAGATGATGCGATAATAACTCCATTAGTAGTTTGGAGTACCAAAGAGAGACCTACTAGTACAGAGGTTATTGATGGATTATCAGAGACGGAATATGCAACAATTCCTAATGAAAACATGCATTATACTACACAAAATAGGAATCCAACACCTCCTCCAGAGGAAGGCACCCTTTGGAGTGAAACGGAACGACTGAAACCACTTCATGTCGATGACTCTAACGAAACTGATTACTTACATCTGGATTCAGGTCGCTCAGATGAACGCCAACGATGGACTGACAGGCCAGTACAACCAACGGAGAACGACCCTGATGTGGAAGAAAATCTCTACACATCTGATAGTGAAGGTACTGAGACTTTTAATAGTTATGATAGTCATCCAGATGATACATTAGTAACACCATCAGTCTGGGCGAGAATACAGAAACCTAGCAATACTGAGATGTCAGATGGTGTCTTAAAGACACAATATAAGAATATTATTACTGAAAACATGGATTATTCAACGCAAAAAACGGAGCAAATATCTCATCCAGAAGAAGGGTCATTTTTGAGTCCAAGCACAGCATTAGAAACACATCATATCGATGATTCTAACAATCCTGATTACTCCCATCTTCCTCCTAATCCCACTGATCAACGCCGACGCTGGAATGAAAACCCAGTACAAGAAACTGAGCATGACACAAAATTGAAAGAAAGCCTCTACACACCGGACAGCGAAGATACAGAGACGTTTAATAGTCATGACAGTCTGCCAGATGATACAGTAATAACACCATCATCTTCCTGGGCGAGTATACAGAAACCTAGCAGTACACAGGTATCAGAGGGTGACTTCAAGACTGAAAACAAAAACATTCTTACTGAAAATGTGGATTATTCAACCAAAATTAAGGAAAACATATCTCCTCCAGAAAAAGGCTCAGTTTGGAGTCAGAGCCAAGCATTAGAACCACTTCATATAGATAATACTAAGAAATTTTATTACTCCCATATGCCTTCCGATCACGCTGATGAACACCAATCTTGGACTGAGCATAAGTTTCGACCCATTGAGGATGACACACGAGTGAATGAAAGCCTCTACAGTGAAGATGCTAAGTCGTTTAATATTCTTGACAGTCATCCAGATGATGCGATAATAACTCCATTAGATGTTTGGAGTACCAAAGAGAGACCTACTAGTACAGAGGTTATTGATGGATTATCAGAGACGGAATATGCAACTATTCCTAACGAAAACATTCATTATACTACACAAAATAGGAATCCAACACCTCCTCCAGAGGAAGGCACCCTTTGGAGTGAAACTGAACGACTGAAACCACTTCATGTCGATGACTCTAACGAAACTGATTACTTACATCTTCCTCCTAATCCCCCTGATCAACACCAACGCTGGACTGAAAACCCAGTACAAAAAACTGAGCATCACAGAAAATGGGAAGAAAGCCTCTACACACCGGTCAGCGAAGATACAGAGACGTTTAATAGTAATGACAGTCTGCCAGATGATACAGTAATAACACCATCATCTTCCTGGGCGAGTATACAGAAACCTAGCAGTACAGAGGCATCAGATGGTATCCTCAAGACTGAATACAACAACATTCTTACTGAAAATGTGGATTATTCAACACAAAAGGAAAACATTTCTCCTCCAGAAGAAGGCTCAGTTTGGAGTCAGAGCCAAGCATTAGATCCACTTCATACAGATAATACTAAGAAATTTTATTACTCCCATGTGCCTGTCGATCACCCTGATAAACACCAACCTTGGACTGAGCATACAGGGCAACCCACTAAGGATGACACACGAGTGGAAGAAAGCCTTTACAGTGAAGATACTAAGTCGTTTAGTATTCTTGGCAGTCATCCAGACGAAGCGATATTAACTCGATTAGAAGCTTGGAGTACCGAAGAGAGACCTACTAGTACAGAGGTTACTGATGGATTATCAGAGACGGAATATACAACAATGCCTAACGAAAACATTCATTATACTACACAAAATAGGAATCCAACACCTCCAGAGGAAGGCACCCTTTGGAGTGAAACGGAACGACTGAAACCACTTCATGTCGATGACTCTAACGAAACTGATTACTTACATCTGGGTTCAGGTCGCTCAGATGAACACCAACGATGGACTGACAGGCCAGTACAACCAACGGAGAATGACCCTGATGTGGAAGAAAACCTCTACACATCTGATAGTGAAGGTACTGAGACTTTTAATAGTTATGATAGTCATCCAGATGATACATTAGTAACACCATCAGTCTGGGCGAGAATACAGAAACCTAGCAGTACTGAGATGTCAGATGGTCTCTTAAAGACGCAATATAAGAATATTCTTACTGAAAACATGGATTATTCAACACAAAAGACGGAGCAAATATCTCCTCCAAAACAGGGAACATTTTTGAGTCCAAGCCCAGCATTAGAAACACATCATATCGATGATTCTAACAAGAATCATTACTCCCATCTTCCTCCTAATCCCCCTGATCAACACCAACACTGGACTGAAAACCCAGTACAAGAAACTGAGCATGACACAAAACTGGAAGAAAGCCTATACACACCGGACAGCGAAGATACAGAGACTTTTAATAGTAATGAAAGTCTTGCAGATGATACAGTAATAACACCATCATCTTCCTGGGCGAGTATACAGAAACCTAGCAGTACAGAGGTAACAGATGGTGTCCTCAAGACTGAATACAACAACATTGATACTGAAAATGTGGATTATTCAACACAAAAGGAAAACATTTCTCCTGCAGAAGAAGGCTCAGTTTGGAGTCAGAGCCAAGCATTAGAACAACTTCATACAGATAACTCTACGAAATTTTATTACTCCCATGTGCCTACAGATCACCCCGATGAACACCAATCTTGGATTGAGCATAAGGTGCGACCCACTGAGGATGACACACGAGTGAATGAAAGCCTCTACAGTGATGATACTAAGTCGTTTAATATTATTGATAGTCATCCAGATGATGCGATAATAACTCCATTAGTAGTTTGGAGTACCAAAGAGAGACCTACTAGTACAGAGGTTATTGATGGATTATCAGAGACGGAATATGCAACAATTCCTAACGAAAACATGCATTATACTACACAAAATAGGAATCCAACACCTCCTCCAGAGGAAGGCACCCTTTGGAGTGAAACGGAACGACTGAAACCACTTCATGTCGATGACTCTAACGAAACTGATTACTTACATCTGGATTCAGGTCGCTCAGATGAACGCCAACGATGGACTGACAGGCCAGTACAACCAACGGAGAATGACCCTGATGTGGAAGAAAATCTCTACACATCTGATAGTGAAGGTACTGAGACTTTTAATAGTTATGATAGTCATCCAGATGATACATTAGTAACACCATCAGTCTGGGCGAGAATACAGAAACCTAGCAGTACTGAGATGTCAGATGGTGTCTTAAAGACACAATATAAGAATATTATTACTGAAAACATGGATTATTCAACGCAAAAAACGGAGCAAATATCTCATCCAGAAGAAGGGTCATTTTTGAGTCCAAGCACAGCATTAGAAACACATCATATCGATGATTCTAACAATCCTGATTACTCCCATCTTCCTCCTAATCCCACTGATCAACGCCGACGCTGGAATGAAAACCCAGTACAAGAAACTGAGCATGACACAAAATTGAAAGAAAGCCTCTACACACCGGACAGCGAAGATACAGAGACTTTTAATAGTAATGACAGTCTTGCAGATGATACAGCAATAACACCATCATCTTCCTGGGCGAGTATACAGAAACCTAGCAGTACACAGGTATCAGAGGGTGACTTCAAGACTGAAAACAAAAACATTCTTACTGAAAATGTGGATTATTCAACCAAAATTAAGGAAAACATATCTCCTCCAGAAAAAGGCTCAGTTTGGAGTCAGAGCCAAGCATTAGAACCACTTCATATAGATAATACTAAGAAATTTTATTACTCCCATATGCCTTCCGATCACGCTGATGAACACCAATCTTGGACTGAGCATAAGTTTCGACCCATTGAGGATGACACACGAGTGAATGAAAGCCTCTACAGTGAAGATGCTAAGTCGTTTAATATTCTTGACAGTCATCCAGATGATGCGATAATAACTCCATTAGAAGTTTGGAGTACCAAAGAGAGACCTACTAGTACAGAGGTTATTGATGGATTATCAGAGACGGAATATGCAACAATCCCTAACGAAAACATTCATTATACTACACAAAATAGGAATCCAACACTTCCAGAGGAAGGCACCCTTTGGAGTGAAACGGAACGACTGAAACCACTTCATGTCGACGACTCTAACGAAACTGATTACTTACATCTTCCTCCTAATCCCCCTGATCAACACCAACGCTGGACTGAAAACCCAGTACAAAAAACTGAGCATCACAGAAAATGGGAAGAAAGCCTCTACACACCGGTCAGCGAAGATACAGAGACGTTTAATAGTAATGACAGTCTGCCAGATGATACAGTAATAACACCATCATCTTCCTGGGCGAGTATACAGAAACCTAGCAGTACAGAGGCATCAGATGGTATCCTCAAGACTGAATACAACAACATTCTTACTGAAAATGTGGATTATTCAACACAAAAGGAAAACATTTCTCCTCCAGAAGAAGGCTCAGTTTGGAGTCAGAGCCAAGCATTAGAACCACTTCATATAGATAATACTAAGAAATTTTATTACTCCCATGTGCCTGTCGATCACCCTGATAAACACCAACCTTGGACTGAGCATACAGGGCAACCCACTAAGGATGACACACGAGTGGAAGAAAGCCTTTACAGTGAAGATACTAAGTCGTTTAGTATTCTTGGCAGTCATCCAGATGATGCGATATTAACTCGATTAGAAGCTTGGAGTACCGAAGAGAGACCTACTAGTACAGAGGTTACTGATGGATTATCAGAGACGGAATATACAACAATTCCTAACGAAAACATTCATTATACTACACAAAATAGGAATCCAACACCTCCAGAGGAAGGCACCCTTTGGAGTGAAACGGAACGACTGAAACCACTTCATGTCGATGACTCTAACGAAACTGATTACTTACATCTGGGTTCAGGTCGCTCAGATGAACACCAACGATGGACTGACAGGCCAGTACAACCAACGGAGAATGACCCTGATGTGGAAGAAAACCTCTACACATCTGATAGTGAAGGTACTGAGACTTTTAATAGTTATGATAGTCATCCAGATGATACATTAGTAACACCATCAGTCTGGGCGAGAATACAGAAACCTAGCAGTACTGAGATGTCAGATGGTCTCTTAAAGACGCAATATAAGAATATTCTTACTGAAAACATGGATTATTCAACACAAAAAACGGAGCAAATATCTCCTCCAAAACAGGGAACATTTTTGAGTCCAAGCCCAGCATTAGAAACACATCATATCGATGATTCTAACAAGAATCATTACTCCCATCTTCCTCCTAATCCCCCTGATCAACACCAACACTGGACTGAAAACCCAGTACAAGAAACTGAGCATGACACAAAACTGGAAGAAAGCCTATACACACCGGACAGCGAAGATACAGAGACTTTTAATAGTAATGACAGTCTTGCAGATGATACAGTAAAAACACCATCATCTTCCTGGGCGAGTATACAGAAACCTAGCAGTACAGAGGTAACAGATGGTGTCCTCAAGACTGAATACAACAACATTGATACTGAAAATGTGGATTATTCAACACAAAAGGAAAACATTTCTCCTGCAGAAGAAGGCTCAGTTTGGAGTCAGAGCCAAGCATTAGAACAACTTCATACAGATAACTCTACGAAATTTTATTACTCCCATGTGCCTACAGATCACCCCGATGAACACCAATCTTGGATTGAGCATAAGGTGCGACCCACTGAGGATGACACACGAGTGAATGAAAGCCTCTACAGTGATGATACTAAGTCGTTTAATATTATTGATAGTCATCCAGATGATGCGATAATAACTCCATTAGTAGTTTGGAGTACCGAAGAGAGACCTACTAGTACAGAGGTTATTGATGGATTATCAGAGACGGAATATGCAACAATTCCTAACGAAAACATGCATTATACTACACAAAATAGGAATCCAACACCTCCTCCAGAGGAAGGCACCCTTTGGAGTGAAACGGAACGACTGAAACCACTTCATGTCGATGACTCTAACGAAACTGATTACTTACATCTGGATTCAGGTCGCTCAGATGAACACCAACGATGGACTGACAGGCCAGTACAACCAACGGAGAATGACCCTGATGTGGAAGAAAATCTCTACACATCTGATAGTGAAGGTACTGAGACTTTTAATAGTTATGATAGTCATCCAGATGATACATTAGTAACACCATCAGTCTGGGCGAGAATACAGAAACCTAGCAGTACTGAGATGTCAGATGGTGTCTTAAAGACACAATATAAGAATATTATTACTGAAAACATGGATTATTCAACGCAAAAAACGGAGCAAATATCTCATCCAGAAGAAGGGTCATTTTTGAGTCCAAGCACAGCATTAGAAACACATCATATGGATGATTCTAACAATCCTGATTACTCCCATCTTCCTCCTAATCCCACTGATCAACGCCGACGCTGGAATGAAAACCCAGTACAAGAAACTGAGCATGACACAAAATTGAAAGAAAGCCTCTACACACCGGACAGCGAAGATACAGAGACGTTTAATAGTCATGACAGTCTGCCAGATGATACAGTAATAACACCATCATCTTCCTGGGCGAGTATACAGAAACCTAGCAGTACACAGGTATCAGAGGGTGACTTCAAGACTGAAAACAAAAACATTCTTACTGAAAATGTGGATTATTCAACCAAAATTAAGGAAAACATATCTCCTCCAGAAAAAGGCTCAGTTTGGAGTCAGAGCCAAGCATTAGAACCACTTCATATAGATAATACTAAGAAATTTTATTACTCCCATATGCCTTCCGATCACGCTGATGAACACCAATCTTGGACTGAGCATAAGTTTCGACCCATTGAGGATGACACACGAGTGAATGAAAGCCTCTACAGTGAAGATGCTAAGTCGTTTAATATTCTTGACAGTCATCCAGATGATGCGATAATAACTCCATTAGAAGTTTGGAGTACCGAGGAGAGACCTACTAGTACAGAGGTTATTGATGGATTATCAGAGACGGAATATGCAACAATTCCTAACGAAAACATTCATTATACTACACAAAATAGGAATCCAACACCTCCAGAGGAAGGCACCCTTTGGAGTGAAACGGAACGACTGAAACCACTTCATGTCGATGACTCTGACGAAACTGATTACTTACATCTTCCTCCTAATCCCCCTGATCAACACCAACGCTGGACTGAAAACCCAGTACAAAAAACTGAGCATCACAGAAAATGGGAAGAAAGCCTCTACACACCGGTCAGCGAAGATACAGAGACGTTTAATAGTAATGACAGTCTGCCAGATGATACAGTAATAACACCATCATCTTCCTGGGCGAGTATACAGAAACCTAGCAGTACAGAGGCATCAGATGGTATCCTCAAGACTGAATACAACAACATTCTTACTGAAAATGTGGATTATTCAACACAAAAGGAAAACATTTCTCCTCCAGAAGAAGGCTCAGTTTGGAGTCAGAGCCAAGCATTAGATCCACTTCATATAGATAATACTAAGAAATTTTATTACTCCCATGTGCCTGTCGATCACCCTGATAAACACCAACCTTGGACTGAGCATACAGGGCAACCCACTAAGGATGACACACGAGTGGAAGAAAGCCTTTACAGTGAAGATACTAAGTCGTTTAGTATTCTTGGCAGTCATCCAGACGATGCGATATTAACTCGATTAGAAGCTTGGAGTACCGAAGAGAGACCTACTAGTACAGAGGTTACTAATGGATTATCAGAGACGGAATATACAACAATTCCTAACGAAAACATTCATTATACTACACAAAATAGGAATCCAACACCTCCAGAGGAAGGCACCCTTTGGAGTGAAACGGAACGACTGAAACCACTTCATGTCGATGACTCTAACGAAACTGATTACTTACATCTGGGTTCAGGTCGCTCAGATGAACACCAACGATGGACTGACAGGCCAGTACAACCAACGGAGAATGACCCTGATGTGGAAGAAAACCTCTACACATCTGATAGTGAAGGTACTGAGACTTTTAATAGTTATGATAGTCATCCAGATGATACATTAGTAACACCATCAGTCTGGGCGAGAATACAGAAACCTAGCAGTACTGAGATGTCAGATGGTCTCTTAAAGACGCAATATAAGAATATTCTTACTGAAAACATGGATTATTCAACACAAAAAACGGAGCAAATATCTCCTCCAAAACAGGGAACATTTTTGAGTCCAAGCCCAGCATTAGAAACACATCATATCGATGATTCTAACAAGAATCATTACTCCCATCTTCCTCCTAATCCCCCTGATCAACACCAACACTGGACTGAAAACCCAGTACAAGAAACTGAGCATGACACAAAACTGGAAGAAAGCCTATACACACCGGACAGCGAAGATACAGAGACTTTTAATAGTAATGACAGTCTTGCAGATGATACAGTAATAACACCATCATCTTCCTGGGCGAGTATACAGAAACCTAGCAGTACAGAGGTAACAGATGGTGTCCTCAAGATTGAATACAACAACATTGATACTGAAAATGTGGATTATTCAACACAAAAGGAAAACATTTCTCCTGCAGAAGAAGGCTCAGTTTGGAGTCAGAGCCAAGCATTAGAACAACTTCATACAGATAACTCTACGAAATTTTATTACTCCCATGTGCCTACAGATCACCCCGATGAACACCAATCTTGGATTGAGCATAAGGTGCGACCCACTGAGGATGACACACGAGTGAATGAAAGCCTCTACAGTGATGATACTAAGTCGTTTAATATTATTGATAGTCATCCAGATGATGCGATAATAACTCCATTAGTAGTTTGGAGTACCGAAGAGAGACCTACTAGTACAGAGGTTATTGATGGATTATCAGAGACGGAATATGCAACAATTCCTAATGAAAACATGCATTATACTACACAAAATAGGAATCCAACACCTCCTCCAGAGGAAGGCACCCTTTGGAGTGAAACGGAACGACTGAAACCACTTCATGTCGATGACTCTAACGAAACTGATTACTTACATCTGGATTCAGGTCGCTCAGATGAACGCCAACGATGGACTGACAGGCCAGTACAACCAACGGAGAACGACCCTGATGTGGAAGAAAATCTCTACACATCTGATAGTGAAGGTACTGAGACTTTTAATAGTTATGATAGTCATCCAGATGATACATTAGTAACACCATCAGTCTGGGCGAGAATACAGAAACCTAGCAGTACTGAGATGTCAGATGGTGTCTTAAAGACACAATATAAGAATATTATTACTGAAAACATGGATTATTCAACGCAAAAAACGGAGCAAATATCTCATCCAGAAGAAGGGTCATTTTTGAGTCCAAGCACAGCATTAGAAACACATCATATCGATGATTCTAATAATCCTGATTACTCCCATCTTCCTCCTAATCCCACTGATCAACGCCGACGCTGGAATGAAAACCCAGTACAAGAAACTGAGCATGACACAAAATTGAAAGAAAGCCTCTACACACCGGACAGCGAAGATACAGAGACGTTTAATAGTCATGACAGTCTGCCAGATGATACAGTAATAACACCATCATCTTCCTGGGCGAGTATACAGAAACCTAGCAGTACACAGGTATCAGAGGGTGACTTCAAGACTGAAAACAAAAACATTCTTACTGAAAATGTGGATTATTCAACCAAAATTAAGGAAAACATATCTCCTCCAGAAAAAGGCTCAGTTTGGAGTCAGAGCCAAGCATTAGAACCACTTCATATAGATAATACTAAGAAATTTTATTACTCCCATATGCCTTCCGATCACGCTGATGAACACCAATCTTGGACTGAGCATAAGTTTCGACCCATTGAGGATGACACACGAGTGAATGAAAGCCTCTACAGTGAAGATGCTAAGTCGTTTAATATTCTTGACAGTCATCCAGATGATGCAATAATAACTCCATTAGAAGTTTGGAGTACCGAAGACAGGCCTACTAGTACAGAGGTTATTGATGGATTATCAGAGACGGAATATGCAACAATTCCTAACGAAAACATTCATTATACTACACAAAATAGGAATCCAACACCTCCAGAGGAAGGCACCCTTTGGAGTGAAACGGAACGACTGAAACCACTTCATGTCGATGACTCTAACGAAACTGATTACTTACATCTGGGTTCAGGTCGCTCAGATGAACACCAACGATGGACTGACAGGCCAGTACAACCAACGGAGAATGACCCTGATGTGGAAGAAAACCTCTACACATCTGATAGTGAAGGTACTGAGTCTTTTAATAGTTACGACAGTCATCCAGATGATACAATAATAGCACCATCAGTCTGGGCGAGAATACATAAACCTAGCAGTACTGAGATGTCAGATGGTGTCTTAAAGACGCAATATAAGAATATTATTACTGAAAACATGGATTATTCAACGCAAAAAACGGAGCAAATATCTCATCCAGAAGAAGGGACATTTTTGAGTCCAAGCCCGACATTAGAAACACATCATATCGATGATTCTAACAAACCTGATTACTCCCATCTTCCTCCTAATCCCCCTGATCAACACCAACGCTGGACTGAAAACCCAGTACAAGAAACTGAGCATGACAGAAAATGGGAAGAAAGCCTCCACACACCGGACAGCGAAGATACAGAGACGTTTAATAGTAATGACAGTCTTGCAGATGATACAGTAATAACACCATCATCTTCCTGGGCGAGTATACAGAAACCTAGCAGTACAGAGGCATCAGATAGTGTCCTCAAGACTGAATACAACAACATTCTTACTGAAAATGTGGATTATTCAACACAAAAGGAAAACATTTCTCCTGCAGAAGAAGGCTCAGTTTGGAGTCAGAGCCAAGCATTAGAACAACTTCATACAGATAACTCTACGAAATTTTATTACTCCCATGTGCCTACAGATCACCCCGATGAACACCAATCTTGGATTGAGCATAAGGTGCGACCCACTGAGGATGACACACGAGTGAATGAAAGCCTCTACAGTGAAGATACTAAGTCGTTTAGTATTCTTGGCAGTAAGCCATATGATGCGATATTAACTCCATTAGAAGTTTGGAGTACCGAAGAGAGGCCTACTAGTACAGATGTTATTGATGGATTATCAGAGACAGAATATACAACTATTTCTAACGAAAACATGCATTATACTACACAAAATAGGAATCCAACACCTCTTCCAGAGGAAGCCACCCTTTGGAGTGGAACAGAACGACTGAAACCACTTCATGTCGATGACTCTAACGAAACTGATTACTTACATCTTGATTCAGTTCGCTCAGATGAACTCCAACGATGGACTGACAAGCCAGTGCAACCAGCGGACCATGACACTGATGTGGAAGAAAACGTCTACATACTCGATAGTGAAGGTAGTGAGGCTTCTAATAATGATAAGAGTCGTCCAGTTGACACGCTAATAATACCAACATTTTTCTCGACGAGTATACAGAAACCTAGCGGAACTAAAATATCAGCTGGTGTCTTTAAGGCCGACTACAAGAGCATTTTTACAGAAAGTATGGACTATTCTACCCAAAAAATGGAGCAATTTTCTATTTCAGGTGACGACACATTTTTGAGTACAAGCCAAAAATTACAACAACAGAGCGCAGATTCTAAAGAATCTGAATACTCTCATGAGTCTTCTGATGTAATCCAACGCTGGACTGAGAAGACTGTGCAACCAGCTGTGTACGAAAAAGATTTGGAAGAAAACCTCTACACACACGAAAGTGAAAGTACAGAAATGTTTAATACTCGAGACAGTCATCCATCAGAAGTCTGGACGAGCAAGGACAGACCGAGCAGTACGGAGATTATTGATGCAGTGTCAAGTATGACAAACAGTGACGTTCCTACCGAAGAGAGAGATTATAAGAACCAAAGAAGCGCACAAATCTCATCTACTGAAAAAGCCACACTTGGGAACCAAACACAAATTCTTAAACCACTCCATGACGACGATACTGACAAACATAATTACTCGCCTATGCCATCATTTCCCTATGATAAACAACAACGTGGGACACAGTGGCCGGAGCAACAAATAGACCATGAAATAAAAATAGAAAAAAACAGTTACACACACAACAATAAAGATACCGAACCGTATATTCCACATGGCAATCATCCAGATGAAACAATATTCACTCCATCAGCAGTCTGGACAAGCAAAGATAGACCTAGCAGTACAGAGATTACTGATGGAATTCCACAGACAGAATATTCAAATATTCCTACTGAAAAGACAGATTATACAAAACAAACAATCGAACCATTATCTCCTCCAGAAGACAACAAACTTTGGAGCGAAACACCTGTTCCGGAACCACTTCATGGCGATGACATTGACAAATTTAATTACTCACATAAGCTTTCAGTTACCTATGATGAACAACAACAAAGGCCACGTGGGACAGAGCAACCAACTGACCATGACACAGAAGTGCAACAAAGCCTCTACACAGCCGACAGTAAACATACCGACATCGTTAATACTGCTGGCAGTCATCCTGATGATATATTAACACCGTCAGCCGTCTGGACGAGTGAAAAGAAACCCAGCAGTACAGAGAGTACTAATGGAGTGCCACAGATGGAATATTCAAATATTCCTAATGAAAAGACAGAATACAGAACAAATACAATCGAGTCATTATCACCTCCAGTAGAAAACAATCTATGGAGCGAAAAACCACTTTTGGAACCACTTCAAGGCGATGACGTTAACAAATTTAATTACTCACATGGGCCTTTTTTTACCTCTGATGAACAACAACACAGGCCACATAGGCCAGTGCAACCAACTGACCATAACACAGAAATGCAAGGAACCCTCTACACAGCCGACAGTAAAGATACCGTCACGATTAATCCTTATGGCAGTCATCCTGATGATACGACATTAACACCATCAGCAGTCGGGACGAGCAAAGAGAGACCCAGCAGTACAGAGACTACTGATGGACTGCCACAGATGGAATATTCGAATATTCCGACTGAAAAGACAGATTATACAACACAAAGAATAGAACCATTATCGCCTCCAGAAGGAAAAGGGCTATTGAGCGAAAAACCAGTTTTGGAACCACTTCATGGCGATGACATTGATAAATTAAATGACTCACACGTACCTTCAGTAACCTATGATGAACAACAACACAGGCCAGGTGGGCCAGTGCAACCTACTGACCATGACACAGAAGTGCAAGAAAGCTTCTACACAACCAACAGTAAAGATACCGTCACGATTAATCCTTATGGCACTCATCCTGATGATACGACATTAACACCATCAGAAGTCGGGACGAGCACAGAGAGACCTAGTAATACAGAGACTACTGATGGACTGCCACAGATGGAATATTCGAATATACCTACTGAAAAGACAGATTATACAACACAAAGAATCGAACCATTATTGCCTCCAGAAGAAAAAGGGCTATTGAGCGAAAAACCAGTTTTGGAACCACTTCATGGCGATGACATTGACAAATTAAATGACTCACATGTACCTTCAGTAACCTATGATGAACAACAACACAGGCCAGGTGGGCCAGTGCAACCTACTGACCATGACACAGAAGTGCAAGAAAGCCTCTACACAACCGACAGTAAAGATCCCGTCACGATAAGTCCTTATGGCAGTCATCCTGATGATACGACATTAATACCATCAGCAGTCGGGACGAGCAAAGAGAGACCCAGCAGTACAGAGACTACTGATGGACTGCCACAGACGGAATATTCGAATATTCCGACTGAAAAGACAGATTATACAATACTAACAATCGAACCATTATCTCCTCCAGAAGAAAACAAGCTATTGAGCGAAAAACCAGTTTTGGAACCACTTCATGGCGATGACATTGACAAATTAAATGACTCGCATGTGCCTTCAGTTACCTATGATGAACAACAACACAGGCCAGGTGGGCCAGTGCAACCTACTGACCATGACACAGAAGTGCAAGAAAGCCTCTACACAACCGACAGTAAAGATACCGTCACGATAAGTCCTTATGTCAGTCATCCTGATGATACGACATTAACACCATCAGCAGTCGAGACGAGCAAAGAGAGACCTAGCAGTACAGAGACTACTGATGGACTGCCACAGATGGAATATTCAAATATTCCTACTGAAAATAGAGATAATACAACACAACCAATCGAACCATTATCTCCTCCAGAAGAAACCAATGAATGGAGCGAAATACTAGTTTTGGAACCACTTCATGGTGATGACACTGACAAATTTAATTACTCACATGTGCCTTCAGTTACCTATGATGTACAACACAGGCCACATGGGCCAGTGAAACCAACTGACTATGACACTGTAGTGCAAGAAAGCCTCTACACAGCCGACAGTAAAGATACCCACACATTTAATCCTCATGGCAGTCACCCCGATTATACAATATTAACACCATCTGCAGCCTGGACAAGCAAAGAGATACGTAGTAGTTCACAAATTACTGATGCAGTGTCAGTAATGGAATATTCAAACATTCATACTGAAGATATAGATGATACAACGGAAAGAAGCGAACGAATATCTCATCCAGACGAAAACACCATTTCGTATAAAAAACAAGTCTTCGACCCACTTCATGTCGATGATACTTACAAATTAAATTACCCCCCTGTGCATTCAGTTGCCTATGATAACGAAGAACGCCAAAACCAGAGCCCAGTCGAACCAACCCAGCATGACCGAGTAGTTGAAGTAAGTTTGTACACACCTTTTAGCGAAGATAACGAGACCTTTAGTAGTTATGCTGCAGATGAAAGAAATCTCTGGGCTGGAGGAGAAGAATTGGAACCTCATATTATTGATCACAAAAAATTTAATTACTCTCATGTGCCTCCAGTTGAACACCAAAGCTGGACTGAAAAACCAAAGGAAACAATCAGGCATGACACAGACATGAATGAAAGCCTCAACACACTCAATAGCGGAGAAACCGAGTCTTTTAATATTGACGACAGTCGTCCAGATGACACAGTAACAATTTCAACACCTGTCTTGACGATCATAAAGAAACCTAGCAGTAGAGAGATAATGGATGGAGTGTTAAAGACAGGATATACGTATATTCTTACTGAAAACGTCCATTACAAAGCCCAACAAACGGAAACAGTATCACCTCCAGAAGAAAACATCCTTTGGAATAGAGGACAAGAGCTGCAACAATATCACCTTGATGAACCCAAAAAGTTTAATATCTCTCATGCGGTGTCAGTTACCTCTGTTGAACACAAAAGCTGGAATGAGAAACTAACTGAACCAATCGCACATGACACAGACTTGGAAGAAAGCGTCTACATACCCGATAGCGAAGATACTGCGACTTTTAGTAGTTCTGACAGTCATCCAGATGACACAGTAATAGCTCCATCACCTATCTGGACCAGCATAGAGAAACGAAGCAGTACAGAGATATCGGATGGTGTCTTAAGGACACAATATAAGAACTTACTAACTGAAAACGTTGATTATACAAGTGAAGTAAAGATACCAATACCTCCTCCAACAGAAAGCAACCTTTGGACTAGAGGACAAGAGTTGGAACCACCTCAAATCGATGATTCCGAAAAATTAAATTACTCTCATGTGCCTCCCGTTATCTCAGTTGAACACCAAAGCTGGACTGAAAAACCAAAGAAAACAATCGACCATGACACAGACATTGCTGAAAGTCTCTACACACCCAATAGCGGAGAAACCGAGTCTTTTAATAGTCGTGACAGTCGTCCAGATGACACAGTAATTATTCCTTCATCTGTCTTGACGATCATAAGGAAACCAAGCAGTACATACATATCGGATGGTGTGTTAAAGACACAATATAACAACTTACTAATTGAAAACGTCGATTATACAAGGGAAGAAAAGAAACCAATACCTCCTCCAACAGAAAGCAACCTTCGGACTGGAAGAAAAGAGTTGGAACCACCTCAAGTCGATGATTCCAAAAAATTAAATTACTCTCATGTGCCTCCAGTTACTTCAATTGAACAGCAAAGCTGGACTGAAAAATCAATGGAAACAATCGGGCACGACACAGACGTGGATGAAACCCACTACATACACAATAGCAGAGATACCCAGACTTTTAATAGTCATGACAGTCGTCCAGATGACTCAGTAACAATTTCAACATCTTTCATGACGATCATAGAGAAACCTAGCAGTACAGAGATAATTGATAGTGTCTTAAAGACAGGATATACGAATATTCTTACTGAAAACGTCCATTACAAAGCCCAACAAACGGAAACAGTATCACCTCCAAAAGAAACCATCCTTTGGAATAGAGGAAAAGAGCTGCAATCACATCACGTTGATGAACCCAGAAAGTTAAATTACTCTCATGCGGTGTCAGTTATCTCTGTTGAACACCAAAGCTGGAATGAGAAACCAATTGTACCAATCGCGCATGACACAGACTTGGAAGAAAGCGTCTACACACCCGATAGCGAAGATACCGAGACTTTTAGTAGTTCTGACAGTCATCCAGATGACACAGTAATAACTCCTTCACCTATCTGGACGAGCATCGAGAAACCTAGCAGTACAGAGATATCTGACGGTGTCTTAAAGACACAATATAACAACTTACTAGCTGAGAACGTCGATTATACAAGTGAAGAAAAGAAACCAGTACCTCCTCCAACAGAAAGAAATTTTTGGTCTGGAGGACAAGAGTTGGAAACACCTCATATCGATGATTCAAAACTATCTAGTTATTCGCATGTGTTTTCAGTTCTCTCCAATGAACACCAACATTGGACACACAAGGCAGTTCAACAAACTGAACTTGACACAGCAGTGGAAGGAAGCCGCTACACACCCAATAGGGAAGATGCTGTGTCTTTTAATACGCATGGTTCTCAGCCAGATGATACAGTTATAACTCCATCATCTGTCTGGACGAGCATCGAGACTCCTAGAAGTACAGAGATATCGGATGCCGGATCAAAAACAAAATCTACAAACATTCCAACTGAAAAGATATATTACACAACCCAAGAAAATGAAACAGTATCTCCACCTGAAGAAAGCATCCTTTGGACTCGAAAACAAGAAGTGGAACCACCGCATGTGGATGATTCAAAACAATTTATGAACTCGCCTATGCCTTCAGTTCGCTCCGATGAACAACATCTCTGGATTGAGAAGCCAGTGCAACCAACTAGCATTGACTCAGATATCGAAGAAAGCCCCTACACACTCAATAGTCAAGACTCCGACAATTTTAGCAAATATGACAGTCATCGAGATGGAACAGTAGTAACTCAATCAGCCGTCTGGGCTCGTACAGAGACACCTGGCAATACTAGGGTATCGGATGACACTTCAGGGACGGAATCTAGAGACATTGCTTCGGATAGGATCGATTCTACAATTAAAAGAAGGGGACCATTATCTGTTTTTGGTTTAAAAGGAGGGAATAATCAATACAAATCCGATACTCTAAATATAGACACTTTACAAAAACATGAAAATCATCTCGATGAATCAGTACTAATGTCTTCATTGGTCTGGTCCCATGCAGGAATAGTAAGTGGTGAAAATGAAACTCATGACGTATCATTTAAAGAGTCCGTCAACCCCTCTCTCGAACAGAATAATCGTTCACTCGAATGGTCTCCTTCACACGTCAGCACTCGGATTTCAAGCGAGAATGTCCAGTCAGCACATGTCAAATTTAATTATTCCCATTTGCTTTCTGTTCCATATTTTGAACTTCAAAGCAGTACACAAGATATGTTACAACATTCTGAAGACAGTACACAAAAAGAGGACAATCTAAACAATCCCCATAAGCGAACTACTCACATTCTCCGGAAACATGACAGCCATCTTGACGAATCAGAGTTAAAGTCTACACCGGTCTGGTCCAATGCGAAGACAGCAAGCGGTGAAAGTCAAACAGACGACATTCCAAAGGCAGAAACTGACTACATTTCAGTAGAACATAAAATACATTCCACTGAAAACAGCGAATCAATGTCTGTTTCAGAAGATATCAGTCGTTGGATTGCCAAGCAGGACGTCGCGTCATCTAGTGTCGAAAGTTCAAACAAATTTAATTACTCCCATTTTCCTTCTGTTCCATATGTTGAACTCCAACGCATGACACTAGATTTATTACAGCAACCTGACGACAGCATAAAAGAAGAGGAAAATTTATACAAGACTGATAACCGAACTACTGACATTCTCGGAAAACATGACAGTCTTCATGATGAAACAGTGATAACACCTTCATCAGTATGGTCTAATTCGGAGACAGAGAGCGGTGAAAATCAAACAAGTGACAGTCTAAAGATAAATTCTGGCTACAAGCCTTCACGGCAGGTCGATCATACCCCTGGAAACAACAAGTCAGAGTCTCCTACAGAAGCGAACACTCTCTGGAATTCAAGCCAAGAAGGCGTATCATCTCTTGGCGAAATTTCGACTAATGACGCTCATGTTCTTTCTGTTCCACATGCTGAACACCGACGATCGAAACAAGTGCCGTTGAAGCAGCCAGAGGATCGCAAAAGCGTGAACAGTAACATTTACTCAGCAGCATCTACGAATGATGAGAATGATGCAGTCCATATTAGTGTTCAGGAACGCAGTGATAGTAATGAAGTAAATGGCACTGTAAAGTCAAGAGAGTACGAGCAATCAGCTGAAAGCAGCGAATCGGAGTCTTCTCTCGTGTACGAATCGTCTCTTGGTGAAGATTCAAACGACTTTTATCAATCCCAACAGTCATTTGAAACCAGCGAATCAGAGACTCATCAGAAGACTGCACACTTTGGTTTCCATAAACGGAAAAGGAAGAGCAAGAGCCATCTATTTGCAAAGATTCGTAAAAAATTAATCGATCGAATGTGTTCCGTATCTCATGGTTTTTATACTCGACACAAGATTTATTGCGACAGTATAAAGACGACAGCATAATGAAAGGTAATATATACACACAAGGTATCAATGCCATCGACGTGCACGTGAAGTCGTCAAGACGGAACTGTACCAACACATTCATCTGCCTGGTTCAGTGGACAGACAGGATGCAGAAAGATTGTAAAATGTGGCAATAAACGTTCAGAATCAGGCTAGTTGGATCCAATATTGTTAGACAAGAATTGAAAACAGGAAATCTTGAGTCTGGGTACTTTTCTCTGGAACACATCGAACGTTCAACTGGCAGCAGCGAATCCGCGTGTCCTTCAGAAGACAATAATCGAATCGTTTCTGTAGATGGTTCAAACGAATTTAATCGACACAAAAACCGGTACAACTATATGCAGAGGACATAAGTAAAGACAATAACATAATCATAGTCGAAAGCGATTATATGAATAGCTCCACGAAGCATGACGGTGAAGAAGACGATATAGTACCAACCCTTTCAGCATTGTGTGCATTAGAGTATTAGAATCCGTAAATATTATACAAATGAATCTCAAAAGTCATTATCAGAGAACCTGTACCCAGTTACGCTTGTAGAATCTCTCGATAGCAGCGAATCGATGACTTCCCCAGATTTCAACACTCATTGAATTCTAAGAGAAAATGTACATCACGTCTTGTAGAGGAATCGATAAAATTTTATCTGTCAAATGAGTATTCTGGTCTATACTTTGTGTGTCAATACTCGACGGAAGAGCCATAACAGCAATGTGAAAACCAGAGACAACTAGACGATAAAAACAACAATGGTAACACTGGATGAACATCTCGGTTAACATTAGAGTAGCCACGTAGTACTGTACCAGAGTTTCTTGCAGTCTTGTTGGGTGCGGAGAAAGGAAGCAGTAAAAATGATAGCGATGACACTAGAAAATAAGAATCAACGTATGTTCAAGGAAACTGTTACAAACAACACGAAGCAGCGTATCAGACTTCTTCAGAAGGCAAGACACTTTTAATTCCGAGTTAACAAGACGGATTATGTTTGAAAGAAGACCTGAACTAATTTCAACAGTTTAATCTGCGGCATGGCCCATTTGTTTAACACCTACATTCGACATAGGAGTCGTTGAAACAAATGTGGAGAGTGCATATAAAGAAATATTATGTATATACACACACACACGCACGATAGGACGACATTGAGATTTCCAGTACGTATGATACTCGCCAACAAGGCTTTTCGGCATCAGCTTCAGCGCTGATACAGAAAGCAGCATAATGATACAGATGGCCCTACAAGGTTAGAAAACAGAGTACTGTATGGAAGGCAGTCTGAGCAGCCTCCTGAAGATAGTCTCTTCCCAAAAGACAACACACTTCAGAATCAGAGCCAAAAAGACGAATCATCTCTAATAGAAAATTCGAAGGAATTTAATAAGCAGATGTGCTTCCTGGTACACATTTTGCACACAAGAATTCGACACGGGCCATTGCGACAATGTGGAGAGATCATGAAAATAGACTATAACAGACACACATCGAACAGCGATACATATGGTAACGAAGACCGTATCAATGCCTACAGTATTCTGAAGCACTGCTGACGTAGAAAGTAATGAAGAGACGGAAATATACAAAGTCATAATCAGAGTACATGTATGAAGGGCGCTCTGGCTATTCTCCGCAGACAGTGAACAAGAAATTTCCTCGGGAGATAGCCCACACTGGAACCCAGTTTAAGAAGACATATCGTCTGTTGAAGGATTGAACGGATTCTATTCCTCTATTGTGCTTAATGGCTCATATACACCAACACTCGACGCAAGATTCGGTTAAACGGTTTATAGATAGCAATATATACTGAATTGGATACATCCACTAAATACGATAGTAGCCGGGATGAAACAACAAGAAACCCTTCAACAGACTATAGCTGTATGGAGTCAGTAATAAGTAAAAATGATACAGATAACCTCTCCAATGCAAGTTTCAAGTACTTCTGCCCATAGCAGGCCGTGTGTTAACCTGAAGGTAAACAATTAGCGTCCTCTATAGATGGAAACGCAATTTGTATTCCACGCAACAGAAACAGACGAAAAGAACGAATTTTATCAATCAAATGAGTCAAACAATGACAATGCGCTTCCGGATGGTGACCTTAAGTCTTGAATTCCCAGCCGACATGATGGTTAGTAGTTTGTAAGCAATGCATATTTATCTCTCTTCTCATGTGGAGCACTAAAACAATGTGTGTAAAGCTGACGTCTGAAAGAAGAACCTTCTGCAACTAGAAGAGATTCAAAAGACCACTTGTGTTAATAAATACACGTCAGCATCCGTTGGAATGAACTTTTAGAGCATCAGTTTACGACAAGTAGTAATATTACTGATCCCATCTAGTAATGGAACTATTGTAGTCATCACGAAATGCCATAAGTGGGACTGCAAGCTATGATAATGTCACATCGCCAGTTTGGGCAATCAACTGCAAACAACGAAACAGTACCTTATCGGTACCCAAAGAAGAGGAATACACTTCTTTAATGGAATATCTGACGACTCTTACACTCCCGGAAGAGGTTGCTGCTCTAAGCATGGAGAACGACTGAAAGGAGGACGGCCGGTATAATAATAAATGCTACCAACTGCACACCTGAAATAAGAGCGAAGCAGCGTGAACCAAGAGATGGTGTACTACTTAATCTGTCTGAGGACTGGAAGATTCCACACGCGAGCAGCAGTGAGAACAACAATGCAGTCAATGCATTAGTTTCGCTAAGCAACTGTAGCCAGCATTCTGTGTATCATCTGTATGGCACTTCAAACATTGTAAGAACAAAATGTTACTGACTTCCTCTGCGTAATACGGACAATCAACTGCGCACAAGCAACCTACATCGTCAGAGCCAGCGATTTATAATACGAAATTTTAGATTAATGCTATCGCACTAATAACGCAAATATAAACACTAGAGTTGCTCTGGATCTCATTAGCACCACCAGTGAATCCCGTGAACACAATTTAGATTGTTGGAGACAAATTTAACAGTAGTCGTATTCCTTATTCAGATACCAAAGGAAACACAGAGGAACACACAGATCAATTAAATTTTTGCGTGATGGCATGGAGTGAGAATATCCACTTCAACCTGACCGCAATAATACAGCGATGGTCTTATTGAACTTGGGAGAATCCGAATAACTGTAAAATAATTGTTGATTATCTTCAAGATCAACATCGCGCTGGAAAATACATTTATAGTTACAATGCACATCGCATAGATTTTACTGAGTGGAAGCTAATTCAAATCTTGGAATGAAACTTCTTACGGCACTGATGGAGATATTTCTGCTCAGCAGTTGACTGATGTATACTCGGGTTACTATAAAATGAGTACTATTTGAGACTTACAGGAGAAGCTAGTTTATTTATTTATTTTTTTTATTTATTTATTCTGTTCCATAGGACCCACTTCAGGAGTAAGACTCCATGGTATCAGAAAATCTGATGCATCGACATAGCTTAAGGCTTATAAGCATTTGAATATGAATAACCCACAATTCTAAGCAATACCTGTTTACTGAAAATCAACGTTCTCAGAAGGACTTTAACAATAACTCTGATAGATATACAAACTTTCAACAATATTTGCAAGGTGAAATATGTGTCTCAACAGAATATCACAAAACAGAAACACAAGTCAGGTGAAAAAGCTACTAATAATAAGAAAAATATTTTGCAAAGGAGTAGTTTGGAGGAGGACAGTATGATACCGGTAACTAACACAAAAGCACTTGCAGAGAAAGTTATTTTGTGCCTAGTGAAAGAATATGCTTGTTTGATGGTAGCGAAACCATAGAGTTCAAAGAGATACCAGGTGATGAAATCATTGGAAACAAAGCAGCTTGCGGCCAAGCCAGAGTAACTACCCATGACGAATGCAAATAACGGAATAAAACTAATAAATGTTATATTAACAATTGGACTTTACGGCATCTATGAAGTGGTAACGTGACTCCAGCTATTTAAATACAAGACGCTTTTGAAAGAGTGATACCGCTTTTGAAAAGGTATTAGAATGAACCGATGTGACTGAGTGCCGTAACGCATAGAGCTTAATATGGTTTAAAATTTAATTGATATAACAACGACATTATGTTTATTAATTCGTTTATTTGTCCTGGTCCTCTAATAAGATCTAAGATGCGATTATTACATCACAGAGGACAACCTTCCAAACAGAAATAAATGGCAATTAATAACTACATGTAATGTTTGGAATATGATTTTTCCACGAACTAAGCATTATTTATTACTGTATATTATTAATATAATGTGTATATACTGTATATGTGTATTTATTATTCATAATAAACTTTATATTATTATATGTGTATTTATTATTCATAATAAGCTTTCTATTATTTAGTACTGTTAATCGTCTTTAAGATAATTTAATGTAAGTGTGATGAAATGAATATGGACAAAAGACACAAAAATGTATTGCTAATATCACTGTCCACGGCAAAAATGAGAACAAAACATGTCCTTATTCTGTCATCATATAGAAGTTTAATCTTCCAAGTGAAAAAAAATAATGACTGGAAATTACTAAAGTGTAAACGTTTGCCAACGAAACACGTCATGTCTCCACCATTCCCTTTCTTCCAGGAGTGCTTGTCTTGCATGGTTCGCATGAGAGCTTCTGTGAAGTTTAGAAAGTAGGAGGCGAGGTACTGGCGGAAGTAAAGTTGTGAGGCGGCATCGTGAGTCGTGTCGGGACAGCACAGTCGGTAGTGCGCTTGCTCGCGAAAGGCAAAGGTCCCAGGTTCGAGTCCCGGTTCCGGCACAAAATTTTAATCTGCCAGGAAGTTTCATATCAGCGCACACTCCGCTGCACAGTGAAAGTTTCATTCTGGAAACATCCCTTAGGCTGTGGCCAAGCCATGGCTCCACCATATCGTTTCTTCCAGGAGTGCTAGTCTTGCAAGTTTCGCAGGAGAACTTCTGTGAAGTTTGGAAAGTAGGAGGGGAGGTACTGGCGGAAGTACAGTTGTGGGGCGGCAGCGTGAGTCGTGTCGGGATAGCACAGTCGGTAGTGCGCTTGCCCGCGAAAGGCAAAGGTCCCAGGTTCGAGTCCCGGTTCCGACACATAATTTTAATCTGCCAGGAAGTTTCATATCAGCGCACACTCCGCTGCAGAGTGAAAGTTTCATTCTGGAAACACACAACAATTTGCTCGCAAGAGCTAGATGCCACGGACGTAACTTCATCATTTATTGTCAATAATTGGATTACTGTCTGCACAAGTGGCGCACTGGCTGATGGGAGCGATCTTAAATGGATTACTGGAGTGTGGAATTCACAGATGTCCTCCACACAGACTTGAGACGCTCAGCTAACAGCCCTCATTAGTCTTGAGTGCAAAGCATGGGGCTTTTCTATATTTCCGCCGATCTGGACAAAACCCGGCCGGCTGCTCGGTTTAACACGATATCTGGCCTGTCTGGCAGCTATCCAACAGCTTGCCGCGGTCCACAGTCGACCATTTATCTTTCCAAACAGTACCATTACTTTTACTCATTGCACGACTCTACGGAGATTACTTCCATAAAGTCACAACGTCTCCACTCTCTGTGTCAAGTTGCTGACCAATTTGGCATAGTAAGACGCACCCTGTTGACATAATTAACATAATAAATAAACATACATTTTTAAATAATAGAGGAATAGTGTATTAATTTGTGGTGGTCTATGTTGCAACATGACTCTGTTTGTTTGATTGTAGCGAAACCACAGAGTATAGCTCGCGCAAGAAGTCGTGGCCCCTGCGCAGAAGCGCGTTCTCGAGTTGTGCGCAGGGTGAGTCCACTCCTTTGTTTCTGAGTGGCAGCTGGTTCAGTTGCACGTTCCTTGCTGGGCCGCACACTTCGTTTGCTAAGCCGGCAGTCAACTGCGCCCCGCAACGCGCAACTGAGGCGGCCGCCCCTCCGAAACAGAGGAATGGACTCGCCCAGCGCCCAACTCGAGAAGGCAGGAGACACGACTTCTTGCAGGAGCTATACAAAGACATACCAGGCAAGGAAATCATTGGAAGCAAATCAGCTTTCGACCAAGCTTAAAATTAATACAAATTATAAATTATGCCATATAAATTAGATGTCAGTAAGCAATTTATGGATTGGTTTTCTGTCCATGTTCGTAGCACTTTACCTTTTAGCACTGCAACACTACATATTGTCGTCCTCTGCCACTAGCAGTCCAGTCCCACGCTGATCTCACGACTAACTTCAGTACAAAGTCGAAAATATTAATCAATCGGCAGTTCATTCATCAACAAACTTGGAGTGTGAAAACTGTTGAATTTACAATCGTGATATAGTTATCAGAAATCATACATTTTTCCGAAACTCCTACAAATCAGATCCTTAACGCCTGGCCCAGTGGATTCGATACATTCACAACAGAATGGAAATACGAAAACTGATGCAATTCATTGCAAACTACCTGTTTTATCCAAAAGCAATTTAGACACTGTTCATATTAGCATTTGAAACATGACACATATTCTATGAATACTATTTATTTTTTATTTTTTATTTATTTATTTATTTATTTATTTTTGAGACTTAACTACGGGGTCATTAGTCCCTAAACTTACAAACTACTTACTAACTAGCTAATACTAATGACGGCACCTAATATCCATGTCCGAGGGAGGATTCGAACCCCCTACAGTAGTGGCCGTGCAGACCTTGACTGAAGCGCCTCAGTCCCCTCGGCCACCGCAGCCGGCTGAAATACTTTAGTACCCAAATAAATATATACAAGTGTAACGCTTTGAAGATGATAGCTAGAGACAATAAACCATCATCCAAAACAGAGTTTGTTGAAACTGCATGACATACTCAAATGGTGGTTACTTTAAGCCTGATTTTTCCATATTTACTTAGGAGCTACAATTGGTAACAACTTACACTGGAGAGAACACATGGAAAATAGGTAATTTGGTAGAATCCGTGTACATCGAAGGAAACGGCATAGCCATCGATATATATCGAATATTCGATATAGTGTTTCTGAACCGGAGATTCGGGCGCTACGCGCCCTCACGTACTAAAAAAAAAAAAAATTCTTGTTTAACCTATACCTAACCTTCTTAAGGCTACGCTACAGATCAATTTTTAAAGTCAAAGTTAGGTTAGGTATAGGTTAAACAAGAAATTTTTTTTTTAGTACGTGAGGGCGCGTAGCGCCCGAATCTCCGGTTCAGAAACACTATATCGAATATTCGATATATATCGATGGCAATGCCGTTTCCTCCGATGTACACGGATTCTACCAAATTACCGGAAAATATTGTGGGCAAGACGAACCAAAGGTTACGTTTCATTGGCAGAACGCTCCGAAGATGCAACAGCTCCATCAAACAGACTACCTACACACACTCGTGCGTCCTCTCCGAGAGTACTATTGCCCAGTGTGGGACCCTCACCAGGTGGGACTGACGGAGGACATTGAGAAGGCCACGGCGGAACGGCCGAACGCATTGGATGTTTGTGCTGTCTTTAGTATAAGGTAGTTCATGAGTAGTTTGGAAGTTTAGGAACTGATCACCCCGCAGTTATGTCCCATAAGCTTCTCAAACATTTGAACATTTTTGAAGGTTCAGAGAAGGGCAGCTCGTTTTGTTTTATCAAGTTATAGGGGGGAAAGCGTCACTCAAATGTTGCACGATTTGAGGTGGAAATCATTAAAAGAGTGACGTTATTCGTTGCGGCGAGATCTTTTTAGGAAAATTTAAATCACTGACTTTTACTTCTGAATATGAAAATATTTTGCTGACATCCACCTACATATGAAGACATGACCATCCCAATAAAATAAGAGAAATCAGATCGAAAACGGAACGATTTAAGTGTTCTTTCTTCCCGCGTGCTATTAAAGAATGGAACGTTAGAGAAAGGTTATGAAAATGGTTAATGAACCCTCTACCAGTAACTTACATGTGATTTGCAGAGTATCTATGTAGATGTAGATTTTGATATAGTAGTAATAAGCATTTGTACTTTTTAAGTCAATGAAGTTCTTATTAGAATAATGAGATATGCGCCATTATTGCGACATCGTAGATGTCCTGAATGTTGATGGTAAACAATTCTATTGATTACTAGCTTATATGTCCTTGCTTCGCAACGGCTGTTTGAAGGAGGGCCTATGTGTATCATGGCTTTTTAGGGTTCCGGACCTCAGTCAGTAAAAAATGAATCCTTGTTGAATTGCTCTGTCAATAAACTCAGTTGTCCTGGCCAAGATATCAAATTTAAGTAAGAGTCATTGTCCGAAACGATGCATCTTCATAAAGTTTTTCATACAAAAGGTGATATGTGCCAAAATAAGCAAAGAAAATTAATTTCGTTAATTATTTAATACACAAAGCGAAATCAGTAACACTATGTTCAATGTTTGTTGATAAGATTGCTTAATTTTGTCATAGACGTTCGGTTCCTTGATATACTACTCCAAACTTATTATGCAGCAACGGTTTTATTAGTTCTTTGGTGCACTACAGCACCTCTATTACTTGTTTGCTGTAAATGTGTTAGACATATGCTTATCTTAATGAATATGATGTAGCTTACATCATACATCAGTTATATTTGCCAATTAAAACATTTATTTCATGATCATATTTCTGGGCAATGGGCTGAGGCATGGAAAGCTGTATTATAATAAGTATTTCCTTAATGAAGAAGAAATATCACTGAAAACAATTATTATTCTTATGGTTTGCTCTCTTTTCGTTAGATGCGTTATTGTCTCTCCAAGCATGAGACTTAAACTTCCATAGCAGTTCTACATTAATGTTAGACTGTGATATCAGTATGTAAATATATGGATTAAACACGGCGAGTATTGTATCAGTTTTATATTCATTATGTTGAATCATATTTTGTAGAACATAGCAACCAAGAAAACGATTTTCAGAAATATTGTAAATTTGAAAAGTTAAAGAGTAAGTAGTATATTTAAAGAGTAATAATCCGATCGCTGCCCCGAACTTCACACGAACACTCGCAGCGCTATCTATTAGTTCTTTGCTGCATTACGCCGTTCTTTCCAAGCATGAAATACACTTAAAACTTCAAATTACGATATCTTTTACTTTCCTGATATGATTTTGATAAAATGAAGTCTATATGTTGCCACAGGATATTCTTTATTTATCTGCGATACCCCCCCCCCCCCCCACGAATGTTCATTTAATACTTTTGGAGATTACTCTCTACAAATAGACACATGCGATTGTTTTCAGAGAAATGTTTAAATTGTGATATCTTACTTTTTTTGATCCGATTTTGTGAAATGAAGCGTTTCTGTAACCGCAAGATGCCCTCACGTTTCCTGTGAAAACTCCTTGAAAATTCGTCTATTAGTTTTGGAGGTGAATGAGAAAGATAGACATGACGGTTGTCGATGAAAAACTTTATATAGTGATGTCCTTCTTTCCGTGATCCGATTTTTATGAAACTAAGTCTGTATGTTGTCCCAAGGTGTGCTGAAGTTACCTGTGAAAACCCCAAGCGAATTCGTGAAGTAGTTTTGGAGAAGTGGTTTCTAATAGATGAACAAACAGACACTATGGTCTATGAAAACACTTCGTGATTCTATTTTGATGAAATCATGCCTAGATCCTGAACCAATCTTCGCTGTGAAGACCGCATGAAAATTCGTTCAGTAGTTTTGAAGATTGAAGCGAACAGCGATAGGCCTAGACTTACAGATGTATTATTAGTACAGATATATCGTACAACTGTAAAATTTTGCAGGAATATATTGATTTGTATAAGTGCTGTATGTCGGTAAAATCTGTTGCGAATCTGGTTGGTAGTAAAGAAGCAATAGATTGAAACGTGATGCTTGATGGGGCGTTTTCCATGAACGTTACTTTTTACGTCCTCATATCTCATGAGCTACGTGTCGTACTGTGATACAATTTCGAACGTACATTCAGCTTTGAATGTGTATTCTGTCTGCAAAATTTTTGCGAGTACAATTGGTAGTGCAGATATAAATTGTAACATTATACCGAATGCCATAGTTTTGCTTCATGAACAGCGGAAAAGTAGTAAGCGAGAAACTTTTTTCCTTTCATTATTTTGATGTGGTTGTCTGCGAGAAAAAGTTTGAAATTATGTGTAAAGTTTGTTGGAAGTCGCCAAGTACTGTCATTCTCATATAGTGCATTTATAAAGTCTCGTCGTATTATGTAGCAGTTTTTTGAGATTCCTATTGTTCATGACGTTATACCTCCTGAACCGTGTGTCGCATGTGGTTGGTACTCTTACTGCAATTGTTATCTCATGTTAGGAATATGTGTACCAAATTTGGTTGAAATCGGTCCAGTGGTTTAGGAGAAAATGTGCAGCATTGTCGTTTGACGCAGCAGTTTTTCGCGCATCTCATTGTTTATGACGTCATACCTCCTTATGTATGTGTCGTAGGTGATTCTTATCACGACAGCGATTGTTGCCTGATATTAAGGAACATATGCACCAAGTTTGGTTGAAATCGGTTCAGTAGTTTAGGAGGAGATGTGAAACATACACACACATACAGCCTATTTTATAAGATGTAAGATTTTATTTTATTCCTAATTACTGGACTGTGAAACTCAAAGATGTCCTCCAAACACACAAGAAACGCTAGGCTAACAGCCCACATTAGTTTTGAATACATAGGTAGCATGAGCTTTTCCCAGATTTCTGCCGATTTGAACAAACTCCGGTTACTCGGTTTAACCATCATCACATAGATGCTGTTGGTTTAACCTGAAAAATTAACTGAAGAATTATCCAAAACACGTCGTTCATAATAAGATAAATTATAATATAGTGTCTAAAAATTTCATTTTAGCTGCTAGCAACTGCCAGCAATAGTACGAGAATTAAGCGAAACTTCCGTAGTTGTTCACCTTGGTGTTGTGGGTAGTGCTTTACGTTGTGATACATGTGGTCGGTAGCTCAAAATCCGCCGATATTGTTTTCATTTTTCGCCTTCGGTCCTAAAAGGGTTTTCGGCACTCTTATTAATTAAATGGAGCTATCTTCTGCAATGTTTAGAGTAGTGCAGACGTAAGAGTGCTCCATCTAAAATTTGCTTTTGTTCTATTTCGTGAACATGCCGTGAAATACGTAACAACGGATTGAACACTGGTCTTCTGAAGCATTTGCACAACAACGGGGAGGATACTGTGATAATGAATTTTCTAAACAACGGCGAGATACTGGTAGTTCCATACATAAATGAGTCCTAGATTTCTGTGGCAACTGTAGTTCCTTAATGAAACGGAAGGGGAGTATATACATTGCAACAATTTACCTGATTTTTTTCCTAAGCAATTATTCACTTTTAACGGAATATATTGAAAGTCGTTAGAATCAATGCGTCTACTAAAATGCTTATCTTCGGCATGACTACTATGAACGCTTTTAACGTAGATTCTATTACCTTTTCTGTAGTTCAAATATGACTTCGTTCATGTTACTTTGTCTGCGCTAAAATAAAGAGCAAATATTCTGTTTCAAACAGTGACTACGTGTTCTTTTACAGCTAAAATAAGAAACGAAGTAAGTGTGGTAATACCGAATTCTACAAAGCTCTAGTACTTAATCTATGTACAAGGTTACTATTATCATTACGTCATTTAGAACACTAATTGTAAAAGTATCTCCCCTGTTTGTGCACAAGTGATAAAGAAGTCTATGTTTGCGATTAGTTGGTATGTATTTCATGATATGTTCACAAAATAGAACATATGCACTTTTCAGAGAAAGCGCTGTTACCTTTGAACAACGCAGAATCTTGCAGGTTATACCAGGTGATCAAAAAGTCAGTATAAATTTGAAAACTTAATAAATCACGGAATAATGTAGATAGGAACGTAAAAGTTGACACACGTGCTCGGAATGGCATGCGGTTTTATTAGCAAAAAAAAAAAAAAAAAAAAAAAAAAAAAAAAAAAAAAAAAAAAAAAAAAAAAAAAAAAAAAAAAAAAAAAAGCATTGCTAGACACGTGAAAGATCTCTTGCGCGCGTCGTTTGGTGATGATCGTGTGCTCAGCCACTGAGGTCGCTAGACACGTGAAAGATCTCTTGCGCGCGTCGTTTGGTGATGATCGTGTGCTCAGCCACTCAGGACGCAGACCTCAGTCCGTGCGATTATTGGCTTTGGGGTTACCTAAAGTCGCAAGTGTATCGTGATTACGACGCCAATGCCTCACAATAACTACGGACATGCTTTACAGTGCTGTTCACAACATTATTCCCCGACTACAGGTATTGTTGAGGAATGATGGTGAACATATCGAGCATTTCCTGTAATGAACATCATCTTTGCTTTGTCTTAATTTGTTATGCTAATTATTGCTCTTCTGGTCAGATGAAGCGCCATTTGTCGGAAATTTTTTTCCTAGTAAAACCCCGTGTCATTCCAAGCATGTGAGTCAATTTTTATCTCTCTATCTACATTATTCCGTGATTTATTAAGTTTTCAAATTTATACTGAGTTTTTGATCACCCAGTAGTTGTGTTCAATTAACAAGAGTGTGCGAAAACCTCTTAAGAAACAAGGTGAAAAAAATAATGCTAGGGGTGGGTTTTTATTTCTTTAATTTTTATTTATTTTTTTGTTCTTCAGGTAGATCGATTCTTTGCTGTCGTTTGTTGATGTTCGTTCTCAGTTGTTCGTTGGGAATTTTGCTCAGTTATTTTATTACAGGTAGCATCGAGTCCTCTTTCTTTTTTCTCTCTTTTCATTGGTTCTTCGGTTTTATCTGTGCTTTGTGGACATTGGTTTATTTTGTTTAATTTTGATCGTTTCGCCGTTGACCCAGTTTTTTCGTTAGAAAGAGCGTCGAGCTACCATGCTACTAACCCTCTGACCGAGGCCGCTGAGCTATCGCGCCCTAGTTACTTTCGAACCACTGGCGAACATGTTCATGCATCACAAACTAATTCGTCGCCCATTACGCTACGGTTAACAGCTGCGAAAGTAATCCGTAATTCTCGTACCATCAATGGTAGGTCTTAACTGTTACCATGGCATTTTTAGACATTAGATAATAATTAACTGTCCTAAGAACGACGTGTTTTTTATAATCTTCAGTGCGCCATTGATTTGAAATGACAACGCTTGAGTTATACTAAGAAAATCATCAAATACAGAATGCAAGCCGGCCGCGGTGGCCGAGGGGACTGAGGCGCTCCAGTCACGGTCTGCACGGCGACTACGGTCGGGGGTTCGAATCCCCCCTCGGGCATGGATATTTGTGCCGTCCTTAGTGTTAGCTAGTCCCTAAGTAGTTTGTAAGTTTAGCGACTGATGACCCCGTAGTTAAGTCCCATAAGCTAAACAAACATTTGAACAGAAAGCAAGATGGCGTATGCAAGAGAGTGTTTCGGGCGAGGGATGTCACGTGACTGATTTCCTAACGCCAAATATACGCGTTGTTCGATCCAGGCTATAGTCACTCGTCCGACCGCCAAATGTACGCTACTTTCCTTCCAGGGTGTAGTAATTCGTACCAGTACAGGCAAAGAAAATACACTTTGAACAAACTACCAAGGTAAGGCTGGTGATAATATTTTGACGGAAAAATATAATGAAAATGTGAGAGAGATATTAAAATAATAGTTTAAAGATATACAAGTGCAAAAAGAGTATTTTTGCCAAAGCTAAACTCAAATATTAAATAATTTTGGCTGTTTGTAAAAATACGGTCAGAAAGAATATTGCGTGTTGGTTGGATAGATGTTCTCAAAATAGTAGGGTCGTAATCGTATCGCCGATAATTTTTTATTATTTACATTTTTATTATTTTTGTCCAAAATTTTGCAAAAAATCATAAAACCACAAGTAAATGTAAAGTGAGCCGCAAAACACGTCAGTGCTATTTTTTTCCGTGGGAACCTACGAATTACGCTCCTCACAATAATAATATCTATCTTTTTTGTTGTTACATAAATAAGTGGAAAGTATGAGCGTAAAACAAGTTAATTATAACACAGTACACTCCGTTTCATGCAATGAAACCAAACGGGCGAGTATTAGGGAATTCCGGTTAGGAGAAGATAATGAAAGCAATATTAACAATAAGTTTTCACAAAATATATATCTCACAAGGAGACCACATGCGTATCGGATTTTAGTATTTCTTTATGGTACGTGAAGTTCAGAACTCAAATAACAATCAGCCAAAGCCATTCGACGCACCTCTCCAAAATTCTTTGGGAAAATTTACTTTGAAATTTTGCAAAGTGCACGTAAGTACCAGTAACTAGAAATTTCGCTGCATCTGTCAGTTTAGCTCAGGTGGTAGCGTACTGGAGTTACAACCGTAGAATGGGAGGTTCGAATCCCACTGGTACATATAATTTTTTTCGTTTTCGCATTCAGTTAAATAAAACATTTCCGGATCTCTAATTGCACGTGTTGTGTCAATTTTTGTTTATGTGTATGTAGACGAGTTGAAAACCTTGTCGTCACGTAAAACGGTGGTCGAGTAGGGCGATGACTTTCCAAATACAGTGCCGTAGCTCTTCACAAAATGAACAGTCAAAGACTACCGTCGTCAACTAATAGTGAAGCCAATACTGTAAAAAATATAACTTACATTTTTTGATTAACTATCATTATTAACAACCTTCCATAAAATATTGAAAATTACGAATAAACAAAAACACGTGCACTTTTCGTAAAAATTACTATCAGATATTAAAATCTTGTAAGCATTCCAACACAGCTACACGAACAGATGCAGCAACCGTCTAAAGCGAAATTTTACAGTCTATTTTCTCGTAAATTTTTGAGTGTTGCGTTGAATGGCTTTGGCTGATTGTTATTTAAGTTCTGAACTTCACGTACCATAAAATATATTTACAAAATCTATAATCAGATACCAATGTGGTCTCCTTGTCAGTTCAGTAACATGTCAAAAATTCAGTTAACGTCATCAGGATATTAACTTTCGTAAAATTTCCGTAAATGGTCTAAAACATTGCAACCATAAATGAAGCAAAACCGAAAACTTAGGACATCTCTTCCAGAAGACACTGGCGTCTTTCCCATCACATAGTTATTGGAACAAAACAAATACAGCCTGGAGATTATAATGACATATGTCCATGCTCAAAAAAAAATGCACAGAAACATACTCCTCAAAACCGGCTCTTTAGTTATTGTTATTTCCTTTAACCAAATAGTTCATATAAATTACGTGTTCACGTAAAACGTGTTCTGTATGTGCAAATCTAGAATTATATGAAAAAAAACTGAAATTCGCAATTTTCTAAGTATTTCGAAAGAATTTCTCTGTCATAAAATTACCATTACTTCTGTCACTTTTCCTTAAATTCAATAAACATAAATGACGCACTCGACAAAACATTAACTGAGGCTTTCAGATAGTTGAAAAATATGACTCTTCACAGAGAAAAGTATAGGCTGACGGTACTGGGATATCAAAGAGGACATTCACCGCGAACGCTGCGTTAGATACGCAACGAGTGCAATACAAGTAAAATTCCTTGATACTTGATGTTTGACAATTGCCACGTTGTCGTGTCCTACATAGGGGAGAGGGAAGAGGTAGCAAGGTCAGTCTGCATATCCAGAGCGGAAAGGAGTGATTGCACAGAGACAGTACAGGCATCTACTAGAGATGCGTATTTCGGGACTCGAGACGATACTTGTTTAGGAAACTTTATGGAACTCCTAGGTACCTTGCATTGAATTTACCGCATCCCATACTAAGTCTACTACACTGGGGTTAGTTATTTAAAAAAAGAAGAAGTATAAATCGTTTGCCACAACAGAAGCCAGTAATTACGTTCCCTAGCAGCATCCCCTAGACAGACGCACTCCCCGCGAGAAACAGACTGTCATGGAGCACCCCGAGGCCGACGGCGATAGTGACGGGCTGGAGCCCGACTCGTCTGACTGAGAACTCCCCTCTTGATCCAAAAACCGGGGGTTTTAACGCCGGTGTGGGCGCACCTCTTTTCCCCACTTTCCGACAGTTAACAATTTCCTATTGGCCGCTGCTTGGTTCAGCTAATCTAAATTGTGGCTTGCTCTCTCTCTGAATCTAGGGAACCACGTTCCAGCCCAGTCCCTTCTGCCATTCCCCAGGTGCGGAGGTGGCTTGTTTGTGCACTAACAAAATCCATACTTGGTAGCAACATTGTTTAGCTGAAAATAAAACGTCACGACGCTACCCAATATGGGAAACAACGTTTTACGTCAGGTGACCACGCCTTAGGCTCCACCTTAGGCCACGCCTCAGGGGAGCTGCTAACTTGCAATTTTTCTTCTTTACCCTCTCACTCTAGCCTCGTGAAACCACTGACGTTCCCAAGTGACTGGTATCAACTTTGCTACGTACATTAAAACGTGCCTGTTGGCCACCAAGTACTAATGTAACGTCTTACAACAGCGTCTAGACGCTATATGCAGTTACGCCCATCTTCTCCGAAAGGTAACCTCCACCCTGGGACGGTGGCTGAGGGCATCAGCAGTTTGCTAGGAGATTTCTTTAGTGCCTACATCCCGTAAGATATACGTGTCTGTTTTAGCCTGTTATCTGCAATGGTCTCTATTTCTCAGGCTGGAGTGCGTCTCTGTGGCTCACACAGCCTCTCAACAATTCCAACAGTAAAATCAATATATGACAACGTCTGCTGCCGGTTACTGCTTGCTTATAGAAGACACAAACAGGATTGCTACATCACAAATACTGTTGATGTGTTAAGTGACGGCCTTGGGGTGGTTTATGCGCGATACTCTGTCGACAGCTGATCTCTAGTGACCGGTGACTGAAATGCCGAGGAGAACGCGTCTTGTCGCCTCGAATTTAGTCATGTATTAACCTAAACACAACCTCGTGATGTGCAATATACCAGACAAACGGCGGTAAACACACTTACAGCAGAACCGCTGTAAAAGTGTGACCGCTTGTTTCACGGAGACTGAAGCTACGCGTCTACGAGCGTGCGAGTTAACTCATGGCAGAAAATGTTCAGTTTTAGTACTTAGAGCAAACCCGATATATCTCGCTATCATTGGTTACCTGCCTCCAAATATCTTCACTCTTGATAGCGGCTGTGCCGTTACGAACCGTTAAGTAGTGCTGCTTCATATTCGGTTCAGGTTGTAGACAACACAGGCAGAGTCCAATAAAAAGAATGATAGGATGAAGAATAAAAAACAGAGAAATATATACGGTTAGGAAAATGGCATAGAGAAGTGTTAGAAACGAAAAGAAATCTATTAACCTAATTAAATGACTAAAAAGAACAAGGAACACCAAAATCTTTCAGTTTTTGACATGATTCTCTTATTTTATTATGTTGATCATGTCTCACTATGTAGTTAGGTGCTAACAAAATATCTTCTCATTCGGAGGAGAAATTTCGCAAATAGATTTCGCCGCAACGAGTAACGCCTTTCTGGAATCAAGTACCAGCCCATCTGGTGGATCATTTCCGCGACACTGTCTTCCTAAATCGCGATAGTAGAAAACGAGCTGCCCTTCTCTAAACTTTCTCTGTATCCTCCGCCAGTCTCACCTGGTACGGAGACCACAATGTGCAGCACTACTACAAAATAGGACGCACAAGTGTAGTGCAAGTAGTTATTTTTAGTAGAACTGTTGCATGTTCCATGTGTTCTGCCAATGATACGTAGCCTTTGGTTCACCTTACTTGCGATATTTTCTATGTGTTCTTTCCAATTCAAGTTGTTCGTAATCGTAATTCCTTGGTTGTTGTTAAGGTCTTCAGTCCGGAGACTGGTTTGATGCAGCTCTCCATCCTACTCTATCCTGAGCAAGCCTTTTCATCTCCTCATAAGAACGGCAACCCACATCCACTTGAATCTGCTTACTATACGCCTCTCTTGGTCTCCCTCTGCGATTTTTACCCCACACACTACCTTCCAATGCTAAATTTACGATTCCTCGATGTCTAAGAATGTGTCCTACCAAGCGATCCCTTCTTTTAGTCAGGGTATGCCAAAAATTCCTTTTCTCACCAATTCTGTTCAGTACCTCTTCATTAGTTATGCGATCTACCCACCTAATCTTCAGCATTCTTCTGTAGCACCAAATTTCAAAAGCTTCTATTCTCTTCCTGTCCGCACTGCTTATCGTCCATGTTTCACTCCCGTACAAGTCAACACTCCACACAAATGCCTTCAGAAAAGACTTCCTTACACTTAAATTAATATTCGATGTTAGCAAATTTCTCTTTTTCAAAAATGCTTTCCTTCCCATTGTCATTCTGCATTTTATATCCTCTGTACCGCGACCATCGCATGTTATTTTACTACCCAAGTAACAAAACTCATCTACCAGCCTCATTGTTTCGTTGGTATTTATTTGAAATTGCGACTTGTATATTTGAATGATTTATCGCGTAAATTCAGTTTAACGGATTTCTTTTAGTGCTCATTTCGATGAATTCACACTTTTCATAATTTATGGTCAATTGCCAGTTTTCGCACTCTGAAGACATCTTATTTAAATCTGCGACGTGAATCTAATCTAAATGTTCGTAATAAAAAAACTCCAAGAATATTTAATGAATCTAAGCCTATCCAAAAACACGTTAATATTCCAGACACAGAAATTTAACTAAAAATTGCGAAACAGATTTTATCACATTATGGGGCCCATTATCGCTGCGATACGTAAATCGCTGCACTACGGTCGGGGGTTCGAATCCCCCCTCGGGCATGGATATTTGTGCCTTCCTTAGTGTTAGTTAGTTCATAAGTAGTTTGTAAGTTTAGGGACTGATGATCCTGTAGTTAAGTCTCATAAGCGTTACAAACATTTGAACATTTGAACGTAAATCGCTGTGATCTGTGTTGTGGCGTAAAGTCAGCTACACACGCCAGACGTAAGAGAACGATTGTGGAGAAGGCAGCGATCGACCGCAAGCCAATCGCAAGCAGGATCCGCGCATCCTGGAGGGAGTAACGGAAGATGCGCGCCCTCTACAGGCGGCTATATCTAGGCCGACATACGCCTGGACAGCACGTCAGTTGCCTGTCACTTACTAGGTATAACTCAGACAGATACTAGGCAGCTACGAAGTCAGAAATAGGACAGTTACTGGTTACAACTCAGGCTGTCACTAAGTCAGAACGCGGCTACGATCTTAGCAGTAACTAGGTCTCAGTGCAGCTAGCATCATACGGACGCCGCCGCGAGAAGCAAGAAGAAACAGACATATGTTCTAAAGTTGAGTATTGTAAATTTCAGTCAATAAATATCTTGTAATACTACCTATATCAATGTTTACGATGTCAAAGGATCCTGCACCAGTACCTTTATTAACAACTATAGTCCGTTCACCGAGAGCTGGGACGAAACGTAAACAGTGTCATGTGAGCGACTACGATCGTTCCTAGAGAAAGCATTCGGTGTTCACGTGATACGAAGAGGTGTACAAAATCCTTGGCGCACGCTTTGCAGCTGGCGGCGTCGGCTGGCTGCAGAGCTGACGTCATAGCGGACCCTGAGAAACCTGGACAACAATGTAACGAAACAAAGCACGACATGGAAGATTCAAAGCCAGTTACAATAATGTTAAAAGTACGATGAAACTGAGTTCATTCTGTCACAACAGATTTGTTTTCATACAGGTTGCTTACCAAACGCTCCATTCATACACAATTTTAATAACATTCCCACTAATAATGATGGTAAAGGACGGCGGAGCAAGGTTCATTCTGTCAAACTTCAGCTGTTTTCATTGAGGTATACCAAACCGCTCCTCTCTCTCTCCTCTCCAATTTTGCCGGCCGCTGTGGCCGAGGGGACTGAGGCGCTCCAGTCACACTCTGCACGGCCACTACGGTCGGGGATTCGATATCCTCGGGCATGGATATTTGAGCCGCCCTTAGTCTTAGTTCACAAGTAGTTTGTAAGTTTAGGGACTGGTGACTCCGTAGTTAAATCCCATAAGCTTAACAAACATTTGAACATTTTCCAATTTCCACATTTGACTTTCAACTAAAAATACTACTCGGAGGACGGACTTGTTCCAAACTTCTGCAGTCACTGTTTTTACTGCTTCTTCTTGCAGTTCTTTAACTTACGGCATTTTGTATGTTTTGTCTTTCGCTGCAACATAGTCTTCTAGTCTGTACCACACTTAGTCGATGGCGTTTAATTCACAGCGGTACGGAGGAATTCCAAGAACAGTTTTCCCTGCATTCTTCGCCATTTCATCTATATCGTGTATTTGTTGTGCACTGATCTGTAATTTTGAAATATATCTAAAAGTTATTTTTTCAACATACCGTCTTCAAAATCGAGGTTTTTAGATTTTAGCCACTTACTGAAATTCGCACCTTACTGAAATTCGCACTGGGAACTTTTTCTTTTCTACGATAATGGTACGGCGCTTTATCAGCAACAGTAACTGCAAGACGAGGAACCACTTCTCGAAGGTTCAACTAGTCTTTCAAGCGTCTTTAAAGGTGAACTTAATAGATCGTGAAATCGCCGCTGTAGAACACGCACTAACGAGCTCACACCTGCAATGGAGACGGCAACGCTGACAGCGCCCCTGCCTTGTACACCCCTCGACGGCAGCGCTGTGGTCACGCGCCTTGCTGTGTTTACAGTACGTCTCTCGTTTCGGTGAATGGACTTATAGACCAGGACGAGTACTAACCAAAATGGCGACGATGTCACAACAGCCTGAAGTTCGTTCAAAAAATTTTCAAATGTTTGTTAAGCTTATGGGACTTAACTACGGGGTTATTAGTCCCTAAACTTACAAACTACTTATCAACTAGCTTATCCTAAGGACGGCACAAATATCCATGCCCGAGGGGGGATTCGAACCCCCGACCGTAGCGGCCGTGCAGACCGTGACTGAAGCGCCTCAGTCCCCTCGGCCACCGCGGCCGGCCTGAATTTCGTAAATGAAAGAAATTCACATCAAATGTTCAAATGTTTGTATAGCTTATGGGACTTAACTACGGGGTCATCAGTCCCTAAACTTACAAACTACTTATGAACTAGCTTACTCTAAGGACGGCACAAATATCCATGCCCGAGGGGGGATTCGAACCCCCGACCGTAGTGGCCGTGCAGACCGTGACTGGAGCGCCTCAGTCCCCTCGGCCACCGCGGCCGGCAGAAAAAAGACACATTATGGCATTGAGTTAACTAACTACTGAATAAAAATCAGTATAATTTTCATACATACATTGTAAAAAAAATTACACTCCTTACGATTGATATTAACATCACAGAAGTATCAAGATGTGGGTAGAAGCTCAGATTACAATGTCTTTTTTACAATAAATACATGTGCTACTTAATAGGAGAAGATCATCTAGTCCACGCCTCTTTCAAATCATACGATTTCCATGATACGGTTAATTAAATAATATTTACGCAAATCATAGTGATCTATCGTCAGTTCTTTTGTAGTTTTCTTTGCAGTTTTCGTTAAGCCTCCTCTGCTACTGGCCGGTCGGACACGACCGACGCAAGCGCTCCGGCTCACACAACGCCCCCTTGCCTACCCCAGAACGCCGTGGCTGTATGTATCCTCCTCTCCAGTTGTGTCGACGTAGCCGATTTGTCCACGTAGTTTTATTATTTTATTTTAAACGCCCTACGAAGACTGTAGTAAATGTGTGTTACAGATGCGCCATAGTAGAGGAGTTTTAACAAACATTTTCGGTCAAGTAATATCTCCGAGGACGAAAGCCGGAGTTGGAGTTGGAAGTGAATTGACCACCTGTTGTGGTAATTTTGGGCGAAACGTTAAGAGCTGTGATTTGAGGAAGCCAGGTCCAAAGCGTGAAGTGTCTACTGTGAATTAATTTTAATGGGCTATAGGAGAGATGAGTATAGCTGGCCCGCACCTGTTGCTGACTGGGGCGATGTCCGCGTTCACAGAAGGCATCCGGCCAGCTGTTGCCTTCTGCCGATGTCATAGATGTGCAATCTACCTCATCCATAGATACTTTGTTAGCAGCTGATTGTTATTCATTCCATAATCTCTGCACTTAGCGTTGATTCTCCTACTAGCATGTACATTCATTAAGCAACAGTACAAAAATGTAAGTGTTAATTTTATCCCATTATATGAACTTATCTTTAATACAATCTATTTGGTTCGAAACTGCTTCAAATTTCTGTAACCGACTTTTGTACGTTCTATAGCCTTTACTGTATACCAATGCACTTGTTTGTCTGTATAGAGACTAGAAGAAGGGCACTCAAGCGCCCGAAACCGGTCGTTAAAGTTAAAAATAAATAACCACAGGCAACTGGTTGCTGCATTTCATTAATTTATAGGTTTAAGTAGTTCGTAAGCTACGGACTGATGACCACGCAGTTTGGTCCGACAGATTTACAATCATTTGAACCTTTTTTTTTTTTTTTTTTTTTTTTTTTTTTTTTTTTTTTTTTTTTTTTTTTTTTTTTACACTAGCAAGTTAATTTCTATAACCGGTAATGGAACGCTTTAAATTTCGTTGAGTGCGTTAATAGTTAATTACGTACTGCTACTTATGTCAAAAATGATGCCGCAACGCCGATATTCACGTAGGTAGGTCTGTGGCCACGCCGGTATGTGCACGGAAACCAGAGCATTCAAGAGTCTTCCTCATGACGACACCATTCAAATATTTATACAATATGCAGTATCAAGAGACAGCCTTTCACCAATAAAAATAAAAGGAATTCTAGTGTAACAAATTATGTTTTAGAGAAATATTAATTTCTATAGTTCATATCTCAGTACATTTAATTTGGTTTATAAGCCAAGCGACATTCCTGACGCTACCACTCGACAACCCACAGTGGCGAAATACCCAGTCTGGAAAGTTCTGGTGTATACAGTCGTGTTGCGGCAAGAATAGTTAGGAGCAGGTTTTTTTTTTTTTTTTTTTTTTTTTTTTTTTTAATGTTTGTTAAGCGAAAGGGACTTAACTACCGGGTCATCAGTCCCTAAACTTGCAAACTACTTATGAACTACCTACAACTAAGGACGGCACAAATATCCATGCCTGAGGGGGGATTCGAACCACCGACCGTGGTGACCGCGCAGACCGTGACTGAAGCGCCTGAGTCCCCTCGGCCACCGCGGCCGGCGTTGGTTGTTCATGGACATACATAACAACGGGGGAGGGCAAGGGGGGCAGGAGGGGGAGGGACCTATTTTGGTAGCTCTCAATGCATTTCTTGTTCCAATTTTCAACTTCTAACGGCTTGCCGCTTCAATTGCAGGTACACTGAACTGATTGCTTCTTGCACCTGAGTACTAAACCTCCTGCCTACAAGAATAAATTATATATGACCCTGCGACTGTTTTATTGTAATTTATTATCGAGGGAGGTGGCACAGTGGCAACACATTGGACCAGAGATGGCGGTTATCATTGAAACAACCGGTGTTCGGTTATACACGTTTTTTCATCCCCAGTTTAACCAACTGTAAAAACGGCAAAGGTAACCTATTTTAAACAAATAGCTTTTTATTGCTATTAACTCCAGTAAAATGTAGAAATGAAAAGCTGAAAAATTTTTACTCTTTCTCAGACTTTTGCATTGTACTTTTGTTCAAGATATCTTGTAAAACAACTGAAACAGAACTTGTCCCAATTTTCTTCCTTCGGGGCATCCAAAACCGTCAACTAATTGTAAATAATGAAATCCGCAACAATTATTAATTTTAAACTTTTTATTTTATGCACTACCCGAGTTTCGAGACATATATCTCACCATAATGTGCTTCTAGTGAGTCCGCAAAACGGTTACATTTAGGAACAGATTAAAATATTGAGTCTCTGCTACATGCAACAACTTGGCAACTTAGGCACGACATAGCTACTCACGAGGCACCGCATGAGCCCTTCAACGGCCACTGTAGCACTCACTAAATGCACCTGATAATAAGATATAGGTATCGAAACTCGGGTAGTGCATAAAATAAAGTTTAAAATTAAGAATTGTTGCGGATCCCATTATTTAAAATGAGAACTTATTCCGTCTACCGTTTGTTGCTTTTATAGAAAGGTAATTCGGGGTTGAATACTAAAAAAAAAAAAAAAAAAAAAAAAAAAGTTTTCTCACTAACGGGTGAAAACTGAGGGTGGTGAATTCTGTATTTCGTGTTAAGTTGACCGTTTTTAAGAGTCACAAACATATAAAGGCTTATAATGTAGGAACAGACAGAAAACTATGTTTTTCTCTGTTTAATGTTTTAATCAGCGGGAGATCACGGAACCGCACCCTGATCTTGATGATCCAATAGTAAAATCAGTCAAGGTCACAAGATAACTCTTTTATTAAAATAGCCGCTTTCGGCACATTTACTCGTCCATCATCAGATGGAGAGCCGACTAAATGCGCCGTCTTTTTCATAAATGACATTTTTCGACCTTGATGGTTTCTACTGTTAGATTTTTCTACTTATATTATAAACTATAAATGAATTCTTAAGTTTCTAATTTATTATTGTCGGCATAAGATACTTTTTCTGATAAATGTTATGGAAATGGCACAGAAATACGAAGTTTGCCAGACTCGGGACAGTGCTATTTATAACACAGCCACCGTCCGCCGACGACAGTAATAAGGAACTGTCGTGTGAATCATGGAAAACCAACAAACAGCCGATTAGCCGACTTCAAATATTTGTAAATAGAAGCCTGAGGAATATCTTGAGGATATGGTGGCCACAATTAATCTCCAACGAAGAACTTTGGAGAAGAACTCATCAAACACCCATTGATATTGAGATACGCCGTAGGAAATGGAAGTGGATTGGGCATATATTAAGGCGTGGGAAAGGCAACGTGCAAAGACAAGTTCTAGAATAGAATCCAGAAGGCAGCAGGAGAAGAGGCAGACCAAGGAATACATGGAGAAAGAGTGTAGTAGCAGAAGGGACCGAGAAAGTAGGGAAGGCCTGGACTGACATCAAGGCACTGGCGCAGAACAGAGTCCGGTGGCGGAAGTTCGTTGATGCCCTATGCTCCACTTAGGAAAAATGTTCAAATGTTTGTAAATCTATCGGACCAAACTGCGTGATCATCAGTCCGTAGCTACTAACCTAGGTAAACTAACCTAAGGACAAACACATACACCCATGCCCCAGGGAGGACTCGAACCTCCACGGCGAGCAACCGCGCGCTCCGCAGCGAGACGCTTTAGACCGCTCGGCTACTCCACCGCGGCTCCACTTAGGAGATACAGGAAATAAGTCAAGTATGAACAACGGACGGAGGCGACTCATGCACGCTGCGCATGCATACCCATCGTCTAATAGGCCCCGCCACAAGCCAACAGCTGCACTCAACAACAGCTGCACCAGTTCTTATGCCATGCGTTGTTTTTTTTTCATGATTCTGACTAGAAATTGTTCTTAAATTTTCACTGATTGCATTTCAATTATTTCTGAGATAATTTGATATTTCACCGTGGTGGAAATTTTAGTAATAAATATTACTAGTTTTTAATTATTTAAAAACAAAAAAGAACATTTAGAACCACTACTATAGAAAGTAGTTACACCAGTGTTTCAGCCGGTTATTGGCAATAACAAAAAAATTCGTATACAACCGACACCAAATAAGTTCCGAAAAAAAACGGTTATTCATAACTAAAATTCCGGTGTCTGATTTAACCGGCCGATTTTTCCCATCCCTGAACTGGACACCCATTCGATAACAATCCTTTTGTAGGTTTCACCTGATTTTCCTAAATCGCGTATGGCAAATGCCGCGATTGTTCCTTTCAAAAGACACGGCCGATTTCCTTCCTCATCCTTGTCAAAACAATCCGAGCGGTGTTCCCCCATCTCAAATGACCACGCTGTCGATGGGACGTTAAATCCCAATCTACTTCCTTCCTTTCTGTTGTTCGATTACTGATCAGAGCTCTTAGCGGATTGGCCGTGAAAACTAAGTAATACAATCAGTTTCTAGCAGTACAAGTAAGAGAAATCTGTGGCAGCATTCAAGTAATTATGTTAATTTTAAAAATTTACTTATTTATCCCATATCGTCGAGAGCTACCGATGAACGGCTTTTTCTATCGGAAAAGATATTTTGTGCCCTAATAAAGCTGCGCTCTCTGATGATGTTTTAAACATACTAATATTTATGAAGAGACTTAGGCACCTTATGTCAGATACTACAAAATGCTCCCATGATTTTCATAACAAAATAATAAACGGTTTCCTTGTTTATCGTCGACGGGCTACTTAAACTTCCCCAACCAAAACATTCTAAGTGGTTTTATTCTTCGTTGTCGATATTTTGAGCAGCTTGGTCGAAGTTACAATCTCCATCACTATGCAGGTCCTAAGAACGCATAAATTTCGGGCAGATTCTAGAGATTATTGAACCTTTCTAGAATTTCAACAATGGTTCTGACGAAGAAACCACGAGTCGTTTCAAATCCTATTCGAACAATAATCCAGCATGTCTACTTTCACTGCCAGAAATGTGCGATCTCCTAATTGATGTCTAACAAGGAACGACATGGGTATCGAATTTTTTTTTTTTTTTTTTTTTTTTTTTTTTTTTTTTTTTTTTTTTTTTTATATATTTATGGTACGTGAATTTCAACAAGTGATCTTGGCAGATATATTTTTGACAAGTAAATCCATCTGTTTGCCATTAACTATAGCCTGCACGGTCACTGAGAGCAGGCACTGGGCCCAGGGCTGCATGTAAGATTGGGCCCCATCTTCAAACGTATAAATCCAATTTTACTGTTATTTAATGACGGTCTGACATGCTTTAAACGTCACGTAATTCGATGAATACTGAAAACACACAAAATACTAAGTGGATTGAGATATAGAATACAAAATAAGTTATTATTAAATAGAAAAGATATGTCACAGATACTTTGGTAACATGCGCTGCACGAGATACTACCAGTAAAAAAACGAGCAAACTAACGGTTCTTTACGGCGCATTTGAATTGAATCATCGGTCTGGTAGTATGCACACATGTATTATTGATCCACTATTAATAGCACTAATTTCGACTATATGTGGGATGCCGTGATATTCTGTATTACAGATTCTGTAAACATTCGAGGAAATTACGCAGATTTTGACGTCACTGAATTATATTTAAAAAGCAGAAGCCGCCGAAGAACAGTATTTCGGCGCAGAATACTAATTTATATGTTTCTGAATAAATGTTCCTAACTTTCTGTTGTCATGTTAACACGAATATAGCCGGCCGAGGTGACTGAGGCGCTCCAGTCACGGTCAGCACGGCCACTACGGTCGGGGGTTCGAATCCCCCCTCGGGCATGGATATTTGTGCCGTCCTAGTTCGTAAGTAGTTCATAAGTAGTTTGTAAGTTTAGGGACTGATGACCCCGTAGTTAAGTCCCATAAGCTTAACAAACATTTGAACATTTTGAACACGAATATACACATTAATTCTCAATAATAATGTACCTGCAAGTGCTTGATTTTCTGTACAAAGGCAGTTTTTAATTACGTCGTAGAGAGAAACGGTTTGTAGCATACTTGCGTGATATACTATGCTAAGATGATGCTCTAAATGACATACTTCTTTTAGAAAGAAGTCCTCAGAGCACTCTTTTTGTTTACACCTTCCTTCATATGAATCTAAATTCAAAATGAGTCATATATGGATGATGCTTTAATAAGAAAAGTGCGTTCTTTCTTGCTCCCTATTATATCAGAAAACGAGGAATAGTTTTTGTTATACACATTCTATAATATTCTATTACAATCTAAATAATCTATAATTTAGTAAAACAAGAAAAATTCCCACTGTGACTTCGAAAGATCTAACGCGCCAATCGGATAATAAGTGTGAAAATAATAATAATAAAAAAAGAATACCACCGCCAGTGGCGGATTGTGTTTCAGATCACTGGGGGTTCACTTCTTTGCGTGCCAGATCGATTTTTCGCCCAACAAAGATTGCTTACTTTTTATTTTGTAGATGATTATTTGACACCCCATGAAACTTCAGATCTCCATAGTGACTCCTTAAAGTTGTACCACAAAATTTGCACTTCGCTACCTGACCCGTGGTACTTTCAATAACTTGAAGCCAATCTTTTAAATGTGTGTCTAGAAGCCAAGAATCCCGAAACTTTTGCATATATTGTGGTTTCGGCATAGTTATACACGTATGAAGTTGTGAAATAATACCATACACCAAGAATCACAATAATGTACAGTGCACACCATTAACGACGAGAGTCGAGTACTTTTTATGCACATGTGACGTGATGCACCTTACCTGAGCCAAGAAGCTCTCAGTGGTTATTCCTAGCGACAATGAAAACGTTAGCACCCATTATTTGAAACTGTTTGCTGCATTCCCTTAACTTGCGCAAGCTGCCTTCCCTCGTGAAAGGAACTAGCTGCTACTACATACTGTTCAATTTACAGGGAATCCCGTATGTGATGGTTCGTCTAATGTCATACTGTTGTCTTCCAAGTAAAAGCAAAATATTTCAAAACACATAAATAGCGTCGCGGTTTGAGATCGCATTTTCAGTACCTGAAACTGAATTCTTCTAAACCACTATCAAATCCAGCAGCCACTAGAAGCCATATTTCGCCACTAAAGGGACAAATTTCGAACGTTCAGCATGAGCAGAAAAGGTTCGGATTTAGATGTGCCAGTGATAATGCTCAATGTGAAGATTTTCCTACTTTTCTTTTAATCCGGGTAGAAAAGCAATATGCTTAATATGCCTCTATGATAAATACTAAAGCATCGACAGACCGTCACTACGACAATAAACATTTACACACAAGTGGATTTTTGGACTGGAAAGAACAAAGAAGTGAACCGATTACTAAATTAAAATCAGAATTTCTATAATACAAAAGGGGCAAGTCTAGTTTATACTGTTCATTCTAAAAGGAAAACTAAAAATACCTTTTTTTAAATTGTATTTTTATCTATATAAATTTCCGCTATTCCTCTTTAGATATCTTTGTTCAACTAAATTATGAGACTGTTATGTGTGGGAATATTTTAAAGTTAATTATTACTATTTTTGTCACGCAGATATCTGATCTAAACCACGTATCGGTAACTGCACTTGGAGTAAGCTACATTGCTGCACTGAAAGTTGGAAATCGTGGAAGACTTTCTGCGGCCAGCCAGTTTGTAAAAGGGTGTTTTGTCGAGTGTTCTAAGGTAATATGCCCGCCTGTAGTGACCCTATTTGAGGCGTTAAGCTTGTCTGACCAAACAATGTCTCGACGAGTGCAAGTTACTGTTGAGGAATTAAAGTATCAGTTGCGCAATAAATGTCATGGCGTCGAAGACTAGTTGATTTCCCCCGATGAGAGTGGTGGCAGCAGCTAACAATTTTCGTAAAGGGCGTCGGAAAATATTTCAGTGTAACCGAGGAACTTTTGAATATTTTACTGGCTGTAGAGGAAGTTTAGAACTATACGCAATAGTTACACATGTGCACGAAGCTGCACTGTGCGAAGAGCGCGAATTTTCCCCAATTTTGACAATACACCACGTTTTAGATCAAGAAAAGTGATGTGTAAAAGCTTTCCACATGTTAGTCCAAAGCGGATAACAGTGCAATATCTGTGGGAAAGCAAGGCTTGAATTATTGGGAATTTAACGGATTACTGAAGGATCTTGAATCAGATAACAAAGACATACCATTTTTATTGTGCCGCACGATTGTTAAATTGCTCCATATTACTCAGTCTTTTTTTTTTTTTTTTTTTTTTTTTTTTTTTTTTTTTTTTGAAATTATAATAAATACTAAATTGTAATTTTAATCTTACTAATAGTAATTAACAATTAATTTAGAAATATTTTTGTTTAAATCTTGAAAAAAAAACCACTGTGTTTAAAGCTGTAAAACGATTGAAAGACGAGGTTTTCAAAATACGAACGCTTTTATAACTCATAAAGAATATTTTTGACAATATTGCACGAATTTTATTAATTTGTTTTTTAATTATACATTTATTACCTGAGATCTTCATTTCCTGACCTATGTGTTGACATGCGTTGGTGATGACGTCCTGGTTGTGGTGATCTTTATTTTATTATTATTATTATTATTATTATTATTATTATTATTTTTTTTTTTTTTTTTTTTTTTTTTTTTTTTTTTTTTTTTTTTTTTTTTTTGTGTGTAATCACGTACAACTCGGGTCTGGTTTCCACGAAAGGTACAAGTTTATCAACATCGATAACTGCGTAATCGACCACGCCATCTTTTCCTATTTCAGTCATTATGCAGTACACTTGACTAAAACACAAAGCAGAGGCTTCTGTAGGCTAGGCGCAAATTGAGACGCGTATAGCACTCGCATAGTGTCGCGACACTCCAGCGCTACACGAGCCTTCCACACGCCACACGCGCTGCGCCGCACCAGCGCAAATTGTGACGCGTGCGACAGCACTAGACTCCATTCACCGAAACGAGAGACGGACTGTAAACACAGCGAGGCGTTGACCAGGGGTGGACAAAACAGGGGCGCTCGCTCAGTGTCTACATCTACATGCCTACATCTACATGGGATACTCTGCAAATCACATTTAAGTGCCTGGCAGAGGGTTTATCGAACCACCTTTATACTATTTATCTCCCATTCCATTCTCGAATAGCGCGCGTAAAGAAAGAACACCTGAATCTCTCTGTTCGAGCTCTGATTTCTCGTATTTTATTCTGATGATTATTTCTACCTATGTAAGTGGGAGTCAACAATATATTTTCGCATTCGGAGGAGAATGCTGGCGATTGGAGTTTCGCAAGTAGCCCACGCCGCAGCGATAAGCGCCGTTGTTGTAATGATTCCCATCCCAGATCCTGTATCATTTCCGTAACGCTGTCTCCCCTGTATCGTGACAATACGTAACGAGCTGCCCTTCGTTGGACTCTTTCGATGTCCTCCGTCAAACCCACCTGATAAGGATCCCACACTGGGCTGAAATACTCCAAAAATGGACGGACAAGCGTAGTGTATGCAGTTTCTTTTGTAGTTCTGTTACATGTTTTAGTGGTTCTGCCAATAAAACGCAGTCTCTGGTTCGCCTTTCCCACGATATTATCTACGTGTTCTTTCCAATTTAAGTCTGAAGTAATAGTAATTCCTAGTTATTTTGTGGAGTTTACGGCCTTCACATTTGATTGATTTATCTTGTAAACAAAGTTTAACGGATTTCTTTTCGTACTCATGTGGACGACTTCACACTTCTCATTATTTAGAGTCAATTGCCAATTTTTACACCATACTGATGTCTTATTCAGTTCGTTCTGCAGTTGGTTTTGATCTTCAGATGATTTTACTAGACGGTAAATGACGGCGTCATCTGCAAACAACCTAAGAGAGCTACTTAGATTTTCCACTAAATCGTTTATGTAAATAAGGAACAGCAGAGGACCAATAACACTACCCTTTGGAACGCCCGAAATCATCTCTGTTTTAGTCGATGCCTTACCATCGATTACTACGAACTGTGTCCTCTCTGACAAGAAATCCCCTATCCAATCGCAAATTTGGGGCGATATACCATAACCACGCAATTTGATTAAAAGCCGTTTGTGAGTCGCTGCATTCATTACATGTGTAAAGCGTTTGTGTGATGTGAGGGGTGGTATTGGAGGCCGAATAGAAATTTCATCTTAAAGGACCAGTTGCTGAATAACAGCATAAGTATTAAGCTTTCATATTAAATCTCTTTTTCTCTTTCTCGTCTGTATCGCACAAGCGTAAACTAATTATGCTAGCCTACATTTTGAGTCCATGAAAAAGCCATCAAAGAAGAAATCATCAAGTTCTTAATGTGTATAAAGCGGAGCTGTTGTGTCCACAACAATAAATGATAGATATTATTATAAAAAACAGCTGCATTTACGGGTGTTGGTCGTTCCTCATTTTATCGTATGGTAATTGATTACAAGGCCGCAAACTCTTTGAAGTATAAAAATAAATAAATAAAAACACATGACAGGAGCTTATAGAAAGTGTTGATGACTTTCACAGAAATGTGATACGACCAAAACTACGTGATTTGTTGTTTTGCTGACATAGTTCTTAATGTCGTAAACGAAAATGCAGATCTGGGCACTTTTCAGAGATTCTACGGATTATTAAAAGAAATGAATTTTGAATATCTGTGGCGTCTAATATCACTGCTATATAGCAAAATACAGAACCGCGTTACACCTGATACGGAGGTTTTAATTCCAAATTATTAACTTATCCACTAACAGCCGTAGAGTTTATTTTCTTTTATTTAACGACCGGTTTCGGTACTGCATTAACACCATCTTCAGGCCCTATACAAATTAAGTTACAAAGCAGTGTTGTATCGATAACATCAAGCTGAACGTATATCATACAAAATATAAAGAAGAATTCATGTAATACCGAAACAATGGATAAGTTAATAATTTGGAATTAAAACTCCAGCAACAGCAGCAGTCCCTATTCTATTACAACAAGGAACCACATCGATTGATACACAGGTAGCGACATTGAGAGAGCGCCCCGTGTTTGTCCACCCCTGGTCACGCGCCCCGGTCTGTTTACTGTCTCCCGTTTCAGTGAACGGAGTATAGTCAGGTGGAGTGGCGCGCGCGTTCTAGCACTAGAACGTCCGGTAGGGGTCAAATGACCATTTCTATGTTTACGATGAGAGTATCTCCGGTGTTTAAAATACTATGTTCCTGTGATTGTCTGACTTTTTATAGTTTTCGACGATGTTTAACCTACCTTAACAATTTTGATTTGTAAACGGAAATTTATAAGATTTTTACACGTTTACCATTGGTTCCCGACAGCGGTCAATTGACCGCTTCTCAAGACTATGCAATTTATCCGGTTTATTTGGCGCTTTTCTTAGCCAACAATGATTAGTTTCATACATTGTTGTCTATAGTGGCTATTACGCGTTTATTTGATGGCATCGGTCAGAAATTCTCGCCCTCAACGACTCCAGACTCCATCTATTTTGACCGCTGACAGAGAAGAAGGAAAATCTAAAGTACGAACGATACGAAAAACTTGCCACGTTGGATTGTGCAACAAAAACACAACTAGAGACTTTTTTTTGTGGTTGATTCCGCCTTATGCAAGACACTTTTTGTTTTGTTTAAATACCTTGCATAAGGCGGAATCAACCACAAATCTAATACTGCAAGCACGGAAGAGACAAGAGCTGCATCATCACAAGATGATAACAACTAGAGACATTTGCTTCATACGTAAAAAATCTGCTTGTCGTTCATGTCTAAGTAAGCGGATATGCCAAAAGTGCACGTGAGTAGTCTAGTAAATCAGTATTTATTTGTTACAGAAAAAAGTATAATTTATGAATAGTTAAGCAATCCTGAAAAAACAACAATTTTCACATATTGTTATGTCATGTAAAACAGAAACATAAAAAATACAAGCAATTTTATGTATCAATAATATGGTGTCACTCATTTTTGTTACGATATGTATTAAAACTAAATTTATCAGTTTCAAATAAGAATGTGGCTGCATTATTATTAACCAAGTAAAAAATAGTAAAATCGTTATTAATGACAATACATACGAAATATCTGTACATTTTCTAAAATAAAGCATTTGAAAAACCATGATAAAAACGTAATGGTCAATTGATCTTAATTAGGCGTTCCACGGGGTAGAGCTAAGCTGGACGTTCTAGTGTTAGACCCTTGTTACTCACCCACGGCTCGGAAGAAAGACAGAGTGAGATTCGCAGATAAAAAGAGTTATTTTTGTTACAGTAGAGTTCCGCATCTGATTCCGACACTAACGCTGAGGAAGATGCGTTTCTTTAGTCAGTAATGAATAAAAACTTGAAATCTCCGAACATATTGTGATTGAAAGGAAATGGTATGGACAATTTGAAACTCAAATCATGCGCAATATCGCTCCACATCCGGTACTATAGTTTTATCTCCATGTAGTCACCATTTTTTGTATCATACAGTTTCCTATGCTCTTTCACTGCCTCCATTTACTTTTCTTATAACATTATCAATAGTAAGCAGTTAATGCACTACACAAAACGATGGTCAGTCTACTGTAATTGAGAACAATGCCTGTCAGTAATATAATAGGTAGCCAGGTGTGTCCTGTGAGAAGAAGACTTAACGTCGTTTTAATTAATCTACATTCGATTTTGTAAACAATAGGAAAGTAGCAAAACTATACCGATATAAATAACTGGAAAACATTACCAGTAACAAAAATAACGAGAGCTTATGTAGCGAAATTTCCGTATGCAGGTTGTTGAAGGGAACAGATGACAGACAGCTTTCCCCCTCCCGGCATCGCCTTTCCCACAGTGCGAGCGTCGCTCTGCCGCAGGAAACTGTGGCTCAGCCACAACGCCTCAGCGTCGCACTGCGTGCCAGTTTGCGCGGCCCCATTAGAATACGTTAACTCACAAAACCGCGTCACTGCGCGAGTCTCAATTTGCGCCTAGCCAAGGTCAGAGCTGAGCGTGTCAGCTGTAGTGGTGAGAAGTGGAAGGGGGTTGGCGCATGCGCAGAACGTTTTGCTCCTTGAAATATCAAGCATCGTGCTGTATCGGATCCAGGCGTCGAGCAACTGTGAACTGCCAAATATTTCGAGGCGTTGCGTTACGTGATTCGTAACAGTCGTTTTCTAATAACGCTATTTGTCAAGTGTGTGCACTTGATTTACAAATCGTGTATTGAAAAAGTTCGATAGCGGGCAGCTTACTGTTCTCTGCATTTTAGACCATATATTAAAGCGAGTGAAATGGAGCTAAAAGAACAAAAAAGTTTTTGAAATGGTAGACGCACTGACATTTACCTCCTTTCACAAGTAATTGCTAGTTATATGAGCGGCGTTATGGCGCGACCCCAAGCATACGAACTCGGCGGCTGTTGAGCGGAGCGTGAAGCACTGCTGTGCGGAAAAATTTGAGTTGCTGGCTACGTTTGGCGATTCCTCGTGATGTGTTAATTAATGATCCGTAACCAGAAAACAATTATGAACCAATTTCTTGGGTGGCGACCTATTCCTATGGACAACGATCTGCTACGGTTTTACATCAGATCAAATCGACTTTATGACTGACATACATCTGGTTTTTTGACCACCTGGAATATATATTTGGTATTTGGAACTAGAAAATAAGAACAAATTAATGTAAACTGCGACTCTGGTGTTGATGGACTGAAATAAAATTTTCTGACGTTACAGTTAACGGCTTTTTAGTTGAAGATGAAAAAGCTCAAAACATATTTATAGTTCCATCTACACCTAATACACAATATATACCTTTCTAAAAAATTTCCTTTGTTGCTTTCATAAAATGTGGTTCAAATTCAAATGTTTGTTAAGCTAATGGGACTTAACTACGGGGTCATCAGTCCCTAAACTTACAAACTACTTATGAACTAGCTAATCCTAAGGACGGCACAAATATCCATGCCCGAGGGGGGATTCGAACCCCCGACCGTAGTGGCCGTGCAGACCGTGACTGGAGCGCCTCAGTCCCCTCGGCCACCGCGGCCGGCAGAAAATGTGGTACCACAAGGTGAAACTAGTTGTATATCGGGCTTGATTCCATAGTGGAACTTGTGCTCAATGACTATTTGACTTGTAGAAATTTTCAGCAATCAGTCGTAAAAATATTTATTTATTGGCAGATCAGTACGAACGCAACCTCGAACATGGAGGTCGAGATGTTTTAAGTATTTTAATCGTTTTTAAGCATTGATAATGACCACACAGTGGTCGAAATCTAGGTCTGCCAATAAATAATTATTTTTGCGACTGATTGCTGAAAATGTCTACAAGTAGTACATCGCGTGTCCCACATAAATGCGGTACCTTCACGTCTGAGATTAAAGTAAGAATGAACTAGGTTGCTTTTAGGAACCTGCCTGAGAGGAACAACATTTCTACGAACATTTTTCTGAATCATTTGAAGACAATTTTCTTTGTCTGCCGGATGGTAGTTTCGAAAATTCTAAATACGCTAGTTTAATTTAGCCTCAGACACTGCAGGACAGGTCAATAAGGTATCGCCGGCCGCGGTGGCCGAGGAGACTGAGGCGCTTCAGTCACGGTCTGCACGGCCACTACGGTCGGGGGTTCGAATCCCCCCTCGGGCATGGATATTTGTGCCGTCTTTAGTATAAGGTAGTTCATAAGTAGTTTGTAAGTTTAGGGACTGATGACCCCGTAGTTAAGTCCCATAAGCTTAACAAACATTTGAACAATAAGGAATCATAAGAGTGTGCCGCTTTTTTTCCCGGTAGATGGGGAGGGGGGAAGCTTGTCCTCAGCAATAAGGAAATACCACTCACTGTCAGCAGAAGATCGATTGTCGTCTACTTCAACAAACCAGCTAACTTAACAGTTCATTGATTTTGTTATTTTATTACTATTGTCCTCCCACTGTAGTGACTCGTCGAATCTTATGCACATAAGAAATAGATGGTAATGGACTCCTCCCATGAATTTAGACTAACATTTAGGAGAGTCTTTCTTTACATGAACATTCGATATGTTTAATAATCCCGGCGCGAGTCGGCGCCGGCACGAACCGATTGGGCTACGGTGTTGCTTGTGCAGCACAAGTATCACACGTCTCCAACCTGCTTTCAGCAGAAGTTTCTCTGAAAGATATTTTTTCAATTACACTTATAAAAATAGGTTTACCTTTCTTCTGTTACTATCAATTCTTTAATACGACTAAAAAATTTAAGAAATGCTTAGTTCTTCACAAAACGAATAACTCTCCTAAATGTTAGTCGTGATTAATGGGATGAGTTCATACCGCATATTTCTAATGTGCTTATAATCTATGAGTCAGTAAAGTGTGCAAACAATAGTAATAAAATAACAAAATCAATTAACAGTTTGGTGGCATGAAGCAGATGGCAGTGAACAATTATTGGTCACCCCTGTGTTTCCTTCAATTTTCCACTGACGGTGGGTGACGATCCCTTGTTGTTGGCCACACACCCACCAAGAAGGAAAAAACAAATCACAATATGAAACAATATGACACCTGCTCCTCACCCTTTACTGATTTGCAGTGTCTGAGGCTAAATTAAATCTGCGCATTTTTCTTTCATTTAAAGTAGAAAAATCGAAATGGAGACAAATAAAATAGTCATCAGGTGATTCAGGAAGTTCATAGAAAAACAGTTCCCATCAGACAGCTTCCTAACAAAATAAATAAAAATTCTGAGAACCGTGTAGAATTCTTTGAAAGTGGAAATGAATTGAAACGTAGTACATCGTGCCCCACATAAAAACGGTACACCTCGCGAACCCCCATGGTCGTAAGTTGCAGTACCCCTTCCTTATATGGACATAACTAAATGTCTTTAATTTTGCTGTTCTGAATTCCTTTTTACTTAGTTCATTTCTACTTTTGTCTCGGGCGTGAGGGATAGCGCTTTTATGTGAGCCACTGTATATAAACTGTTTCACCTTGTGGCACATTATCCGAACCTATAAAAGTGAAAATTAAAAGAAGGATGAATAGTGTAATAGTCACCTTAGGTGTAGATGCATCAATAAATGTAAGTATATTTTTGGGCTTCTTCCGTTTGCCGTCTCCAACTATAAAATCATTAAGTAGAATTTCAGAAAATTTTATTTCAGTCCATCAACAGAAAATTCGCAGTTTACATTAATTTATTCTTCTCTTGTAGTTCGAAACACGAAATATGTATTCCATCAGTTATACGATGTACGCAACAAACTAGTTGTATACCTTTCGCCGGCCGCGGTGGCCGAGGGAACTAAGGCGCTCCAGTCCCGGTCTGCACGGCCACTACGGTCGGGGGTTCGAATCCCCCCTCGGGTATGGATATTTGTGCCGTCCTAGTTCGTAAGTAGTTCATAAGTAGTTTGTAAGTTTAGGGACTGATGACCCCATAAACTATACAAACATTTGAACATTTTTGTATACCTTTCATTAAGTGAAGTATTACCTTACGTAAAACCATAGCAGATCACTGTCCATTGTAATTGGTCACCACCCATGAAAAATTGTATATAATTATTTTCTTCTTATGGATTATTAACACATCATGAGAAACCAACATACGCGGACAGCAAATAATATTTTCGGCGCTGCAGTGCTTCACGCTACGCTCAACACACGCCGAGTTCGTAGACTTGTGGTCGCGGCATGACGCCGCTCAGATAACTCGCAATTACTTGTGAAAGGAGGTAGATATCAGTGCGAATACCATTTCAAAAACTTCTCTGTTCTTTTACCTCACTCGCTATAATGTATGGTCTAAAATGCATAGAACACTAAGCTGCTCGCTATGGAACTTTTTCAATACACGATTTGTAAATCAAGTGCACGCAATAACAAATAGCGTCATTTGAGAACGACTGTTATGAATTATGAAAAGGTGAATGATTCATTCGAAAGCTAAGATGATATAGTATTGTGAGTCCAAAAATCAGTTATTTTTTGTCGTATACTTTCATCAAAATCGAGTGAGGAGCATTACAAAACTAAAAACTCGGGGAGAATGAAAAGTAGACCTTTTTTTTCAGCAAGGCAAAGCTTGTAAGGAAAAACTTGATATACCGTCAACATTTTTTTCATCGTGGAAATCGGAACTTGATAAAACAAATTGGCGCATAAAAAATGAAAACAATAGGGTCATTACTATGAGAAATCAACCAAATACTTTAATTCGAGCCATAAGCTTTAGAATTTTTCCGTTTTTTTTTGTTATTGTGTTGCACCTTCGCAAAAACGAAGATATAAAACTTGCACTTTTCAAAGTGACCAAAATTGTGCAATTTGTCACGTTTTGAAACGCCAAATTTCGAAAACTGTCTGACTTACTTATTCAATTTCTTATCAGGTTTAATAATGCTGCTTAACTATATTCATAAAAAATGCTCCTTTTTTTAAAAGTACATATGATTGTGTGCAAAATTTCATGATGCTATTCCAAAGTAAAATATCACAACTATTCAGGCTAGTTAATAAACAAATAAAGTGGGCCAAAAGTTGAAACAAAATTGTGTACTAATTAAGCAAACTTCTGCATATTATTTTAAAAATGTACTAAACAAGGCAAGACAAAAAACTAAATAACTGTATGTAAGTTGCATTTCATGCTGAATAAATATAATTTCGGCCTAGTGTCTTATTTTCCAAGGCAAATTTCATATTAAAAAAGTTCTACTATTGATTTCCCTATCCACAGGTTTGCTGGGTACTTATATATAAAAACTGTACATATCTGTACTGTATCTTTTATGTGCATGCAATGACTTGCCATAATGTTATTTTAATGAAGATGTACCTAACAAAAAGGATTACATCTTCATTAAAAAACATGATGGCAAGTCAATGCATGTTCATAAAAGATTTTAGGGAATCTAAGAAAACTGTACAGACAAACCAAATCGAACTATCCACATGTCCAAAACTGGAATCACAAAATTAACTGTATCAAGGCAAAAATGCATTACAATTTGTGGTAGTGGAACACACTCACTTAGGCCTATGCATTTGTACCACTCATCCAGTTTTAAACACACAACAATCCTAATTAAACATTTAAATTTGCTGAACAAAATTCCTTCTTAAATTACTACGAGCAGCTCAGTTGAGATAGTAATAACACCCTCACGGGTAGTGCTGTTAAGCATTAATAAAACGATCTCTCTAAGAAAGTTGCGTTTAGTTCTGTTATTCCTTAGAAGACTTCAGGGTAAAAGTTTACGACGCTTCTCGCCGGGCTCCAGTGCTTATGTTGGGCAACAGATGAACAATGAAGTGTAGAATTGCGTTAATATTTTTACGAGCTACAGAGTAAATGTTATTGCTGCTCGTTTCACTCGCAGCAAAATTAATACTGTACCTGATCTATGGTTGACAGGTTCTTGTATGTACCCTTGTCCGTTCAGAAAAAAATTTCGTTTTAATTGAAATTGTCTGAGTTGCCGCCATTAACCATTGGTGCTAACATAACCACTGGAGCCCGGCTAGAAGCGTCGTACAATTAAACCGACTTCAGTTTCATGGCAAGCAAATAACTAACTACGGGCAGGTAGAAATAATATGCAGTAAATAAAAAGTCGCGGGCACAGAGTCGAGCAAGAAATGGCCGTTTAATGTTCCGAAATGTCCGTGAACTCGGCAACAAACACAATCGTTAAAAAGAACAAAACTGAGAAGAGGAGTGTTCACACTTCATTCACCGTGTTGAGTTTCGATCTCCCATTACAAAATTTAAGATACGTTAGTGTCGATAATAATAACCGAATACTGTCAAAATATCACATGCTAGGTTATGTTTCACGTTTCAAACGTAATACTACTATGTAGCTGTAAAAGATAGTTGACTTACTTTTTTTGATGATCAAGTTTTCCCATGGAATAGCTCGTCTCCATTTTTCTAACAATTCTTCTTCTTTTGGAAAAGAAAAAAAAACTTGCACTTTTGGCCGTGTCGGATAGTTTCCTTTACATCCGGTCACACATCTGTAGGGCATTTTGTCTGCTACTAACAAAATGCTATGCGTTAACACCCAACAAGCCACAAAAATAATGTTATAAAAGTAGAAAACAGTCACAATGTGTAACATTCACGTCTTTTCAAACTCGTCACACGCTACACAACACAACTCGCTTCCTGTTGCTATGACTACTGTTGGTATACCCAGCCAGGGTTGCCAGGTGTGGCGATTTTTCGCATTCTTGGCTATCTTTTTCTTAGAATAATAGCCATTCTAGCTTTATGACGACTGGCGATTAAAAGAATTAGTTGGCGACTTAAAGGCTATTTTATTTTACTTCAAGTAAGACGAATTTAAAGCAATCCCTCTTGAAACATTGTATAAATGATACTGACTGAACATCGCTAGCATACTGGGGAAATGTAATCACACTATAGGAGTTGGCACAAATGTCTGCACGTATCTTTGATCTGTGAGAGAATGTTACAGGAATACAAAGAAACTTGTAGACATAGACGTAAAATACCTCGAGGAGCCTACTTACAAAGGTTTATGAATAGGCTTTAAACGATGACTCCTGAAATATACTACAACCTCATATGTATGGCTCCCGTGGACATCGCGAGGATTACAGCGTGCACAGACGCATTTAAACAGTTTTTTGTTTTGCGCTCCTTGTCTATATATATAGGGCGCCGGCCTGTGGCTCCTCCTTCCCCCCCCCCCCACTAGCGTCACACGATACACAACAGAAATACCTAATAACTGCTACTGTGAGACAAGCCCTTTGCTACGCACTTCGCAATAGTTAACAATGGTTTGCTGATATTTCAATGTAGAAAACTTGCTAATTTCTCTGTAGTTCTCATGGCCTGTAAATATCAGTTTTGAAGAAGATATAAGTGATTAATTATCGAAGCTATGCATCAGAACTTCCCTTGTGTAAGTTTGTTAGAATGATTCTTGAATAGTTTTATGTTACGATTTTATTAGTTCTGAAATTAATACATATGATAGTTAAATGCAACTGTGTTTAAATTTAGTATCCACTGTATATCTTGAGTCTCTCTCACATTTACAATATGACTACATTTCGACTGGATTCGTTGATCAGTTGGTGGTGTGTGTGGGTTCAGTTCCTGGCTGGACTCAAGTAAATGTTTCCTTGGAGAACGAAGCTTCTTGGAATGTCCAGTCTGGCGTCTGTGAATTTGAGAGTGCCATAGCTTGTGTTACTTGTTACTCAGTAACCAACTTACTCCCTGAATTTCAGGACTATTGTTGTCGAGACACACGAAATAATACCATAGCACAATGACGTTAACTCATTATAAATTGCGATACTTGACTATTTTTACTGAGGAAAAGGTGGATATATTTAGGGATTTTATTGATAAAAAGATGGCGACATATTGGCTATTTTTTGTTTAAAATTTGGCGACAGAGCAATGGAAAAACCTGGCAACCCTGTACCCAGCATGCCTTTCGAAGGCAGCGCACAGGCCTTCAGTCTAGGTGGCGTTGGCAGACCGAGTTGTTGTCCGCCGCGTTTCGCAGCAGTCAGGCACAGCGCGGGCAGCGCTCGGCGTTCCGGGTTGTTGAATGGCGCTTGTAGTGTGGGAGTCAGCTGCGGAGCGTATAAACATGAGCAGTAGTTCAGACGAGGATGAATTTCTATTGCTCATTTTTCTTGCTTCAAAGAAGCAAAGAAAATAAGTTCATGAAATTAATATGAAACGAGTAGAATATGGTGAATTTCATCGTCTTTGCCAAGAGCTTTGGTTGTGTGAAGACAGTTTTTTTCAATTATTTTCGAATGTCTCTCTAACTGCATTGGCAGCTACATAGGAAGCATGTACGGATAAAATGTCCAAGAAAAGAGTGTCTCAAGTTATTGTTATAAAAAATATCAGTTGTCTCGTTTGGAGTTGTTGATCATGATGACATATTTATGGTTTTCATGTGGGCAGCTAGAGCAGACACAGTGACAGTGTTATCTTTTAAAACACTACATTTCTCCACGGTTTTATACAAGGGTAAAATTTTCTACCTCGAAAGCCATTGCAGGATACATGCACTCGTGTGCCTCGCGTTTTAGCAGGTGATGGTTCAAATTGCAGAATTATTTAATATGTCCCTTTCCTAAAGCTGCAGCCTTGGAAGATCCTCAAAAGGCCATTTACAATAAATGCCTCTGCAAGAGACGGCATGCAGTGCAAATTCTTGTTGAAAAATGGCGTGTCTTTTTAGGGCCAATAGACCTACAAACTGATGCTGTAAATAAAGATTTGGAAGGAGCGTGCTGTCTACATAATTTCCGCCGCAGCAATGCAAGCAACGTGCCTACTGAACGAGAGGGGCAGATTGATAACCTACAGGCCAGTGGCGTAACTATGGGGCGGGGGGATGAGGGGGATAGAACCCCCCCCCCTCCCCAGAACCCGACAAAAAAATCGTATAACAGCAATTTGGTAAAGGTAAAGATTGGAAGGGAACTTGGGGTGTTTTACCACAAGCTTTCATTGGATGGGAGTGAATTAGTTTCTTCAGCGGGAGTGGTAGATGGTAGTCTGTCTGGATGGAAACCCCCCCCCCCCCAAAGCCAAGTCCTAGTTACGCCACTGCTACAGGCTAATACATTTTCGAATACGCTAAGACTAAAACAGAAACCAATTTCTTGCCTATTTTGTCAATAACCAGTAACAAAGTATTGGCAACAAGTTGTATGTACAGTAGGCAGTCAACAATTACCTTCTGCACCATCTGCGTTGATGTTTGTCCAACCACATCTTTTTTCGTACGTTTTTTAACTGTATTTTGCACAACACAACCAGAAATGTACTTTAATTTTCAATATTTAGCTTAATTCCTTTTCCTGTAATAGTTTGCATTAGACAAGTAGGTATATATTAGTTTGTAATTATGAAAAATAAATTAATACCTGCCGGCCGCGTTGGCCGAGGGGACTAAGGTGCTTAGTTAAGTCCCATAGACTCTACAAACATTTGAACTAAGGTGCTCCAGTCACGGTCTGCACGGCCACTACCGTCGGGGGTTCGAATCCCCCCTCGGGCATGGATATTTGTGCCGTCCTAGTTCGTAAGTAGTTCATAAGTAGTTTGTAAGTTTAGGGACTGATGACCCCGTAGTTAACCCTCTCATGCACGAATTATCAACACGACAATGAACAAAATTTCTGGTACATTATTTGGTAACTTAAGACCTATCTTGCACTGAATTTATGATATTTTATCTAAAAAATAGTTTCATAGACCAGTAGGAAAGTCTCCTCAATAGAGGACAGTGAGTACGAAAACTGCTACATTTTCCATGGAACATCTATTAATAACATCAAAGAATACATGAAGAATGTACACTATTTTGTATTTTTCGTACAATGAAATTGTTTCAGGCACCCAGGGCACACAGCAAGTTTACACTTTTCTCAAATGTAACGGGTTTTCCGTCGGCAATCCCGATCATGACACCTCTTGGCATTGGCATCACCTGACTTGTCTGGCCAGAGCTAGACCCCATTGAAGCGTAAATCGTTGGGTACCGAATGACAGGCTTTCTTGTGATTCGATGTACAGCCAACAATGTACTTTCATCTGAAGGCCTGCCTCTACTCGTTCTTCTAATCTCTACTTTCCGTTTGTTTGTTAGTCCACCGACTAACACTGCCGTCTAGGAGACAGTCTAGCATTCATTATTAGTCTTCATATTAGGTACCTGTGCTTTTACGGTCAAGTCAGATGTAAAAGATGACAGAAATGAGACAAAAATTAAGTGTCCTCATTTGAGGACGCGACGCATGAGAGGGTTAAGTCCCATAGCCTATACAAACATTTGAACGTTTTGAGATTAATACCTGTTTGAATCAGACTTCTGCATATCTGCTTCCAACTGCCTGTCTTCTTAGAGGCATTTTTGTATTCTGGGTCACGTATGACATACAGGAATGCTTTTGGACGCACCAAATCGCGCAGTTGTCTGTTTGACCCGCCACGCTGCTCCCGCTTGCCCGCCGCGTTCTCTGTAGGAAACCACAGCCTGCCCGCTGCACGCGTGCGCCCGCTTCCTGTTTGACCGACTCTGTAAGGCAGAAGGCAACACAGCACCCGAGCGAACTGTCCGCGCGGGCTGCCCGCTCTCTGTTTGACAGAGCCTTAACCCGCGATCACTCGCGTTGTTAGAAAAAATTTAACATTTACGATTTTATTTGAATATTCCATCACATTTCAAAGCTAATGAACTGGCCATCTAGAAATGCAATCTTTCGTATCTCGTGATTCAATTAATTTGTGACTCGACAATCAAATATCAACAATAGCTTGTTAGTTGTGGCATTATTTGAAGTGGTGCGCAGTGTTAGATTTTTTCTAACACGGGACTCTTTACGTGACAATTACTTCTCCTTACGTGGAAAAACTTTTAGTCTGTTTCTTGTACGTGTAACATGCGACTGTGTTCGTTTGTTTTCTCCTGAAACTATTCATCACATGTTACGTCTTTTATGAGCAAAGTAGATATTCTTATTGAGTTTTACGAATTGAATGAAGCAATTGTTTATACATAGTACATGACATTCTCTATCGGATATGGAAGTATATAAAACTGAAAAACAGCGTAAGGGGCCAGTGGTTTCATCTTGAAACACAATATTCTGATTTCGAACGGTCGACAACATCTACACCTCCTTTTTTGAGATTGTAGAGTGTAATTTCTTCAAGTTTGTTCGCTTTGCCACTGTCAGCGTCTACAGAATCGTCGCTGTGCATGGTGGATAACATTAGAACATTTTTTTTATTTTTTTTATTTTTTTATTTTTTTTTTTTTTAGACGTATGAGCAAATGAAGCAGTTGTTGCTCGAATTTTCTCCAAATGCTGATGGTTAGTTGCCTACATTTTACGCCCAGAAATTCCGGTGGAATTTCTCTTTTATTCTTCCGTAGAGTATCTACTAATGTGAATCTATGGTTGGCATACATTTTGTTCAAAAATGTTCAAATGTTTGTTAAGCTTATGGGACTTAACTACGGCGTCATCAGTCCCTAAACGTACAAACTACTTATGAACTACTTACGAACTAGGACGGCACAAATATCCATGCCCGAGGAGGGATTCGAACCCCCGACCGTAGTGGCCGTGCTGACCGTGACTGGAGCGCCTCAGTCACCTCGGCCACCGCGGCCGGCTACATTTTGTTACCCAGTGGTATAACAAAGAAATGCTTTATTGTATAAACGTGTCTTTTTCTGGCACAAAGAGATGAAAAGATGGAAGATCTCTTTGTTAGAAAAAATCTAACACGGGAGTTATCGCGTGACAACAATGTACGCGAGCGACCGCGGGTTAAGTGGTATAATAATTACTGAATGATGAAGGTCATGCCCACGGGATCAGGTTTCAAGTAACTTTCGCGAATGTGAATAAGCATAGGAAATAAGACTAAACCTGATGTTAACAAACACAAACTACAAGATGGGTTAACAGGCACAGCACACGTGCATTGTTGTTATTACGCTCTTGGCAACAATAACTACTTCTGCATCAGATATATTATTATTAAAATAAAACCTTGAGATATTGTGACATACAAACTGCCGTCGTCTTTTCTTGATTATACTTTAGCTATGTGGTTTTTATTTCAGTAATAGTTTGGAGAAATAAACAGCCACCAGTTGCAAGATTGCAGATTTATTTACAATTTATTTCGAGCAATTATTGCTCTTCTTCAGGTAAATAAATTGTGCACTATAGATTTACGCAGAGCATTTTGTAATCATAATGAACATCAAGTGCACTGCAACCTTGCAGATGGTGGCTGTTAACTTCTCCAACATATAAGACACAGTGGCTGCAATGGGTAAAAGATTCAGTAATAGTGTATAGTCGTTGAACTCTAATTGTTGTGCAATGTGTTGTTAATAGGTACTGTGAAAATGGCTGACTAGTTCCTGCTATGTAGTGATGCACGCGGAACATCTTCAACAAGCGGCGAGAAACATGTTGTTCTTAATGTTTTTCACAACTGAACAGAAAAATGAAAATGAAGCTCCATGGTAGTGTGTATAACACAAACACACACACACAACACACACATACACACACACACACACACACACACACACATACTCTAGAGAGGCCTCGAATCTCCGACTAGAGCGTCCGTGCGAACTATAACATGACGCTCCAGAGTCCAGACCACACAGCCATTCCCGCGCGGCAAGCACTTTCTATACACCAGCAGTCAGTAGGGCGCACTCGGTAGTGTTGTAATTTCGCATATTTTAATCGCTTTTTAGTTCAGTTTCAATACCTGTATCACATATAAAATTCATTAACATTTGACAGTTCCAGTACTGAAATCTATTCTTCGGATTTAGCCCACGCAGAGAAAAATATCCTGTATTTATGTTGGCAACTGTTATCGCTCTTTATTTTAATTACAATACTGCGTTACCAACTGCTTGCCGAGTGAGACCCTAAGAATTGTATTGTCGTAGTTTTATTGTGCATTATTTGGGTCTGTTTAAAAAGTACACAGCATTCAAAGATATTGTTACTCCATTCACCTCATTTTATGCCTTAACTGAACGTGTTCTGTCACAGCTGTTCACAAGGAGCAGCTGGCTGGGCACTGCCGGTTTCTAAGTTAAATGCGCCGGTAGAGCAGTTCTGTTTAAAAAAAATGTTCAAATGTCTGTAAATCTATCGGACCAAACTGCGTGGTCATCAGTCCGTAGCTTACAAACTACTTAAACCTAGGTAAACTAACCTACGGCCAAACACAAACACCCATGCCCCAGGGAGGACTCGAACCTCCACGGCGAGCAACCGCGCGCTCCGCAGCGAGGTGCTTTAGACCGCACGGCTACTCCACCGCGGCAGCAGTTCTGTATTAGGCCTATAGCTGAATGATGTGCGAGTAACTCACACTTTAAAATGTATCTGACTGTACTTGAGACTGCTGGCTTTCGTTACGCTTGATAAGAAATCTAATAAGATTCCTGCAAATTTGGAAGACAACACAGTGTAATGATTGTATGAGGTTCATTTTTATGATGAACGGAGTAAAGTAAAGACACTTGGAAGGGAGGGGGAGGCAAGCCTTTGCAATTTCAGGAAACGAATTTGAACGTCCGCTTCAAGTAGTTCATGTTCTCCTTTCTACGTCCTGTAAAAGAAGCTTACAATTTTATTGTTAAGTGTAAGCTTTCACATTCACTCGTGAAATACCATATCAGAGTAAACAATGGTAGCTGTGAAGGCATAAAGCTGACAATGATTAAAAATTTAGAGAGATACTGAATGCAATTGACAGAATATTTTGCTGAAAGCAACTCACTGAGCACTGAACATAAACAGTGACGTATAAAAATATCCAGTCCAGCTAGTCGTCGCTTATCAATCGTCAACTACCACTAGTAGAAACCTCATATCAAATAACTATGTATGCTTAGGCCTAAGTAAGATCATACACCCAAAGTTATCATACGTTTCTAACAATATACAATCTGTTTTCGTCTGCGGCTTACGACTTCATACTAAGTAGATTTAATGCATCATCTTTTACTAGAATTAGAATCAGAATGGCACGTCTTAAGATAACAACGCATATTCTGGTACTCAGAGCACTGTTAAAACATGACTAAATACCAACTCATAAGCAATTTACATCTATTTGACAGGAACATTAATAAAGGCGTAATGAATACTAGGAAATAGTAGATCACATGTACGGTAACTAGATTTGTCGTGCAGCTACGGATAAACGAGTAAACATTCATGTACTACGATACTTATAAAAGTTCAGAGCTGAGTATTGAAACAAATTGTTCAATTGGTGTACATTCTATATTATATCTAGTTGCCTGGTTCCTGTCTCTAGTTATTTCATGTGACAAAACACCTGATTGTTACACACAAGAAAACTTCCTGCTGATTGGTAAATTTCATTAGAAATTTTCCACGTATATCACTGAATCAACTACAAAACTGTAAGAATATCTATTGTTTGAAGATAATGTTACGTTTTGTCGGAATGAAAATCCCTACGTCAATTTTGTTTACGTCAGTGTTATATCCAGCATATTTATGAATCATGAGTAACGAAGAATAATTCCGTTGTTTACTTATTGCTCTCTGCCGTGAATATTTTTAGTTTCAGTTTGAGCTCTAAACTACATACAATCGGCGCGTTACTTACCTCTTTCTTGGACAACAGCAAGGTTGACAATCTCTAGCCGCTGCGAAGTGCGTGATTCTCACTTGGATTTATCGTGGCATACATTTTATTAAATACTAGCAGCTTAATGAATCCGTTTTTCCTCCCAATTTCATCAGATCCAAGGCAATCGTTCGTATTCTGAAAAGTTCAAATAAAAATCGCTGCAATACATTAATCTATTAATTTACAGGAAACGCGTAATAAAACTTACGACCACGTTCTGTAAAGTTCTAAGACGCTTCAAATGTTTTCAGCAATGTTTGCTGTAGCACCAATAACTAAAAACGTAGTATTTCTCACATAACATTTAAAGTACATTTTCAAAACAGTCTCACCTCTTCCCACAGCTTATTTGCCGTAATATTATTCTCTGTCAAAACAGTCGATTATTAATAGTGAATTCGTTGACCACAGATACTACATGTTTGAACCAAGACCAAAGACCTTGTAAAAAATAACTAGACTCCCTAACGGCGCTGCTGTCGCGGGTTAATTAGAGCTAGAGCTGGGATTGAACATGTCTCAAACTGTTCGAACAATTTACGTCACAGTTCGGGAAATCTCGGGATGTGTTGGAACATTCGATCACAACGCTATCTAGCAATGCCAGGAGGTACTATCTCTAAGACATACAGCGATGATGTATATTTCTTCGGCGCTGTGCAGTAAACTATTTACAACGAATATAGTGTCATTAATGTACTATGGGGATTAGTAAGTGTGAAAAGCAGACTGAAGTATATTCTAGGGTGCAGGTCATAATGAACAACGGTAACGAATACCGGTATAGGCTATACACAAAAGATAGCAATCGCGTTTTAAAATTCTAGCGCTGCGATCTAGCGACGCCTGTTTGTACTACGTACGTACGCAGCAGCTCGTGCACTGTGTATTTCATGGCTGCAATTTCAGTTCAATTTATTATGACCTATTTCCGTTACTGGGTATTACATTTATAATGATTTCCCAATTACATCTCTTTTATCTTGTATTCAAGGCGATTCAAAGGTGGTAATACTTTTATCTGTTACTGTACCGTATGAACAGTGAATGGAATGGTCATTTGCAGCCTATCTCAAACGTAATTTCTACTTATGATAGATTCACAGTCATGTTACATACTTCCAGAAATGATTTTTTTCCTTCGAGTGTTAGCTTTTCAGTAATTTAATGCAGTAGTTCTGTTATAGTAAACGATATTTCGTTATATCTCGTGATATCTTGTAGTGATAGCAGAGAGGTGACGTATGCACTGTTTTAAACGAAATATGCAGTTTCTCATAGTGACGCCCTTCTGTTCTTTTACATGTACTTGTACTTCCTATGAAATTATTCTGGCCAAAGCGATAGATTTCTTCAAAATTTCCCAAGAACCGTTTGCAGATACGCAGCGCGAGTCATTTGTTATCTGAGTGTTCGAACAGTTCGATCCTATATCGAGTTCTCCGGTGTATCCGGAAATCCCGAGCATGTTCTAACGCGAGTATCCTTTGCCCAGCCCTAATTAGAACCTTCGGCCGGCCGCTATGGTAGTGGCAAGCGTCAGATAAATACGAGTGTTGTACGGAGATAAATCGTATATTATATAGCTACTGCGGTATATATACTCAATTGGTATTCACGTCTGTATTGTTTGACTATAAATGAAGCACGATAGTAAAGACCTGCTCGGCGTTTAACTGCACAGATTGATTTAAGAAAGAAGTAAAAAGAAGCGCTCTTCAATTTGCCCGCTGTTCGCAGTCGGCCGCTTACGGAATTGTGGGGCTTTGATGAAGACATCACCCTCCTTGGAAGGCATTTTAATTGAAAATAATCATCAGTATTAATACGACTTATTTATTAATCAGATTAAAACGCTTATTAGAACGGAAAACTGTGTTTTAGTGCTGAAATTCTAGATATACAGTTTTTTTCCCTTCTGGTAATTTCTCGCTACTTCAGAAAATCTCTCTGGTTTGTCTCTTTTCACTTGTTTTATTCATCGGATATTAGTCAGCATATTTCTTTGAGCAGCATAAATTTTACATAAGGTTTCATTTGCATTACAACGTTTTCTTCCTTGCAGATTCGATACGGCTATAAAAATAGGCCTGTTTCTAGGAAATATTACACGCAATTAAAATATAAGACGGAAGGTAAACTAATACGAAGTAGGTAACGCCACAAAATTTGTAATACCTCTAAAAAAAAAGCTGTTTTCGAGAAGAGCTTACAAAAAGCAACGTGGTACTGGTGCAGAATCGCATTCTCGTCACGAGCATTGAGCGATTCTATTCCGTTCTACGAAAGGGGCGGCCGCCTTCTTGATTTTCGACCTATACACCTCCAGTACATTCACTGCTATTCCTTTACTGCCTGCAATTGCGGTTGGGAAACGCGGCACCTTCTGTACCTTCAATGGCTTTGTGAATCCCCTAGATGACTGTGCAAATCATAAACACATTTATAAATTTAAACAATCATTCTTCGTTTCTTTCTCGTATGATGTCATTTTATCTGCATTAACAAACTAGTTGTGCGGCATCAGCTTGTTATCAATCGTTCATTTTTCTCAATTTAATACACAATACTATCCTATCTTGAGGTTAAACAACATACGTGACGTAGAAATGTCAGGCGTGATTCTTTTTTTATTATTTTATGATCATACTGTATGGGACTGTAACGGAGTTATAAGTGACGTTGGAATTGGATACAGGTTTTTGCCTTGCACTAGGAACACACCGAGTTCCTAGGTTCGTGTAAGTAGCTGCCAGAGAGCCACTTCGAAGTAGGGATGGCGGTTATTGCTGAAACAACCGTTTTCGGTTATACCGGTTCTTTTCATCTCCAGTTTAACCGTACTGTAAAAATTGCACAAGATAACCGTTTTTTTAAATAACCGGTTTTCGGTTTTTCATTGCTATTATTTCCAGTAGAGTTCGACCGAAACATATTTTGCGGCCGAAACAGAAACCGTAATTGAAGTTTCGGTTCTTCTAGTTTCGGCCTAAACTGAAACTTACGAAATTTAGTCGAAATTTAGGTAAATTTACGTTATACGACAAATCACTAGTCTTTCGTTGTGAGTGTGTGTAAGCCTAGCCGGGAGTCCGTAGAAGACTATATACGAAGCATACAGATTTACTGGCCTAGTATTTCCATCCGGCAGTTGGGAATATTGAGCCAACCACTCCTTAAGTTGGACTTGAGAGCCAGCACATACGAATATCTCGTTATATATATATATATATATATATATATATATATATATATATATATATATATATATAAGTTACAGTCAGTAAATGAACTTCAATCAGTGCTGCAGAAGTATTTCGAAAAGTAAAGTCACGGTTCCGACTATCAGTACAATTGTTGTCAGTGTAAATTTACGCAAATTGAACTAGGAAAGCTGTGTACCACACGATCAAAGGATGTTCAAATAGGTCTGAGATCTTATGAGACCTAACTGATTAGGTCATCAGACACTAGACTTAAAAACTACTTAATTTAACTTAAACTTACGCTAAGGACAACATACACACCCATGACCACGGGAGGAGGGAGGACTCGAACCTCCAACTGGAGCAGCTGCGCAGTCCGTGACATGGAGCCTCAGACCGCAGGGCTACCTCGCGAAACACCACATGATCAATGTTAGCTAAACCCATATTGGTTATTAAAGAAAGCCCCTCGCTTTCAAGAAATCACATTAATAAAACTTGTTGGCATAACAATATGATAATAGATTAAAAGTTATTTTTCCAAGCTAATAGTACATCACTTACGTTATAGGTATATGAATCGAATTTACCTTCTCTTCCAAGAAACATTTTGGATGCTTTCTCCTTAAATGACACAGCACGTTTGTAGTTCCTCCACCGTTTTCAACTTTTTAAAGCAAATGGAGCATTGTACCTCACTGCTCCCGTACTTCGTGAAGTACTTGCACACCCGGGATGGTGCCATTTAAGACACAACCGATGTCTAGCGACGACAGCAAGGAACTGCCGCATGACCAGACGGAGGCGAGTCTCGTACACTGCCGGTGCACGCGCGTCGTCTAATGGGCCACGCCACACGGCAACAGGTGCATCGATGCCTCAATAGCTGCACCAGTTCTCAAGTTCTTATGCCACGCGTTTGTTGCGCGTTTCTGACTGCCGGGATTGTTCTTAAATTATCACTGATCGCTTTTCTTAGTTACTGCGATGACCTAATATTTCACAGCAGTGGAAATTTTAGGAATAGCTCTAAATATTATGGTCCACTAATTTTAATTTTTTTAAATTATTTACAAAAAACACATTTTGAAAGACTACAACATGAAGTAGTGGTACCAGTTTTTTTTCCCGGTTCTTGGCAATATCTAAAAAAAAAAAAAAAAAAAAAAAAAAAAAAATACCGGTATAGGTTTTAACCGGTCGGTTTTTCCCATCCCTACTTCGATGCGCTAGAAACCAGGCGATTCTATGCATGCACAGATAGCAGCTACGATGACGTAGAAATCCGTGTTTGGTGCTTACTTTGCTGAAACGCTTTTCGTCCCAATTCTTGTAGGATTGTCATGCGCAGAGGTGGATCAACAGCTGACCATTAATTACCGACGTCATTTTTTTTTTAATTCCTATATAATACCAATCAGTTAAGCATAGCAACAATAGTTTCTTCCCTTTTTATTAGTGTGACTTAAGGTACCAAGATACGAGTGTAATAATTTGTGACATAATACAATGGTGGAGTTACGGGGGGGGGGGGGGGCACAAGGGCACGTAACCTCCCCAGACAGCCTGACAAAAAATGAGAAAGAGAGAGGGAGAGAGAGAGAGAAAGAAGGACGAGAGAGAGAGAGAGAGAAACTGGGAAGGAGGGAGAAAATTTCAGCATAAGAATGATTAACGTTTACTTACAGACAGTAATTCTGAGTTTAAAAAGGCAAAATCCCTGGAATTAACATATCGTAAATTGACTTTTTGTGTTATTATTCCTTTTAATTGCTTCTTGCTCCTTTTTTGTCAGTAATTTACGACGAAACTACATAAAATTCGTTTATTGTTTTGTGATTACTTGGGATATAAATGACATATTATTTAAATTTTATTCATACGTAAATAAAGTGAAAGGATTTAACTATGTGAAAAAATCGTGAATTTCTAGGGCTGCGTTCAGGCTGGCGCATTCAGGTGTTTTCGGTAATCAGTTTATCACTCTGGATTATTTTCGTAGACACTAAGAAATAGTACTACCATGCATTATAAACAGTTTTATTTGAAGCTATACGTTTCAATTTTCCAATTATTGGAGCGAATTAGAATTTTAAATGGCATTTTCCCGCACGTCAGATACAAATGATTTTCATGCTACTAGAAATTCTTCTAGAAACACAATGATGTGTAATTTAGTTGATCGGGAAAGCTTTCTTGAAAACTCAACAGGTTTTGCGTAGTAACTTTACAAAGAACGAAAAAGAAATTGTTCACCCCTGCGCAGCCTTGTGCCCCCCCTCCCCCCAGGAAAAAAACTTCTGTATCCGCCACTGACATAATACATGATGTATAAAACACTGAACGATATGCTGTCCGTCTGTTCCGGTAATTTACCAAGTAATGACAGTCAGTAAATTTACAACGTGAAACACAAATTAAATCAAATGTTTGTTAAGCTTATGGGACTTAACTACGGGGTCATCAGTCCCTAAATTTACAAACTACTTATGATATGAGAAACTTACTACTTATGTATGAGAAATCGGTTGGAAACTTTCCTCATGTTAGCACGTTGTAGGTGTCGCCACCGGCGCCAACCTTGTGTGAATGCTCTGAAAAGCTAATAATTTGCATAGCACAGCATCTTCTTCCTGTCGGTTAAATTTCGCGTCTGTAGGACGTCATCTATGTGGTGTAGCATTTTTAGTGGTCAGGAGTGTATTTCATCCAAAAAATACTGATTAATTTGCCTGCTTAGTAACCTTCAGGTGAAGATTTACAAATATTCGTAAGTGTAAGATCTCAAATTATGAAACAAACAACACATCCGCCAAGAGAGTCGAAATGTCATAAAGCTCATTCAAAGCACAGATCGTCAGCAAGAGCACATTCATAAGAGCAACATGACACTGATGTAACTGGTATTAAGCTTTACTGTGTGGTTTTCAGGATGTCAATTTCCTTGAAGTATTCCCTCGCGTTTAGTTAACAAAATATGTGATCTGTTAACACTATATGCATTGTAAAATAAAAAAAAAAAGTGTCCTTAACACGTAGCGAAGAGCTGAAACAAACCAATGGTGCTGAATATTGTTTCAAATAAATTGACTGACTCTGTGGTAAAGACCAAATTATTGTAGGTGATTAATAAAAGCCAAATTTCTTTAGCAAGCCGTCATAAATAGCTTCAATGTTCTGCATGTCGATTAATGCTTGATCCGATAATAGTGTGGACATAGAATAAGAAAACTGAAATTTTATATTGTTTTAGCTTTTCGCTATTTTTTGAATAATTTCACTTAACAGTTACATCACAGGAATGCGTTTTGTTTATTTTGACGTGACGTGAACAGAAAACAAAGGAAGCGAAAATCAAGTACACTAAAACACTGATCATGTGAGACTACCCTGGAAGCCTCCCCTCCCCCCCCCCCCCCCTCTCTTTCCCACCAACATCAACTTCTACAGTTTTGCGCATGCACGAATGAGGTGGTTTGAAAGCGTCAGAAATATTTTCCACGGGTACCGTCAGACTGCTTGCTCTCATTGCTGAGACATCAAACAGCCACAGTCCAACTAGCCAGAAGCGGAACAACGAACAAGACTTTGCTGAAACCCGATGTCTGCTCTGCGCATGCGCATCAGCTCGATGGCAGCTGCACAAAAAATGACCTTGGCGGCACCCACGGCGTGCCTGTCCGTTAATCCCTTCAGCTGTGGACAATGGTGGAGCTGCACAGTCAAGGCAGGTGGTTATCTGGGCGTAGCAGGACTGGCCGCATGGGGGGGGGGGGGGGGGAATAGTATTTTTCAAGTGCTTGTTGGTTCACCACGTTCCGTAAACACCGGAGCTCCACAGTGCTGGGAAGGAAGGATTCGCCTCTCTAAATTGCCACTGCAACGTAGGAATTCTTTGAAGTTTCTGTCTTCCCAAGGAAACTTTGCTCCAAATGTTCAAATGTTTGTAAAGTCCAAGGGACTTAACTGCGGGATCATCAGTCCCTAAACTTACAAACTACTTAAGAACTAGCTTATACTAAAGACGACACAGATATTCATGCCCGAGGGGGGATTCGAACCCCCGACGGCGGACGGCCGCGAGCACCGCAACACGGCGCTCCAGTATGTGAACTTTGCTCCAAAACCGTACTGAAATTCCTTGGATCTCTAAACAGACGACGCCACGGCGTGAGAATACGAAAAACCTCACACTTCTCCACGTCATTAATTGATACATATTTAACAAAAGAAGTGGGAGGAGGAACACTGTTGCTGCGCGGGAGTAGCCGAGCGGTCTGGAGCGCCACGTTGTGGTTTCCCACGTCGGAGGTTCGAATCCTCCCTCGGGCATGGATGTATGTGTCATCTATAGTATAAGTTACTACATAAGTAGTTTGTGAGTTTAGGGACTGATGACAACGCAGTGAAGTCCCTTAGTCTTTACAAACATTTGAACATTTGGAACACTGTCTTCCAAGCTTTTCATTGGTGAGTTAAGCTCTTTGTGTCGATTGGCTGGAATGACTGCGCCGAGCACCTTCCTGAAGCTTGTAGGGAAGCCATATGAAATTTTACATTTAGTAGAGGACTGTCTTTTGGTAGAGGTCTAATTATTTGCGCACGCGGTCGCAGCTACCAGACGTCGTCTATGCTTATGTGGCGGCGTGACAGTGCTTCACTGTAAGATCACATTTGGCAAGCATGATGCGACGAACTGGGTAAGTGTACGAATTACTTACAGATTACAGGTTCCGGTCCGAGCATTCAATGCAGTACGTGCTTCACGCAAAACGTGGCGAACATAAAATAATTTCCTAATGAGTCATAACTCTCTTTGGACTCAAAAGCATTTTTGGAATAAAATAAACAGCAGTCTCTGTTGCATCTGTTGCAATTTTTGTGTTTATTTTATCCCATTACGCATCTCGCGCGGTTACCCGTTAGGCGGCATACAATCCCGAATTCTGAGGGACAGTCCCGCATTCGGACTCGTTATCCCGGAAAATGGCTAAAGCGTCCCACATTCCAGTAAATTTAAAATGTTGGTCTAAGAGCACAAGGCGAAGCTATTTGTGTACGGCACACTATGTCATACTGCTTGAATGTCAACTTCACATTGCATCATCTACGAATAAATGACAGTCTTCTTATATTAAATACTAGCTTAAACCAGCGGCTCCGCTCGCGTGTTGGTTGATTATGATAGATAAACCATCTTTCAGTAGTGTGCTATTTATTTATTTCCTTATTCGTATGCTTATCCTTACAGAGAAAGAGCTGAAGACTTTCAACCACCATATCTTCCACCTCCTTACAGCTATCTGCATGGAACTGCTATGGTGTACAACGGGAGTCTTCGGACAACAATTACACACAGACCATTCGTTTGCGTTCTTTAGTTTTCGCTGCAGAGCGAAGTAGTAACACACACACACATAGAATTTTATATACACCGATAACTTTCCATCCCAATATACTCCACCCTTTTGTCATTATCAACCCTCAAGCAACATTGCAACCAATAAAACCATTTTCAAAGAGTAAATATAATTTTCAAAGAGTAATTATTGTTCCGAATTTCGCGTTATATTTTTCAAATTACTAAATATCTATCAGATCGCTATAAAAGCGTGGCTAAAACTTTCCACAGGTATAAATTAGTAACTGTACAAACATTTAAGTCTCTGCGTCTTGTAAGTTAAGGGACTGATGACCCCGTAGTTAAGTCCCATAAGCTTAACAAACATTTGAACATTTTTTTTTCTGCGTCTTGTCGTTCAGACGCGATAAGCGTACACCGAACAGACATTCACATTAATATATATAGATAAATAGTTATCCGATCGCCATAAAACCGTGCCTAAAGCCTTCCCCGGGTAGACATTAGTAACTGTACAAATTTTTAGCTCTTTATGTCTTGTGGTTCAGACGTGATAAACGTACACCGAACAGACATTCACATTTATAGATAAAAGACAAAACGACACACATCACCTGACTATTTCAAACTGACAAATTCGCTAGCAGTGGAAGTTGTTTTTCTTTTAAGCTGGTACTGCATTTGGCGATAGGATGAATTATTAAAAAATTCTGTTTCTGACATATTTTCTGTGACTTGTTAACTACGTTTCAGTAAGTGTAATGTAATGTTTTTCGGTGCTCAAGGTGACAAACACAATGTAATATTACCACAGCCTGTATAAACGTATTTAAAATCTGATATACAAATACAATAATCCCGTTTCGTTGTTGGCAGCACTTCTGCTAAAGTCGTACAGAAGTTGTTTCAGAATTTTCTTACTAAATGTAATCGAACATTGGATTTAATGTTAGAACCTGAGAAAAGCTTCCATTTAGCTATCTTAAATAAGGTACCTTACTGACAGTAATGAGTATTTAAATACACAGAAATAATTTAAAACTCCCGGCCATTACAACATATGTACCAACACATTTTGCTAGATCAGGCTCTGAAATATTATCCGAGCAGTTGAGGGCACAATGGCCTACCATAAAATCATCATATGACTTTTTAATTCATTAGACTGTTCTTGTGCTCTAAACCAAAAACTATGTTCTGAATCAAATCCGGAAAAATTTTCAATCGAACGGCAGCAACTGCTACAGTAACTGACGAGCTAAGCATTCTACCAAACACCGAACTAAAAAGCGATGTACAGGTCGAACCATTACAGGCGTTTCTGCTAATGCTAGTAGTCATGGATTAACTTAATTGTTTATAATCATTATTCAGTATTTTGATCCAAAAAAAAAGAACGGAATTACTCTAAAACTACTCCAAATAGAGTCTACCGAAGATGAGACATCTAACATAATTACAAGAGCATTTTATAAGACAAATTCATCAGCAAGATCTCTTGTCAAATGTATTGCTTTTTCTGAAGATAATTGTGGATGTAAAGACATCAACAATGTTTTTCACAAGGTTCAAAAGCGTTTGGACCCTGTCATAGTTGGCGTTGCCCCCATCATGCCATCGTGGGTGTTGATTCGTGGCCGGCCGCGGTGGCCGTGCGGTCTGGGGCGTGTCAGTCACGGTCTGCACGGCCGCTGCGGTAGGGGGTTCGAATCACCCCTTGGGCATGGATATTTGTGGCGTCTTTAGTATAAGCTAGTTCATAAGTAGTTTGTAAGTTTAGGGACTGATAACCCCGTAGTTACGTCCCGTAAAGTCTACAAATATTTGAACATTTCATTTTCGTTGCTTCGTCTGCGTACGTCATTAACAACGTAGATGTAATTTCCTGCCACTGGATGCAGAGTCTACAATCCAAAAATATCATTACTTTTTTTGGTATGTACACAGTCCGAAGCGAATCTCATAATGAATTTTGGGCCTTTCCTGGCAGCTAATACAAGCAGCTTCTCTATCATTTGAAGACGTGTCGCTTAAGTAACTACATTCAGAACTTAGAAAGGTCCCACGTTTTTATAAAACAGTTTTCTGAGGCCCCTTTCTCGGTAACGTATATCTTTCACAATCATTTAATTATGCACATTATACAGTCAAAAACAGGGAAGTTAGAAGAAATAGATAAATTCGTTGTCCAGTCTGTATCATACTTAGATTCATTATCGAGTGCTTAAACGACCGAATTAATTGAAGATTTTTGCCACTGAAGGAATATATTAGTTGAAATGGACAAGGTGAAAACACCGAAACCGAGTTAAAGGCAAGTTGTTTGCATTTTTATAGTGAAATCAAAACTTACATTGCAAGCTGGATAAAACTTTTCAAGAAATTTGATACATTCGGCTGGATGTTTCTCCCCAATATAAACGACAATACCTGATTTCCGAGACAAAGCTGTTATGTTAGATGGGTCAGTGAATTTGAAACGCTACAGTCGAAATATAAGCTAGAAAGACAAACTTTTGTTCGCAAATCATCTGTGATTGAATTTCCTTAAAAAACCAGATGCACATTTGTACGCAGATATATTGAAAATTGGGGTTTACTTTATTATTATTCTTTATTATTTAACTAATTATTTGAATGAACTGCAAACGTTGAAAAGGTGTTTACACTTAATAATCAGCAGCGGACGAAAGAAAGTAATTTACTGAACATAGAAACGATTTCATGACTCATAAGATCTAAATATGTGTTTCAGAGATCTGAATTATCGTGCTTGTTATAAATTTATGTTAAGTAATGAAGCAATTCTGGTGGCTATTTGAAACACTGATAAAAATATAAAATCTAAGAAATGAGAAGGAATACTCGAACACCTTCTTAATGATTAAGATTTTGTTATGTTGCTGTTTCTTGGTGATGATGCTAGGTTTTTTTCCAATAGTTGTTTTAAAAGATTCTTGTTCTTGAATAATTAGAGAAAATACCTTTTTTATTTTTATTTATTTATAAGGAATTACTTCTCTTCTTTTACTTTGTCTTTTACTGTTCTATTCTTCCAGTGTGCTTTCTTCTGTTCAGTGTTTCTTCTTTGTAAGTTCAGACCGTTTTGCACCAGTATATTTAGCCAAGCTACCTTGGAGTATTTCCGTTTTCCATGCTTTCTCCCGAAAGGTTTCTCTGTTATATGTGTCTTTTGTTTCTACATTGTTTCTAAGTTGTTTTTACTTCGTTATCCTAGCTTGTTATGGACTTTATTTATGCCTTACATATTTAAATATCTTATTGGTTAATTTGCTTGCATTCGAAATTAAAATCCGAAAATCGCGTGTCTTCCTTTCTCATTACTTATGAAATGTTTTCTATTTTATGGTATAGGTCAACATTACTTAGTACATTCCGACTTTCTACCGTATTTTCCGGTCCTAATATTTTCCTTATGATTCGCCACTCTAGTATTTCTAATTTCTCTAAATTGTACTTTAATGTCAGACACTGACTTGCATGTAGGCATTGCGGTTCCACTGCAATGTTTTAATGTTTTAGTTTTGCATTTTTAGATAGGCACTTTTTACATAGAAGTCTTAACTGATACCATATGTTCTCCCCATTTTATGCAACCTTTCCTCTGTTGCAGACGATTCATAATGATTTTATTTTATTTGTGAGCTAAAAAAGAAACTGAAACGTACTATGGTTTGTGGGCCTCTTGACTTGGTTTAAAGACGGCAACCCTAGGCGTTAAATGTTTTATCCATGGCATCAACTGTGTTTTATAGGTTAGAAAGGAGACAGCCACCAGTTGGACGGTTGCAAATTTGTTCAAAAACGGTTTCGAGCAATTATTGCCCTTCTTCAGGTATGTCAATTGTGCCCTTTAGATTTCTTTAGAGCATTGTGTAATAAAACTTACAAAGAGACCACATGGGTATAGCATTTTAGAATTTTTTGATATTTATGGTGCCTGAAATTCAGAACTCAAATAGCAATCAGGGAGAGTCATTCAATGCAACTCAAAAACATTCTCGAGAAAGTCGACTTTAAAGTTTTGAAAGTAATCGTAAGTACCAATCATCAACAAATCACAGCATCTGTCGACGTTGCTCAGGTGGTAGCGTTCTTGCCTTGCAATTCGAGGGTCGGTGATTGGAATCCTGTCGTGACGGATTTCTAATTTTTGTTTTTCGTCGTGTTCGAATATTTACACAGTTTTAATATCTAATGGTAATTTGTACGAAAAGTGCACGTATTTTTCTTTATTCGTAATTTTCTATGTTTTATAGAAGGTTGTTAATAATGATGGTAAAAAAAGCTAACAAACTACATTTTTTACAGTATTGGCTTCACTATTAGTTGACGACAGTAGTCTTTGATGATTCATTTGCTGAAGGGCTACACCTTTCCAAGCTTTCCAAGCAGCTAACCCACTCAGCAATCTTTTTACGTAATGACATGTTTTTCAGCTCTTCTACATACACATAATCAAAAACTGTCACAACACGTTGAATTAGATATCCCAAAAATTTTTCATATTACTGGATTCTGTCACAGTGGGGTTCTATAACTGTGAGGCCAAAACATTACCACCTTACTTTTTCTTTTAATTATTGCTGAATGGGTTATTCTATTCCTTGCGGTCGCTGATCTTGTTTGTTCATTGTTGTTCGATGTGTTCTCTTTTTATTACAGAGGGCGCTGAGCCACGGCGCCTGGAGCATCTGAGCTACACCGTCTCATGCTACAACTGTTTTAATGGTACTTACGTGTACTTTGCAAAAATTTAAGTCGAGTTTTTCGAGCATTTTTGAGATTTGTCTGATTGTTAGTTAAGTTCTGAACTTCACGAACCATAAATACAAAGAAAATCTAAAATCCCATAACCATGTTGTCTCCTTGTTAGTGTTATTACACAATTCTCTGAGTAAACCTTTAGGGCACAATTAATATACCTGAAGAAGGGTAATAATTGCTCGAAACGGGTTATCAATCAATCTGCAACCGTGCAACTGGTGGCTGTTTCCTTTCTAACCTAAAGATCTGAGTTCTAGCTGTGGTTCCAGTGCACCAGCCTCTGTGCTGCAAGCTGGTAATGGGGAGTTATTCTCTTATCGGAATGCCTTAGAACACTGCACGTTCACGTCCAGTACGTTTGGAAGGTCGTCACGAAAGAGCCAAGCGTGAGTTGCGAAGCGCGTTGTTATGACAACAGTGAGCTGGCTGGAGGAACCGCGGACACGTCCAGCACGTGCGCTCGTTACGGCCCACGGCAAGCACGCGCTGGGCGGCTGGTCTGGTGTTACCCGCGGTGGGGAGGCCACCTAATGGGCTGCACTACGTCGCCTCTTGTCCAGTGAGCAGCTACTTACAACCACGCGCAGCTTGGGGGTTCTCGCTATGTCAGGTGAGAGACTGGAAACTGCGTGATATGCAGGAGAAATTTATGAGATGTAGCTCGCACCCCATGTTCTGGTTTTATCATTTCATCCATAACCATCTGTATAAGACGCGCCTCCAAAATGTTCAACTGTTTGTTACGCTTAAGGGACTTAACTGCGGGGTCATCAGTCCCTAAACTTACAAACTACTTATGAACTACCTTATACTAAAGACGACACAAACATCCATGCCCGAGGAGGGATTCGAACCCCCGACCGTAGCGGCCGTGTAGACTGTGACTTGCGCGCCGTAGACCTCTCGGCCACTGCGGCCGACGCGTCTCCTGTAGTCATGATGTGGCCCAGACGAATGGCGAAACTCTCCATGCCCCGCTGAAGTGTTGGAAGATCAATGTTATTGATGACCTCTTTAATGATTGTTTTCAGCCCAGCAGTGGTTTTGGGGTTATTGCTGAGCACCTTGTGTTTTATATTGCTCCACAAAAAGGCGTCACATGTTTTTACATTCGGAGAATATGATGGATCATGATAGTGGCCTCTGGGTGCCCCAGAGTCAGAATTCGTGCTCCTCCAGGACATCCTGCTTTCATGGCATCCAATCCCGTCTTGCATGAACCACATCTTTTCGAAATAAGGGCCACTTTGGATAATGAAATCCTCTTACAACAACGTATCGTTCGATAGAATCTGTGCCATTAAGGAATATCACATCGCCGGCCGCGGTGGCCGAGGGGAATGAGGCGCTCCAGTCACGGTCTGCACGGCCACTACGGTCGGGGAAGAAATCCCCCCTCGGGCATGGATATTTGTGCCGTCCTTAGTATTAGCTAGTTCATAAGTAGTTTGTAAGTTTAGGGACTGATGACCCCGTAGTTATGTCCCATAAGCTATACAAACATTTGAACATTTTTGAATATCGCACCGATTATTCCTTGTCCAGACATGTCACACCACACAGTCAGCCACATAGGAGGAAGAGACTTCCCGATTGCGAAATCCGGATTCATCGTCCCCGAAATGCGTCAGTTTGCTTATTAACGAACCCATCCAAATGAACGTGGGCTTCGTCGATGAACCAAACCATATTCACATCGAAGTCCGCAAACTAATTGCCGCCATGCCCTGCGGCCACACGTGCTGTACCGGATGGTTATAACTAAACTTCACCCGTTTAACATGTTATAACACGGATTCTAATTGCCGTACGAGTACCAAACGCGGTAGCATTAATGCCTAGAATATTAATGGCCGGTTTCGGAAACAGTAGTTACCAGTCCCGTTATAGTTATCTGTGGGTTACCTGAACGTTAAGTACAAAATGGGTTTCCGAAACAACAGTTACCGTCACAGCCGTAGTTAACTGTCCGTTAAAGATAAATGCGCGTTCCCCTGGGGTTACCTACACGTTAACTTTAGTTTTAACTATATCCGCTACGTAGCGCTAGTGGGCTTCCAAACCCAAGTCCAGAAGTTATTTAACAGTACGGTTTATTTATTTATTTATTTATTTTTTTATGACTGGGTTCCGTATAATGTTCATACAATTTTAAATTTTTTGAAGCTGAAGAATGGAAATTCTTTCATCATCGTCGTCACCGGCATCTTCTTCTTTCTGTTCTGGTGTTTTGGCGAGCTGTTCAGAAGAAGAAAACACCACGACGCGTTTTTCGTATTAGATGACAACCATTTGATCTGTGTAATGAGAGGGAATTTCATATGCGTTACAGAATAATGAAGAAAAGAAATACTGCCCAATGACATTGCCGGGGTCAAACGCGGAAAACAACATTCTGGGTTAAATTTTACATCGCGCTCGGCGGTCGCGAGAGACAATGTTGACAACGGATGACGTTTGCATTAGCTGCATCTCCCTTGCAATCGGTCAAGCAAAAACTCGACACTGAGCAACAGTGGCCAACGTTATCTCTCGCGATAGCCGATCTGGACGTAAAATCTAAATCACAAAGCCATGCTCTCAGAAAAGAACTTTCAATTAAGCATAAAGATACTTCCCTTCGCAATAGTGTTCTGCCATGCAATTGCCATTACGATCAATGTTTCAAGTGATTAGTGTTTTATTATTATTATTATTACAACGTGGGGCATCGGAAGGTGGATGGGTGGACGTAAATTGACCAGTCTGTGTTGTGAAAAGTAATGTCACAGTCACAGAACAATGGGAAGGGGAAAACTTAAATCCTTAAAAATATATGCTGACAACAGAAATAATACGTACGATTTTATTGTTAACCCTGTCTTCGTTGTTGTTTGTCCTGCTTTTCTTTTTAAAAAAGAATACACCTCTATGAGTTGCGTTACCGTTTTCTCTCCTGCCTGTTTGACGAATTGTTCAGTTTTGTAACAACTTCCAAGGCGTGTTGCTTTTCCGAAATAGTCAAACCATTTGCTTTTTCACTTACTATAACTACTACTTTCCTATCTAAAATGAAGTCGGTCAAAAGATTTTTCTCAAATACAGTCAAATTTTGTCCTCACTTGTCACCCATTGCCTTTGAAAACAGAAACAGAAAACTCGTAACAGCTATACAAACTAAGACGCGTCTTCGATTTCTCTTAATACTCGATAAAATTCGAGTAATTGCAATTTTCGTTAGTAGTGCCATCTGTTATCTGTTGATACGTACTACTTGCTTCGACAGAAGGCGTAGTTACCTCATAGATAACTAACGGTCGTTGATATCAGCTACGGGAAACCCAACGAAGTTATCTGGCATGTTAAATTATAACGCGACGGTAGCTAACAGCACGGTAACTATAGTTTTCCAGAAACCGGGCATTAGTGTACGAATTCCACGCGTCATTGCGCCACCGTCCTGTTTCAACTATGTCCAGCATGTGTCGTGATCAGCCATTGTCTCACATACCTGACGAGTGGCCGTGCTCTTGTTGACGTATCAACTGAGCTAGGACGACAGGAGCAGGGTCGGCAACATCACCCGACCTCACTACCTGTGATTTCTGGTTGCTGCAGTACGTGAAGGGCAGGACTTACCAGAGCACACACTCTCACTTGTGCTGACCTGAAACGCAGAATATCAAGAGAGCTAGCCAGCAATCCTGCACTTTCAGACACTTCTGGACACTAATTGGCGCCATATTGAGCCCCTTTTGTAGCAGTAATGGTATGTTGTACCGTAGCAGAATATGAAAAGTGTTTCAATTCAATTCCAATGTCCTTGACATTAATGCTGCCAAGTTTGGTAACATTTCGGTAATTTCCGTGTTCTAATGTGATATATAGATAAAGTTTAATTCTAACCACTCGTTACAATAATTGTCACCTTGCAGAAAAATGCCGAGTTGCACCGTAGTTAGAAATCCACATTAAAGGACTGTGGTGTTCAAACCAATCTTTCGATTGACGACGACGACAGTTGTACTTTTATTGTTGAAAGTGGTTTTGTCTTACTCGTGGATTTAAGAGTATACCCTGTTCAGAACTCTAAACTCTAAATATCAGTACTAGGGTTGTTAATAACTATCTAGCTGGTACCTCGTCGGGACACTCTGAGACGGGGATTTAGGAATCATCATTGGGGGTATAGAAATGAAAAAAAAAAAAATCGCACTGACGTGTTTTACGGCCCACTTCAGATTTGTAGTTTTATAAGTTTTAGCAAACATTTTGGACCAAAATAATAATTAATAAGAGTGTCTGAAACCCTTTTAGGAAAAAATTTTTTAGCTAGTGGCGTGTTTCGAACCACCGACCTTTCACGCTACAATCCCGCACCTTGCCCACTACGCTACGGCTATTTATTTATTTATTTTTTATTTATTTATTTTTTGTTGTATGGGTAGTTATCTTCGTTGTGGACGCTGATCGTTTTTGTTCGAGGTAGTTCGTTGAATGGTTGGCTCAGCTTTTTTATTACAGAGGGTGTGGAGCCCTCTGACCGGGCGCGCTGAGCCACGGCGCCCGGGTCTATTAATCAAAACAGGAGCTCTTTAATCTCAAACTATTGATGGGCGTTGTTAACTGCTGTTAATATGACATTTGTAGAAATTAGATTATCATTTATCGTTCGAAGAACGATGTGTGTGTGTTAATTCCTCAGTGTGCCGTTGCTTTGAAATGACAACGTGTAAGTTACAATAAGAAATCATCAAATACGCGAGGAATGTCAAGTGTCATCTCCGAACGGCTGGTTTTCGTTAATTCAATGGAGGGTGTCAAATCTCCGTTATTTATGCAAATATGTCTCAAACGATACGAGATATGAAAAAAAGTATAAGGGAGCAAAGTTGTAGAGAATTTTCTCCTCTACAAATTCGGTTATTCAATTTCCGTGTTAGATGAACAGTTCAGCCGTTATTTTCATTTAAATTTCGAGCTGTCAAAAGACGATCACAAAGGCCCACTTTTAGTGCAACTACCGTAACCTAAAGTAGGACAAAAATTATTTAATATAATTACTCTGATTTCGAAGACAATTACATGGAACGTGTAAATGCGACATAAAGTCACTGAGGAGGTAGGCGACCATGATGAAATGATTAGGTAGTACTGCTGTGAAGCTGGTTAGGTCGCAACTATTTATTATTGGTCACACTTGATGTACAGCGTGCCCTCAAAATGACGCGTTTCGGAATAACCATCATCAGATTAGAATCTAAAAACATAAGAATATAAAATAATAAAATTAATAAAATTCCTCACATGATAGAAAAAGTAGAGGTTACAATTCATATTGAAAATTATGATTTACCGTGCCATGTGCACACGTGAACAGTTGGAAGATGTTCTTCAATATACATACAAACGCAGACTACAAGTTTTAACACACATGATACTGTCCAAGTAGACATTTTTGCCACCAGGTGGCATTACAATGTGTATAGTGGCGCCATATCACATAAGGTATGAGTATCAATTTACATAGGTCAGCTGTGCAATTGTTGTACAAAGTATAAAATATAAAATTTTTTTAAAAGAACAATTATACATATACTTTTTAAAAAACACTTGTCAGCTGCTAAACCTTTGTTGTAAATCATGATAGGCTATATAAGCACTATGTAGTCAAAGTTAAAACCACATAAAAATAAAATTAATAAAAAAGTGACAGAATAATATTACATTTAAAATGAGATAGACAGCTCAACAAATCCAGAACATTGTCAAAGGTGTTTTAAAAATGACTAGCATTCCTTATGACAGTTGGCTGTAGCCATAGATAGAACAAGTAGTCATAAAATTAACATAAGGCACTTTACATCAGATAAGGAGGTGTAAAAACATTTGTAAAAGCAGTAGCATTCATCATAGATATAGGGAACCAGCGGGCTGGGCACTGTTCATAATAAATCCCTAGACATTCTGGAAGATATTGAAATTTACAAATGCTGTAAGGAAAACCCAGATGGAATTTTGAACGAACAAATCCGTTCTCACAGAAAATGGTTCTTTGACATTTTTCGGGATTTATTATGAACAGTGCCCAGCCCGCTGGTTCCCTGTATCTAAGATGAATGCTACTGCTTTTACAAATGTTTTTACACCTCCTTATCTGATGTAAAGTGCCTTATGTTAATTTTATGACTACTTGTTCTATCTATGGCTACAGCCAACTGTCATAAGGAATGCTAGTCATTTTTAAAACACCTTTGACAATGTTCTGGATTTGTTGAGCTGTCTATCTCATTTTAAATGTAATATTATTCTGTCACTTTTTTATTAATTTTATTTTTATGTGGTTTTAACTTTGACTACATAGTGCTTATATAGCCTATCATGATTTACAACAAAGGTTTAGCAGCTGACAAGTGTTTTTTAAAAAGCATATGTATAATTGTTCTTTTAAAAAAATTTTATATTTTATACTTTGTACAACAATTGCACAGCTGACCTATGTAAATTGATACTCATACCTTATGTGATATGGCGCCACTATACACATTGTAATGCCACATGGTGGCAAAAATGTCTACTTGGACAGTATCATGTGTGTTAAAACTTGTAGTCTGCGTTTGTATGTATATTGAAGAACATCTTCCAACTGTTCACGTGTGCACATGGCACGGTAAATCATAATTTTCAATATGAATTGTAACCTCTACTTTTTCTATCATGTGAGGAACTTTATTAATTTTATTATTTTATATTCTTATGTTTTTAGTTTCTAATCTGATGATGGTTATTCCGAAACGCGTCATTTTGAGGGCACGCTGTACATCAAGTGTGACCAATAATAAATAGTTGCGACCTAACCAGCTTCACAGCAGTACTACCTAATCATACATGGAACGTATTGTATCAGAAAAAGTTATTACACATATCACCTTTTTCAATGAGTCATTTTAATTATTTATTGAACCCAAGCAAGTCAACTTGTAGTTTAACTGATTGATTCTTTACTAATGCTTAATTACGAGTTTCGTCCTAACAACAGGGCCTCATCAGATTGTGTCCTTGACAAATGTAACACAAGAATTACTAAAAATTTATCAGTGAAAAGAGAAAGGGGCATAGATTTGTTTTGTGTTGGACAGACATGTAAAATAAGTGGAGAGTTCATGTAGGTTGTTTCCCCATTTTACACATATCTCTTCAGCATAAAAAAAGTTCATGCCCCCACTTTTCACTAATGTAAATGTTCATTAATTCTTGTGTTACATTTGTCATGCAGATAATCTGAAGATGCCTTGGTGTTATGGCAAAACGCGACATTAAGCATTGATAAATAACCATGCAACCACGACGGTTTTTATTTTAAAAGAAAATTTCCCTGGTTTGCTATACGAGCCACGCCATGGATTGGATCATTTCAGTGAAAATATTCTTCTAACAGTGGCGCTGTGTGTGGGAACAGAAAACAAATACTAGCATAATTTTTACAGTTCGGGATTTTCGCTTTTCTTAAGGAAGTAAATTTACCTTTCTTGGACGGAGCGTTCTTACTTCCATTGTTCACAATCACACAAAATGATTTTAGTTTCATTGTTCCCCTTGCCAGGTTCCATTAAGTCCATTTTTTGCGCGGTAAGGAGGCATATCTCTGGTTTCTGTACAGTCAAGAGGAGTGAATTTCACAAACAAAAATTTAAATTTGAGACGGTAGATAACAGTGCCACAGAGATTTCTGAACATACTGTTAGAAACATACAACGGCGCGGAATGTTTTATTCCACTCAAAATAACATCAGTCTTGCAGTACACTGAGGTTGCATTGACTAATGAAATTGTAAAAAAAATCATATGAAACGCATATGGCTTATTTAGAATAATGCTCAGATATCACAATGAGTTTTATATTTTTAAATGGACGTGCTAGATACAGCACTTAAGTGGGACAATGAGACAAGGACAATGACATTTGTACAATGAAGACGAATATTAACAGATGATGGCTTATTTTTTGACCGGTTTTCCTTGCTAAATCAATTCAATCGATCAGAAATGAGCAAACGTTGCGATAATGAGGGTAGTAAATCTCGTCAGAAAAAATTGACCTATGTCATTCAACAGTTGTTGAATCGTAGTAAACTCATCTTCAATATTACAGGACATAATTCAAGCGTGGTAGGAGTATTTTCTCTTAGGATTGAGCAATGAACTAAGGAACGAAGTAGATTACAAGTGTCAATGGTCAAGGCAACAATAAAATGAGGTTTTAACCATCAAATGAGTTGCTTTAACATTTATGATTACGTCATAGAGTGGCAAGATCATCTCTCTGTCTAAAGCTCTGAATTAAGATAAATATGAGACGCAGGCTAACAAGTTCCCTAAACTCTGCATTTGTACGTCCTTCTCTAGAACATTTTGTATCTCATATTAATATGTCAAAATAAAGATGTAATATGTTTACAGTACTAACACTGTAATATATTATTACCATTAGAATGTCCTCTCTTGCTTTTTATTAAATTATAGTATAAAGTGTTTTTCTTTTCTTTTACTAAATCAACTGAATACATCAATAATTCGCACAAATATTTCACTTTTTTTATGCTTAACAAAAGTGTGCAGACTAGTGTTAACAGATCACCAGGTTTAGCCAACTTCCACCCGGTTTGTAATGTTCTGTTTCAAACCCCGATGGGAAATCCATAAAACAACAGACACTAGATTTTTTAAATTTGTATGTCAGATTGTTCTTCTACGTGGTCAAATGTCATTTAGCGGACTGAAAATGAAAAAAAAAGATATAAATTGGGAGAGCTAAAATCTGGTAGGCAACCATTCGTTCGTAGACTATCATGACACTGCCACTTTGCATGGATTCCGTCGTGGTTGTCGCGTCGTTGTTGATGTAGGCTGTTGCTACTGTAGAGAACAAGAATGTGCACTGAAGTGAAGAAAACGACCGCGGTGGAATTGTATTATTCTTAGAATTAAACTGTGGCACCTCTACAAACGAGGTTCAACTTCGGACCCTTAAAAGACGTCCACTCTAAATAGGTCAATGACCACATTATTATTTTCTCCAAAAAAGATATTATTCTTCCCTGTTTATAGTGTTTGCCGTAGCAAATGGCCGAGGCTGTACGACTAATTAACTATGTTAGATTGAATAACTATTAATAAAGAAATGGTCTGGAAAAGTGCGGGAAGTGCTTCAGTCTGTATGATGAATATAAATGTTATTGTGGATGTTTCACGAAGTAATTCGCCTAAAAGCGTTGCAAATCTGAAATCAGGTCAACTTTGCTGGAGAAAACAGTATCTGATGGATGGTATGATTTCGCGAACAATCGCACAATCTGAAAATAGCTTTCTAATTTTAAGATATGGTATGTTCACTTTTTTCAGGTGTGACTGATTGGTGCTGTACTTTCGAGATTTCAGGTGAACTGATGAATACATTTCAGGCACCATATTTCGATTAGCTACCTTCTTCAGCTGTTGCGAGCTGTGGTGTTATTGCATTTACCAGATTCGAAGACTGGAAAATCGCAGAAAAATTTCACAATGTAGGTGTTTTGGAGTTGTTGTCGGGAAAAATAAATAAATATAAGAGTTACTTTCTATTGTTAGAATTAACTGCCTACAAATAAGACAGTGATTTACGAGTAATTTCTACGTAGCGACTTTTAGTTGGTATTGGGTTTTGCGGAATCCACCTGTTTGAATGAAACCTGTAGTGTTATTCAGGAAGTATGTAAAGTTCAAACAATCACTATCATTTTTTTTTAAATTCTGCGTTTGTTTCGTTCACAAGCAGAAATTAAATTATTATATAAAAACAGCCAAAATATTATCTTTATTTAGAAGAGCAGTTTTGGCAGCTTAAACTGCCGTCAACGGATCTTTTATTTCTCGTGCCGCATCACAAGAGAAAATGTTTTAAAATGTACTAGTGAACCAACATTATTGTTGGCATGAAATGAAATATCCGACGATGCCAGTTTAATCTGGCGAAACCGGTCATCTGAATAAATATATTAGCGATCTTGGCTGTTTTTACATAATAAATCTATTGTACTGATTGCCCCTCCACACAAATATGACAAAAGTTCTTGTAAAAAAAAAAAGTGGAAAATTTTTTGTCATGTCCTTCAGTTTTGAGCGACGTATGTACCATTCGACAATTAAGCGGCGCTGGCATGGCCGCGGAGTTTAGGCGTTGACTCACGGATTGCACGGCCGCTTCAGTCGGAGATTCGAGTTTTTGGGGAGTGTTCAAGTCAGTTGATAAAAATATTGAACGTTGCTACCCACCGTTGACGTTAAAATGATGAATGCTGCTGTGATAGTCGTATAAAACGAACTGATGGGGGAGGCGGCCAAAACCTATGGGATAACAACAGTTGAAATTACCTCTGATTACACCGTAATAGGTCCTCAACGCGAAAAACCGCTCATTCATGAACGGTTAAGCAGTTAGTTGTCACGCGGCACTGGCCGAGGTAATACTGGCTATTCAATGGTGTGCACCCTGTTACTGGGGTGGCGTTAGCGTCTCTCGAAATGAAACCGTCAAGGTTGAGGGATTTACATATGTTAAAATAATTTTATTTTTACTTTTTCTTACATTAGGGCCCAATCTATGAAGACGTAAATAAAAGATTGAATAAAATTACACATACACGTTAACAAACAAACAAAAATTGTGTAAAGGCCAATCTCACCTATCCACAAACCTATATAACAACAGTGCTAAAAACTAATGTATAAGTATTAAATCAGTCTGAGGGCTAACATCTAATAAAGTGCCAAACTAATTACAGTAATAATCTTAGTACCAAGAGATCGAGCAGTACATTAAAAACATATGGGAACGAAATATGTGAAATAAATTGGAAAAGGTGCGCTATAGGATTTAACTATATGTTTAAACAATCGAAATTTGCCTAAAGACTGTTGTAGGTCTGTTTGCGCATATAGGGTAAAACAGGGTATCCTATATCGCACAGTATGCTTCTACTTCTTCTAAAATGTTGAGGATATTGCCCTTGTTGAGGACCTATTACAATGAATCCCAAGTAATTTCAACTTGCATGTGACTTGGGATGTTAGCTATATGGTTTCCCTTTTCACGCGGATACGTCCTCACCGCCTAATTAGAGCTGCTATCGTTGAGGTGCTCTTTAAAGCGAAATTCCTTCCAGTCTGGCCTATGTATTAGCTTCGCAATTACCACATGTTATGCTATATACCCATAATGACATTAAAATATCCCCTTTAGCTATTCCTCTGTCTAAAATCTGGCCAGTTTTCTTTGGGCTGTATAATTCCGGAGTTATACCATTTGAAACCGTATGAAAGCTGTTACCTGTAAACGGACCTTTTTTTTTGAAGTAATGGTAATCGACTCCTTAGATGTCAGCAGAACACGCGCAGTATTACGCTTCGCATACAGCTTTTGTACTAGCCCTTTACTAATATTATGGACAAAATCAGAAGCATACTCATTTGAATGTGCAGTAAACTGTAATGTTTTGACCTCCCGTTCATAAGCCTCCCGGGATAATGGGATATTATGCAGTCTTTGAAGTAAAGCCTAAACGTTACCTTTTTAAATTGTAAATGATGGCCAGACGTCTTATTACGGTATTTAAAGTGGACGGTTTTCTGAAATCATCAAAACATCAAAAACCCATTAATTCTCATAAATAGTTCACAAACGGGTAGGGTTCCATTAATACTTTGCTACATAGTGAACTGGATGCTGCCATAAAGTTTGTTCAGTTCACACTGGATGTACAACAAAATGATATAATCATCGTACCTGCCCCCAAAAATTGCTCTATTGAAAAAAAGTCTTAATTTTGTTCCGCAGGACTGTATCGATCTTACCTGTCCGTGTTAAGAGAAATAATAGTTTCTTAACTACTGATTGTTTTCATAGACTACAACCTCTTGCTAAAGAATTATTGATTTTGACTAACAAAGAAAGTACTTGGGCTCGAACAAAAACATATACACCAAAATCGTATGAGAGATAATGTAAAGGTCCCTTATTGCACTAGTGATACTCCCGCATCTGCAAAACTCTGCAGTCGTCCGTTAGAGGCCTCTGCGTGTGCCTTGCCACATTGCACTTTGACCTGTCGGTTCGCCAGTAGGGACGGTGCAGTGTGCCTCCGAAGTCGCGTTTTGTGACGTTATTTGTGTGGTGAAGCGTCAGATGGGGGGCGATTGGTAATCAATCCTGCTAATATTTTGCGATTGGTTGAGATGAAGTTACGAAGAACCCTTCTTGGTGAAGATGGTATTAGTGTAGAACATGAATCATTTGCATGCTATCTCGTGTCTGTTATGGTACAGAAATATGAGCGTAAGTTAGATACTGTTGTAACACTAACACATAATGATGATAATAGGGATGATAATGACGAACAACTCATTGCAAGCGGTAGTGCTGCGGTAAGTGCGGGAGGAGGCGATGGAAGCAGTGGCAGTGAATACCAACAGTCTTCCGAGAAGAAGGTTAAAGTTGCAACTATCTTCACGGATTTTGATGACAATACGCTAGAGATCATGTACGATGATTATTACATAAGTTATAGTTAAGATATCTGCATTACGTATGACGTCTACAATTACACCTACAGTGCTATCTAGAGGATGATTGCAAAGTTTTGCATAAAATCGACACCCACCAGAACACTGAGATGTACGAAGAGACACTGTAAGCAAACGTTCATACAGATATGTTTGTTCGAGCCCAAGTACTTTCCTTGTCAGACTAAATGTCTTCTGCACTTTCAAAAATGTTCAAATGTTTGTAGAGCTTATGGGACTTAACTACGGAGGCATCAGTCACTAAACTTACAAACTAGTTATGAACTAGCTAATACTAAGGACGGCACAAATATCCATGCCCGAGGGGGGATTCGAACACCCGACCGTAGTGGCCGTGCACACCGTGACTGGAGCGCCTCAGTCCCCTCGGCCACCGCGGCCGGCTCTTCTGCACTTTCCTCACAAGATGGCCAGATAAGCAATTTTCAGTTGCGTCAGACAAAATGAAACATCAAATGTACGTGCGGCCTATAGGATTATACAAATCCGCCATTAATGCGATGGAGTTGGTTACACCCGACGCGGCGAATGCCTGACGTCACTTACACAGAGCTTCTCCACCTGCATCCTGGCTAGATGCCTTCACTCTCTGCAAATTCCTTGGAGTGGGCTGACAATACAGCCAGTGTTAACACTGTCACAATTATTTTCGCTAACTAAACTTTCATACTCTGTTAGAAATCGGCTAGAAAAAATGCGTGTATGAGGAACAGATTTTCATTATTAAATAATGTAGATAATGTAGAGACACACTGTTCTTTTATTTCATAGTCTTTCCTTTCACAGAACGATAATATATCTCCTGAATGCAAGACGTGAATATGTATTTTAAAGGCATCTCCTTCTTATTCAAAATCAAAAGCGGTAAATAAAGGCACTGATAACGATTAGTGACTGCTATTAGTAAATTGTTAATTGCCGTTGTTAGCACTGCAGATTTTATTTTAGGAAGTGGGATTATTATTCCAGCTGTATTATTCCTGCTGTAGTGTTGTTGCACCTGGCCACGCGTCACGTAGTGGGCAATAATAATAAGAATACTGAATGAACAATGTATAAAATCTATTACAAAAGTCCATCCACAATTATTGAGTTATTGGAACGTATTGTTTAAACGTTCATATTTTAGTAACAGAGTGTATTAATTTAATTTAATTGTTTGACTGTATTTGCAGCAACACGAGTAACTGCCGTATTTTCAACTGTCGGCTTATTAGAATATTTTTCGATTTTTTTATTCCTTTAATCAGCCAAAATAAGCTGAAAATCGGTTGTGTTGGGAGCACTGAATACGACATACCAACACATCCCATGCCGTTGAAAAGGTCTGCACGCCAGAAAGCAAAAATCTTCGTTGTAACTTTCCCAAATACTACAAATTGCATTAGACGATTTATTACAGATGGATCTCTTAAGTTCCAATTGCACGTATTCAGTTGATTTGTCTGAAGGTAAGTTTTACTCTATTCAGTTAAACAGAAAAGGCTTGAACAAAGAGAACTGTTAAATTTTGAGTTACCAACACTAGACTGATAAAATAAGTGTCTATAATTATTTTGTGAACATGGTATAAAAATCAAACTGAGAAACAACAAAAGGACTCATTCGGGAACAAATTCTGACATAGTTTCTAAATCTCTGAGTTAGTGCAATGTGTTGAAGCGATGCGATAGGTTGCTTTTCTTTGCTGCAGTCCGGCCGCAGCAGTGTGGCAGCCTTACCGCCACGTGGACCTCCGTGCTCCTCATCGCGCTGTGCTCGGCTGTCCTCGTCAGAGTCGACGCCGATGAGGGTGCCTATCGCCTCTGTATAGGCCCTGACTGTGTGGATGGGATCGGGCCCTCCTACAAGGTATGCTGCTATCTTCATGCTACTGAATACAGTTCTATCAGTGGCGGAGCCAAGGAGGCGGGGCTATGGAGCTGTCTGTAGGCCTCCCCCAGGACTGCAATTTTTTTATTTTCATAATAAAAAAATAAAAAATAAATGTTGTTGTTGTTATGCTCCTCAGTCCGGAGACTGGTTTGATGCAGCTCTCCACCCTACTCTATCCTGAGCAAGCCTTTTCATCTCCACATAAGAACGGCAACCCACATCCACTTGAATCTGCTCACTATACGCGTCTCTTGGTCTCCCTCTGCGATTTTTACCCCACACACTTCCCTCCAATGCTAAATTTACGATCCCTCGATATCTAAGAATGTGTCCTACCAAGCGATCCCTTCTTTTAGTCAGGGTATGCCAAAAATTCCTTTTCTCGCCTATTCTGTTCAGTACGTCTTCATTGGTTATGCGATCTACCCACCTAATCTTCAGCATTCTTCTGTAGCAACACATTTCAAAAGCCTCTATTCTCTTCCTGTCCGCACTGCTTATCGTCCATGTTTCACTCCCGTACAAAGCAACACGCCACACAAATGTCTTCAGAAAAGACTTCCTTACACTTAAATTAATATTTGATGTTAGCAGACTTCTCAGAAATATGTGTGTGTTTGTGTGTGTGTGTGTGTGTGAGAGAGAGAGAGAGAGAGAGAAGTCCTCTTAATCTACTGTGACACGAAATTCGATTTTTTTCTTCAGTTATTAGTAATGAAGACTACCCAACCCACCTACAAAAGTCACAAGAGGCGATGCTGTAGTCGGTATATACAGTGAGACACAGTCTGTTGAACTAATTCACAAATAGATAAAGAATTGAAATAAATACACGAAACATGCTGATGATAACAATATCCTTAAATAAATAGCCCCCATATGACAGTTTGTAAAGACGAGGGGGGGAGGGATGAAGATCAACACCCGAAGGAATGGAGTATTTTTAACATTTTTAAAAAGAAATGGAGACCTATAGGTTACCATAAACGAGTTTCAATTCGAAACTTAGCCACGGTTTTGAAATGCCGACTTTTCAATCACTTTATTGTAATAAAACTACCTCCATGCACTACATTTTTGCTCTACCTGATAGGTGGGGCGGGGGAAGAGCTTTACCTCAGGTATGGAGATCCTTGCCTCAGATTATCAATAATGAAAAGAAAGGAATCACTACGAACAGCAATACACAATAAACACAACGAGATTCTATAGGCCTATTGCAATATACGTAAAATGTTCAAATGTTTGTTAATCTTAAGGGACTTAACTGCGGGGGCAGCAGTCCCTAAACTTATAAACTACTTATGAACTACCTTATACTAAAGACGACACAAACTTCGGGATTCGAACCCCGACCGTAGGGGCCGTGCAGACTGTGACTGGCGCGCCGCAGACCGCTCGGCCACTGAGGCCACGTAAGCCATACATGTGGTGGACCATATAGAAAGTCAGGACATTTCAAAAGAAGAAATTACGTCGTTTTCTTGCTTTAGAAAAAAAAAACAAAAAAAAAAAACACCACAATTGGTGGATGCTGTACGACCGTTCCTTTTCTACGCTTGAGTACTTACTTAGTGAGCGGATATGAAGTCTGAGAGAAAACATAATTAAAATGAAAAATGTATCTCTTTTAATAGTTTTGTGTATATATATTTCTAATAATGCTGAGTTTTGAGTCTTTTCTTTTGAAGAGTTCCACTATGCGACAACATGAGATACTCCTCTTTGATTGGGTCTACGATATAAAAGTAGTTTTGATGATATTAATATAAATATAAACATATAAAATATTCACCTCTTCCGAATAAATTGTAGGACCTATTCCACCAAAATTGTGACCTAAAATTCCTATTTCTGCTTATAACACAAATAAAAATATGAGGTTAGTGCTGCGCACAACTCAAGCATTGTTGAAATTATTGTTGCACTACTTTGTAAAACGTCACTCCAAGGAGCCGTATACCATAAATTTGTCTATTTACAGGTCGACGTAGCCAGGGTGCGCCGCGCTATCGATGACAACGACATTTCTAAGGACACCAACTCAGTTCAATGGACACCTGCTGACCTCGACATCATGTCTGAGAAACTGCGCATTTACCAGGACAGCAACGGCGACTACAAGGCGACAAAGGATGTAATAGTGGAATCTGACAATGCCGATGGAGCTCTTGAGAGTACACTCACTGTTGATTTGAAGTCTGAGGGAACGGATAACGTTGATAACGAACAGAAAATCTTTTACAGTTACCCGTATGTCGTCTTTCGGAGAATTGGCGATGTGAAGAAGGTAGCGGGCAAGGAAGATCCAATTGTCAAGGACGGCAACTCTTACATCATATATGGAGATTATAAGGAACACACTGAACCTTTTGAAGGGCGGAAGTTGCCAAATGACAACTCGCCTTCTGCCAGCGACAAAACTAAGAGTGACGACATCTTCCGCGACATTCTTCACAATTTCTTCAAGTCCATAACACGTCCTCGAAATGAAGAGTCGAAGACAGACAAAGGAATCGAAGTCAATGATGCGTCTAACGTCATAAAGGCAGCTCTCACAGCAGCAAAGAAATTGCTGATTAACTTGAATGAGATGCATAAAAAAGTCGACAATAGTCCCAGCGAGAGTACAAACTCAGGAACGTTTCTTGACGGAATGTATCGTGACTACCGAAGCCCAGTGGGTGGGTACTGGACACCGCGGGAGTGGAAGAGCGCCTCTGAGTCATCAGGGGACGTCTCGAAAGTTGACGGTTTACTAGCGAGTATGATTTCGGACGTGATGGAAGGTGCAGTGGGCCGGAAACCTTCAACACCCAGCAGCGTGTCACCGGGTTGTCCTTTTGCACAAAGAGGGCATCTTTCAGGAAATCAGAATTTGTCAGGGCTTATATCCCCTGAGCTTCTGTGGCTGATCGCTATGATGTAACCACAGTTACATGGCGATGAGGAATGATGAAGCAGTATGTATCCCAAAGACACGCCGTTATCTCTGAATTCATGGAAACGCGTGAAACAGTTTATGGTGGAATATTCCAATTTGTGACTTTTTATACACTTCTCTTAAAAGTTATTGATTATGATATTCGCTTTTTTTCTTCCATTTATAAATGTCTATGGAATAAATGATTTACCGAAGTCTAAAAAATTAGTTTTCATTACTCGTATTTTAAAATATAAAACTTAATGATCTCGTTAGTTTGATATATTTGATTATGTCCCTCTGATAGCATTAATCCCCTATTCCTTTACTTGCTAGGAGACTTTTAAAAGTTGCTCCTATCATGAAATACAATACTGGATGAACTTTAACAGAAATAATTCGGTAATTGTGAGACTAGATACGAACTGATTACAAATTACTTGACTGTTTCCCACCATCATAAGATACCAAATTAACGCAAAATCGGAAACGTCCTTCAATTTTAAATGTTGAGAACTGTAAATTTGCTTATCTCAAAAAACTAACGAAAGAAGTAATTAAAAACTCAAATACACTGTATTGATGTTCCAGACTCATTTTTACTTTTTAGTTCATTTTGAACCAGATTTCGGCTTTCTAGGCCAACCTAAGAAAATTTTAAACAAAAAACATAGTACACACAACATGAGCGAGAGCGTTAGCTGTGGAAAGTTTGTTTTCCTAAGATATTCGAATTTTGACGAGTATGCTTGTACAAAAATTCAAGTGTAATGAAACACACAATCTATAACAAAGTAAATTTTTCATTACTCTCAGAAGTTAAAAATACATTTGCATGAACAGGCCGAAACGTTCCAAATGAGTACTCCAGAGTCTACTATGTTGTCCAGTCAAAATAACTAATAAAAGCCTTAAAGGACGGAAGGAAGGAATGACTGTAATATTGCTGAGAACAGGTATATTATTTACAACAACCATATTATCTCGTGGTGAATTAATTTTAACTGATAATGATTTGTAAGGATGAATAATGAAACTTACTTGTCGTGAAGGATTAAGTAAGGACTTTGTCTTTGTTATTTTATTGTTACCAAGGATGTCAAGTAATGCAAGTTTCTGACTTTATTTGCTTTATCATAAGAATGACATTCATTCAGATGGTGTTCAGAAAAAGAAGAATGTCTCGTTTTCACTGTTCAACTCATTTTATGTTCACTTGGTCTAGCAGTTACAGCCATATATATAAATTACCATGAAATTTGTAAAAATCCTATGAATTGCACATTGCTCTATAATGGAATCTTGTCCATAAGGTTGAACAGATTGTAAGGAATAGTATTCCTGGTACAGGACACTGATGTTGTATTTGTTGGATTATTTGTTAGATTTTATCTTGCTGGCCAGTACCATTGAAATCCCATCTACATATATATTGCAGGCCCATCCATTGTCATTGCGATGTGGTAATCCTCTGTCTTTTATTCTACTAAATATGTTTTCAGAAAGGAGAGGACCATAATCATTACTGTATACTATTTATTTATTATTTTTAATTAATTTTCAAAATATTTTTTGCTTTACGATTACCAGGCAGGTGGAGCATCATGGAGGGGAAGGCTAGATGTTCATGTGTTACAGGACGCTTTAACTGTATTACTGTGTTTGTTATAATCGTATTTCCTGAATATCGTAAATGATTTTGGTGACCAGTGTCAATGGTGAGGTCTAAGTAGCTAATTTAATATTCTTCCAACTCGTCAACTAAATGGTACTTTGGTATGAATTCAAGTGTTTCAAAATTTTTGTTTGATTGTGTAGTGATACCTGTCCACAAACACATAACATTGTTCAATAGCAGGTCTTGTAACTCATTTCATCTTAAACGTTACTTAATTTTATCCATAAATCTTACATAGAATAAAAATCTCAGAGGAGACACCACTACTAACTGACATAATCGGTTGTACAGAATACATGTAACTGGCTATACAGAAAACATTAAATTTAGAAACAATTTTGATATAAACAGCCCCAGTTGCCAATCTCCCGTCTCCTGTCTCTATTAAATTTGTTCTTCTTTTACATCACAAGTCTCTTAAAATTTCCATAGCTTCTCCGGCAGAAGTATTGGGAAATGGCTGGTGACATCAAGTGAGGCAAGGTGGCACTAGGTGGAACAGGTATAGATTATATTTTTTCCAGTAATGCAAGAGGGTGAGTTATTTTGGTTGAAATTTGGTTTTAATTAGTGGATATAACTCTTTGGCTGAATCTGAAGACACTATAAGTCTGTATTGAGTACCTTATTTGTGAACCGTTGATGACCCATGTAATTTAGTGCTCTTGTGTTGAGGGAAATGTAATAAACTCGTTAGACTCACCCAAAAACCAAATTCACTTCAGATAACATGCAATCCGCCCAATCATATCAACTTACGAACAACATCAAGTCGTACGACACACCTGTAAGTACATAAATCAAATTGTCTGTTTCTCTTTGTGCTCCGAGAATCATGGTATTACAAATATTGCAACATATCAAGATGAATGTACCCTCCAATATTTTGTCTGAGAAATGAAGTCGGGCCATAAACATAATAAACGATGTCGTCTAGTATGGTAAAATCGAGTTGGATGGAGCATTTCTCTCTTCCTTCTAATTTCAATTTTTCCGACATTCTTGAAGATTATAACAACGTTAATATACAGTATATGCTACTTCTTAATATCAGTCATCTGACAACAAATAAGATATTGTGAATAATAAGTCTGAATTTCTAATGAGTTCCGATATCAAAAAGGTTTCTTACACACATACGATAAGGAGGGTATTTTAATAGCCAACATCTGCACACGTTTAAATTCTGGTAACTGTTTCTGTAACTACGTTACTAGGAGGAAATCAGAACATCAGTAAGATCAAAAATGTATACTTCTCCTAAACGACAAATTAGCATATCAAATAAAACGATGTGTCGGCGGTGACATTTAAAGTAAATATGATTTAGTCGTTTGGCTCGGTTGTATAGTGGTTGGGGGCCCGACCATAAATCCAAGCCGCGACGGAGTGGCCGAGCGCATTGAGACACTATGCTCCGATACGCGAGGCCGCTCCCCGTCGGAGGTTCGAATCTTCCTCGGGCATGGATGTTTGTGTTGTCTTTAGAATAAGTTAGTTTATAAGTAGTTCGTAAGTTTAGGGAGTGATGACCCCGCAGTTACGTCTCATAAGCGTAACAGACATTTGAACATTTTTGAACATAAATCCAAAGGTTGGGGGTTCGATCTAATCTTCCTCGGGCATGGATGTTTGTGTTGTCTTCAGAATAAGTTAGTTTATAAGTAGTTCGTAAGTTTAGGGAGTGATGACCCGCAGTTACGTCTCATAAGCGTAACAGACATTTGAACATTTTTGAACATAAATCCAAAGGTTGGGGGTTCGATCTCCGCCAGGTCCCAGGATTTTTATCTGTCACTTTCCAGTTCTTTCACCTCTGGCAGAGTTGCTGATGTGAAAAATGAAAAATATCGCGTAGCACCGTGGTTCGGAACCCACTTTAAACTGTAGGTCAACCTATAACTGGCTGGGTAAGTCAGTTCGAAGGTCGGAGGAAGGCAACCGCATACCACGTCCAAACAGGACCATGCCTAGTAAAGCACTGTGGTGTTCAAATCAGTCTTCGGGTTACTAACTGCTTTACATTTTTATAATTTAGTCAATATCGTGTTACACACAGAAGAGTTGCATGAAGACTACAAAAAATAAAGTTGTGTTGGTACAACAAATGGCTTCAAATATTTAACAGCTGTAGCAAGTTATCTATGCCGATTAATTCTAAATTAAAGACTATCGGAAAATTATGTGAGCCGTCAAATACATTTGACAGGCCACAATATTCTTTTAAATTACTAGAGATATTATGGTGGAACAGGATATGTCAAAAAAGAGTTAAAACTTGTCTCTGTGACATGACAGATAGGGCATCAATAGGAAAGAGTTATCCATTAACCCATCACCATTCATCTAGGAACCGACTCTTGAGTTTCCATGTGTATTAAACAATAACACTCGCAGATGCTGCGTTTGCTTTGTTTCCTGATAATAAACACGTTGACATAAAGATACAGAGTGGCACAGAAGTCACTGGACAGAGGGCACTGATGCTAACAATTGATTGACTTCATGTGTCACTACAATTACAACCAGTACAATTATTTTTTATGTTCAAACTTTCTTTAGTTTTCATTCACACATCCTTAAAAAACTTTTTATAGCACTGTTGCATACTCTGAGACAAAGTGTATCACTGTCCAAATTATGAAATGCCCCTTGTATATAAACTTAGTTTAGCAATGGTGTGAGGTTTTGGAGAATAAACAGATTTCTTGACGACACCCCATAAGAAAATATCCATGGGCAAGGTATGTGGAGAACCAAGAGGCATGTCAATATCCGCCCTTAGACCAATCACTTGTCTTTGGAAACTTTGGCTTACAAAATCACGGACGGCAGTGGCATAATTTGCTGGTGCACCACCGTATTGAAAGAAAATTCCTTGAAAGTTTTCAACACACGTCATGAGTCCTGGTATAAAGTAATTCTCAAGCATTTCCAAATAGTTATCACCCATCACTGTTCCTTCAAAAACATTTGGTCCAAGTATGGAAAATGATGATCGTGCCCCCCCCCCCCCCAAATAGTCACACAATTGATTTTGTTGTTGTTCTAATAACACATTTTTAATGTTCGTATACCAGTTAGTATAGTAATATTTGCTAACATTTCTGCTTAATTTATAATTAGCCTTGTAAGACAATATTATTGACTAAATTAGTATCAGCTTTCTGTTGGTCAAGTATCAATTCACAATACTGAAGACATCGATATGGACAATTTTCAAGCAACCCATGTTGTAAACGAGAAATATTTACTGTAAACCTGTGCTGATGTAATATTCTTTGCACTGACCTTGGTGATTAATCCAGCTCAGTTGGTACTCATCTCGTTGATTGACATGGCTTTTGAGTGATAGGTAAACATACATGGAATTCGTTTACCTCTGTTGTGACTGTTCTTGGGAGACCAGATCTTGGAGAAATCACAAAGGATCCGTGCACTAAAGTATCTTCCCCTTCCATTAGTAACTACTGTAGCATCACATTTATAAAATGCTTCTAACGCGAAAAAGCACACTTCTTTCTTTAACATCCTTGCAATGCGGAAAACACGGCTCACAGATCATACTTTCGACAATTCACTAGTTTGATTATTGTGATTCTTTACTTTTTATTGCATTGTATTTCAACTTGAGAAGGCCTAATTATCAGTATTTGGTAATAACAACAGGTTGAACTTGCCTATTGTACTATGTCTTACTGTTACTTTTGTTTTGACCCACTGCACAGTGCCTTTTGTGCCCTGTAGAATCATTAGTTTTAAAACATCAGTTAGTTTAATTTTATGGATCTTAATAAATAGATTTAAGCCAAATCTTTGCTATTAAATTTTGGAAAGGTGCGCAGTATGAAATTCCGAGGTTCCTTTTTGTACGTTTCTAGAAAATTTCGTCAAGGAGATTGTAAACTTAACAGAGTTAAATGCTTGGGGGTTACTAGCTGGTAATAATTTAGCAGACATAAACATTCCACAGAAATGTTGTAATGGTTAAACGAATTTTTATTAACATAGATGTTGTTGGTCAAAGGAGATTAAAAAAAATGATTCCTAGATCGTAATAAATGTCACTGAATGATTTTGGCTGGGCTGCAGCAATGATTCTTATTACATACTTTTGTGCAATCAGTGATGAATTACCCCAGAGTATGATGCCATATGAAATAAGTGTATGAAAAAAGTCAAAGTAAACTAATTTTATGAAATGTTAATCAGCAAAGTTTGCAATAACTTTGATAGTATAAGCATCTGAACTCAAACGTTAAAGAAGATCATCAGTGTGTTTCTTCCAATTCCATCTTTACTCAGTGCACACATCTAACGATTTGGAATATACTTTCGTTATAGACTTCTGTTCAAAGTCTAAATTTATCAATGATGTCATTCCATTTACTGTACAGACCTATATACCGTGTTTTATAAAAATTTAATAATTGTCAGTTTGAAAAGAACGACTTAATAATTTTCTAAACTACATTATTTACAGTTTCATTAATTAATTCCATTTGTTGGGTGTGATTACAATACTTGTATCGTCTGCAAAAAGCCCTAACTTCGCATCTCCATTAATATACAACGACAATACATTAATATATATTATGAACAACAACGGGACCCCATTCTTGATAGCTTCCTAGTTTGGGAAACAGCAGATTTTTTAGCATTATATGAACCGATTATTTCAACTTCTGCAGTCTCCCAATTAAGTATAAATTAAGTCATTTGTGCACCGTCCCACTCATACCACAATACATGAGCTTATCCAGAAGAATTCCACGATTTACAAAATGAAAAGCCTTTGATAGATCACATAAAAGACCACTGGTCGATGTCCAGTTTGTCAGAACAGTTAATATTTGATTGCAGTGGAATAGCTGAGTGCTCCAAGGCGCCTTGCTGTGGAGCACACGGTTGCTCTCTGTAGGAGATTCGAGTTCTCCCTCAGGCATGGGTGGATGCGTTGTCCTTAGGTTAGTTTAAGTTATCTTAAGTAGTTTGTAAACCTATGGAGTGATAAGCACAGTAGTTAAGTCCCATAGATTTTCAAAGTTTTGAACATTTGATTTAAAAAACCATATATAGCCTTTCTGGAAACCAAACTTACGTTGTAATACTACTTTATTCTTACAAATATGTGAAGCTACACTTGAATACATTATTTAAGAATTTAATTTACCATGCACTTTCATTGACTTCATTCTAGACCAGAACAAACATAATCCTAAAGTTCATCAAACGACACAATGTGGGAAAATTAATTTTATAACTGACCAAAATGAACACAATTTTATTAAATATATCATTTGTATTGTCAATCTCTGAAAGCAATCCTTGCTGTAAAATGGTGTTTAGTTTCCTAAATAATTTATAAAGAAAATAGATATATCATATGCCTTTGATTTAATATAATCAAAGGAAAGGAAACCACGGTCATGACTTGAATCCATATCTTGGAATCGTATGTCTTTTGGACACTACCAGCCATAGTATGTGTTTAGACTCTCGAAGCAACTTCCTCACAATCACATAGCTCCTCAGTTGGCATAATGAGGCTTATTGCACCATGGACCAGTCTTCCCACAGATGAAGAATCTTTGACAGTACCGGGAATATTAACATGAGGATCCATGTTGTTGAACGCTCGGCTGTGGAGTGGACTTTTAAAAAGTCCGAGTTAATAACAAGGCTGAACTTTGATGCAAATCATTTGAATTTTAAAACGTTGTTGAATATTAGAACTAAATAAAAATTGGTGAACTGTGTCAAATCCAATACCTGACGTGTACATGTGACTGCATAGAGAGTAAGCCTTTTGTAAACAGTGGGTTAAAAAAACGTAAGTAACATTTTCGTTTGCAGCCTACCCCCTCTACCGACGGTTGTAGGTGCTCCTTCTGTGGTCTCTGTGGTCCGCGGCCGTCAGACCCACCTCTGAGCAATCCATCTTCGGCTTGTAGCTCTGTTTATCGACCGCGCCCACTTCCTGCGATCGTATGAAGCACTGACGTTATGTTTTGCGTCCTCTGCAGCTCTAGGTGCCCTCGCTCTGTAGTCCACGACCGTGGGAGCCGTCTTTGAGTGCTTCATCTTCGGTCTGGCACTGCTAGGCGGTTTGGCTCTCCGTTTGCGGTCCGCCAGGCTGAAGATGAAGCAGTCAGAGACGGCTCCTACGGGCGCGTACTTCAAAGAGAGCACCCAGGGTTCTAGCGGACGCAAAACGGAACTTCAACGCTCTAGAAGATGACAGAGAGCTGGTACCGATCGCAAACGGAGCGCCAGCCCGAAGGTTTATCGCTCAAAGGCGGGTCTGACAGGCGTGGACCGGGGAGGGAGCGCTTACAAGGCCGCAGACATAAACACTGGACCAGGTCCACTCATAGAGCAGTTTCGGGTCGCACCTTCTGAATTTACAAGAAGCGTAACCGACATATCGAACAAATTTGACACTGATACCCAGCAGAACACCCTACAACCCATTATGTCATTAGATCGCCGGGAAAGCCTGAAGAGCTACAAGTAACATTTTTATTTATATTGTTTATTTTTTCCAACAATAACCGAAAAATCCTGACATTTTGAATTTAGTTCCAAGTGTTTTAATCTTCCATTCTGGCAACCCTGCTTAGTAATCGTCAATTTTTGTACACTCTACTTACTTGGTTTTCTGTTAATTATAGAGTTTGTATAGCTGTTTACACTATTTAAAAATGTTCAAATCTTTGTATAGCTTATGGGACTTAACTACGGGGTCATCAGTCCCTAAGCTTACAAACTACTTACAAACTAGCTAATACTAAGGACGGCACAAATATCTATGCCCGAGAGGGAGATTCGAACCCCCGACCGTAGTGACCGTGCAGACCGTGACTGGAGCGCCTCAGTCCCCTCGGCCACCGCGGCCGACACGCTATTTAAAATGATTAGGATAAATACCATATCTGTCAGAGAAGAGGTTAATCAGGGTAACAACAGGGGTAGTGTAAACACGCATATTGGTGTATCTTTATTTCAGATGTGTAACAGAACTTCACTGGTAAATGACGAGTCAAATTTGGCACAATATCCTCTCAAAACATACATTTACAATTCCCATTCAAGTAGCTTTACCGAATAAATTTTGTATTCTCGTTACGGTCTTGACAGAGAAGTAGAAGTTGGATTTGCTATATCTATCATTCCATACTTGGAAACTAATAATAGTGAAAAACATATCAGCATTGCTGGGTTATAACTCAGAAATGAATCACGTATCGTGAACTTTCTGCTACAGCAAACACACACACACACACACACACACACACACACACACACACACAAACACAAAGATATACAAAAACGGAAAAAAGTTACCAGCATGTTTGATGATCTCAAAGAAAAGCAAAAAATTTACAAACAGCACGTGGCGAATTCACAAAACATATGTCGACTGTTCAAACAAAGATATCCAAATGGCAGTTCAACTGTAACGAAGTTTCCTATGAAATGTTAGTGACGCTGGGGTAGGAGTTTTTGCTAGCATTACTACTGTCACTGAAAAGGTAGTAACCACAACTTGTCATCAAGGGATATAAAATGTGTTACCTGACAATGAGGGTGAAATTATTACTTTTGTTGTTGTTGTGGTCATCAGTCCGCAGACTGGTTTGATGCAGCTCTCCAAGCTACCCTGTCCTGTGCAAGTCTCTTCATCTGAGAATATGTTCGGCAATCTACATCTTTTTGAATCTGCTTATTATATTTGTCCCTCAGTCTCCCTCTACGATTTTTACCCCACACGCTTCCTTCTAATGCTAAGTTGACAATTCCTTGATGTATCAGAATGTGGCCAACCAATCTATCCCTTCTCTTAGTCAGGATATGCCAGAAAGTCCTTTTCTCCCCGATTCGGTTAAGCACCTCCTCATGACTTACGTGATCTACCGATCTAATTTGCATCATTCGTCTGTAGCGCCACATTTCAAAAGCTTCTATCATCTCTTTATGTGAACTCCTTATCGTCCACGTTTCACTTCCACACAATGCTACACTCCAGACAAATCCTTTCAGAAAGGACTTCCTAACATTTAAATTAATATTATTACTAGAGAAATTAATATTGTTACTAGAGAAATGATATTAACGTTAGCTCCTAGTTTTTTGCTCTCCCTGAAGTCCAGAGCGGTGATTGTTACCCCTAATACATAACAATGAGTTCTGAACTAATATTAGTAATTTGTATAGAATTATTATATTTTAGTGTTTTTGTATTATTTATGTACTACTTAGGAAACAGAATAATGAATAAATGCAACAGAACACAAAATCTATTATTACAAAATAAACAAGCATAACTGTAACTCAAATATCCCGAAGAGCAACCCCGTGGGAGTTCCTTAGATTTAAATGCACTGAAATGTTGAATTATTCACGTTCACAGCAATTCCATCTAGTTCATATTTCCTCAAAATCAACACATTTATATTCAGTTGTCTTTCTGAATTTCCATCAAATCATCTTCTTACAAAATATGCACTTAGATGTAGTTTCATTACACTTGCAGAACAGAATAAATTCTAATTTACGATGTTTCTATGCTATTTAATCTTCATTTTCGTAACCATTCTTTCCATAATAATCTGTGGTTCTTCGTAGTAAATGTCTCTTCCCATTCTCAGAATATAGATCCCTGCAGTTTGATATTCAGAGTGACGACTGGGAATACTACATATGCATTTAATCCTGCTGGGTCAAGAAATATTGTAGGGGTATACTGGTCATCTTAGTGAGTAAGCCTCCGCTGCATTGTCATTTTGCTGAAGTTTTCTCTGTTTTATTTATGTTTATTGAGACTAGCATGACTAGGGTTCCCAGATTGAACTCGTGGCAGGCCCGGAGACCAGACGTGTCCCCCTCCCCCTTGACCAATGAGTCACTCACCGCAACTGCGACCAACTCCCCCACCCACCCACCCCCAACCAGGATTGCACGTGAATTCAAAAAAAAAAAAAAAAAAAAAAAAAAAAGAAAAGTAGCGTTTTGTTGCAATAATAAATTGACATTTATATAAAGTTATTCATAATTACTAGAGACGAGCCGGCAGGGAATGGCCGAGCGCACTGAGGCGTCTTGCCATGGTGCGCGAGGCTGCTCCCGCCAGAGGTTCGAATCCTTCCCTAAGGCATGGATGTTGTGTTCGTCCTTAGTTTAAGTTAAGCTACATGAGCATAGTACTTAAAAAGCGTCGTAAAAAAAAGTTAATATGAAGGTTACATTCAAGCCCGGAGATGAGTCATTGGCCCGTAGACCCGGAGAATTCATTCCAAGCCCGGGCACTCCGGGCGGCGCCCGGAGATCTGGCAACCCTAAGCATGACGGGAATTCATCACCGGCACAGTTTTTACATTCCCTGATTGATAGAGTGCGAAGGAAATATCACTGTGTTCTAAAACTTTTGGTCGAATACAGAGGATCCTTCATATAATGCATCTACTGTTTCTACACTTCTCTTTCAGTTTCTCGGCAATTTTGAGGGACGGAGTTAATGGGACAAGAGCATAGCCCTCGCTTTCACCACACAGACCTATAATTTCATCGGCATTACTGGAATTTACTGAAACATCGGCAATTTCAGGCATTTTAATCTAAGACAAAAGAGATGTATTTGTTTCACGTAAAAGTCAGTCTACATCGCAAATTCATCTAGACTGGCCTATAAATGTTCAAACTTTTGTAAACTTATCGGACCAAAATGCGTTGTCATCAGTCCGTAGCTTACAAACTACTTAAACTAAGGTAAACTAACTTAAGGACAAACACACACACCCGTGCCCCAGGGAGGACTCGAACCTCTGACGGCGAGCAACCGCGCGCTCCGCAGCAAGGCGTCTTAGACCGCTCGGCTACTCCACCGCGGCGGCATATAAATGAATCATTAATTAAGATCACTGTTATTCATGATGTTTCAAAAATAAAATAAAAAGATGTACGCTATGGTCTCTACAGTAACCTGTCTTAATGTACTTCCTCGCGCCAGAAGATCCATTTAGTAGTAAACTTTATTCAAGGCGATGCTTCTCTTCAGTCTACAGACGTAGCCGAATGTTGTCACATATACACGAAATTTGAACAAGGTAACTCGGGCAAAATTCTGGTATACTTACTTCCAAGAAAGTCTTCACATGAAGTTATTAATCCTGTACCTTTTAACAGTTAAGAAACGGGAATACTCAGTTACTTTGAGCATTACAAAAACTCCAAAACGGCAAGAGTTTCCGTGCCCTGCCTCAACACAATTGTCGTTGAAACACTAGTACCGTGGATAGAATAACAATTATTGAAGGGGAGAAGATCGTCGCTGCAATCCTGGCTATCAAAACGTGACAAATAATGGCTGTTTTAAAACTGACAGAATGCTTCACACGATATACATGGTGATTGCAGATCAACAAATACTGAAAAAAAAACTGCCAAGGCAATCTAAAATTTCGACAACAAAACTGAGACTGCCCGGCAACATAAGACAACGTAGACGAGGTACCAAAAATTACAGTGATCTTTTGCTGTCAGTGGAAAACACTAATTGGTACAGCAGTGACGTAGCCATGATATTGTCAAAAGTGAGGGGGGGGGTTCCGACTTGTTAAAGAGAAATATACAAAGTCTCGTGTTTTTCATTTATTCTAAAAACAAACTTAACATATTTTCTTTATATTTTATGCACATAGTTTGCGTTTGTAAGACCTTCTTATAAATACTGCAATATTTTTTATACAAAATTTTGGAATACATTTCTTAAAAACTGTTTCAATATACGCCAGCAGAACTTTCAGTTGTTATTCCAAACGAAGTCAGATTATCAGAATGAGATGTGTTTCATTGTATTTGAACACTGCCAACGACACGGTTGCATGTCACCAAGGTCGCTTCCTGTCAACTGCGACTGTAGCTTGGCGTTTCGCAAGATCTGCATTAATTTTTGCATCAGTATAAATACCTTGCATGTTGATTTAGGAAGCGTAAATCATTAATTTTATTTCCAAGATTAATGGTTCTGTTACTCTTGTTGGCATTGCAACGTATCCATCCTCTAGATAAAATATTACTCTTAAACCCAACTTTAAAAAGTATAACACGTACTGAGTGAGGTGCCTTATGGTAAACTGAAATATTGCCACTCCAAATACCGACTTCACTGCTGTAAATAAATAAATAAGCTATTATTGTAGTACGTATTTTAATTTACCATAACGCTAGTGGACAAATGAATGTAGGTTTTCCTCTTTTTTCTTGTTATGAACTTCTTCATTATTGGAAACTTATCTTAACAGCACAAAAGAAATAAACGGCAGCGGCAACATTTCACTGTAGTGCTTAACATAGCAATAATGGAGTAAGGCCAACAATGGACAACGGCTAAAGGAAGACTGGGCAATAGCCGATGCTGTTATAGCTGTATCGATAATTAAAAACTATAGATGACTTTGTTGACTGTCGATAGTGCGTATCCCTTCTTCGTCGTATGACTGATAACAATGTCTTTCAGTTTCACTACACGGTCTTGTCTTATTTCATTTAGTCCCTTCGGAGGTTCGAGACCACCATCGAGCATGGGTGTGTGTGTTGTCCTTAACATGAGTTTGAGTAGTATTTTATCGTTGAGGTGATTACGGGGGGGGGGGGGGGGGGGTCCGGACCTCCAAGACCCTTGGGTACAGTTAAATCCTCCAGCCAGGGTCGAAGGAAAGAGTAGGGAGTGGATATATTGAATACATAGTGTACATAAACTAATTTTAAGCTTAGGTTATAGGAAATAATACAAAAAAGAAAGAGTACTAATAGCTTTTGGGTGTATTGGGGCACAAGATCGTTAATTAATGAACTTTTGAGAAACAAATTTTGTGCTAATTTAAAGAAAGAAACGTTATAGGACTATTGAACTTCTGTTAATTATCTTTCTATCCATTCATCGTTAATTAGTTACCTATTACTTTATGTAAAAAATTACGTCACAGGACATACGAAAATCATAACACTCCATGAATATAAAGAAAGTGTGGAAACTTCATGTTGGGAAGACACGGAACACAGGCAGTACACACGTTTCCACGAGATAGCAACGAATCGCCGGGAATAAGAAATTACATTGGGAAATACTACGTCGAGGAACTGCGCCGGAAGATGAAGCTATTGGACAAGCAGGATGGTAAGCTCACTCACCTTTCGACTCAAGTGCAGAGAAGCAGACGTGGTGCCATCATTTGCCAAAATCAACATCATAGTTATATCAAGGGCGGCTAAAAGAATCAAGCATTGTGATAGTATGACTGTTAAGGAGAAGGATCCGTGGCGCGTGTTATAAACTGGACGTCACTTGTAACGAGCTGCTACATCTACATCTGGACCTGACGCACAACCTTAGCAACCAAAGGACTGGGAAGAACGCACGGCTCGTGTTGGGTGCTGGCGGCATGCATCAAGCACAACGCTACAGCTCGACACTAATGAAATGTGAGCGAATTAAAACAAAATGAAACACACGCATGGTACCCGCAAGGGGGTAAATCTCAATGCTCGCTCATTAGACGATGTCACCTTGAAGTATTCGGGAGGAGCCTCAACTTTGCCGTCACTCCCAGAGACCTACTGGTCTCCAGCTTCACCAGCGCTGAGGAGCAAAGAGATCTAGTACTGCATAAGAGGTTCGGAAAAAGACACGTAGGTTGTATACTAGAGCCAGACTATCAGGACAAACATCTCTAAGGTACAAGAGGATGGTCCTAAACCGTTCATAGGAAGATGAATACTTCGTGGTGTTACCGGCAGCACTGACGAAGCACTGCTGGATCTTTTCAGGCAGATTGATTTATTTTCTACGTGGAAATCAATTCATATTAGAGCCTTATGAAACTGACGTTCGCAAAATATTAACCTGGGTAGGCTGTAGAAGTGGCGATGGTTAGTGGCAAATCTGCTTTTTGAGAAATTCGAGGTTGAAGCACTGCTGCCTCCCATATGATGTGTTTCTTCAGATATATTGTTGACACGTTCGTCATTTGGCCTGCACTGTCTACAGACACCCTAAAATTAAGTTCACTGTGGATCTAACGGGTGTCCTGGTGAAGAGGAAGAGAGTCGGTGTATTAGACCAAATTACCCAACACAGATCGATATATATATCTGCAAGCCAACAGCTGTCATCGCCTAGCACAGAACTGGGTGCTGAGACCACCTGCATATGAGCCACAACACTCTCCGTCCTAAAAAGCTTAACGCCGGATTTAGATCACCTACAGCAAGTGTTAACAGACCAGAGACATCCGAAAAGCGCTACATCCCACCAGACTATCTGATACATTGGACGAACAAAAATAAGAAGAGACCAGGAAGGTAGGCTTCCTATAGCCTACAAGACCAGTGTCCACTACGATAAGCACAATCCTGAAGGAACACTAATTCAAAAGTGTCCTCTTTTCGCCAAACAAGATCAAACAGGAAATATTATAAAAAGAAACGAGTACTAATAGCTTTTGGATGTACTGGAACACAAGACCGTTAATTAATGAACTTTTGAGAAACAAATGAACTTTTATGGTAATTAAAAATGTTAAAGGTCTCTTCAACTTTCGGTAATTTTCTTTCGATCCATTAATCGTTTATTAGTTACCTATTACTTTATGTCAAAAATAACGTCACAGGACCTATGAAAATCATAACACCTCATTAATATGCTGAAAATGTGGAAACATCGTGTTGGGAAGACGCGTACCTCCGGAAGTACACCCGATTATACGGGAAGACATGTTTTGATAGTTCGCTCAGTAGGTGTCTCGTTACGTCTGGATGCGCGCAATTTTTGTAAACAGTCGATAGTTAGTGAGAATAACTATTTTCGAAGTAACAACTACAAGCGCTGGAACAGCTTACCTCCAACCGCTCGAACTATAGTTATTGCCACACAGCCGCAAAAACTGATCCTTTCACTTTAATTCGCTCAGATATTTGTAAATTTATGCCATCTAACTACTGTGGTCATCAGTCCCTAGGTTAAAAACTACATAAACTAAACATTTCACTCCATTGCATGATGGTGGAAAGAACAACACACACACATACACACACACATGAACGAAGGACTGGATCTTCCCACAGGTAGCAACCGCGTGCTCCGCAAATCCTTGCAACGCTCGCTCATTCCAACGCGGATCTATTTTACTTTGTTCATATTTCATAATGTGTTGTGACCCAGAGTAAAAGGTATTTGCATTTCAACGAACATGATAACCACGCCAAAAATAATGCACGACGATGATAACGAAAAGTTCAAATGTTTTTATATCTATGAGACTTAACTACTGAGGTTACCAGTCCCTAGGATTACAAACTACTCAAAATTACCTAAGGAGAACACACACACACACACACACACACACACCAATTCCCAACCCCTTGCTCTTTTCTCACATGACATCTTGCGAGCCATGGATGAAGGGCAACAGGCGGATTGTGTTTTTCTCGACTTCAAAAAGGCGTATGACGCGGTGCCACACTGCAGACTGCTAACGAGATACGAGTTTATGGAATTTGTTCACAGAGTTGTGACTGGCTGGAAGACTTCGTAAGTAAAGAACGCAGTACATTGTTCTCGACGGCGAGTGTTCATCAGAGACGAGTGTATCATCAGGCGTGCCCCAGGGGAGAGTGATAAAACCGCTATTATTTTTTATCTGTATAAATGACCTGATGGACAGAGTAACTTGTAATTTGCGGTTGTTTTCTGATGAGGCTGTGGTGTATGGGAGGGTGTCATCTTTAACTGACTTTAATAGCATACAGGATGACAATATTTCTTAGTTGGTGCGAAGAATGTAGATACAGAATTAGTAGTCAGTTTCTTGATGCTGTCGCATCGTTCAAATATCAAGGCGTAGCATTGCAGAGCGATATGAAATGGAACGAACATGTAAGGACAGTTGTGAGTAAGGCGGACAGCCGTCTTCGGTTTATTGGGAGATGTTGGGACGATGTACTTCATCTGTAAAGGAGACCGCGTATAAAACGCTTGTACGACCACGTCTTGAGCATTGCTCAAGTGTTTGGGACCCGCAGCAGATTCAGTTTAAAAGAAGACATAGAAGCAGTTCAGAGGCGAGCAGCTACGTTTGTTACTGGTAGGTACGACCAATGCGCGAGTGTCACGGAAATGCTCCGGCAACTCAATCGGGGATCGCTGGAAGATAGACGACGTTCTTTTCGTGAATTTCTGTTGAGGAAATTTCGAGAGCCGGAATTTGAAGCTGAGTGTAGTACGATCTTGCTGCCACCTACTTACATTTCGCGTAGTGATCACAAAGACAAGATAAGAGATATTAGGGCTCGTACGGAGACATATAGGCTTTCTTTTTTTCCCGCGTTCTATTAGGGAGTGGAATAGGAAAGGAAATGCCCAGTTGTGGTACAGTGTACCCTGCGCTAGGCACCTTATGGTGGATTTCGGAGTATGTATGTAGATGTAGATGTAGAAGGGAGGACTCGAACCTCCGACGGGCAGCAACCACGCGCTCTGCAGCAAGGCGCCTTAGGGCGGTCGGCCATTCCTCCGCGACGATGCTGAAAAGATACGTACATTTCATAAATAATACTAATCAAATAATCTAAAGCCTTTAGCACAAGGCATAATTTCGTGTCGAATACAGATGCTATAATAGCAGGGATACATTAGGTATGCTTTGGACGACTTATGTGAAGCCAAACTTTACCAAGGATACGTTTCATCGTTGCGACTTGGTGCCTAGAGTCACAAAAACGAACAGCACATAATATTGAGGAATAACTGAAAAAAAAAAAGCTGAAGACCACTGAACATCGTTCTGAACGTTGATGGTTAAATACCGGTAGGGAGTAGTAGTTTTTTATTTAAAAATCTACTCAATTACTCGATTTTTGTTATTCGTAATTACAATGTCATTTTCATAATAATAATATTAATTTTTTTACTTTTATTTTTCATCGTGTCATTCAATTTTTACACTGACAATGGTGAACGTTATGCCCCCACTGCCAAGCAATCCGTTCGAGACTCCACATAATAAATGTGATGGATCGAGTACCAAGTACTGGATGACGATGAGCACCGGCTTACTTGCGACCCATCAACACAAGTGTAGCGTTTAGGTCAACAAATAATAAGTTGTTTTTCCGAGTGGGGCAACAAGACGTTGGAGTAATTTTCCCGGACTGGACGTACTATCCACGTAGTAAAACGAATGCGGTATCATAGTTTCGAGGACAAATTGTGCACTACATCTTCAGAGATATCCAGAAGAATGTATTGTACTTTTGCATTTACTTGCAGGTACTAGACAGCAAGATAGCACGTCTCTATATATGGACGGTATTCTTTTATTATTATTATTATTATTATTATTTTGGGGGGGATGCGTTTTAGGACCCCGCACAGCTGGAACGTACCGGGTAGGAGAAGACGAAAGATCAGAATGACGAAGGAATGAACGAAAGATATGAAACAGTAAACTAACCCTAATATACGAGAAGACGTACTCGGCTGCTGAAGTGGTGAAGGAATTAGAATAACATTCTGCAACATGCTGCGTGTATGTTTATGTATGAAATGTGAGAAGGCACTTACGCTCACGTATGGTATTTGCACTCGATGAACAGATATGTACTTCAAGAATAGCTGTATAAGAGGAGTATATTTTATTTACAACAAAATAAATGTTATAGCTGTTTAATAAACTGTCCCTTGCCTCACCTAATTAAAGTAGGCCTGTATCTTTACATTCTTACGTTTACTTTACTTATTCTTATATGGTGGAAATTGTTTAGTAACGAATTAACGAGTAGCGAATCCAACGTTTTAATTTAAAAAAAAAGGTCAAACGTTTGTAAAGCTATGGGATCACACTGCAGTGATCTATCCCTAGACTTACAAACTAACTTATGCTAAGAACAAAAAAACACACACCCATGCAAGAGGGAGTGTTCGAACCTCCGACAGGGAGCAGCCGTGCAGTCCGCAGCAAGGCGCCTTTGACCGCGACCATTGCCACGCGACCTTCTGTTTAATGTTGTCCATTTAAGCTATTTCGATACCTAGAGGTGATCTTGCAAAGAACTAGTGAGAAAAATATTTACAGGAATGATACGAGGATTAAACGTTATTTAGTACCGCACTTACGAACTTTAATATTCTATGCAATATTTATAGCTGTCTCATGTGCGAAATATAGCTGCTACTAATAATTACATATTTACAAAAAAGAAGAACCTAGGGATGAAGGACAAAGAAACACACCGCAAACTCGGATTTGGGACGATATAAATGAACGGAAATTATACAATATCACAATGTGTAATTTAGGAACTACCTACAACATAAATTCTTAAGAGAATCTTCATAGTTTTAACTAAGTGCATACTGCTTGGATGGGAGTGAAACATTGTATAGGCCTAAATTACTCTACACTTACTGTATTCTTCTATGTGTTTGGCGCTGGCTGGCCCACTGGGAGTCAAGCGCTGTGGTGTATTTATTAATAAGTAACTAAAATCGGCAACCCTTCACTATCGCTGAGTCTGATATGAAATGAATAGGAAAGCAAATCAAAAAGTTCTTACAAACATGAACAAAATCGACAAAATACATAAGTAAATATTCTACTTTGCGTTGCTGTGGATCTGTGGATGAACATACACATAATCTCTAAAATGTTCGAATATTTGTTATCATAAGAGACCAAACTGCTGAGGTGATCGGTCCCTAGACTGACAAACAACTTAAACTGACTGTACTAAGGACGACACTCATATCCATGCCAGAGGGAGTCGAATCTCCGACGGGAGCGGCCGCTCCAGACCGTGTAACCATTCCCACGCGGAAGATATTTTCTCAGAAAATCATTTATTGTAAATCCTTGTCTGTCCAGTTTACGCATAAACATGAATATCTGATGGTTTTACGACTCTACGAGGGTAAATCAGAAAGTGTTTCCCCTATTTTTACTAGCCAAACAAAGTAGGGTACATACAGGTTGCTTGTGAATTGCTGTCCTCTTGTGATCTTCTTCAGCGGTCAGAAAACGTGGAAATCACGAGGGGAGAGGCAAGGTTCTCGGCAGATCTGATTGTCTCGTGTGGTCTCGCATTGTCGTGGAACAGAATCACATTGTCCACTTTGAGGATCCCTCGCTGCGGTGCGGTCTGAGGCACCTCGCTGTGGAGCGCGCTGTTGCTCGCCGTCGGAGGTTCGAGTCCTCCCTGGGGCATGGGTGTGTGTGTGTGTGTTAGGTTAGTTTACCTTAGTTTAACTAGTTTGTAAGCTACGGCTGATGACCACGCAGTGTGGTCCGATAGATTTACAAACATTTGAACATTTTGAGAATCACTCGTCGCTTTCGTCTGATTGTAGCCCTCAGACGTAGTAGGGTGGAACAAGAACTGTCGGCATAAATGGTTGCAACTTGTGGGATGACTCACCCCTCCCCCCCTCCTAAACTGCGACTAACTGCCCCCCCCCTACCGACATCCGATATATGAGGTTCTGAATTCCTAGTTTATTACCTAATAAAAATGGTTTTACCATTTAATATAGAAATTAAATATCTTTTATTTCACGTTTTGTAAATTGTTTTATAAAGTTCCCCCCCCCCCAGGCTGGCCAAAAGTACTCAATTGTCACACCCTCCCCCCCCTCCAGAAATTTCAACGACGCAGTTTGCGTCATGCCCCCCCCCCTCCCCTCTCTGTGGAGACCTCTGGATGAAATGCAGCAGGTTCAATCGACGGTTTTCCCAGAAGACCGTTAATTTAACTTTTCCATCAGATGGCGCTGAACAGATTTTTTTTTATTTTTTTTTTTATTTTTTTTTTTTTTGCACTCATACCCGGATGTTTCACACTATGCTATACTGTTGCGACGGAGGCGTGAAATGCAACATCAACTTTTAACCGTCGGTAGTAATGTGGTCCACGAAGCCTTGACCGTCCTGGGAGTACCGTTCCAAATATTTCAGTCAAGACATCATTCACTTGCCTTTCATCCTGTCATGGACTTGCTTAGGCACCCACCGACATATGCCTTGTGGTTCCCCTAAGCATGTGTGAAAGATGCCGTAAGCAGTCCCGTAGGATACGTCAGGCTCCCGAGAAATGTGCACACGCTTATCTGCTTTCAGCATTGCATCAGTGCGGGAAACGTTATTCAGCGACGAACGCGGCCCTCCCGATCGTTGATTGTCACACAAGGATTTGTAAACTCACAACACCAGCACCTCATACTATTCAAAGCGAACGTTTTTTCCCCATATGTGGGATGGATTTCCCTGCAGATCTCGAAGTGCGTTCGTCCCTTGCTCCATAGGAAACGAATCATACTTCATTGCTTTAACACTATGTGCATATGAACCGAACCACAAGCGATATCTTTAACAACCGTGCTACCGACAAATAAGTCAAGAAAGGTCTAACGCTGGATATGGTGATTCGGCATTTACTGCCGTAATTTGACTAAAAACAATAGAGCTAAAGACTATCTAATTTGTCCTCTTACGTCCTCACGTTCCTCCTTTTCCCTGTATCCATCATTTGTCTTTGTCCATCTCCTGCTTCTATTCCTTCTGTCTTCCTTCTATCTTCCCTTCCTCCGTCTTCCCCCATTTATCTCCTCCCTTTCCCTCTCTATGTCTGTTTCCTCTTTCCTTCGTTGTAGCTAATCAGAAATAGGAAATTAAAAACTAGGAACACAACGTGATAACAGTTGCAAGTTATCAGAATGTTACTCTTAGCGAGGAGTAAGCGAAATGAACAAAGTAACTTGCAGACTTCGTTACTACGTTGTTTGGATTTCCACTGCTGACGGTATCATCGACCAAGCAGTTGTGGCATTATACGAAATGCGTGTGTTAGTACAAATGAACCATTTAAACATTACGTCGGAACAATGCGATTTCACAAACAAACAAAAAGTCACTTTGGTACGTTATTTCTATCAGAGATGCTGTTTAGTCCTCAGAATATAAGTTAGTAGCACTTCCGTTTTCAATGTTCGCGCTTCATTACTGTCAGTCTGAAAATCGAACCTCGATATACGGAATCGAAGACGTCTCTATATCCCAATTTTTTCTTCATTCCCACCACTTGAAAGTAAAAAATCGTTTTATTTAGGACAGGTTTGTCAATGTCTCGTTAATTTGCAGTTAAGATTTTAACTTGTCATTAGCGGAAAATTGCATTTATCATTGTTTCGTTAACAGTTAATCTGACGTTAAAAGACCTCAAACTGGCCGTTAAGTTAACGAGTAGAATTCTGATCGCTACACGGCTCTGTGGTAACCGACGTCATCCACTGGTCATTACATCTCTGGTGCGTCGTCTGCTTCGTCACTGACGCGACGTATCGACTGTCTCCACACCACCGTATCCACGGCAACCATTGGCTATGCTACATTTTATCTCTGATTGGTACTCCGGCTTACATTCAAATTTTTGAAGTATTTTATCCATTTCAGCAACTGTTCAGATTATAAATTAATGAAATGCAGCAACCAGTTGTTTGTGGTTATTTATTTTTAACTTTAGCGACCGGTTTCCGGCGCTTGAGTGCCCTTCTTCTGGTCTATTTTTGTACTGTTGCTTAATGAATATACATGCTACAGCTAGCATGTATATTCATTTAGCAACAGTACAAAAACAGACCAGACGCGCCCGAAAGCGGTCGTTAAAGTTAAAAATAAATAACCACAAGTAACTGGTTGCTGCATTTCATTAATTTATTCAAATTTTTCCTATTTTCAACAGCCAATAGATGGCAGCTACTTCTTACAAAACCCTTTTACTTTTACTCTAAAAATAATGTAATTTCTGTTTACAAATTAATGTACTGACAACGGCAACTAAGTTTTAAATATAACCAAATGCCATTTTATATCAAAAATGAGTTATTTATATTTTTATATTATCTTTTCCATGCGTAACTACAGTAGAACATGCCTCATTGGTTCCCGATGTGTTTATGCTGTAGGCAATGGGCGGGTCTTTGAAACTCACAGCGTTCTCTCTCTGTTAACTAGTCGCTACACGACCATCGTTTCAGCGCCAACTTGAAGTACGTACACTGTTTTATTTTATCTTCTAGTCCATTTTTGTAAAATGTTATAGCTAGTATTCTGTTGTACCCGCTTCCCTCCAAAGTAATTGTCTATTATTTTACAGAATTATCGATCTGATGTAAGAACGAAACCGGTTACCTTCATAAAAAATAATAAAAATAAAATGTATAATTAATTCGAAGTTAACTGAATTTTTTTCATGTTAAAACGTTACATCAGTTCAATGTCTTTCCAAAAGGAAAAAAAATGCTTCCCCGGCTGCACTAATTCCCCCCCCCCCCACCCAGTTTATCCGTTTCCAGTCAGCATTCATTTAGAACCTATTATCAGGTGCAGACGTGCCTGAGTGAGAAGAGGAATGGGTGTGGAAGAAGATTCGTCAACACATGAGACCAATTGCAACATGAATTACTTTCCTTCGTAGTGCGCGCATCCAAAAGAAGCATGTGTTCGTAACTGCGAATGCAGGACGACTGGTCCAAACTGCTCAAGCGTATCCGGTAACTGCTCAGGTCTAGAATGTGATAGGAGGGACACAAACATCATAGACGAAGACTAGAAGAGAAGTGTGCTATCTTTGAAAATGTCTGCAAACTGATGAATAGTTTATATTAATTTAAATGTATTTATCATTGTATATTTTTATTGCATAAAATTACTGCACTCAGTTTATGAATTTCAAAAAATTTAATAACATATGGTGCAATATACAACCAAATATGACTGTTTTCTAAAGGAAAACCTTCAAAAACTGAAGTTTAAAAATATTATGATTAAAAATGATAAATGATACTCCCGTCAAAACAATTAGGGAATCAGATGATGTATCTAGGTTACGAAATATTGACATCGGGAGAAGGAACTGCAATGGTTCGCCAACATCACGGTAACCGAGATACTGGTAATAACAGAATGTTAGTGCAGAGAATTACACAAGCAGGTGGGTTCAGATAGTGCAGTGGGTAGGTAGTGTAATGCAACTACAACGTGACTTGACAGAAGCTGTGGAGAGACATAGGATGGTAGGAAGCGGGACGACACAGAGGGAGGTGGCTGCAGCTATTGGAGTGTCACAAAGTTTAATTTCCAGGACATGGACGCGATTTCAGACAACAGGAACCGTTAAAAGAAGGCAAGGGCAAAGTCGGCGACGGGTAACATCGGCAAGAGATGACCGTTATCTCCCGTTAAGAGACCGTCGAGACGCTCAATGCAATTCAGCTGCAACGCATCCTCCAGGCAGCAACAAGACGCGCGATATCAACACAAACAGTCCGAAATCGCCTTCGGGAATGAGGCCTTCACGCACGCACGCTATGGTGTGTATCCCATTAAAGCAATGACATCGTTTAGCCAGCGGAAACTGGACGGAGGCACTTCATGATTGGAGTCATAACGAATGGCGCCGGGTTCTGTTCACAGTTAAGATTTTATATTCAGCCTGACAATCGTCGCTCCCTCATCTGGAGAAAAGGTGAAAATCATAACAGTCCTGCTTATGTGCAGGAAACATCGCCGTATCACGGGGGTGAACCAATGGTGTGGCTAGCAGTCAGTATTGGCGAAGGTACGGACTTCTATGTCGTTCAGAATGGCGCTTTCACTGCTCATAGGTATAGATAGGAGATGCTTCGAGCTTTTGTTGTGCCCTATGCTGGTGCCGTAGGAGAGGGGTTCCTTCTGGTGGACGATGACGTTGGTCCCCATAAAACTGCACTTGTAGACAACGTGTTTGAAGCTGAAGGAATTGAACGAGTGGGGTAGCCAGTTTGTTCACCGGTCTTAAACCCGATTCAGCACTTTCAAATGTTTGTTTTGGACGTAATTGCAGTGGCCATCGGTCCTAAAACTTAAGAACTACTTAAACTAACTTACCCTAAGAACAACACACACACACACACACACACACACACACACACACACACACACACACACCATGCCCAAGGTAGGACTCAAACCCCCGACGGCGAACGGCTACACGCACCATAGCAAGGCGCCTTAAGTGCTCTTCCGCCGTGGCGATTGAACATGTGTGGCCGCCCTTGGGAGACGAACTGCAGCCAGACCAGCACCCTCCTTAAAGGCTGCAGAGCTGGATATTGCTCTCATGGAAGAATGGACAAATATACCACAAGAGCTGATTGATAACCTCATACTGTCCATGATACGCAGGTGTGCAGCTGTACTGTCCGCCTAAAGTGATCATACGCCTTATTCGAGGGCAACGAGAATGTCGTTTCCAATGATGGTAGCCCCATGGTGCCTCGCTCATTGTAAACCCTATGTAAGCCTCAGAGTAAAGAGTTGGGAAAGCAAAATATTGCACTGTATCACACACGAATTACAATTGTAAGCAACATCTGAATAAAATACGTTAGCATGTTCATATTGTGTATCGTATCTCACGTGACATCCTAATTGTTTTCAACACACTATATGAACTTCCTCGTGTACACGGTGGCATTTCACTTGTTAGGGCATTGTTTTCTCTCAGGCAGAAATTGGGAACCAGTTCAACATTTTCCTAAACGATAGCAGGAAAAGGCCTACACTCCACACTGACGCTAGCCAGTGCACTTTTCTACGAGGCGCGACCAGAAAATAAGTTCCGTTTGGTAATAAAATGAAATTGTACTCAGATACAGAAGAAATTTTTATTGCACGAAATTCTACAACTCTTAAACTACTTTTAGACATAACTGCTGAAATTTTGTAGGCACTTGTCATAGCGTGCCACAAGTTTTTGCATGCATCCTTCACAGAAGGTTGCCGCCTGTGTATTCAACCATGTGGTAACAGCTCTTTATTATCGTTGAAGTTTTGACCACCAAGGAGAGATTTTAGGTGTTAGAAGAGATGAAAGTCGCTAGGACAGAGGTCCGAGCTGTATGTAGGATGATCAAACAGGTCCCATTGAAATTTCCGTAAGAATTGTTTGGTCACATTCGGTGTGTGAGGTCAGGCATTATCGTGAAAAAAAAAATCTTTTGACAGTAATTCTCTTCTTACACCTATAATCTGTCCTTGGTGTACAATACTTCAACGATGATGACGAGCTGAAAGAACATGTTACCACATGGTTGAATACACAGGCGGCAACATTCTATAAAAAAAGGCACACGAAACCTTGTGCCATGCTATGACAATTGGAAAAATTATCTTAACGTGTCAACTGTAGGAGGTTTTACCTAAATGGCAAATTACAAATTGAAAAGCGATAGATTTAACTATAAGTTCTGTTTGCAGGTGGATCATTTGAGTGATGTTTAATGTATTTGCTTTGTTCAGTCAAATTTTACCGCGTATTGATTAAACGTTAGTGAACCAAACTGTGACCATCTAGCTTCACCATTAAGTTATTTAAGGATACTAACGTCTGACGTCTGATACACTCTTTTTATTTTTACATCTTATAAAGGTCGCATCGTTAGGTGGTCCCGACAGGTGTTCTCTACGTTCAATACGTCTCCGTTCTTCGAAAGCAGCTTTCCCTTGCATTGATCCTATTTTCGGAGTAAGCACATCCACGCCTTATTATCGCGTAACCATTGTAGTGGGAAAAAGGCCTGCCCTTTGCCGTTGTAATAACTTCCATACTGACGGTCGTTGTACGAAATGCGGAAGCAACAGGGGCAAACGACCCTTCGGAGCAGGTAAAAGTGTGGCAAATGTCCGGCGTGGCAAGTGTCCGGCGTGGCAAGTGTCCGGACACCATTTTGATCTCCCTTGTAAAAAATTTCAGACGTACGTTTTCGAAGGCAATACAGAAGGTGAATCCAATCAGTTAAAATGTAAAAAGCCTGAGATGAGACAGATGCAAGCTGCATCAGAAGTTTCAGATAAACACATTCTTGGACTTATAATCAGCGCCGCAATCGTAAATAAGAAAATAAAAGAAAAATTACCTTAGCGTCACTGAGTTTTTTATTGTTTTTTTTTTTCTTTTTTTTTTCAGCTGCACTGATAGATTTGTTGAATCGGTTATAGGATGTTCTCTGTATGTCACTTTCTGCAAGTTCCAATTCATGTGCAAACTCGCTGACATTTAATCTAAAGTATGAATTTCGTGTTGTCACATTTAAAAGGTGCCTGTTAATAAAAATGTTTTGACAGCGTTCATGGCCATGTGTCACAAAAATAGAATCAGTTAAAAACTGCAATGACACAGTGAAGTACACGGCAAAGTGATGAAATAAATAACCAAAACTTCCATCCCTCTGGAGACTACACACACACAGCTCCATGTAGTCGCACATAGAATTAACACTAAAAAACTGCCACTGATGATGGTTCACAAATAAAGAAGCGAAACGTCTTTCATTTAGTTGCAATAGACGGAAATAAACCTCCATAAATATTAAATACAGTTTAATTAATACCACGTTTCATCGTAAAAAACTATAGTTATTTCTGAATACCTGTAGATAAAAAAGCTTTGAGTATTAATGATTGTGTAAAACATAAATTCCTTCCCAGGCTATCATTTAAAAAAAAAGTTTAATATCTTCAACAGTTTATAAGATGTGATGATTGTTACCTCCACACAATTCACGTTGCACGTGGAAAGAACTGGCGCGCTAGATATACGAGATCTACGTACTGTAGCTATACGAGGCAAAATCTCGAAAACGGAGACAGGTATCATCCTGCTCTCAACTTTAAAAATAATTTCGAATTATTGGCTTCATTTCATCCACAACAATGTATGACCTAAAATGAACCATACTCAAAGTAGCCAGCGACTACATTTTTCGATGTAAACACTTCAAGTTTAATGCAATAGGTTACTTAAAAATTAAGTATCTGAATAAGTATGAGGAATTTTGAGAAAATACACACTTAGTTATCAAGCTGGGGTATGGAACTACAAGATATGCTAAAACCATTTTTTCCGTGTTAGTTTCCTCAAACTCGACAGAATTGTAATAAAAAGTGAAAAAAAAAAAAAAAAAAAAAAATCACGCACAACCGAAAGCAGTGCTTTTAAATTTTTTTAAAAGGGAAATAAGAATATTTAACGAAAAACTCAATGTGGGATTTGATGTAGCTTTGCTTCCTTAACATGCAGTATTTTTTACAGCGAAAAAATCGGAAATTTTATTTTCGTCATGAATTTCCCGAGTCGCCGACCAGGAGCCGCGCCTAGGTAAACGGCAGCGTCTCGCGTCGTTCTCCCGACTCGCCACCGTCCGCCAAGGCCGACAAAGGGAGGGGGGCTGATCCGCAGTCGCAGTTTACAGCCGCGTCTTCGACAACCCATCTTTAGGCTGCTTGCTACGGAACACGTGGCTGCTCGCCCTCGGAACTTCGAATCCTCCTCCGGGCGCGCGAACGCGCGCGCGCGCGCGCGCGCGCGTGTGTGTGTGTGTGTTTGTGCGTGTGCTGTCCTTGGCTACTTTGGTTACTTTAAGTTGGTTTAAATTGCTCATAAGCTTAGTGACGTAAAGAGAGAAGTCCCATAGTATTACTAACATTTGAACATTTTTAACCAAAACAAAACTTTACGTAGTTACCCCAAATGACGAGAGGAATCCTACGGTACGACGTCTGAGGTCGTACTCAATGTTACGAGCGGTTCACGTGGTTTAAAAATGTCCCTGTAAGCTGATAGTTTTCTTTAACTTTGAAGGAATACTTCCTCATGAACTCGTGCCGCAGGAACAAATTGTTAATCGATGGTACTAAAGGGACGTGTTGCGACGCCTGCGCGAAAATGGGAGAAGGGAATGACCTGAAACGTGGCGAGAAAATTCATGGCTCTTGCATGAATACAACATACCCGCACTCTCAACCCTGCACAAAAAACGAAATCACTGTTCTGCCTCATTGTCCGTACACTCCTGACCTGTTCTCCGAGGACGTTTTATTATTTCAAAAATTGAAAACCCAGGCGAAAGGACAGTGATTTTCAACGGTTGTTGTTGTTGTGGTCTTTATTCCGGAGACTGGTTTGAAGCAGCTTTCCACAATACCCTATCCTGATCAAGCCTCTTCATCTCCACATAAGAACGGCAATCTACATCTGTCTGAATCTGCTTACTCTATCCATCTCTTGGTCTTCCTCTGCGATTTTTACACAACACACTTCACTCCAACGCTAAATTCACAATTCCTTGATGTCTAAGAATGTGCCCTACCAATCTATCCCTTCTTTTAGTCAAGGTATGCCAGAAATTTATTTCCTCCCCAATTCTGTTCAGTACCTCCTCATTAGTTACGCGATCCATCCACCTAATCTTCAGCATTCTTCTGTAGCACCATATTTCAAAAGCCTCAATCCTCTTCCTGTCCGCACTCTTTATCGTCCATGTCTCACTCCCATACAAGGCAACACTCCATACAAATGCCCTCAGAAAGGACTTCCTTACGCTTAAATCAATATTCAATGTTAACAAATTTCTCTTTTTCAAAAACGCTTTTCTAGCCATTGCCATTATGCATTTTATATCCTCTGTACTGCGACCATCATTTGTTATTTTACTGCCCAAGTAACAAAACTCATCTACCTCCTTTATTGCTTCGTTTCCCAATCTAATTCCTTCAGCATCACCTGATTTTCTTACACTGCACTCCATTACCCTAGTTTTGCTCTTGTTAACGTTCATCTTATATGCACCTTTCAGCACACTGTCCATTCCGTTCAATTGCTCTTCCAGGTCCTTTGCAGTATCTGACAGAATTACTATGTCGTCGGCAAAACGCAATGTTTTTAATTCTTCCCCCTGAACTTTAATTCCTTCACCAAATTTCTCCTTGCTTTCCTTTATAGCTTGTTCAATGTACAAATTGAATAACATTGGAGAAAGGCAACAACCCTGTCTCACTCCCTTCCCAACCACTGCATCCCTTTCATGCCCTTCAACTCTGACAACCGCTCTCTGGTTTTTGTACAAGTTGTAAATAACTTTACGCTCCCTATATTTTACTCCTGCTTGCTTCAGAACTTGAAAGAGTTTTATTCCAATCAACATTGTCAAAAGCCTTCTCCAAATCTACAAAAGCTAGAAATGTAGGTTTGCCTTTTCTTAATCTATCTTCTAGGATAAGCCGTAAAGTGAGTATTGCCTCCCGTGTTCCTACATTTCTCCTGAACCCAAACTGATCTTCCCCTAGGTCGGCTTCTACCAGTTTTTCCATCCTTCTGTATATAATTCGTGTTAATATTTTGCAACCATGACTTATTAAACAGATGGTTCTGTAGTTTTCACACCTGTCTGCACCTGCTTTCTTTGGAATGGCGATTATAACATTTTTGTTAAAGTCTGAGGGTACTTCGCCCGTCTCATACATTTTACACACCAGGTGAAACAGGTTTGTCATGGCTGGTTCTCCCAGAGACTTCAGTAGCTCTGAGGGAATATCATCTACTCCAGGGGCCTTGTTTCGACTTAGGTCTTTCAGGGCTCTGTCAAATTCTTCTCTCAATACAGTATCTCCTATTTCATCTTCATCTACATCCTCCTCCCTTCCTACAATATTGTCTCGGAGTTCATTTCCTTTGTAGAGCCCCTCTATATACTCTTTCCACCTTTCAGCTTTCCCTTCTTTGCTGAGAACTGGTTTTCCATCAGTGTCCTTGATATTCGTAGATCTGTTTTTCTTATCTCGAAATGTTTCTTTTATTTTCCTGTAGGCTGTATCTATTTTTTCCCTATTTATACATTCTTCTACATCCTTGCATTTGCCTTCTAACCACTCCTGCTTAGCAATTTTGCACTTCCTGTCAATCTCATTTCCTTCTCGTCTGTACTCTATTTTGCCTGTTTCATTTACTGCATGTTTATATTTTCTCCTTTAATCGATGAAATTTAGTATCTCCTGTGATATCCAAGGAATTTTTGTAGGTCTTACCTTCCTACCTATTTTGTCCTCTGCTGCCTTCACTATTTCATCTCTCAATTTTACTCATTCCTCCTCTACTGTTTTATTTTCCCCTGTTTCTGTCAATTGTTGCCTAAAGGTCCCTCTGAAATTCTTAAGAACTTCAGGTTCTTTCAATTTATCCAGGTCCCATCTCCTTATTTTCCTACCTTTTTGTAGTTTCCTCAGTTTCAGCCTACAGTTCATAACCAACAAGTTATGGTCAGAGTCTATATCTGCCCCTGGGTATGTCTTACACTGTAAAATCTGGTTCCGAAATCTATTTCTTACCATTATAAAATCTATCTGGTATCTTCCGGTGTCTCCTGGTCTCTTCCACGTATACAAACTTCTTTTGTGATTATTGAACGAGGTGTTTGTTATAACTAAATTATGTTCCGTGCAAAATTCTACCAGGCGGCTTCCTCTTTCATTCCTTCTGCCCAGACCATATTCACCTACTATCTTCCCTTCCCTTCCTTGTCCTACTACCGAATTCCAGTCTCCCATAACAATTAAGTTTTCCTCTCCCTTAACTGTCTGAATAATTTCCTTTAGCTCCTCATACATTTCTTCGATTTCCTCATCATCGGCAGAGCTAGTTGGCATATAAACCTGTACTACTGTTGTCGGTGTTGGCTTCATATCTATCTTGACAATGATAATGCGATCACTGTGGTGGTCATAGTAGTTTACCCGCATTCCTATTTTCTTATTCATTTTCAATCCTACTCCTGTGATACCCCCAACATATTTTGTATTTATAATCCTGTACTCACCTGACCAGAAATCCTGTTCTTCCCGCCACCGAACTTCACTAATCCCCACTATATCTAACTTCAACCTATCCATTTCCCTTTTTAAATTTTCTAATTTTCCTACTCTATTAAGGGATCTAACATTCCACGCTCCGACCCGTAGAATGCCAGTATTGTCTTTCCTGATGATCACATCCTCCTGAGTAGTCCCCGCCCGGAGATCGGAATGGGGGACTATTTTACCTCCGGAATATTTTACCCGAGAGGATGCCATCATCTTATGTTCATACAGTAGAGCTGCATGTCCTCGGGAAAGGTAACGACTGTAGTTTCCCCTTGCTTTCAGCCGTTCGCAGTAGCTGTGTGGCAAAGCCATATTAGCTGATGTTACAAGGCCAGCTCAGCCAATCATCCAGACTGTTGCCCCTGTAACTACTGAAAAGGCTGCAGCCCCTCTTCAGGAACCACACGTTTGTCTGGCCTCTCCACAGATACCCCTCCGCTGTGGTTGCACCTACGGTACGGCTATCGGTATCGTTGAGGCACGCAAGCAACGGTATGATAATAATTAAATGTGTGGCTCAATGGCCTGATGCAAGTCATTAGATTGGACGCCACTTCGGCGACTTGCGTGTCCCTAGCCTACCCCAGTTATCCAACCGGAGAAATGGACTTTACAGCTTAACGCAGAATCTGAACCACATGACTTTTCTGACGACTTCTCAATTCGTTAAGCGGTGACGTCTGGGTTAAAACGCAAACTGAAAAAATTAGAGATCCTAACGGGTTTTGAACTCGCAACCCTCAGATTGATCGATTCTTTATTGGTGTTCGTTCTGGGTTGTTCGTTGACTTTTGGCTAAGTTTATTACGACAGCGTCGAGCACTCTGACAGAGCGAACTGAGGCATTTGTCTAGAGCGGATTCGAACCTCCGGCAAGAACCACTCGGTCATTCCCACTCGGGAACCTTAGGCCACTTATAAACAGTAATAGAAAGAATCGCGCGATCCAACAAGAGGCATACCAAGACTAATTTCGGTAGTGGAAACAGCGTTGGGAGCGGTGTATCAAGTTTGGAAAAGACTATTCAGAAGGTTTAATGTACAGATATTTATTTATATGAACCGCGTATACAACTGAAATAAGATATATTTTGCTCTACGCGTTTCACCTTTATTTGCAAGGCATCTGTAGTAGCAATTTTCGTAGGTGTGTATTTTACATGTGGTGTTTGTTGGCCGGCCGCGGTGGCCGAGGTGACTGAGGCGCTTCAGTCACGGTCAGCACGGCCTCTACGGTCGGGGGTTCGAATCCCTTCTCGGGCATGGATATTTGTGCCGTCTTTAGTCTTAGCTAGTTCATAAGTAGTTTGTAAGCTTAGGGACTGATGGCCCCGTAGTTAAGTCCTCTAAGTTGTACAAACATTTGAACTTTTTTTTTGCTGTTTGTTGACTCAGGTTGATGTGTTACGTTCTTCCTTTATTTCATTCGGGTTTTTCATTTCAGTTCTTCAGCACTAGACACAAGCCGTAAACTAACATGTACGAAAATTGCCAATGAAGATGTCTTGCAAATAAAAGTGAAAAGAGTATGGCAAAAGAACTTATTTCACTTGCGTAGACGGTTTATATAAATAAATATATGGATATTAATATAAGAAGCAACTGCGGGGAAAAGGAATAGAAAAGAACTAACAATATTCTAAAGGAGACTATGTACAATATCTAAAAGATAAGTGTAGAAAAAAATTGTAGAAAAAGAATCGGAATTTTTTTAATGGACCCTTTATGTTCCCAACGTACGTCATTGCCCTGTAACTTGCTAGTTAAGTTGTCGAAAAACGTTAAAATGGTTTCTTTCATGGCGAAAATATTGTACTTTTATCCAGAGTTTTTTTCCCCCACTGCAATTATCCGTCGTGCAGAATGTCACATAACGGACGTTTTTAAAACAGATGCAAACAATAATTCTGTATCTCGGTAGCGACTGTAAACACAGGCATAACGATAAGGCACGCTAGTCGGTCAGAGGCGCCCTAAACACGTACGGGAACGTTTCACGTAACCTGAGATCGACGACCGCCTGGGCAGTTTCTGTGTGTGGGAATAACGTGCTGCACCAATCAGTGCTCTCCTCGAGGCCGATTGTGAGAACAACAGTACTTCAGCACCGAACAGATCGTCACAGCATCAACAGTGTTTCCGACAATGCACTAAACTACAATGTAAGTGACAACCCCTTGAAATGTCTGTATTTGATACATATAATGTACGTTGTTAGAAATATGGAAGACTGTGTCCATATTTAAATTTGGAATTTGTTAGCAATCAGTTGTCGTTGATTTGAAATCTTTATTTATGCAGATCTAGATATCAGCTAGTAACTAGCCATAATAAACGCAAACATTATAAGCATGTTAAGTATTTTGTTGAATGCCACGGGTATGTATATAATACACACTTGTCACGGTTAGATTATAATGTTTTGCCGCGGTGGAGTAGCCGAGTGGTCTAAAGCGTCTCACTGCGGAGCGCGCGGTTGCTCTCCGTGGATCGAGTCCTCCCTGGGGCATGGGTGTGTGTGTTGTCCTTAGGTTAGTTTATCTAGGTTTAAGTAGTTTGTAAGCTACGGACTGATGACCACGTAGTTTGGTCCGATAGATTTACAAACATTGGAACATTTTTTATAATCTTTTTGTAAGAAGAACAGATGGAAATACGTTGGCATCGACCCTACGGTCATTAAAGACTGTTCTATATTTTAGATAATGCATGCGTTATCATGTGAAATCTATTGATTTGAGCATCTGTGTCTTTGGATTAAAATGCAGCTGCGCTAAGGTGTCTCACAACTGAATGTGTAACTCGGATACTATGCGTTTTCCTAATAACTAACAGTTTCCATAGTTGTGTTTTCCTCTTGATCAGCATCATATTACACTGATGTCTATTCTGATGCTTAGAAGATATATATAACATGATTGTACGAAACTGAAGATTAGAAAGTGGTATAAGCATGCTTATCAAACACAGAGGTATGTAAACAGAGGACGGCGCTGCAGGTGGGCTACGCCTATATAAGACAACAGTTGTCTGGAGCAGGTGTTGGATCGGTTATTGCTGTTACAATGACAGGATAAAAAGATGAAGCAGTTGACAATCCACAGTGCTTTACTAAGCATGGTCCTGTTGGGAGGTAGTATGCCGTTGCCTTCCTCCGACCTTCGAACTGACCTACCCAGCCAATTATAGGGGGACCTACAGTTTAACGTGGTTTACGAACCACGGTGTTACTCGATATTTTTCACATCAGCATTACTGCCAGAGCTGAAAGAAGTGGAAAGTGACAGATAAAAATCGTAGGCAGGGACCAAAACCGCGACCACTGTGCAACGTGCCGCACAACGACAGGATATCACGATTTAAGTCAGTTTGAACGTGGTGTTATAGTCGGCGAACGACAGACAGGCTTTCGGAACCAGAGTTCCACTCATGTACCCTTGCTGACTGCACGACACAAAGCCTTACGCCTCGACTGTGCCCGTAAACACCGACATTGGACTATTGATAACTGGAAACAGATTGCACAGTCTGACGAGTATCCAGTTTTATCTAGTGGTTGGACATGTTCAAATGTTTGTATACGTATTAGAACGAACTGCTATGGCCATGAATCCCTAGACTTACAATATACTTGAACTTATACGAACGATGGCAAACACACAAATGCTCGGGTTGGGTTGTTTTTTTGCGATAGGGGGACTAAACTACTGAGTTTATCAGTCCCCCAGTGGGGAGGGGAAGGAGTGGCGATAGCAAAGGATGGGAGGGGGAAAGGAAATGCAGTCTGGGAAGTAAAGAAGGAAGGAAAATTGCATTTGATGGGGGCCCCGTGCTCGCCACGCGCGTACACACGAAACAACCGTGAGTCCCCTGGGGGCACACACGCTCGAGGGAAAGCGAACCTGCTGCGGGAATAACCGCACTGTCCGTAGCATGAGACCTTACACCAAGCGGCCATTCTACGTGGTGTTTGGACGTACACCCCTAATACGTTTCTGTACGACTCATACAGGTGTCACGTACGTAAGAATCCAGGGTGATCACTTGCATCCGTTCATTTCCAGTTTGCATCCCGACGGAATTGGCCAACTCCAGCAGGGCAATTCGACACCAAACACGTCCAGAATTGCTGCAGAGTGGCTCCAGGACGACTCTTCTCAGTTGAAACACTCTGCTGACCACTGCACTCCTCAGATATGAGCATTATTTAGCATAGCAGGGATGCCTTGTAACTTGCTGTTCGGGAGAGTGTTTCAACCCCTCGCCTTTTACCGAATCATGAACAGCCCTGTAAGATACATAGTGTCAAAGCCGTCCAGCAGTACCTCTAGTCCAGTCCATGTCACGTCGCACTGCGTCACTTCAGTTGGCTCGCGTTGGCGCTACATGATATTAGGGAGATGTTCCAGTTTCTTGGACTCTTCACTGTAGGTCGATGTACTACAGAACGGAGATTTACTCGCTACACGCCTTTGCAGCCGGATTTCATTATTCTAACGACACTACGTTTCAACGGTCCATCTGGCCTTCATCTGGTCCATAGACTTACAAACAAAATAACTTATGCTAAGGACAACACCAACACCAATGTCCGACCGAGGACTGTATTTCCGACGGGGCGCACCGCGCAGATTTCTGTGCATCGGCAAACTAAACGTAAGATGGCGTCGAGGTGGACCGTTGAAATAAAATGTTGTAAGAAGAATGAACTCCGGCTGCAATCCCGTGAAGAGGATCAACATTTCTTACGCCGGGAAAATCAACATAATTACTAGAAAACGGTAGTTGGGATCAAACCCCTATAAAATTACGGAGGTAAACAAACGGTAAATGGTAGTACATCGGCTTTTAATGATTGTTGAGACTATAAACATTGGAGAAAGACACTTAAAATTTTTTGTTTTAATGATTAAAATACTCTAATTCAAGATTGCAACAAAATCTATCTTTTACTTAAGTAACGTAATCGACTTGCGAGAATCAGCAACTGCAGTAATATTTGAAATAATTTACTGTCTGTCTATCAGTCAACAATTGCAACTGTTTTTTTTTTAATTTTTTTATTTACATGTTTCGATCCTTCTGGAAGATCTTCAGAATCTTTGTAGTTGCGACTGCAACACGTCTCGTCTGTTATGAAAATTACATAAACGAGACGTGTCGCAGTTGCAACTGCGCAACTACAAAGATTCTGAGTCATAAAAAAAAAAAAAAAAAAAAAAAAAAAAAAAAAAAAAAAAAGTTGCAACTGTTTAACGAGACGTGTCGCAGTTGCAACTACGCAACTACAAAGATTCTGAGTCATGTAAAAAAAAGTTGCAACTGTTGACTGATAATTAGACAATAAATAATTTCATATTTATTTTTTATGTGATGATGTTTTAGTTTGTCAGAGATGCATTGGTTACATTTAACACTAGAACCACCAGAGCGGTCATTTTTCAAAATGACCGCTATAAATTTTCAAAACGATATTGTAACGGTAGTTTTTGTAGTATTGCTTCGAGCTTCAATGACATTACCGGGTTACCAGTCAGAACAATCCATACTGAAAAGTAATAGTGTTTTTGACAATCAGATACGTTATTGCTAATGAGTATACCTAAAACCGCTAGTGCGGTCATAATGATCGCTATATTGATTGTCGTCCTTCAATGTTTTGCTAACTGTTGTGAGATTAAATCGGCTATTATTATTTTCTAATCGTTTTTAATATGGACAACAATGAAACTTCAATACTTTACGTCCATTGTTTACCACTGCGCCTCCAGTAGTGTTGTCATTCGTCACCGTCAGCGTGTCACAGCACGGTAATCATGGCGCGCAGATCACCGCCGCTTACCGATGCACAAGTGTTCGCTCTGTTGCATGATATTCCAGATATGGCTGATGCAGAATGTGATCTAGGTAAAGAGTACCTAGAAAAAGACGCTGCAGACGAAGATTACTGCGAACCAAATGACTATTTTCAAAGCAGTGATTCAGATGATGATTATGATTCAAATATTGTTCATATAGGTTGGCTGGAAAATGATAGCCATTATTTTCATGCCATCATTCAACTGTGGTATAAAAATCATTACTTATATTCGAAATATTCTGTCGTTCTATTGCAGCACCAGAAAATGTAAAACGTAAAGCAAGATATCAAAGGAGACGAATCAATTCGAGACTCCTAAGACAACGATATAATTGTTAATAGGCGCAGATGGGACAACGAAGTGGACTGAAGCGGAGTTTCGGAAAGACTACATCAGTCAGACTGGCATGCTATAACATCCTAAAAGAAAATCCAGGAGCTACTCCATACACAAATCGGTACATTTCTTATGACAGTGTATCGAGGGCATGGCGCTTTTTTTCCCGGTGAATCAATATTGAAACATATAAAACTCTATACTGAAATGGAAGCTAGACGTGTTCTAACAAATGAATTGTTTGAGAAAACTGGAGGCCTTCATTGCCTTATTGTAGGCTCGTGGTGTTTTTGGAGCCAACAGTTCCGATCTTGATGAACTGTGCTCTAGAAAGTGGGGCCCACCTTTCTTTAGTGTCACTATGGGGAGGATTTTTTTCAATAAATTCTTAGATTTTTGAGGTTTGCCACTAGGAACACCAGATAAGAACGCTTGAAGACAAATTTGCATTAGTATCATAGGTATAGAAGAAATGTATAGAAATTTGTTAATTGACGTATATTCCAGGTGAAAAACTGACTGATGATGAACAACTTTTCCCAATCATAACAAGGTGTCCATTCTAACAGTATGTGCCCAACGAACCAGAAAAATTTGGTATAAAGTTCTCGCTCCTTGTGGACGTTGAATCGAAATTTCTGGGCAATGGGTTTCCATACCTGGGAAAAGACGATCTGAGACCACGTGATGAGACTCTTCCCGAAGTGTAATAATGAAATTGATGGAGCCGTTTCAAAAGAAGTGGCGAAACGTAACAGCAGATAACTTTTTTACTACAGTGAAACTGGGTAAGAAGTTGAAAAGAAATTGTACAATCATTGTTGAAGAAGATCCAGGAGACAAATTCCAAATGCTGTGAGGACTATGAAAGCTCGTCTTTAGGACTTGGATATCTTGAAACACAGTGATGGCACTTTTATGGTATATCAAAGTAAACAAAATAAGAATGTCCTCTTATCTAGCACTCTGCACTCAGAAGTTAACCTTCAAGCTAGTGCCAAAAGAATTATGGAAACAGTAGACTTCTACAACAGTAAAAAATATGGTGTTGATGTGGGAGACCAAATTACACCAAGTGGTACACGAAGATGGCCAGTTCATGTATTTTATAATATCCTTGACTTGGCAGCTCTCAATTCCTTGATCATTTTCAAGAAAGATCACCCGCTGAAACTACATCCTGAAGCTAGCAGAGGAGCTTCATATGGGGTACTTGGGCTCAAAATCTAAGGTTGCGGGAACAGAAGCAGAATTTGGAGAGCCCGTGGAAGCAAATAAAATGAGGAGGCAATGCCAAATGAAGAAATCCAGAAATAAAACATTTATGCAAAGAGTGCAAACGGCGAGTATGTGGTTCTTGCTCAAAGGACATAACAAAGGAAGTGGCCTGTAGCTCCTGTTACTAAACGTCAACCTATCGATGTACTCAATAAAAAGTAAGAAAGAGTTTTACAAATGTGTTGTAGTGTGTAGGTTTGGCAAAGTCGCTCACGACAAATTCCACAAAATAAAATGTTACAGAAATGTCTTATATGATAATGAGATCTTATAAACTATGTCACCTTCAGTGATGAAATAATCTGAATAAAAGGTGTGTTTAATAGTTGTGTAACAACCTTCAAAAAAAAAAAAAAAAAAAAAAAAAAAAAGGCAATATGTATTGAGATAAAATTATGTAATTTGTTTCATTTTACTGCTAGATCCCACAGTTAATGTTTTCTAAATGTAGAAATATATATATTTGAACTCATGATAACGGGACTGAAAAAAAAATCGAATATGGCGGTCGAAATGAGCGCAACGGCGGTTCTAGGTATACGGTATGTTCTGGCGGGTCTAGTGTTAAATATGCTTTAAATATGCTTTCATAGCAATTTGCTGACTTTTGAGATGCCATGGAGGAAGATTTCCACTCTTCTTCACAATTTTACTCTGCACATGCCACACCACAGCTCTCTGAACATACATCTTCTGCCTCGAGTAGCACCCTGAGGTTTCATTACCCTCTGAACAATGGAACTACGAACCTTTTCACTTCCTGGACCTCTCAGGGAATCTACCAACGTCGCTACAGGCTAGGCAGTACATGTTACGCCAAAAAAATGTTCAAATGTTTGTTAAGCTTATGGGACTTAACTACGGGGCCATCAGTCCCTAAACTTACAAACTACTTATCAACTACCTTATACTAAGGACGGCACAAATATCCATGCCCGAGGGGGGATTCGAACCCCCGACCGTAGTGGCCGTGCAGACCGTGAATGGAGCGCCTCAGTCCCCTCGGCCACCGCGGCCGGCATGTTACACCAGAGGCACTGTACCGGCAGTAGTAGACATTACCTCAAAACTGTTACCCAGGCTTAAGGGGACTGTGTTACGGCAACACCACTAGAGACAAGGCCTAACAATAGTCCGTGTCACGTCACACGGACCAGACGGCGACCGCCAGCTTACTGGCTGGCCGCTACCAGGTAGTGAGTGGGCTGTGTCCCAGTGGCCAGCCCATCAGCTGGGAGTGGGCAAAACAGGGGCGCTCGCTCAATGTCGTCGCATCGGTTTCAGGTCTAAAGCATTTGTGTGTGCTATGAGGGGTGAATTAGAGGCTGGCTAGAAATTTCAATTTAAAGGACCATTTGCGTGAATAGCAGCGTAAATATTAAGCTTTTATATTCTATCTCTTTTTCTCTTTCTCGTCTGTATTCCACAAGAGTAAACTCATTATGTCTTCCTACATTTTGAATCGATGCAAGAAGCGATCAAAGAAGAAATCATTAAGTTCTTAATGTGTGTAAAACGGAGCTGTTGTGTCCAGAACAAAAGAAAATGACAGATATTATTATAAAAAAACTGCATCTACAGATGTTGGTCGTTCCTCAGTTTATCATATTGTAAATGACTGCAAGGCCACACATCACAACATAAGCCTTACAGAAAGTGTTGATGACTTTCACAGAAATATCATTCGAACGAAAGTACTGTACATGATTTGTTGTTTTGTTGACATAGTTGTTATTGTCGTAAACGAAAATGCAGATTTGGGCAATTTTCAGAGATTCTATGAATTATTAAAAGAAATAAATTTTGAATATCTGTGGCGTCTATTATCACTGCTATATAGCAAAACACACTACCACTTTACAACCGGTACAGAGGTTTTAATTCCAAATTATTAACTTATCCACCAACAGCCGTAAAGTTTATGTTCTTGTATTTAACGACCGATTTCGGTATTGCATTAATACCGTCTTCAGGCGCTATACAAATTAAATTGCAAATCAGTGTTGTATCCATAACATCATGCTGTACGTAAATCATAAAAAATATAAAGAAGAATTAATGTAATACCGAAACCAGTCGCTAAATAAAACAACATAAACTTTACGGCTGTATGCAAACGTACGGCTGTAAGTGGACAATTTAATAATTTGGAATTAAAACTCGACCAACAGCCGCAGTCCCTGTTCCATTACAACAAATGAACCACGTCGATTGATACATAGGTGGCGACACTGACCGAGCAGCCCGTTAATGCCCACCCCTGGTCACGCGCCCCGGTATGTTTACAGTCCTTCTCTCGTTTCCGTGAACGGAGTATAGTGGTGTTGTCGTAACACGGTCCCTTTACACCTTGAGTTCCGCAACTACAGGTTGTTACAAAAAGATACGGCCAAACTTTCAGGAAACATTCCTCACACACAAAGAAAGAAAATATGTTATGTGGACATGTATCTGGAAACGCTAAATTTCCAAGTTAGAGCTCATTTTATTACTTCTCTTCAAATCACAGTAATCATGGAATGGAAACACACAGCAACAAAACGTACCAGCGTGACTTCAAACACTTTGTTACAGGAAATGTTCAAAATTTCCTCCGTTAGCGACGATACATGCATGGAATCCCTGATGCGCTGATGCAGCCTTGGAGAATGGCGTATTGTATCACAGTCGTCCACAATACGAGTACGAAGATTCTCTACATTTGGTACCGGGGTTGCGTAGACAAGAGCTTTCAAATGCCCCCATAAATGAAAGTCAAGAGGGTTGAGGTCAGGAGAGCGTGGAGGCTATGGAATTGGTCCGCCTCTACCAATCCATCTGTCACTGAGAAGCGTAGGGACACATCGACTGAAATGTGCAGGAGCTCCATTGAGCATGAACCACATGTTGTGTCGTACTTGTAAAGGCACATGTGATGAACACTAAGCAGTTGATGCTACGTACTGATGTGCTTGATGCTAGTACTGTAGAGCAATGAGTCGCATGTCAACACAAGCACGGAAGTCAACATTACCTGCCTTCAATTGGGCCAACTGCGGTGAATCGAGGAAGTACAGTACATACTAACGAAACAATTGGGTATTTTTACAAATGTCTGCACGAATTATTTCAATTTACATTTAAATAGAAATACTAAACTGAGCTCTAACATGGAAATTAAGCGTTTGCGGACACATGTCCACATAACATATTTTCTTTCTTTGTGCGTAAGGAATGTTTCCTGAAAATTTGGGCGTATCTTTTTGTAACATCCTGTATATCACCTTTTTCTATCCAGTGTCGACCAGTACGCATGTGCAAATCGGAAGGCGCCTCTTTATCCGGGTCTCAAGGTAGCGCTTTAGGCAACAGAACTGCCGAAGCAATTCCTTGGTGTGCCCCATGGCCACCGCAGGCCAGGGAAACAGCCTGAAGCGACTTAGAACTGTTTAAGGACGGTGCCGAATGCGCCCTGCGTCCGCACAAAATATATGTCAAGGTTCCCTGTCGTTGAGACAAACTTCAACCACGTTCCAATACCGCTGAGACAAAAACACTTTAGATTGCTTGATAGTAAGGTAAACTATTTCTTTCCGTACGCTGGCGTGTTGGTACATCAATTAGACGGTGTTATGCATCACTAGACCAAATGTGAAAATGTTGTGAGATACATGAGCCCAAAGTTTCCATTCGCTTAAAAGTGAATTTCTTGTTCCATTTTTACAATTTTTTGTAAGATGGGTTATTTTTGCTTCACTAATGGAATCTCAATAAAACTTTAAACAACACTAAAAGTAAAGAAAGTGGTCATTAGTGTACTAGTGCCCAACTGCCGCTTCTGAGTTTTTAATAAGTTTAATAGTGCGAAAATTAGCAATTGACACTAAAGAAAGAAAAGTGTGAAGTAATACACGTTATCACTAAAAGAAATCCGCTGAACTTTAATCTCTATATATAAAAGGAAGTGTCCCGATTGTCTGACTGAGTGATTGACTGACTGACTGACTCATCATCGCCCAGCCCAAACCACTGAAGATAGGATCTTGAAATTTGTGGAGGGTGTTGATGTTACTCTGTAGATGTCATTTAAGAAGCGATTTCTTGATATTCCGTCCGTAAGGGAGTGAAATAGGGGATGAAACGTTTTTCGAAAACACGTAGCTATTTAGCCAATTTTGAAACTAGAACTACAAAATTTCGGATTTTAATTGAAGGTTCGATTTTAAAAGACACGTGTTTCGGCATTTTTTGAAATTCTACAAATAAGGGGGTAAAGTAGGTGACGCAAAAAATTGATTTTCAAAAATATGTTGCTGTTAACTCAAATTTCAAGCTATAACTACGAAACTTAGGATATGGACTCTTGATCAGGATTAAAAAGACACGAGTTTCTGTGTTTTTGGAAATTCAAAAACTAAGGGGGTAAAAGAGGGGTTCAAAAATTCTTTTCGAAAACACTTTGTTGTCAAGACAACGTTGAAGCTATAGCTGCAAAAATTGGTATTTGTATTGTTCGTTATGATTTAAAAAATACGTGTTTCGGTATTTTTGGAAATTCAGCCATCAAGGGGGTTAAATTGGAGTGGGGGTGTTTTTCGAAAATCTGTTGCTATTTAGGCAATTTTGAAGTTAAAAGTACAAATTTTCGGATTTGGATTCGGGGTTCGAATTTAAAAGACACGTTTTTCGGTATTTTCTGAAATTATACTAATAAGGGGGTGAAATACGGGATGCAAAAATTGATTTTCAAAGATACGTTGCTGTTAACTCAAATTTCGAGCTATAACTACGAAACGTAAGATATGGATTCTTCATCAGGATTAAAAAGAAATAACTGGTGCAGACTAACCAGCCTACGCATGCGAAGCAGCGGCGGTTCAGCTAGTCTAATATATAAAGCAGAGTGTCCGTATGTTTGTACGTGTTGCATACAAATCTACAGTTTTGTTACACTCTTTATGAAATTGTGTACACGTAAGCTTCAATCCATAAGGACGATCGCCGTAACACATACGATATATAGTTCACGAGATATGACGTCATAAACAATCAAATACGCGAAAAACTGCTGCATTTTGCGACATTGCTGCTCATTTTCTCCTAAGCCATTGGACCGATTTCAACCAAATTTGGTACACACATTCCTTACCGTGAGGTAACGATTGCTGCATGGTTAAGAATCATATACGGCTCATGGTTCAATAGATATGACGTCATAACCAATAGAAATCGAAAAAAAGTCATATAATGCGGGGAGACTTTCGAAATACACTGTATGAAAATGACAGTACTTAGCGACTTGCAACAAACTTTAAACATAATTTCGAACCTTTATTAAACCTTTTCTCGCTGGCAACCATGGTAAAATGATGAAAGGAAAAAAGTTTCTCGCTTACTACTTTTCCGGTTTTTATGGAGTAAAACTACGGCTCTCGGTATGACGTTACAACTCATAATTTGAACACTACAAATTGTAGTGACAGGAAATTTTATAGACAGTATACACACATTTAGTTAAATGTACCTTCTAAATTGTATCACATCCCGACAAGTAGTTTATGAGATATGAGAACATAAACAGTAACGTTCCGCTGTTCATAGACTATAACTACGGCATTCGGTATGACGTTAAAATTTATAATTTCTACACTACAAATTGTAGCCGTGCGAAATTTTACCAACAGTATGCACGCATATTTTTGAGTGTATCTGCTAAATTGTATCACATTACGGCACGCAGTTCGTAAGATATGAGCACAAAAACAGTAACGTTCATGGAAAACCGTGATCGTATTACCGAGAGATTTTACAGACATACAGTCCATATACAAATGAATATATAGCTGAAAAATGGCAGAGATAAATAAATAAATGCCTGGGCAACGCCGGGTTTTCAGCTAGTTACGGGATAAATCAGTCAGACCTTAAGGTCGTAAATTCTACCAAATACCTAGGAGTTTAAATTACGAACAACTTAGACTGGAGAGAACACAGAGAAAATATTGTGGGAAAGTTGAACCAAAGGTTACGTTTCATTGGCAGAACGCTTCGAAGATGCCGGCCGCGGTGGCCGAGGGGACTGAGGCGCTTCAGTCACGGTCTGCACGGCCACTACGGTCGGGGGTTCGAATCCCCCCTCGGGCATGGATATTTGTGCCGTCCTTAGTTGTAGGTAGTTCATAAGTAGTTTGTAAGTTTAGGGACTGATGACCCCGTAGTTAAGTCCCTTAAGCTTAACAAACATTTGAACATTTGCTTCGAAGATGCAACAGCTCCACCAAAGAGACTGCCTACATCACACTTGTGCGTCCTCTCCTGTGGTACTGTTGCCCAGTGTGGGATCCTCACCAGGTGGGACTGACGGACGACATTGAGAAGGTTCACAGAAGGGCGGCTCGTTTTGTTTTATCACGTTACAAGGGGAAAGCGTCACGGAAATGTTGCACAATTTGAGGTATAAATTATTGAAAGAAAGACGTCATTCATTGCGGCGAGATCTATTTATGAAATTTCAATCACCGACTTGCACTTCTGAATCTGAAAATATTTTGCTAGCAACCACCTATGTATGGAGACTTGACCATCCCAGTTAAATAACAGAAATCAGATCGAAAACGGAACGATTTATGTGTTCCTTCTTCTCGCGTGCTATTAGAGAATGGAACGATAGACAAAGGTTATAAAAGTGGTTAATGAACCCTCTGCCAGGCACTTAAATGTGATTTGCAGAGTATCTGTGTAGATGTAGATGACCTTGTGAAGCCAACTAGGAAGCTACGTGATTGGGAAGTAGCAGCTCTGCTCACAACCACACACAAATTTATACAGACGGGAAACCTCTGTAAGGCCCCGGTCCTACGCTCAGGGGTGCGGGTAGGGAGGGTTTCCAGCAGTTCCGTAAGATGTCCCATGATGGCGCTGCGGTCAGAAGCAGCCCTTTAATGTGGCCAGAGCAGGCGGCAGGTAGCGGCTGTCCCCACCACCACCTCCCCTCAAACGGCAGCAAGCTGGACACAGCCGTGGCCTTGTGGCAGGCGGCATGAGCACTCCCCTCAGCCTCCCCTCCACGCTACCCACTGATGTGCGAGAGGCACCCTAAGCCAGGGAACCGCCTGACAGCTGCTAGCATCTTACGGAACTACGAAGGGAGCGTAGGACAGTGGTTTACGGGGGCTTCTCCTCTGTATATGTTACTCTGTGTCACAACTGACATAATGGCCGGGAGTGCGGGGCGCTGACCACGTCCCCCCTCCGTACCGCATCCGTTGCCACCTCGTGCTGAGGATGACATGGTGGCCATCTGTGCCCAGTGGGCTACTAGAGGCCTTTCAGACGTAGTTAATTATCTGTAGACTAAACGACTTCGAAGTCGTTTGGTCTCATTATATGTATCTGAAAAGTAGACTAGGGTTATTTCACATTCCGTGAACCGTGAGTCTTTCATGATATGCAACAACTTAAAAAAAAGAAAGTTTGTAAATCTGTCGGACTCAGCTGCATGATTATTACTCCGTAGCTTACAAACTACTTAAACTAAGGTAAGTTAACCTAAGGACAACACAAATACCCATGTCCGAGGGGGAACTCGAACTTCCGACGGTGATCGGCTGCGTACACTGCAGCACAGCTCCCCAGTGCGACAGCTAATCCGCCACGGCTGAAACAACTTAATGAGGTCATTAAGTGGAAACAAAGCTTAGATAAAGAGCAAATTATCTTTCACAAGCGATAAACCGTTGAAAGAGTAAAAGCTTGCGGTATCAAAACTGTAGCTTTGCAGACTGGTCATAGCTTTTGACTGTCGTGAAATAGAAAACAACTGCAAAACTAAAAATAACATTAAAGACAATTCATACGAAAATGAAAGACAGCTTTCCTTACATTCGACATGGACGCAACTGTTACTAACCTTTTATCAGAACCGGGCCTACTCCATTTACGCAGTAAAATTAAAATTAATGAAACCTACAGGATCAATAAATTACATTTAGTTACCATTATTCGCATTCTGTTTCGAAGTCATCCATTAAAAATATCGATGTCGTCTTCAATGTTGAAACAGCACTCTGAAAATACGGGCACATTTGTCTTGCATCTTTCGGGACCAACAGTAGAAGGGACTTCGTATTAATGCTTGTCTTGAGAAATATATTTTCCTTCTGACCACAGTGGATTGAAATGTTCACCCAACGTAAGTGAGTTACAATGAGTTCTTCATCTTCTTCCTTTTTTTCCGAATTGAGTACCCCATTTGGAAAAGCCGCTAAGTGCGTGATAAGCGAAAATGAGATAATCGCGGAAAAGTTGTCTGATCTAAACTAATATAGACTTCAGATTTTTTCAAAAATAAGTAAAAATAAATTACTCAGAATTAATGGCTGAAATCTGCGATTATGTTTTGTACGTTGAAACAGTAAGTAAAATATTGACGTAGCGGCAGTGGTGGACTGAAGCTATCAGAAGCCCGGGGAGCGGCGTCAAAACAAAATGAGGACCCCCATCCACTTGGAAATACATGTATTACTTAAAAAAAAGTAACTTTTGAGATTTTGAGGCCCGCCACCAGGACGAGAGGCCCAGGGCACTCTAAAAAATACCTTTCGAGATTTGGAGGCCACAGAACGAGAGGCTCTTTTGTATAATTTAGCTCATAAGTAATTTGTAAGTTTAGGTACTTATGACCCCGCAGTTAAGTTCCATAAGCTGTACAAACAAAACTTTCAAAACTTAAACAGCCAACACAAAAACATTCACTTCACAATGGAGATTGGTAATAAATCCATAAATTTCCTAGATCTGACCATAGATATCACTAAACATACACACTCTTTCAAATTCTACAGGAAAACTACAGCTACAGACACAGTAATACCTGCCTCCTCACAACACCCAATTACTTAAAAACACTCGGCTTTCCACTCCATGGTGCAAGGCCTCATATCTGTTCTTATGTCTAAACAGAATTTCAGATACGAAATAGCCGGTCGCGTTGGCCGAGGTGACTGAGGCGCTCCAGTCACGGTCAGCACGGCCACTACGGTCGGGGGTTCGAATCCCCCCTCGGGCATGGATATTTGTGCCGTCCTAGTTCGTAAGTAGTTCATAAGTAGTTTGTAAGTTTAGGGACTGATGACCCCGTAGTTAAGTCCCATAAGCTTAACAAACATTTGAAACATTCAGATACGAATTAGACACCATAAAATTTATTGCCACAATCAATGGATACAATCCAGCCCTGATTGATGGAATTTTGCACAAAAAACAAAAGAAGAAAATTATACCCCTCCTCTATGCTCCCTCTTACTTCCACTCCAATGAATGCAGGAAATGGTGTAAAATACCATACATAGGACAAATGTCACAACAAGTATCTGAACCACTGAAATCTTGCAACTACTGGGTTTCCTACCACATGAAAAACACCACAGCTCAGTGCATCTTTAATAGCAAAGATAAGACTCCTTTACTAAACAACAGTGGAGTATATATAATTACTTGTAAAGATTGCAATAAGTTTTATATTGGTCAGTCAGGCAGAAGCATAGCAATTAGACTGGCTAAACATGAACACAGCTGGAGACTACAGAATCAGGAGTCCACATTTGCTGAGCATGTACTGAGTGAGGGCCATAGCTACCAGCCACTGTTTCAAGTCCTTCACTTAGCAAACAAGGGCCAAAAACGTAACTTATTGGAAGCTCTTGAAATCAATAAACACCTAGCCCATAGCCCTGATCTAGTTTTAAATGATCAAACACAACTAAACAGTTCACCCCTATTGGATTTCACTTAATTCATCCCTGAGTCACATTACCTCCTACCCTTTCAGTTCTAGTCTCTTCATACATTTCCTCATAATATAGTCAATTACCTAAGTTTTCCATCGACTCCCACACTGGCTGTTCCATTCCTCCATTACAAAAAACCAAAAAACCTTAAATGTAGACCTAGTATTTTATTTATTTTTATAACTAATAGATCAATGTCAGACAATCACATTTTCAATATCAATTAAAAAAACTGGATTCCTTGTTTACTCCCACAGTCCTAAACTCCTGTGTATTTATTGATTATGATTTATTTTTAAGTTTAAAAAAATCGGTCCCAGTGTAGCTACAACATAATATTCATTTTCATCTACCTGATTTTTTAGAATATTAATTTCATTAGACAGATGTGTTTAGTTTAATCTAATGCAGTAACTATTCATTCTAAGCTCTAGATTCCACTCCAAACGTGGCCTTACAGCTGTCATATGTAACACCATCTACAATTATAGTGCAGAATTATTAACAAGGCACTTATATATATTTATTTATCAGCATTATCAGTTTGTTTGTAATACTAGGTAGGTTCAAATTTATTTCTTGTTTTATCCTTCACACATTATATATTCTTGTAATACTGTTTAGTTTTTAAGTTGATAACTGTAATAACACAATGTCAAAGAAGTGTTATAGGATGTATGTCGATCTGAGTGGAGTCATTTGTCATCTCTTCCTATACTGCATCTAAATATTGTAACCTCTTTGACACAGCAGTAAATACTCTGCAGATGGCATAGTAAGCCGAAAACCGGTTAAGTAAACGAAAATAAACTTGTAGAACACACACAAAATTGTGTTTTTTTTTTTAATTTACTGTACAAACAATTTTAGACGTGATTAAACCACTTGATATAACTACCTATTTCCTTTTTTCAGGGATTGTCCGTTAAACTGGTTGGAATATGTTACTGAGTAGAGGAGAGCACAAATCTTACTATGAACTTGTTAAGGTTATGTCTTAAGAATTAGCGGCGACACAGCTTTCATTGCTTTAACAAAACTTTTCATGTTTTTACCTTCCTGTGTTGGAAACGTTTCTGTTCCACAGATTAGAGCGCCTCTTCCTTTTGCGGTGGGGTCCTTCACCTTCGGTCTCAGTCTGGTCATTTGAAACTACGACGATGGGCTCGACTTCTTGTAGAATTCCTGCTACTTCAATTATTCTCACTTGGTTTGTACCGTCTTCTGCATTTAAACGGTCCACAGATACATTCATATTCTTCAAAACACCAACCCAAATATACGTCAACAGAATTTTGCCGAATCGTGCCGAATGATTCCGAATACCGGAGAGACGTCAAGAGGGGGGACGAATTGTCGTTCAAAAGAATCGCCTGTCTCGTGACGATTCCAAGATCCAACGATTCATGATTCGAAAGCAAGTGGTGAATCGTGCCGAATAATTAAGAAAGCCAGAAAGCGCGCGAACAAAGGAAGCACAGACGAAGACCGTGAGCCGTTAATTATTAGCCTATTCACGAATTACAGAGACAGAAACAAAACTCAGCGAAATACACAGCTGTCGATACATACGAAAATACGTCTTTTATACAGTTTACATATTATGTATTTAAACGAGCAATCCTTACACATTTATATTTCGCGTATCCTGGAAATGGCTGTAACGATTTGGATTATATTTTGTGTTTAGAGAGGTCTAAACTTTTCGAGTTAATCTACATAGCTATAGTTTTTGTAAAAACTCAATTTTACAAAAATGTTCTTTTTATATAAAAACGCGATTTTAAATGTTTTTGAAACCATCTCAAAAATCTTTTTTACCATTTTGGTTTTCACGTTATCAGCTTTCCTGAAAGAAATCAATTTTACAAAAAAGAAACATTTTAATAAACGCGAATTTCTTGTATCTCGAAAGAAATTTAATATTTAGAGACGGATTTTCATGTTTAATGTTTATTTATATAGACATGTTTTCTTAAACTAATTGATTTTACATAACAAGTATTTTATAATGATTAGATATACGTTAATTACCATAGATTTAATTAAATTTATATTTAAATGGCCGAAGTACAGTATTCAAACAGAACAAAAAAATTTAAGGTTACAGCACGATTCTAAATAAGTGACCTACATTCACTAAAGCTACAACGCTACTAAATGAGCTATGATGACAGCAGAAACAGTTGATAGTGTAATATGTATTTATAACCGCTTGCAGAACTTCAAAGACTATTTTCTCGAGCCGAATGGAATGGCTTTGCCTAATTATTATTTTAAGTCTCAACTTTACACACCATAAATATTAAAAAATCAAATACCCGCATTGTCACCTTTTTGGCATTCTGTGAGATTCGTGCCATCGCAGACCAGAAAGAATTGTGAACGAATCGCAGGAACAGATGCAAAAGGCTAAGATTCCAACATCCATGACTCAGACATGTATTGTCATCTACGAGAAAGATGTAGAGGTAATAATCGTGCCAATGCAGACTAAAGAATCGCGAAAGAATTGTGAACGAATCGTAGGAATCGATTCACAATGTGGATTGAATCGAAAGAATCGATTCCTAAAAAAGAATCGTCTTGCCCAACTCTAGTGCTTACTGCACCGACAGTAATAGCTTCATTGTTGCGTACGCGTTAGCTTCAGTGCAGCCAACTTAACTCAGAATAAGAATAATATTCCTTTTAATAGTAACAAACTGAAAGGTAGCTTTGTATGTCTGCATTGGTGACTCTGACTTCAGTTGGCGGGCTTTGCATCTGGTCATGGCACGGTGACCGCCATGCCTGTTGAACTCGGCGGGTTTTGCTTCAAATGTTCAAATTTTCAAATGTTTGTAATTCTATGGGACCAAACTACGAGTACTTTGGTCATCAGTCTCTAGTCTTACAAACTCCTTACACTAAGTTAAACTAATCGAAGGACAACACACACATCCATTCCGAGGGAGGATTCGAACTTCCGACGTGGGAGGCTGCGCGATCCGTAACGTGGCGCTCCAGAACGGTAGGCTACTCCCGAGCGGCCCGGCTTTGCAAACTGTTGACATTTAGCGGGCTTTGCACCCGAAGACTACGTGCATGTAATGGATTTTGCAACCGAACGCAGTTTTCTACAGTGATTTTCAACGGTTTATAGCGAGTTTAGGGCCATGAAACATATTCCATCGTGTAGCCGATGAAAAAATCTAAACGGCAATGTACCCAACTCAAAATCGAAATTAAAAAAATGCAATTAGCGGATTTTGCATCTGGGCTACTCAAATGTTTTTTTTTTTCTCTAAAAATCTTTAGACGTTGTGTTTTCGTTCTCCAATTTCTCTAGTTATTATCCAATTTATATTGTGGTTTTGTGTGTCAAAGGTGTGATTTGTTATTTGTTTTCCTGGCATTTAAGTTCCAGTGAATTCTCTCTTCTCGACTCTGTGGACAACGAAAGCGTTCTTTTTCCGAGTTAACACCATCAAAACTGCACAGCCGTTGTTGTGGCTTCAATGCGGACTCTTATGTCTACAAAATTACTCTAATTGGGGTGCTATCACTGCTGTTACTTTTGAATTGGGTCAGATTGTTAACAACAAATTTCATAAGTGAAACTACAGTGAAGGTCCCTAGATCTTTAAGTAAATGTCTGCAGGATGATCTTGGGTGGGCTCCAGCAATTATTCTGATTACACGCTTTGTGCAATGAATGCTTTTTTACTCAATGTTGAATTGCCCCAGAATATGATCCCATACGAAAGCAGTGAATGAAAATGTACATAGTAAGCTAATTTACTGAGATGTGTATCACCAAATTTTGCAATGACCCTACAGCATAAGTAGCTGCTTTTTTTCCAATTCAATCCCTTATCAATACAAACAGCTTAAAATTTTTGAATATTCTACCTTGGCTACAAATTTCTGTTTAAAGTCAATATTTAATAATGGTGTCATGCTGTTTACTGTATGAAACTGTATATAATGGTTTTCTCAGTTTAATGAGCGTCCATTTGTAGAGACCCACTCAAACATTTTCTGAAAGACATAATTTATAATTTCATCAGTTAATTCCTGTTTGTCAGACGTGATAGTTGTACAGTCAACAAAAAAACTACCTTAGCATCTTCATGAATACAGAATGGCAAGTCATTAATATATATATATAGAACACCCAAGGACCCAAGACCGAACCTTGTGGGACCCCGTTTTTGATAGCTACCCTGCTAGAGGAATTAGCTTTTCTCTTGCATATTATGTGAACTGCTTATTTCGACATTCTGCATTCTTCCAGTTATGTATGATTTAAACCACTTGCGCACTGTCCCACCCATACCACAACACTTAGGCTAATCTAAACTAATTCCTTGATTTACACAATTAAAAGCCTTTGAGAGATCACAAAAATTCCTAACGGGTTATGTTCGGTTATTCGGAGCATTCTATATTTCATCAATGAAAATATATATAGTACTTTCTGTTGAAAAGCTTCTCTGAAAACAAAACTGACATTTTTTGATTGAACTTTATTTTTACTAATATGTGAAGCTACTCGAAAAAACATAACTTTTTCAAAAATATTGAATAAAGCTGTCAGAAGTGAGTTGGGCTGTAGTTGTTGACAAAAAATGTTCTGCTTACCGTCACTAGAGCAGAGACCACCTAGTGCCTCTTTGCACAATGTTACAAAAGTACAATTTAAATTGTGTTCTGGTCTTTAGATGTAAAAACTGAATATCAAACGTATGGGAAGTGGCACTTGACCGTTTCTAATATTTTATGGAAACCGTTGCCACGACGACAACGGCGATGTTTTTCAAATTAGGTTGTGTTGCTTGCCAACAGAATGTACCAAAAACAGAAGTTTTAAAGAAACGGCGCTTGGTCTTGTAATACATAATGGGTCCAACTGTAGAAATTCATGAGGTAAAAATGTTTTAAATGTTTGTGAAGCTTAAGAAACTTCATCTGCGGGGTTATCAGTCACTAAACTTACAAACTACTTATGAACTACCTCATACTGAACACGACAAACACATCCATGCCCGAATGGGGGATTCTACCCCCCGACGGGGAATGGCCTCGCGCATCGGAGCATAGCGTCTCAATGCGCTTGGCCGCTCCGCCGCGGCAGTGCATATGATACTCCCACGGAAACTCTACAGTGCGATGATTACTGATTTTCGAACCAATATTGAATACTATTATTGTTGTGGTCTTAAGTCGTAGTCTTGTTTGATGCAGCTCTCCGCCCTACCCTGTTCTGTGCAAACCTACTCATCACTGAAAAACAGCGGCAACCTACATTCTTTTGAACCTGCTTAATGTTTTCATTTCTCGTTATCAATCTGAAATTTTTCCCTACACACTACCCTCCAATTCCACATTCACGATTATTTGATGTCACAGAATGTGTACCAAAATTCTATCCCTTCTCTAACCCAAACTCTTTCTTCCCCAATTCTATTCAGCACCTTATTAGTTACGCGATCTACCGTTATAATCTTCAGCGTTCGTCTGTAACATCACATTTCAAATGCTTCTACCTTCTTTGGTTCTCAACACCTTTCGCTTCTTCAGAAATGCTTTATATCTAATGGCCATTCCCTATTTTATATCTTCTTTACTTCCAGCATCAGAAGTTATTTTGCTACCGAAATAAAAAACTCATTTCCTTTCTTTATTGCCTCAGTACCTAATCTAATTCATTCAGCATCAGCTGATTCTCTTATACTACATTCATTTACCCTTGTTTTACTTTTGTTAATGTTCTGCTTATAACCAACCTTTAAAACACTGTCCATTCCGTTCAATTACTCTTCTAGGTTCTCTGCTGTCTCTGATAGAATTACACTGTCATTCACAAATCGCAGAGATTTTATTTCTTCTCCATAAATTTTAATTCCTTCTCAAATTTCTCCTTGCATTTCTTCACTTCTTTCTCAGTTTACAGATTGAATAACATCGGGGGAAGGCTACAACGCTGTCTTACTCCCTTCACAACCACTGCATCCCTTTCATGCCTTTTTATTGCTGTCTTGTTTATCTACACGCTGTATATTGGTTTTCGTTCTTTGTATTTTACCCGTACTACCTTCAAAATTTGGTAGAGTGTATTCCACTCAACGTTGTCAAAAGGTTTTTCTATATCTATTAGGCTAAAGGTGGGTTTGCCTTCCCTTAACCTATCTTCTAGCGGAAGTCCTAAGCTCAGGCGTTCCTACATTTCAATAAATCCGAACAGATCTTCCCCGAGATCGGCTTCTGCCACTTTTTCCATTCGTCTGTAAATAATTCGTCTTAGTACTTTGGAACCATGACTTATTAAACTGGTAGTTGTTTTCACACTTGTCTGCAGTTGTTTGCTTTGAGATTGCAACTATTGTATTTTTCCTAAGGCCTGGAGGTATTACCCCTGTCTCATATATTTTACACACAAGATAGAACAGTTTCTTCATGATTGGCTCTCGCAACGGTGTCAGCAGTTCAGAGTGAGTATCATCTACTCCAGGGGCTTATTTCGAGTCAAAGCTTTCAGGTCTCTCTCATCTTCATCAACTTTACGTTGAACAATACTCCCTTCGAGTTCATTTCCCTTGAATAGGCCCTCTACACATTCCTTCCGCCTTTCAGTTTTTTTTTTTTTTTTTTTTTTTTTTTTTTTTTTTTTTTTTTTGCTTAATACTGGTTTTCTATTTGCGCTCTTGATATTCATGCAGTTACTTTTCTTGTGTCCAAACATCTTTTTTTAATTTTCCTGTACGTGGTATCTATATTTACTCTGTTATACAATCTCTACATTCTCCTATGGACTTACATTTTGCCTATAGCTATTTCTGCGTAGGCGGTATGCAGTTCCTGTCAACCTCATGTATCAGTCGTCTGTATTCCGATTTTCCTGCTTCACTTACTGCATTTTTATACTTTTTCCCATAAATTAAGTTCAGTATCTCCTGTGTTATGCATTAATTTAAATTAGGCCTTGTTCTTCTACTTAATGATCCTCTGCGGCCTTCACTACTTTGTATCTCTGTGCTAACCACCCTTCTGCTACTGTATTTCTGTTTCGGTCAATCCTTGCCTAATGCTCCCACTGAACCCGTTCAAATGTTCAAATGTTTGTAAATCTATCGGACCAAACTGCGTGGTCGTCAGTCCGTAGCTTACGAACTATTTAAACCTAGGTAAACTAACCTGAGGACAATCACACACACCCATGCCCCAGGGAGGACTCGAACCTCCACGGCGAGCAACCGCGCGCACCGCAGCGAGACGCTTTAGACCGCTCGGCTACTCCACCGCGGCTCTGAACCCGTCAACACCCTCTGGTTCCTTCAATTTATTATACTTTTATCCAGTTTCTGCAGTTGTAATCTACAATTCATAGCTAGTAAATTATCATCATCATCATCATCATCATCATTAGAGACTGATTATGCCTTTCAGCGTTCGGTCTGGAGCATAGTAACTCTAATAAAATTCCTCCATGATCCCCTATTCATTGCTAACTTTGATGCCTCGTTTGATGTTATGCCTTTTACTTCAAAATCATTCTGTACCGAATCTAAGTACTTTCTTCTTGGTCTACCTCGACTCCTCTTACCCTCCGCTGCCGAGCTCATGAGTCTCTTAGGTAACCTTGCTTCTCCCATGCGTGTAACATGACCCCACCATCTCAGTCTATTCGCTCTTACCGCTTCATCTATGCATCTATGGTGTTCATTCCCAGTTTTTCTTTGATTTCCTCATTATGGACACCCTCCTGCCATTGTTCCCATCTATTAGTACCTGCAATCATTCTTGCTACTTTCATATCTGTAACCTCTACCTTATGAATAAGGTAACCTGTATCCACCCAACTTTCACTCCCATACAACAAAGTTGGTCGAAAGATAGAGCGGTGCACTGCTAACTTAGTCTTGGTACTTCCTTCCTTCTTGCAGAAGTAAGCTAGTAAGTTATGGCAAGAAAAAATTTCTTCCCATAGATATGTTTACAGTTTTTAAACGTAAGTCAGTTTGGTACTTTACGGTGTCTCCTGGTATCTTCCCTGTCTGCAGTCTCCTTTCATGGTACTTAAACCAAGTGTCGGCGATGATTAAATAATGCTCTGCACAAAATTCTAACAGGCGATCTCCTCATTCATTCCATTTCCTCAGTCTATATTCACCTACTACAATTCCGTTCTCACATTTTTCTACTACCGAGTTCCAGTCCCACGTGACAGTCAAGTTCTCCTCCACCTTAACTGTCTGAATAATCCCATCATACAATTTTATTTTTCAAATTCCTCATTGTCGGCTGAGCTAGTTAGCATATAAAGTAGTTCTACTCTGGTCGGCTTTGCGGCATGTCTATCTTTGGTACAACAATTCGTTCGCTATGCCTATCCGATTAAGGGATAGAACTTTCCACACTCCGAATCGTAGAATGACAATAAAAAGCAGTCAACAATCCGAAGATTGGTTTGAACACCACAGTGCTTTACTAGGCATGGTCCTGTTTGGAGGTGGTATGCCGTTGCCTAATGAAATGGGGAAAAAAATCCTCTCGCCATTATATGTACTTGCTAGTGTTACGAAGAGAGGAAGCGATAAGCTTTATTACAGCTTTAGTGAAACTAGAGTATGAATTCTTTTCTTGGAAACAATGCATGTTTGGCTATCCATAGTACATAGGAAATTCTTGTGGAGACTAAAAATTCACTTTCCAAGCAGGTGACTTTTATCAGGGCGTCAGATAACAGTATTTGGATCATCTACAGAATATAAACCATAATGACCTCTTTTATGAAGTTGCAGCGGATTTTTATTCAGGCTAGCTAAGGGAAACCAGGTCATTCACAATGAGGAAAAACTACATCAATATACACCTGCTAATTCCCAAACACTGACACTTAGCGGTAGCAGACGTATTGTCGAAGACGCTGTAACAATAACAAATATTTCCTGATACGATCTACAGTATCGGGTCTCATGGTCTGTGTAGTTAGTAAAGCTGACTTTACTGATACTGTAATATTTAACTTTAATTTTTTTGAGTGGTTAATATTTTGTGTTTCGGTGGATAATTTTAATTTTGTAGTAACATTAGTATTTCGAAAGTATGTAGCATAGCATTGTGTTGTTGCCCAATGCACACTAATCTTTTCTGCGGTATTACTCCTTGTAGTCCGAGTGCTCCATTGTCTGCCTGGCGTGGAGTGATGAGGACATTCGTGGCTCTGTACGTGTGGAGCATTGTTGGCATCGCTACTACAAATCAGGTAAACTACGTTAAGTCAGTGTAACTGCAATTGTGAGAAATCTGCCTATTTATTTGCTTGTGAGTAGAGTCAAAGGTTCTTTGTTTCGAAAGCTACGACATAGTCGCGAAAACAATAGGGATCCAGCAGTGTATAACAAATTTCAATGTTTACAACAATGATAACAAATTTTGGTTCTTAGAATACTGATTTCTGTCAAAGATGACCAACTCCAGCTTTGTTTCAAAATGTTCAAATGTTTGTAAACCTATTGGACCAAGATGTTATGATCATCAGTACCTAGAGTTACAAACTAAGGACAACACACACACACACACACACACACACACACACACACACACACACACATGCCCGAGGGAGGACTCGAACCTCCGTCGGCGAGGAACCGCGTGCTCCCCAGAAAGGCGCCAACGCCATCTCGGCCAGCTTTGAATCTTCTGCAAAACTGACGCCCATCGAAGGCGGTAATGTAAAGCCCAAATTTTGTCATCATTGACGGAAATGGATGTGGGCTGCTGTTCTTATGAGTAGGTGAAGAGGTTTGTAGATAGAGTAGGATGGAGATGTGCATCAAACCAGTCTCCGGCCTGGAGACCACAACAGAACTCTGTCTTTTTATCTCAATTTTCGGCCTCCCCTATTGTTTCCCTTAAAACGTATATTAATATGTACAGGGTGGTCCATTGATACCTCATGAAATAAGCATCAAACGAAAAAACTACAAAGAACAAAACTTTTCTAGCGTGAAGGGGGAAAACATGTGACGCTAAGGTTGGCTCGCTAGATGGCGCTGCCATAGGTCAAATGGATATCAATTGCATTTTTAAAAAATAGATACCCGCATTTTTACTACTTATTCGTCTACTACGTAAGTATATATGAATGTTTTATTTGGAACACTTTTGTCGCTTTGTGATAGTTATTGTTGTAGTTGTGGTCTTAAGTCCGCAGACTGGTTTGATACAGCTCTCCACACTACCCTGTCCTGTGCAAGTCTCTTCATCTGAGAATATGTACGGTAACCTACATCCTTTTGAATCTGCTTAATGTATTCTTCCCTCAGTCTCCCTCTACGATTTTACCCCAAACGCTTCCTTCTAATGCTAAATTTACAATTCCTTGATGTCTCAGAATGTGTCCAACCAATCTATCCCATCTCTTAGTCAGTATATGCCGGAGACTCCTTTTCTCCCCAATTCGGCTAAGCACATCATCATTAGTTACGTGATCTACCCATCTAATATTCATCATTCGTCTGTAGCACCACATTTCAAAAGCTTCTATCATATTTTTATCTGAACTCCTTATCGTTCACGTGTCACTCCCATACAATGCTACACTCCAGACAAATGCTTTCAGAAAGGACTTTCTAACATTTAAATTAATATTGGATGTTAACAAATTTCGCTTATTCAGAATCGCTTTTCTTCCCATAGCCATTCTGCATTTTATATCTTCTTTACTTCGGCCATCAGAAGTTATCTTGCTACCCAAATAACAAAATTCATCTACTACTTATATTGTCTTATTACCTATTCTAATTCCTTCAGCATCGCCTGATTTTCTGACATTGCATTCCATTACCTTCGTTTTACTCCTGTTAATGTTCATCTTATATCTTCCTTTCAAGACACTGCCGATTCCATTCAATTGCTCTTCCAGATCTTTGGCAGTCTGACAGAGTTATTATGTTATCGGCAAACCTCAATGTTTTTATTTCTTCTCCCTGCACTTTGATGCCCTCTCCAAATTTCTCCTTCCATTCCTTCACAGCCTGCTCAATGTACAGATTTAGCAACAATGGGGATTGGCTACAACCCTGTCTTACTCCCTTCCCAACCTCCGCGACCCTTTCTTGCCCTTCGACTCTAATAAGCGCTGTCTGGTTTTTGTGTAGGTTGAATATAACTCTTCGCTCCCTATATTTTACCCTTGCTACCTTCAGAATTTGGAAGAGTGTATTCCAGGCGACATTGTCAAAAGCTTTCTCCAAATCGACAAACGCTAAAAACGTAGGTTTCCCTTTCTTGAGCCTAAGATATGTCGTAATGTGAGTATTGCCTCCCGTGTTCCTACATTTCTCCTAAATCCAAACTGATCTTCCCCGAGGTCGGATTCCACAAGTTTTTTACATTCGTCTGTAAATAATTCGTGTTAGTATTTTGCGACCATGACTTATTAAACTGATAGTTCTGTAATTTCACATTTGTCTCCACTTGCTTTCTTTGGAATTGGAATTACGATATTCTTCTTGAAGTCGGAGGATATTTCCCCTGTTTCATACATCTTGCATACCAGGTGATACATTTTTTCGCGACTGATTCTCCTAACGATATCAGCAGTTCAGACGGAATATCATCTACTCCAGGGGCCTTGTTTCGAATCAAGTCCTTCAGCGCTCTGTCAAATTCTTCTCGCAGTATGATATCTCCTATCTCATCTTCCTCCACTTCGTCTTCCATTTCTAGAATATTGCCTTCAAGTTTATTTCCTTTGTATAGGCCCACTATATAGTCTTTCCACAGTTCAGTTTTCCCCTCTTTGCTTAGTATCGATTTTCCGCCTGAGTTCTTGATATTCATACAGCTGCTTTTCTTGTCTCGAAATATCTCTTTTTTTTACCTGTAGGCGGTATCTATCTTTCCCCTAGTTATGTATTCTTCTACGGTTCTGCATTTGTCCTCTAGCTCTCCTGCTTAGCCAGTCTGTACTTCCTGTCAATCTCATTTTTCAGACGTTTTTACTCCCCTTTTCCTGTTTCACTTGCTGAACTTTTATATTTTCTCCTCCCATCAATTAACTTCAGTATATCCTGTGTTATCCAGGAATTTCGATTAGGCCTTGTCCTTCTGCCTATATGGTCCTCTGCGGCCTTCACTACCCTATCTCTCAGAGCTACCCATTCGTCTTCTTCTGTATTACTTTCCCCAGTTTCAGACAATCCTTGCCTAATGCTCCCTCTGAAACTCTCAGCCACCTCAGTCTCTTAAGTTTTAATCTTCAGTTAATAACCAATAAGTTATGGTCAGAGTCTATATCTGCCCTGGATATGTCTTACAGTTTAGAACCTGGTTTCTAAATCTATTCCTTACCATTACAAAGTCAGTCTGGTACCTTCCAGTGTCTCCTGGTCTCTCCCACGTATACAGCCTTCTTTCATGATGATTAAACAAAGTGTTGGTGATCATTAAATTTTGCTCTGTACAAAATTCTACCAAGCGATCTCCTTTTTCATTTCTTTTTCCCAGTCCATATTCACCTACTACATTTCCTTCTCTTCCCTTTCCTACTACCGAGTTCTACTCCCCCATCACAACCAACTTTTCGTCTCCCTTAACTTTCTGAATGATTTCTTTTATCTCCTCATACATTCTTTCAATATCCTCATCATCGGCCGTGCTAGTTGGCATATAAACTTGCACCATTGTGGTCGGTGTTGGCTTCGTGTCTATCTTTACTACGATAATGCGTTCACTATGCTGTTCATAGTAACTTATCCGCATTCCTATTTTCTTATTCATGATCAGACCTACTTTTGTATTGATAACCCTGTACTCACCTGACCAGAAATCCTGTTCATCCTGCCACCGAACTTCACTCATACCTACCATATCTAACTTTAACCTATCCATTTCTCTTTTCAAATTTTCTAGCTTACCTACGCGATTAAGGGTTAGAACATTCCTCGCTCCCATCCGTAGAATGACTGGTTTGTTTTTCTTGATGACGACATCCTCCTGAGTAGTTCCCGCCCGGATCCGAATGGGAGACTATTTTACCTCCGGAATATTTTACCCAAGAAGACGCCATCATCATATAGTCATACAGTAGAGCTGCATGTCCTCGGGAGAAGTAACGACTGTAGTTCTCCCTTGCTTTCAGCCGTTCGCAGTAACTGCATGGCAAAGCCATGTTAACTGTTGTTACACGGCCAGGTCAGTCAATCATCCAGACTGTTGCCCCTGTAACTACTGAAAAGGCTGCTGCCCCTCTTCAGGAACCACACGTTTGTCTGGCCTCTCCACGGATACCCCTCCGCTGTGGTTGCACCTACGATCCGGCTATCTGTATCGTTGAGGCACGCAAGCCACCCCACCTCGGCAATGTCTGTAGTTCATGTGATATATGGCGCTGTAATATTCACAAACATATTGCTCATAATTTTAGACGAACAGTGGGTAACAGATAGGTTTATAAATTAAAACACAGAACGTAGGTACGTTTAAACTTTTTCGGTTGTTCCAATTTGATACATGTACTTTTGTGAAATTATCATACATTATGTTCAAATGTTCAAATGTTTGTTAAGCTTATGGGACTTAACTACGGGGTTATCAGTCCCTAAACTTACAAACTACTTATGAACTACTTACTAACTAGGACGACACAAATATCCATGCCCGAGGGGGGATTCGAACCCCCGACCGCAGTGGCCGTGCTGACCGTGACTGGAGCGCCTCAGTCACCTCGGCCACCGCGGCCGGCCATACATTATGAGAACGCATGCTGTTACTGCGTGATTCCCTGTAATTGCCTCATGACTTCAATAAATGCTCAAAATTATGTCCTTCAACTTCAATGCATTTGGCAATACTCGTAAAGAAATTCTTCTGAACGGCAAGTAGTTCGCCTTCAGTAATGTTCTCACATGCATGGACAATGCGCTGACGCATGTTTTCATGCGTTCTCGGAGAGTCACGATAACAAATATACTTCAACTTTCCCCACAGAAATGTAAGATTCGGTGAACGTTCGGACCATGGTATGGAGCTTCTACGACCAAACTACCTGTCATTAAATATTCCATTTAAGACTGCTTCAACTGCACGCGAGCCATGTGCCGGACATCCATCATGTTAAAAGTACATCGCTGTACTGTCATGAAGTGGAACATCTTGTAGTAAAATCGATAGAACATTACTTAAGAAATCAGCATACATTGCACCATTTAGATTCCCATCGATAAAATAGGGACAAATTATCCTTCCTCCCATAATGCCACACCATACATTAACCCGCGAAGGTCGCTGATGTTCCACTTGTCGCAGCCATCGTGGATTTTCCGTCCCCAATAGTGCATATTATGCCGGTTTACGTTACCTCTGTCTGCGAATGACGCTTCGTCACAAACACAACGCGTGAGAAATATCTGTCATCTTTCCGGAATTTATTTTGTGCCCAATGGAAAAACTGTACACGACGTTCAAACGTCTTCGCCATGCAAATCATGGTGCATAGAAATTTGGTATAGGTGAAATTTATGTTGATGTAGAAATCTAAACACAAAAGTTTTTGAGATTCCCGATTCTCGCTCAATTTGTCTGTTACTAATGTGCGGATTAGCCGCACCTGCAGCTAAAACACTCCCTTGGGCATCATCATTTGTTGCAGTTCGTGGTTGACGTTTTACTTGTGGCTGAACACTTCCTGCCTCTTTAAAGAACGTAACTATCTGACGAAAGGTCCAGATAACGATCAACATACAAAGCGCAAGCCCGTTGGGCATTTTGATAATAGCCACACATAAATACCATACGTAATTAAAAATGGGGGTACGTATTTAAAATTGCAGTTGATATCCGTTTGGCCTGTGGCAGCGCCATCTAGCAGGCCAACCATAGCGCCAACTGTTCCCCCTTCAAGCTAGAAAAGTTTTGTTCTTTGTAGTTTTTTCTTTTGATGCTTATTTCGTGAGATATTTGGCCCGGTCACTACCTAATTGTGCTTGGTTGTTTTACTACTGTTATTGCGGATGTGTTCAACTTTCCATTACATTAACACTCCAGGATATTGAGATCTGTGGAACGTGCAGGCCAAGGTGTGATACCTCCCCGACAAGTCCAGCGGTCCTAAAATTCCTGCGTCAGATGTTCGCGCACATTGTGATGAAATTGTGCATTAAGGAGAAAGTCCAGATAATTTGTCACAGTTGATCTTTGAGATAGCACGTATGACTAGTAATTTATCGCCTAGTACGCCTGCTCATACAGTGTTACTTTTCCGCGTATTGCTTTGGAATTTACACTTGCCCATACTTAATCGTAGAGTAAGACAGCCGCGGCGGAGCGGCCGAGCGATTTGGGGCGCTGTGCTACGATGGCGAGGTTATTCCCCGTTGGGGGTTCGAATCCCCCCTCTGACATGGATGTTTGTGCTGTCTTTAGTGTAAGTTAGTTAACGACTGCGCTTATATCCGAACGAAGGCCTTTTTATAAACATTTGTTTATCTCAGAAAGTAAGCGTTTCAGTGCCCATGTATATTGGGCTTATTTTTCTTGCTTCGATGAGTACCACCACCTTCCAAACTATCCCATTTTTTACAGCCTGTATAAGTTTCTTTGGTCTTCTTGTATAATCAATGTCATAAATCGGCACTTCTATTTCCATGTTCACGTATACATTATCGTAATTAATGTATTGTATATATTATAAATTTGCAAATTTGAGTCATTGCTTTCAGGAATTATGAAGATTGTAAACTTACAGCTTTCATTTTCCATTTGTGTACAGGCAGCAGTGAATCGCAAGCGCCACTCACGAGAGGAGAAAGATTTCTACGGTCCTCCATGGATTTCGAGGTATGAGAATGAGGGAACAGAAGCTTGGAGTGTCGGGCCTGAAGATATTTACAACACTAAAAGGTGGAATAATCGAGGGAAAGGATTGGAACTCATTTTGGATTACGATTATCAGGAACCACGGGATACTGATTGGAGATATCGACATGACCATTTGGCAGCTAGTCAGAAGGAGAAAATTTACGATGGTTCTAGAGTAGCGCATTTTGGAACTACCGAAGGTAAATGGGAGCTCAGTAACCGTGAAAATGTAGAAAGAACCCTACAGAGACCTGCTTACGAAGAACGCGGAAACCTACCCTTTCACACAAAAAATTGGACGCCGAAAACTAACATTAGAAACATGGCTGAAAACGAGAAATTACTCTCTAGTGATGGACGACAATTGTTTGAAAATCAGGGTAGCATCTCATGGAATGTGAATGGAAACAGCAAACTACACTTACCTGATGAAACACGGAACGAGAAATCTCGGAGGAAGGTCACTTCAGAACGACCTGAGGACATCCGAGTGACTACCTGGGAATCCAAAAGGGACGTTACTGAAAATCAAGGTATCATTCCAGGGAATGCTTCCCAGGAAATTTATCATAAGGATAGGTTGTGGACTCAGAATAAAGATGAGAAAGACACTACCATTAATCCTCCGGAAGTAAGGATTGAGGATGAATGGCCTAGCAGACGCAGCTTTATTCAAAAGAACAATGATTACTGGTACATCAGTGATGAACACCCTGGCGTCGCTTTTGTACTGCCTGGAATTTTGTTGGCAAGTCCACACCTTGGTTTGTTGAACGGTGAGTGGTTTCGAAATACAGCTACTGCTGAGATGGGAGACGATCTTCCTTGGGAACGGAACGAGAAATCTCGGAGGAAGGTCACTTCAGAACGATCTGAGGACACCAGTGTGACTACCTGGGAATCCAAATGGGACGTTACTGGAACTACAGAGAAATCCTTTACTACACCTGACCATTTGCAACACAGTAAACGTTAATCTTATGAAACTCTCATTGTAGATTGGCAATTGGAATAAAAAGTCGGTAAAACCTGACATCTTCGAAGTAATTATTAAAGCCTAGACAGGAAACTAACTCGAAAAGTAAGCACGAGGTCAATGATGTTTGGACATTGGTGCATTGAGAGAGAATATCTATTGGATTCGAGTAATACAGAATTGGCTTAATGTACCGAGGTGACACAGGGCGCACGTACGTATTTTCTAGATATTATTGAGTTCCTAGATGAAATCACAAGAGTGACAGGTAATAGCCGATAACTGGATATTCCAGCATTTTTGCGAACTCTGTAGTAATGTAAATACAAAGTGTAAAACGTTAATAAAAGTAAGATAAATGTGATGTATTGTTAACTTTTCTTTAGTGAGACACCTCTAAAGCCTGGAAACGTTCGAAACCATCATCAGAAAATTAAAAAAAAGTGTTTTGCATTCTATTTCAAGTGGCATTTTAATGCAGAGAAACGATGTAAAATGATATTTTGAGTGAAGCACTCAAGACAATTGTGTAATATTCTACAATACTGAATATTTAGTGAACCAGTTTTCGGTAATTACGCTATCATCAGATTCAGAAATATATAGTTATAGGGTCAAAGATCTTCAACTGGTGCATGATGAGTATATAAATTCATTATGAAAGATGACACATGTTGTAAGTTTGTAACTAAACTGAGGGGAATTTCCCCAATTAAACCGCTGTGAACAACTGTTGAACATTAATAACATATGTGATACATTGAATATAACATATTACAACAAATTTCCTAAGGAAGAAAGTGTATTAAACAATGAACTTCGTTGACATATTTCATAAAATATAAATTGTTTGAACAAATAATCTTGTTATTAACGGATCAAATATTTGAAACACATAATAATAATATAAAACAGCTGTGACTATGTGAAGACCTTGGGGGTAAATAATGATAACCCTCAACTTTTATATTTTAATGTATTTGGTGCAAACAATCATGTCTGACAGAATGTTTAATTTTCTTCAAGTAGTACATGAATCTGCAGAGAGATGGCAAATATAAATATTAAAACATGTAATAGAAAATATTTTTCAAACATACAAGTCGTCATATCTCAACACTTTATAAATGAGACCCTCATATAGATTAACTTTCAAGCACTCAAATAAAAAATAGTTAGTGGCTTTAATGTCCAATATTACAAAGAAGTAAGAAAATGCAATTGATATAAGCAGGTATCCGAACAGCTGTGATTATCCAAAGTAATTTTTAAACTATGCTATGCAACTATAGTACATTTTTTTAATCTAAACTATGAAACTGTTGTAGCGGGCTAAGGCTGTCGGAAGTCCGCGGCGGAGGCAAAAAAAAAAAAAAAGGTTGGCTCCCCGTCCACTTGGAAATACATGGACCACTATATATATATATATATATATATAAAGCTTTCGAGATTTGGAGGCCCCAGATCGAGACGAGAGGCTAAGGGCGAGATTTATATATATATATATATATATATATATATATATATATATATATATATATATATATAACTACTGTTCACGTAATAGAACGCAAAGTTTTTCTGCTACATCACATAGACTCTTTTTTTAATGATCGAGAGTCACTTTAAGCATTGTTTTGTGCGCTCTCGAGTGGTTGAAGTCAAAAGTGTTCGCCGGCCGCGGTGGCCGAGGGGACTGAGGCCACTACGATCGGGGGTTCGAATCCCCCCTCGGGCATGGATTTTTGCGCCGTCCTTAGTGTTAGCTAGTTCATAAGTAGTTTGTAAGTTTAGGAACTGATGACCCCGTAGTTAAGTCCCGTAAGCTATACATTTGCTTTTTCAAAAGTGTTCCTTGTTAATTACTGATGATTTTTTTTCATAATTATTGTCTGGAGCGGTATGGGGGAGGGTGGGGGTAGGACAGAGGATGGATTCAATTGATTAAATGTACTATGTTGGACAGTATTTATAATAAAGACCACTACACAATGTAAAATCAGTCTGAACAGCTCTAGAATAAGACAAACTTTAAAAGGCGATAAACAGCAATGGCTTATCACAGAAAAATCACTTTAACAGTATAATAAGTTTAGAATATAAAACTGTTTCATATTTAATTAACGATGAAACCGTAATTAAAATTTAATAATAGTGAATGGAAACACGTAGAAGGCTTATTAATAATTCGACTAAACCAACATTCCAGCTTTCGAAATATGTTGTTGTTGTTGTGGTCTTCAGTCCGGAGACTGGTTTGATGCAGCTCTCCACAATACCCTATCCTGAGCAAGCCTCTTCATCTCCTCATAAGAACGGCAACCTACATCTGTCTGAATCTGCTTACTGTATCCATCTCTTGGTCTTCCTCTGCGATTTTTACCCCACACACTTCCCTCTAATGCTAAATTCACAATTCCTTGATGTCTAAGAATGTGTCCCACCAATCTATCCCTTCTTTTAGTCAAGGTATGCCAGAAATTTCTTTTCTCCCCAATTCTGTTCAGTACCTCCTCATTAGTTACGCGATCCACCCACCTAATCTTCAGCATTTTTCTGTAACACCATATTTCAAAAGCCTCAATCCTCTTCCTGTCTGCACTGTTTATCGTCCATGTCTCACTCCCATACAAGGCAACACTCCATACAAATGCCCTCAGAAAGGACTTCCTTAGGCTTAAATCAATATTCGATGTTAACAAATTTCTCTTTTTCAAAATCGCTTTTCTACCCATTGCCATTCTGCATTTTATATCCTCTGTACTGCGACCATCATTTGTTATTTTACTTCCCAAGTAACAAAACTCATCTACCTCCTTTATTACTTCGTTTCCCAATCTAATTCCTTCAGCATCACCTGATTTTCTTACACTGCACTCCATTACCCTAGTTTTGCTCTTGTTAATGTTCATCTTATATGCACCTTTCAGCACACTGTCCATTCCGTTCAATTGCTCTTCCAGGTCCTTTGCTGTATCTGATAGAATTACTATGTCGTCGGCAAAACGCAATGTTTTTAATTCTTCACCCTGAACTTTAATTCCTTCTCCAAATTTCTCCTTGCTTTCCTTTATAGCTTGCTCGATGTACAAATTGAATAACATTGGAGAAAGGCTACAACCCTGTCTCACTCCCTTCCCAACCACTGCATCCCTTACATGCCCTTCAACTCTGACAACAACTGTCTGGTTTTTGTACAAGTTGTAAATAACCTTACGCTCCCTATATTTTACTCCTGCTTGCTTCAGAACTTCAAAGAGTTTATTCCAATCAACATTGTCAAAAGCCTTCTCCAAATCTACAAAAGCTAGAAATGTAGGTTTCCCTTTTCTTAATCTATCTTCTAGGATAAGCCGTAAAGTGAGTATTGCCTCCCGCGTTCCTACATTTCTCCTGAACCCAAACTGATCTTCCCCGAGGTCGGCTTCTACCAACTTTTCCATCCTTCTGTATATAATTCGCGTTAATATTTTGCAACCATGACTTATTAAACTGATGGTTCTGTAGTTTTCACACCTGTCTGCACCTGCTTTCTTAGGGATGGGGATTATAACATTTTTCTTAAAGTCTGAGGGTACTTCGCCTGTCTCATACATCTTACACACCAGGTGAAACAGGTCTGTCATGGCTGGTTCTCCCAGAGACTTCAGTAGCTCTGAGGGAATATCATCTACTCCAGGAGCCTTGTTTCGACTTAGGTCTTTCAGGGCTCTGTCAAATTCTTCTCTCAGTACAGTATCTCCTATTTCATCTTCATCTACATCCTCTTCCATTCCTACAATATTGTCTCGAAGTTCATTTCCTTTGTAGAGCCCTCTATATACTCTTTCCACCTTTCAGCTTTCCCTTCTTTGCTGAGAACTGGTTTTCCATCCGTGTCCTTGATATTCATAGAGCTGTTTTTCTTATCTCCAAATGTTTCTTTTATTTTCCTGTAGGCTGTATCTATTTTTCCCCTATTTATACATTCTTCTACATCCTTGCATTTGCCTTCTAGCCACTCCTGCTTAGCCATTTTGCACTTCCTGTCAATCTCATTTCTTAGTCGTCTGTACTCCATTTTGCCTGTTTCATTTACTGCATTTTTATATTTCCTCCTTTCATCGATTAAATTTAGTATCTCCTGTGATATCCAAGGATTTTTTGTAGGTCTTTCCTTCCTACCTATTTTGTCCTCTGCTACTTTCACTATTTCATCTCTCAATTTTACCCATTCCTCCTCTACTGTTTTATTTTCCCTTGTTTCTGTCAATTGTTGCCTAAAGCTCCCTCTGAAATTCTTAAGAACCTCAGGTTCCTTCAATTTATCCAAGTCCCACCTCCTTATTTTCCTACCTTTTTGTAGTTTCTTCAGTTTCAGCCTACAGTTCATAACCAACAAGTTATGGTCAGAGTCTATATCTGCCCCTTGGTATGTCTTACACTGTAAAACCTGGTTCCGAAATCTATGTCTTACCATTATAAAATCTATCTGGTATCTCCCGGTGTCTCCTGGTCTCTTCGAAATATATGACCCATAAAATAGAGCTCATCCTCCCAATAGTAAAGCTGCATTTCTAAAGTAGTGCGTACATACCAGTATACGAACTTTCACTTCTAGGAGGTAACTATAGTTGTTGACAGCTCATGGCACTATCATGTTGGAATTCAACCGCTTTCTCCATCACTTCCAAGTCGACCGTTATATGAAATCGAGGACAAAAGCCTGCCACCTACAAATCCGCAGTACTTCTCTGCCATGAAGCATGAACTTCCGTGGGGCCCGCTCAACGTGAAGTCTGCTGCCGGTTAAGTCGTCACCGGTGGAATGCTAGCGCGTACATGACCATCATCATTCTATTGGACATGCAAATTCGATGTATCCATTCTCTGAAACTGTTCATCGGCAGTGCACTGGACTGACAAGTCCACCCCAGTTGGCTACTTCGTTAGGGTGTACTCGCTTCGCGAGTGTGTCATATACGAGAGACGTTTGAAAAGTACTCGGAAAGGCATAAAAAATAGATCAATGAACCTTTTCTTATTTTTCAATGTACTCTTCTTGTAGATTAATGCACTTGGTCCAACGATGTTCCAGTGCCTTGATCCCATCTCAAAAATCAGATTCCTCCTGGCCTGCAAAATAGTTGTCAAATTCGGCTATCAGTTCTTCATTTGAAGTGAATCTTCGTTTGCAAAAAATGGTGTGGAAATAGCTCAACATTCCAGTCTCATCCAGAACGACTTATCGGGGGCCTGTTCTACCTTGATAAATTGAAGGATCCTGAAGTTCTTGAGAATTTTAGAAGTAGCTTTAGGTAACTATTGATAGAAACGGGGGATAATAAAACAGCGGGAAAGCAATGGGCAGCTTTGAGAGATGAAATAGTCAAGCCAGTAGAGGACTAAATGGGTAGGAAGGCAAGACCTACGAAAATCCTTGGATATCACAGGAAATACTAAATTTAATTGATGAAAGGAGATGATACAAAAGTGCAGTAAATGGAGCAGTCAAAACGGAGTACAGGTGACTAAGAAATGAGGTTGACTGAAAGTGCAAAATGGCTAAGCAGGAGAGGCTGTAAGACAAATGGAAGTCTGTACAACAAAGTATAACTAGGGAAAAAATAGGTACCGCCGACAGGAAAATAAAAGAGACGTTTGGAAACAAGAAAAGCCGCGATGGAGTAGCCGAGGTTAGAACAATTTCTAGTCAGAATCATGAAAAAAACGCATGGCATAAGAACTGGTGCAGCTGTTGTTGAGTGCAGCTGTTGGTTTGTGGCGGGGCCTATTAGACGATGGGTATGCATGCGCAGCGTGCATGAGTCGCGTTCGTCCGTTGTTCATACTTCACTTATTTCCTGTATCTCGCAAGTGTAGCCGCGGTGGAGTAGCCGAGCGGTCTAAAGCGTCTCGCTGCGGAGCGCGCGGTTGCTCGCCGTGGAGGTTCGAGTCCTCCCTGGGGCATGGGTGTGTGTGTTTGTCCGTAGGTTAGTTTACCTAGGTTTAAGTAGTTTGTAAGCTACGGACTGATGACCACGCAGTTTGGTCCGATAGATTTACAAACATTTGAACATTTGAAACAAGAAAAATAGCCGTATGAAAATAAAAAAAAAAAAAAACGCAGTGGAAAACCAGTTCTGAATAAAGAAGGGAAATCTGAACGGTGGAAAGAGAATATATATAGGGCGGCTTAACAAAGGAAGCAGGCGCAGACAAGAGTGGAAATTACAGTACCATCCGATTAATAAGTTATGGTGTCTCCGGAATTCAGAGACGAAACTTTAGGCAGAGAATTATTCCTTGGACTACGGCATAATGCCGATAGAAATACTACAAACGATAAGCGCTAAATGTGTCATGTTTCATGTTACGATATCAATTATTCAAGAAATATCCATTTCAATGACGGAGCTAGAATTGGGGTGCCCCTACCTACTTACCAGCAAACTTTTACACTGGACCTGATCTTGTAAGGCATAACTTTTATCATTAAAGCAGGCATAAAAATATTTAGACAGGTTACAGAGGCGAAAGGGTCACGACAAGGATGTGTGATAGAACCTGAAGTTTTTGAAATATACTTTACAGCTATCTGAAGATCGTTCTTGTGGTAATACAAACGTATCTGTAGAGGTTAATAATCTAGTCACTTTGAATTTCACTGACGGAGAAGCCGCTTTCACTGAGAATTAGGAATGCATGAACTATAAGGTTAAAAAGTTGCACAGAGAATGTGAAAATGGTGTTTAGCTATTAATTTAGAGAAAGTTTAGTATTTAGTTGCCGACAATAGCAGACTGATTTGGGAAATGTTGATGTTGGTTTTGCTTTGGAATAAAATTAATAATAACTACATGTGTAATATCAGTACAGACTTCTAGGATCGCCATTGGTTATTCATTAACGACAGGTTTCCACAAATCTTCGTTACCATCATCTGATGACATTTTTATTCATCTGAAAAAAGCCAGTCATCTGTACAACATGTTATGTTAATCGTAATAGGTCAATTCATGATGCTGACGTCGGTGACTCATTTGCAACCACACCGTTATGTGCACTAACACTGCGTTGGCCGTTGTCTGATTTTTCCATTTACGCTGGAGTGTCGAAGATTCAACAAATGAAAATCACAAGTTTTGGAAATAAAAACTAAACATTCATGTTCGACAGAACAACAGCCGAAGTTAACGTTAGAAGTTTTTAACTAATTGTTTGACTACGTTTGTCTACTAGGATCCAACCATTCATTCGTCACATTAACGCCTAAATGGCTTAAACGTTTGTCCTAGATAAATAAACACAGGCACTGTGGTTTGTTAATAAGTTACACAACTAATTACGGTATTCGTTTCATCAATACGACGACTTTCCTGCTCCTGCAAACGTAAAGGACAAAATTCTTTCACTTCTGTCTCGGCTCACCGAAAGCAGAAATAAACCAGCACTATAATGGTTCATCGGATCACGTGTGTTGAAATTGAGACAAGAAATAGATATGCACCTCATAGTTAAACTCTGTGAAGATTTAGAAGCAATGTTCTCTGCCAGTAATTTCTATAAAGATCACAAGACCTAAGAATGACACACTAAGTGGGACCAAAGTTCATATTTGGACACTATAGATAGGTAAACTTGTGTCCGTGCTTCAAAACCACCAATAAATTATTTAACCACTAAGTATGTGGTCGTATATGAACGATGGTGTTGTATTTGGACGTCATTCTAAGTCCAACGACCGACACTTAGAATAATGCAGATGTCAGACGCAGGTATGCAGGATGTTTGCATTGGTACCTGCATAGGTAAAAATATGCTATTTGAATTAATTAACCACTTAAAATCTTTTTAATTTGGTAAACTTTTGACTAAGTGTCAATTAGAAGGTGTCAAACTATGTCTCAAGAATTAAGTTTTTATGTATTGTATTCTTGGATTAAATAACATTTTCATAGGAAACAAGAAATCTATTATTCACACGCTTTGTCATGCTAAAAGTGTAAGGTATTTGATGGAACTTTTGTTTCAGTACACATAATATCATGAAGATCTCGAATAATTTAAAAATCCTGTACATCTCATGCAACAGAACTATTTCATATACAAGTGTTTTTTGTAGAAAATAATATAAATGTGCCAAGATAGTTAAGTGCTAATGATATAGAAGGTAACTCATAGTATACAAATATTATGTGTTCATTAAAGTGTTGATTCGTAACATCATGTAGATGATATTGCATAATATAATTATCATGTAATGGTATTCCTTCGTGTAGGACTCATGTAATGATACTGTATCATGTAGACCTCATTAACTTACATAGCATGATGAAGAATTTACATAATGAAACTGTTTTAATGTAAAGGTATATTGTATTACTAGATATACTTTAAAATAAGCTACAAAGCTACAATACTTTACACTGTTGACAAAAAAACAACATTCCTAATATGCAAATATTACAAATGTCACACATTAATAAGTCGAACATTTATACAAAGAAGATAAGAACACTTATTGCAAACATAAGGCTACATAGCACATTTATGTAAGTGAACTCTGCTGGAGCATCATATCGGTATTATGAATTCTGTTTGGACTGCTTGATGTAGTGTTATTTGTGTTTTAAATATTGATGTAATGTATAGACAGTTATGCATAGACATGTTAAGAATACAGTAGAAGAATACATTACTATTTAATGTTGATATCAAGTGACTTAACTCAAGGACCATTTTGGAAATGGTGAATGAAAGCATCTTGGATTTTCATACTACCACAGTATTCAAGAATCAATAAATATGTCAATTAATGGAATAATGAAAATTGTACATCTACAATAATTTTACATAATGAGATTATGATAATCGATGAATTTGTGTCATAAGAGATTCATTCTTGCAAATAATAACACCAAAAATTAAATAGGAAAGATGTGAATGTGGCACTACATACTGATAACAGGTAATGTAAGTAAAGAAATGCATAATGGAAACATTGGCTAAAATCAAAATATTTATGGCATAAATGTTTTGTATGATACCATAAAAGAGAGAAATAATATGAATATGAAGCAAAGATGAAATATAATTTCAACTACATGTTATGCAACTTGTCATTTTGGTTACAATCTTCATAGCTCCGAAGAAAGTGTAACATTTCTTGTGTTGACCTACCGCATTAAAATTTTCCGTCACCTATTATTTTATAAGTTACAGAGGCAAACACACTTTGTGAAACACCCTGTATATATAGATATAGATGATATTTTTTTTATTTGACTTCCATTACTCTACTATACTTACACAGTAAACCATACCTGTTCCTTAATAAACTTTGGTTTATAAATCCTTTCATATAACTGTCACAATTCATTAAGAATACTATTGTTGTACCTCCAATTTCTTCAATTCGTAGCTCACACTTTCTCTGTTACCCTTCGCCACTTCTTAAAACTAACTTTTCATGAGTTGATGTCAGGTAATGTTACTACAATTCTCTAATTTACGCACTATTAGTGTATATAAATAAGCACCAGGATTTGAGTTGGGCGCTATTTGTTATGTCCCTTTAGAAATTAACAGCTATTTTTCATTTTTCTTTTGTTATAACATAACTGTGGCAACTGCAGTAGCCAATTTTAATTCCTCTTCGGTTCCTCTAATAACATTCTGGACGGAATCGAACGAACTAGAGCAGCTGCATACTATGTTCATCCCAGACTACGTTCGTCCCATCATGCGTGGCGTCATCATCGATGGCAATGACATCTTCTCGTATAGTAATTGCCCATGTCATGCTTGATACAGCAGCAGGAGTTCAGAAAGAATGATAGAGACCTCACCTTCATTTCTTAGCCATCAAACTCATCTGATATGAACATCAGTGCATAGGTCGCAGCTCCATATTCCAGGAAACGTACCAAGGACTTGTCCATGACACGCAGAATCGTTGCTGATATGAGTTGTGATCGTGACCAAGATTGTATTAAGCAGCCAGTCAGATTATTTTGGATTCTCAGCGTGTGTTCCAAGTTCTTTTTACTGGCCAAAATAACAGATAATCATATGTACAAAATATACCTTCATGAGGACTGCCAGTTAATTGAAAATAAATAAATTAGTTAGTCTATTTTGGTGAGGAGTATAGTATCCTACTGAGCATTTTGATCATATGTGTATTCATATTCAGAATTCATTTGGAGAAGAGCAGGCTAAGTAGAAAACACGTTAATGTACATATTCTGGTTGTAATGCAAGTGTTCCTGTTGACAAACAGCAGTACTGGATTTAAAGAAATTAATTATAAAAGATCCATTTTATGTATTTTACCTGTAAGTTCCTATTAGTATAATATATTTTTAATTTTAGCAGACCACATCTGAAATAATCATTCCTGCCACCAGGAGCAGTTTTACTAATAAAGAAAAAGAAAAAAAGTGAAGTATTAACAATTATATAGTAAATTTGTAACAGTCTTTACAATGGATATACATATAAAGGAATCTGTTGTGATGTTGAAGGATAAGATTAGATCGTGCCTACTTAGCTTGCCAAGAACTGATTGTCAAAAGTAAAACAAAATGATGTTAGGTTATGAAATATATATCTGTAATAATAAAAAAAATTAAAACGTTATCTTTATGGTATTTTTAATTTAGTGACAATTTTTGTAAATGCTGTGTGTACAGTAGTTACGTATTATTGTAAAGCCTAATCATTATTACACGCCGCGATGGAGTAGCCTAGCGGTCTAAGGCGCCTCGCTGCGGATCGCGCGCTTGCTCGGCTCGGAGGTTCGAGTCCTCCCTAGGGCATGGGTGTGTGTGTGTTGTCCTTAGGTTAGTTTACGTTAGTTTAAGTGGTCTGTAAGCTACAGACTGATGACCACGCAGTTTGGTCCAATAGATTTACCAACATTTGAACATTATTACACTGAAGAGCCAAAGAAACTAGTGTAGGAATGTGTATGAAAAAAAAAAAAATAATAAAAAAATAAATAAAAAAAAAAAACCCACAGTGATATGTAAACACCCCGAGGACGGCGATGCGGGCGACAACACGTATTTAAAACAACAGGTGTATTGCTCAGGCGTTCTAAATGCAGTTTTCTTTTACGATTTAAGCGACAAGCAACAAGCGACTTTGAACTTGGTGTTATAGTTGGTACAGGAAAAGTGGGACACAGCAACTCAGCGATGAGGTGGGGAATGTCCCGTACGACCATTCCAAGATTGTTTCATGAACGTGGGGCGCCTTGTAAAACATCAAATCTCTGACATCGCTGTGGATCTTGTAAAAACGGGACCAACGAAGACGGAAGATAATCGTTCAACGTACCAAAAGTGTAGCCCATGTCCAAATAGCTGCGGATTTCAATTCTGGGCCACAAAAAAGTGTCGGCGTGCGAACTATTCAACTAAATATTACTGTTTCTGCTGACTAAAAGACACAAGGCTTTACTCGTCGCTTGGGTCTCCCATCACCGACAATGTACTGTTGATGACTAGAAACTTGTTGCCTGGTCTGACGAGTATCGTTTACAACTGTATGGAGCAGACTGACGTGTGCTTGCATGGGGACAGCCTCATGAATCCATGGACACTGCATGTCAGCAAGGCACTGGTCAAGCAGGTGGAGGCTCTGTAATAGTGTGGGGCATGTCTGTTGGATCCCTGATACTTCTAGATAAGACTCCAAGACGTGACAGTTACGTACGCATCCTGGCTGTTCACCTGCATCCAGTCATGTCCGTTGTGCATTCCGGCGGGCTTGGGCAATTCCAGCAGGACAATGCGACACCCCACACGTCGAGAGTTGCTACAGAGTGGCTCCAGGAACACTGTTCTGAGTTTAAACGTGTCCGATGACCACCAGACAACCTAGAGTTCACCATTATTGAGGATATCTGGGATGCCTTCTATCGTACTGTTCGCAAGAGACTTCTACCCACCGAAGTCTTACGTATTTATGGGCAGCCCTGCAGGATATACGGTGCCAATTGCCTCCAGCAATACTTCAGACATAAATCGAGGTCATGCGTATTGTGGCGCTTCTGCATGCTTGTAGGGGCCCTGCTCGACAGTAAGCAGATGTATCATTTCTTTGGTTCTTCATTGTATATAGATTGACAGGACGTCATGCGAAATAGAAATATGCCCGTACTTGTAAAAAATGTTAATTGTGGATAATATTACTCAACGAAACAGTGTAGGAACAATGACAGTTGAACAGCAACGGATGGTGGTACAGCTCTGATTTTGGTGTACCAGTTCCCAAAGCTTTTAAATTATCCACAAAGTCGTGTTCAGGTAGAGAGCCGAGAGTGGTCTGTGTAGCCTCCTTTACTACCTTACAGTGATGATTAATAGTTTGTGGAGGCCCTTCGTACTGCACGAAGGTGCCTGAACGCAGTTCCAGTTTCCAAATCTACACATCTTTCCTGTCAAGCACGGATTCTAATCAGACAAAAATACTATTGGCCACATCTTATATGGAACTTGTGAGAATTTACAAACAGGCTGGAGACTCTACGCCTAAGAAGTATCTATTTGCACACAGGTGTCTTTGCGAACTTTCTTGCCACTAATTGGCAAAAAGATTTCTCTAGGAATCACATCTTTGTTTCGGCACCGCAGAACAACAGCTTCGATTAAACCACTGCTAATATCTAAGCGGGACAAAATTATAACGGAGGTAGAAACTGATTTAAAAATTCTTAGACCTAGGAAGAGACTATAAAGGAAATTAGCAGCAGAAAAAATTTCGTCATCAAAAATTGCGCACCCCAAAGAAAGGAGGTACTAAACGGAGACACGTCACTGTGGCAACAAAACTCACTTAGTGCGAAATAATTAGACAGCTGTCGTGTAAGAGGCTGAAGAGAACAAAACTCCACACGCAGTGGTATGTGTTGAGACGTTCTAATTAGTAGGCGGGCCGGAGAGGCAGGGCAGAAACCAAAAGCATGAGTAGACGTAAAAAGTACATATATTATTACATAACTAGACACGAAGACGGTTCAATGTTGGCTTGATATTGTACAAAGGAACTTGTTATTCGCGATGGGTTGCAGCAGATAGTGTGACCGCTCGCCTTTTTCGAAGTATTAGCTGAAAATCCGGCGTTTTCCGGGTATCTGTTCATTCCACATTCTTGTTCCGCCATCTATTCTCCCCTCCTTTCTCTTTCTCCATTACTTCCTCTACACTCGCTCTGTTCGTCTCATCCTTCCTTTCTCTCGGCCCCTTTCCTTGCCCTCTGTCCATCTCCTCGTCCCGTATGTGTTTAACTCCATCCCTTCACTTCATCTCGTCATAGTCGTGCCCGGTGGTCTCGTGGGAAAGTGCTCGACTGGAAACCGAAGGGTCGCGGGGTAGGCTACGGACATGCAAGTCGCCGAAGTGGCGTCCAATTGAAAGACTTGCACCAGGCCAATGAGCCACACGAAATTATTATCTGGTCATACGCTCTTGTTTTTCTTGCGCCTTTTCCCGCTTGCGAATGGTCGGCATCGCTGTCTATGGAATTAGCATGGCACGTGGAGCTGACTGCCGCGAATGAGAGGTTGTCGTGCTACATCGGGAGACCGCGTATTTCGCTCGGGTCACGCTGACACCGAAACCTTCAGATGTCAGACACTCAGATCGGTACCAAACGTTGCTTAGCGATAGAGTATCGACCAAAAAATCTATATAATTGGTGCTATGTGCTGCCGTCCAGGAGAACGTGCGTAAACGGGAAATAATATGTAACACCTGGCCCACGGAGCACAAGAGGGGCCTGTTGTGCTGAACTCCCTTAGGGTAGTTGATAGAACGAATGTTTATCGTTCGAGGGTCCTCGGTTCAAACACTGGTGGCGCGATTATTTTTATCTGTATGACGTTGCAAATTGTTCTACGTCGACAAACGTACACCGAGTGTTCTATGGGGCAACATGTTCCTGAAATGTAATTTTATAGCACTGTGTTATCGGTAGTTTGCTTCTGCTTCATTTTATTTGAAAGTAGCAAACCTATAGAGTACATTTGTAGAAGAAAGAAACAATTGCACCATACGTGCGGAAGTATTAAAGTAATAATAATAAATGACTGCTAGATAGGTAGCACCGCGGATGTGCGTGTTGTGGCTAGAGTTCTGGATGTCTTCACACACAATCAAGTGTGGCTTACGTTGCTGTCCAGTCCGCACGCTACTGCTACTGCTGCAGCTGACAGAGTTGTTTTGCGAAATGAACCCGTGGAACGTTACAGACATTGTCTTTTAACAATTTTCAGCGTACTGCAATCTATAAAAAATGCTCTACCTGGGCTTGAACTCACAACCCTCTGTTCGATGAACTAATGCTCTACCAACTAGCCCACGGTAGAGCACCGTGAGAGCTGTCACAGTTATGCTTTTCCTCTACTCCGTAGGTTAGATTTTACTTATTATTATAGTTTTCACGCGTTCTCCTGAACGGCAGCACATAGCACGAATGCTATAGAAGTTTCGGTTGATACTCTATCCATATACAACGTTTGGTACAGATCTGAATGTCTGACATCTGAAGGTTTGGGTGTGAGAGTTAAGGCTAGCTGATAGTGTCGCGGTAGACGGTAATGACTTACACGGAGAGCCAGTTCCTGTCTATGGAATTAGCATGATTAATTTTAAGGGATTGCCGGATACACTTCCTGTGTCATTCTATGAAAGTCACATGTATCTATCAACTTTTATAGTGAAAAGTGTAAAATTTATTGCAATGTGCAGTCTGCCATACACAAGAAGGTAGCTTGCTGATGGTTACGTGTAGAAAATATCATGAAGATCGGAATAAAAATTTAGACTTTAGAGCATTTCATAAGTAAAATACTCTCGGCCATCGGTCATACGAAATTTTATAGAGACAGTTTGTGTGTGCGAAGTTTCATCAACATCGAAATGAAACTGTAGGTTTTGTCGAGGTCCATAGGTAAAGTACCCTCCACGACGCACCATAGGCGCCGTATCTCCACAATTATGTGTCGTAGTTGGTTCTTACCAAACGACAATTATTACACCAAGGTAGGGAATATATGGATTAAATTTTGTATTTTATTGAAATCGAGCCAGCGGTTCAAGAGGAGAAGTGCAGTGGATGATTAGGCAGTTTCTCGCATTTATTTATGACGTCAAATCTCCTGAATGACGTGTTCTATTTGATCCTTACACCCACTGTGACCTTCCGCTTATTTTGAAGATGAAGTGTGCAAAATTTTATCGAGATCGGAACAAAACTGTAGATCTGTATGCAATACAAACACATAAACACACGGACACTCTACTTTGTACTTAAAGATGGCTGACGAATTAACAGAACCTGTAGCACCTTAAGCAACTGCAGAAGTGCCAGGCAGGGGCAACGACCTTGACAACTTACTGAAAGAGCTCAGGGACTTCGTGTTGCTGTTCTCTGGGTTCAACATGGGCTCTTTCGTTCAAAAAGTCAGGAAGACACTCTCGTCGGTCATCTCCATCCCAAAAGATATTTGGACAAGTGCAGACTATTGACGAAGAAGTCATGTGCTTCTTTGTAGATGTACCGACATCGAGAGCGATATTTCCGCCTTATAACGTGGAATGAAGACGACATTAGAGTCACTGAACTGCAGGCATTTATAAAGCATATATTTAGGAGACGAAACTAACGCCGAACAAGTGAACCATCTGCTAGTAACAATATCAGCATATAAGTCTCCACAAGTAAATATGTCATAGAGGACATTGAGGCTTTGTTCGGTATTAGTGATCGAATGATAGTCACGTGGGATCTGAACTCTAAACACAGGAACAGGGGTGCAACACACAAATGGCAGTGATTATCGGCTAATGGGCTTCGTCAAAGGTGACCAACTCGTAGAGTTGAGCGGACCTGATGAACCTATCAAGGTCCTACGTCTGTCTTGCCACAGATACACAGCAACCTTCACAAAATCTCAACCAAAACACACTGAGTGTGTCGTATGTACCATCAGATGATGAGACGCTAGGCAGTTCGAAACCGTTTACGGTTTACCTCCCGCAAAGAAGGCGATTGTTTGCAGTAATTTCTGAAACTTCTTTTATGTTACAGTCACAGGTTCCACATCCATAGTGGATAAACGTTTCACTGGTCGCAATATTTAACAATACGGGGAATCCGTACAGTACACTTTCCCGACCCACTGCTCACGCAGAGAAAAATATGCTTTGATTAAGTTAGGATTTTCTGTCGCCCTTGTTTTTAAGTACAACTCGTAATATCAACGGGAGGATGTTTTATTTTGCCTATTGTCCCCTCACAACCGTGTTGTATATAGATAAAGATTGTAATGGCGAACTTATGTATTCGTTACCGGAAAATGTTCATTCCGAAATTTTTGGAAGTGATGAGTACTTTGGACGTCTTCCATTTCATAGTTACCAAGTATGGAGTAGTGATTTGGATAGAATACTTATTAAGAAAAATTCTTGATATGGAATTAAGAGCAATTTTACGCTGTTGAGAGGAAAGCTGCTGTGTTCGGTTTGTTATGTGAAATGTTAACTTGCTTTCTGGAAATGCGGATTTTTAGAAGTGCTGGTGCTCTTACTCGTAACTAACAAAGATCACGATAGGCATGAAACGTGCTGCCGGCCGCGGTGGTCGAGGAGACTGAGGCGCTCCAGTCACGGTCTGCACGGCCACTACGGTCGGGGGTTCGAATCCCCCCTCGGACATGGATATTTGTGCCGTCCTTAGGATAAGCTACTTGATAAGTAGTTTGTAAGTTTAGGGACTAATGACCACGTAGTTAAGTACCATAAGCTGTACAAACATTTGAACATTTTTGAACATGAAACGTGATCTGATTGAAAGAGTCATTTGCCTCCTGATGGCGAATAGTTGAAACCATGTAACCATTTACTTCGACTGAACAATTTTGATTCACTGAATTAGATACCCTAGCGCAGGACGTTAAGATATATTTTCATTCTTCATTAGAGAGTTATGCCTTTCGTGTGAGGATGGCAACGCGGTCTGAGGTGCCACGACACGGATTGTTCGGACAATCCCGCCGGAAGGTCGAGTCCTTCCTGGGGTATATATTGTCCCTGGCAGAAGTTAGAGTAAGTAGTGTGTAAGTCTAGGTACCGATGATCTCAGTAGTTTGGTTCTTTAGAAACAATTTAAAAAAGAAACCTTTAGTCAACTCCTAAACAAATGTGTTAGTCGTCTTCTAGAAGTGCCAAACGTTTGGTGCGTCAGTACTTGCAGGCAGGTGCTATGTTTACAGATTTGCCGAACAGTGTGACATCCGCCCACGCACAGCGAGCACTGGCTGCGTCGCAGAGACGAGGAGGGCAAGGCCGCCCATTGACTGAGGCTGCGTCTAATGAGACGTTACCTTCTGCGCTGACAAACAGATTGCGTCACCGGAGTTTCAGACGTGCCTCTGCACTTGTGTCTCAGATGGTGAATCCTTCACACAGAGCGGGGCTGTACCGGCTGAAATTAAGTACGGAAACGCTGATTCATCACGAGCAGAGCTTATGAGCGTCTTACGAAAATATCGTCAAAATAAATAACAGTCACGTTAGCAAAATGTTTGTACAATTTATTTTATAATAGGGTGACCGATTTTTTCAATCTACTTTGAGATCCTCATCAGACGGATTCGTCTTGCCGTGATGCCGAGTAGATGAGCGTGCGACGTCACTGTGAGACGAATCGGTCTGATGAGAATCTCACAGTAGATTGAAAAAAAAAAGAAAAAAAAAAAAAAAAAGAAACGTCACCCTATTATCAAAAAAAAATTGTAAAAAAACATTTTGCGAAAGTGGCTGTTATTTTCATTATGCACCATATACCAGTTCGCTGACTTTCCAATAGGAAACTACGTTTTCCGAACTCATGAAAATACCTTCACTCTTCTTACTTGCATTCATTTTTATGCAGTGTTATTTATTTATCTACTAATTTATTCATCCAGTGACCACATTAAGATGATACAGGATTTGTCATCATAATACAATCAAATTAAATAGCTCAACATATACATAGATACAAGAAAGATATGACAAGATGTTGTCCATGTTCTTCGTAAAGAAACCATCTCGGCATTTACTTAAAATGCGCCGCCCGCGGTGGCCGAGGGGACTGAGGCGCTTGTCATGGTCTGCACGGCCACTATGGTCGGGGTTCGAATCCCCCCTCGGGCATGGATATTTGTGCCGTCCTTAGTATAAGGTAGTTGGTAAGTAGTTTGTAAGTTTAGGGACTGATGACCCCGTAGTTAAGTCCCATAAGCTTAACAAACATTTGAACTTAAAATGCCTTAGGAAAACCGCGGAATGAAACTTTCACCACGCAGCTGAGTGTGTGCTGATATGAAATTTGTTGCCACTTTAAACTGTGCGCCGAACTGAGACTAGACCACAATGGACTCGCATTCGCAAAGATGGCAGTTCAAATCCACCTCCGGCCATCCATATTTAGGTTTTCCCTGATTTCCCTAAATCAATCCAGGCAAATGCCAGGATGGTTCCTTCCTCATCCTTAGCCAATCCTTGTCAGCCTAAGCTTCGTCTCTAATGACCACGCTGGCGATCGGACGTTAAACTGCAAGCTTCCTTCCTTAAGACTATACATCGGGATCTTTGTGTTTTACGGACAAGCGCTCAACCAACTAAACAACCCTACATCTTTATATATATACTGATCTAAACAGTTAGAGGATCAGTTGAGATACCTAGGTTCTGAAGTATTGTCATCGGCAGAATGAAGTAAAATGGTAGATGTCGTCCTGATGGTTCTGTGGAATGAACATTATGGCAACGGAGATAGTGGTAATAACAGAATGTTACTACAGAAGGGGTTGCTGTTGAATTGTGTTTACCAAACGAATTGCAAAAGCAGTTGGGTTCATATAGCGTTCTGTGCAGGTAGTGCAAAGCAACAACAACATGACTTACCCAGAGTTATGGCATACAGAGGCATAGGAACCGGAAGACACAGAGGGAGGTGGCTGCAGCTATTGGAGTGTCCCAAAGTGTAATTTCCAGGACCTGGACGCGATTTCAAACAACAGGAACTGTTGCAAGAAGGCAAGTCGAAGGTCGTTCACGTGTAACATCAGCAAGAGATAACCGTTACCTTCGGTTAACCGTCACGGTTAACAGGAGGCTGAATGCAATTCAGCTGCATCGCACCATCCAGGCAGCAACAGGAGGCGCAATATCAACACAAACAGTCCGAAATCGTTTAGTTCGCAGAAACTGGACGGAGGAACATCAGGATCGGAGTCGTAACGAATGACGCCGGGTTCTGTTCACTGATGAGTCAAGAGTTTGGGTTCAGGCGGACAACCATAGTTCCCTCATCTGAATAGAACGTGGTGCTCGGAGCAATCCTACTTATGTGCAGGAAATATCATCACATCATGATGCTGGCGAATGGTGTAGGCAGGAGTCAGTTTTGGTGTAAGTAGGCACCTCTAGGTCGATCAAAGTGGCGCTTTGACTGCTCATTGGTATAGAGCCGAGGTCCTTCGACCTTTTGTTGTGCCCTACGCTTGTGCCACACGAGATGGTTTTCTTCTGGTTGACGATAACGCTCGTAAGCCGTAGATCTGTTCGGGTGGCCAACATACTCGAAGCTAAGGAAACTTTACGAATGGAGTGGCCAGCTTTTTCACCGGACTTAAACCCGATTGAGCACGTCTGGGATGCATTTGGCAGACGCATTATGGCCAGACCTGCACTTCCCACAACGGCTGCAGAACTGGTTATTGCACTCACGGAAGAATGGTCTCAAGAGCTTATTGATAACATCATACTATCCATGCCAGGCAGATGTGCAACTGTACTGGCCGTAGGAGGTGATAGCACATCATATTAGAGTACAAGAAAGATGACTTTTTCACTATTATGGCAGCGCCACGGTGCCTCGCTCTTCGTAAAAGCCATGTAAACCTCAAATAAAGAATTGAGATAGCAAAATAACGTACTGTATCACGCACAAATTACAATTGTTACCAAAATCTGAATGAAATACATTACCATATGTATACTGTATTTGATATCTTACCCTATCCCGTAATTGTTTTGAGCAGTCCACGTCACGATGTGTCGCGGAGGGTACACTGTCTACTAATGACGGTCATTTCCTCATTTTCCCGATCCAATCGCTTTTGTTTTGCGGGAAGAAAGAGCGCGGGTGTGCCTCATTCTGGACGATAACCTCCCTAATGTTATACTCATGGTCTTTTCACGATGTGTAGCCGCAGTGGAGTAGCCGAGCGGTCTAAAGCGTCTCGCTGCGGAGCGCGCGGTTGCTCGCCGTGGAAGTTCGAGTCCTCCCTGGGGCATGGGTGTGTGTGTTGTCCTTAGGTTAGTTTACCTAGGTTTAAGTAGTTTGTAAGCTACGGACTGATATCCACGCAGTTTGGTCCGATAGATTTACAAACATTTGAACATTTGAACACGATGTGTACGTAGAAGATGAAATACATTGGTCAATTCTTCGAGAATGTACGCTGTCGGAACTTTGACAGCCACACCAGTCTCTACTGCATCACCTTAAACATTGAGTTTGCCCATCAGCTCCGTTCGATCATACATATGTCGAATACTGCGTTGAAATACTTTGTTCCGCGCCTATTTTACCCATTCACGTAGTACTAGAAGGGTTGTGGGTTGCTTAGTCGCACGTGTCACTTGTTGAATCATCGTGTACCCTACGTGCTCGAATGGAGACCAGATCGCAGATTGTGCTGGCGCGGAAAGTTGCTGCTCGTCTTACAAAGCATGCTGATTTTCACACGCAGTGTATGGGCTAGCAATTACCTGTCGGAACAACGCACTTAAATTGCACAGAATGGCTAACACACGAGTTACAGAGTTCTTTGCGGAAATATGTGGAAACTCGGCCACCATGTTTACGGTGGTCATACACTTGAGAGAAGTCTGTCTGTAGTATGTTCTTCAAATGTTCAAATGTTTTTAGAGCTTATGAGACTTAACTACGGGGTCATCAGTCCTTAAACTTACAAACTACTTATGAACTAGCTTATACTAAAGACGGCAAAAAAATGCCCGATGGGGGATTCGAACCCCCGACCGCAGCGGCCGTGCAGACCGTGATTGGCACGCCGCAGACCGCTCGGCCACTGCGGCCGGCCGTATGTTCTTCTTAAGCTTGAAGTGCTGTATTTAGTGTACATTGTACTTAGTGGGTATCGTCTGTGCAGTTTTGGGCTGCTGAAATATGCCCGAAGTGTGTTCAGCATTTAAATGCTCTTTATGTTAAAAAGACAAATACTTCGTGCGAGAACACCAAATGTTTTGTTTGATCTCAGTGTGTCTATACCCAAACAAAATTCCTGCCAAATGGTACTGAACTGCCCCAATATTGAAGTTTCAGATGACCTATCATGCAATTCCCTGGAAGTACACACCATAAAAATGCTCATTTTTCTACCTGGCGTTGGTGTGTTTTTGAGATCTTTCTTCTTCGGTTGCTCCCGTGGTAGTTGATGAAACGATACATTAGAGTGTATACACCTGTTTTAAAAATGTTTTCATTTGTTGCTGATAATACTTGAATGACCATGATTGACATGTAATCAGTGCAAAGTGTGAAAGCAGTACTAACAGCCAGAATTTATTCACGTGTATATGTCTGTGTTCTTTGCAACTAATTTCAGCCTGGCAACAACGAAAGCTATTAATGCTGCAATATTTCAGTGTAGAATACTTTTGTGGCAGCTGACCCAGGCGCATTTTTATTGCCGTATTCTGTTGTCTCTTTCATCTTTGTACTCAGATTTCACGTACCAAATTATACTTATTTCAGCATGGTAACAAGGAAAGTTATTAACGACACCTTATTTCTACGTGCAATGCTTTTGTGGCAACTGACCCAGGCAAATTTTTAACTCCAGTATTTTCTTTACACTTTCTTCCTTGTACTCAAATTTCGTCCACCGAAGTCCACAATCAAAGCCTTTGACAGCAATTTTACAAATTTGTAAACTTAATAGTTTAGTAAAAACCAGAGAAATGTGTACTAGACTTTATGAAAGCAATTGTTACAGCACGTTAACAACAGATGCAAATCCAAGATCATGACTGTTCGTTATAACAATTACTATTCACTGTATATTTTACAGCTCGTTTAGATCATAAAGTGATTGTAATGCAGTTTCATAATAATTAGTGGACAACAACCAAGACTGGAAAGTTGCCCACGTTACTCCAATATTCAAGAAAGGCAATAGGAGTGATTCCCAAAATTACAGGCCCATCTCATTGCCGTCGATTTGCAGTAGGATTTTGGAACATATAATTTGTTCGAATATTATGAACTACCTCGAAGAGAACGACATGTTAACCAGTAGTCAACACGGAGTCAGAAAGTATCACCCTTGCGAAACACAGCTTGCCCTTTATTCACATGATGTGTAAGTGCCATCGACAAGAGATCTCAAATCGATTTCATATTTCTGGATTTCCGGGAGGCTTTTGACACTGTACCCCACAAGCGGCTTCTTATGAAATTGCGTGCTTATGGAATATCTCCCCAATTGTGCGGTTGGATTCACGATTTCCTATCAGAAAGAACAGATCGTTGTAATTGACGGTACGTCATCGAGTAAAACAGAAGTGATATCTGGCGTTCCACAGGTCCCCTACTCTTCCTCGTGTTTATAAACGATTTAGGAGACAATCTGAATAGCTCCCTTAGACTGTTCGCTGATGAGGCTGTCGTTTATCGGTTAGTGAAGTCAACAGAGGATCAAAAGCAACTGCAAAGCGATTTAGACAAAATTTCTGCATGGTGCGAAAATTGGCAATTGACACTAAATAAAGAAAAGTGTGAAGTAATACACATGACCACTAAAAGAAATCCGCTGAACTTCAATTACGCGATAAATCAGTCAAACCTTAAGGTCGTAAATTCTACCAAATACCTAGGAGTTACAATTAGGAACAACTTTGACTGGAGAGAACACATAGAAAATATTGTTGGGAAGGCGAACCAAAGGTTACGTTTCATCGGCAGAACGCTTCGAAAATGCACCAGCTCCACCAAATAGACTGCCTACATCACACTTGTGCGTCCTCTGCTGGAGTACTGTTGCCCCTTGTGGGACCCTCGCCAGGTGGGACTGACGGAAGACAATGAAAAGGTTCAGAGAAGGGCAGCTCGTTTTGTTTTATCACGTTACGGGGCGGAAAGCGTCACGGAAATGTTGCACGAATTGGGGTGGAAATCATTAAAAGAAAGACGTTATTCATTGCGGCGTGATCTGTTTGCGAACTTTCAATCACCGACTTTTAGTTCTGAATGTGAAAATATTTTGCTAGCATCCACCTACTTAAGGAGAAATGACCATCCCAATAAAATAAGAGAAATCAGATTGAAAACGGAACGATTTAGGTGTTCTTTCTTCCATAAATTGTTGCATAATACAGTGTGTTGATGAATAACCGCAAAGCCTGCAAACTGTATCCAGGAACCAATAGATAGGTAAAAGAACACGATGCAATAAGTAATTATGAAAAATTAGAAAAAATCTACTTCTGTACCAATAGTCTATAAAGTGGAACCTTTCCTAATGAACATAATGTGTGTATGAGTCTTGCCTGAATTGCGAACCACTGGTTAAGCAAAGTATATTTTACTGTCGTAAATATTGTAAAAATAAGAGTGCCCTTACCATCGTCCTTTGTGGAGAGAATCATTATCTCGACACACAAAGCATCAGGTCGCTCACGGATATGGGACTACCGAACATTGACGCTTCTGAATTATGATTTAAAAATATTCTCCAGACTCTTAGCTTCCCGCTTCCGAAGTGTATTGCGCCAAGTGATATAACTCGATCAAACGTCCCTTGACGGAAATGCCAACATTCAGACAGCAATCGGCGAATATCGCGATGTAATCGCACTGGCAAAGACCTGCGGCCATTGCAGAGCACTTGCGTATGTTGATTTTGATCGAGCCTTCGACAAAGTGAGCCACACCTGTCTGACAGCAGTCATGAAGCACATGCAATTCTCACAGCCCTTTATCAGTGTTGTGATGCGGCTATTCAATAATGCCTCTTCCAAAGTGCTCATCAACGGACGGACGACTGCACCCCTGACCATATCAAGATCGGTTACACAAGGTTGTCCACTTTCGACAATTTCATACGCCATAGCCCTTGAACCACTGTGGTCTTCGTCAACGATTGATAGGATTGACAATGAAAAGAACACATTCAAGTGTAAAGCGTATGCAGACGACCTGGTGCTCATGGTACGGGCTGACAACGATACGCAAGACGATTTAACTTGGATCAACAAATATGGAAAGGCTACAGGTAGCCGCATCAATGTTGAGAAGTCAATGGCCATGAATATCGGTGTCGGGGTAACAGAAGAACATGTTGCGCCCTTACAACTCAAGGATACTTTGAAATGCTTTGGTGTTGTATTTACCGACGACGTTCGTCACACAGCGGCTTACAACTACAAGAGACATATACAGACAATCCGGACAGCAGTCAGAGGGAAAATTATACAGGCTGTAGACATGATCCATCGTGTCACTTATGTTAAAACATACAAGGCGTCACGAATTCCTCACCTTGCACAAGTCTTTCCGACGCCGATGGTGATAGCACGGCGCATATTGGCTGCGTTCGGTAGCTTCGTCAGTGCGGGACTACTCTTCAAAGTAAGATATGAAACCCTCACCCTCCCTCCCTGTATGGGAGGTCTAGGTCTTGCACATTTTCGTGATCGAGCTGTGGCACTACACATCAGCTCCATGTTAAAATTGTGGAGACGACAGCAGACATCACTGACAGGTATCTTAATAGAAGAAGTAGCACCGAGGTCTCAAACAACACCGTCAACGGTAAAGCACACCTCGCAGTCCCTTCACCACATCACCGCCTTGTTTATAGAATACAGTTACGTTCAGACGGCACTGCCGGAAACCAGACCTGAGGCGACTCGCGACATCTATCGAATATTAAGGTCCACAAGAAATAGCAATATTATTGAGAAGAAGTACACAAATCTTAAATGGCCGGTGGTATGGTGATCGATACACCACGTTTTCCTGGACACGGAAACACGTTCCATGTGGTACCTGACAGTTAATGGTAAACAAGCAACACAATCTATACTCCACTCTATACATTATGCCCTCAGTGTTGAGTCCTGGACGACGATGAACACCGGCTAATTTGTGTCCCAGCAGCAGACGTCTGGCGTTCGGGGCAACAGACAACAGCTTTCTTTCTTCGAGTGGGGCAACAAGACATTGGACCACGTACAGTGTTCTTCCCTGACAGGACGTACTATCCACGTACTAAACCGAATGCGGTAACATGGATTCGAGGACAACTGGTGCTCTATTTAAACAGAGATAGCCCCAAGAATGTATTAGGCTTTTGGATCTACTTAGAAGAACGACATAGGAAGATTGTACATAATCTAAGTATAGACAGTATTTTTCTATTTTTTATGGAGTGCGTTTCAGGACCCGCCGCACAGCTGCAACGTCCCGGGTAAGAAAAAATATCAAACCGAAGAAGGAACGAACATGTGATATGAAAAAGTAACTAACCCTAGTATACGAGAAGACGTACCATGGCGATGGATTTGGAATAACACTCTGCACCGTGCTGTGTGTTTGTTTATTTATGACTAGATGACCCGGTGAACTTCGTATCACTTACCTCTTAATATAAATCATACTAATTTAAATCATATGTATTTCAGACCCAGTAGCTTTATAAAGACATTTGCTTTGAACGTTAAATGTGCAAAATTTTATCGAAATCGTAGGAATGATATTGATATCCAAAAGAAAAGAGCTCTTTCAGTTTTCCACAAATTTTCTTGACAACTATTTCAAACGTTTACTTCACTCAAACCTTCCTCTCGCTATGAACGTCAAATATGCAAAATTTTATCGCAACCAGACGAATGATTTTGATATCCCTTTGAAAAAAGCCCCTTCAGTTTCTCGCGAATTTCCAAATTTTCCGGGTAACTTTCCCGATTTATTAGTTCATAAGAACGTTCATCTTTCGTTGAACGTCAAATGATCAAAATTTTATCGCAAGCGGATGGACAGTTCTCAACTTATAGTATTGAGTACATTTAGAAACACAATGAAAAAGAAACTTGGTTCGAATATTGCGACTTTTCTTATTAACTGTCTCTATTTTTTTTAGTGAAAACTTTCCAAGACCATAATGAACAAAACAGCAAAAGAATTACCCCTCTCCGTCGTGCAAAAAGTCAGTTATAGTGCTGAATTAAATAAAAAACACATTAAACACGCACCTTCAGTTTTTCTCAAATTTTCCAATTTTCCGGTAGATTTTTCCAAAAAAAATTTCATACAAACCTCGTCCTGTCAAGCCGTACTCAAGTGATGCTCTTACAACCATGTGGCAATTTATTTTTATTCGTAGAAAAAAATCACTTTCGGTTTTTCCTAAATTTTCCTACTTTCCGGACGACGTTTGCAAATTTTTATTTGATGCGAACCTTCATCTTGCTTTCAATATGAAATGTACAAAATTTTATCGCAATTGGACGAACGGTATTGATAGCTCACTGAAAAAACCTGTTACAGTTTTTCCCGATTTTCCTCTTTTCCGAACAACTTTTCCATATTTTATCACCGTTTAAACCCTCCCTGGACTTGCACGAATATTTCAAGACTAAAATTAGTCAAATCGACTCACTCGTTATCGAGTTGTACCGGGACAAACGAACAGCAATTCATTTTTATGTATATAGATATGAGAGAAGGCAGTGAAGTTTCTGTATGAGTTTTGCGCGCGGTGAACATCTTAAAATACCTCTATAAGAAGAATTATGTTGTCCACAATCTAATAAAATAGCCTCAGCCTATCCTAATAAATTTATTCCTTTTTCCTTTCATTTTTTTCATCGTTAAAAAAAAAAAAAAAAAAAAAAAAAAAGGCTGAGATGACAAGCTAAAAAAAATATGGCGCCCAACCTCTATAAGAAGAATTAGGTCTACAATAAATAAAGGTCAAATCTTATAAAATAGCCTTAGCCTATCCTAATAAATTTATTCCTTTTTCATTTTTTTCATCGTTAAAAAAAAGGCTGAGATGACAAGATAAAAAAAATATGGCGCCCAACTGAAAAAAGAAAAAAAAAAAATAATAATAAAAAAAAAGAAAAGAAAAAGAAAAATAGCGTGTCTGCTTCTTGAAGTGATCCGGTTCTAATCGTTCCACCTACCTCAGAATTTTTTCTTTTCGAAATGCGTGGGCAATTCTAAAATTTACCGCAAGAAGGTTTTTCAGTAATGAGAAAAAAGGAATATGAAAAAAAAGGCATCATTATGCAGAGCCTGCGGTTGCTCCCCGTCGATGGTTCAAGTCCTCCCTCGAGCGTGGATGTGTGTGTGTGTGTGTGTGTGTGTGTGCGTGGTGCTGAGGTTAGTTTAGTTTACGTAGTTTATGAGCCTAATGAATGATAACTACATTGTTAAGTTCCATATATTTACGAACATTTGAACATTCTAATGCGGGAAAAGACGCGGGTGAAAGCTAGTTTTACGTAATTGATTGCAGGTGATTTTCTACACTTTTCTATGTACCAAGGTTGTCAAGGTGAGCTTAATGTTCAAATGTTTGTATAGCTTATCGGACTTAACTACGACCGTAGTGGCCGTGCAGACCGTGACTGATGCGCCGCAGTCCCCTCGGCCAACCCGGCCGGCATGAGTTTAATATTAATAATAATTTAATTTACGTAGAAGTTTGCGATTTTGACATGGCAATTTTTTTTTGTTTTGTTAAGATTACCAGCTCCTGCAGGTTATGTTGCCATCATTGTTTCAGGTTCAAATTTTCAAGTGTTTTTTAAGCCTACGGGACTTAGCGCCTCAATGTACTTGGCCACTCCGCCGTGGCATTGTTTCAGTTTTCACACATTGATCTCAGGACATTGGAAACTTAATATATATATATATATATATATATATATATATATATATATATATATATATATATATATATATATATATAGTTGTTACATAGGTCTATAATTGCCCCACTTTTATTTTTATTTTGGCAAGGCTATCTGATATTTCTACGCTAAAAGGTGTAGTGCAATGGTTTTTGTGTTTACTATTTCTGGTACCGAGTGTGTAGAATAGGTGAAATTCTATGATTTTCCCGTTCGAAAAAGTTCTTAACTGTATTAACTAAATTGGCACTATTCGCCTTCATGAAGCTCCTTCCGTTCTTAGTGACATTGTGTGGTTGTAGTTACTATGGAAACATACTAAAGCTAGTTGCAGATTGGTGTCCATTGTAATTTTATTGCATTTCCAGCGACTTCCTACGATCACATCAAAAACTGCAACGACGGGATATTAGTAACTGCCTGGCCAGAATGTGACAATGTCGGGTTGGCTCCATCACTCTCCTCTTAATGGTCCGCTTGTATGGATGTCGATAGGGCTCTTGAGATGAACCCTTGGCCGGTTATCGTGGTACATCCCAGTGCTTCTCTTTCCAGGTAGTTGGATGTACGTTTTGTTTGACGCCACGCCTGGAAGGAATGTGTACCTTCTGAGTTGCACCTGATAGTGAGCTGAGCTGTTCCAAGAAGACAAACAGTCGTCGTTCCGCGAAAGACCGCTCTTTTCTTCAGCAAACACGAAATCAGCTTTAGTCTGCCGGTGCCGATATGCATCCTCCTACACTGCTGCCTACAACGACTGTAGCTCTGTATATTACAATAAAATGAAGCAAAACACATGAGATTCCACTCAAAAATATCTTGCTTTTATAATCAATATTCGTTTGTTAATATGAACCAATGTGGCTATTACAATATTTATATGAAACTTTTTTATTGAAATTTATTCGTCAACATCTCGACCTACATCTAAATCTACATACATACCCTGGAAATTACATTTAAGTTCAAGGTAGAAGATTCATCGAGCCACTTTTATGATATTGCACTACCGTTCCATTCACTAATAGCGCGCGGAAAAAAGAACTAAATATTTCAGTTTTCGAACGGATTTATCTTATTACGGTGATCATGTCACCCTCTGTGAGTGCTAACAAAATGTATTCGCATTCGGAGGAGAAAGTTGGCGAAAGAAATTTCGAAAATAGATCTCACCGCAACGAATAACGTCTTCTCACGGCAGCTCGTGCATCGTTTCCGTGACACTCTCTCCCCTGTAGCTGCCCTTCTGTGAACTTTCCCTCAGATCCACCTGGTGATGATCCTTCAATGAGCAGCAAAAAATACAAATAGGGAGCACAAGTGTGGTTCAGGCAGTTTATTTAGTGGAAGTATTGCGGTTTCAGCAAGTCTCTCTTGCCATTTTAGGGGTTTTACATAATTAAATATTACATAGTAATATTTCGTCATTTCAGTAATACAATATCCGGAAAATGCAACAGAAACTTGCAGAATCCGATTGACAATAAATATCAATAAAAAAGTTTAAAGTAATTTTTTTGAAAAGCTATATTCATACGCCGATTTCATTATAAACAGTTCTATCGTTTCCCCGCCTGGCATGGTGCCAATCAGATAATTTATCTTAATTTTAAGACTTTGTATTCCATTTTAATAATTTATATTACTTTCAGACTCAGTCAGCTTTTTTACTCTTGCTTGGTATAATTCAAGCTGTACGTTATGAGTACTATAATACGTTACGGACAATTTTACAATATCAAGCAACAATGGAAAGTACTGGCAAAACATTCAGTTGTCCTTTCCACGTCGCTCAAAGACAGAGGAACTAGTGCTTTGGTGTACCGCCTACACAATTTTTATTTTAAATTTGATTACTTGATGATCAAATCAAATCAAATGTTTGTAAATCTAACGGACCAAACTGCGTGGTCATCAGTTCGTATCTTGATGATCCACAGCATGTATACAGGGTGTTTCACTAAGTGTGTTTGGCTCTGTAACTTATAAAATAATAGGTGACGGGAAATTGTAATGCGGTAGGTCAACACAAGAAATGTTACACTTTCTGCGGAGCTATGAACATAGTTTATTGTATCATTTTCCAAAGAGTTATACCACAAAGATATAATTTTTAAATGGAACAATAGTTTTTGCTGTCCTGTATTGGATTGGTTTAAACCAGCTGCGTCCAAATCAATTTAAACTACATTCCTATCACTGTTAGTTTGTGAGCTACAACCCTTCAAAGTTCCGGGGGCGGAGGCTGCGATAGCGTAGCTAACTGGCCGAGTGGCTATCCCCTGGGGCACGGCCCACTGTCTCATGACCACCAGCCAGTCAGCAACGCTGTCGTAGCCTCCGCCCCAAACTTTGAAGGGTTGTAGCTCCCAAACTAACAGTGATAGGAATGTAGTTTAAATTGATTTGGACGCAGCTGGTATGAACGAATCGAATGCACTATAGAAAAAACTATTGTTCCATTTAAAAAATTATATCTTTGTGCTGTAACTGTTTGGAAAATGATACAATAAACTATGTTCATAGCTACGCAGAAAGTGTAACATTTCTTGTGTTGACCTACCGCATTAAAATTTCCCGTTACCTATTATTTTATAAGTTACAGAGGCAAACACACTTAGTGAAACACCCTGTATATTTCCCAAATGAAAAGATGATCCGTAATAGGCTTACGAATGTTTTTTTATTTAGCAATTATTTAATTTGGACAATATTATGTTAACTTGAAAATGTCAAAATGAGTGAATCGAAAAATAAAAAAAAGATAGCCTATTATGGAGTAGGTTTTCATTTATGATATTTCATTATATGATGCAAAGAGCACTGTAAACTGCTAACTCGTTGACTGCCAAACGCTTAGTGACGGATGTTTCACCGCTAGGCCAGAGCAGTTTGTTTGGTTGGGACAGGGGGGACTAACTGCTAAGGTCATCAGTCCCTCCTGGTGGGAAGGGGAAGGAGTGAGGATAGGGAAGGAGGGGAAAGGAAATGCAGTCCAGGTAGGAAAGAATGAAGGACGACTGCATTAGCTCGGGATCCCATGCTCACCACGCACATACGAAATAACCATTAGGGGGGAGGGGGCAGATAGGTGTGGCCGCCTGGCGTACTTCCAACAGAAATACTCTGGATGTGATTCAGAAATATCATTTCCGCGTATTAAAACTAAGCTTTGCTAAAAATCGGCTATTAGGTACGTTGTTTCTGTGCTTTTGAAATTATTCTTATTAGACGATAAGATGCAAGTTCAATACCTATTAGACCTATACACTGACAGTATGACCAGCTACCTAACAGCCCGTAAGTCTACATTTTGCACAAATAACAGCAGCGACGTGGCTAAGAATGGAAACAATGAGGTATTGATAGTCCATTAGAGGTAGCTGGTACCACAGCTGCACACACTCCTGTTGCTTGGGTTCTGAGGACATCCTCCGATCTTACTGCCGGCTGGCGAAATTGGTGAAGACTGCTAGCCTCGCGCGCGGGGTGCTAGCAGAGCTTCCAATTTGCAGCGTTGTTCCCAGAGTGGATCGGGGTCCTTTGGCTTGGAACCGAGGGGAGCCACTCAGAGACTTCGTTGACTCTGTGACGATCGTGGTTGCAGATTTCTGGGCTTATGTTATCGGGTGGACAATTGTGGGGATCCCCTTGATAGATCAGAAGTGCACTACCAAAAGGAAGCAGATACTGGGTAGCGGAGCATTTGTGGAGTACTAGTTGATGTGCAGACAATGAAATCAGGCCGCAATTAGAAGAACTCTTAGACTGTCGAAATATTAGCAGTAAATTCTAAGAGTATTTGAAACGAAGTGCAGCCTCATGAACTACAGACATTGCCGAGGTGGGGGTGGCTTGAGTGGTGCAAACACTGGAAGGGGTGTCTACGGAGATGCCAGACAAACGTGTGGATCCTGAAGAGGGGCAGCAGCGTTTTCAGTAGTTATGGCGGCAACAGTCTGGATGATTGACTGAGCTGGCCTCGTAATATCAGCTACCGTGGCTTTGCCATGCAGTAACTGCAATCGACTGAAAGCGAGGGGAAAATACAGTCCTTAATTTACCAGAGGACATGCAACTCTACTGTATGAATTTTGAATTTATTATGATGCAGTAGTCGTTGGTAAGAGATTTAGAAGGTAAAGTAGTGCCCCATTGGGATCTCCAGCACTGGACTATTTGGGAGGATTTCGTCAAAAAAAAAAAAAAAAAAAAAAAAAAAAAAAAAAAAAAAAAAAAAGTGGCATTCTACCATTACAGATTAGAGCACGAAATGTTCTATTCCTTGTTCGAGTAGGTAAGTTAGAAACTTGAAAAGAGAAATGGGTAGGTTGAAGTTATGTACGATGGGGATAAGGAGAAGTTTGGTGGCAGGATGAACAGGATTTCTGGTCCGGTGTGTACAGAGTTATAAATACAAAATCAATTGTTGGTAACACAGGAGTAGGTCTCATAATGAATAAGAAAATCGAAATGCGCGGAAGTTACTGTGAACAGCATAGCCAATGGATTATCATAGCAAAGATAGACACGAAGCCAACACCGACCACTGTAGTACAAGTTTATATGCCAACTAGCTCTGACGATGGTGAGGAGATCTAAGAAATGTATGAGGAGATAAAGGAAATTATTCAGAGAGTTAAGTGGGAGGAAAACTTAATTTTGATGAGGAACTGGTACTAGGTAGTAAAAAGGGAAGAGAAGGAAGTGTATTATGTGAATATGTACTGGAGGAAAAGAATGAAAGAGAATATCGGCAGATAGAATTTTTGTGCAGGGCATAATTTAATCATCACAAACACTTGGTTTAATCATAATAAAAGAAGGTTGTTTCGTGGAAGATACGAGGAGACTCTGGAAGGTACCAGATTGACTTTATAATGGTAAGGCATAGATTTAAAAACCAGCTTTAAACTGTAAGACCTATCCAGGGCAGATATAGACTCTGATCATAACTCACTGGTTATGGACTGAAAAAAAGGTAGAAGCTTAAGGAGATGAAATCTGGACAAATTGAAGGAAAGAGTCCAGAGGTGATTGAGAGTTTCAGAGAGAGCCTTAGGCAAGGATTAAGCGAAACAGGGGAAAGTAATACAGTTGAAGGAGATTGGGTAGCTCTGAGGCACAAAGTATTGAGGGCCGCAGAGGAGCATATAAGCAAGACGACAGGCCTAATAGAAATCCCTGGACTACTCAGGAGGTACTGAACGTATTTGATGAAAGGAGAAAATATAAATATGCATCAAGTGAAGCAAGAAAAAGGGAGCACAGAAATCTGAAAGATGAAGTTGACAGGAACTGCAGAATAGTTAAGCCAGAGGTCAAAGGCTAGACCGTAGTAGAATGTACATGTACGGGAAAGATAGATTGTACCTACAGGAAAATAAATGAGACATTTGGAGAAAATAGCCGGCCGCGGTGGCCGAGGTGACTGAGGCGCTCCAGTCACGGTCAGCACGGCCACTACGGTCGGGGGTTCGAATCCCCCCTCGGGCATGGATATTTGTGCCGTCCTAGTTCGTAAGTAGTTCATAAGTAGTTTGTAAGTTTAGGGACTGATGCCCCGTAGTTAAGTCCCATAAGCTTAACAAACATTTGAACATTTGGAGAAAATGAAACGAGCGTCAGCACGGGCGCTGATGACCGCGATGTTGAGCGAACTAAAGCTCCAATAACAACAACCAGCGTCAGCAATAACAAGAAACAAGGCCCCTGTGGTAGTGTTATTCCGTGTGAACTGTGGATATCGTTAGGAGAGGAAGTCTTGATGAAATTAAAAAAAAAAGTTCATATGTTTGTTAAGCTTAATAGACTTAACTGCAGGATCATTAGTCCCTAAACTTACAAACTACTTATGAACTACCTTACACTAAAGACGACACAAACATCCATGCCCGAAGGGGGATTCGAACCCCTGGCCGTTGCGGCCGTGCAGATTATGACTGGCGCGCCGCAGACCGCTCGGCCACTGCAGCCGGCTTTTGATGAAATTGTTCCACCTGACATGCAAGATATATGAGAGAGGGGAAATACCATCCGACTCCAAGAAAAGTATAGTAAGTCCATTTCCAAAGAAAGGAAATGCAGACAAATGTGAAAATTACAGAATTATCAGTTTAATAAATCGTGGATGCAAAATACTAATACGAATTATTTACAGACGAAAGGAAAAACTATTTGAATCTGACCTCGGGGAAGATCAGTTTGGATTTATGAGAAATGTGGGAACACGGAAGGCAATATTCTTATATTTTAGAAGGTAGGTTATAGAAATGCAAACGTATGATTTTAGTATTTGTAGATATGGGAAAAGCTTTTGACAACGTTGAATGGCATACACTCTTTCAATTATAGACATATAATTGCCGGCCGCAGTGGCCGAGAGGTCTGCGGCGTGCCAGTTATGGTCTGCTTGGCCGCTGCGGTCGGGGATTCGAATCCCCTCTCTGGCATGGATGTTTGTGCCGTCTTTAGTATAAGCTAGTTCATAAGTAGTTTGTAAGTTTAGGGACTGATGACCCCGTAGTTAAGCCCCATAAGCTCTACGAACATTTTGACATATAAATATACCAATGTGCTGCTATTTGTCATTTGTTTTATTATACGTATTGTGATGAACCCATATTATCTAAAGTGCCATCTTCAGACAATCTGTGAAATAAATATATAATTGGTTTACATAACATTTGTCGTTTCGTTTTTATGTAGACAGACTGTTTTTCGATACACAAATTTTCAACTCACGTCCATATTACATCAGTGGGTAACGTTACTCACTCTGTCATATATTTACGGTGAACTTTGGTTTCACGTTTATCTTTCTTAATATTTTAGTGGACCTTTTGTTAACGTATTTGACAACTTGCTGTTTTGATAGTTGGCCAAAGATGTTGTATGGTTGTAGCTGCTACAATTATTTATTTTCGACTATATCTTTGTGTAAAATGTAAACGAAGGCTTCCGCGGCCGTTGTCATTGTTTGATATTTTGACGATGCGGTCCAAAACCCAGAAGAGTTTTATATACTATATCTTTGTGATTGATGAGTCTGTAATATATATCTCTGATTTCTGGATGGTTATGTTTAATCGTTATGTATGGTAAACATAATGTTTTGATCAAGGAGGTTAGAATAAAGGAAGGTGGCGTTACTGATGCTGAGAACAGGATTGTTTGAAGCCAGAAGGGCCACGACTTTGTGCCCCCACGCCCAAAAAAAAAAAAAAAAAAAAAAAAAAAAAAAAAAAAAAAAAAAAAAAAAATTCTCACTTAAACCCTGTGTGAATACTGCCCTTTATACCTAAAGTCACTAAATTCACTGTCAGATCTAAGTATTTACTTCGATTAGACTACCGAGCAAGGTGGCATAGTGTTAACACACGGGATTCGCATTCGGGAGGAGGGTGATTCAAATCCACCTCCTTCCAAGAGATTTAGGTTTTCCGTGATTTCCCTAAATCATTCCAGACAAATGCCACTTGGTACCTTTGAAATGGGCGACCGATTTCCTTCCCCATCCTTATCCAAACAATCCGAGTGTTAACTCTGCCTCTAATGACTACACTGTCGATGTGACGTTAAATCCTAATCTTCATTCTTAGATATGAAGTAGATTTCAATGACTACAACTTCTGTATACACACACTATGTCAAAATTTTTGGGCACCAAAAATGCCAGAGTATTCTGTTTGCTGGTTTCACTTTTTCAATGTTAGGGCATCTCCAGAGAGTCTAACCTCCTTTATTTTGATAGTTGATCAGAGATTCTGTTGTAGCTGCTATGGTATGATTCGTTACTATTTACAAATATATGAATGAAATGGGATGACTGGCAGAACATTTAATACTAGATACAAAGAGCACATCAGAGCCTGGAAGTATGGCACAAACCATTCAACATTTGCCGACCACCTGAAGCAAGAGCACCATAGGCCCAGCACTATAGAAAAAGATATGGAAATCATACAGACTAGTAGAGACAGACACCTACTCCCCTTTCAAGAAAACCTCCACATACACAAAGCCCTATTACACAACAAACAATTACTAAATGAGCAAATAAATATTGGAAAACAAACATTGTATAAAATAATTGAGAAAATCACATAAAACATTCTCCGTCATGCCTGTAGCTATCACAGACTACTTCCACATCTCATACCAGATACCACTACCAACACTCCACAGCTAAGGTCAAATAAAATCTCACAGCCACCTCTCCGCTAAACACGAGACTCTCCGAACGTGTCACACATATTGATATAAAACTCCCAAACTTTCTCGCTCCCTGCTAACAAACACTCAACCTCGTTCCCCTCACGGTTACCCTACATCACATACCAGATTCAACAAAAAACACAATCCGCCGCCCCCCAAACACACACACATACACACACACACACACACACACACACACACATCACACATGCACACTACTTGCATTACCACCACCCAGAAGGTTAATATTACTGCACCACACCTCTATCCATCACTTTTGTCTTCCATCTCACTTCACATCACACCTTACCACATCCAACCACCATTCAGTCATCTTTCCCTACCACTAAACCCCCTACCAATAATAACAACAAGTATAATAATATAATAGTAATAAAAAATAAAATAAAATAATAATAATAATGTTCCCATTAAATATATACATGTATTATTCTGCCACTATTCCAATCCGCTTACATCAAAAATAAATACACCGAAACATAATTTATTATAAAACATAGAGAAAGAACTACATTTGTGAGGTTGGCAACACTCCAATAACACACTGAGCAGAATCAGTAAAAACAAAAACAAACAGTTCTGATCTGTGGAAAACAACTATGAACAGTGAAACAGTGACAGTGAAAGTAGTGAGAAAACGACACAGCATGAAGAAACGGCGGTATTGCACTAAACAAACCGGCATTCCATGATGTGAAGCGAAAAGAAGACAAAATTTCCGTAAGTAACCAGACATTAGGCCTACTTTTCAGGGTCTATTTAAGAACTGTTTTCGATCTAAATAACAAACAAACTGTAGATTTCTATTATTTCAGACCACTGAAGATGTTTTACATTCAATAAAACGAAACGCGTCTGGCGTGAAAAAAAAAATCGCATTTTTATTGTAGTTGAAAAGACGGAAAATCACTGCTAAACATAATTCAAATGTTTGCAGTTAAAAAAATGTTGTATTTCGAGGCGAATTTAAAACTGGTTGGGGTACATTGATCTACGAATAAACAAAAAATATCGTTGTAGAATTGGGCTTCGTTTAGTTCAAATGATATGTTTCGAAAAGATCGAGCAATCGCAATGTGTGTGAGACATGTTGTTAGAAATTTATATCTTTCGCAGCAGTAGTGATCCTTTTTTCGTGTGTATACGGCTCACGGTCGGGGAGAGGCAGCTGTTTCCATCTATAAGAGTGATAATAATATGATATTTCATCGGCATTCTTTCTGTGGCCTTCTACGAGTTTTGTGGTAGCCATCTACTTGTAATATCCGAGATCGGTTTGGGTAAAGGGCGGCTATGTTTTTGATATTCAAGAAGGAGGTGGGTTCTACAGTGTGAATAGAACTTATCTGTCGCAAAAATAGTGTCTGGGAATCATCTAATATTACGTCGGTACGTCAATTTGTTGCCGCAGAAAAAAAAAAAAAATAATATTTCATATGCAAATTAATCACGGGGACGGCGTGTGGATATCGTGGCCTGTGTGTGGCGTCTCCGTAGTCGGCCGACTGAAACGACCTCTGCCGGTAGTGTGAGACACAATAGGGGGGTCCGGCAGCCAGCTCTGCGGACAATGACGCTTTGTCATCGGCCAGCTTCAGAGGAGGATGCTGCTTCATTGTGTAGGCGCTGGGTGAGGGAGAGATGGGATCAGAGCCATCTGTTGTCAGCAGTTAGAACTGATGCTTTCAGTTGAGACAGCCTAGCAACCGATTTCGATGGCCATGGATTGAAAATTCTATATAATTACTAGAGTAATGGGAGTGTATACATATGGCATTGCAGTTGATCTTCTATATGATCCATCTATATGCACATCTAATTTTGGATGCAATATGAGCTCTAATTAAGGTTCTTTTTATCATGTTACCGAACAGAATGCTGTGATTTGACTTTTATATATAAAAACAGGTGCAGTGTATACAGTGTGTTGAACAACATCTCCTCTTCACCTGTGTCGTCGTGTTACTTCTTCGTGTGTCCAGTGACGTTACTCAATGTGATTTTATCGCCACCGTGGCACAGACTGCTTTTAACTGTTTATGTGTCTGTCTCTCTCGCCTGTTCATATGTTTTAAGCAAAAAAATGTTCAAATGTTTGTAAATCTACCGGACCAAACTGCATTGTCATCAGCCCGTAGCTTACAAACTACTTAAACCTAGGTAAACTAACCTATGGACAAACACACACACCCATGCCCCAGGGAGGACTCGAACCTCCACGGCGAGCAACCGCGCGCTCCGCAGTGCGACGCTTTAGACCGCTCGGCTACTCCAGTGTTTTAAGCCTGCACTATTGTCTCCAGTGTCCGGTTTTTAAAGCTTCAATGTTTTTTCTTCATGCCATGTTCATTCATTCCTTGTTTTCATGCTCGTGACATTGTTTACTTTAATCTCACCTTGTCAATTACATGTACGCTCGGCACTAGAGCAGCGCCTGATGCTGCTGCCAGCCTGCCTACTCTGTCGGCATTGAAATAACAATAAAGGAAAAAAAAGTGTGAAGGTGCTCCACCAGATTGGAGGGGCGAAAGTCTTCCAGGGAAACCAGGTATTGGTCTTCCTGCCAATTTGTGCTTCTGCTAGCAATCTCCTAACTACAGAGTCAAATGTAATTATATAATTGCATCCTTTCTATGCTGCTGCTGCTGTTGTTGTCCCTCCAACACTCTGCATCTGAATGACTGCAGACTGTCGGTTGGGATCATGCAGCACTCTGATTGGTCGGTGGTCATGGGGTCATGTGCTGTGCTCCCATTGCTCGGTGGTCATGTAATAGTGGGGTGGGGGTGATGTAGATAGTCCAGTTCCACTCTGGGTGGGGCAAAGTGAACACATGCAAGTGTAATTACAATTGTAACTGAAAATAATTACAAAAAATATGACTGCAATTGCAGTAATTGTAAATGAATAAAAATGCATAATTAAAAAAAACTGCCATTGTAGGTGTTTATGGGATTTCACTGTCCGGGATTTTTCCCCTGGGGTGGGGAGGGGGTAGGCAAGTCTCCACCTGCTAGGAGTGAGAGGGTTTTCCACTGGGGTGGGGGGGATGTGGGTTTTCCCACCCATCTTCTTGGATGATGTCATGGGATTTCCCCAGCCATCATCTTTGATGATGTCACAGAGCTCAAGGTCAAAAACGAGTGCTTGAACCGTCTTTGCCCTACTACTCCCGTGATACCACAAGGCAGTATTCAGTTTTACTATGAGTAGTCATGTTCTGGCCCATCACTGCGAAAGATTAACGTGTGCATATTAATGAAACAGGAATGGACGTCGGTATAAATCATTCAAGAAATACAAAATAGATTCTTTTCAAAGTTTTATTAAACTAGAAATAGATAATATAAAAATGTAGTAACCTTAATAACAAAAGATACTTTGGTATTTTGGACATATGTTGATGCCACAACTGGCAGTAGACAGCATTTCATTTCGAGAGACGCATCACATGTTGATTGGCAAGTGATGCAGGAGATGTGGGTGTTCACCACTTGTGGGAGAGTCGGATACCACCAGAGTAGGTGGGCTTGCCGGCGCCGGGCCCTCGGTAGACCCTCTGCCAGGAGCCGTCCGCGTCCACCCTGGTCCTGCCGTCGTCGCTCTTCCAGACGTTGCCCTCGCCGCGCACCCCCACCACCGTGCCCACGCCTTTCTCTCTGTGTACGTCCACGTCCACTCCGCCGCGGTCCTCCTATACAAAAAAAAAAAAAAAAAAAAAAAAAAAGTGCATGCCGGTAAGTCAAGTTGGTGCAAGTTCGCAGTATGTGACGAATCGTTGAAATATAGCCAACATGCCTTATACAGGGTGTAACATGTATCAGTGTATAACATTCTGGAGGTGTCTCAGGATAGAATATCAATATTTTTAATTGGAACGAACATATAGAAAAATGGTAGAGAAGGCGAACTGAAGGATATGTATAAGAGATCTCACTGTAAATTATGTTATATAGCAACTGATTGACATTACAAGATTATGGCCTTGTAAAATGATTTTATTGGACCAGATGATGCTGACATAGTTCAGCGAAACCGGTCGTCTTAAATAAAAATTGATGATCAGCGATCTTGGCTTTTTTATATCTTCTACAATATCAAAAAACATTAGTTTTCAACGTTTGTGTTTGTGTGGAACAACTGTTTGACACAAGGAAAAAAGAATCAAACATAAAAGTATTGGCAATTTTACATGTTACACACTGTGCAATAATCTGCAATGTATTAAAGAACAAACAGGGATAAGTAAACAACACGATACCGTATTGATAGTGTGGTGGGGCCATTAATTAAGCAGTGCAATGAGCATCGAGAAAGAGCCAATGGATGACTTACTTTGACCACGAAATCTTTATCATAACAACAATCACAAAGCAAGGCTGTCTCTATGTATATATTCCGCGAACAATAAAGAAGTATAATGGTCATTTCTACATTTATTTGTATGTTCTTAATGCTTCAGTAAACTGTGGAATTTTCGTAACATGTAATGGGCTTGAAAGAACAGTTACTGATTGCGATAGAAATGAATGACCATCCAGACATAGTTTATAGATATCCGAAACAGTTCTGTAAGGGAGAGGTAATTAGTACGACCCACAGGAAGACTTGTGAGTGGTACAGACAAAGTTAGCTGAACATCAATAAATGTAATAAAATGTGCAACTCAGTCGGAGATCAAACATGGGAATCGCTAACAACCGTGAACTATGTACGAATTTATGTCTACAATGATTTAAGATGAAGTGACCAGAAAATTATAACTGAATAACTGTGGGGAATACGTCTGTCAACCTAAGATTTATCGGACAGAAAAGGATGATACTTTCAAAACTCTGCTCTCAGAATCTCATATTCGTGCCACATGAAAATTAGATCTCTCTGTAACAGCAAAGACTACAAGAAAGGCTTTGTGTACCACGAGAGGCACACTTTTAATATCTTGAAATCAGTACTAATGGATGAAACATATATTACGTCTACTTTCTGTGAGATATACCTTGGCATGTTGGATTACAGAAATACTGGATTATCGAACCACCTATATTCAGCATAAAACACGCAAATGGAGAGGAAAGTGCACGGCCACTACGGTCGGGGGTTCGAATCCCCCCTCGGGCATGGATATTTGTGCCGTCCTAGATCGTAGGTTGTTCATAAGTAGTTTGTAAGTTTAGGGACTAATGACCCCGTAGTTAAGTCCCATAGGCTATACAAACATTTGAACATTTTTTTGAAGAGGAATGTTACTGCCAAAAAAAGAGAGTTTGCGAGCAGTAAGGCCCTCACCTTGTCCTTGGGTGAAGGGAAGGCGCAGCTGAGCGCCACTGCACTCAGAACGACGAGGAGCACCGCTGCCTTCATGCTGGCTGTATCTGGAACACAGAGGTCTGCGTTAGCGCTGCATTTTCTGATGAACAAACAGGAAGAACGTACTTCAGGGCGAGCTTATTTTAAATGGAACAATATTTTTTTTCTATCGTGTATTGGATTCGTTGACACCAGTTGCGTCCAAATCAATTTAAACTACATTCCTATCACTGTTAGTTTGGGAGCTACAACCCTCCAAAGTTCCGGGGGCGGAGGCTGCGATAACGTAGCTGACTGGCCGAGTGGCTATCCCCTGGGGCAGGGTCCACTGCCTCATGACAACCAGCCAGTCAGCTACTCTGTCGTAGCCTCCGCCCCCTGAACTTTGAAGGTTTGTATCTCCCAAACTAACAGTGATAGGAATGTAGTTTAAATTGATTTGGACGCAACTGGTGTCAACGAATCCAATACACGATAGAAAAAACTATTGTTCCATTTAAAAAATTATATATTTGTGCTGTAACTCTTTGGAAAATGATACAATAAACTATGTTCAATACACGATAGAAAAAACTATTGTCCCATTTAAAAAATTATATATTTGTGCTGTAACTCTTTGGAAAATGATACATTAAACTATGTTCATAGCTCCGCAGAAAGTGTAACATTTCTTGTGTTGACCTACCGCATTCAAATTTCCCGTCACCTATTATTTTATAAGTTACATAGGCAAATACATTTAGTGAAACACCCTGTATAATGTCTTCGGAGGGCAACAAAAATTTGATTTTCAATATTTCATACAGTAAATCGCTTAGTATAATAATTTTAAGTGCTGTCAAAATATATTCAATTTTTAGTGGAGGGAGGGGGTTTGAGGAGAAGACTTATGTAAATAACTGTACTTTTAAATGAGCACTCTATGACTTTTTTCGGTTTTGTTGTTCATATTCACAGGATAAAACCGAAAAAAAGGAAAAGAAAGGGACGCAGAGGTTGGGAAGGGAGTAATACAGGGTTGTAGCCTTTCCCCAATGTTGTTCAATCTGTACACTGAGCAGGCAGTGAAGAAATGGAAAGAGAAATTTGGAGAGGGCATTAAAGTGCAGGGAGAAGAAATAAAAACATTGCGGTTTGCCGATGACATAGTAATTCTGTCAGAGACCGCAAAAGACCTGGAAGAGCAATTGAATGGGATGGACAGTGTCTTCAAAGGAAAATATAAGATGAACATTAATAAGAGTAAAACGAAGGTAATGGAATGCAATGTCAGAAAATCAGGCGATGCTGAAGGAATTAGATTTAGGTAATGAGACAATAAAAGTAGTACATGAATTTTGTTATTTGGGTTGCAAGATAACTTCTGATGGCCGAAGTAAACAAGATATAAAATGCAGAATGGCTTTGGGAACAAAAGCGTTTCTAAAGAAGCGAAACCTGTTAACATCCAATATTAATTTTAATGTTAGGAAGTGTAACATTTCTTGTGTTGACCTACCGCATTAAAATTTCCCGTCACCTATTATTTTATATAAGTTACAGAGGCAAACGCACTTAGTGAAACACCCTGTTTAGGCAATATGCAACTGGAACTCTACCCCTGATCAGCCATTCAGTAATACGGCGAGTAGTAGTTTGTTGAGAACGGATAGTGCCACACGGCAATGGCCACTCGGTCTGCGGCAATATGTCAAGAATTGCCCAGCCGCTCCCGCCGGAGGTTCAAGTCCTCCTTCGGGCGTGGGTTGGTACTTTGGAAGTGTAGGGAGCGATGACATGAGTAGTTCGGTCCCTCAGGTCTTACACAACAACTGAAGAACTTGAGAAGAGGCAGAGCTGCGCGTACTCACTGGCTGTGTGTGGTATGCGGTGGCGCTGGTCGGCTCCTCGGCTGCTGTGCCTGCCACTGCCTGGCCCCCGCCTTTATACAGAGCGGCTTGGCCCGTACTTCCCAGCGGTGCGCCCCCGCCGTGTTCCCGTGAGCAGCCAGCTGCTCAGCTCTCTCTCTCGCGGTTTGGCCCGCTCTGCGTCACCGCTACCTGTGACGTCACCGGTTCCCAGCAGTCGCCCCGTTTCACCGGGCGCGCTGACCGCCGCTGACTCCGCACACGGCCTTGGCCTCGCAGCCTCACCGCTGACAGCTGCTCGGGAGTTACCGTACTTCCTGCCAACGAATAGCTTCGGAGAGCCCAAACACCTTATCGTTTTACTGAGAATGCCGTGTGCGAGGTAAAACGCGTGTGTTATCTTTCTAGAATTGTGTACAAAAAATGGAAAAGGATGTAAGTGCCACAAACTAAGATCTTCAATATTCAAATAAATGTCTTTTAAATATTGGATGACTATTTAATTTTATGAAAAAATACCTTTATATCATAATACCGGGTGATCCAAAAGTCAGTATAATAAATCACGAAAAAAAAGTTTGCTACTACAATCCACTACAAACGAAGCTCTTTAAGATTGTATAAAGTAAAAAGCGATGTCGTTAAGTGGGGTGCCAGGTTCACAGAGGTTGGTAATCTACGTAACTTAGTACGGAGTAGAAAGATTATTTAGAATGTAAAATGCACTTATCGATAATTACGTCGGACTATCAAATATCAAATTGATACACTACACATGGCTGCGTTATTTTAAAAAAATGTTCAAATGTTTGTAGAACTTATGGGACTTAACTACGGGGTTATCAGTCCCTAAGCTTACAAACTACTTACGAACTAACTAAGGCTAAGGACGGCACAAATATCCATGCCCGAGTGGGGATTCGAACCCCCGACCGTAGTGGCCGTGCAGACCGTGACTGGAGCGCCTCAGTCCCCTCGGCCACCGCGGCCGGCTGCGTTATTTTATAACAGTTTTGTTTTTTTTTCAGGTGGGAGATACTTGATACTACTACTTGATACACCTCGATCCAAATCAAGTTGCATAGATACAAAAGATGTTGTTGGAAGAAGATAATAATAAAGTTCAAGTGGATTTTGAAGACGAAGTGAACACGTATATTGTAAACGTAGTTGAAGTTGGACAGGAAGATCCATAAACAGAGGACGACAGTAATGACGTACTCGAAGGAAACGACCATTACTATATGGGAAGGCACAAAGACATAAAATGGAATAAAGTTGTACTATCGCAGAGAGTGTGTTTCAGAGTCCACTATACTATTTGAAAATTGCTTGACCGTGTAGCTGCGGCTAAGGCTGCCAGAACGCCTTCCGAAATCGTGAATTGTCTCATCCAGGACGAATTTTATTATCAGAGTCGAAAATTAACGACTTGAAAACTGAATAATTAATTTTAGGTTGAAAACAAACAATCTGTTCTTGTTCTACGTATTAATTTTTGTTTATTTGCGAATTAGTTTTAGGCTTATTAGGCCATCTTCAAGTAACCATTTGTGAGGCGTCGACAAGAAACGCTAGTGTTTATGTTGCAATCATGTTAAATAAAGATACGACACATAAGACTGCTGTTCTTTGATTACGGCATTAGATGTCAAATTTATCTCTTGCCATGTAGGTTTATGCTGTGTGATCAATAATTTTACCGTAGCTTAGAATGAAATAATATTACGTATGTAACGTGTTGCACTTTGCGCAATCCTAAATTAGAAGGCATTTATCACACAGCATAAACCTACATGGCAAGAGATGAATTTGACAACTAATGTCATAAGCATAATGTCTTATGTGTCATATCTTTATTTAAAATGTTTGCAACATAAGCACTAGCGTTTCTTGTCGATGCCTGGCAAATGTTTAGCTGAAGATGGCCTAATAAGCCGAAAACTATTTCGTAAATTAAAAGAAAAATGGGATTGTTCTGCCAAGAAGTGACGGAAGAATCCATGTATATGAGTAATTAATATTTATATTGATGTTGTGCTAGTATATAGTCCTTCTTTTCTTTAAAGTTACTTTGCACTTATAATATGTTTTGTGGACGGAATTTAATAAATAATAAAGTGAATGAACGATCTTAGCAATTTGATACACAGCACCTGGTATATTTGTGAAAAACACTGTACTCGATGGAAAGCTTCATCTACGTCGTGATCACCAATTTTTATGTTTCTCGCTATTTAGTTTCTGCTACTTCTCGTTACTTTTGTCTGTTCCTCTTAGAGACATTATGTAAGTATACCAATGTGCTGCTGCTATTTTTACGGTTATTTTTTATTATATTGCAATGCATCCATTTCACCTAAAGTGCCACCTTTAGACAATGTTCATATAACATCTATGGGAAATGTCTCGCTGCCATATAACAAAAAGGTAAGCTTTAGTATCACACTTATTTTTCGTAATGATGTCACGTTGCAACGTTGCAGAACTCTTGATGCATAGGCTATCACCTTCCTGAATTTTCACAAGCACTGCACCAATCCAATAACCGCTAGTGTCTGTGTGAAGTTCAGTTTCCGCATTGTCGACGTATAAGACTAGAACTGGTGAGGAAGTTAGAGTCTACTTAAACGTCCGGAAATCTTATTCTTTCGTATCATCCCAGTAAAACTTGGCGTCTCCCTGCAGTAGTTCTTGCAATGGACGTGCCTTGTTGCAAAACGTTTTTATGAAACGACGATAATATGAGCACTGATTGAGGAAACTTCTCATATCACGGATGTACTGAGGGATATTCTGTGACTGCCCTTACTTTTTTCTGGATCAGGACACACATCATCTAGGTGCCCCAGGATTTTTATTTTTTTGGTGACGAAGAGGCACTTCTTTGGATTGAGGCAGAGCCCTACTGTCTGATCACAATTCAACACAATTGACAGGTGGCTTACATGTTCCGCAAATGTCCTTGAGAAAACGACAATGTGATCTAGATAACAAAGACGTCGTCCACTTTGAAGCAAATTGTCCATCATGTGGCCGGGGCATTACATAGTCCAAACGACATGACCTTGAATTCATAGAGGCCATCAGATGTAATAAAAGCAGTCTTCTCCCTGTCACTTTCGTCGAACCTCGATTTGCAAGTAACCTGTCTGCATGTCCATGGTTGAGAAGTATATAGTCCAACGTGTCGTCAATGCGCAGCAATGGGTAGAAATCTTTCTTTGTGATTTTGTTCAGCCGCCGATGACACAGAAACGCCACGTGCCATTCTACTTCTTCTCGAGAACCATCGTAGACGACAAGGGACTCTCTGAAGGTTGAATAATATCATTGTGTAACATATTCACCTCTTCCTCCCGAATTATCCGTCTCCAAGCTGGCGACATTCTGTACAAACGCTGGCTAATTGGTGGATGATCCCCAGTACTGATTTGGTCACAGTCTGCACGACCACTACGGTCGGGGGTTCGAATCCCCCCTCGGGCATGGATATTTGTGCCGTCTTTAATATAAGGTAGTTGATAATTAGTTTGTAAGTTTAGGGACTGATGACCCCGTAGTTAAGTCCCATAAGGTTAACAAACATTTGAATTGATTTGGTGTCTTATCGTGGGCCGTTTCATCTGGCTCCTGCCTGGATGGAATACACCTGAAAATTGGTGTAGTATGGTTATCTCCTGCTGACGTTGTTCTTGCGTGCCGGCCGCAGTGGCCGAGGGGACTGCGGCGCGCAAGTCACGGTCTGCACGGCCACTACGGTCGGGGGTTCGAATCCCCCCTCGGGCATGGATATTTGTGCAGTCCTTAGTGTTAGCTAGTTGATAAGTAGTTTGTAAGTTTAGGGACTGATGACCCCGTAGTTAAGTCCCATAAGCTATACAAACATTTGAATTTTGTTCCTGCGTCAGACCGGGCTCTATTTGCAATGGCGTAGTAGTTTCCTCTAGTGCGTTAACGGCAGTAACAGCACAGCATGACACTTCGTCAATGACATTGAGCTCACCGTCCTGGACTTGTTCAGCTGTTCCAATATACATTCCTTTAGGAATGTTTTGCGATTGCTCGTGAAAAATAGTGAGCAAAAGTTCTCGGCGACCACCTGTAATGCTTATGATAGCCACTGGTATGTAGATTTCCTTTGTTATGCTCTTTAGCTTTTTGCGAACGACAAACACTTCACCGTCCAAAAGGTCTTCTCGGCTGCTGACTGAAACTCTTCTCATTGTTAACGGCGGGATCTCAACATTCTCGACAACAACAGGTGAGTACATGTTACGTGTACTTGTCGGAACGGCTTCCTCAATTTTTAACTCAGATCTTCCACAGTCAATGAAAGCCTGGGATGCCTGAAGGAAGTCCCATCTGAGGATGGCGCTATGGCTACATTCTGTTAAAACGACAAATTCGAAAGGCTGCGTCCTGTTGTTGATAATTATTCTTGCGACACATTTCCTGCCGGTCGGATGTATTTTCCATTTGCGACCTTCAGGTTAGTTGCTCTTTTATCGCAGACGATTGCGACGGTAGTCATTCGACAATACAGAGAAGGAAGCTCCTGGAATGGACTACTGCCCCAATAGGTTGGCCGTCGATGAGATTTACCGATATCTTAGCGACTGTTGTCCATGGAGGATTTTCATCTGCGGCGGCCTCACCTCCGTATATGGTCGTCTCACGTAGTTTTCCTGAACACGGCGGTTAGGCGAACGGCTGGTATCTCTGTAAGGCGAACTTGAACGGCGGCGGTGTGTTGGAGACCGACTACGTCCAGGGTGCGGCGACGGCCTTCGTCCCATAGGTCGACGTTACAGTCGTCTGCAGTTGACTGCCGTTGAAAGGACTGCTCCGAAGGTTTGCGTCTTGCGGCATAATAATTGTCAAATACTCGTCCTCTCTCCCTACAGTATCGAACGACATTTCCGGGAATGCCATAGTGAACACACAATAGCCTGTTGTTGTCTGTCCTCCAGATATCTATCCTCCTGTGAGGCTTCACAGTTGCCGTAGGAGTTGGTTGTGGTCGCGACGGTCGTTTCCTTAGCTGCCGTTTAGCGGCTGCGGCGTAAGTCATAGTAGGGCGAGGCCATTCTTCATGTCGGGTGCGACTGGCGGGGCTGACAGGGCCTATGTTTGAAACACCTCTTCCTCAGCAGCGTCGGCTCCCTCAAGACATACAGGACTGACATCCATGGCCATAATCTGGTGCTCGCTTGGTTCAACAGCCCTAGCTGCCATAAACTGTTGTAACTCTTCTCTCACAATGTGTCGTATGAGAGGAGCAAATTCATGCTGGTCTTTGGCCATAGGTACTGCATTCGGGGATCAATGGTACTTTTTTCGTCCAACCCTCCTCTGTGGCACCTCTTCAATTTTCTGTCACCGTGGTATAAACTCTTTTGTCGTCGGAACGTCTTTTAACAGAAGAGCTTGATACATGTCTTCCCCAATATCCTTCATCGGGCGTGAAACTTTATCAGCCTCCGTCATGTCCGGGTTAACTACGTGGCATAGGCCAAAACACTCTGTATATACGACTGCGTTGACTCACCATGTCGTTGGGTCCTGTTCTTCAATTGCTCTTCCGATAAACGCTCTTGTTGCTGGTGGTCTCCATACGTCAAGTTCTGTCTGGAATTTTCCCCAGCTGTCGAGAATCTGCAAAGAAAAAGCGCTGGAAAGAAGAAAAGCTAGAAACGCATGGATTAAAGAAAGGAACAATATGGTATTGAAGGAAAGATACTACAACCTTCGCCAAGAAACACAAATAATCCTAAGACAAGAGAAAAGGGAATACTATAACAGTATAATAAGAGAGACAGAGGATGATTTCCAACGTCACAGGACAAGGCAGATATATCAAAATATAAAAAGATCCTTTGGTAAATTCATGAAAAGGGAACAATTTATAAAGGATAAGAATGATGAAATATTGATCAACGATAATGACATACAAAAAAGATGGAGACATGCTTTTCACAACCAGTCTTAATTTACATTTGAAGAACCTGTCACAGTTGAGGTAGAAATCACCACCCCACCAATAAACGAAAAATAGCAAGCAATGAAGAAATTAAAGAATAACAAAGCTTGTAGCGAAGACCATATATACGCTGAGTTATTAATGAATGGAGGACCACAACTAGAAGAACAAATACAGTCTTTAATAGAAACAATTTGGAAGAATGAAACCATTCCTGCAGACTGGAAAACCGCAATTGTATGCCATATATTGAAGAAAAATAATACCCTCGTCTATGACAACTACAGAGGAATTGCTTTATTTGATGTCACCTTCAAAATACTATCCATCTGTCAATTAAACAGGCTGATTCCAGTAACAGAAGAATCAATTGGGTACTATCAATGCGGTTTCCACAGAAACAGATCCACATTAGCTCACTAATTCTCTTTAAGACAAGTAAGTGAGAAAGCATGGGAGTTCAATGTAGATGTCCTCATATTATTCGTAGATTTTAAAAAGTCCTATGATAGCATACACAGACAGACCCTCCTAAATATACTGAAGGAATTTGAAATGCCCTCAAAATTAATCCGGTTAGTCAAAATGTGTATACACGAAACTGTACGTCGCATAAAGATACCGGTAGGAGTTACTGAAACTGAAAATTTTAAGGTGTACACTGGACTGAGACAAGGGGATACCATTTCACCTATTTTATTTAACCTTGTCCTAAAGAAGATCGATAGAGAATTTACGAAAACTAATTCACAAGGGATCCAATTATTGAAAAATTTAAGGTGTACACTGGACTAAGACAAGGGGATGCCGTTTCACCTATTTTATTTAACTTTGTCCTAAAGAAGATCGATAGAGAATTTACGAAAATTAATCCACAAGGGATCCAATTACAGGACAGTAACATTACTAGACTTGCCTGTGCAGATGATGTAGCATTAATAAACAATTCCAAAACAGAATTAATCAGAATGATGCAAAATTATTACAAAATTCCCGAGAAAGCAGGATTACAATTAATGAAGAAAAGACAGAATACCTGCTCATAAGTAAGAAAAGGAGAAAAGAGGCACCTTTTACTGTAGCTCGATTCACTTCTAAGACTGTTGTGCGTTTCAAGTACTTAGAAAGTCTTTTCAGTAAAAACAATAGAACAGATATTGAAATAGATGCCCGGTTAGCAACAGCAAACAAGACGCATTTTACTTACCACAAAATTCCAAGGAAAAGATCACTTAGCACCAACTTCAGAATCCGCCTGTATCAATCAACCATTATACCGGTGACGCTATATGCATGTGAAACATTAACGTTTAGAACGGAAGATGAAGAAAAACTCTTAACATTTGAAAGAAAAGTACTAAGGAAAATTTTTGGACCTGTATATGCTGAAAATAACATAGAATGGAGAATAAGAAAAAATGAAGAACTAAGACAGCTGTACAAACACCGTAACATCGCCGAAGTGCTCAAGAAGAGAAAGCTGAACTGGGCAGGCCATATAGCCAGAATGACAGAAGATTAATTACCGTGAATGGCATTCGGCAGAACAATAGTTGGGTCGAGAGGAAGAGGCAGACACAGAAGCAGGTGGCGAGATAACATTCGAGAAGACACAGCCAGCATGAACAGCGACATCAACTGGACACATAGCACACTCAACAGAGATTTGTGGAAGAGGCTCATAGAGCACGCGTATGGTCGATGAGCCCTTACTATATAGAAAGTAAGTAAAGTAAGTCGAACTTGTCTTCGTTATTTTCAAACCACTCCTGGGTTGTCCCAACCAGGTAGAAATATACGTTTGCCAAGCACATAATACCATTTGTTTCGGTCCTGTTCAGCGTCTCCAGAATTTTTAAATGTTTGTTAATGTTATGGGACTTAACTACGGGGTCATCAGTCCCTAAACTTACAAACTACTTATGAACTACTTACGAACTAGGAAGGCACAAATATCCATGTCCTAGGGGGGATTCGAACCCCCGACCGAAGTGGCCGTGCTGACCGTGACTGGAGCGCCTCAGTCACCTCGGCCACCGCGGCCGTCAGCGTCTCCAGAGGACACCGATGAGTGTCTGGTGTTCAGCTGGCTAACCGCTGTTTTCGACCCACGGGTCTTTTGATGACACGGACCTTCGGACGGAGGTAGTCAGTATACCCTTTTTATTTCGGTTCTTGTCCGTGTAGACGACGGCTCTTACCCTGCCTAATCGGAGCCACGACGATGCAGATGTATTGCAGGATGCCCGGCGCCTCCACCAGAAAGTGTCACGTTGCAAACTGCAGGTGATGCGGAATTCGTAGGCTGAGTTAATAGAGCACAACACTTTACACTTTAGTACACGTTTATTGCTAACACAAGCGTACACTCAGTACAGACTGCTTGGAGTGATCCATTATTAATACAAAGATAGAACTTTCTGGAACTTACATGAAACATAAGAAACATGTAGAACATTCTAGAAATAGTCAACACAAAGAAATATTTTTCCCTGTCCGTAAGGGGAGTACAGCGATCTGCGGTGCCAACCACTGCGCCATGCATTCCGTCGGAAGACTCGCATTAATATTGTTATTTGAAGTTCTTTCAACATAGTTGACAGCTTGCTGCTATGACAGTTGCCAACCGTCCGACAAAGAAACTTAAAATCAATTTAGTACTCTGAAAACGCAGGACACCGCACCCGTAAGAACTGTAATGGAAGGCAAAATAAATTGATTCACTAGTCAGCTGACACAGCGTGGTAGTCGGCCTGGTGACTCTAGAAGCTGCTCCTTGGCCCATTAGGCTACCAATGGAGTTAATGTGGCAACTGGACTACATTGTCACCAACAGTATTGGTAGACAGCAGTCTTCCAGATACACGTAGACTGTACAAACCAGCTCTCCTTCATATCAAAGATCAGTCACAGTCTGCACGGCCGCTACGGGCGGGGGTTCGAATCCCCCTCGGGCATGGCTGTTTGTGCCGTCTTTAGTATAAGGTAGTTCATAAGTAGCTTGTAAGTTTAGTAACTGATGACCCTGCAGTTAAGTCCCTCAAGCTTAACAAACATTTGAACATTCGTTTTCATAAACTAAAACTGAAACTGAGCAAGCAGTCATCCTCTGTGAACAGCGTAAGCAATAGATTTGTCACTTCTATTTCGCAAACTTGTAACGTTAATGCGTCTTTCAGGTTTAATGATCTGGCATTATACCCCGTGTACTGTTGTGCGCAGTGTCAACAGTGAATTGCCACCTTATTACACATACACAATAGGCCGAAGCATTCCGTTTGGTTTCTCTCTGGCTGTTCCCGAGTTTTACAAGTCTGCCAGATTAGATATGGTATTGGGGCCAGATGTTTTTTTTTCGATGTGTTATGCAAGAAAATATTTCAGAAGACAAATTTGAAAACTGGCTGTAACCATATATGTTTGGATTTTATTGGTTAAGTTTCCCCCATCTCTACGCAAGTTCTTGTGCAAGCAACATAACTCACGTGAGGCACACATTCAAATACATTATGAAAATAGGACGGCACAAATATCCACGCCCGAGGGGGGATTCGAACCCCCGACCGCAGTGGCCGTGCAGATCGTGACTGGAGCGCTTTAGTCCCCTCGGTCACCGCGGCCGGCATTAGTTTTCTAAAAATGTTCAAATGTTTGTAGAGCTTATGTGACTTAACTACAGGGTCATCAGTCCCTAAACTTACAAACTACTTACGAACTAGCTAATACTAAGGACGGCACAAATATCCACGCCCGAGGGGGGATTCGAACCACCGACCGTAGTTGCCGTGCAGCCCGTGACTGGCGCGCCGCAGTCCCCTAGGCCATCCCGGCCGGCTATTAGTTTTCCAACAGTCATACTACACACAGTAATATATCTTAATATTAAAAGAATCTAGGCCAGACCAACCTACCCGGCCGAATTCCTTCATTTTTGTTTTAAACGAAAGGTATATATCCACAGATTTGTCACCAAGTATCAGAATTAACTTAAGTCTCTCCATCCTTTATTTTTACAAACTATTTTATACTTGCATTGAATATTTTAATCTGTTTGTTTTACGATATCTTCGGTGCAAATTAAGTACGTAATTCTTTTTTGACGTAATAACACTCATCGGATCAAGCTTTTTCATTTGCGCTTTAAATACTTGCATCGATTGATTCTGAAGAAAACTATGTGTGAACATTCAACTTTACTTCAATTTTTTCCCAACGTTTTTGTCATTCCACTAACAGTGCCAAGTATTCGCTTCAGCCCTGTAGTCATTTGTTATTTTCGTCGTCCTAAATGTTTTTTTGTGTCTAATATACTTATGTTCTTCTCGTGATTTGGTATTTTGTAAAATGAGAAGACCCCTCTTAGAGTGGGGGTACGTTGAGCTCTGTTACTCACTTTGTCATTCCTGGTGCCATCTAATGGCATCTTGCAAAGTAGGCGGATCAGTCATTTGTTCAGTGCAGCATGCGAGCTCGACTGTTGCAGACATTGTGAGCAGCAGGTAGCCTGGAGACTGTGCGATGAGTAGACATGTATCTAATCCAGCAAAGGATAAGTGTTGCGTTGGAAGTAATTTATTGGAAATTAGGGGAGGGCAGTGATTCGATGCGGTGGAGCGGCCGAGCGCATTGAGGCGCTATGCTACGAGGCGGGAGGCAGTTCCCCGTCGAGGGTCCGAATCCCCCCTCGGGCATGGATGTTTGTGCCGTCTTTAGTATAAGCTAGTTCATACGTAGTTTGTAAGTTTAGGGACTGATGACACCACAGTTAAGTCCCTTGAGCTCTACAAACATATAAACATTTTCTGGCAATGAGTCTTCTCATACTATACACTCAGAAATTAAGTGCACCAACGCAGGCAAGAGGCCTCCAAGTAAAGTGCGTACGGTTTCCTAAGAGATACCTATGTACTGTAACAAGTATAAACGGCTTCCCTGATATAGACAATTTGAACACCTGTTTCTAATTGTTGATCTAGACCTACACTACTGTTATCAATAGATGTTTAGTTCAATGCACCAATGCAAGACGAAAGGCCTGCTTCTGAACTTCGTACAGTTTCCAAACAAGTATCTACGTCGAAAAACTTACGGGTATGCAGCCAGGTATGAAATTCGACGTCGGCCGATATTTCTATAGGAGACCACCCTGCCGTTTTCAAGGCGAAACTGCAGTCCAGGTCAAAACTAATCCAATCTCATCCATCGAGAACTGATGTTTATTATCGATATTCTGACCGGTTTCCTCTGTGGTCGTGTCGGCGCTGTGTGCTTGCTTGCTCGGTGTGTGTTGTCTTTCCTGTTTACTCATTGAAAACCGAGGTTTTAAAGATCGTTGCACGTTGCTTCCTCACTGCAGTTTCGTCTTGAAAATGACAGGGTTGTCTCCTGCAGAAATATCGGGCGACGTCGAATTCCCTACCTGGCTGCATACCCGTAAGTTTTTGGAATTTGTTATTCGCTAGGAGAAGTTAAGGAATCACACGTTTTTACGCGCTATTAGAATTATAATGAATTTTGAAACACATGCTTCCAATTGTTGATATAGTCCGAAAATACTGCTATCAATAGATATTTCGTTTTTATGTATGTGGTAGTTTGTTATTTTTCAATATTTTTCTGCATGAAAATGTAGCTAATTTAGTTCTTCAGTTCAACAGACTACTGTTGCCGGCCGCGGTGGCCGAGGAGACTGAGGCGCTCCAGTCACGATCTGCACGGCCACTACGGTCGGGGGTTCGAATCCCCCCTCGGGCATGGATATTTGTGCCGTCCTTAGTCTCAGTTAGTTCATAAGTAGTTTGTAAGTTTAGGGACTGATCACCCCGTAGTTAAGTCCCATAGACTATACAAACATTTGAACATTTTGAGACTGCTGTTGTCGAATTGTTGCTGTTGTCTAAATTTGACACACGCTTGTAGTCTTTTGTTCTACTTACATGAGTCATTCAACAATTTTCTCACCAACAGTGCTCAAATGTAATTTCTAGATGACTAACCGACTATACATTTTGTTCTTAAATAGAGAAAATTTATGATATTACTCCTGCCTGTGGTTCCTCTGAAACGAATTATTTGCATGTTTAAGCATTTCACTTAGACGTCTTGTGACACAACAACACAGTGACCAACGGTGCATTCCAGTCATGTGTGCATACAGGGTGATATATAAAACGATGCTTTATGTATTTTTCCTCATTATTTGTATTTTTTGTAATTTATTATGTATTTGCATATTTTGTTTCTGTGATGTATTTGCATTGTCCTGCTAATTTCCATATATGTCAAATATTGTAAATGTAGTAGACACGCTGGGTTAGCAAGGGCTTTGCTATTGTATAGAATCATCTTTGAGTAGGGAGTTTTTTATCGCTGGTAGCGCAGAGGCGCACAGCGAGGAGTCGTCGTTGAGAAGTAGCGGCGGACAGACGGTCTGCTCAGTGGTGTACGGAAAAAGTACGTGGATTGGCATTAGTGGAGGAGACGGCGACGAGGCAGTATTATTCATTCATACGGCCACAGCTCAGATAATTAATAAATGCATCAAGAGGAATACTGTGGGCCCTAAATTGTAATTAACATTCGTAGCCAAGAAGAGCCTGTGTTTGCCAATTGTTAAGTGCCAACAGTCTTCAATCAGCACACCAAATTCAGTAAGATCTGTCCAGTTTGTCTTAGCATGTACAGCTAACCAGCGTATTAGTGATGATTGTTCAATAGCGAACACTGTTATTTATGAACCTGTGTTTGAAAATCATTACCCGTAGTCATTGTCCAGAAAGGTTCCTTCCGCATCCATTGTTTTTCCAAGAATATTCACAAAGTGATAAAAAACTAAAAATCAAAGTCATTAAAGACAATGTGACAGTCGTTGATAAAAAATGTGTTCAGAAAAGTATTACTAAATGTAGTTTATGCCAGTGTTGCTGATCAATAGGTTTGCTAAGTTGAACGAAACTGCTAGATTAATTTTCAATTTCAAGAGATATTTCAATAACAGCGTAAAAGATTAATTGTTTTCCACTGCATATTATTTTGAGGTAAAGTTAGTTTCAACTTGCAAGTATTGACTAGTGAGAATAGTAATTTACAAGTGTTTGAATGCTAATAATTCCTGGTTAAAGAAAGAGTAAAAGTTAATCAGAAGGTTAAATGGTTCTTTTCTAAATATTCAGTGTTATCACGACAAGTCATTAATTAATTTTTGATCTTGCCATTAGTACAGTTAATAGTTCAGTTACAACTTCATTATTGCTAAAGCGCGTGGTATACTCGCTGTAGAATAATTTCTGGTACTTATATAAACAATTAATTATTTGAAGCTGTAAGTAGTAAGTATTAAGGTGAGAGTTTTGCATGATTTGCTGCATGTTGCATTTCCGCGGCTATGGCTTGCATTTCGCTTGCTTACATTGAACCTTGTGTTAGTGAACTATTTCTCAGTAATTAGTATATTGTCAGTGTCTTTTGTACCGGATTTGATGCACATACTGTGATTCACGGCCCACCAAAATTTTACGTAATTTTTCACGTTTGTTAATTAACTTTGCTATTATTGACATCCCACCAAATTATTTGCTCCTACATCGAGCTGGCGACCGTAAATCAATAAGTTATTCCCTTTTTCCAAATTAATCCCTGTGTTCCGTTTGTTCCGCAATTTTTTCATTTAAACATTAATAATTTTATTCCAAATTTTACCTTCCACTGTCTTTATTCCTATCGATCGTTGTTGTCTACCAAAGAGGTGCAGCAACGTTCCGGTTATAGCCTCCACTACATCATCGGCTTCATTACCGATAGCTTTTCCACCAAATTTAGATAATTAGGCATACGGGTCATTTTTCTAATTACCATATACTAACCGGTGGTGTAGGAAGGGAAGGGTTATAGTCTGTTGCATATCATGATCGTTGTCCGACATGTCGCTCTTGCAGATTTTTTTTCCTATCATTTTCTTCTGGTTTCCTTATGTGACTAATAAATGTGAAAAGAAAATTGCTATAGATATAGAAATCCACTTTACACTCACTTTGTATGATAACGAACTTTGTGGTCTATTTTCAATTGTGAGGAACGATGTACTGTAGCAGATGTTTTTTAAGCATTGTTGTGTTTAGTCTTTGGTCTGAGCTTTGTAGATTTACCATAAACTGGTTGTGGACAAACGCTGGCTTATTTTACTATCTCATTTTCATGTGAGGGAGTATAGGACGATGGTGTTACATACAAGAAAACAGAAACAGTTGATAAAAAACGTTTTTATTAGGTGTCTGTGAATTGCATGAACAGGCAAATAAATGTAAATTGCAACATGGCGTATAATACAAATGAAGAAATGAGAGTCACGTCGGATGAAACATGGCACGCCGGCGACAGGGTGGAGGCCCTGGGCCTAGCGCGGCAGCCAGTCAGTGGCGAGTGTTCACCACCTGTGCGAGAGCCGGACGCCGCCGGAGTAGGTGGGCTTGCCGGCTCCGGGCCCGCGGTAGACCCTCTGCCAGGAGCCGTCCGCGTCCACGCTGGTCCTGCCGTCGCCGCTCTTCCAGACGTTGCCCTGGCCGTGGGCGCCCACCACCGTGCCCACGCCCTTCTCCCTGTGCACGTCCACCTCCACTCCGCCGCGGTCCTCCTGGGAAACATTGGACACATCGCAGAAATTAAACTAATCTCCGTGTAGGGACCTAGAGCCAACACGATATCGACCAGCTTTTCATCTTCATCAACAACAATCCGAATTTAACATACTAATCACTCACAGCAATAAACTTTGGATTCCGTAAAAGATCAGGAGGAGCAGAAACGCTAATGGGTACTTGTTAAAAGGAAGCTTGGAGTTTAACGTCCCATCGACAGCGTGGTCATTAGAGATGGAGCTTACGCTCGGAGTATTTGGGTAATGATGTGGAAGGAAATCGTCCATGCCCTTTCAAAGGAACCATCCCGGCATTTGCCTGGAGTGATTTAGGGAACTCACGGAGAACCAAAATCTGGATGGCCAGAGGTGGATTTGAACCACCGTCCTTCCGAATGCGAGTCCAGTGTGTTACCACTGCGCCAGCTTGCTCGGTCGGGTACTTGTTAGTCATGGTCTAGAACATGGGAAGAAGCCAGATGCACAAAAAGATAAAATGTAATGATAGTGCTCGAGAAACGTTCTTTCATTTAATTTTTTAGCACAAGAAATACTAGATGTAAATAAAATATCAGTTAAAGTAGTCAGTTGAAGATTAATGAAATAGAGAATGGATTGTCAATGCAACATGTTTTCACTAAAATAGTTTAAGAAACGAAGTGGGAATAGTGAACTGCGCTTTGCACACAAACTATCATCATCTCAATGCCATATGGGCTCAAAAGAGAATTGAGAGTAAATACCGAATCCAGTTACACTCAGAAAGAGAAACTGCTCTCTCTGAAGTTATGGGAAACTCCATTTCAAAGCCAAAGATGTAACATCAGTAATATAGAATAGAGAGTTTCTTTGGCTAGTTTGATAAACAGACGAGGCGAAATGCCCAAAATAAATGATTATTTGGAGGAGCGAAAAAAGTAAAACGAGGTTTCCTTGAAACACTCAGACGATTTTCAATAGAAATAGTGAAGTGAGCAGCAACTTCGATCAACAGGCGTCAGAACAGATTTTGTTGATGATTAACTTCAGTATCGATTATTCAGTCAGAGATTCTCAGCAATCAGACAGTTTAACGCAAAGATCTTAAAGCATTGACAAAAAAGCGAAGTATTGTGGTAATCCAATCATATTGGCATATTATACTGCACCTAACCTTCCATATTTAATCCAGATACACCACGGTCTCATCTTTAAAATGTCAACTAAAATCATTCATTAAACAAACAGAATAGAAGAAAAATGTCATCGATATAGTCTATTGACATTTGACTGACTTAATTTGACATTCGTTCTCCTTCCTACACAAAAACATCGGTTTTATTTTAAGAAATAAGAGTCTCTTACAGCTCAGAGAATTAACTGTGCCTTACCTTGTCCTTGGGAGACGGGTGGGCACAGCTGAGCACGACGGCACTCAAGACGAGGAACACAACGGCTGCCTTCATATTGGCTCACTCTGGAACAGAAAATTTGGTTGAAGACATTTCCAAATACACACTCGTGGAAATAGTGCTTATCATAAACTAGGCTCTTTGAAGAAGCGGCAAAACCAAAATCCGGAACCTCAAAAGTACCACAGTGCAGACTGAAATTTGCTGATAGGGGGATTATTATTTTCTTCATTAAATTACAAAGTCGATACTCGTGTGTTTCAGAACAAAGCCGTCAAGCCCTAATGATACTGGTGAACTATTTGTAGGGTCAGTGTATGGACAGAGGGAGGAAGAGCGTATGACAATATTGTACCCTGTGACGTGACTAAACCCGTGGTGAAGCCATTTCATTCGGCACAGACTTGGTACTGAGAACGTTTGGCTTCTTGTGAGATGGGTAGTGATCTTCATATCACACACTACTACCAATTTCACTACTGGGCATATTTTCCCATCGCCCTAAACAGTGATGTCATCCTACGTTTTACTCTGTAATGCAGTATTTAAAACTTAGATAGCAATAAAATAGTCTAAGAGCATTCTGATTACACTATTTCTCTATAATCGTAAATAAAACAGGATGATCGGATTATTTGTAATACTTTTCAGTTGGAACAAATGTCCAAACTTCTGAGCAGTTCAGCATCTTCCTTAGAATGATAACCGAAATGACGATTACAGCCACTATGTCAGATAAGTATACTTTTGAACACATTGGAGGTACAAATATTTAGTATTAATGAATGTGACCTGAGTCGAAACGGAAATTCTTCGGTTTGTAGTGTCGACTAGATATCCTCAAGATGCAAAGCTTTGCTTGTAAAGCTACTGTGCCACATGTATTGTAGCAAATATAAAGTTTAAAACTGACTTTAGATCTAAACAGTTAGCGTCTTGATTTTTACACAGTAAGTAATTCGATATACCTTGCAGCTTGCAATATTTATAACATGATACTATTATTTATACCTAGAAAAGATTTTTTTATTCTATTGAGTCCTAAATTATTACCCATTTCCCGTTTAATAAATTCATTAATATAGGAAGTACATTTTTGTAAAACCCTGTATTGTGAAATTTTTTGAATAAAATCGTCTTTTTTGCTTAATAAAATTCTCTTTTAAGGCAATTCATATATTTGCCGCTACATATTACTCTGCGAATCACATTTAAGTGCCAGGTAGAGGGATCACCGAACTACTTTCATTATATTTCTCTAGCGTGCCTTTCATTTTCCGTTTATTTTCCTTATTTTTCATATATATATATTAAATTTTGATTCCTCTGATTTTCAGCATATTTGCTGTAGCCAGCGGAAGATGAACACATAAGTCACGTCTGTTTTTAGTATTGGTAAATAGACTGTGCTGTTGACTCATTGACTTTATGTGTTGATAAATTAGACATCTATCTACGACATCAGAATAGAAGTATAGTAGTAAGTTATTGACTGCTTTACAGCTCAGTTTCTTATTCAAGAAACAAGTGAACAACACTTTGTTATACGAATTCTGTAACAACAAAGATAAGAAGAAGGGAGATGAGAAACGATAGCAAACCGTATAGCTTATGAAAGCTTCAATTACTGTTAATCTAAAATTGCACATCCCGTTCACAAAACGGTAAAGTTACCACTTTAATGCATGAATTTTTATTAGAAGCTATAAACACTACCACGAAAATATATAGTGAGTGTATACTGAGACTTTTTTTTAAATTACTTTGAAATTATTATGCACTACTAGCAACAAACCGCTCATAGCTGTTCAGCTATATAGCTCTATGCTGTACCCGATGAATAAATGTCACTATTGTGCCACTGATCTTCTCATAAAGTATCTCTTAATGTAACGGTAGTATGTGATTGACTACTTTTACATGGCAAAGGACGAATACTAAAGTAAACAAACACACATGTTACGAGTAACTCAAAGCATCTAACTGTCGAAGTGATTCAGTAGCACTCTGCGACTTTTAACTTCTGTGACGTCCTCCTTGCATATGTAACACCACGTATACAAGCAGCTACAATTGAATTTGTGGAACAATGTCAATCAGTATGAGAAATAATGGAAAAAATTAGGTATGTAGCTGATCAGCTGCACTATGCCTTAAAGGGTAAAACCAAAATTGTGCGTAGTTACTAGAAGTGAAAATTAACGTAACCAAGATGGAAGTGACTTAAATTTTAATGCTAGAAAATGAAATAAAGGATCTAGCATTACTACACTCCCAGAAATTTTTATAGCACGTTGAGACTGCTATGGAAGTTGACAACACCAAATATCTCACAGCAACAAGCACTGAGCTTGTCGAATGAGGACCTAAGTAACTCTAGACTTACTTGATGTGTGGCGGTGGTGCGGCTGCTGCTGTTCGCTGGGTGTCTGCATTGTCGCTGCCAGCGGCGCTGCTTTATACCTCGGCGCCTGCTGCGGGCTTTCCTTTAGTGCTTCCCCGCACTGTACACAGACGCCGTTGTTTGCAGACCAGTTAGAGCGCGCTGCGCGTCTGCGCCAGCTGTGACGTCAGCTCCCACCTGACACAGTGCAGTAACCGCCAGGGACTACCCTAACAACAAACCTGATGAAAACAAACACGATGCCATGATTTGTCCATATTCTTAGCACATGTTTACACAGATGTTCGTACGCTATTGGGAGAATGTCCCAGTTACTATTGTTACTCTAAATGGATTAATAGTTGTGACCTCTTTATATATGGCGTTGAGACATCGTATAAGATACCGCTTTTATTCAGCTACGAAAAGTATTTTACTTATTTTTTAAGGTTGAAAACAAACAAACTTTTTCTGTTCTACTAATTAATTTACTAACTAGTTTTCGGCTTATTAGGCCATCATCAGGTAAACTGTTGACATGCGCCGACAAAGACGCTATTGCTTCGGTTCTGAAATATGGTAAAACAAATATACAACACACGGATTAATCGGTCTTTGCATATGACATTTGTTGGAATTGCAAACAATATCTGTTGCCATGTAGAATTATGTTCACGTAATCAGTGGCATCCTTAACATTTTTACATTGTAATTTCCGAGTAAACAGGGTGAAACACATTACATATCAAATATTAATGAATTAAAAACTATGTTAACATTATTGACATTGTAGCATATGTTGAGATCGTCACTTAAGGTGTACATTAAATTACTTTTCTACACTGATTTTACAATTTACTTATTTGACAGTATCTGGCAAGATTCACATATTTAAATTACATTTCTTATTACTGTGAAATTTATTATATATATTGTTTTATCTTAAAGTCTAACAGTAAACATGGTAGGAATGGGGACTCTACATGTGACATTAAGATGGTCTGTGGTAGGTAGCTGTTTTATTTACATTATGTGAAGCTTAACAGTGGGGATGTGTTCAACTGTACCTGGTCATTTAGCACTAGCTGGGGATTTTTGCCTAAATGTTTGTTTATTTCCAGTGCTTCCAACAGGTTTAGTTTCCTAGCTTTGTTGGCTATGTGAAACACTTCTGTGTGTACCTGGTATTGTGTCCTTCTTTCAGAACATGTTCAGCAAAGGTGGAGTCTGCTTTCTGTAATCTCCAGCTCATGTTCAGTCAGTCTAATTTCAATTGCCCTGCCTGTTTGACCTATATACAGTTTGCTGCAGTCATTGCATGTGATTTTATAAACCCCACTGTTACTTAATGCATCCCTTGTGCCTTTTCTGTTGAATAGGATGTTAGCTGCGGTGCCTCTTACATAAAATGATGTTTTGTATTTACAGGATGAAATTAGACTGACTGCTATGGTGTACAACGGGAGACTTCGGATAATAATTACACACAGACCATTCGTTTGCGTTCTGTAGTGTTCGCTGCAGAGCTAAATATTAACAAGCACACACACACACACACGTAGAATTATATATACACCGGTAACTTTCCATCCCAATATTCTCCACCCTTTTACCATTATAACCCTTAATCAACAATGCAACCAATAAAAACCATTTTCAAAGAGTTAATATAATTTTCAAAGAGTAATTATTGTTCCGCATTTCGTTTTATATTCTTTAAATTACTAAATATCTATCACATCGCTATAAAACAGTGCCTAAAGCTTCCTCAGGTATAAATTAGTAACTGTATAAATATTTAAGTATCTGCATCTTGTCGTTCGGACGCGATAAGCGTACACCTAACAGACATTCACATTAATATATGTAGACAAATAACTATCCGATCGCCATAAAACCGTGCCTAAAGCCTTCCCCGGGTAGACATTAGTAACTGTAGAAATATTTAGCTCTTGATGTCTTGTGGTTCAGACGTGATAAACGTACACCTAACAGACATTCACATTTATAGATATAGATGTATAGGGTGAATCACCTAACAATTGCACCGCGATTTCAACAGAATAGATTGGTAGTCAAGGAATCGTATTGTTAGGCAATAAACAGATTGTAAATATACCTAGAAAGTACAATTTTTCAAATGGAACAATGGTTGTTTCTATCATGCACAAGAATTTTTGACACCAGCTGTGTACATAGAGTTCTGAATGACATTTCAGTTTCGCAGCTACAACTGTTCAAAGTTTTGGGAGCGTAGCTGACTGGCTGGTAAGGCTTTGGGAGAGCCATGCCTGCGAGAGCAGCGAGGGTAGCTCAGTAGGAGTGTCACAGCGCGATCCGTGAGAGAGCTGCATGGTCTTCAAATAAAAATAAATAAATAAAAGGTCTCGGGTTCGATCCTACACACAGTTTTAATCAGCCTGGATCTTTCATATCATTGCACACTCCGCTTCAGAATTTAAAAAAAAATCATATTGTACTTATATACTGTTTACTACCATCGATTCTCAAACTTTATAAATCTCCTTTAGAGCTCTGACCTCTTTATTGTGTTTTGATAATTTCACCCTATGTAGATAGGAATATATTTTCACATTCAGAGGACAAAGTTGGCGATCGAAATTTCGTGAGGACATCTCGCCGCAAAGAAAACCGCCGTTGTAATGATTTCCACTCCAACTCATGTAGCAGCACTATTGGGAACGCTAGACATCAGCTGTTTTTCAGCCAATGACTTTCCACCAGTTACTACGAACTGTATGCACTGTCAATAAATCTGCAATTATTCCACATATCTTTGACAATATTCCATTGTAATTTCATTTAAAGCCGGTTATGAGGTACTGTGTCCTAAACAGTCTGAAAATCTAGATCGTACAGCATAGTTGGTGTGTCTACAGAGCTGATTGTGTTCCACAAGAAATTTGTTTTCTAAATCCGTCTTAATAAGAGTACATGAATCGGACGGTTAGATGTGTTTCATTAGGTTTGCACACAGTATATTTTTCAATTGAATATATTACTCCTGTTGCCTTTCTTCAATATTGGTGTGATCTGTACAACTTTGTAGACTTTACGTACGGACGTTTTGCTCAGCGAGCGGCTATGTATTACTGTTAGAGTGTAGAATATACCAACATACTGTAAGGGAACATAATAGGCATACAATCTGGACCGGAAGACTTATTTTCGTCAAGCGATTTAAGCTGCTTCTCTGCTCCGAGAATATCTCCTTTTATCATAGTCATGTTCACAACTGTTCTTAAATTGCATTATTGCCTTTTCTTTCGTGAAGGTATTTCGACAGGTGCGTTTGGTAACTCTACTTTAGCATCAGTATTTTTAAGAATCTCTCTTGGTGTTTTCTGCAAAATTTCGAGACAGAATTACGTTGTGCAAACTGTCGTGGAAGTACTCTCTAAGTTTCGACTTATTATAGAGGATTGTTTATCATCGGCTGAGTACGAGTGCCGTGTATGGAATAGATGCGCTCACACGAAACAAGTAGACGTGGCCCTGCAGGATAGTGACAGGGTGCATGAAACCAATGCCAGACTCTTGTACAAGGCAGCTGGTTTTGCAGATTCCACAGATCGCAGAACGCTTTAGAACATGTAGAGAAAATAAAACAAGTCGCAGATGATCAGCATGTCCTATACAGAGCTCGACCACCAGAGACACGACTGAAGTCTAGGAGAAGTTTCCTTGTAACCGTCCAGGACGAACCGCCTGAAAATTTCCCTTTCCCCCAGGTTCAGTGGACCGGCCAAAACTTAAATTTTAAAACCTGGAGAACTTTGAATAGGCTCAGAACGGGGGTCGCCCCAGTAAAAGTAAATATGCTTAAGTGGGGTGTAATCGACCAAACTGATGTAAACTGCGACTATGGAGAAAGTCAAAATATGGAGCACCTTCTTACATGTGAAAATGTCCACACCGGTGTACCTTCGAAGATTTGTGGCTCGCGAATACTAATGGAATAGACGTAGCCCAGTACTGGGCCGATATTCTTTAAATAATCCGGACACGATAAAGTAAAGTAAGCATAGAAGATTGCCATTCTCGGGGAGTTGGCGTTCCTTTAAATGTCGCATGTTTGTTTCGTTGTTCCTGCAACAGTGTTCTGTCTTGTTTCGTCCGTTTTCCCTTAACGAACGGCCGCTTCGAGAACCAGAGCCGCAGACCGCCGCGTGGTCGGTGACGCAGCGTTCTGAGAGGCGGCCGTGACGTCACACAGCAAGCAAAGTGGCGGTGGGGATGCACCGCAGCCAGGCCCTGCCTCTATATAGCGGGACGGCGGCTGTCGTCTGCACTGTACCACACTGACAGCGGAGACACGCACCGTGACAGGTAAGTGCTCCTTCTGCTTATACCGTACAGCCACTTATTGTTAATCAAGGTCGCCGCTGCGTAGTAAGCCACATGCGAAACCTAACCAGTAGATTAGCAGGTCGTTTGTAACACCCTATACCTGCCACCAGGCGGAGGTCGAAACAAATGTTCCCTCTTTCTTTCGTACATCCGGATTTCTCTGAATAGGATTATACACTATCCAGTCGGTATCTCGAAAACTGATGCCTAATAGAAATTTTGTCCAGTCGCAACTAATTATGTTAATGTTGAAGGAAATATTTCATTTTTTGGCTAGTACAAGACGAGAATATAAGGAATATTGACGTACTGGATTCCTCATTTTGGTGGATTATATTCATGAATCATTCACCACAATATGGTTCCATAGTGGACTTTATCCATAGTGATCTTTATCCATACGTTATCTTTACGTTGAAATTATAATTCAGCATATACTAGGATATCAGGGAATCATCGAATTTTTGAACAAAAACCACTTCAATACAAAGGAAGAAGAACTGTAATTAGAAAAAATATGTACCTTAGTAATAAATAAATTATGTATCAGCAAAACTTCACCACAAGCTCCCTAACATACGTCGGCGCGACGCACAGTGGTCCTAAATCCCAAAAAGTTGGTCAAAGGTCGAAAAGTTATCAAATCAGCTGAAAATCTGGACAGGCGGTTTTCGGGTTCGCTGATTACGAATTCGAAGTCAAACTTTAGAAAAAGAAAATGTCAGATGAAATACGACGGAAAATCTCTTCAAAAACGTATTCAATTCGAGTGAAAGCCTGGAATTGGGTATTTTCGGGGCCGCTGATTACGAATTCGAAGCCGGTCGCGGTGGCCGAGGGAACTGAGGCGCGTCAGTCGCGGTCTGCACGGCCACTGCGGTCGGGAGTTCGAGTCCCCCCTCGGGTATGGATATTTGTGCCGTCCTTAGTGTTAGCTAGTTTATAAGTAGTTTGTAAGTTTAGGGACTGATGACCCCGTAGTGAAGTCCCATAAGCTTGACAAACATTTGAATTTGAAAACGAATTCGAAGCCAAAATTTAGAAAAACAAAGTGGCGGCTCCAGTATAGCTAAAAATGCACCAAGGCGAACATTCAAGAAATTTATTTCCAATTTTCCACATAGATATTAGTGTTTGTACACATTGAAATATTAGAAAATCCAATAAAGTCAAATTTAGGAAATAATGATTCTGAATAAATTAAAAATATATTTTGTGTGACACCTCCTTCTCAACAATCTCAGTGACCACAAATACGAAAATTTCCTTTCTTGTGAAAGACATTTCTTCGGTTTATCCAGAAGTTCTGTAGAAAATGAAGGAATAACATTAATAGGAAAATTGATTCGACCAGATTCCTATAAAAAGTATTTTAGACGGCGAAATTACGAAAAACTACAAAGAGAGCACACATCATCGCATAAAAATTATCACTGAAACCGAAGCCGCAGCTAATTTTGTGTTTTAAAGAAATGGCTAAGGAACAATTTTCATTCCGTTTAAGAGCAGGAGTCGACAAGAGTTTTCACTTATTTCTTTTTTCAGCAGGACTTCTCGGAACGCGACCAAGATAAATTACTCTACTTTGATTAATTATTCACTATTTCATACATACTCATTTCATGCAATTTCAAGCTACACGTTCAAATTGTACTTATTTTCTGGACAAGTCCTCATTTTGCAGAATGCAAATCTGTTAACTTTCCGCGATTCTACACACGTCTGAACTTTGTGCTGCTTTCGACGCTCGACGAGTAAACACTGCGGCAGGCGCCATCATCACAAACGAAATGCGTTCCTGAGCAAGGTAAGGACGATTCCCTTTTATTTACGGTCATAATACATACCGGGTGACCCACTACAACTATTCCAACCATTAAAAGTCCCTAGAATGACAATTTTTATTCCGACCTTTGGCCAGTTTTTAGGGATTTGGGACCACTGTGTGTCGTAGACAAAAGTCTCAGTCGGGTCACGAGACGACCGTCCGTCTCTAAGCGTTAACAGTGCGGCTTGCTGAGCTGGCTACAGTGTGAACCAGGAACTGCAACGCCTCTGGAGATGTCGAAACGCCAGACAGAGGATCATGCTCTGGACCATGGCCGTATAGTAAGGTATCTAACATCGACAGTAATCAACAACTGTCCGTGAAAACCTCCCTTCAATGCTACAGCTGAATAACTGATAGCGACTGTAGCATACGAAATCGGTTTATACGAAGTCTAAAAAATCTGGAAAAAAGAAAAAAATACAGTTGCGCTCCTATACCAATTGTATTATTAACATGTGTTAATGATATAAAGCATTTGTATTTGTATTCGTTTCTGGTAGGCACCTTTATACCGCGTAGAACTGTTACTGGATGAAATTAATCTAAAAATTAATGTCATAGGACATGAACTGGTACAGTTATTCATGAGGTGCCTAGACTCGCCTTCATTGTGGGTAGGATAACTATTTTTAAGTCACTGACTGAAGCGATGGGTAAAACATGTACGATCACATGTTAAACATCGATCTCAACAATTAATACTTATCACTACTGCTCTATTCACGAATCGTAAAGCTGTGTGTTTCTGAAAGCCGTTTCTCGTCTGCTGCAGACTTTCAGCAGAACCAGCCGCAGCCCTGCTACCCAGTTGTCACCATGAGGACTTTCTGCGCTCTCCTCATCCTCAGCGTCATCGCCCTCAGCTGCGCCGCTCCAGTTGAAGAGGTGAGTACCTGCGGGAACTTTCCAGACCTCCAGTGAGGTTACTGCACGCCTACCCATCATGTATTGTTTCGCGTCTGCGCCTATGAGGGAGAGAATAGTGTCTTTTTTTACACAACAAACTGACTGGTCAAATTCCTCAAATTCCTCGTCTCCCTGGTTTCCACCCTCCTCGGGGCTAGACTCTAGGCTCTTTGTATCGTCTTCTGGGATCAGGAAGTGAAACACGTTTCACTTTGATCCGTCTTACCAAGATTTCGATGAAAACAATGCAGCGTATCGATCCTTTACACTACTTCTACATCTTTCAAAAATATGTTCAAATGTTTGTAGAGGTTATGGGACTTAAGTATGCGGTCATCACTCCATGCTTCTTGCCATATATTTAGCATGTTCTACAGCCAAAGATCACCTTTTACATGCCACACACATAGTTCCGTTTTGTATTACACCCTTTCTAACTTTTACATTGCTAAATTTTAAAAGCCCCATACCAATGTAATAGATTTTCATAATGATAATTTTACAAAAATTAAAAAATAATTTCAAACATACAACTATTACATTAAACTGATAGAATCAAATAGATTATTGCAGATATTAAATTGAAAACAATGCTAACTGCTAGAATTGATACATATGTTTCCGAGAATATAAATTCAATAAATTTGACCTATAGTGTAGTCTATCCACATAGTCTAAATAACGTCTTTTTTCTCTTGTGTTGGTTTGGATGCCGTTATAAACTGTCTAATTGGACAAACCTTTGTTATATTAGATTTTGCTCCATACTCCTGTGGTGAGAAGAGCTAAAAAGATGTAGAATGCTATAAAACAAGAACACATAACGTACATGACCAACCTAAGAGATATATAATATTGTGACTGTCAGTGCAGGAACCCATAAAATCTGGATTTGGTTTTCATATGAGAGGTACATACACTAAAGTACAATAATTCATAGACTATTATAGTGAGATAAAGCCAAAAGCAGTTTACAGTTTCAATTTTTATTCCTCATGTGCACTGAAGGTGTGCAAAAGTCAGATTATTAGTATTCTGGTATTATTATATGTCACTCATCTACTAGGATCTTTGTCGAAGATGCAGAAGTTAATAATGAATAACTCTTTTACGACCATCATTAATAGCTGAAGACTAGTTGTTATAAATGCACGTTCCAACACATTATTAGGCCACTGGCTAGTCTAGTACTAATATTTTCCTTCATCGCTTCATATTGTATAATTGTGCTTCCTTTACAATAACTTCTTTTAGTTTCTTTTACTATTTTATCATCATCAATTTTGGTCACAAAATATTGTTTGTCTCTTCTTTGCAGCAGTTCATAATTTTTATTTGTATCTTCAGTATGACTGAATGTTCATTAACACGCAGTTGCTAAACTGAGTAAACCCTTGTCCATTATGTCTGTCATGTGTGAACTGGCTAGATGGTGGAGAGGTAACGCTGGACTCTGGAGGACGATGAAACACACCTGTCTCTAGCCATCTTGATTTCGTTTTCCGTGGTTCCCCTAAATCACTTCAGGCAAATGCCGGAATTGTCCTTCCAGAGGAAATAGCTCATTCCCTTCCCGACCTTAGCAAAATTCAATCTGAGGGTTGCTGCGTAAGAAATGACCACAGTATTTCTTCCTAATTTCTATGAGGTCTGCGATCTCATCAATATGAAAGATTTTTCATTCGCATGTCTATTGCCACATTCTTCATTACATTTTTGTGCAGTGAATCAAATGTTAAAGCTGCGACTGCACGAGAGCCATAACGACGTCCCTTCATTAACATAATTATTTCAGGTTTACTTATCGATTGAAATTTATCTTTCTTGTGTGCACTTTTGTTAGAGTCCCTTTTTCCTGATGCTGTATCTGCAGGATATACGAGTGTTCAGTGTGGTCGGTCGGTTCTCAGGAGTCAGTGGCGCGGGAGCGGCGCTTCGTGTCGCGGGTGGAGAACCCTCCCAAGAGGCAGGAGAGCCAGCTGAGCGGCTCGGTGGACGGCGGCGTCAGCCGCGACCGCCGCATCGGCACCATGGTGCACGGCCAGGCCGACGGCGTCTGGACCAGCAAGGACGGCAACACCCGCGTGGGCGCCGGCGTCAGCTACGGGCGCGTGCACAACGGACCCGCCGCCGGGCCCGCGTCCAAGGGCGGCTACATCAACGTGCAGCACAGCTTCCCGGGCAAGTGAGCGCGCGCCGGCGAGGCACGGACGACGCGCTGAAGACCTTGGCGCCCGTGAACTTCTGCTTATGAATGAGGCCTCAACAGTTCACTTCATTTCATGTTCCATCTCTAATGACCAGGGTGTCTGTGGGATGTTAAATCCAATCTTCCTTTTATTTCATGTTGAGCAGTGTGCCATTCTACTATTCATGTACAAACATATGTAAATAAATATTTATTTTGGTTAAATATATTTGTAAGGCAAGTAATTAGACTTTCTACTTTCTAATGTATGTGTACAAATTACCTTTCCTATTGTGTGAAGAACACATCAAAAATCACAGTTTTTATTACGAAACTGGTGTTAGCTATAGGCCATTCTCAGATGACAGCAGATCATTGAAAATTAAATCATATGAAAGACTAAGAAAATAAATATAATAGCAATCAAGTTGGTATACTTCGTTATCAAACGAATTGGTACCAGCAAAACATATACAAAATTACTGACTTTAGGTGTTTTCTTCAATAATTACATTATTACTAAAGGTATTTACTGAGCAATGGTACTTGCAAAGCGTAGCAAAATTCCAAACTTCTGTAAGAGTGAGCAATTATTTATAAGAAAAACATCAGTTCTAGAACATGCTTTTCCTAATGGCAATGTTTTTAGCTAGTCAGATACTATATATGCGTCAGATTCTCCAAGTGTTCGATGGAAGAAGTCCATTTTTTTAAATACTAAAATAAAGATTTCATTTCGATCGGTTTTATTATGACCACATCAGTATGTCTGATAAAAGAAGAAACTTCACTGTTGGTCAATTTTAGCCAGTTATTTATATTTTAAATACGAATTCGACTTCATTAGTAGAAATTATCATTCCATATTGTAGCATGTTTAATGTTACATGCCACCGGTCTGTTCATGCAACTGAACAGGCGATTATTCTCACCTTAAGTTACGCACAATGATTGATCTGTAAGTTTATGTTTGGTTCTGCAAGGTGAAAAAATCTACCATCATACGTACGCTAAACATCAGACAGCACAGTACTTTTCCATTCAATACAGGTAAATGTTTCTTAGATGTTACTCAAAATATACCAAACTACCACTCTTGTATGGGATACAATAATAAAAATGATAAATGAATTCACTGAGTTTGGGAATGAGATATATAGTATTATTTCAGTAAGAAGAGTTTTCCCCTTAATAAAAAATAAGTTATTATCTTCTAAATTGACAGCAAATTGAAGGTGAAAAATTACAAAAACCTTATATTAACATTTAACAGTTCAAATTAAACAATTATATGCATCAGTCACTTATATTTATTTCTCCCACATGTATTTATGTATTATATGAATCTGGTTTGGAAGCTTTGTCCAGTCTGACCAACATATAGTGCAGGACACTGCTTGTGTTTAATTTTGTACACCTCTGAATTGGAAAATTTACCATTTTTGGTTTTTATATTGTGATGTAGTTTGTTTCCTAATTTATTCAAAGAACCCATTAATGCATTTAGATACAACACACCATATAAATCTGCCATTGCTACAACTTTTATGACATTGAAGAAAACCTAATCATACTGCACAAAATAAACAAAAGCCACAAACTCAACCTTTATGAAGAACTAGAAATATTCATATACAACAGGAAATAAGGAGACAAATCATTGAATGAAAAAGCTGAAACAGTGGCAATAAATTGCATTAAGAGTTTCAGAAATGTACTGGAAGATGTAACCTAAAGCTATTCCACTTTCTTCTTTCCAAGCTACCATATGGAAATGATCTCAAAAAATTGTACATTTAGATGCTCTCCTTTTATGGTTTTTTTCTACCTGTGTCTCAAACAGCGTTATTTTGCAATATCCACTGCCTTAATAATGTTGTTATGGTCTTCAGTCCGGAGACTGGCTTGATGCAGCTCTCCACCCTACTCTATCCTGAGCAAGCCTTTTCATCTCCTCATAGGAACGGCAACCCACATCCACTTGAATCTGCTTACTATACGCGTCTCTTGGTCTCCCTCTGCGATTTTTACCCCACACACTTCCCTCCAATGCTAAATTTACGATTCCTCGATGTCTAAGACTGTGTCCTACCAAGCGATCCCTTCTTTTAGTCAGGGTATGCCAAAAATTCCTTTTCTTACCAATTCTGTTCAGTACCTCTTCATTAGTTATGCGATCTACCCACCTAATCTTCAGCATTCTTCTGTAGCACCACATTTCAAAAGCCTCTATTCTTTTCCTGTCCGCATTGCTTATCGTCCATGTTTCAATCCCGTACAAGGCAACACTCCACACAAGTGCCTTCAGAAAAGACTTCCTTACCCTTAAATTAATATTCGATGTTAGCAAATATCTCTTTTTCAAAAACGCTTTTCTTCCCATTGCAATTCTGCATTTTATATCCTCTGTACTGCGACCATCGCATGTTATTTTACTACCCAAGTAACAAAACTCATCTACCACCTTCATTGTTTCGTTACCTAATCAAATTCCTTCAGCATCGCCTGATTTTCTAAGACCGCATTCCATTATTTTTGTTTTGCTCTTGTTAATGTTCATTTTATACGCTCTCTTCAACATGCTGTCCATTTCATTCAACTGCTCTTCCAGGTCCTTTGCTGTCTCTGACAGAATTACAATGTCATCAGCAAAACGCAATGTTTTTATTTCTTCCCCCTGAACTTTAATCCCTATTCCAAATTTTTCCTTGCTTTCCTTCACCACCTGCTCTCTGTACAAATTGAATAGCATCGGAGAAAGGCTACATCCCTGTCTTACTCCCTTCCCAACTGATGCTTCCCTTTCATGCCCTTCGAGTCTAATAACTGCGGTCTGGCTTTTGTAAAAGTTGTAAATAACTCCCCTTTCCCTGTATTTTACCCCTGCCGATTTCAGAATTTGAAATAGTGTATTCCAGTCAACATTGTCAAACGCTTTCTCCAAATCTGCAAAAGCTAAAAATGTAGGTTTGCCTTTCCTTAATCTATCTTCTAAGATAAGACGTAAAGTGAGTATTGCCTCCCGGGTTCCTACATTCCTCCTGAATCCAAACTGATCTTCCCCGAGGTCAGCTTTCCATTCTCCTGTAGATAATACGTGTTAAAATTATGCAACCATGATTTATCAAACTGTTGGTTCTGTAATTTTCACACCTGTCTGCGTCCGATTTCTTTGGAATGGGGATTATTACATTTTTTTAAAAGTCTGAGGGTATTTCGCCTGTCTCATACATCCTACTCACCAGTTCAAATAGTCTTGTCATGGCTGGCTCTCCCAGAGACTTTAGTAGCTCTGAGGGTATGTCATCTACTCCTGGGGCCTTGTTCCGACCTAGGTCTTTCAAGGCTCTGTCAAATTCATCGCTCAGTATAGTATCTCCTATTTCATCTTGATCTACTTCGTCCTCCCTTCCTACAACATCGTCTCTAAGTTCATTTCCTTTGTAGAGCTGCTCTATGTACTCTTTCCACCTTTCAGCTTTCCTTTCTTTGCTGAGAACTGGTTTCCCATCTGAGTTCTTGATATTCATAGAGTTGCTTTTCTTGTCCCCAAATGTCTCTTTTATTTTCCTGTAGGCGGTATCTACTTTTCCCCTTGCTATACATTCTTCTACAGATTTGGCATTTGGCTTCTAGCTACTCCTGCTTAACCATTTTGCGCTTCCTGTCAATGTCATTTTTTAGTCGTCTGTACTCCATTTTGCCTGTTTCATTTACTGCATTTTTATATTTTCTCCTTTCATCAATTAAATTTAGTATTTCCTGTGATATCCAAGGATTTTTTGTAGGTCTTGCCTTTCTACCTATTTTGTCCTCTGCTGTCTTCACTATTTCTTCTCTCAATGCTACCCATTCCTCTTCTACTGTTTTATTTCCCCCTGTTTCTGTCAATTGTTGCCTAAATCTCCCTCTGAAATTCTCCAGAACTTCACTTTCCTTCAATTTATCTAAGTCCCATCTCCTTATTTTCCTACCTTTCTGCAGTTTTTTCAGTTTCAGCCTACAGTTCATGACTAACAAGTTATGGTCAGAGTCTATATCTGCCCCTGGGTATGTCCTGCAGTTTATAACTGGTTCCGGTACCTATGTCTTACCATTATAAAATCTATCTGATACCTTCCGGTGTCTCCTGCTCTCTTCCACGTATACAACCTTCTTTTGTGATTCTTAAACCACGTGTTTGTTACGATTAAATCATGTTCCGTGCAAAATTCTACCAGGCGACTTCCTCTCTCATTCCTTCTACCCAGTCCATATTCACCTATTATTTTTCCTTCTCTTCCTTTTCCTAATACCGAATTCTAGTCTCCCATCACAATTAAGTTTTCCTCTCCCTTAACTGTCTGAATAATTTCCTTTAGCTCCTCATATATTTCTTCAATCTCCTCATCATCGGCAGTGCTAGTTGGCATATAAACCTGTACTACTGTTGTCGGTGTAGGCTTCGTATCTATCTTGACAATGATAATGCGATCACTGTGCTGGTCATAGTAGTTTACCCGCATTCCTATTTTCTTATTCATTATCAGGCCTACTCCTGTGATACCCCCAACTGATTTTGTATTTATAATCCTGTACTTACCTGACCAGAAATCCTGTTCATCCTGCCACCGAACTTCACTAATCCCCACGTAGAATGCCAGTATTGTCTTTCCTGATAACAACATCCTCCTGAGTAGTCCCCGCCCGGAGATCCGAATGTGGGACTATTTTACCTCCGGAATATTTTACCCGAGAGGATGCCATAATCATATTTCCATACAGTAGAGCTGCATGTCCTTGGGAAAAGTAACGGCTCTAGCTTCCCCTTGCTTTCAGCCGTTCGCATAACTGTGTGGCAAAGCCACATTAGCTGATGTTACAAGGCCAGCTCAGTCAATCATCTAGACTGTTGCCCCTATAACTACTGAAAAGGCTGCTGCCCCTCTTCAGGAACCACACGTTTGTCTGGCCTCTCCAAAGATACCCCTCCGCTGTGGTTGCGCCTACGGTACGGCTATCTGCATCGTTGAGGCACGCAAGCCACCCCACCTCGGCAATGTCTGTGGTTCATGGGGGTGGTTATTACCTTAAGGTCAGGAATATGTGCATCAAATTTGGCTGAAATCGTTCTGGTGATTTCGTAGACGTACATGCAGCCGTTTTTCGCGCATTTCATTGTTTATGACGTCATATCTCCTGGAGTACGTTTACTACGTGATCCTTACAGCGAAAGTGACCATCCATTTTTGGTTTGAAGGGCAAACGTGCAAATTTTCATCTAAATCAGACGTAAACGGGAGACAAGAAACTATATATGTGGAATCGTAAGCTTTGGTTTGTTTATGTTTTGGTTCATGCCCAGCTGTGTAGTGTTACTGAAATGTTAATGAGTGATAAATTACAGAGTTATATACACTGAAACAAATAGTAAGTAACCAAATCAGTACTTAAATTTATAATCGCTTTATCTACCTACATTAATAAGAGTTTGTATGCGTTTTTTACCAAAATGATAACTGGCTAGATCCTGGCAAGATCAGTGTAAGCAAAAAACCACTGTGCCACAGTGTAAACTCTCTAAACGCATCGTGGGAGAAATAAAAAAAAGTGACTGATGCAGATAATTGTTTTTATTGGAACTTTTATTATCATTAACAGTCACAGTAATTTATCACAGTCCAATATGGACGATATGAAGTTTTGTTTACCTAGTGAGGCAGTGAAGGAAGTTATAAAATACAAAAAAACCAAACTGAAATTGTTAGTATTAAATGTAACAAGGAATGTTTGAAATGCGGAATTTTTCAAATTACATTAAAATTACTACCTGTGGAAATTCTGAAACCGCTTCTGTAGTTCGAAAGAATGCTGAGAAAATGTGGTTATATGCAGAGATCAAATATTTATATAAGAAAAAACATCTGCATAAGAGGCATAAAGGAGTGCTAGTCTTGCATGTTTCGCAGGAGAGATTTTGTGAAGTTTGGAAAGTAGGAGACGAGGTACTGGTGGAAGTAAAGTTGTGAGGCGGCATCTTGAGTCGTGTCGGGATAGCTCAGACGGTAGAGCGCTTGCCCGCGAAAAGCAAAGGTCCCAGTTCCGAGCCCCGATTCCGGCACACAATTATAATCTGCCAGGATGTTTCAATTAGGGGAACGGTTGAGATATCTAGATTCTGAAGTATTGTCATCGGTAGAATGAGCTAAAATTATTCGACGTCTTTCTGTTGGTTCTACGAAGTGGAGACAATAATATTACAGCAACTGAGACAGTGGTAATAACATAATGTTCCTGCATAGGGTGTTGGAGTTGTGTTTACAAAAATATTTACGCCGGCAGTTGGGCTGAGATATTGAGGAACATTTAAGAGAAAGAAAGGACAAGGTTGTCCACAGGCAGCAACAACAAGTGATGACGATCCAGACAGCAACAGGACGCGCAGGACAGTCCGAAGTCGCCTTCAGGAATGTGGCCTCTTTACACGAACGTCTACTGGTTGTGTAATTAAACCCCCGACGCCGTTTAGCCTACAGAAACTAGGCGGAGGAACATCAGGATTGGATTCCCAACGCATGGCAACGCGTTCTGTTCACAGGTAAGTCAAGATGACGTTGAACGTGGAACGTGGATCTTGGAACAATCCTGATTATGTACAGGGAACATCAGCACATCATGTTGGTGAACGAATGGTGTGGGCAGGAGTCAGCACTGGCGAACGTACGGACTTCTATGTCGTCGCTTTGGCCACTCAGAGGTATAGAGACGAGATCCCGCGACATTTCTTGTGCGCTACGCTGGTGCCATCTGGCAGATGCATTGCAGCGAGACCAGCACCTCCCAAAACAGCTGCAGAGCTGGATATTGCACTCGTGGAAGTATGGCTAAATATCCCTTTACTGATAACCTCATACTGTCCATGACACCCAGGTGTGCAACTGTACTGGCCGTCAGAAATGATCACAAGCCGTATTAAAGTGGAACGAGAATGACTTATTCAGTATTATGATAGCCCCATGGTGCCTTGCTCTAAGTTAACGCCATGTAACCCTCAAGTAAAGAGCTCAGACAGCAAACTATCCTACTGTATCATTTCTATTCTACATTTATAACCGATCTTTATAAATAAAAATCATGTGTTGGTTTGTGTGTGTTTCAAAATCCCAAAAAGTTCTCCGTGATTGAGATACCTATTTATTTAATACGTTACACGTAACACACATATATATATATATATATATATATATATATATATATATATATATATATATATATATATATTGCCATTTTTGGTAACAACTTTACCACATAGTAAAATTTATATAAATTCGTGTATGACATATATTTAAAAATAGGTATGTAAAAACGTGTGCATTTATAATGTTTCTCCTGTTTCATCTCTTTTAATCTTATTTTGAAAGCGATTAAAAGGTGGTAACATATTGAATGTTATCCTTCAGTAATGTGGTGCATTAGTTCTGTTATAGTACCAGATATTTACCAATGGATCATATCTTGCAGTGATCCCATGCAAGTCACGTATGCATTATTAAAAAAAACAGTTTTTCATTGTTATTCCCTTCGTTTCTTTTACATGTACTTCCTATGAAATTAGTTCTGAGCAAAGCGCTAGTTCGGTAACATCAAAATTTCCCGCGTATCGTTTGCAGATACGCAGCCAGTCATTTATTATCTGAGTGTTCGAACAGTTCGATACTGTATCGAGTTCTCTGCCGAATCGGGAAATCCCGAACATGTTCGAACTAGTGGCGTAGCTATCATAGGGCTAGGCGGGGCAGTGCCCCGGGGCCCCGAGGTCGAGTGGGCCCCCCTGGGCCTCTGTGAGCGACGTTTGAAAAAGGACTATCGAAGTTTTGTTTTTGCTCCCCCACCCTACCGTCCATTATCACCACCTGCCCTCAAACCAAGTGTCCCACAGTAGCCGCACTGGGCCACCGGGTGGCGGACCTTTGCGTTTAATGGGGGCTTCATAAGACGCCGCTCGGTGGTGCTGCTGACCTTCCAAGCCGCCAGTCGCTGTGTACAACAATCGGCATCAAAGCTGCTCACAGCAACAACTGCGCCTTCGCAGTGTAGCGGCGTGCCGCTCCACACAGTGCGAGGGATCGACCACCTCAAAATACTGAATAAATACATTTACTGTACAGTACTTCTTCTTGGCGATATACTGTATATAACATTTTAGTTGAATGGAGGATTTTCAACTTTTAACTTTTTGAGCCCTGACCAACAAACCCCAAACGCATGAAGTGAAATCCAAATATTACTCCCACCTCAGAATATAAACATAACAATGTCTCTTACTAAGAGTGTGTCGTCGGTTGAAGTCGGAGTTCCCATGGCTGCCAATCTTTGCGATATAACAGTAAATGGCAGTGAATTTCTAGCAGTCTGCTTGAAATTACACGGAGTGACATTTGAATATGAAGCTTCTACAATGTATTATTACAGAATGGTATTATTATGGTAACTAAATTGTTTGTGTAGTGAATTCCTCCAAGGGTGTGCTCCTTAATCATTGATCCCAATGAAGTGCTGTAACCAACTACACTCTGAAATGCATGCAAGAAGAAGAAAAAAATATGGTTACTTTGTCACAATAGTGAATTGTGCATTCTAGACGCTGCCTCTACCCCAGTGATAATAAGCGAAGATGTCGATTTAAGTTATTTTACTTATTACTTCATGCAGCCTGGTAGCGGCACAGCTCAATACAAAGTGTTTCATCATACAAAATCTGGCAACTTTCTTTCGCTGAAACCATCCTACACGACTATTTCCCTTCTTTCTTTGACTGGGCTATCAACGAAATAAGGCTGCTCGGTATGGAGCATGGAGTCGTTTTATCTGCATGTCCCGCCCAGGTCCAACTCTATCCCTCGGCAAAATGTCATCCAAATGCACCCAGTAATTTTTGCGTAAAAGCATACCAAACAAACACTTTTACAGTTGTAACTATATTATCTGCTGCGTGACACATAATTTACTTAGCAGGATTTAGGTTTGTCTTATTATTTCTTCCGGTGGGCGGGAAGGAGCTAATGAAATAGTTTTGCATCGGTGTACAGTTTTAATTTAAAGAGGGTCCCAATGTCATTTTTGCCCCGGGGCCCTCGGTGACATAGCTACGCCAATGGTTCGAACGAGAGTATCATTTGCCCAGCCCTACCGCTGACAGCTGCTCGGGAGTTATCGTACTTCCTGCGAACGAATAGCTTCAGAGAGCCCAAACACCTTATCGTTATACTGAGAATGCCGTGTGTGGGGAAAAACACGTGTGTTATCTGTCTAGAATTGTGTGCAAAAAATGGATAAGAATCTAAGTGCCACAAACTAAGATCGTCAACCTATATCTATAAATGTGAATATCTGTTCGGTGTACGTTTATTACGTCTGAACCACAAGACATAAAGAGCTATAAATTTGTACAGTTACTAATGTCTAACCGGGGAAGGCTTTAGGCACGGTTTTATGGCGATCGGATTGCTATTTATGTATATATATTATTGTGAATGTCTGTTCATTGCACGCTTATCATGTTCGAACGACAAGACGCAGAGACTTAAATATTTGTACAGTTACTAATTTATACCTGAGGAAGGTTTTGGGCACGGTTTTATCGCGATCTGATAGATATTTAGAAATATGAAGAATATAATGCGAAATGCAGAACAATAATTACACTTTGAAAATTGAATTTACTCTTTGAAAATGGTTTTCAAATGTTCAAATATCTGGCAGCGAGGTGCTTTCACCGCTCGGCTACTCCACCGCGGAGAAAATGGTTTTATTGGTTGCATTGTTGCTTGAGGGCTGATAATGATAAAAGGGTAGAGTATATTGGGATGGAAATTATCGGTGTATATAAAGTTCTACGTGTGTCTGTTAATGTTTGGCTCTGCAGCGAAAACTACAGAACGCAAACGAATGGTCTGTGTGTAATTGTTGTCCGAAGTCTCCCGTTGTACACCATAGCAGTTTCATGCCGATAGCTATAAGGGGGTGGAAGAAATGATGGTTGGAAGTCGTCAAATTATAAAAAAATTCGGACTGAAGGCCAGCGATGACGTTTGCGACTCTATAGCAAGGAGGTTACTACAGCGAAACGTGATGCCATAGACCATATCTTTGGTCTAAGCGTGCTACAATGTCTTCAGCGAGTATGGAAATATAGGTACGAATAAATAAAGCAGTAAAAAGGAAATTCTTTTGAATATATCTTTTAAAAAAATCGATTTGACGTTTCGCGCATTAAATCAAGTGATCGATCTGTGATATTATTACAATCATTATTGTTGAATTTCGTGATTGGATTCTTCGAAACGAGTGCATTGTTACGTGTGATTTGATCTCATAATCAACCAACACGCGAACAGAGCCGCGGGTTTAAGCTAGTATTGAAATAAATGTCTCTTAAATATTGGATGATTATTTAATTTTATGAAAAAAAAGATTCGTATGTATCATAATACCGACTGATCAAAAAGTCAGTATAAATTTGAAAACTTAATAAATCACGGAATAATGTAGATAGAGAGGTAAAAATTGACACACATGCTTGGAATGACATGGGTTTCATTAGGAAATAAAGAAATAAATAAATAAAAAGAAAGAAAAAAGTAAAGTACTTCTAGACGCGTGAAAGACCTCTTGCGCGCGTCGTTTAGTGATTATCGGGTGCTCAGCCGCCACTTTCCTCATGCTTGGCCTTCCAGGTCCCCAGACCTCAGTCCGTGCGATTATTGGCTTTGGGTTTACCTGAAGTCGCAAGTGTATCGTGATCGACCGACATCTCTAGGAATGCTGAAAGAAAAAAATGTTCTAATGTTTGTAATTCTATCGGACCAAACTGCGTGGTCATCAGTCCGTAGCTTACAAACTACTTACACCTGGGTAAACTAACCTACGGACAAACACACACGCCCATGCCCCAGGGAGGACTCGAACCTCCACGGCGAGTAACCGCGCGCTCCGCAGCGAAACGATTTAGACAGCTTTTATTTATTTATTTATTTTTTATTCAGAAAGCGTCTAAACCAGTACAGATACAAGTAACAAATCACTACTTCCAGAGGTACTGCCGCGAGTGGTGCCGTGGGTGGCGAGGCACATTGCCGGACACGCCGCCCCCACAACGCTCAGGCTCTATATATATAACTGAACTTTTCTTCTTTTTGTTCTTTTTCTTTTTTTTTTACTTGAAGTTATGTAAACTGAATATAAACAAACGAAGAAGAATCGGCGAAAGTGTTAAAAAAACAGCAAAACAAACATTCTGCATTTAAAAGGAAACTTACGCCAGAAAGCGTCTAAACCTTTTTATCAGGCTTTAGTCGACTGCAAAGTTCGTCTTCTCGATTCAGATTTGCTTACGCAGTGAATTCCTGATCCATTGTTTTTTAATCATTATATTTCTCTTTGAAAGTTATGTTGAGACATCTTCTCATAACTTCGAAGGTTTTTATTTATTTTTCTTTTTTTCTGTTTTCTCGAATAGAAGGTCATGCCATATTGTTATGCGCAAAGTAATGAAGATTTATTACTCTGTTTGTTATAGTACTATTGAGTGGTGTGTTAATTACTAATTAAAACGCAAGGGTTAATTCCTTGATACTGCCAATATCTTTCGGGCAGTGTAAACTAAATGTAAGTATCTCTGTCTCCAGAACATTTAATTTCAATTAGTATATAAAATAGTTTCTTCAACTAGAAAAGGAAACTGAGGAATCGAGCTGCAGTGATCTTTCCTTAGCTGATACTAAAAATATTGCATGACCAAGAACCAAACTCGTGGTTCTTCTATCGCACAGGATACATTTTATTTAGATGTCAACTCCTCTGTTAAAAAAAAAAAAGAAAAAAAAAAACAACACAGTATTCATTTTATTTCACCGTTTCCTTCTGTCCTTTATCTTATTTTTTCTACTTTCTTATATTTTCGTCATTATACGATAACTTCCTTCTCAAACAAAATGTCTATCATGTTCCCAAAATATTTCTTTGTGTTGGAGTATCGGCGTATTTGGAAATGTCGCGTATGAGGTAAAATCTATGAGGCTGTAACCTTCGGATCCTTTTATTACGTAATTTACGTAATGTCCAATAATCGACAACACTGTGTTATTTTTTTTTTAGTTGGATAGAATTCGGTGTCTGGCCGTAACAATATCTCCGTGGTATAAGACGTTTCCGAGGACCTCGTAAGAAGCCCTAGTTTATTCTGTACCCATTTCCAGATTAGTAAACGATTTCCAATTGTGAATCTGTAGATTAATGTGTCTACTAGACCACAGCTTGAGAATTTATCGGTACCCTGTTACCAATCCTGTATAATTTTTCATTAGTGGAAATGAGATTGTTAACGACTTTGTACCATGAGGAGACGACATCAGAATTGTGAATTTTCAGGCTTAAGATTGATCCACACGGTTTTCCAATCTATTAACGAATATTTAGCTTCAATAGTGTTTCGGATCAGTGGTGTCAGTCTCGCATTAATCGTTCTAGCAATAGTTTTGTAGTCAAAGTTCATCAAGGTTATCGGCCGGAAACTGCTGATTTTCTTCCGTCCTTTAGTTTTAGGCACCGGAACAATTTTCCCTTCTTTCAGATGTTGGGGTATGATTCTTCCTTTCAGTATTTCATTTAAAATTTCTGTAATGGTTGGTCCAATAACTTCCCAATAACTTAAATAAAATTCTTTCGGGAGGCCATCCAGGCCAGGTGATTTATTTGAAGGTGATTTGGATATAAGTTCTAAAACTTCTTCTGCTGTAAACTCAAATAAACATTGAGTGTTCTCTTCTGGTGTGATGACTCTGTTTAAGGAATTTACTACCTGCGGTAATGAAGCGACATCAATTTCATCGTCTGTGTACAATTTCTTGTTGGGTGGTAAGCAATGTTCCGTTTTCTGCGACGAGTTCATCGATAAACGTACGCTCACGATGAGATTGGTGTTTTATCAAATGGTACAGAGACGTTGTTTCCTCTTCCTCTTCCTTAGCTTTAATTTGTTTAATTTGTTGCAGTTCTGTGTTTGTCAGATACGGTTTGTCGTATAAGTCTCTCAATACACAATAGTAAAACTCTGAGGTTCTCTTCACGTCTCGAGCTTTTTGCCGACAATAGGAAATTAAACTTTGCCTTAGCTTCTTTTTTCCCACCTTTATCCACGACTCGGATTTGGACGGATACCTATTCATTGACCGCAAGGAAAAGTTCCACGTTTCATGAAGCACGTGTCATCCTTTAAAAGCGAAGTATTTAAATGCCACTGGTTTCTATACATTTTTGTAGGCTGTCGTGGTAAATTTACTGTCACAGACAGAATGGTCGGAAAAACAGGGCCGGGATGACGTCCACTACTAGAACTTTATCAATAAGACTGTCAGAAATGTAAATCCTATCGAGTCTACTACTCGACGATGAAGTAAAAAACGTGAATTTCACTAAGGTGGTGAACTTAAGTTCCCAAGCATCTTTAAAGCGCATTTTTTGTACCAGATCATACAGTTCCTTACAAAAATTAAAGTTAGGAATCTGGTATTTTCTGTGGAGTACACAATTAAAATCTCCTCTTATAAAAACATTTTGAGGGTTCTTTCGTAATAGAGAGATAATGTCTTCCTTAAAAAAATTTCCTCTTTGGAGTTTATTGCTGTTTCCGGAGGAGGCATATAAGTTTATAAAAGTGACATCGTAAATTTTACACCCTATGCCTCGTCCTGATTCCAATTGCTACGTTTGGTGGATAGGAATGCCATCTCGAACCAGGAGGGCAACGCCCATTTTATATTCAAGTGCAACATTTAAGATCGTCTGGAAATAAGGTACGAGCAGGGTCGTTGTCATGACCTCTTGTAAGAACACAATGTCAGCACCTGAATCGTATATAAATTGCTGCAATGATGCTAATTTAAGATCGGAACAAATTCTATTGATATTAATTGTTAGCACCTTATATGCCTGTTGCATTTTATGAAATTAACAGGGAGAAAATTAAAAGGATTCACTTATATTTCGCGTAAAGTATTTGAAACGACTATAAGGGTAAAACACATAGGCAATAATTTTGCCCTCCTCCTCTAAACTCTTATAATGCGGCAATACGGAAAATTCTGCTAAGGACATTTAGGAACAGTGCTCTTCAAAGAACTGCAATATGAAGTTGCAAATACACTTCTGCTACAGATGGATGAATAAGGTTGAATAATACCCTTCTACATCTACATCTACATGGGATACTCTGCAAATCACATTTAAGTGCCTGGCAGAGGGTTCATCGAACCACAATTATACTATTTATCTCCCATTCCATTCTCGAATAGCGCGCGGGAAGAAAGAACACCTGAATCTCTCTGTTCGAGCTCTGATTTCTCTTATTTTATTCTGATGATCATTTCTATCTATGTAAGTGGGATTCAACAATATATTTTCGCATTCGGAGGAGAATGTTGGCGATTGGAGTTCCGCAAGTAGCCTACGCCGCAGCGATAAAGCGCCGTTGTTGTAATGATTCCCATCCCAGATCCTGTATCAATTCCGTAACGCTGTCTCCCCTGTATCGTGACAATACGAAACGAGCTGCCCTTATTTGGACTCTTTCGATGTCCTCCGTCAAACCCACCTGATAAGGATCCCACACAGGGGTGCAGTACTCCAAAAATGGACGGACAAGCGCAGTGTATGCAGTTTCTTTAGTAGTTCTGTTGCGTCTTTTAAGGGTTCTGCCAATAAAACGCAGTCTCTGGTTCGTCTTTCCCACGATATTATCTACGTGTTCTTTCCAGTTTAAGTCTGAAGTAATAGTAATTCCTAGGTATTTTGTGGAGTTTACGGCCTTCACATTTGATTGATTTATGTTGTAAACAAAGTTTAACGGATTTCTTTTCGTACTCATGTGGACGACTTCACATTTCTCATTATTTAGAGTCAATTGCCAATTTTTACACCATACCGATATCTTATTCAGATCGTTCTGCAGTTGGTTTTGATCTTCAGATGATTTTACTGGACGGTAAATGACGGCGTCATCTGCAAACAACCTAAGAGAGCTACTTAGATTTTCCCCTAAATCGTTTATGTAAATAAGGAGTAGCAGAGGACCAATAACACTACCCTGTGGAACGCCCGATATCACCTCTGTTTTAGTCGATGCCTTACCATCGATTACTACGAACTGGGTCCTCTCTGACAAGAAATCCCCTATCCTATTGCAAATTTGGGGCGATATACCATAACCACGCAATTTGATTACTTGACCAGTGGAAATTAGTAATAATCCATGTCACTATCACCTTCCTTCCCCGATTCGCCTCCTCTACTTCGTCTGCCCAATCCTTTCGTCCCTCCTTCTGTTCTTATTTCGATTGAGATTTACGTGATGTGTATCCGATACGTCTTCATCGCTGTAACATTTGTGTGAAATTTTACTTTCGTTTCCTTTCCGCAATTTCCCAGCTGGGTCTAACCCTTTCTTTTCCAGGTTTCTCGTACTACCTTTGATGTTCCTCAGCTTTTCCCTTATTGCTGGAGCCAAGCTCTCAGCTGCCTGATGGGCTATTTTCCTTTTATTCATTTTCCTGGGGGATTTGTTAGGGGATTTATCGGATGAATTGTCCTGAGCTTCGTCGCCCGAGACCTGAAGTAAAGGCCAAGAATGTAGGTTTTCCTTACTGATTGAGGGTTCCTCTTTGCGTTCTATGGGTTGAATGTGGCAATTTTCTATCGCCAAAACGCTTTGAGACCCTGAAGATGATTCACTGACAATGTTTTGCGCATTTTCGAAGCTAACCCTATTCACGCGTTGTTTTTCATCCTGTTTGACGGCAGAAACAGCACAATCAAGCTGCGAATCTTTTACTACTTCAGCATTTCGTGAAGGTTCATTGTTGCACAAGTTTATTGTGATTTCTGTATGTTGTTCGCTAACGTTTTGTTCGTGATGTTCGCCTCGCAAAGAATCTTGTCTGGTGGTGGTAACAGTGTGAACTACGTTAATTTCCGAGACATCGGGCTTTTGACTGATACCGGGTTAACCTAAGGCTTCAACGTGCTGTGTAAGCGACATGCCGTGGTCCGAGAGTGAATGTTCGGTTCGCTTCGGTGAAACTGCGGCGGCAGCGTACGTCAGTTTCATCGTAGTTACCGACCCGGGAGTCACTGCTTCCGCGGCAGGCAACTGCGTCACTCGTCTTCTATTGCACTCAGCTCGGACGTGTGCAGTAGAGCCACATAACGCGCGCGTGCGAGGCTGCCCGTCATATATTATCAAAGCCCGGTAACTGCAAATGTTCATGTATGACGGGAGATGCCGTAATAATTCTATTTTCACTTGTCTCACGCCATTGAGGACGGGAAAAATGTGAGCTTCCGACCATTTTTCGGCAGTGTTTGAAATGACACGACCATAAGGGCGAAAAGCATTATTTATTTCTTCTGCCGGTATCTCAAACGGGAGTTCGAATACTCTTACAGTTCGAATCCCTAGGCCAGCATGACTGACTAATACATCACTAACTTTGCCGTCAGAATGTTTATAATTTACAGTATCACCAAATGTATCGACAATTACGTTACACATAGCCCGATCTTTCAATTTAAGGTACATAGCACACTGAACGAAAGATAAATGTACACCTTCAATTTCGTCTTCACTAATCCTCAATTTTTCAGCAATCCACGTTTTTAGTTCCAAAGGTCTTGGTCTCACATAGTTACGATCGAATGTAAATTTAATCGTATCCTTTCTCAAATATGTTGGGGTGTTCATCTTGTTTTCCGACATGCAGTCATTTCACGTAGAAAGTAAGCGTAAGTTACCTGTCGCCGGCCGCGATGGCCGAGGGGACTGAGGCGCTCCAGTCACGGTCTGTACGGCCACTACGGTCGGGGGTTCGAATTCCCCCTTGGGCAGGGATATTTGTGCCCTCCTTAGTGTTAGGTAGTTCATAAGTAGTTTGCAAGTTTAGGGACTGATAACCGCGTAGTTAAGTCCCATAAGCTATACAACCATTTGAACATTTTTTTGAGTTACCTGTCAACAGGTAAAAAGCCGACGTTTAGGCCCGATGCCCCGCGCGTCCGTAGTCCGCCACGGGTGCCTCGAGACAAATTCGACTACTACACCCCGGCTCTGAAAGACAACATCCGACGCCAATGCCTCACCATAACTACGGACATGCTTTACAGTGCTGTTCACAACATTATTCCTCGACTACAGCTATTGTTGAGGAATCGTGGTGAACATATTGAGCTTTTCCTGTAAAGAACATCATCTTTGCTTTGTCTTAATTCATTACGGTAATTATTGCTTGCCGGCCGTGGTGGCCGAGGTGACTGAGGCGCTCCAGTCACGGTCAGCACGGCCACTACGGTCAGGGGTTCGAATCCCCCCTCGGGAATGGATATTTGTGCCGTCCTAGTTCGTAAGTAGTTCATAAGTAGTTTGTAAGTTTAGGGACTGATGACCCCGTAGTTAAGTCCCATAAGCTTTACAAACATTTGAACATTTTTTTTTTTGAATTATTGCTTTTCCAATCAGAGGAAGCGCCATCTGTCGGACTTTTTTAAACTTTTATTTTGTGCTAATAAAACCCCATGTCATTCCAAGCATGTGTGTCAATCTTTATCTTTCTATCTACATTATTCTGTGATTTATTAAGTTTTCAAATTTATACAGATTTTTTGATCACCCGGTACCTCTACAAAACTTGAAAACAGTTTTTTTACTGATATGTATATGGAAAGAAAACTTATATGGAAAAAGAAGTAAATGACAACCTTTCGTTTTCTGGAAAACGCTGTAAGTGTCTTACTAAGTTTTTGAAAAGGATCTAAGGCAAGGTTTTATGTTAAAAAAAGATGGTATGTCCATTGTAGTTTTGAGAACGTTTAATAACTTCACATATAATTTTACTCTTTAGATGCTAGGCTAATATAAAGAGGCTATAGAATAAAATTTTGGATATTCTTTACAAGACAAGTTATTTGTCTTCAGTTTATTTCACTTCTTCTTTCATCGGTAAGTATAAGCTGTTTTTGTTGCTTGCTTATGTCTGCACACTTGTACTGAGAGGAGCAGCTTGCTTGTTCAGCTAGTGGTTGCTTTGCAGGTATCTCTTTCCCATGACTGGTAATGTACGACTGGGCCTTTTCTCTTGTTTCACGTCTCTTACGAACAATCATCTTCATCGTAACAGGCTTTTTCATTTCCTGGTTGCTACACTAAACATACAACCGAAGCACACTCTAAAGCAAACACTCACACACACGTGAAAGGACCAAAATCATTGCCGTGTCTACGTACTGTCAGCAACTAAAGCAGCTGTGTAGCTTACGTGCATTCAGTATATCGTGGCGGTGGCACTTACATCTCTCCTCATCTCAGCCCCGCTGACGCTTGCACGGAGCTGCTATCTGCTCTTGAAACCGGTAGGAATTTTTCTGGCACTTGCAACCTTTCCCGTGTCATTACGCTTGGCTTATACAACCCTTTTCACTGAAAAAGTATTTTTTTTTAATTTTTGGCGATTACATCCTTTACCATTTTTGTACTCAATTGCTTGTAACTTCCAAGATTCTGACAGATGTAATGCGGAAGAGCACTACAATTGAACAAAAAGTGACGGACATGGCCACTACCAGTTCTAAAGCAATTGAAATTAAAATTCTAATTCAACTCACAATAGATTTTTTTGTGATACTGCACTAGTTAAAATTAATAATTAATAGTCATTTTAAACTCCATCAATTTGGTAGAGCATTAGTGTGTTGTACCGATGGTCCTCGGTTCAAGACCTGCTTTTTTTCTTCTTCTTCTTCATTTTTTTTCCTGCACTACCTTGGCAATTGTCATATGGGGCAACGTGTTCCTGACTTGTAAAATGACTGTTTGGCTTTTATGGAAGTGTGTTATCGGCAGTCTGTTTTTGCTTCGTTTATTTGCAAGTAGCAAAGCTGTAGAGTATATTGTATATTCTCAGCTTCAGAGAATAAAGAGAATCAAATGGAACACAAGGAAAAAAAAAACAAAAAACACAATTGCATCACATGTGCGGAAATATTAATATAATAATTATAATAATAATAATTGTAACATTAACGCTTTCTGGCCATTTCGCTTCCGTTTCACAAAGCTTTTCCTTGTTGTGTGTTTCAATGTCGATGCGGCTCCTCTGTTGTCGAGATATATGCTGATTTGTCATTTTGATACGAGGCTCCCATTTGCGTTGGCTTTCAACATTCATTTTCTTGGTAATCTACGTAACTTAGTAAGGAGTAGAAAGATTATTCAGAATATAAAATGCAGTTACTTTCTTTTCCGATTGTTTAATCGATAATTACACCGGAATATCAACTATAAAACTGATACACAGCACCGGCATAACAATTTTATTATATCAGATGTGAGATACTTGATCATGGCAGGCTACAATAAGACGAACGACCTCCTCGATCTAAATCAAGTTGGATAGATGAAAAAGATGTTCTTAGAAGAAGATTATAATGAAGTTCAAGTGGATTTTGAAGACGAAGTGAACACAGATTATGGAAACGTAGTTGAAGTTGGACAGGAAGGTCCATAAACTGAGCGTGCATGTGCATCTTCGCTATAGCCGGGAGGTCCTCCCCGCTGTTGCACTTCGGGATTCGCCACCGTCGCATTTCGGCCGAATGTTTTGTCATATGCAGGATTCGAATTCGTGCTCCCTTTCAGAGTACTAGATGTTAAAACTAGCGCCTTAGACCGTACGACCAATCTGACTGAGTTTTTATTTACACATCTCTCTCCCTAAAACAGATTACTTTTATGGGAAGGTGTAAGTGACATATATTGGATTGTGATCTAAAATTTCGTCAGTTGTATGTGTGTATTTGATGTATGCTGAACGATCTCATGATATTTATCACATCCTAGTTTGGCGTTTTCGAGGAGAAAACGAGTAGTGATGGGGTGTATTTTTAGAAGTTCCGTGAAAACCCCATATCGACGCAGAAGTGGTTTTGCACCAAGTGCGGATTACAAGTTTGTTAAACCGAATGACCTGAAACCTCACATTGATGCCTTTAATAAGGAAGTTCTGTCTGGGGCTAAGCTCAACGAATACTCTGAACATGAAAGAAGTGAACTGGAGCTCTGTAGGGATGTCAACACTCGAAATAAACAGTGTCTGGTGTCTTTGTTCAATTGTAGTGCTCTTCCGCATTACATCTGTCAGAATCTTGGAAGTTACAAGCAATTGAGTACCAAAAATGGTAAAGGAAGTAAGCGCCAAAAATTAAAAAAAAATACTTTTTCAGTGAAAAGGGTTGTATAAGCCAAGCGTAATGAAACGGGAAAGGTTGCAAGTGCCAGAAAAATTCCTACCGGTTTCAAGAGCAGATAGCAGCTCCGTGCAAGCGTCAGCGGGGCTGAGATGAGGAGAGATGTAAGTGCCACCGCCACGATGTACTGAATGCACGTAAGCTACACAGCTGCTTTAGTTGCTGACAGTACGTAGACACGGCAATGATTTTGGTCCTTTCACGTGTGTGTGAGTGTTTGCTTTAGAGTGTGCTTCGGTTGTATGTTTAGTGTAGCAACCAGGAAATGAAAAAGCCTGTTACGATGAAGATGATTGTTCGTAAGTGACATGAAACAAGAGAAAATGCCCAGTCGTACATTACCAGTCATGGGAAAGAGATACCTGCAAAGCAACCACCAGCAGAACAGGCAAGGTGCTCCTCTAAGTAAAAGTGTGCAGACATAAGCAATGAACAAAAACAGCTTATACTTACCGATGAAAGAAGAAGTAAAAAATATCCAAAATTTTATTCTGTTGCCTCTTTATATTAGCCTAGCATCGAAAGAGTAAAATTATATGTGAAGTTATTAAACGTTCTCAAAACTACAATGGACTTACCATCTTTTTTTAACATAAAACCTTGCCTTAGATCCTTTTCAAAAACTTAGTAAGACACTTACAGCGTTTTCCAGAAAACGAAAGGTTGTCATTTACTTCTTTTTCCATATAAGTTTTCTTTCCATATACATATCAGTAAAAAAACTGTTTTCAAGTTTTGTAGAGGTACCGGGTGATCAAAAAATCTGTATAAATTTGAAAACTTAATAAATCACAGAATAATGTAGATAGAAAGATAAAGATTGACACACATGCTTGGAATGACATGGGGTTTTATTAGCACAAAATAAAAGTTTAAAAAAGTCCGACAGATGGCGCTTCCTCTGATTGGAAAAGCAATAATTCAAAAAAAAAAAAAAAAATGTTCAAATGTTTGTAAAGCTTATGGGACTTAACTACGGGGTCATCAGTCCCTAAACTTACAAACTACTTATGAACTACTTACGAACTAGGACGGCACAAATATCCATTCCCGAGGGGGGATTCGAACCCCCGTTTGTAGTGGCCGTGCTGACCGTGACTGGAGCGCCTCAGTCACCTCGGCCACCACGGCCAGCAAGCAATAATTACCATAATGAATTAAGACAAAGCAAAGATGATGTTCTTTACAGGAAAAGCTCAATATGTTCACCACGATTCCTCAACAATAGCTGTAGTCGAGGAATAATGTTGTGAACAGCACTGTAAAGCATGTCCGGAGTTATGGTGAGGCATTGGCCTCGGATGTTGTCTTTCAGAGCCGCGGTGTAGTAGTCGAATATGTCTCGAGGCACCCGTGGCGGACTACGGACGCGCGGGGCATCGGGCCTAAACGTCGGCTTTTTACCTGTTGACAGGTAACTCAAAAAAATGTTCAAATGTTTGTATAGCTTATGGGACTTAACTACGCGGTTATCAGTCCCTAAACTTGCAAACTACTTATGAACTACCTAACACTAAGGAGGGCACAAATATCCCTGCCCAAGGGGGGATTCGAACCCCCGACCGTAGTGGCCGTGCAGACCGTGACTGGAGCGCCTCAGTCCCCTCGGCCATCGCGGCCGGCGGCAGGTAACTTACGCTTACTTTCTACGTGAAATGTCTGCATGTCGGAAAAGAAGATGAACACCCCAACATATTTGAGAAACGATACGATTAAATTTACATTCGATCGTAACTATGTGAGACCAAGACCTTTGGAACTAAAAACGTGGATTGCTGAAAAATTGAGGTTTAGTGAAGACGACATTGAAGGTGTACATTTATCTTTCGTGCAGTGTACTATGTATCTTAAATTGAAAGATTGGGCTATGTCTAACGTAATTGTCGATAAATTTGGTGATACTGTAAAATATAATCATTCTGACGGCAATGTTAGTGAAGTATTAGTCAGTCATGCTGGCCTAGGGGTTAGAACTGTAAGAGTATTCGAACTCCCGTTTGAGATACCGGCAGAAGAAATAAATAATGCTCTTCGCCCTTATGGTAGTGTCATTTCAAACACTGCCGAAAAGTGGTGGGAGGCTCACATGTTTCCCGTCCTCAATGGCGTAGGACAAGTGAAAATAGAATTATTACGGCATCTCCCATCATACATGAACATTTGCGGTTACCGGGCTATGATAATATATGACGGGCAGCCTCGCACGTGTGCGTTATGTGGCTCTACTGCACACGTCCGTGCTGAGTGCAATAGAAGACGAGTGACGCAATTGCCTGCCGCGGAAGCAGTGACTCCCGGGCCGGTAACTACGATGACACTGACGTACGCTGCCGCCGCAGTTTCACCGAAGCGAACCGAACATTCACTCTCGGACCACGGCATGTCGCTTACACAGCACGTTGAAGCCTTAGGTTAACCCGGTATCAGTCAAGTGCCCGATGTCTCGGAAATTAACGAAGTTCACACTGTTACCACCACCAGACAAGATTCTTTGCGAGGCGAACATCACGAACAATACGTTAGCGAACAACATACAGAAATTACAGTAAACTTGTGCAACAATGAACCTTCACGAAATGCTGAAGTAGTAAAAGATTCGCAGCTTGATTGTGCTGTTTCTGCCGTCAAACAGGATGAAAAACAACGCGTGAATAGGGTTAGCATCGAAAATGCGCAAAACATTGTCAGTGAACCATCGTCAGGGTCTCAAAGCGTTTTGGCGAAAGAAAATTGCCACATTCAACCCATAGAACGCAAAGAGGAACCCTCAATCAGTAAGGAAAACCTAACTTCTTGGCCTTTGCTTCAGGACTCGGGCGACGTAGCTCAGGACAATTAATCCGATAAATCCCCTAAAAATCCCCCAGGAAAAGGAATAAAAGGAAAATAGCCCATCAGGCAGCTGAAAGCTTGGCTCCAGCAATAAGGGAAAAGCTGAGGAACATCAAAGGCAGTACGAGAAACCTGGAAAAGAAAGGGTTAGACCCAGCTGGGAAATTGCGGAAAGGAAACGAAAGTAAAATTTCACACAAATGTTCCAGCGATGAAGACGTATCGGATACACATCACGTAAATCTCAATCAAAATAAGAACAGAAGGAGGGACGAAAGGACTGGGCAGACGAAGTAGAGGAGGCGAATCGGGGAAGGAAGGTGATAGTGACATGGATTATTACTAATTTCCACTGGTCAAGTAATCAAATTGCGTGGTTATGGTATATCGCCCCAAATTTGCAATAGGATAGGGGATTTCTTGTCAGAGAGGACCCAGTTCGTAGTAATCGATGGTAAGGCATCGACTAAAACAGAGGTGATATCGGGCGTTCCACAAGGTAGTGTTATTGGTCCTCTGCTACTCCTTATTTACATAAACGATTTAGGGGAAAATCTAAGTAGCTCTCTTAGGTTGTTTGCAGATGACGCCGTCATTTACCGTCCAGTAAAATCATCTGAAGATCAAAACCAACTGCAGAACGATCTGAATAAGATATCGGTATGGTGTAAAAATTGGCAATTGACTCTAAATAATGAGAAATGTGAAGTCGTCCACATGAGTACGAAAAGAAATCCGTTAAACTTCGTTTACAACATAAATCAATCAAATGTGAAGGCCGTAAACTCCACAAAATACGTAGGAATTACTATTACTTCAGACTTAAACTGGAAAGAACACGTAGATAATATCGTGGGAAAGACGAACCAGAGACTGCGTTTTATTGGCAGAACCCTTAAAAGACGCAACAGAACTACTAAAGAAACTGCATACACTGCGCTTGTCCGTCCATTTTTGGAGTACTGCACCCCTGTGTGGGATCCTTATCAGGTGGGTTTGACGGAGGACATCGAAAGAGTCCAAATAAGGGCAGCTCGTTTCGTATTGTCACGATACAGGGGAGACAGCGTTACGGAATTGATACAGGATCTGGGATGGGAATCATTACAACAACGGCGCTTTATCGCTGCGGCGTAGGCTACTTGCGGAACTCCAATCGCCAACATTCTCCTCCGAATGCGAAAATATATTGTTGAATCCCACTTACATAGATAGAAATGATCATCAGAATAAAATAAGAGAAATCAGAGCTCGAACAGAGAGATTCAGGTGTTCTTTCTTCCCGCGCGCTATTCGAGAATGGAATGGGAGATAAATAGTATAATTGTGGTTCGATGAACCCTCTGCCAGGCACTTAAATGTGATTTGCAGAGTATCCCATGTAGATGTAGATGTAGAAGGGTATTATTCAACCTTATTCATCCATCTGTAGCAGAAGTGTATTTGCAACTTCATATTGCAGTTCTTTGAAGAGCACTGTTCCTAAATGTCCTTAGCAGAATTTTCCGTATTGCCGCATTATAAGAGTTTAGAGGAGGAGGGCAAAATTATTGCCTATGTGTTTTACCCTTATAGTCGTTTCAAATACTTTACGCGAAATATAAGTGAATCCTTTTAATTTTCTCCCTGTTAATTTCATAAAATGCAACAGGCATATAAGGTGCTAACAATTAATATCAATAGAATTTGTTCCGATCTTAAATTAGCATCATTGCAGCAATTTATATACGATTCAGGTGCTGACATTGTGTTCTTACAAGAGGTCATGACAACGACCCTGCTCGTACCTTATTTCCAGACGATCTTAAATGTTGCACTTGAATATAAAATGGGCGTTGCCCTCCTGGTTCGAGATGGCATTCCTATCCACCAAACCTAGCAATTGGAATCAGGACGAGGCATAGGGTGTAAAATTTACGATGTCACTTTTATAAACTTATATGCCTCCTCCGGAAACAGCAATAAACTCCAAAGAGGAAATTTTTTTAAGGAAGACATTATCTCTCTATTACGAAAGAACCCTCAAAATGTTTTTATAAGAGGAGATTTTAATTGTGTACTCCACAGAAAATACCAGATTCCTAACTTTAATTTTTGTAAGGAACTGTATGATCTGGTACAAAAAATGCGCTTTAAAGATGCTTGGGAACTTAAGTTCACCACCTTAGTGAAATTCACGTTTTTTACTTCATCGTCGAGTAGTAGACTCGATAGGATTTACATTTCTGACAGTCTTATTGATAAAGTTCTAGTAGTGGACGTCATCCCGGCCCTGTTTTTCCGACCATTCTGTCTGTGACAGTAAATTTACCACGACAGCCTACAAAAATGTATAGAAACCAGTGGCATTTAAATACTTCGCTTTTAAAGGATGACACGTGCTTCATGAAACGTGGAACTTTTCCTTGCGGTCAATGAATAGGTATCCGTCCAAATCCGAGTCGTGGATAAAGGTGGGAAAAAAGAAGCTAAGGCAAAGTTTAATTTCCTATTGTCGGCAAAAAGCTCGAGACGTGAAGAGAACCTCAGAGTTTTACTATTGTGTATTGAGAGACTTATACGACAAACCGTATCTGACAAACACAGAACTGCAACAAATTAAACAAATTAAAGCTAAGGAAGAGGAAGAGGAAACAACGTCTCTGTACCATTTGATAAAACACCAATCTCATCGTGAGCGTACGTTTATCGATGAACTCGTCGCAGAAAACGGAACATTGCTTACCACCCAACAAGAAATTGTACACAGACGATGAAATTGATGTCGCTTCATTACCGCAGGTAGTAAATTCCTTAAACAGAGTCATCACACCAGAAGAGAACACTCAATGTTTATTTGAGTTTACAGCAGAAGAAGTTTTAGAACTTATATCCAAATCACCTTCAAATAAATCACCTGGCCTGGATGGCCTCCCGAAAGAATTTTATTTAAGTTATTGGGAAGTTATTGGACCAACCATTACAGAAATTTTAAATGAAATACTGAAAGGAAGAATCATACCCCAACATCTGAAAGAAGGGAAAATTGTTCCGGTGCCTAAAACTAAAGGACGGAAGAAAATCAGCAGTTTCCGGCCGATAACCTTGATGAACTTTGACTACAAAACTATTGCTAGAACGATTAATGCGAGACTGACACCACTGATCCGAAACACTATTGAAGCTAAATATTCGTTAATAGATTGGAAAACTGTGTGGATCAATCTTAAAGCTGAAAATTCACAATTCTGATGTCGTCTCCTCATGGTACAAAGTCGTTAACAATCTCATTTCCACTAATGAAAAATTATACAGGATTGGTAACAGGGTAACGATAAATTCTCTAAATTGTTTTGACACTCCAAACCTTGACAAATCTAAACAATAATAAAACAAATGAAACAATTTATCACAATAAAATATATATTATTAATCAACCAGACGGTGACTGAGATTCCACGCCTACACTTGATTTTAAAGTTGAAGTTAAACATTAGATGCTGCCACGTTTAATGAAATACGATTGTGCTGTTGTTGCTGCCAATGTACTGGAATGAACATGAAAGAAGCTTTGCGTAAGACCACATATACCATTCTTTCCGATGATTGCTGGCTGAGTCCGCAACTCTGAAATACAATCAAAACCTATCTTGCTAATCTGAGACTGAAATATATCAGTCAAAACCTCCTACTGATCCTGATTAAGTTGAGACTCGCTATCTTTCCATAGTCGATATTTAGTTGGTAAAAGCTGATGCAATGTTAAGAAAAGACACGCCACACGCAAGTGTCGGCACTTCAGAAGGCAGGTGGCTGGTCATAGGGTGAATCACACAAAGCACAAAAGAATAATAAGCTCATCAAATGTCCTCCTGTGTCGTCTTGTTTTTGTCCATGTCCACTGGCTTCTTCAAAGTACCTTCCCAATGACGCAACATAGTTTAAAAATGTCTATCAAATGAATAAGAAATGCGAGTTTTACTATGGAATGATCGAAGATGGTATGTTAGGAGGTCAATCATTCTTGACACCTTACACATCCCTCTTCTTTTGTGTAAGTTTACGTGGACTTTGTTAATGGTGAGGTATCGTTAGCAAATTCAGATAAAAATTTCTTTTTACATGACACAATCTCTCTCATTGACTCTGCCTAAAAGACTTTCTACCATAATCAGCTTATCTATAGTTGGGTTCCTTCAAGGAAAATATGACTTTTACATAAAAAAGAGCCTTTCGTATTTCTGTTCTTCAATTAATTGTCTTTCTTCATTTAATTCGAATGTTTACAGTATTTGTGGTACATTATATGTCTTTTTTTAATTATACTTTGTATTCTAATTTTATGAAGCTGTGACTTTAGTGTAATTTGATTAATTATTCAGCTTATTGAGACTGTTTATTGATTTAGTTAGGATTTGTGTTTCTGTCATTATATCTATTCACTGAAAATGCAAAAGTAGGTTCTATGCTAGGTTTCCCCATTCTAATCACTATTATAGCTTAATTTAAAATAAATTTCCTTTTACTGATTAAATTACTGAAAGCCAAAATTAAAATATATATTGATTTAAAAGATTTACAAAACTGTTTTGTACAAAGATAAAATAAATAAACCTGTTTACAACCATTCCAAAAATTACATAAAAGTCCTATAAAGTCCCATGTACAGATATGATCTAGTAATTGTAAATATATATTCATTGCAAATACAAATCTTCCATTTTTCTTTTTTCGAACTTAATTATTATTATGCTATATAAGTCTCTTCATTCTGCACGTTTCTCCTACCATATGTGTATTCTTAATACTTGTATTTAGCACTTGTAAGGTTAGTATCTGTCCAACTTTGTGAACTCGATCTTCAGTATTTATTTCACTGGTATTTACGTAGTTAACAGCATTTAAAAAAATATTTGGATGATTAGCATAAAAATATTGTAAAATAGTGACCTTTTTTCTGCAACTCGACGTTTTCTTCGACCAGAAGGACTCTCATATCCTATTTCACGGAACTTCGCGAATATATTCATGCACGAAAAAAAGAAAGAATATTCAAGAAATAGAAATAGAAAATACAGCGTGCTAAAGTGGAGTTGTTTTCTTTTTTTTCTGTCTTTTCTTCAGACTATGATTTGAAAGGGCCGGCCACAAATTCTACTACTGTGCAAACCTCTTCGCTATATGGCAACACTTGCACATTTTACTGGATGTTTCCCAGTTTTTCAATTCCCTTTAAGTTTCTACCCTTTACAGCCCACTCCGCCAGCAAGGACGTTATACTCGTCTGTTCTGTCATTTTGCCCCTTCTTCTTGACAATGTTTTCCATATACTGCTGTCTTTGCCAACTGTATGGAGAACCACAACACATTGTCTTATCAGTTCACCTATTTGCGTCTTTAGTGCCACATCTCAAATACTTTGATTCTATTCTGTTCCGGTTTTTCCACTGTCCTATGTTCCACTTCCATACAAAGTTGTGGTCCAGACGTACATATTAAGAAATTTCTTCCTTACATTACGGCTAATGTTTGATAGCAGTAGACTCCTCTTGGCCATGAATATCCTCTTTCCCTGTGCCAGTTAATTTTTATGTTCTCCTTGCTTCGTCTGTCATAGGTTATTTCATTGCCAAGGTGGCACTGGTCTTAACTTACCATCGGGTGTCATTGTTCAGTTAAAAATCCCGAAACGTGGGTAAATTATTCAGTGGCGAATATATAATTTATATTTTTTGGGGGGGAGGGGGGATAATTTTAATATAAAGATAAGTAACTTTATGTAGACTTCCTATGATATTTTGTATCCATTTTGCTGTTCATGTTCAGAGGATAATTCGCGCTGAAGCCACTTTTACTTTACTGAGATGAGCTTATCTAGACATTAAATCATATAAATATAGCTATTAAAAACAAATGATGAGGAGATCTCATTTCTTACTGCCTCGCTATTATGGCTGTCCAGCGAATAGTTTTGTTACCTCTCTGCTTTTATTATTACAAGATGCAGAATAATGCAACAATGTCGAATTCTGTAAAGGGTCGAATATTGTAGCGGTAGTCGGCGTCTTCTAATTATAACAGCGTCGAGGAAACAAAGTGAGATGGTGGAGAAATATCTTAGCGAGGCAATAATAATATATTTCAAACATTAGTCAAGAGTTTAAGAATGTCTCATCTGCAATATCATATCCATATTATAAGAGAGAAAACGTGGTTGTAATTAACGTATTTGGAATGATTCCAGCTATAAATATTGCTTTGTTCTGTCTTGTATGTATAAATTGCCATATATATAGTGTATACGCATATGTGTTTTACCAGCTACAATTCAAATGAATGTTTTGACTTATTTCAACTAACAGAACTTAATCACAAAGCTTCACCTCAGATGAGGCTAAGAGATACGACATTTGAAAAGGATCTCTTAAAACCCTCTTTCAGGAATTCCTTGTGGTGAAATCAGCTGACATTTTTACAGTTACCTAAAGATAAATCACATGTTTGAAACGACAGATATGGATAAGCAAGTTCGCTTTTGAATTTGAGCAAATCAGAGTGACACGATATTATGAGTGTTTTGATGTGACCACCCTCGTTTTTTAAATACATTATTTATTGCCGCTTCGTACAGAAACAGCCAGGCGGTGAAAAACAGTAATGGTTGGCATACACCACTGAAAATTTGGTGCCGGCCGCGGTGGCCGAGGGTACTGAGGCGCTCCTGTCACGGTCTGCACGACCACTACGGTCGGGGATTCGAATCCCTCCTCGGGCGTGGATATTTGTGGCGTCCTTAGTATTAGGTAGTTCATAAGTAGTTTGTAAGTTTAGGGACTGATGACCCCATAGTTAAGTTGGTATTCTTTTTTCATTACGATATATTTCTTAAATGGTTTTATGGAGGCCTTTGATGCCTTATAGCATCTGATGCTGAAGTATAAATACAAAAATCAAATACGGCGCGAGAGCTTTGCGTAGTGCGAAATAGAAGTTACGCTATGTTATGTGCACATGTTATGGTTATCAAATTAGGAGTTCGAGCGGAGCATATTAGCTGTTGTTAACTGATCACAACACAGATGCAGTGAAATTTAAAAATACTCTCGTCACGAATATGCGATAGGGCAATTTCAGCCTTACCCTTCTGTTCCAACCTAACAATGACCTCTGAATTTGCGATATAACAGAGGAAATTATTTAATGCTGTTCCTGCAATCCTGCTCTATGGTTGACAGATTATTGTACGCAATTTTGTCCGTCAATCAAGTAATTATTCTCGTAAAGAGCATCCTTTAAACTGATAACATATTTGTTAAAAAAATCTACTTTTGACAAGCAAGGCAGTAAATATGATTCCTCCTCATTTCACTGGTAGCGATTTAGTAATGTAAACTGTACTCTCATGTTCCTGCCTAAACAGATACCCTAAAAAACTAGTGTCACATTCCCATGCAAACACCCAAGTATATGTGCCAGCATAGCATGTGAGACCATACCTTTGCCTCACTATACGGTATGCGTAAACCTCAGTTACTATCTTGGGATCATTTCTGATCTCAGCATGAAGATTATCTATCTCTGGACTGCCGCCGCTCTTGCTCCGAACGTTTTAAGTATTATGTTAGAAGTCAGTGGTCTTCAGGGAATCGTGTTACTGTAAATCGTGACATTTTTCATTCTGTTTACTGAATTGGTGTGTGATGTAACAATGGGTTGTAAAGCTATTGGTATCGCCAGACATGGTATAACAGCATAAGTGATTATAGACTATTTTGGTAACATTGTATAGAAAATAAATCTGCAGAAGAATTAAAGCCAGGAAGACGATCCGATATAAGTGATTGCGATAGTGAACACAGTATTCACAATACAGGCGCATCACTCGCTGATATGCTACCGAAGTTACAAGAAATATAAATTTTGTGAGCAATTTAATGTCCTAATATTTGTCTGATATTATTCGAGTAACAATTATTTACAAGTAGGTAGTGATAATACAATTTTGGAAACATGGCACCGAGTACCACGAATGGTCTCTAATGAGACTGTACTGCACGCGTTATCTAGAGGTTTAAACTAACTTTGCATTTATAAATTGTTTTATCACCTAAATTTAACAAATAATTACGTGAATAAACGATCTGAACAGTTTGACAAACAGCAGGCGATCTCTTTGCGAAAACTCTGTTCGCTATAGAAGGTTAGCTTCACCTACGTCCAGATCAGTAATTTTGATGTTTCACGCAACTTTTGTTACTACTTTCACATTTTGTGCCCATTATGTTACTCATTACATTAAATAGTTACCGTAAATCTTCTTCACTTTCTCTGGCGATGGCCATATCTTCAGCTTAACTTATTATCGGTATACTTTCACCCAGATTTTTATGCCACTTACTTTTGAACGTTTCTTTTGTTTACGTCATTGCTTCTTACATATAAAGCAAGAACTAGTGTAATCCGAACTCTTCGTTCGTGGTCTGCCCGTTTTATCATTCGCTCTTCGTTCATATATTTTTCATTAGCTGTCATTCCCTATATCTTACTCTTATTTTTCTCAGAATTTGGAACATCTTACGCCAATTTAAATAGTCAAACACGTTTTCCAAGTAGGCAGATCATATGAACGTGTTTTGGTTTCCTTCAGTCTGGTTTCCAATAACAGGTGCAACATCAGACTTGCTTTGATTTTTAAAGCCTATCTTATGGTCGTCAACAATTCCTCAAATTTTCTTCCCATTCTTATGTATTTTATTCTTGTCAGTATCGTTGAGGCATGAACTGTTATGGTGTTTTGCGATAGTTCTCACAGTTATCCGTCCTGCTGTCATCGATTATTTTTTTCGAAAGTCTCGTGGTACGTCGTCAGATTTATTCCTCTCATTAACTTGAACAGTTGCTGGGTTTCTATTCAACTCCTCCCCCCCCCTCCTGCCCCCAATGATTTTAGAAATTCAGATGAATTCCATCTGTGCCTTTCGACTTATTTGACTTCGAGTCTTCCAGAGCTCTTTTAAATTCTGACTCATACTGTACCCGCTATCTCTTTCATTCTCCTCATGGGAGCCTTAATGCACTGTTCCCGCCTATCTTTTCTTCCCTCTGCATTTAACAGAGGAATTACCATTGAGCTTTTAATGTTACCACCATTGGTAATAATGTCACCGACGTTTGTTTTCACTGTTCTTTATGCTGAGTCAGTCCTACCAACTACCATTTCCTCTACTTCATTCTTTCGTTCTTACGTCGATCAATTAAAGAAATTCCTCTGTTGCCCATCGTTTCTTCTCTCCTGCCTTCCTCACACCTATGTTTGTATCTCCAACATGTGTGACTGCTTTCTTATGGTTACTCTTGCCTTATCTACATTTTTAGCAAACTTCAAACGCGACTCACAATATCTGGTTCTTTAAGTAATTCTCTAAATCTCCTGTCCACTCTTATAATTACTAAATTTTGATCTGACTCTACATCTGTTCCTAGGTAGGTAAGCTTTACAATCTAATATCCGATTTCGAAATCTCTGGCTGACCATGATATAATCCAATTGGAAGATGACACCAGATTTTTTCAGTTACCAGTACATCTTCCCCTCTTGTGATGCATAAACACAATATTTGCTGTTACCATTTTATTAGAAACTCGGTACCTTTCACCCTTATCTAATTGCTACTGCCCACGTGAGACATCACAATCGTAAGAACTGTAATGGATGGCGCAACACAGCGCTTCACAAACCAGCTGACCCAAGGTGTGGTCAAACTGGTGACCCCTTGTTTCATAAGGCTACGAACGGGAGATCATATGACAAATGAACTACATAGTCAGGAACAGCTATTGTCAACATCAAAGAGCCGCGTGAGAGTGGCCGTGCGCTCTAAGGCGCCTTGCCGCTGAGTGCACGTCTGCTCCTAGTCGGAGGTTCGACTCCTTCCTCAGGAGGGGTGTGTGTGTTGTCTTTAGCATAGGTTATTTTAAGTAGTTTTTAAGTCTAGGAACTGATTACCACTGTAGTTTGGTCCCATACCTTTACAAACATTTGATTTGATTGAACATCAAAGGAAGTATTGGTAGTCAACAGTCTTGCAAGATGCTCATAGATCGTGAGCCACTGTCTATATCCTAGGCCATGGCTCATCAACTACAACTGAATCTAAGCAATCAGTTAATATCTGAAAACATTATAAGCACAAACGTGTAAGGTCAGTATGTCTCAAACGTTTAACGATGCCCACATTATAAACACGTGAAATGTTCTGAGCAGGGTAAAAAGCTTCGAACGTTCCGTTTGGCTTACCTCTTGCTGATCCCGAGTTTTACCAGCCTGCCAGATCATATACAGTTTTGGGGGCAGATATTTTTTTCTGTGCCTTAGGCAAGAAAATACTTGACATGCCAAATTTTCATACTGAATGAAACAAACTATGTTTGGGTATATTTTATGCGTAGGATTCCTTCTAATCTCCGTAAGGCTGTTTTTTAGGCACACTTACAGCTCATAATGAATATACCATGTTTGTAGGTCTGTTTGATGATTCACAGCATGCTTCGCGATTACTGTAACATGGACTATTTCATGGGTTACTCCTACCCCTCTGTCATATACCTGACGACAAGCTGCACAGGTTATAATTTGAACAACGGTCAAGAAAGTCCTTTGGGAAGCAGTATTCCAATGAACATGTGCATCAGCTGGGGCAACACAGTTTTGGGCATCATAAGGTTCATGATAAAAGTAGATTGGCAAACGCTTCCTGTTAATGGAAAACAGCTTTCCTCCTTTGGTGTGTAGAATGGGTGTCGTCAAGCAGTTATTGCCCGATTCTTATAAGCCTGAGCCTGTAGAGGTAGCGAAAACTGGGCAGGTTAAGAGACCTATATCAAAACTGTGTAGCCAGTCCAAGTAGTGATCAACTAATAAGTTCCCTTATTTGCGTGGTGGTACAAAGTGGAACCTATCATTAAATATTTGTACAATCTCAGAATAAGAAGCTGTTTTTTTTTATTTTTTTATTTTTATTCACCTGTCAATATGTGTTGTGTATTTTAAATATTACACAGATCAAAACAATTAGGGGAAGGGTTGAGTATCTAGGTTCTGAAGTTCAAATGTTCAAATGTTCAAATGCTTGTACAGTTTATGGGGCTTAACTACGGGGTCATCAGTCCCTAAACTTACAAACTACTTATGAACTACTTACGAACTAGGACGCCACAAATATCCATGCCCGAGGGGGGATTCGAACCCCCGACCGTAGTGGCCATGCAGACCGTGACTGGAGCGCCTCAGTCCCCTCGGCCACAGCGGCCGCCTGGGTTCTGAAGTATTGTCATCGACAGAATGAACTAAAATGGTTCGACGTCTTTCTGTTGGTTCTACGGAGTGGCGACAATAATATTACAGCAGCTGGGATAGTGGTTATAACCGGAAGTTCCTGCATAGGGTGTTGGAGTTGACTTGGGTTTACTCTACCAAAAAATTTACCCAGGCATTGGGGCTCAAATATTGAGGAACCTTTAAGAGAAAGAAAGGCCAAGGTTGTCCACAGGCAGAAACAACAAGTGATGACGATCCAGGCAGCAACAGGACGCGCAGGCCAGTCCGAAGTCGCCTTCAGGAATGTGGCCTCTTTACACGAACGCCTACTGGGTGTGTCTCATTAAAACCACGACGCCGTTTAGCCCACAGAAACTAGCCGGAGGAAGATCAGGATTTGATTCGCAACTTATGGCACCGCGTTCTGTTCACGGATAAGTCAAGATGACGTGGAACGTGGAACTTGGAACAATCCTTCTTATGTACAGGAAACATTGGCGCATCATGTTGGTGAACGAATGGAGTTCGCAGGAGTCAGTATTAGCATTCACAACTCAGAGGTATAGAGACGAGATCTTGCGACATTTTGCTGTGCGCTAGGCTGGTGCCATAAGAACAATGGATTCCTTCTGTTAGACGATAACGCTCGTTCCCATAGAGCTGCACAGGTGGACAACGCGCTTGAAGCTGAAGATTGAACGAAGTGAGTAGCCAGCTTGTTCACCGGACTTAACCTTGATTGATCATGTCTAGGATTCATCTGGCGGATGCATTGCAGCGAGACCAGCACCTCCCACAACAGTTGCAGAGCTGGATACTACACTCATGGAAGAATGGCTAAATATCCCTTAAGAACTCACTGATAACCTCATACTGTCCATGCCACGCAGGTATGCAGCTCTACTGGCCGTCAGAGATGATCGCAAGCCATATTAAAGGGTAACAAGAAAGACTTTTTCACTGTCATGGTAGTCCCATGGTGCCTTGCCCTAAGTTAACGCCATGTAAACCTCAAGAGTTAAGACAGGATACTATCGTCGTACTGCATCATTTCTATTCTACATTTATAACCAATATTGAATAAAACAGGCCAACATTCTGCCGGGGCGTTCCGCTCCCCTTGCAAGGAGTCGGATGCGTTATCTAGTTAAATAACGCCCGTAAAACGTTTTGCCAACATTCCTGAACTGACGGCTGGAGACTGGCGCCTGTAATATGCAAAACATCTGGAAAGACCGCGTCTTCAAGTACAGAAAGATACTGCAGCGGTCCCTCTGGCTCTTTTACGAGGAAAAATCGGCCAAGTATGATTTTATATATCAGTCCCTAAACTTACAAACTACTTATGAACTAGCTAACACAAAGGACGGCACAAATATCCATGCCCGAGGGGGGATTCGAACCCTAATCGTAGTGGCCGTGCAGACCGTGACTGAAGCGCCGCAGTCCCCTCGGCCACCGTGGCCGGCAATAAAATAATCCTGTGGTGCAGAGATCTGACGATGGAATGTCGTACACCGAGGGAGCCCACTGCAGGCTGTTACTTAATGGTCGCCAAATTCCACCAACAGTTGTCCTAATCGCGTGTTTTGCCAGGAACTGGGCCATGGCGTGGGGAAAACGCAAGCTAAGAGAGGAGCAGAGCACTTAGAATGCGTTCTATGATTGCCTTAATTTTTTTAAAATTATATTTTCAAATCAGTAGTACGCATAAAACAACGTGCGGAATTGTACTCAACACATTCTCTGAAAATTACTTTGAACAATTAGTTCATAAGCCAACTAGAATTGTAAGTGGATGGTACTCTTCATCTCTTAGCAACACATAATGCTGAGCTCAAAACGAATACAGGGATTAGTGAATACAGAGCTGTTGTAGCGAGACTGAACATCGAAAGTCCCAAAGTTACCAAAAAAAGACGAAAAATAAAATCAGATAGAAGTACAATACGTTGCTGTTGCTACACGCTAGTATTAAGAGAATTGAACACAGTGAACTTCACACAAACAACTTTATTTCGACACCTCCATCTTACAGTGGTGAAAACAGTCCGAAATAAATTACAAAACTTCCTGCTGAGGGCAGCACTGTCAACACAAGTTACAAAACCGTCAGTAGATGGCGTAAATGTTCATTATCAATCATTCTCAACCTGCAACATCCTCCCCACCCTGGTCTACCTCCAGGGGAATGACCAGCTGAACAGGTCGACAGATCTTCGTTCCATCGGGCTGCCGGAGAATGATGCACCTGATCTTGTTGTCTCTGCCAGGCCGCACGTCTTCCACCACTGCTCCCTTCCACATGTGTTGGGGTTTCATATCCTCCTGAAGAAGAACAACCTCTCTGTCCCAACCTCACCTCTCCTCCCACCTGCAACACCTGTGGCGGCCCCCACCCTACCTACTCCTACGAGTGCAAATCCGTCCCTCCACCTGCTCCCTCCAAACCCGAACTCACCGTCCCCATCCGCCCCATAGATCCTCCCATGCCCCCAATCAATCCTTGGTCCCTCCCCCCACCGCCGAAGACGTTATTCGGTTCGTCACCACCGTCCTCGCCAACATCCACCCCTTCCAACGTCCCCACACCCTCCAACAGATTGCACTGGCCGCCAGGTCCGTGTTCAGTCTGGACACCGTTGCCACCTTCTCCCGTGTCGACTCCCACTTCGCCTTTTCCCGCCTCGAGACCCAAGTTTAAGTCCCTCCGGTCCCCTTCCTTTCCCCACCCCTCCTCTACCCTCCCCAACCCTCCCTCTATCCCATCATGGCAGGCCAATCCTATATCCTCCTCTACCACAACATCCGCTCCCTCCCAGCCAATAAGAACCTCTTCCTCCACACTCTCTCCCAACACCGCGTAGATGCCTTCCTACTCAACGAGACCTTCCTGCAACCACGCCGTCCCGTCAACACCAATCCTTACCTTCTCCACCGCACCGACGGACCCCCACCCCTGGCCCGAGGCGGAGTGGCGATCGGCCATCTCCGTCACCACCCCGTCCGGCTACACCCTCTCCTTGATCCTCAGCCTCTTTCTTCCCTCCCTCACTGTCACTCTCGCCACCATTTACATTCGCTCTACCTCTCCTCTCCCGTACGATTTCCTCTCCCATGTCGACCGCACCTTTCCGACCTTTGTCATTGACGCTGACCTCAACCTTCATTCCTGTCACCCCGCTGAACTCCGGCGGTGGCGTCAGTTCGTCACCACCTCTCTCCGGGGCGACATCCTTCCCCTTCTCCGCCCAACCCACCCCGAAAGCAACACCACGCCCGATGCAGTACTGGTGTCTCCCAACCTCCTGGGGCGCATCACGGCGGATGTCCTAGACCTAATAGGCAGTGACCACGCCCCTGTCCTGCTTACCTTTGACCACCGCCCCCGCCCTGCCCGCGCTTCTCGTCCCAAGCCCCCTCCCAAACTCGTCCACGATTATTCTCGTGCTGCCTACCGTCGCTCCATCGACACCTCGGTCGAAAGCCACCCACTACCCCTCCATACTCCCACCGATATTGACCATGCTTCCTCCTTTCTCCAGCAGACAGTTGCTGACGCGGTCCATGCCCACATCCCTACCCGGGCGATCTATCCTCACTGCCCTACCCTTCCTACACAGGCCGTCCTTCTCCTCCGCGAATCCCGCCGTTTGTACCGCTCCTTTCTCCGTCCCGTGACCGGGATACTCTCCAACGCCACCGGCAACTCCAAAGACACATCAGAAACCTTTTGTCCGTGAAGAAACGCCGGGACTGGCGTCAGACATGCACCCGCCTTAACTCGCTCCTCCCGGTCTACTCCGCCAAGTACTGGCGTGCCTTCCGCCGCCTTGGCAGTCACTCCTCCCCCCACTACCCACGTCTCCATGATGATCGTCCTTTCCCTGACAACGCCAGTAAGGCAGAACATTTTGCCTCCTACCTTTCCGATGTGTTTTCCATTCCTGATGATCCCCTTTTTGACTACTCTCTCTCCCCGGACGTCCACGAGCGCACCGACACCTCCTCTCCTCCGCTCGCCCCTGGCTTCCAGTACTTGGACCACATTCCTCCCTCAGATTTGAACACTCCCATTACTGCCCATGACATAATAGACACTCTTCACACAAAACGAAACACCGCCCCCGGTCACGACCGGCTAACCTACCGCCACCTTCGTGCATGCCCCCCCTCATTTCATGAAGTCCTTGCCAAACTCTACAACGTCATCCTTTATACTGGCTTCTACCCCGACCTGTGGAAAACCTCCCGTATTCTCATGTTCCTCAAACCCGACAAACCCCCGTCCCAGACCTCATCCTACCGTCCCATCAGTCTTACCTCCGTGTTCAGCAAGGTCCTGGAAACCATCCTTTCTCGTCGAATCCACCAGCACCTCCACCGCCACCAGTTTCTCCCCCCCTCCCAATGTGGCTTCTGACCCTCCTTCTCCGCCGACGACCAGCTCCTTTGCCTGACTCATCTCCTCTCCGTCCAACTCACCTCCCGTCGCTCCGCAATTTTGGTATCCCTTGATATCCAAAAAGCCTACGACCAAGTATGGCATTCCGGTCTCCTCTTCAAGATTCAGCTCTACGCCCTTCCCATTAATTACGTCCGCCTCATCGCTTCCTTCCTTACCCGCCGCCCCTCCTACGTCACTGTCTGCAACTCCGACTCCCGTATTTTCTACCCCTCCGCCGGGGTGCCCCAAGGCTCAGTCCTCTCTCCCCTCCTCTATCTCCTCTACTCTGCCGACATGCCTCAACCCAAACCTCCCGTCTATCTCCTCCAATATGCTGACGACACTGCCTTCCTGGCCCTCGACCCCTCCCTTGCCCGTTCCCAGGTTTTGCTCCAGTCCCACCTCACCGAGTTCGCCTCCTGGTGTAACCGGTGGCTCCTCTCCGTCAATCCCGACATATCCCAGGCAATAGTCATAGGTCGTACCACCCGCTCCTTCCGCCTTCACGATTTCTATCTTACCCTTCACAACCGACCCATCCGTCACACCCCCACCCTCAAGTACCTTGGCCTTACCCTTGACCGCCAACTGTCCTGGACTCCATACCTCAAATCCCTCCGTGAGAAAGCTCTGTCCCGCCTAAACCTCCTAAAACTCCTCACTGGCCGGACGTGGGGCCTTCACCCTTCCACTGTCCTTCACACCTACAAATCAGTCATGCGTCCTGTCCTTTGTTCCTTCCACCCCGCCTGGATATCAGCCCCTCCTACTTTCTACAAATCCCTCCAGATCCTAGAACGCCACGCCCTCCGCCTCGCATACCGTATCAGACTCCCTTCCCCCACGTGGATCCTCTATGACCTCATCCCCTTCCCTCCTCTCCTACAACACCTTGAACATTTCCGGCTCCTTTACACGTCCCGAAAAATAGAGTCCCAAAACCCTCTGGTCTACCCTATTCTTACAAATCCCGGGCCTCTACCACGCCTCCGCCAAATCGTCCCTCCCGGCCTTCACATCCACACGCTCCGTATCCTCTCCCAAGGCAATTTCCGCACCCTTCCTCTACCGGATACCGAACTTCGTCCCGATATCTACCCCTCCTACCAACTCTGATCCCTTCCCCGTAGCATCAGCGCCCCTCCCCTCTCCCCCGTCCCTTTTCCTTCCCGCCCGCTTTGCTACCCCTCTCCATGCCCAGACTCTCGTCACTCCTTCCCTCCTTACGCTCTCTTCCCTCAACATCTCCCCCTCCCCCGCACTTCCCCCGTCCCTGCCCCACCTCCCCCCTCCATCCCCTCCCCACCCCCTGCGGGGGCGTCTAGACTTTTTATCTACGTGTTCAGTGCAAGTGTCTCCAGTGTCGTGTGTTTTACTCAGTGCCTCCATAATCGCCGTCCCCATGTTATATTCAGTACGCCGTCCGATGTCTTCATGTGTGAACTTAGTGTCTCTACAATGTACTTTTAACTCGCCACCGTGGCCACCTGTTTTTACTATGTGTGTTTTTATTACTCCTCGTCTATTCATTGTTCCCTGATATATGTTTATCCCGTTTTATCCATGTACGGTTTAGTCTGTCGAAAACTCAGCGTGTAAATTGTTTTAACTTTCCGCAATTTTGTTCCTCTTTTTATATTTTATCTCTTATTAGTCAAATTTTTGTATGTCACATGGCTGAAGAGCAGCCACCGCAGCTGCTCCCAGCCTGCCAGCTGTTTCTACAGCTGGCTTTAAAACAACAATAAAGGAAAAAAAAACAACCTCTCCTATTCTGGGTTCTCTTCTTGATGGGTAGCCTTTCACTTCGTGGTAGTTTCTTAGTAGCAACAGGTATTCGTTCTTCCATCTTCGCCAAAGGTCTTCATAAAATTTGTGTCTGAGTCGGAACTCCTTGGCCAGATTTTTACTAACTACTAGTTCTGGCCCATATGGAATAGTGACTAGTTTGTCACCATTTAGGAAGTGAGCTGGTGTCAACGCCATGTCACTCACTCCTTGGGTGATGGGTCTCGAGTTTATTGCGGCTTCTGTTGAAATCAAAATGGTGTTCAGGCTTTCGTCATCAACTTGAGACCGACAAAGTACCTTCCGCAAGCAGCGCTTTACAGAGCCAATCATACGTTCCCACCAACCTCCCCACCAAGCCGCACATGGTGGTATGAACTTCCATGTGATACCATGGTGGGCACAGTAGTGCTGAACTACAGTGTGCTGGACCGTATGGAACAGCTCTGGTAATTCTGTGTTAGCAGAATGGAATGTTGTGGCGTTATCAGAAGAAACAGTGACTGGAAGGCTTCTCTGTCCTGCAAAGCGTTGCATAGCCATCAAAAATCTGTCAGTTGACATACCTGTAGTGAGCTCAATATGGATTGCGCGGGTTGTGGCACATGTGTATAGGACGATATATGACTTCCTTACTTGGTTTCCTATTTTAACATACAGTGGCCCAGCAAAATCAATACCTGTCACTGCAAATGGTCGTTGAGGTCGAACTCTGTCCAGTGGTAGTGGAGCCTCAAGCTCTTCATACCTACGACTGTTAATGATCTTGCAGGGCAGGCATGAATGTAGAACTCTCCTAACAGTTTGTCGTCCTCGCAAGATCCAAAACTCTTTATGTAGTTCTGCAAGGACAATACGGACGCCAAGATGACGAAGCTTTATGTGCGTCTGAAGTATTGTCATCGGTAGAATGAGCTAAAATTATTCGACGTCTTTCTGTTGGTTCTACGAAGTGGAGACAATAATATTACAGCAATTGAGACAGTGGTAATAACATAATGTTCCTGCATAGGGTGTTGGAGTTGTGTTTACAAAAATATTTACGCCGGCAGTTGGGCTGAGATATTGAGGAACATTTAAGAGAAAGAAAGGACAAGGTTGTCCACAGGCAGCAACAACAAGTGATGACGATCCAGGCAGCAACAGGACGCGCAGGACAGTCCGAAGTCGCCTTCAGGAATGTGGCCTCTTTACACGAACGTCTACTGGTTGTGTAATTAAACCCCCGACGCCGTTTAGCCTACAGAAACTAGGCGGAGGAACATTAGGATTGGATTCCCAACGCATGGCAACGCGTTCTGTTCACAGGTAAGTCAAGATGACGTTGAAAGTGGAACGTGGATCTTGGAACAATCCTGATTATGTACAGGGAACATCAGCACATCATGTTGGTGAACGAATGGTGTGGGCAGCAGTCAGCACTGGCGAACGTACGGACTTCTATGTCGTCGCTTTGGCCACTCAGAGGTATAGAGACGAGATCCCGCGACATTTTGTTGTGTCCTACGCTGGTGCCATCTGGCAGATGCATTGCAGCGAGACCAGCACCTCCCAAAACAGCTGCAGAGCTGGATATTGCACTCGTGGAAGTATGGCTAAATATCCCTTTACTGATAACCTCATACTGTCCATGACACCCAGGTGTGCAACTGTACTGGCCGTCAGAAATGATCACAAGCCGTATTAAAGTGGAACGAGAATGACTTATTCAGTATTATGATAGCCCCATGGTGCCTTGCTCTAAGTTAACGCCATGTAACCCTCAAGTAAAGAGCTCAGACAGCAAACTATCCTACTGTATCATTTCTATTCTACATTTATAACCGATCTTTATAAATAAAAATCATGTGTTGGTTTGTGTGTGTTTCAAAATCCCAAAAAGTTCTCCGTGATTGAGATACCTATTTATTTAATACGTTACACGTAACATATATATATATATATATATATATATATATATATATATATATATATATATATATATATATATATATATTTGCCATTTTTGGTAACAACTTTACCACATAGTAAAATTTATATAAATTCGTGTATGACATATATTTAAAAATAGGTATGTAAAAACGTGTGCATTTTCCAGTAGTACTCTCTAGGTTGTTTAAAAAAAAAAAAAGTTCTATCAAATTCTTGATAGGGAGAAAGGGGATTATGTAAGATACCTGCTATGGGAAGGTATACATTTCATATTCAAATGTACTGCGAATTTGAGAACAGTGTCAAGCTAGTCAGGCATGGGTCGTTTAGCTTTGGTTGCAACCTTATTTTTAGATGGCAGTACTATCGATATTGGAGACGGTGATAGTATTGTTGCCGGGAAGTAGGGTTGTGATTATTGAGAGTGCAGACTTTGCTAAGGCGCGCAGATGAGAAGGGAGAAGCGTGTGGACCGTGGTTGTGTGCAGTTGTGTTCCGACAGGATAACCGAGGAGATGAGATTTTGGGACTTGAATGTTGAGCCAAGCTGTTTGTTTTAGATATGGAGACGAAAAGTATAGATGACGTTGGAGAAACGATCTTTTGACGTTTTTATAAGGTAAAGTTTTTCATGAAATACTTGGCATGTTTCTATGGCACAACTTCGCATCGTTAGGTTGAACTGATGGTAACAGTGACGGTCGGGCAAGATCTTACTGTTAGCTTGTGGTCTCACGATTCATCCTAGGGACCCCTTTCTGTGTTAGGATAAGTATTTATTGTACTAGTTTAGTTTTGAGAGTGCATTTTTATGAGATAGGAATTTTAAGAGTAGTGTTCTTGAAATATGGTATTGTTGTGACATTGTTAATGTGTACAGCAGCTCGTGCAACGTTTATTCCGAAGTTGGCATTACAGTTCATTTTCATATAACTTACTTCCGTTATTGGGTGTTACATTTATAATGTTTCTCCTGTTTCATCTCTTTTAATCTTATTTTGAAAGCGATTAAAAGGTGGTAACATATTGAATGTTATCCTTCAGTAATGTGGTGCATTAGTTCTGTTATAGTACCAGATATTTACCAATGGATCATATCTTGCAGTGATCCCATGCAAGTCACGTATGCATTATTAAAAAAAACAGTTTTTCATTGTTATTCCCTTCGTTTCTTTTACATGTACTTCCTATGAAATTAGTTCTGAGCAAAGCGCTAGTTCGGTAACATCAAAATTTCCCGCGTATCGTTTGCAGATACGCAGCCAGTCATTTATTATCTGAGTGTTCGAACAGTTCGATACTGTATCGAGTTCTCTGCCGAATCGGGAAATCCCGAACATGTTCGAACTAGTGGCGTAGCTATCATAGGGCTAGGCGGGGCAGTGCCCCGGGGCCCCGAGGTCGAGTGGGCCCCCCTGGGCCTCTGTGAGCGACGTTTGAAAAAGGACTATCGAAGTTTTGTTTTTGCTCCCCCACCCTACCGTCCATTATCACCACCTGCCCTCAAACCAAGTGTCCCACAGTAGCCGCACTGGGCCACCGGGTGGCGGACCTTTGCGTTTAATGGGGGCTTCATAAGACGCCGCTCGGTGGTGCTGCTGACCTTCCAAGCCGCCAGTCGCTGTGTACAACAATCGGCATCAAAGCTGCTCACAGCAACAACTGCGCCTTCGCAGTGTAGCGGCGTGCCGCTCCACACAGTGCGAGGGATCGACCACCTCAAAATACTGAATAAATACATTTACTGTACAGTACTTCTTCTTGGCGATATACTGTATATAACATTTTAGTTGAATGGAGGATTTTCAACTTTTAACTTTTTGAGCCCTGACCAACAAACCTCAAACGCATGAAGTGAAATCCAAATATTACTCCCACCTCAGAATATAAACATAACAATGTCTCTTACTAAGAGTGTGTCGTCGGTTGAAGTCGGAGTTCCCATGGCTGCCAATCTTTGCGATATAACAGTAAATGGCAGTGAATTTCTAGCAGTCTGCTTGAAATTACACGGAGTGACATTTGAATATGAAGCTTCTACAATGTATTATTACAGAATGGTATTATTATGGTAACTAAATTGTTTGTGTAGTGAATTCCTCCAAGGGTGTGCTCCTTAATCATTGATCCCAATGAAGTGCTGTAACCAACTGCACTCTGCAATGCATGCAAGAAGAAGAAAAAAAATGGTTACTTTGTCACAATAGTGAATTGTGCATTCTAGACGCTGTCTCTACCCCAGTGTTAATAAGCGAAGATGTCGATTTAAGTTATTTTACTTATTACTTCATGCAGCCTGGTAGCGGCACGGCTCAATACAAAGTGTTTCATCATACAAAATCTGGCAACTTTCTTTCGCTGAAACCATCCTACACGACTATTTCCCCTATTTTCTTTCTTTGACTGGGCTATCAACGAAATAAGGCTGCTCGGTATGGAGCATGGAGTCGTTTTACGTTCATGTCCTGCCCAGGTCCAACTCTATCCTTCGGCAAAATGTCATCCAAATGCACCCAGTAATTTTTGCGTAAAAGCATACCAAACAAACACTTTTACAGTTGTAACTATATTATCTGCTGCGTGACACATAATTTACTTAGCAGTATTTAGGTTTGTCTTATTATTTCTTCCGGTGGGCGGGAAGGAGCTAATGAAATAGTTTTCCATCGGTGTACAGTTTTAATTTAAAGAGGGTCCCAATGTCATTTTTGCCCCGGGGCCCTCGGTGACATAGCTACGCCAATGGTTCGAACGCGAGTATCATTTGCCCAGCCCTACCGCTGACAGCTGCTCGGGAGTTATCGTATTTCCTGCGAACGAATAGCTTCATAGAGCCCAAACACCTTATCGTTTTACTGAGAATGCTGTGTGTGGGGAAAAACACGTGTGTTATCTGTCTAGAATTGTGTGCAAAAAATGGAAAAGAATCTAAGTGCCACAAACTAAGATCGTCAACCTATATCTATAAATGTGAATATCTGTTCGGTGTACGTTTATTACGTCTGAACCACAAGACATAAAGAGCTATAAATTTGTACAGTTACTAATGTCTAACCGGGGAAGGCTTTAGGCACGGTTTTATGGCGATCGGATTGCTATTTATGTATATATATTATTGTGAATGTCTGTTCATTGCACGCTTATCATGTTCGAACGACAAGACGCAGAGACTTAAATATTTGTACAGTTACTAATTTATACCTGAGGAAGGTTTTGGGCACGGTTTTATCGCGATCTGATAGATATTTAGAAATACGAAGAATATAATGCGAAATGCAGAACAAAAATTACTCTTTGAAAATTGAATTTACTCTTTGAAAATGGTTTTCAAATGTTCAAATATCTGGCAGCGAGGTGCTTTCACCGCTCGGCTACTCCACCGCGGCGAAAATGGTTTTATTGGTTGCGTTGTTGCTTGAGGGCTGATAATGATAAAAGGGTAGAGTATATTGGGATGGAAATTATCGGTGTATATAAAATTCTACGTGTGTCTGTTAATGTTTGGCTCTGCAGCGAAAACTACAGAACGCAAACGAATGGTCTGTGTGTAATTGTTGTCCGAAGTCTCCCGTTGTACACCATAGCAGTTTCATGCCGATAGCTATAAGGGGGTGGAAGAAATGATGGTTGGAAGTCGTCAAATTATAAAAAAATTCGGACTGAAGGCCAGCGATGACGTTTGCGACTCTATAGCAAGGAGGTTACTACAGCGAAACGTTATGCCATAGACCATATCTTTGGTCTAAGCGTGCTACAATGTCTTCAGCGAGTATGGAAATATAGGTACGAATAAATAAAGCAGTAAAAAGGAAATTCTTTTTAATATATCTTTTAAAAAATCGATTTGACGTTTCGCGCATTAAATCAAGTGATCGATCTGTGATATTATTACAATCATTATTGTTGAATTTCGTGATTGGATTCTTCGAAACGAGTGCATTGTTACGTGTGATTTGATCTCATAATCAACCAACACGCGAACAGAGCCGCGGGTTTAAGCTAGTATTGAAATAAATGTCTCTTAAATATTGGATGATTATTTAATTTTATGAAAAAAAAAAAAAAAAAAAAAGATTCGTATGAATTATAATACCGACTGATCAAAAAGTCAGTATAAATTTGAAAACTTAATAAATCACGGAATAATGTAGATAGAGAGGTAAAAATTGACACACATGCTTGGAATGACATGGGTTTCATTAGGAAATAAATAAATAAATAAATAAATAAAAAGAAAGAAAAAAGTAAAGTACTTCTAGACGCGTGAAAGACCTCTTGCGCGCGTCGTTTAGTGATTATCGGTTGCTCAGCCGCCACTTTCCTCATGCTTGGCCTTCCAGGTCCCCAGACCTCAGTCCGTGCGATTATTGGCTTTGGGTTTACCTGAAGTCGCAAGTGTATCGTGATCGACCGACATCTCTAGGAATGCTGAAAGAAAAAAATGTTCAAATGTTTGTAAATCTATCGGACCAAACTGCGTGGTCAACAGTCCGTAGCTTACAAACTACTTAAACCTAGGTAAACTAACCTACGGACAAACACACACGCCCATGCCCCAGGGAGGACTCGAACCTCCACGGCGAGTAACCGCGCGCTCCGCAGCGAAACGATTTAGACAGCTTTTATTTATTTATTTATTTTTTATTCAGAAAGCGTCTAAACCAGTACAGATACAAGTAACAAATCACTACTTCCAGAGGTACTGCCGCGAGTGGTGCCGTGGGTGGCGAGGCACATTGCCGGACACGCCGCCCCCACAACGCTCAGGCTCTATATATATAACTGAACTTTTCTTCTTTTTATTCTTTTTCTTTTTTTTTTTTACTTGAAGTTATGTAAACTGAATATAAACAAACGAAGAAGAATCGGCGAAAGTGTTAAAAAAACAGCAAAACAAACATTCTGCATTTAAAAGGAAACTTACGCCAGAAAGCGTCTAAACCTTTTTATCAGGCTTTAGTCGACTGCAAAGTTCGTCTTCTCGATTCAGATTTGCTTACGCAGTGAATTCCTGATCCATTGTTTTTTAATCATTATATTTCTCTTTGAAAGTTATGTTGAGACATCTTCTCATAACTTCGAAGTCGCTAGTTGCCGAGGTTTTTATTTATTTTTCTTTTTTTCTATTTTCTCGAATAGAAGGTCATGCCATATTGTTATGCGCAAAGTAATGAAGATTTATTACTCTGTTTGTTATAGTACTATTGAGTGGTGTGTTAATTACTAATTAAAACGCAACGGTTAATTTCTTGATACTGCCAATATCTTTCGGGCAGTGTAAACTAAATGTAAGTATCTCTGTATCCAGAACATTTAATTTCAATTAGTATATAAAATAGTTTCTTCAACTAGAAAAGGAAACTGAGGAATCGAGCTGCAGTGATCTTTCCTTAGCTGATACTAAAAATATTGCATGACCAAGAACCAAACTCGTGGTTCTTCTATCGCACAGGATACATTTTATTTAGATGTCAACTCCTCTGTTAAAAAAAAAAAAAAAAAAAAAAAAAAAAAAACACAGTATTCATTTTATTTCACCGTTTCCTTCTGTCCTTTATCTTATTTTTTCTACTTTCTTATATTTTCGTCATTATACGATAACTTCCTTCTCAAACAAAATGTCTATCATGTTCCCAAAATATTTCTTTGTGTTGGAGTATCGGCGTATTTGAAAATACGCTACAGTCGCGTATGAGGTAAAATCTATGAGGCTGTAACCTTCGGATCCTTTTATTACGTAATTTACGTAATGTCCAATAATCGACAACACTGTGTTATTTTTTTTTAGTTGGATAGAATTCGGTGTCTGGCCGTAAAAATATCTCCGTGGTATAAGACGTTTCCGAGGACCTCGTAAGAAGCCCTAGTTTTTTCTGTACCCATTTCCAGATTAGTAAACGATTTCCAATTGTGAATCTGTAGATTAATGTGTCTACTAGACCACAGCTTGAGAATTTATCGGTACCCTGTTACTAATCCTGTATAATTTTTCATTAGTGGAAATGAGATTGTTAACGACTTTGTACCATGAGGAGACGACATCAGAATTGTGAATTTTCAGGCTAAGATTGATCCACACGGTTTTCCAATCTATTAACGAATATTTAGCTTCAATAGTGTTTCGGATCAGTGGTGTCAGTCTCGCATTAATCGCTCTAGCAATAGTTTTGTAGTCAAAGTTCATCAAGGTTATCGGCCGGAAACTGCTGATTTTCTTCCGTCCTTTAGTTTTAGGCACCAGAACAATTTTCCCTTCTTTCAGATGTTGGGGTATGATTCTTCCTTTCAGTATTTCATTTAAAATTTCTGTAATGGTTGGTCCAATAACTTCCCAATAACTTAAATAAAATTCTTTCGAGAGGCCATCCAGGACAGGTGATTTATTTGAAGGTGATTTGGATATAAGTTCTAAAACTTCTTCTGCTGTAAACTCAAATAAAAATTGAGTGTTGTCTTCTGGTGTGATGACTCTGTTTAAGGAATTTACTACCTGCGGTAATGAAGCGACATCAATTTCATCGTCTGTGTACAATTTCTTGTTGGGTGGTAAGCAATGTTCCGTTTTCTGCGACGAGTTCATCGATAAACGTACGCTCACGATGAGATTGGTGTTTTATCAAATGGTACAGAGACGTTGTTTCCTCTTCCTCTTCCTTAGCTTTAATTTGTTTAATTTGTTGCAGTTCTGTGTTTGTCAGATACGGTTTGTCGTATAAGTCTCTCAATACACAATAGTAAAACTCTGAGGTTCTCTTCACGTCTCGAGCTTTTTGCCGACAATAGGAAATTAAACTTTGCCTTAGCTTCTTTTTTCCCACCTTCATCCACGACTCGGATTTGGACGGATACCTATTCATTGACCGCAAGGAAAAGTTCCACGTTTCATGAAGCACGTCTCATCCTTTAAAAGCGAAGTATTTAAATGCCACTGGTTTCTATACATTTTTGTAGGCTGTCGTGGTAAATTTACTGTCACAGACAGAATGGTCGGAAAAACAGGCCGGGATGACGTCCACTACTAGAACTTTATCAGTAAGACTGTCAGAAATGTAAATCCTATCGAGTCTACTACTCGACGATGCAGTAAAAAACGTGAATTTCACTAAGGTGGTGAACTTAAGTTCCCAAGCATCTTTAAAGCGCATTTTTTGTACCAGATCATACAGTTCCTTACAAAAATTAAAGTTAGGAATCTGGTATTTTCTGTGGAGTACACAATTAAAATCTCCTCTTATAAAAACATTTTGAGGGTTCTTTCGTAATAGAGAGATAATGTCTTCCTTAAAAAAATTTCCTCTTTGGAGTTTATTGCTGTTTCCGGAGGAGGCATATAAGTTTATAAAAGTGACATCGTAAATTTTACACCCTATGCCTCGTCCTGATTCCAATTGCTACGTTTGGTGGATAGGAATGCCATCTGGAAGCAGGAGGGCAACGCCCATTTTATATTCAAGTGCAACATTTAAGATCGTCTGGAAATAAGGTACGAGCAGGGTCGTTGTCATGACCTCTTGTAAGAACACAATGTCAGCACCTGAATCGTATATAAATTGCTGCAATGATGCTAATTTAAGATCGGAACAAATTCTATTGATATTAATTGTTAGCACCTTATATGCCTGTTGCATTTTATGAAATTAACAGGGAGAAAATTAAAAGGATTCACTTATATTTCGCGTAAAGTATTTGAAACGACTATAAGGGTAAAACACATAGGCAATAATTTTGCCCTCCTCCTCTAAACTCTTATAATGCGGCAATACGGAAAATTCTGCTAAGGACATTTAGGAACAGTGATCTTCAAAGAACTGCAATATGAAGTTGCAAATACACTTCTGCTACAGATGGATGAATAAGGTTGAATAATACCCTTCTACATCTACATGGGATACTCTGAAAATCACATTTAAGTGCCTGGCAGAGGGTTCATCGAACCACAATTATACTATTTATCTCCCATTCCATTCTCGAATAGCGCGCGGGAAGAAAGAACACCTGAATCTCTCTGTTCGAGCTCTGATTTCTCTTATTTTATTCTGATGATCATTTCTATCTATGTAAGTGGGAGTCAACAATATATTTTCGCATTCGGAGGAGAATGTTGGCGATTGGAGTTCCGCAAGTAGCCTACGCCGCAGCGATAAAGCGCCGTTGTTGTAATGATTCCCATCCCAGATCCTGTATCAATTCCGTAACGCTGTCTCCCCTGTATCGTGACAATACGAAACGAGCTGCCCTTATTTGGACTCTTTCGATGTCCTCCGTGAAACCCACCTGATAAGGATCCCACACAGGGGTGCAATACTCCAAAAATGGACGGACAAGCGCAGTGTATGCAGTTTCTTTAGTAGTTCTGTTGCATCTTTTAAGGGTTCTGCCAATAAAACGCAGTCTCTGGTTCGTCTTTCCCACGATATTATCTACGTGTTCTTTCTAGTTTAAGTCTGAAGTAATAGTAATTCCTAGGTATTTTGTGGAGTTTACGGCCTTCACATTTGATTGATTTATGTTGTAAACAAAGTTTAACGGATTTCGTTTCGTACTCATGTGGACGACTTCACATTTCTCATTATTTAGAGTCAATTGCCAATTTTTACACCATACCGATATCTTATTCAGATCGTTCTGCAGTTGGTTTTGATCTTCAGATGATTTTACTGGACGGTAAATGACGGCGTCATCTGCAAACAACCTAAGAGAGCTACTTAGATTTTCCCCTAAATCGTTTATGTAAATAAGGAGTAGCAGAGGACCAATAACACTACCCTATGGAACGCCCGATATCACCTCTGTTTTAGTCGATGCCTTACCATCGATTACTACGAACTGTGTCCTCTCTGACAAGAAATCCCCTATCCTATTGCAAATTTGGGGCGATATACCATAACCACGCAATTTGATTACTTGACCAATGGAAATTAATAATAATCCATGTCACTATCACCTTCCTTCCCCGATTCGCCTCCTCTACTTCGTCTGCCCAATCCTTTCGTCCCTCCTTCTGTTCTTATTTTGATTGACATTTACGTGATGTGTATCCGATACGTCTTCATCGCTGGAATATTTGTGTGAAATTTTACTTTCGTTTCCTTTCCGCAATTTCCCAGCTGGGTCTAACCCTTTCTTTTCCAGGTTTCTCGTACTGCATTTGATGTTCCTCAGCTTTTCCCTTATTGCTGGAGCCAAGCTCTCAGCTGCCTGATGGGCTATTTTCCTTTTATTCATTTTCCTGGGGGATTTGTTAGGGGATTTATCGGATGAATTGTCCTGAGCTTCGTCGCCCGAGTCCTGAAGTAAAGGCCAAGAAGTTAGGTTTTCCTTACTGATTGAGGGTTCCTCTTTGCGTTCTATGGGTTGAATGTGGCAATTTTCTTTCGCCAAAACGCTTTGAGACCCTGAAGATGGTTCACTGACAATGTTTTGCGCATTTTCGATGCTAACCCTATTCACGCGTTGTTTTTCATCCTGTTTGACGGCAGAAACAGCACAATCAAGCTGCGAATCTTTTACTACTTCAGCATTTCGTGAAGCTTCATTGTTGCACAAGTTTATTGTGATTTCTGTATGTTGTTCGCTAACGTTTTGTTCGTGATGTTCGCCTCGCAAAGAATCTTGTCTGGTGGTGGTAACAGTGTGAACTACGTTAATTTACGAGACATCGGGCTTTTGACTGATACCGGGTTAACCTAAGGCTTCAACGTGCTGTGTAAGCGACATGCCGTGGTCCGAGAGTGAATGTTCGGTTCGCTTCGGTGAAACTGCGGCGGCAGCGTACGTCAGTTTCATCGTAGTTACCGACCCGGGAGTCACTGCTTCCGCGGCAGGCAACTGCGTCACTCGTCTTCTATTGCACTCAGCTCGGACGTGTGCAGTAGAGCCACATAACGCGCGCGTGCGAGGCTGCCCGTCATATATTATCAAAGCCCGGTAACCGCAAATGTTCATGTATGACGGGAGATGCCGTAATAATTCTATTTTCACTTGTCTCACGCCATTGAGGACGGGAAAAATGTGAGCTTCCGACCATTTTTCGGCAGTGTTTGAAATGACACGACCATAAGGGCGAAAAGCATTATTTATTTCTTCTGCCGGTATCTCAAACGGGAGTTCGAATACTCTTACAGTTCGAATCCCTAGGCCAGCATGACTGACTAATACATCACTAACATTGCCGTCAGAATGTTTATATTTTACAGTATCACCAAATGTATCGACAATTACGTTACACATAGCCCGATCTTTCAATTTAAGGTACATAGCACACTGAACGAAAGATAAATGTACACCTTCAATTTCGTCTTCACTAATCCTCAATTTTTCAGCAATCCACGTTTTTAGTTCCAAAGGTCTTGGTCTCACATAGTTACGATCGAATGTAAATTTAATCGTATCCTTTCTCAAATATGTTGGGGTGTTCATCTTGTTTTCCGACATGCAGTCATTTCACGTAGAAAGTAAGCGTAAGTTACCTGTCGCCGGCCGCGATGGCCGAGGGGACTGAGGCGCTCCAGTCACGGTCTGCACGGCCACTACGGTCGGGGGTTCGAATCCCCCCTTGGGCAGGGATATTTGTGCCCTCCTTAGTGTTAGGTAGTTCATAAGTAGTTTGTAAGTTTAGGGACTGATAACCGCGTAGTTAAGTCCCGTAAGCTATACAAACATTTGAACATTTTTTTTTGAGTTACCTGTCAACAGGTAAAAAGCCGACGTTTAGGCCCGATGCCCCGCGCGTCCGTAGTCCGCCACGGGTGCCTCGAGACATATTCGACTACTACACCGCGGCTCTGAAAGACAACATCCGACGCCAATGCCTCACCATAACTCCGGACATGCTTTACAGTGCTGTTCACAACATTATTCCTCGACTACAGCTATTGCTGAGGAATCGTAGTGAACATATTGAGCTTTTCCTGTAAAGAACATCATCTTTGCTTTGTCTTAATTCATTATGGTAATTATTGCTTGCCGGCCGCGGTGGCCGAGGTGACTGAGGCGCTCCAGTCACGGTCAGCACGGCCACTACGGTCGGGGGTTCGAATCCCCCCTCGGGCATGGATATTTGTGCCGTCTTAGTTCGTAAGTAGTTCATAAGTAGTTTGTAAGTTTAGGGACTGATGACCCCGTAGTTAAGTCCCATAAGCTTTACAAACATTTGAACATTTTTTTTTGAATTATTGCTTTTCCAATCAGATGAAGCGCCATCTGTCGGACTTTTTTAAACTTTTTTTTTGTGCTAATAAAACCCCATGTCATTCCAAGCATGTGTGTCAATCTTTATCTTTCTATCTACATTATTCTGTGATTTATTAAATTTTCAAATTTATACAGATTTTTTGATCACCCTGTACCTCTACAAAACTTGAAAACAGTTTTTTTACTGATATGTATATGGAAAGAAAACTTATATGGAAAAAGAAGTAAATGACAACCTTTCGTTTTCTGGAAAACGCTGTAAGTGTCTTACTAAGTTTTTGAAAAGGATCTAAGGCAAGGTTTTATGTTAAAAAAAGATGGTAAGTCCATTGTAGTTTTGAGAACGTTTAATAACTTCACATATAATTTTACTCTTTCGATGCTAGGCTAATATAAAGAGGCTATAGAATAAAATTTTGGATATTTTTTACAAGAGAAGTTATTTGTCTTCAGTTTATTTCACTTCTTCTTTCATCGGTAAGTATAAGCTGTTTTTGTTGCTTGCTTATGTCTGCACACTTGTACTGAGAGGAGCAGCTTGCTTGTTCAGCTAGTGGTTCTTATCTCTTTCCCGTGACTGGTAATGTACGACTGGGCATTTTCTCTTGTTTCACGTCTCTTACGAACAATCATCTTCATCGTAACAGGCTTTTTCATTTCCTGGTTGCTACACTAAACATACAACCGAAGCACACTCTAAAGCAAACACTCACACACACGTGAAAGGACCAAAATCATTGCCGTGTCTACGTACTGTCAGCAACTAAAGCAGCTGTGTAGCTTACGTGCATTCAGTACATCGTGGCGGTGGCACTTACATCTCTTCTCATCTCGGCCCCGCTGACGCTTGCACGGAGCTGCTATCTGCTCTTGAAACCGGTAGGAATTTTTCTGGCACTTGCAACCTTTCCCGTTTCATTACGCTTGGCTTATACAACCCTTTTCACTGAAAAAAGTATTTTTTTTTTTAATTTTTGCCGCTTACATTCTTTACCATTTTTGGTACTCAATTGCTTGTAACTTCCAAGATTCTGACAGATGTAATGCGGAAGAGCACTACAATTGAACAAAAAGTGACGGACATGGCCACTACCAGTTCTAAAGCAATTGAAATTAAAATTCTAATTCAACTCACAATAGATTTTTTGCGATACTTTTTTTACTGCACTAGTTAAAATTAATAATTAATAGTCATTTTAAACTCCATCAATTTGGTAGAGCATTAGTGTGTTGTACCGATGGTCCTCGGTTCAAGACCTGCTTTTTTCTTCTTCTTCTTCATTTTTTTCCCCTGCACTACCTTGGCAATTGTTATATGGGGCAACGTGTTCCTGACTTGTGAAAGGACTGTTTGGCTTTTATGGAAGTGTGTTATCGGCAGTCGGCAGTCTGTTTTTGCTTCGTTTATTTGCAAGTAGCAAAGCTGTAGAGTATATTCTCAGTTTCAGAGAATCAAATGGAACACAGGGAAAAAAAAAAAAAAAAAACACAATTGCATCACATGTGCAGAAATATTAATATAATAATTATAATAATAATAATTGTAACATTAACGCTTTCTGGCCATTTCGCTTCCGTTTCACAAAGCTTTTCCTTGTTGTGTGTTTCAATGTCGATGCGGCTCCTCTGCTGTCGAGATATATGCTGATTTGTCATTTTGATACGAGGCTCCCATTTGCGTTGGCTTTCAACATTTATTTTCTTGGTAATCTACGTAACTTAGTAAGGAGTAGAAAGATTATTCAGAATATAAAATGCAGTTACTTTCTTTTTCCATTATTTAATCGATAATTACATCGGAATATCAACTATCAAACTGATACACTGCACCGGCATAACAATTTTATTATATCAGATGTGAGATACTTGATCACGGCAGGCTACAATAAGACGAATGACCTCCTCGATCTAAATCAAGTTGGATAGATGCAAAAGATGTTCTTAGAAGAAGATAATAATGAAGTTCAAGAGGATTTTGAAGACGAAGTGAACACAGATTATGAAAACGTAGTTGAAGTTGGACAGGAAGGTCCATAAACTGAGCCGGGAGGTCCTCCCCGCTGTTGCGCTTCGGGATTCGCCAACGTCGCATTTCGGCCGAATGTTTTGTCATATGCAGGATTCGAACTCGTGCTCCCTTTCAGAGTACTAGATCTTAAAACTAGCGCCTTAGACCGTTCGACCAATCTGACTGAGTTTTTATTTACACATCTCTCTCCCTAAAACAGATTACTTTTATGGGAAGGTGTAAGTGACATATATTGGATTGTGATCTAAAATTTCGTCAGTTGTATGTGTGCATTTGATGTATGCTGAACGATCTCATGATATTTATCACATCCTAGTTTGGTGTTTTCGAGGAGAAAACGAGTAGTGATGGGGTGTATTTTTAGAAGTTCCGTGAAAACCCCATATCGACGCAGAAGAGGTGTTGCATCAAGTGCGGATTACAAGTTTGTTAAACCGAATGACCTGAAACCTCACATTGATGCCTTTAATAAGGAAGTTCTGTCTGGGGCTAAGCTCAACGAATACTCTGAACATGAAAGAAGTGAACTGGAGCTCTGTAGGGATGTCAACACTCGAAATAAACAGTGTCTGGTGTCTACTTGTAGTCATGGTGCAGATGAACATAAGGTCCTCGGATGCCTTCAGCACTGTGGAGCAGAGCTAGTAACCCAACAGTCTCAGGAGCCTTTTAGGGACCGTGCCATGCATAGAATAAGATGTGACGTTAAACACCCTAGTTGTCAGCGCTTGGAGCAGCTCTCGGAAGGACAGGAACTGATTGTTACATCTGTAAGAAAGGTGTGTTATAGAGGTCGAAATAGGCATGTCCTGGGATTTGAGGGTATTTCCGCTCTGTATCTGTCAAATTACTGGCCTGAGAAGGAGTTGGAGGCCTCTGACGTAGATTTGTTGAGTGAGATAAAAATCAGTCTTGGTGGTATTAAAACCACACCAAGTAAACATAAAGAGAGGACTGTATTTCTGTGTGTGTGAATATGTGGTAGTTGAGCAGCCTCTGCAGGACGTAGCGCGCTGAAATCTTACGGGGAAGTTATCTAATTTATAGCTTGGAAGAACTCCAAGTGTGCGACTTGTAGGTAGCATGCGCTCCTTGAATTCCTTGCGAAGAAGAAGAAAAAGAAGGGGCTTTTACTTAGAATGCTAGTTTACTACCTTGGGAGAATCATTTACGTTGAATGTGTTGAGAAGAAGATAACCTGGATCCTCCAACCACCGACTCAAGAGGAAGTGTTTTTGATTGTGTAAAACAGATAATGCATGTATTTTTTATATGTTGGTTGGTTGAATCAAAATAAAATTAAACTTTTCCTATGAAACTGGTCGTATTATTTATTCACCTAAGCATTAAGTCCCATGTAAGAAGCTCTCTGGGTATAGCTTTTCGTGTAGAGCGTTTCGGTTATGGATCTAGAGGAAAATACTGGGAGATAGGGTGCATGCCAGAAGATCAATACCTCGATCGGTAGAGTATCAGTTAGCTGGTCAGCTATCAATGGTGTACTTCTAAATCAAGACTGTGTGATATGTTCGTGTATGGATTGGCGTTTGACTTTACATCGTGCTGTTTGTGTGCTTAAAATAGGTTATCGCTAACTATATTTTATTCTTGCCAATTTTTTCTAAAACACGATGTTTCGTTTCTGTAATCAATCAAGAATAAAGAACGATTTGTATTCTGTGACTCGTGCAATGACGTCTCGTTTTGGAACACTGCTTGTTGGACGAGAAGCTCTGTATGCATGTATTTCGGTAGTTCGGACCGAACAGTTGGATTGGTTCCTCTGCTCTAAAAAGGGTTAGATACGTGTCCGTTGTGCTGTAAATGAGAAAAAATCTGTAACAGCTATTTCTTGTAGAGACTTACAGGGATTACGGGAAAAAATACCAAAAGACAGGTTGTCATATAGCGGTGATTCCATGTTGTTCTATTCTACAGCTATTTCCAGTGGTTGAGTTGTTTTCTAAAACACTATGTTTCGTTTCTGTAATAAATAAATAAATATATTTATCAAAAATTAGCGCACATCCTACTGTTTATGTAAAACGACCGCTGTACTCGTCTTATATGGTAAAAAGAAAACGTGTTTGTGCCAGCTGCGAAGGTATAAACATGGAAATGTTGCAATATTTGTCGGTATATGCTTGTTGTGTGTGTGTGTGTGGTCGTAAATTCCGGAAAATTGTCTTGAATATGCTAAAAATACCGATTTTTTCGAATGCACTTATATAAATTTCAAGCTCTTCTACAGAAAAAAATAGCGTGAGATACTTATTTCAGATGCAATTTCTTTAAAAATTAAGTAATTTTCAACCGCCTCTCCAGAAAAAATATCAATTCGTTACAATACAGAGATGATTCGTCTGGGACAATAGCATGGAATGCTGTTGGAGTAGAATAGACTTAATAGTTGTATTATTATTTAGGATACATAGTTGAAATCCTAAACACTGCTTGTTGACGGTTGTGTATGCGATAGCTCAAACCGAACAGTTGGATGGTTTCCTCTGTCCAAAAAATGGCCGGTTAGTCAAACGTTTCATTGCAATACAGAGGTGATTTTTCTTTCCCGAAAAAAAAAGAAATAGTATCTCAGCCTCTTGCAGGGAGCTGAGTTGTAGATGCGCACATAGAAACAAAGTGTAATGGTTGTGGTGTATTCATCTCATCTGTTAGTGTTACTTACGATGTGAATGGATGCCTCCTAGTAATGTTTGTGGTGGAAAATTATTGTTTTTCGGTCGAGAAGCATAGGGTTCGACATAACTCAGATAGTTTGGTGTCTTGAATGTCTAGCGTTGTGGCGATGTTTGCGGTGGTAAATTATTGTCCTTCGGTCGAGAAACATCGAATTCAATAAACCCTATGGTTAGGCGATTTAAACCTGGGTAGTTACCTCTTTTGGAGGCGTGTTTAATCGTTTGTTTAGTCTAAAAGACTGCTCTTGGTGTTCGATAAAAATTTTTCGGGTGTTGTATTAGTAGATATATAAATATAAGAAAAGAGCTTGTTGTTGATCTGAATCGTTCCTTGTTAGCTGTTCTATATGTGTCAGTCATGTTTACGATGTATTTGGATGTATTACAGATGTTTATCGAGAGTTTTGATTTGTTAGAAGGTGGAATACGGCGACTGTTTGTGCTCGAATGCTCGAGGTATGTAGTCTATTGACTGACAGAAAGCGTTCCAGAAATGGCGGGATGGATGTTGTACATTTTTAGCATCGGAGAAACCGTTTTTCAGAGTTTAGGAATTCTGGAAGAACTACAGAAATTCCACAGAGTGGGAAGAGCAGATAGTTTTCACGCAAGATGACGTGGGTTGTATGTCATATTAGATTTCGAAGGGTACTAAAAACGATTAGTATTTTTACACTGTACTTCTTAACATGCGTGAAAATTGATAGAGAGGGTTCTAAAAATCTGTTGAAAAAAGCTTATACGTGTAATTTTTATGTGGGGAGTCTATATGTCATCGACTTTATTTTTCTCGAGTAGCGGAAACTGTATCATATGGCGATAGAGAGCGCGGAAGGGTTGTAACGAATGTGTGATTGCATGCGATTAACATTTTTTCCGAATAATTACTTTCGAAGAGTAGGACAACACGTTTTGTATATGGGTGAGAATATCATGGAATTCGGTTGGGTTATAGCAGAGGGCTTGGAGAAAAAATATTTGTTTCTACGGTAAATAGCCAGGGAGAATGGTCTCTAACGGAAAACATGTCGCGATGTACCCAGATGAGGGTTATACGGAATAAGTCGAAAACTTATATCTATCGCAAAAAATAGTGTTAATATTAGATCGTGTAGTTACTTTGGGGAAAATGTGCATTTTCAGCTGGTGTGTGGAAAGAATTATACGGGTTAATCTCAGGGCGGCGCGCTGATATCATTGTGGAATCGTCGAAAATGAGTGGATTCGAGCATGTTTACCACATGATACATATTAAGAATGGCAGAATGGATGTTGTACATTTTTATCATCGGAGAAGCTGTTTGCAGAGAAAATAACTACAGAAATTCCACAAGAGTGGGAAGAGCAGATAGTGTTCACGCAAGATGACGTGAGTTGTATGTCATATTAGATTTCGAAGGGTATTACAAAAACCGATTGGTATTTTTACACTGTACTGGTTAACATTGATTGAGAGGGTCAAAAAATCTGTTGAGAAAAGCTTATACCTGTAATTTACGTGGGGAGTCTGGCATTCTATACGTCATCGACTTTATTTTCTCCAGTATCGAAAACTGTATCATATGGTGACAGAGAGGGTGGAAGGTTTAGAACATGTAGGCGAGCAAAAAAGAAGTCTTAGCCCCTTGACAGAGCTGTATTCCATTTGTAAAGTGCACTAGCGATGTGTTTCTGAAGACGTTCTAATATTGTAATTGGGAATGGTCGCTGGAGAGCGGATGCAAAGTGTGGCTAATATTTGCTATATCGTAAAGCTAAAAGTTGAAACTGGTGCCTGGCATTGATCGAAATGTCTCAAAAGGATGTGTGAGAGTTATTTTGAAAATACAGCGTCTTATGTGTAGGCGCGATTCACGCAGTGTATGGCTAAATCTGCTTCCAACTGTAGTTGGAATACTCGTCCATGATGGTGATATCGAGAGAAAAAAATCTTACATCCCGCATTGGCAACAAGACCGCTGGGAAGTCGAAGTAAAACACAAACATCTAGGGAAATTGAAATTAGCGCGTTGTGTTCTGAAGAATGGTTGCAGTGCACTAAAGTTTTCAGGCTGACGCTGAAAAACACGCGCATCCGACTATATCAGTTAAAAATGCTGTATTTTGAGATAAATTTCGCTGCAAAGTGTTAACAGCCGAGGCGAAGTAGCGCAATAGGAATACGTTTTTTTAGTTTCACGAAAAGTTCTGTGACTTTCACGGTAGTAGCGAGCCTTTTTTTTCAATTAATATTTCTGCTTTGGATACACATGCAACCTGGATGCAGAGCGTAATAATAATAATAAATAAATAAACGTAGTCGCGTGTGTGTATTGGAATATGACATATGCATAAGCCTGACGCGTTTTTTCCCTACATAATACTGGTTCGAGAAAGGGCGATATAAATTACATTGAAACATATTTCTCGCATTCTCTGCTAGATTGTTTTACTTGTGGGGAATAGGAGAGAGAGAGAGGTTCGTAAAAAGAGAAGCATGATTCGGTCGTTGCTGTCACTGTTTTTGAGAAGTGATATACGTTTGATAATTTTTAAGGTTTGTCCGCAGAGTGCAGTGACGAGCGCTTCTTCCTCGCACGTGTTGAGTGGAACTATTTGCTTAGCCTTTACAGGTAACGCTCGGCCAGTGTGTGATTCACCACTGCCTGTCGGCCGCGCGCGCTGTTTTGAAAGACTGAGGCGGAGCAGGTATCGGCATGGGGTTGAATGGAGCGGATGGCCGCTATTGTCCGTCTGAGTTCTGCTTTTCTCGCCAGGAGAGACACAACAAATTGTTTTCTTGCGGGCAGACTGTTCCACTGCAAATTAGAACTTCGCGGACGTTGGTGTAGAGGCAGTACAAGGAGCTATAACATTCGTAGGAAAGAAATAATAATCGGAGCGGTCGGATCGCTGTGTCCACGTTGCGGAGGACAGGCGGTGGCGCGGTTCAATAATAATAATTTTTTCGGTGCAGACTTCACATGCAGGTCGCGGCAGCTCGCTCTTCCGCGTTCTGCCGGGGGATGGGCGGTGGTGCTGTTAAATAATAATAATTTTCGGCGCGGCTCCGCTGCAATTCATTCGCGAGGTGCGGGGCGCGGCCCGGAAGGCGCGCTGGGGTCGACCGGAAAAATTGCGAGCATGCCGCGGCAAACCTCCGTAAATGCACTACGGTAGTCTTTTCGCGTATGTACGCAAGTACATGATCGTCAGGGGGACTGAAGCTGGGTGAGTGGGCAGTCGGCCTGTGTGCCGCGGCCGGCCGCGGTGGCCGAGGTGACTGAGGCGCTCCAGTCACGCCACCACGGCCACTACGGTCGGGGGTTCGAATCCCCCTCGGGCATGGATATTTGTGCCGTCCTAGTTCGTAAGTAGTTCATAAGTAGTTTGTAAGTTTAGGGAATGATGACCCCGTAGTTAAGTCCCATAAGCTTAAAAAACATTTGAACATTTTTTTTTTGTGTGCCGCGTCTCCTCGGTCGCACCGACTATGGCCGGCGGACTGAGGCACACAATAGAGACTGGTCAGCTCCAGAGGAGGATGCAGGTGGCCAGCATCTGCACACATGGCTTCATTGTGTACGCGCTGGGTGGGGGACATCTGAGATCAGAGCCATCTGTTGTCAGCGGTTGGAACTGCTGCTTTCAGTCGATTTTAATGGCTATGTAATGAAAATTCGATATAATTACCAGAGTAATGGGAGTACATACATATGGCATTACAGATGATCGTATATATGATTCATCTATATGCACATCTAATTTTGGATGCGATATGAGCTCTAATTAAGGCTCTTTTTTTATCATGTTACCGAACAGAAAGCTCTGATTTGCTTTTATATATAGAAACAGGTGCAGTCTGAGGGTGACCTTCACAACCTACGTGATCGCCACTGACCTCAATAACCACTCCCGCACTCCTGCCAAACTCCGTCGGTGGCATCAGTTCATTCCTACCATCAATGGCGACATTGTCCCACTCCCACGCCACACCCGACCCTGTAGCAACAGCACCCCTGATGTCGTCATTGTCTCTCCCAATCTCCTTAGGCGCATCACCGCCGACGTTCTCGACCCCATAGGCAGTGATCACGACCCTGTTCTCTTTACCCTCACACACAGTGTCCATCGCCCACAGAATCCTCACCCACCTCCACCTCCTAAACTCGTCCATGACTACTCCCGAGCAGACTGGGATGCCTTTCGCTTCTCCATCACCCATCAGGTCGAAAGCCACCATCTCCCCCTACACTCTCCCGATGATATCGACCAAGGTGCCTCCTTCCTTCAGCAGACCTTGTCTGATGCTATCCATTCGCACATCCCTATCAAAGCTGTCCAGCCGCACCGTCCCACACTCCCTCCACAGGCTGTCCTTCTTTTGCGGGAATCCCGCCACATGTACCGCTCCTTCCTGCGAACCCGTGACCGGGATACACTCTTCCGCCATCGGCAACTCCAGCAACACGTGCGCAGCCTCCTGACTGCCAAAAAACGCCGGGACTGGCATCAGACAGTGACACGGCTTAATGCCCACCTCCCAATCAACTCGTCCCAGTATTGGAACGCCTTCCACCACCTCACTGGATCGAAACCTATGCCCACATACCCTCTCCTCCACCTTGACCAGCCCCTTCCTGATAATGCCAGTAAGGCTAACCATTTTGCCTCTTTCCTCTCTGATGTATTCTCCATCCCTGACAATCCTAACTTTTTCCTTTTTCCCAGATGTCCATGAAAAAACCGATGTCTCCATCCCACCGCTGGCTCCTGGCTTCCATTACCTGGAACACATCCCCCCCCCCATCGGACATTAACTCCCCCATCACTGCACAAGACATACAATTGGTACTGCGCACCAAACGCAACACAGCTCCCGGCCACGATCGCATCACATACCGCCACCTCAAAGAATGTCCCCTCCCTTTCCTCACCACTCTTGCTTCCCTCTATACCACCATCCTCTACCCTGGCTGCTACCCCCGCCTGTGGAAAATCTCCCGAGTCCTCATGTTCCTAAAACCCAACAAACCCCCCTCTGATGCCTCCTCCTACCGCCCGATTTGCCTCACCCCGGTGTTCAGCAAGGTCTTCGAATCCATTCTGTCCCGTCGCATCCATCACCACCTCCACCACCTTCTCCCAGACACCCAATGTGGCTTTCGTCCTTCCTTCTCCACTGACGACCAACTCCTTAGACTTACGCAACTCCTTTCCCTCCAGCTAAATTCCCGTCGTGCTGCCATCTTTGTGTCCTTAGACCTCGAACGGGCCTACGATCGGGTCTGGCACTCTGGCCTGCTCTTCAAACTCCAAACCTATGCTCTTCCCATCAACCTCGTCTGGGTCATTGCCTCCTTCCTCTCTGACCGCCCCACCTATGTTACCGTCCACAACACCGACTCCCGTCTTTTTTATCCCTCTGCTGGTGTGCCCCAAGGCTCGGTCCTTTCTCCCCTCCTGTACCTCCTGTATACCTCGGATATGCCTAAGCCTGCCCCTCCTGTACACCTTTTCCAATATGCTGACGACACTGCTTTCCTTGCCTTAGCTCCCACCCTTGCCCGTTCCAACTGCCTGCTCCAAGAACACCCTGACCTCTTTGCCGCTTGGTGCAACCAGTGGCTCCTGTCTATAAATCCTACCAAAACCCAGGCGATCATCGTAGGTCGTACAACCCCTTCCTTCCGTCCCCGAGATTTTTATCTGACCCTCCATAACCGTCCCATTCGTCTCACCCCTACCCTAAAGTACTTGGGCCTCACTATTGATCGCACCCTCTCCTGGACTCCCCATCTACGCGCTATCCAAGAAAAAGCCCGCTCCCGCCTCCGCCTCCTCAAACTCCTTGTTGGCCGAACATGGGGCCTCAACCCTTCTACCATCCTCTATACCTACAAATCCGTCATCCGCTCAGTCCTCTGTGTCGCCCATCCCGCCTGGATCTCCGCTCCCCCATCCTTCTACAAATCTCTGCAGATACTGGAACGCCATGCCCTCCGTATCCCACGTTATCCCCCTTCCCCCACGCGGATCCTCTATGATCTCATTCCTTTCCCCAGACTCATTCTCTTTATTGAAAATCTCCTACTCCGTTACATAACCCGCAAATCAGATCCACCTAATCCTCTAGTCCATCCACTCCTCTCTGCACCTGGTATATTGCCACACCTCCACCACTGTATTCCCCTTACTCTCCACTTGTCCACCCTTCGGATCCTTTCTTGTGGCAATTTCCGTACCCTCCCCCTCCTGGATGGTGCCCTCCGACCTGACATCTACCCTTCATATCAGCTGTGATCCTTCTCCTTGCTCCCTCTCCCCCTTCTCTCCCTGAGGGCCCCGACTATCCCTCCCTTCCTGTCCCTTATCCCTCCTCCGTCCCTCCGGATCCTCCTCTTACCGCCCTCCCCTACCCTTCTTCCCCATGGCTTCCTGGGACATCATCCCCCCTGTCCCTTCCCTACTGGCTCTGTGGCTTCTCCCCACCCTCTCCATCTCCTTTCATCTCTTTTCCCCCCACACCACATCTTCAATGCTATCAGTGCCCCACCATCTACGGAACCTCCTTTGTGCTTCTACAAGTGTGGTGTGTTTTAGTTAAATTGTTTTATCTTACAACAGTGGACGGCCAACCCACAGTCGACACCATCAGTTTTAACTTGTGTATCTCTCGAAGTGTGTGTTGTGGTTTTTTTTTTTTTTTTTTTTTTTTTTTTTGACTCCAAATACCATGGCCATTGTCCTATGCTCATTTTAATTGTGTGTGTGCGCCACTGACATTCGAGCAACTATTTTTATTCACCACTTTCGCCGTTCCAAGTGTTTTATGTCACCACTGTTTCCTCCATTTTATGTACTTTGTTTTATCTCCATTTTAAATCTCCGTTTTATGTCTGTATTATCTCCAAAATTTTATCTCCTTTGTGTTTTTTATGTTCTCCCCTGACAAATTTTATTCCTGTAGGCCGAAGAGCGCCAGTGAGCCGCTGCCGGCCCGCCCCCCTTTTTTTTTAGGGGAATTGAAACGACAATAAAGAAAAAAAAAGTCTGAGGGTGCTCCACCGGATCGGAGGAATGAAAGCCTTCCAGGGCAACCAGAAATCAGTCTTCCCACCAATCTGTGGTTGCACCAGGAACCTCCCAATTACGAGAGTCAAATGTAATTACCGTAATTGCATCCTTCCCATGCTGCTGCCGTTCCTCCGACACTCTGTGTCTGAATGACTGCAGAATATCGGTTGGGGATGGTCACCTGGTAGGGTGAGGGTGGAGGAGGAGGGGGTGGTAATGTGCTGTGCTCTCATTGGTCGGTGGTGGTCATGTGGTAGGGTGGGGGGTGATGTAGATAGTCACGTGATGCCTTGGGGTGAGCTCAGTTCCACGCCAGACGTGGAGGAGTAAACACGTGCAATTGCAATAACAATAAACAATTACAATAAATAAACAATTACCCCAATTACCATATGTACATGTAATTGCAAGTACTCTCAGTACATGTAAGTACTCTAGGTACATGCAAATGCAATTATGCAATTACTCTAATTAATTTGATGTCAAATTGATATCAATTTGTGACCCAGTATGCCCAGTTGCATTCTACTTAGGAAACCACTTTACATTGACTTTGTATGATAACGAACTTCGTGGTCTATTTTCAATTGTGAGGAACAATGTACTGTAGCAGATGTTTTTTAAGCATTGTTGTGTTTAGTCTTTGGTATGAGCTTTGTAGATTCACCATAAACTGATTGTGGACAAACGCTGGCTTATTTTACTATCTCATTTTCATGTGAGGGAGTATAGGACGACGGTGTTACATACAAGAAAACAGAAACAGTTGATAAAAAACGTTTTTATTAGGTGTCTGTGAACTGCATGAACAGGGAAATAAATGTAAATTGCATCATGGCGTATAATACAAATGAAGAAATGAGAGTCACGTCGGATGAAACATCGCACGCCGGAGACAGGGTGGTGGCCCTGGGCCTAGTGCGGCAGCAAGTCAGTGGCGAGTGTTCACCACCTGTGCGAGAGCCGGACGCCGCCGGAGTAGGTGGGCTTGCCGGCTCCGGGCCCGCGGTAGACCCTCTGCCAGGAGCCGTCCGCGTCCACGCTGGTCCTGCCGTCGCCGCTCTTCCAGACGTTGCCCTGGCCGCGGGCGCCCACCACCGTGCCCACGCCCTTCTCCCTGTGGACGTCCACCTCCACTCCGCCGCGGTCCTCCTGGGAAACATTTGACACATCGTAGAAATTTAAAAAAACTCTATGAAGGGCCCTACAGCGTCCCCACATTGACCAGATGTTTTATCATCTTTAGCTTGTGGCAACATTTGGAGGGAAATCCCTTATACTAACCACTATCACAGCAATTAATTTCGGATTTCCAAAACGATGAACAACAGTAGTGGAACTAGTAATGTACTATTTGTTAGCTGTGATCTGATTTATATATATATATACGAGGCGCGCCCAGAAAGTAAGTGCCGTTTCAATTTATCTCCGCTGCAGCGCTGCGATTGCAGTTCCGCACGTGCGCTGTAGACGATGTGTATCTAGGAAAAGAACATGCGCCATTTGGAGATCGCTGTCAGTTACGTTCGCTTTGTTGTGCTTGTTTGAAATGTCGGCGTTGATTGAAAATCCCGCCGCCTGTGAAATCAGGTCGGTGATTCGGTTTCTGAATGCAAGGAAAGTCAAACCAAGTGAAATTTATCGGCAAATTTGCGATGTTTACGGACCAAATGCGATGAGTGATTCGATGGTGAGAAGATGGGTCTGACAGTTCAATGGGGGGCGTAGTTCTCGACGGCGAGTGTTCATCAGAGACGAGTGTATCGTCAGGCGTGCCCCAGGGGAGTGTGATAGGACCGCTATTATTTTCTATATATATAAATGATCTGATGGACAGAGTAAGTTGTAATTTGCGGCTGTTTGCTGATGATGCTGTGGTGTATGGGAGGGTGTCGTCTGTAACTGACTGTAATAGCATACAGGTTGACTTAGACAAAATCTCTAGTTGGTGCGAAGAATGGCAGCTAGCTCTCAATGTAGAAAAATGTAAGGTGATGCGCATGAGTAGAAAAAACAATCCTATAATTTTCGAATACAGCATCAGTAGTGAGCTTCTTGATGCGGTCGCGTCGTTCAAATATCTAGGCGTAACATTGCTGAGCGATATGAAATGGAACGAGCATGTAAGGACCGTTGTGAGTAAGGCAGACAGCCGACTTCGGTTTATTGGGAGAATTTTGGGAAGATGTACTTCACCTGTAAAAGAGACCGCGTATAAAACGCTTGTACGACCACGTCTTGAGTATTGCTCAAGTATTTGGGACCCGCAGCAGATCGGTTTGAAAGAAGACATAGAGGCGGTTCAGAGGCGAGCAGCTAGATTTGTTACCGGTAGGTTCGACCAATGCGCGAGTGTCACGGAAATGCTCCGGCAACTCAATTGGGGATCGCTGGAAGAAAGACGACGCTCTTTTCGTGAATTTCTGTTAAGTAAATTTAGAGGGCCGGAATTTGAAGCTGAGTGTAGTACGATCTTGCTGCCGCCTACTTACATTTCGCGTAAAGATCACAAAGACAAGATAAGAGAAATTAGGGCTCGTACGGAGGCATATAGGCATTCTTTTTTTCCTCGTTCAATTTGGGAGTGGAATAGGAAAGGAAATGCCTAGTAGTGGTACAGTGTACCCTCCGCCACGCACCTTACGGTGAATTGCGGAGTATGTATGTAGATGTAGATGTAGATGTAGTGATGTGCACGATGAAGAACGAAGTAGGCGTCCACCTTTGGTTACAGAAGAACTGGTCCCCCGATTGATGACAAGATCCAGAAAAACCGTAGGTTTACAATTTAGTGCTCTCGCTATGGACTTCCCCCAAATTTCACTGTTTCCAACTGGTTGAGGACACAGGCGGCAGATTTCTATGAAGAAGGTATACAAAACCTGGTGCCACGCTATGACGAATGCCTGCAAAATTTCGGCAGTTATGTGGAAAAGTAGTTTAAGAGTTGTAGAATTTTGTGCAATAAAAATTTCTTCTGTATCTATATACGAATTCATTTTATTACCAAACGGAACTTACTTTTTGGACGCGCCTCGTATATAGATAGATAGATAGATAATGTGCCATTTGTTGGCTGTGATCTGATATATATATTGCAAACGGCACAACATGATAAAATATAATAGTGGTACTCAGGAATAACATGACGCAACTACTGCAAGGTGGCAGTCATTTTAATTTAATCATTAAGCATTAATAATGTCAAAGAAAAACATATATGTAATTCAAATGTCAGGTAAGGCAGTCATTCGAAGTCTACATAATAAAATAATAACAAGAACATAAAAAAGAGATTGGATTGCGTATTCTACAAGTATTTCCAATAAAATTGTTTAAGAACTTTAGTGCTACAACATATCGACCAGCTTTTTATCGTCCTCAGCAACAATCCGAATTTAACATACTAATCACTCGCAGCAATTAATTTCGGATTCCAAAAAAGATCAGGAGGAGCGGAAACGCTAATGGGTACTTGTTAGTCGTGATCTCAGACATGTGAAGAATGATACAAAGCCAAGTGAACAAAAAGATATAATGTAATGACAGTGCTCCAGAAACATTTTTTCATTTTTTTTTTTTTTTTTTTTTTTTTTTTTGGAAAAGAAATACTAGATGTAAATGTATATGTAAATAAAATATCAGTTAAAGTAGTCAATCGAAGTGTGCATAATAAAACAGTACCAAGAATAATGAAATAAGTAATGGATTGTTAGTGCTAAATGCTTTCACTAAAATAGTTTAAGAAACGAAGTGAGAAAATTGAACTGCGCTTTGCGCACAAACTATCATCATCACAGTGCCACCTAGGCTCAAAAGAGAATTGAGAGTGAATAACGCATCCAGTTACACTCAGAAAGAGAAACTGCTCTCTCTAAAGTAATGGGAAACTCCGTTCCAAAGCCAAAGATGTTAACATCAGTAATATAGAATAGAGAGTCTCTTTGGTCAGTTTGATAAACAGACGAGGCGAAATCTGTGTAGACCGAACAAACCGATGACAACATTACAATGAGAAAGAAGCTATAGACTCTGGACTGGACAGTGCTGGAAAATGCCCAAAATAAATGATTATTTGGAGGAGCGAAATTACTAAAACGAGGTTTCGTTGAAAGACTCAGACGATTTCCAATAGAAATAGTGAAGTGAGCAGCAACTTAGATCAACAGGCGTCGGAACAGATTTTGTGGATGATTATCTTCAAGTAATCCGCAATTACATGATCAGTATCGATTATTCAACGGAGATTCTCAGCAATCAGACAGTTTAACGCAAAGATCTTAAAGCATTGACAACAAGGCGAAGTATTGTGGGAATCCAATCATATCGGCATATTATACTGCTCCTAACCTTACATATTTAATCCAGATACACCACGGTCTCATCTTTTAAATGTTAACTAAAATCATTCATTAAACAAACTGAGAATAGAAGAAAAATGTCATCGATATAGTCTAGGCAATAGTTTGCTATTGACATTTGACTGACTTAATTTGACATTCGTTCTTCTTACTACGTCAAAACATTGGTTTTATTTTAAGAAATAAGAGTCTCTCACAGCTCAAAGAATTAACTGTGCCTTACCTTGTCCTTGGGAGACGGGTGGGCACAGCTGAGCACGACAGCACTCAAGACGAGGAACACAATGGCTGCCTTCATATTGGCTGACCTGGAACAGGAAATTTGGTTGAAGATATTTCCAAATACACACTCGTGAAATAGTGATTATCATATATATACTAGCAAAACTAAAATCCGCGATCTCAAAAGTACGACACTGCATACTGAAATTTGCTGATAGGGGATTATTATTTTCTTCATTAATTAGGAAGACGATACTCGTCTGTTTCATAACAAAGCAGTCAGGTTCTAACGATAATGGTGAACTATTTGTAGGGGTAAGTATATGGACAGAGGGAGGAAGGGCTGATAACAATATTGTTTCCTGCGACGTGACTAAACCTGTGGTGAAGCCATTTCAGTCGGAATGTTACTCCACACAGTCTCGGTACTGACAACGTAGGGCTCCTTGTGTGATGGATAGTGATCTTCATATCACACACTACTACCAGTTTCACTACTGGGTATATTTTCCCGACGCTCTAAGAGTGATGTCAAACTAAGTTTCACTCTGTAATGCAGTATTTCAAACTTGGATAACAATAAAATAGCCTCAGTGCATTCTGATTAGAATATTTCTCTATAACCGTACATAAAACAGGATGATAGCATTATTCGTAATACTTTTCCGTTGGAACAAATGTCCAAACTTCTGAGCAGTTCAGCATCTTCCTTAGCATGATAACCGAACTGACGATTACAACCACTTTGCCAGATAAGTATACTTTTGAACACATCCGAGGTACAAATGTTTAGTATTATTCAGTCTGAGCTGAGTCGAAACGGAAATTCTTCAGTTTGAACATAGTGTCGACTAGATATCCTCAAGATGCAAAGCTTTGCTTGTAAAGCTACTGTAACAACATGTATTGTAGAAAATATAAAGTTTCAAACTGACTTGAGAGCTAAACAGGTAGCTCCTTGATTTTTACACAGTAAGTAATTCGATATACCTTGCAACTTGCAATATTTATAACATGATACCTTTATTTATACCTAGACAAGATTTTTTTGTGCTATCGAGTCCTAAATTATTACCCATTTCCAGTATAATAGATTCATTAATAAAGGAAGTACATTTTTTGTACAACCCTGTATTGTGACATTTTTTGAATAAAATCGTCTTTGTCGGTTAATAAAAATTCTCTCTTAAGGCAATTCATATATTTGCAGCTACATATTACTCAGCAAATCACATTTAAGTGCCAGGCAGAGGGATCACCGAACTCTTTTCATTATATTTCTCTAGCGTGCCTTTCATTTTCCATTTGAATTCTCTAATTTTATCTTCCTTATTTTAAATTTTGATTCCTCTGATTTTCGGCATATTTGTTGTAGCCAGCGGAAGATGGGCATATAAGTCACGTCTGTTTTTATTATTGGTAAGTAGACTGTACAGTTGACTCATTAACTTTATGTGGTGATAAATTAGACGTCTAGCGACGACATTAGAACCGAAATATAATAGTAAGTTATTGACTGCTTTACAGCTCAGTTTCTTATTCAAGAAACAAGTGAACAACAGTTTGTTATACAAATTCTGTAACCACAAAGATAAGAAGATGGAAGATGCGAAACGATAGCAAACCGTAAAGCTTATGAAAGCTTCAATTCCTGTTAAAATTGCACATCCCGTTCACAAACCGGTAAAGTTATCCCTTTAATGCATGAATTTTTATTAGAAGCTATAAAAACTACCACGATTAATATATAGTGAGTATATACTGATGCGAAACGATAGCAAACCGTAAAGCTTATGAAAGCTTCAATTACTGTTAAACTAAAATTGCACATCCCGTTCACAAACCGGTAAAGTTAGCCATTTAATGCATGAATTTTTATTAGAAGCTATAAAAACTACCACGATTAATATATAGTGAGTGTATACTGAGAATTTTTTTTAAATTACCTTGAAATTATTATGCACTACTAGCAACAAACCGCTCATAGCTGTTCAGCTATATAGCTCTATGCTGTACCCGATGAATAAATGTCACTATTGTGCCACTGATCTTCTCATAAAGTATCTCTTAATGTAACGGTAGTATGTGATTGACTACTTTTACATGGCACAGGACGAATACTAAAGTAAACAAACACACATGTTACGAGTAACTCAAAGCATCTAACTGTCGAAATGATTCAGTAGCACTTTGCGACTTATAACTTCTGTGACGTCCTCCTTGCATATGTAACACCACGTATACAAGCAGATACAATTGAATTTGTGGAACAATGTCAATCAGTATGAGAGATAATGGAAAAAATTAGGTATGTAGCTGATCAGCTGCACTATGCCTTAAAGGGTTAATGAAATAAAACCAAAATTGCACGTAGTTACCAGAAGTGAAAATTAATGTAACCAAGATGGAAGTGAATTAAATTTTAATGCTAGAAAATGAAATAAAGGATCTAGCATTACTACACTTCCAGAAATTTTTATAGCACGTTTAGACTGCTATGGAAGTTGACAACACCAAATATCTCACAGCAACAAGCACTGAGCTTGTCGAATGTGGACCTAAGTAACTCTAGACTTACTTGATGTGTGGCGGTGGTGCAACTGCTGCTGTTCGCTGGGTGTCTGCATTGTCGGCTGCCAGCGCCTTTGCTTTATACCTCTGCGCCTGCTGCGGGCTTTCCTTTGGTGCTTCCCCGCACTGTACACAGACGCCGTTGTTTGCAGACCAGTTAGAAGCGCTGCGCGTCTGCACCAGCTGTGACGTCAGCTCCCACCTGACACAGTGCAGTAACCGCTAGGGACTACCCTGAGAACAAACCTGATCAAAACAAACACGATGCCATGATTAGTCCATATTCTTAGCACATGTTTACACAGATGTTCGTACCCTGTTGGGAGAACGTCCCAGTTACTATTGTTACTCTAAATGGATTAAGAGTTGTGACCTCTTTATATATGGCGTTGAGACATCGTATAAGATACCGCTTTTATTCAGCTACGAAAAGTATTTTACTTTATTTTTAAAGTTGAAAACAAACAAATGGTTTCTGTTCCACTAATTTTTTGTTTATTTACTAACTAGTTTTCGGCTTATTAGTCCATCATCAGGTAAACTGTGGACATGCGTCGACAAAGACGCTGTTGCTTCGGTTCTTAAATATGGTAAAACAAAGATACAACACACGGGTTAGTCGGTCTTTGCATATGACATTTGTTGGAATTGCAAACAATATTTGTTGCCATGTAGAATTATGTTGACGTAATCAGTGGCCTCCTTAACATTTTTACATTGTAATCTGCGAGTAAACAGGGTGAAACACATTACATATCAAATATTAATGAATTAAAAACTATGTTAACATTATTGACACTGTAGCATATGTTGAGGTCGTCACTTAAGATGTACATTAAATTATTTTTCTACACTGATTTTACAATTTACTTATTTGACAGTATCTCGCAAGATTCACATATTTAAATTACATATCTTATTACTGTGAAATTTATTATATAAATTGTTTTATCTTAACAGTAAACATGGTAGGTATGGGGACTCTACATGTGACATTAAGGTGGTCTGTAGTAGGTCGCTGTTTTGTTTACATTATGTGGAGCTTAACAGTGGGGATGTGATCAACTGTACTTGGTCATTTAGCACTAGCTGGGGACTTTTGCCTAAATGTTTGTTTATTTCCAGTGCTTCCAACAGGTTTAGTTTCCTGCCTTTGTTGGCTATGTGAAGCACTTCTGTGTGGACCTGGTAGTTGTGTCCTTCTTTCAGAACATGATCAGCAAAGGTGGAGTCTGCTTTCTGTAATCTCCAGCTCATGTTCAGTCAGTCTAATTTCAATTGCCATGCCTGTCTGACCTATATACAGTTTGCTGCAGTCATTTCATGTGATTTTATTAACTCCACTGTTACTTAATACATCCCTTGTGCCTTTTCTGTTGAATAGGATGTTAGCTGCGGTGCCTCTTACATAAAATGATGTTCTGTATTTACATGTTGAAATTGACTGACTGCTATGGTGTACAACGGAAGACTTCGGACAACAATTACACACAGACCATTCGTTTGCGTTCTGTAGTTTTCGATGCAGAGCGAAATATTAACACACACACACACACACACACACACACACGCGCGCGCGCGCGCGCGCGCGCGCGCGCCGCGCGTAGAATTTTATATACACCGCTAACTTTCCATCCCAATATACTCCACCCTTTTACCATAATCAATCCTCAATCAACAATGCAACCAATAAAACTATTTTCAAAGAGTTAATATAATTTTCAAAGAGTAATTATTGTTCTGCATTTAGTTTTATATTCTTCAGATTATTAAATATCTATCACATCGCTATAAAAAACGTGCCTAAACCTTCCTCAGGTGTAAATTAGTAACTGTATAAATATGTAAGTATCTGCGTCTTGTCGTTCGGACGTGATAAGCGTACACCGTACAGACATTTACATTTATAGATATAGATGTATAGGGTGAATGACCTAACAATTGCACCGCAAATATTGCGGAAACGGAAAGTGCGATTGATGTGCGGTTTCAACAGAATAGATTGGTAGTCAAGGACTCGTATTGTTAGCCAATAAACAGATTGTAAATATACCTATAAAGTGTATTTTTTATGCAAACATACAATTTTTCAAATGGAATAATGGTTGTTTCTATCATGCACATGAATTTTTGACACCAGCCGTGTACAAAGAGTTCTGAAAGACATTTCAATTTCGCAGCTACAACGGTTCAAAGTTTTGGGAGCGGAGGCTACGACAGCGTAGCTGACTGGCTGGTGGTCATGAGACAGTGAGGCCTGCCAGTCAACTACGCTATCGCAGCCTCCGCTCCTGAAACTTTGAACGGCTATAGCTGGCAAACTAAACGTGATAAAAAAGTCATTCAAAATTCTTTGTACACAGCTGGTGTCAAATATTCCAGTGCATGGTAGAAACAACCATTGTTCCATTTAAAAAACTGTATGTTTGCATAAAAGTACACTTGCCAAGTAATATTACAGTCTGTTTGTTGGGTAAAAATACAAGCCCTTGGCTACCAATCTAGTCTGTGAAAATCGCACATCGCACTTAACGTTTCCGCAATATTTGCGGTGCAAGTGTTGGGTGATTCACCATATATATATATATATATATATATATATATATATATATATATATATATATATATATATATATATACTACTTTCGCTGCACTGAATGGCACGAATACATACTAAAAATTGAAGATTTATGAAATAGTGCATAGGAAAGCGACCAAGTGACAAACGGACCCGGACTATTCGAAACAGTTAACGCAGAACAGGAAATCAACGATCATAGAGCGGTTACAGCATCGATGACTTCGGCCATAAATATAAATATTAAAAAATGTTTTCCTGTTTAGCAAAAGTGACAAATGCAGATTTCAGAGTACATGACGGCTTAAAAAAGAAGGTTCATCTCAAGTACAGATAGTGGTGACGAACAGTGGACAAAGTTCAAAACCATTGTACAATATGCATTAGATGAGTATGTGCCAAGCAAGATCGTTAGAGATGGAAAGGAGCCACCGTGGTACAGCATTCGAGTTAGAAAACTCCTACGGAAGCAAAAGTAACTTCTCTGCAAAGCCTTGCAGACAAAGAAATATTACACGTAGCGAAATGTAGCGTGAGGAGGAATATGCAAGAGGCGTTCAACGAATTCGAAGGTAAAGTTCTATGTACTGACTTGGTTGAAAAGCGGTATGCGGATCAAAACAAAATGTTCAGACACTCTGTGACGAAAATGGTACTGAAACAGAGGGTGACACACTAAAGGCTAAAATACTAAATGTCTTTTTCCAAAGCTATGTCACAGAGGAAGACTGCACTGAGGTTCCTTCTGTAGATTGTCGCACAGATGACAAAATGGCAGATATCGAAATAAATGACAGAGGGATAGAAAGACAATTAAAATCGTTCAAAAGAGGAAAAGCCACTGGACTTGATAGGATAGCAGTTCCATTTTACACAGAGTAAGCGAAGGATCTTGCCCATCTTCTTGCAGTGGGTGACTAGAAGAGCGTAGCGTTCCAAAAGATTGGAAAATGGCGCAGGTCATCCGCGTTTTCAAGAAGGGACGTCGAACTGACGTGCAGAACTATAGGTCTATATGGAACACGTGTTATGTCCGAGTGTAATGCCTTTTCTGGAGACTAGAAATCTGCCCTGTACCAACAGCATGGGTTTCGAAAAAGGCGATCGCGTGAAACCCAGTTCGCGCTATTCGTCCACGGCACTCAGAGGTCCCTAGACACGGGTTCACTGGTAGATGCCGTGTTTCTTGACTTCCGCAAGGTGTTTGATGCAGTTCCCCACAGTCGTTTAGTGAAGAAAGTAAGAGCATATGGACTATCAGACAAGTTGTGTGATTGGATTGAAGAGCATGTCATTCTCAAAGGAGAGAAGTCTTCCGAAGTAAGAGTGATGTCAGGTGTGACACAGGGGATTGTCATGGGACCGTTGCTATTCACGATATATATAAATGACCTTGTGGATAACATCAGAAGTTCACTGAGGCTTTTTGCGGATGATGCTGTAGTATATCGAGAGGTTGTAATAATGGAAAAATGTATTGAATTGTGGGGGATCTGCAATGAATTGACGCATGGTGCAGGGAATGGCATTTGAATCTCAATGCATACAAGTGTTATATGCTACGAATACACAGGAATAAACATCATTTACTCTACACTATAGCAGCTCAACAACTGGAAGCTGTTAATTCCATAAATTATCTGGGAGTAGGCATTAGGAGTGATTTAAAATTGAACGACCATATAAAATTAATCGTCGGAAAAGCAGAGAAGCATGGAAGAATCCTAAGGAAGTGCACTCCAAAAACAAAGGAAGTAGATTACAGTACACTTGTTTGTCCACTGCTTGAATACTGCTCACCGGTGTGGGATCCGTACCAGGTGGTGTTGATAGAGGAGGTAGAGAACATCCAACGGAGAGCAGCGCGCTTCGTTACAGGATCAATTAGTAGCCGTGAAAGCGTCACGGAGATGATCGAAAAACTCCGTTGGAAGACTCTGCAAGAGAGACGCTCTGTAGCTCGGTACGGGTTTTTGTCAAAGTTTCGAGACATGCCTTTAGCGAGGAGTCAAGCAGTGTATTGCTCTTCCTACGTATATCTCGCAAAAAGATCCTGAGGATAAAATCGGTTGGATTAGAGCTCACACAGGGGCATAACGACAGTCTTTGTTTCCGCGAACAATACGAGACTGTAATGACCAGGAGTATGTTATTGTGTATGAGAATCGATTGTACAAGAGAGCAGCGAGGGTAGCTCAGCCCTCGAGGTGTCTCAGCGAGCTCGGTCAGAGAGCTGCATGTCCTTCAAATAAAAATAAATAAATAAATAAATTCGCCAGAGCGCTCGCCCGAGAAAGGTCCCGGGTTCGATCCGACACACAGTTTTAATCTGCCTGGATCTTTCATATCATTGCACACTCCGCTTCAGAATTAAAAAAAAAAAATCATTTTGTACTTATATACTGTTTAACTACCATTCCATTGTCAAACTCTATAAATCTCCATTACAGCTCTGATCTCTGTATTTTGTTTTGATAATTTCACCCTATGTAGATAGGAAATAAATAATATATTTTCACATTCAGAGGAGAAAGTCGGCGCCGGCCGCGGTGGCCGAGCGGATTCCGGCGCGCCAGTCACGTTCTGCACGGCCACTACGGTCGGGGGTTGGAATCCCCCCTCGGGCATGGATATTTGTGCCGTCCTTAGTATTACCTACTTCGTAAGTAGTTTGTAAGTTTAGGGACTGATGACCCCGTAGTTAAGTCCCATAAGCTCTACGAACATTTGATTTCAGAAAATAGGCGATCGAAATTTCGTAAGGACATCTCGCGCAAAGAAAACCGCTGTTGTAATGATTTCCACTCCACCTCATGTAGCAGCACTATTGGGAACGCTAGACATCAGCTGTTTTTCAGCCAATGAATTTCCACCAGTTACTACGAACTGTATGCACTTTCAGTAAATCTTCAATTATTCCACATATCTTAGACGATATTCCACTGTAATTTGGTATAAAGCCGTTTATGAGGTACTGTGTCCTAAACAGTCTGAAAATCTAGATCGTACAGCATAGTTGGTGTGTCTACAGAGCTGATTGTGTTCCACAAGAAATATGTTTTCTAAATCCGTCTTAATAAGAGTACATGAATCGGACGGTTAGATGTGATTCATAAGGTTTCCACACAGTATATTTTTCAATGGAATATATTACTCCTGTTGCCTTTCTTCAATATTGGTGTGATTTGTACAACTTTGTAGACTTTAGGTACGGACGTTTTGCTCAGCGAGCGGCTATGTATTACTGTTAGAGTGTAGAATATACCAACATACTGTAAGGGAACATAATAGGCATAAAATCTGGACCGGAAGATTTATTTTCGTCAAGCGATTTAAGCTGCTTCTCTGCTCCGAGAATATCTCCTTTTATCATAGTCATGTTCACAACTGTTCTTAAATTGCATTATTGCCTTTTCTTTCGTGAAGGTATTTCGAAAGGTGCGTTTGGTAATTCTACTTTCTGCAAAATTTCGAGACAGAATTACGTTGTGCAAACTGTCGTTGAAGTACTCTCTAAGTTTCGACTTATTATAGAAGATTGTTTATCATCGGCTGAGTACGCGTGCCGTGTATGGAATAGATGTGCTCAAACGAAACAAGTAGATGTGGCCCTGCAGGATAGTGACAGGGTGCATGAAACCAACACCGGCCAGACTCTTGTACAAGGCAGCTGGTTTTGCAGAGTCCACAGATCGCAGAAACGCTTTAGAACATGTAGAGAAAATAAAAAAAGGCGCAGATGAGCAGCATGTCCTATACAGAGCTAGACCACCAGAGACACGACTGAAGTCTAGGAGAAGTTTCCTTGTAACCGCCCAGGACGAACCGCCTGAAAATTTCCCTCTTCCCCAGGTACAGTGGACTGGCCAAAACCTAAATTTTAAAACCTGGAGAACTTTGAATAGGCTCAGAACGGGGGTCGCCCCAGTAAAAGTAAATATGCTTAAGTGGGGTGTAATCGACCAAACTGATGTAAACTGCGACTATGGAGAAAGTCAAAATATGGAACACCTTCTTACATGTGAAAATGTCCACACCGGTGTACCTTCGAAGATTTGTGGCTCGCGAATACTAATGGAATAGACGTAGCCCAGTACTGGGCCGATATTCTTTAAATAATCCGGACACGATAAAGTAAAGTAAGCATAGAAGATTGCCATTCTCGGGGAGTTGGCGTTCCTTTAAATGTCGCATGTTTGTTTCGTTGTTCCTGCAACAGTGTTCTGTCTTGTTTCGTTCGTTTTCCCTTAACGAACGGCCGCTTCGAGAACCAGAGCCGCAGACCGCCGCGAGGTCGGTGACGCAGCGTTCTGAGAGGCGGTCGTGACGTCACACAGCAAGCAAAGTGGCGGTGGGGATGCACCGCAGCCAGGCCCTGCCTCTATATAGCGGGACGGCGGCTGTCGTCTGCACTGTACCACACTGACAGCGGAGACACGCACCGTGACAGGTAAGGGCTCCTTCTGCTTATACCGTACAGCCACTTACTGTTAGTCAAGGTCGCCGCTGCGTAGTAAGCCACATGCGAAACCTAACCAGTAGATTAGCAATTCGTTTGTAACACCCTATACCTGCCATCAGGCGGAGGTCGAAACAAATGTTCCCTCTTTCTTTCGTACAACCGGATTTCACTGAATAGGATTATACAGTATCCAGTCGGTATCTCGAAAACTGATGCCTAATAGAAATTTTGTCCAGTTGCAACTAATTATGTTAATAGTGAAGGAAATATTTTCATTTTTTGGCCAGAACAAGACGAGAATATAAGGAATATTGACGTACTGGATTCCTCATTTTGGTGGATTATATTCATAAATCATTCACCACAATATGGTTCCATAGTGAACTTTATCCATAGTGATCTTTATGTTGAAATTTTAATTCAGCATATACTAGGATGTCAGGAAATCATCGAATTTTTGAACAAAAACCACTTCAATACAAAGGGAGAAGAATGTTAATTAGAAAAAATATGTACGATAGTAATAAATAAATTATGTATCACCAAATCTTCACCACAAGCTCCCTAACATACGTCGGCGCGACGCACAGTGGTCCTAAATCCCAAAAAGTTGGTCAAAGGTCGAAAACGTTATCAAATCAGCTGAAATTCTGGACTTGGCGGTTTTCGGGGTCGCTGATAACGAATTAAAAGTCAAAATTTAGAAAAACAAAATGTCAGATGAAATACGACGGAAAATCTGTTCAAAAACGTATTCAATTCGAGTTAAAGCCTGGAATCGGGTATTTTCGGGGTCGCTGATTACGAATTCGAAGCCAAAATTTAGAAAAAACAAAGTGGCGGCACCAGTATAGCTAAAAGTGCACCAAGGCGAACATTCAAGAAATTTATTTCGAATTTTCCACGTAGAGAGTAGTGTTTCTACACATTCTAATATTGGAAAATCCAATAAAGTCCCATTTAGGAAATTATGATTCTGAATAAATTAAATATGGAAATGTATGGATGTTTCAGTTTGTTTCACATCTCCATCTCAACAATGTCAGTGATCACATTGATATTCTCATTCAATGTAGATTTCACAAATACGAAAATTTCCTTTCTTGTGAAAGAAATTTCTTCGGTTTATCCGGAAGTACTGTAGAAAATGAAGGAATAACATTAAGAGGAAAATTGCTTTGACCAGATTCCTATAAAAAGTATTTCAGACGGGAATATTACGAAAAACTACAAAGAGAGCACACATCACGGCATAAAAATTATCACTGAAACCGAAGTCGCATCTAATTTTTGAATGTGTTTTGAAGAAATGTCGAAGGAACAATTTCCATTCGGTTTAAGAGCAGGAGTCGACAAGAGTTTTCACTTATTTCTTTTTTCAGCAGTACTTCTCGGAACGCGACCAAGAAAAATAACTCTACTATGATTTATTATTTACTAATTTATACATACTCATTTCATGCAATTTCAAGCTACACGTTCAAATTGAACTTACTTTCTGGGCAAGACCTAATTTTGCAGAATGCAAATCTGTTAACTTTCCGCGATTCTACACAGGTCTGAACTTTGTGCTGCTTTCGACGCTTGACGAATAAACACTGCGGCAGGGGCGATGATCACAAACGAAATGCGTTCCTGAGTCAGGTAGGGACGATTCCCTTTTTGTTTACGGTCATGATACATACTGGGTGTACCACTACAACTATTCCAACCATTAAAAGTCCCTAGAATAACAATTTTTATGTCCTACTTTTGGCTAGCTTTTAGGGATTTGGAACCAATGTGCGTCCTAGACAAAAGTCTCAATCGGGTCACGAGCGACCGGCCGTCCCTAAGCATTAACAGTGCGGCTTGCTGAGCTGCCCCAGTGTGGCCGAGTGACTGCAACGCCTCTGGGGACGTCGAAACGCTAGACAGAGTATCATGCTCTGGACCATGGCCGTATCTTAAGGTATCTAACATCGACAGTGATCAACAACTGTCCGTGAAAAACTTCCATTCAGTGCTACAACTGAATAACTGATAGCGTATGTAGCATACGAAATCGGTTTATACGAAGTCTAAAAAATCTGGAAAAAATGAAAAAAAAAATTACAGTCGCGCTCCTATACCAATTGTATTTTTGACATGTGTTAATAATGTAAAGCGTTTGTATTTGTATCCGATTCTGGTAGGCACCTTTATACCGCGTAGAACTGTTACTGGATGGAATTAATCTGAAAATTAATGTCATAGGACATGAGCTGGTGCAGCTATTCATGAGGTGCCTAGACTCGCCTTCATTGTGGGTAGGATAACTATTTTTAAGCCACTGACTGAAGGGATGGGTAAAACACGTACTATCACATGTTAAACATCGATCTCGACAATTAATACTTATCACTACTGCTCTATTCACGAATCGTAAAGCAGAGTGGCTCTGAAAGCCGTTTCTCGCCTGTTGCAGACTTTCAGCAGAACCAGCCGCAGCCCTGCTACCCAGTTGTCACCATGAGGACTTTCTGCGCTCTCCTCATCCTCAGCGTCGTCGCCCTCATCTGCGCCGCTCCAGTTGAAGAGGTGAGTACCTGTGGGAACTTTCCAGACCTCCAGTGAGGTTACTGCACGCCTACCCATCATGTATTGTTTCGCGTCTGCGCCTATGAGGGAGAGAATAGTGTCTCTTTTTCACACAACAAACTGACTGGTCAAATTCCTCAAATTCCTCGTCTCCCTAGTTTCCACCCTCCTTGGGGCTAGACTCTAGGCTCTTTGTATCGTTTTCTGGGATCAGGAAGTGAAACACGTTTCACTTTGATCCGTCTTACCAAGATTTCGATGAAAACAATGCAGTGTATCGATCCTTTACACTACTTATATATCTTTCAAAAATATGTTCAAATGTTTGTAAAGCTTATGGGACTTAACTATGCGGTCATCAGTCCTTAAACCTAGAAACTACTTATGAACCATCTTGTACTAAAGACGACACAAAAATCTATGCCCTAGGGGTTATTCGAACCCCCGACGGGAAACGGCCTCGCGCATGGTAGCATAACGCCTCAACACGCTCGGCCGCTCCGCCGCGGCTCTACGTCTTTAATCAACCATGAAAGGTATAAGTTAGACTCCACGTAAACTGTACACGTATTTTCTTTATCCCATTTAACTTTATTACTATTGACCGCTGGTTGCAGTATAAATTGTTCAGTCCTCCAGAAACAGTAACGTAGACGATGTCTGTGCCCATAAATTACATGCTACCAAGCAGAAAGTGAAATCAAAAGCTCTAATACCGTAGAGGAAAATCCATTTTCGTCAACGTAATTGCCATATGCTCATTGCCATTCATAGTGAAAGTAATACAACGAGTATTGCCTGAGTCGAAATTCCACCAGTTGTGATTACAAATGAACGAAAATCATATTTTGGATATAATTGGAATTTATTTGTATGCAGATTATTAGTTCATACCTGAACCCTAAATTTACGTAATACAAGTAGGCAGTAGTAGCTTTTCGAAGTGAAGTAATTAAGAATTAGGACCTTGGCAGCAATCGGTTACCTCAGAGTTGTACTCCAAGGATAATATGTGAGCCGGCCGCGGTAGCCGAGGGAACTGAGGCGCCCCAGTCACGGTCAGCACGGCCACTACGGCCGGGGGTTCGAATCCCCCCTCGGGCATGGATATTTGTGCCGTCCTTAGTGTTAACTAGTTGATAATTAGTTTGTAAGTGTAGGGATTGATGACCCCGTAGTTAAGTCCCATAAGCTTAACAAACATTTGATTTTTTTATAATATGTGAAATAACAATACCAAGAAACAACGTTACGCGAAATTACACTGCTGACAACACGGTAGTTCCACAGTTCTGCCGTTAGATGGCTGTCTTAGTGGATTTGTACCTTTGGTGACGTATCGTCTCTAATACCCCCTTTATATATGAAGACGCTACTTACTTTAACTACTCTTAACGGCCTCATAAACAAATGCTTTCGTTTTGCTGACATCTATGGCAAACGCCCATTCGAATAATATAAGGTTTATTAGCTCCGATGTATAATTAATATTTAAATGGTTCTTTAATTTTCGTGTTCGTGTAATTCTATGATGCGAGTATATAACCTTATCTTGTTACTGCTATATTTTGGTTCCCATGCTGACAGTTTGGATAAGCTGATAGTTCCACCTGCTCTACCGCTAGATGGCTCTGGCGCCGGAACTGCACCTCTAGCGGCTCATCGTCCTACAAGACCTCCTGAAAATATAAGAAAACTTCTATTTTCTGTAACCAGTATTACAGGATGTGTATAAACATGTTCAAATATTCGTAAAGCTAAGGGCCTAAACTGCTGAGGTCGTCGGGCTCTTAAACTTACAAACTACTTAAACTTACTTATGCTAAGGACAACACATAAATCCATGAAAGAGGAAAGACTCGAACCTAGGACGGAAGCGGCTAACCAAACCCTGACATGGCGCCTCAGACCGCGCGGCCATTCACACTCATACATGATTTTTATTTTGTGCTTAATTGTACTAATAATTATAGAAATCGGTACCTCAATCTTCATATTCCGGTTTTTGTATAACGGTGGATAGAAAAAGCTGATGCCTCAAGCTTACTCTTATTTCCTGCCTCGATTGCAGCGATGTAGTTGTGTTATGTTAATAACTATAGAAAATAATTTGGAGGAAACACGTTGATAATTTTAATGTAGTTGGAACGTAATCACATTCCACATTACAGGAACAATGAAGGTCGTGAAATCGGTTCGATGAATTCTCTGTCAGCCTAAATACGTAGATGCAGTCTTCCGATACATATCTTCACAAGCTCTGTAAAATCGGAACTATTAAAACACAAATTAATTCATAAAATTTACTATTAAAATGTTCAGATTAAGTTTTATTCGTTTTCTACTCTTGACATCCCTGTTGATATGCCGTACATTGTTCGTCATATGTTTTAAATGTAGTAGATCAGTAACCACAAAGGGCTCATACAATGTATCAAGTTTATAAGTGTAGTGTAGTCCTCTAGATAGTACTTAGTTCCCATATGTGGCATAGCTATTCAACCATCAGCTTCCTATCATGCCAGGATTAGTTCCAATCCTATATTTTTCAAGACGACTATGTCGTCTCAGGTTTTGTTACGAAAGTAAGTAGCAGACTGCAAATATGATGCTGAAACTACTCTTTTGGGTTCATTGACTACTAAGTAATCAGTAAAAGGAAATCAGCCGTCAGCCCAATTTGGCAAATCTGTACCAATACAGTATCTAATTTAGACCTAACGTGATGTTGAAGTTTTTGCAATTAAACATACGCTGTATCTTACAGATTATAACCAGTTCAATTTTAATTGGCTTGCTGTCATTAGTAACAAATAAAGAAACAAATGCAGAAAAGAGTTGTGGCCTTCGTAAGAATGGATAACATCTGTCAGTATGTAAACACAAGTACATTCATGAACTGATTCTGGCCTGATTTTATATGGATGAACCTTATACACTGTTTGTCCCTACAGTAGAATGGAAAGATAACAAATGCCAAAAAATGTGTGGCATTCACGTAAATGGATACTGTCTACCAACACGAAAACACAGTTATTTTCATTAACTGACCCTGACTTCATTCTAGGTGTAATAAATACTTTTTTTTACTATGAAATACCAGTATAGTGAATTTCACTCACTACATTATTTCTGACTGAAATAAAGATGAAATGTTCTTTTACGCAAAATTAAAACACACATACACAAAAAATCTGAAGCTACAATTACAATTTAAACTGCAACTAAATACCTCTAATAAATAATTTTTAACATTTAAATGAAATAGGTTATTCTATAGTTTTTGCAAAAAGATGGTAATAACAATAGGCTACTATACATAGTAAATCTGCTTTGCGAGTAGTGATATTTTATACAGATAACCACAGATAACCATGCAGCAAATTATTGATTTCTGTTTTGACTTCACACCACTCTTACCTTTGTTGCAGTTGTATCGAATGGTAAACATTCAGTTTTATGTTCAGATATGTTCAGCTTACAGTAACTTCCCTAAAACACTCATCAAGAAATACTGAATGTAATCAGAGCTGATTCTAATTACAATAACACTTTGTTATTAAAGATATTCAGACTTGAATCCTGATATAGATTTTTGTTATTAATTAATCTAACTGCAATCGTAACTGCACTTGTTTTCCAAATTGCAAGAGATAAACCAACATCAACATATTTTAATTAAAGACAGGTAATCCTGACTCAGTTAATATATGTTACTACAGAATAATGGTTTTTGCATTATCATTGAAATTGTGAACTGGGACAACCTAGTCACTATCACAGAATATCTTTTTAACTACAAAAATCACACAAGAGATACTATATTAACTAAACAATTTACCTTTTTTTTATAAAAGAGGATACTCGGAACTTTCGTTTATTATGAGAGGGACTCTAAGTATAGTGAAATAGGATGAAATCAGTTTGGCAAACACAAAATTTAAAGTATTCATGAGATTATTTTCATTTGAAAATACTCATTACTGGTCCAAGGATTCAGACAAAGCTTATAGACTTGTTAATTGTTCATCCTATGGTGGTGGCAGAGACGTTTTTAATGGCGATAACTATTGGCGGCGATTGTGGCTCTTCAGTTCTATAAGCTCCTAATATTTCTTCTTGGCGACGAAATATTGATATTTATAGCTATGTAACTAATTGTCATTCCAAGCGTATAAGTACGATGCTTCGTACAAGGCAAACTTGCTGAGAGAGCCAATAATTTATACAGCCATAACCCACTGCTCTGCAAAACAGTGTTGCCACCATATCGTCCAGAAAGCCACTTTTTCTGTCCACGCTTCTTGCCATAGATTTAGCATGTTCTCCAGCCAAGGGTCACCTTTTACACGCAACACACATAGTTCCGTTTTTATTTAAACCCTTTCTAACTTTTACATTGATAAATTTTAAAAGCCCTATGCGTGAACCAGCATTTCGCAATAAAAAGATCACAAAAGTAGCTTCAAAATCATACCAAAGTAATACTAATTTTATAAAAATTAAAAAATAATTTCAAACATAAAATTATTACATTCAACTGATAGCATCAAAGAGATTATTACAGATATTAAATTGAAAACAATGCTAACTGCTGGAATTGATACATATGTATCCAAGAATACAAATTCAATAAAATTAATAGAGAATTGAACTACAGTATAGTCTATCCACATAGTGTAAATATAATCTTTTTTCTCCTGTGTTAGATTGGATACCGTTATAAACTGTCTAATTGGATAAACGTTTGTTAGATTAGATTTTGCTGCATACTCCTGTGATGAGAAGAGTGCAAAGACGTAGAATATGCCATAAAACAAGAATACATAATATACATAACCAAACTAAGAGATATATAATATCTGACCTATGCAAAGTATAATTATTGTATCTGCGAGAACCCATAAAATCTGGATCTTGTTTTCGTATGAGAGGTTGACAAACTGAAGTACAATAACTCTAAGGCTATTACAGTCACGTCAAGTCAAAGCAGTTCACAATTTCAATTTTTATTCATCATGTGCGCTGAAGGTGTCCAAAACTCAGATTATTAGCATTCTGGTATTATTAAATGTCACTCATCTACTAGGATCTTTGTCGATGACGCAGGAGTTAATGATGAATAACTCTTTTACGGCAATCATTAATAGCTGAAGGCGACTTGTTATAACTGCGTGTTCCTTGGTATCCGACACATTTTTGGGCCAAGGGCCAGTATAGTTCTCATATTTTCCTTAGTATTCTATAATTGTGCTTCCTGTAGAATAACTTGTTTTAGTTTCTTTTACTATCATCGCTTTTGGTGAAAAAATATTTGTTTGTCTCTTTTTGCGGCAGTTCATAATTTTTATTTGTATCTTCCGTATGACTGAATGTTCATTAACATGCAGTTGCTAACCTGAGTAAACCCTGGTCCATTATGTCTATCATGTGTGAACTGGCTAGATGGTGGAAAGGTAATGCTGGACTCTGGAGGACGATGAAACACACCTGTCTCTAGCCATCGTGATTTCGTTTTTCATGGTTCCCCTAAATCACTTCAGGCAAATGTCGGAATTGTCCTTCCAGAGGAAATAGCTGATTCCCTTCCCGACCTTAGCAAAATTCAATCTCACAGTTGCTGCGTTACAAATGACCACAGTATTTCTTTCTAATTTTTTATGACGTCTGCAATCTTACCAATATGACAGATTTTTCCTTCCCTCCATTTTTTCCTGGCAAACGTCTGTTTTCACTTGCTTCATTACATTCTTGTGTTGTTAATCAAATGTTAAAGCTGGGACTGCACGAGAGCCGTAACTACACACCTTCATTAACATATTTATTTCAGGTTTACTTATTGATTGAAATTTATCTTTCTTGTGTGCACTTTTGTTAGAGTCCCTTTTTCCTGATGCTGTATCTGCAGGATATACGAGTGTTCAGTGTGGTCGGTCGGTTCTCAGGAGTCAGTGGCGCGGGAGCGGCGCTTCGTGTCGCGGGTGGAGAACCCTCCCAAGAGGCAGGAGAGCCAGCTGAGCGGCTCGGTGGACGGCGGCGTCAGCCGCGACCGCCGCATCGGCACCATGGTGCACGGCCAGGCCGACGGCGTCTGGACCAGCAAGGACGGCAACACCCGCGTGGGCGCCGGCGTCAGCTACGGGCGAGTGCACAACGGACCCGCCGCCGGGCCCGCGTCCAAGGGCGGCTACATCAACGTGCAGCACAGCTTCCCGGGCAAGTGAGCGCGCCGGCGAGGCACGGACGACGCGCCGAAGACCAACTTCTGCTTATGAATCACACCTCAACAGTTCACTTCATTTCATGTTCCATATCTAATGACCACAGTGTCAATGAGATGTTAAACCCAATCTTCCTCTCATTACATTTTGAGCAGTGTGCCATTCTACTATTCATGTATAACATATGTAAATAAATATTTATTTTAGATAAATATATTTGTGAGACAAGTAATTAGACTTTCTACTTTCTAATGTATGTGTACAAATTACCTTTCCTATTGTGTGAAGAACACATCAACAATCACAGTTTTTATTACGAAACTGGTGTTAGCCAGTATAGCCCATTCTCTGAATACAGCAGATCATTGAAAATTAAATCATATGAAAGACTAAGAAAATAAATATAATAACAATCAAGTTGGTATACTTCGTTATCAAACGAATTGGTACCAGCAAAACATATACTAAATTACTGACTTTAGGTGTTTTATTAATTAATTACATTATTACTAAAGGTATTGACTGAGCAATGGTACTTGCAGGGCACAGCAAAATTCCAAAATTCTGTAAGAGTGAGCAGTTATTTATAACAAAAGCATCAGTTCTGGAACATGATTTTCCTAATGGTAATTTTTTTAGCTACTCAGATACTAGATATGCATTGGATTGTCCAAGTGTTCGTTGGAAGGAGTCCAATTTCTTAAATACTAAAATAAAGACTTCATTGCAACAGGTCTTACTATGACTATATGAGTATGACTGATAACAGCAGAAACTTCACTATTGGTCAATTTTTAGCATTTATTTATATTTTAAATACGGTTTCGACTTCATTAGTAGAAGTTATCATTCCATATTGTAGCACGTTTAATGTTACATGTCACTGGTCTGTTCATGCAACTGAACAGGTGATTTTTCTCACCTTAAGTTACGAACAAGGATTGATCTGTAAGTTTATATCCTAAAATGGTTGGCTCTGCAAGGTAGAAAAATCTACCATTATATGTGGACTAAACACCAGACAGCACAGTACTTTTCGATTCAATACAGGTAAATGTTTCTTAGATGTTACTCAAAATATACCAAACAACCACTCTTGTATGGGAAACAATAATAAAAATGATAAATGAATTCACTGAGTTTGGAAATGAGATATATAGTATTATTTCAGTAAGAAGAGTTTTCCCCTGAATAAAAAATAAGTTATTATCTTCTAAATTGACAGCAAATTGAAGGTGAAAAATTACAAAAACCTTATAATAACATTTAAAACTTCAAATTAAACAATTATATGCATCAGTCACTTATATTTATTTCTCCCACATGTATTTATGTATTATTTGAATCTGGTTTGGAAGCTTTCTCCAGTCTGACCAACATATAGTGCAGGACACTGCTTGTGTTTAATTTTGTACACCTCTGAATTGGAAAATTTATCATTTTTGGTTTTTATATTGTGCTGTAGTTTGTTTCCTAATTTATTCAAAGAACCCATTAATACATTTAGATACAACGCACCATATAAATCTGTCATAGCTACAACTTTGATGACATTGAAGAAAACCTAATCATACTGCACAAAATAAACAAAAGCCACAAACTCAACCTTTATGAAGAACTAGAAATATTCATACACAACAGGAAATAAGGAGACAAATCATTGAATGAAAAAGCTGAAACAGTGGCAATGAATTTCGTTAAGAGTTTCAGAAATGTACTGGAAGATGTAACCTAAAGCTATTCCACTTTCTTCTTTCCAAGCTACCATATGGAAATGATCTCAAAAAAATTGTACATTTCATTAGTAGAAATTATCTTTTCATATTGTAGCACTTTTAATGTTAGATGTCACTGCTCTGTTCATGCAACTGAACAGGTGATTTTTCTCACCTTAAGTTACGAACAAGGATTGATCTGTAAGTTTATATCCTAAACTGGTTGGCTCTGCAAGGTAGAAAAATCTACCATTATACATTGGCTAAACATCAGACAGCAGAGTACTTTTCGATTCAATACAGGTAAATGGTTCTTAGATGTTACTCAAAATATAACAAACTACCACTCATGTAAGAGAAACAATAATGAAAATGATAAATGACTTCAATGAGTTTGGGAATGGGGTGTATAGTATTATTTCAGAGTTTTCCACTTAATAAAAAATAAGTTATTATCTTCTAAATTGAGGGCAAATTGCAAGTGAAAAATTACAAAAACCTTGTATTAACATTTAAAAGTTCAAATTAAAACAATTATCTGCATCAGTCGCTTATTTTTATTTCTACCACATGCATTAATGTGTTCTTTGAATCTGGTTTGGAAGCTTTGTCCAGTCTGACCAACATATAGTGCAGGACACTACTTACATTTAATTTTATGCACCTCTGAATTGGAAAATTTATCATTTTTGGTTTTTATGTTGTGATGTGGTTTGTTTCCTAATTTATACAAAGAACACATTAATGCGTTCAGTTATAACATATCAAACAAATCTGGCATAGCTACACATATGCAAAACACATTACATCCCTTTCATGACATTGAAGAAAACCTAATCATACTGCAAAATATAAACAAAAGCCTAAAACGCAACCTTTATGAAGAACTAGAAGTATTCATACACAACAGTAAATATGGAGACAAATCATTGAATGAAAAAGCTGAGACAGTGCTAATGAATTTATTGAAGAGTTTCATAAATGTACTGGATGGTATAACCCAAAGATATTCCACTTTCTTCTTTCCAAGCTACCATATGAACATGATGTCATAAAAATTGTACATAAAATGTATATAGTATGTAATTTAGATGCTCTCCTTTTTTTTCTATCTGTGTCTCAAACAGCATTCATTTTGCAATATCCACTGCCTTAATAATATTCTGTTATAAACAAAACCACATAGTCCATAGTGTTTAGGTACTTCGTTTTATAAGATCTTTGAGACAAGGAACTATATCTGTCGTATCGTCATCTTTGGTTTGATATGTTATGGTTCATGCCCAGTGGGTGTAGTTTTACTGAAATGTAAATGTATGATAAATTACAGAGTTATATACACTGGAACTTCTCAGTAACCAAATCAATACTTAAATTTATAATCTCTGTACCTACCTAAATTAATAAGAGTTTGCATGTGTTTTCTACCAAAATTATAACTGTCTGTATCCTGACAAAATCGATGTAAACAAAAAACCAATGTTCCACCTGAAGATGAGAGTGTAAACTCTCGAAACGTGTTGTAGGAGAAATAAAAATAAGAGCCCGATGCAGATAATTTTTTTATTGTCATTAACAGTCGCAGTTATTTACCACAGTCCAATATGGACGATATAATGTTGTTTACTTAGTGAGGCAGGGAAGGAAGTTGTGGAGTTTGAAAAAACCACACTGAAATAGTTTAGGACTCATGTTAGTATTAAATTTAACAAGGAATGTTTGAAATGATGAATTTTTTCAAATTACATTAAAATTAATACTTGTGGAAATTCTGAAACCGCTTCTGTAGTTCGAAAGAAAGCTGAGAAAATGTGGCTAACAATAGTCTGGCACAACAATTTTATTCCAGAGTAATAAACACAACTGAAATTGTATGTGATGAAAATGGATTGAATTTACTGAAGAAAGGTTTGAAATTTAATGTAGAAAAACCACTAAACAACACATATATTAAAGACTTAATAGTTGCTACAAAGAATGCAGCAGATACTGCCAAAGTTGACAACAACACAAAAATTACAATAGCACACAAAGTTAATGGTTTATTAGAAAAAGAAATAATTGGGAGAAATATCAGGACTCTTAAATCCAACACACACAATAAAATACTCAAAACCATAAACAACAAACTAACAGAACACAAATCAATAGCAACAATATCACAAGAGGGAAATACTTTGGTGTTCAGGTGTTCACACAAGAAAATACTTACGACGAGAAAACATCTGTGTCTCAAACAGCATTCATTTTGCAATATCCTCATCCTTAATAATATTCTGTTCTAAACAAATCCACATAGCCCACAGTGTTTAGATAGTTCGTTTTATACTTTGAGACAAGGAACTATATCTGTGGAATCGTAATCTTTGGTTTATGTTTTGGTTCATACCCAGAGTGTGTAGTTTTACTGAAATGTTAATGTGTGAAAAATTACAGAGTTATATACACTGGAACAAATTGTAAGTAACCAATTCAGCACTTACATTTATAATATCTGTACCTACCCACATTAATAAGAGTCTGTATGTGTTTTGTAACAAAATGAAACCCAAAATAATACTTGGTTGGATCCTGCCAGTATCAGTGTAAGCAAAAGACACTTCATGGGAGAAATAAAAATAAGTGACTGATGCAGGTAATTGTTTTTATTTGAACTTTTATTGTTATTAACAGTCGCAGTTCTTTACCACAGTCCAATATGGACGATAGACGGTTATTAACTTTAAGTTGAAAAAGTAGGATATGTCTTAGTTACATTAATGGTGTTGTTTTGACACTCCAAACCTTGACAAATCTAAACAATAATAAAACAAATGAAACAATTTATCACAATAAAATATATATTATTAATCAACTAGACGGTGACTGAGATTCCGCGCCTACACTTGATTTTAAAGTTGAAGTTAAACATTAGATGCTGCCACGTTTAATGAAATACGATTGTGCTGTTGTTGCTGCCAATGTACTGGAATGAACATGAAAGAAGCTTTGCGTAAGACCACATATACCATTCTTTCCGATGATTGCTGGCTGAGTCCGCAACTCTGAAATACAATCAAAACCTATCTTGCTAATCTGAGACTGAAATATATCAGTCAAAACCTCCTACTGATCCTGATTAAGTTGAGACTCGCTATCTTTCCATAGTCGATATTTAGTTGGTAAAAGCTGATGCAATGTTAAGAAAAGACACGCCACACGCAAGTGTCGGCACTTCAGAAGGCAGGTGGCTGGTCATAGGGTGAATCACACAAAGCACAAAAGAATAATAAGCTCATCAAATGTCCTCCTGTGTCGTCTTGTTTTTGTCCATGTCCACTGGCTTCTTCAAAGTACCTTCCCAATGACGCAACATAGTTTAAAAATGTCTATCAAATGAATAAGAAATGCGAGTTTTACTATGGAATGATCGAAGATGGTATGTTAGGAGGTCAATCATTCTTGACACCTTACACATCCCTCTTCTTTTGTGTAAGTTTACGTGGACTTTGTTAATGGTGAGGTATCGTTAGCAAATTCAGATAAAAATTTCTTTTTACATGACACAATCTCTCTCATTGACTCTGCCTAAAAGACTTTCTACCATAATCAGCTTATCTATAGTTGGGTTCCTTCAAGGAAAATATGACTTTTACATAAAAAAGAGCCTTTCGTATTTCTGTTCTTCAATTAATTGTCTTTCTTCATTTAATTCGAATGTTTACAGTATTTGTGGTACATTATATGTCTTTTTTTAATTATACTTTGTATTCTAATTTTATGAAGCTGTGACTTTAGTGTAATTTGATTAATTATTCAGCTTATTGAGATTGTTTATTGATTTAGTTAGGATTTGTGTTTCTGTCATTATATCTATTCACTGAAAATGCAAAAGTAGGTTCTATGCTAGGTTTCCCCATTCTAATCACTATTATAGCTTAATTTAAAATAAATTTCCTTTTACTGATTAAATTACTGAAAGCCAAAATTAAAATATATATTGATTTAAAAGATTTACAAAACTGTTTTGTACAAAGATAAAATAAATAAACCTGTTTACAACCATTCCAAAAATTACATAAAAGTCCTATAAAGTCCCATGTACAGATATGATCTAGTAATTGTAAATATATATTCATTGCAAATACAAATCTTCCATTTTTCTTTTTTCGAACTTAATTATTATTATGCTATATAAGTCTCTTCATTATGCACGTTTCTCCTACCATATGTGTATTCTTAATACTTGTATTTAGCACTTGTAAGGTTAGTATCTGTCCAACTTTGTGAACTCGATCTTCAGTATTTATTTCACTGGTATTTACGTAGTTAACAGCATTTAAAAAAATATTTTGGTTGATTAGCATAAAAATATTGTAAAATAGTGACCTTTTTTCTGCAACTCGACGTTTTCTTCGACCAGAAGGACTCTCATATCCTATTTCACGGAACTTCGCGAATATATTCATGCACGAAAAAGAAGAAAGAATATTCAAGAAATAGAAATAGAAAATATAGCGTGCTAAAGTGGAGTTGTTTTCTTTTTTTCTGTCTTTTCTTCAGACTATGATTTGACAGGGCCGGCCACAAATTCTACTACTGTACAAACCTCTTCGCTATATGGCAACACTTGCACATTTTACTGGATGTTTCCCAGTTTTTCAATTCCCTTTAAGTTTCTACCCTTTACAGCCCACTCCGCCAGCAAGGACGTTATACTCGTCTGTTCTGTCATTTTGCCCCTTCTTCTTGACAATGTTTTCCATATACTGCTGTCTTTGCCAACTGTATGGAGAACCACAACACATTGTCTTATCATTCCACCTATTTTCGTCTTTAGTGCCACATCTCAAATACTTTGATTCTATTCTGTTCCGGTTTTTCCACTGTCCTATGTTCCACTTCCATACAAAGTTGTGGTCCAGACGTACATATTAAGAAATTTCTTCCTTACATTACGGCTAATGTTTGATAGCAGTAGACTCCTCTTGGCCATGAATATCCTCTTTCCCTGTGCCAGTTAATTTTTATGTTCTCCTTGCTTCGTCTGTCATAGGTTATTTCATTGCCAAGGTGGCACTGGTCTTAACTTACCATCGGGTGTCATTGTTCAGTTAAAAATCCCGAAACGTGGGTAAATTATTCAGTGGCGAATATATCATTTATATTTTTTGGGGGGAGGGGGGATAATTTTAATATAAAGATAAGTAACTTTATGTAGACTCCCTATGATATTTTGTATCCATTTTGCTGTTCATGTTCAGAGGATAATTCGCGCTGAAGCCACTTTTACTTTACTGAGATGAGCTTATCTAGACATTAAATCATATAAATATAGCTATTAAAAACAAATGACGAGGAGATCTCATTTCTTACTGCCTCGCTATTATGGCTGTCCAGCGAATAGTTTTGTTACCTCTCTGCTTTTATTATTACAAGATGCAGAATAATGCAACAATGTCGAATTCTGTAAAGGGTCGAATATTGTAGCGGTAGTCGGCGTCTTCTAATTATAACAGCGTCGAGGAAACAAAGTGAGATGGTGGAGAAATATCTTAGCGAGGCAATAATAATATATTTCAAACATTAGTCAAGAGTTTAAGAATGTCTCATCTGCAATATCATATCCATATTATAAGAGAGAAAACGTGGTTGTAATTAACGTATTTGGAATGATTCCAGCTATAAATATTGCTTTGTTCTGTCTTGTATGTATAAATTGCCATATATATAGTGTATACGCATATGTGTTTTACCAGCTACAATTCAAATGAATGTTTTGACTTATTTCAACTAACAGAACTTAATCACAAAGCTTCACCTCAGATGAGGCTAAGAGATACGACATTTGAAAAGGATCTCTTAAAACCCTCTTTCAGGAATTCCTTGTGGTGAAATCAGCTGACATTTTTACAGTTACCTAAAGATAAATCACATGTTTGAAACGACAGATATGGATAAGCAAGTTCGCTTTTGAATTTGAGCAAATCAGAGTGACACGATATTATGAGTGTTTTGATGTGACCACCCTCGTTTTTTAAATACATTATTTATTGCCGCTTCGTACAGAAACAGCCAGACGGTGAAAAACAGTAATGGTTGGCATACACCACTGAAAATTTGGTGCCGGCCGCGGTGGCCGAGGGTACTGAGGCGCTCCTGTCACGGTCTGCACGACCACTACGGTCGGGGATTCGAATCCCTCCTCGGGCGTGGATATTTGTGGCGTCCTTAGTATTAGGTAGTTCATAAGTAGTTTGTAAGTTTAGGGACTGATGACCCCATAGTTAAGTTGGTATTCTTTTTTCTTTACGATATATTTCTTAAATGGTTTATGGAGGCCTTTGATGCCTTATAGCATCTGATGCTGAAGTATAAATACAAAAATCAAATACGGCGCGAGAGCTTTGCGTAGTGCGAAATAGAAGTTACGCTATGTTATGTGCACATGTTATGGTTATCAAATTAGGAGTTCGAGCGGAGCATATTAGCTGTTGTTAACTGATCACAGCACAGATGCAGTGAAATTTAAAAATACTCTCGTCACGAATATGCGATAGGGCAATTTCAGCCTTACCCTTCTGTTCCAACCTAACAATGACCTCTGAATTTGCGATATAACAGAGGAAATTATTTAATGCTGTTCCTGCAATCCTGCTCTATGGTTGACAGATTATTGTACGTAATTTTGTCCGTCAATCAAGTAACTATTCTCGTAAAGAGCATCCTTTAAACTGATAACATATTTGTTAAAAAAATCTACTTTTGACAAGCAAGGCAGTAAATATGATTCCTCCTCATTTCACTGGTAGCGATTTAGTAATGTAAACTGTACTCTCATGTTCCTGCCTAAACAGATACCCTAAAAAACTAGTGTCACATTCCCATGCAAACACCCAAGTATATGTGCCAGCATAGCATGTGAGACCATACCTTTGCCTCACTATACGGTATGCGTAAACCTCAGTTACTATCTTGGGATCATTTCTGATCTCAGCATGAAGATTATCTATCTCTGGACTGCCGCCGCTCTTGCTCCGAACGTTTTAAGTATTATGTTAGAAGTCAGTGGTCTTCAGGGAATCGTGTTACTGTAAATCGTGACATTTTTCATTCTGTTTACTGAATTGGTGTGTGATGTAACAATGGGTTGTAAAGCTATTGGTATCGCCAGACATGGTATAACAGCATAAGTGATTATAGACTATTTTGGTAACATTGTATAGAAAATAAATCTGCAGAAGAATTAAAGCCAGGAAGACGATCCGATATAAGTGATTGCGATAGTGAACACAGTATTCACAATACAGGCGCATCACTCGCTGATATGCTACCGAAGTTACAAGAAATATAAATTTTGTGAGCAATTTAATGTCCTAATATTTGTCTGATATTATTCGAGTAACAATTATTTACAAGTAGGTAGTGATAATACAATTTTGGAAACATGGCACCGAGTACCACGAATGGTCTCTAATGAGACTGTACTGCACGCGTTATCTAGAGGTTTAAACTAACTTTGCATTTATAAATTGTTTTATCACCTAAATTTAACAAATAATTACGTGAATAAACGATCTGAACAGTTTGACAAACAGCAGGCGATCTCTTTGCGAAAACTCTGTTCGCTATAGAAGGTTAGCTTCACCTACGTCCAGATCAGTAATTTTGATGTTTCACGCAACTTTTGTTACTACTTTCACATTTTGTGCCCATTATGTTACTCATTACATTAAATAGTTACCGTAAATCTTCTTCACTTTCTCTGGCGATGGCCATATCTTCAGCTTAACTTATTATCGGTATACTTTCACCCAGATTTTTATGCCACTTACTTTTGAACGTTTCTTTTGTTTACGTCATTGCTTCTTACATATAAAGCAAGAACTAGTGTAATCCGAACTCTTCGTTCGTGGTCTGCCCGTTTTATCATTCTCTCTTCGTTCATATATTTTTCATTAGCTGTCATTCCCTATATCTTACTCTTATTTTTCTCAGAATTTGGAACATCTTACGCCAATTTAAATAGTCAAACACGTTTTCCAAGTAGGCAGATCATATGAACGTGTTTTGGTTTCCTTCAGTCTGGTTTCCAATAACAGGTGCAACATCAGACTTGCTTTGATTTTTTAAAGCCTATCTTATGGTCGTCAACAATTCCTCAAATTTTCTTCCCATTCTTATGTATTTTATTCTTGTCAGTATCGTTGAGGCATGAACTGTTATGGTGTTTTGCGATAGTTCTCACAGTTATCCGTCCTGCTGTCATCGATTATTTTTTTCGAAAGTCTCGTGGTACGTCGTCAGATTTATTCCTCTCATTAACTTGAACAGTTGCTGGGTTTCTATTCAACTCCTCCCCCCCCCCCTCCTGCCCCCAATGATTTTAGAAATTCAGATGGAATTCCATCTGTGCCTTTCGACTTATTTGACTTCGAGTCTTCCAGAGCTCTTTTAAATTCTGACTCATACTGTACCCGCTATCTCTTTCATTCTCCTCATGGGAGCCTTAATGCACTGTTCCCGCCTATCTTTTCTTCCCTCTGCATTTAACAGAGGAATTACCATTGAGCTTTTAATGTTACCACCATTGGTAATAATGTCACCGACGTTTGTTTTCACTGTTCTTTATGCTGAGTCAGTCCTACCAACTACCATTTCCTCTACTTCATTCTTTCGTTCTTACGTCGATCAATTAAAGAAATTCCTCTGTTGCCCATCGTTTCTTCTCTCCTGCCTTCCTCACACCTATGTTTGTATCTCCAACATGTGTGACTGCTTTCTTATGGTTACTCTTGCCTTATCTACATTTTTAGCAAACTTCAAACGCGACTCACAATATCTGGTTCTTTAAGTAATTCTCTAAATCTCCTGTCCACTCTTATAATTACTAAATTTTGATCTGACTCTACATCTGTTCCTAGGTAGGTAAGCTTTACAATCTAATATCCGATTTCGAAATCTCTGGCTGACCATGATATAATCCAATTGGAAGATGACACCAGATTTTTTCAGTTACCAGTACATCTTCCCCTCTTGTGATGCATGAACACAATATTTGCTGTTACCATTTTATTAGAAACTCGGTACCTTTCACCCTTATCTAATTGCTACTGCCCACGTGAGACATCACAATCGTAAGAACTGTAATGGATGGCGCAACACAGCGCTTCACAAACCAGCTGACCCAAGGTGTGGTCAAACTGGTGACCCCTTGTTTCATAAGGCTACGAACTGGAGATCATATGACAAATGAACTACATAGTCAGGAACAGCTATTGTCAACATCAAAGAGCCGCGTGAGAGTGGCCGTGCGCTCTAAGGCGCCTTGCCGCTGAGTGCACGTCTGCTCCTAGTCAGAGGTTCGACTCCTTCCTCAGGAGGGGTGTGTGTGTTGTCCTTAGCATAGGTTATTTTAAGTAGTTTTTAAGTCTAGGAACTGATTACCACTGTAGTTTGGTCCCATACCTTTACAAACATTTGATTTGATTGAACATCAAAGGAAGTATTGGTAGTCAACAGTCTTGCAAGATCCTCATAGATCGTGAGCCACTGTCTATATCCTAGGCCATGGCTCATCAACTACAACTGAATCTAAGCAATCAGTTAATATCTGAAAACATTATAAGCACAAACGTGTAAGGTCAGTATGTCTCAAACGTTTAACGATGCCCACATTATAAACACGTGAAATGTTCTGAGCAGGGTAAAAAGCTTCGAACGTTCCGTTTGGCTTACCTCTTGCTGATCCCGAGTTTTAGCAGCCTGCCAGATCATATACAGTTTTGGGGGCAAATATTTTTTTTCTGTGCCTTAGGCAAGAAAATACTTGACATGCCAAATTTTCATACTGAATGAAACAAACTATGTTTGGGTATATTTTATGCGTAGGATTCCTTCTAATCTCCGTAAGGCTGTTTTTTAGGCACACTTACAGCTCATAATGAATATACCATGTTTGTAGGTCTGTTTGATGATTCACAGCATGCTTCGCGATTACTGTAACATGGACTATTTCATGGGTTACTCCTATCCCCTCTGTCATATACCTGAAGACAAGCTGCACAGGTTATAATTTGAACAACGGTCAAGAAAGTCCTTTGGGAAGCAGTATTCCAATGAACATGTGCATCAGCTGGGGCAACACAGTTTTGGGCATCATAAGGTTCATGATAAAAGTAGATTGGCAATCGCTTCCTGTTAATGGAAAACAGCTTTCCTCCTTTGGTGTGTAGAATGGGTGTCGTCAAGCAGTTATTGCCCGATTCTTATAAGCCTGAGCCTGTAGAGGTAGCGAAAACTGGGCAGGTTAAGAGACCTATATCAAAACTGTGTAGCCAGTCCAAGTAGTGATCAACTCATAAGTTCCCTTATTTGCGTGGTGGTACAAAGTGGAACCTATCATTAAATATTTGTACAATCTCAGAATAAGAAGCTGTTTTTTTTTATTTTTATTCACCTGTCAATATGAATTTCTTAAGAGTTTTGTTGTGTATTTTAAATATTACACTGATCAAAACAATTAGGGGAAGGGTTGAGTATCTAGGTTCTGAAGTTCAAATGTTCAAATGTTCAAATGCTTGTACAGTTTATGGGACTTAACTACGGGGTCATCAGTCCCTAAACTTACAAACTACTTATGAACTACTTACGAACTAGGACGGCACAAATATCCATGCCCGAGGGGGGATTCGAACCCCCGACCGTAGTGGCCATGCAGACCGTGACTGGAGCGCCTCAGTCCCCTCGGCCACAGCGGCCGCCTGGGTTCTGAAGTATTGTCATCGACAGAATGAACTAAAATGGTTCGACGTGTTTCTGTTGGTTCTACGGAGTGGCGACAATAATATTACAGCAGCTGGGATAGTGGTTATAACCGGAAGTTCCTGCATAGGGTGTTGGAGTTGACTTGGGTTTACTCTACCAAAAAATTTACCCAGGCAATGGGGCTCAAATATTGAGGAACCTTTAAGAGAAAGAAAGGCCAAGGTTGTCCACAGGCAGAAACAACAAGTGATGACGATCCAGGCAGCAACAGGACGCGCAGGACAGTCCGAAGTCGCCTTCAGGAATGTGGCCTCTTTACACGAACGCCTACTGGGTGTGTCTCATTAAAACCACGACGCCGTTTAGCCCACAGAAACTAGCCGGAGGAAGACCAGGATTTGATTCGCAACTTATGGCACCGCGTTCTGTTCACGGATAAGTCAAGATGACGTGGAACGTGGAACTTGGAACAATCCTTCTTATGTACAGGAAACATTGGCGCATCATGTTGGTGAACGAATGGAGTTCGCAGGAGTCAGTATTAGCATTCACAACTCAGAGGTATAGCGACGAGATCTTGCGACATTTTGCTGTGCGCTACGCTGGTGCCATAAGAACAATGGATTCCTTCTGTTAGACGATAACGCTCGTTCCCATAGAGCTGCACAGGTGGACAACGCGCTTGAAGCTGAAGATTGAACGAAGTGAGTAGCCAGCTTGTTCACCGGACTTAACCTTGATTGATCATGTCTAGGATTCATCTGGCGGATGCATTGCAGCGAGACCAGCACCTTCCACAACAGTTGCAGAGCTGGATACTACACTCATGGAAGAATGGCTAAATATCCCTTAAGAACTCACTGATAACCTCATACTGTCCATGCCACGCAGGTATGCAGCTGTACTGGCCGTCAGAGATGATCGCAAGCCATATTAAAGGGTAACAAGAAAGACTTTTTCACTGTTATGGTAGTCCCATGGTGCCTTGCTCCAAGTTAACGCCATGTAAACCTCTAGAGTTAAGACAAGATACTATCATCGTACTGCATCATTTCTATTCTAAATTTATAACCAATATTGAATAAAACAGGCCAATCATTCTGCCGGGGCGTTCCGCTGCCCTTGCAAGGAGTCGGGTGCGTTATCTAGTTAAATAACGCCCGTAAAACGTTTTGCCAACATTCCTGAACTGACGGCTGGAGACTGGCGCCTGTAATATGCAAAACATCTGGAAAGACCGCGTCTTCAGGTACAGAAAGATACTGCAGCGGTCCCTCTGGCTCTTTTACGAGGAAAAATCGGCCAAGTATGATTTTATATATATATATATATATATATATATATATATATATATATATATATATATATATATATATATTAGTCCCTAAACTTACAAACTACTTATGAACTAGCTAACACTAAGGACGGCACAAATATCCATGCCCGAGGGGGGATTCGAACCCTAATCGTAGTGGCCGTGCAGACCGTGACTGAAGCGCCGCAGTCCCCTCGGCAACCGCGGCCGGCAATAAAATAATCCTGTGGTGCAAAGATCTGACGATGGAATGTCGTACACCGAGATAGCCCACTGCAGGCTGTTACTTAATGGTCGCCAAATTCCACCAACAATTGTCCTAATCGCGTGTTTTGCCAGGAACTGGGCCATGGCGTGGGGAAAACGCAAGCTAAGAGAGGAGCAAAGCGCTTAGAATGCGTTCTATGATTGCCTTAATATTTTTTAAATTATATTTTCAAATCAGTAGTACGCATAAAACAACGTGCGGAATTGTACTCAACACATTCTCTGAAAATTACTTTGAGCAATTAGTTCATAAGCGAACCAGAATTGTAAGTGGATGGCACTCTTCATCTCTTAGCAACACATAATGCTGAGCTCAAAACGAATACAGGGATTAGTGAATACAGAGCCGTTGTAGCGAGACTGAACATCGAAAGTCCCAAAGTTACCAAAAAAAGACGAAAAGTAAAATCAGATAGAAGTACAATACGTTGCTGTTGCTACACGCTAGTATTAAGAGAATTGAACACAGTGAACTTCACACAAACAACTTTATTTCGACACCTCCATCTTACAGTGCTGAAAACAGTCCGAAATAAATTACAAAACTTCCTGCTGAGGGCAGCACTGTCAACACAAGTTACAAAACCGTCAGTAGATGGCGTAAATGTTCATTATCAATCATTCTCAACCTGCAACATCCTCCCCACCCTGGTCTACCTCCAGGGGAATGACCAGCTGAACAGGTCGACAGATCTTCGTTCCATCGGGCTGCCGGAGAATGATGCACCTGATGTTGTTGTCTCTGCCAGGCTGCATGTCTTCCACCACTGCTCTCTTCCACACGTGTTGGGGTTTCATATCCTCCTGAAGAAGAACAACCTCTCCTATTCTGGGTTCTCTTCTTGATGGGTAGCCTTTCACTTCGTTGTAGTTTCTTAGTAGCAACAGGTATTCGTTCTTCCATCTTCGCCAAAGGTCTTCATAAAATTTGTGTCTGAGTCGGAACTCCTTGGCCAGATTTTTACTAACTACTAGTTCTGGCCCATATGGAATAGTGTCTAGTTTGTCACCATTTAGGAAGTGAGCTGGTGTCAACGCCATGTCACTCTCTCCTTGGGTGATGGGTCTCGAGTTTATTGCGGCTTCTGTTGAAATCAAAATGGTGTTCAGGCTTTCGTCATCAACTTGAGACCGACCAAGTACCTTCCTCAAGCAGCGCTTTACAGAGCCAATCATACGTTGCCACCAACCTCCCCACCAAGCCGCACATGGTGGTATGAACTTCCAAGTGATACCATGGTGGGCACAGTAGTGCTGAACTACAGTGTGGTGGATCGTTTGGAATAGCTCTGGTAATTCTGTGTTAGCAGCATTGAATGTTGTGGCGTTATCAGAATAAACAGTGACTGGTAGGCTTCTCCGTCGTGCAAAGCGTTGCATAGCCATCAAAAATCGGTCAGTTGACATACCAGTAGTGAGCTCAATATGGATTGCACGGGTTGTGGCACATGTGAATAGGACAATATAAGACTTCCTTACTTGTTTTCCTATTTTAACATACAGTGGCCCAGCAAAATCAATACCTGTCACTGCAAATGGTCGTTGAGGTCGAACTCTGTCCAGTGGTAGTGGAGCCTCAAGCTCTTCATACCTACGACTGTTAATGATCTTGCAGGGTAGGCATAAATGTAGAACTCTCCTAACAGTTTGTCGTCCTCGCAAGATCCGAAACTCTTCATGTAGTTCTGCAAGAACAATAAGTACGCCAAGATGAGGAAGCCTTATGTGCGTCTGTTTGATCAGCAACTCCATGAAATAGTGACGTCCATCGAGAATAATAGGATGCTTTTTTGTGTGAGACAATGCAGCACACTGCAGTCTGCCACCCAGTCGAATCATCCCATCCGACAGGAAAGGGTTGTACCTGGCAATTCTTGAAGATTTAGGTAACTGTTCCCCCTTAATTAATGCAGATAATTCATCAGGGAATAGTTCCTCTTGCACTCTTCTTACCCAATACATTCGGGCATTTTGTATCTCTGGAGCACTTAAGCTGTCAGTATCTCGCGTCTTCCTCTGCATAATCTTAATGAATCGAAACACAAATGCCGTTATGTGTAGTACTCGCCAGTATGAACAATGGTTCAGTGACATTGATCATATTAACATGCAGGTATGTTTGTGTTTTTCTCTCCGGCATTGGTTCAGGTGGAGCTGGGGTGCCCTGTGGCCACGAATGCCTCTCTTCTGCAAGTCATAGTGGACCACACCACCAGGTATCGAGTGTTGCCAGACAATCTGCTTCTATTCCCCGTGTAAGGTGGTGTGCAGGATTTTCATTCCCAGGACAGTGTTTCCATTGGCTAGGTGTTGTGTACATCAATATTTCTGTCACTCGATTGCAAATGAAGGTTTTCCATTTATTAGGGTCATTTTGTATGCAGCCCAAGGCGACTGTTGAGTCACTCCATAATGTAGCTCCGTTAACATCAAATCCAGTTTCCTGGCAATAATAATGAAGCAAGTGAGCCAAACAAAGCACCAAGTAATTCCAACCTTGGCAAGGTTACCTTCTTGATTGGTGCCAATCGGTTCTTGCTGCACACAATACGAACCGAGTAACCAGTTTTAGTTGTTGTTCGTCCATACAAAACCGCACCGTAGGCCCTTGCAGAGGCATCACAGAACACGTGCACTTCTTCAAGGCCGCGGTGGAGTAGCCGAGCGGTCGAAAGCACCTCGCTGTGGAGCGCGCGGTTGCTCGCCGTGGAGGTTCGAGTCCTCCCTTGGGCATGGGTGTGTGTGTGTTTGTCCGTAGGTTAATTTACCTAGGTTTAAGTAGTTTGTAAGCTACGGACTGATGACCACGCAGTTTGGTCTGATAGATTTACAAACACTTCAACTTCAACTTCTGCAAGGTCATTTGTGCCTGTCATGCCAATCCACCTGGGGATGTCAAATAGTGTAGTATTGAAATCCAAGAGTGCCAACTATGTGCTAGATCGGTAGGCAAAAGCTCCTCCCATGCTAAACCCCTTATCCATGTCTCTTGAAAAATCAATTGGGCGACAATCCCAATAGATGTGAAGACACCCAGTGGATCATAGAACTGAGCTGTTGATCGAAGAACATCCCTCGTAGTTGCTGGTTTGTTTGCGAAATCTTCCGCTATCTTCTGGTAATCTGCGAAGATGGTGTCACCTTCCGTATTCCAATCAATTTCCAAGACTTGTGTTGTTGACTTGGTTCCAAGGCCATTTGCATCCCATAATGACTTCAGATCCCTTGAGTTACTCGCCCATTTGGAAAGTGGAAGGCTTATTTTCTTGAAAAGTGCTGTGAGTTCATGAAAGACCATAACAGCCTCGTCATCATTGAGTACACTTGCTACAAAATCATCCATGAATGTAGATTTGTTGACCAGTGCTATTGTTTGTGGATACATGTTACTATTCAGTTCTGCTACCTCCCTTATGGTTGCTGATAAAAGGAATGGACTTGATGCCAGCCAAATGGCAATCTTTTAAAACGATACGTTATTATATCATCTGTGGTGGCGTAGGTACCATTCTCAGCTAGTTCCACACGATACCATAAGAATCTTGTGAGATCGCGATGTTCTTCACTCAAGGTTAACTGTAAGAATACTTGGTCCACATCGCATATTATTCCTCTCGCAAACCTCCGGAACCGTAGCAAAGTAGCAAAAATTTCTGGGAGTAAATTTGGTCCTGTTTCTAGGGCGTCATTCAGTGATAGCGAGTCTGAGTCATGAGAAGATGCAACGAACACGATTCTATATTTTATACCTTCATTGTTTCGTTTCTTAACAATATGGTGTGGTAGGTAAAATGCGTCTCCAATGTTGCATTGCCGAGGTGCCACTTCTACCTGATCATTCTGTATGTACTTTAACATGGTTTCATGGTAAACAAATTTCAATCTCTCATATCTTTGCATCTTATTTTGTAATGAGTGCAGGTGTGCTTCAGCAGTGGCAAAATTGCTGAAAAAGTGAATATTCTTCTTTAGAGGCAAGCATACAACTCTGCGGCCGTATGACTCTCGGAACTCCTGCAAAACTGTGCTGTCTCTGGTTGTCAATGCCCGCTCTTGATGATCTTTGATTCCAATAGTTTCCAAGTCCTAAAAGTGGCGCACATACTCATCTGACACCTTACTGCAGTCATATTAAATGAAGTTAACTGTTACCTGATTAACAGTGGTACTAGTTCTGGCTCTACTGAGAACATATCCAAAGATGATAGGAAGAAGAACCAGTGAAGATGTTATCTTTGTTGGTTGTTCTACAGTAACGATTCGCCAATAGTAGTCTGCTCCTATGAGAATTTCAATCGGAAGATCTTTAGAGTTCCCTGCTGGGCCTGCCAGTTGTATCCCTTCCATCAATGCCAGATCTCCTACGTCTTGTGGTACTGTCGGTTGTTGAGAGAACTTGTTGAAGCTTTCGAAGGCTGTAACCGATATGTGGGAATTGGTGGAATTTCCAACCATTTAAAAGCAAACCTTTCTTCTGGAGATTGATGAGGATGAAGATGATTCGAATGTAGTTATGTCTATACATTTTGTTTCCGTAACCTTGAGGTGAAGATTTTCAATCAAAGCGTGGTTGATGAAACTTGATTGGCTCCCTGTGTCTAAAACTGCACGTGTCATTTTGCTTCTTCCAGTTGGTCCTCTGACACTCACACAAACTGTTTGCAGGTAGGTGAAGTTCGAAGTCATTATTCCGATTTTGTTTACTGCAGTCTGATGGCTGTTCCAGATAGATATGTGGTGGTCGCCCTTACATTTTGCACATGAAGCCTTTCCCCTTTTGAAGCACTGATTTTTGTTGTGACCATGTCGAAGGCACAGGAAGCACCGATTTATCTTCTTCAGGGTATCTTTCCTTTCCTGAGAGGTGGTAATTTGTTGGCAATTTTGACCCCAGTGCCCCTTTTCTTCACAGTACACACAAAATGGCTCTCAATTTTGTAGTTTCTTTTTCGTCTTGACCTTGACATGAAAGGAAGATGCTGTGGGTACGTAGTTTTCTTGTGCTACAGTGTCTCCACGTATTCTGTGTGTTGTGATGGCTCCCTCCTCTTCTTCACTGAGAAATTCCATGAGGCGTGTGAGATTTCCTTCCTGGATGTTTTGCCTTCTTGCATGAATAAGCCAATGTCTGCAAACCTCTTCTGGGAATGCACGTAACAATTTGGGGGTGAGCACACTCTCATATGAATCTATATCTTCCCCCAGTGCTCGTAGAGCTTTGACCCGCTTGTGGCACTCGATGTAGGTGGCGTTGAGATCCTCTAGGCTGCTCGAAGCAGAACGGTTATGGTTCTCCAAGTAGTCGAGATGGCTTTTTGAAATATTCTATTTTTGTCCCCATATTTGGCCTTCAAAATCTGTTTGGTTTGTTCATATGTGTCGGCTGTCACTGTTTAACGATACACTTAATTTTTTTTTATCTTTAATCAGCGATGCTTATCGCCTTCGGTTCCCTCTGACTCGCAATGCAACTAATTTAATTTCGTTCTTCATTTTTTACTTAAAAACAAGCGAGAAGGCGGAACCGTGATATTAGTTGATACTCACTCTCTGGTCTGTATCTAATCAGTGTAGACGTCTTTCATTGCTGTATCCACTAATGTAAGTATGATGCAAGTTGTTGCTGAAAATATATTATTTAAATTGAAAAGCATTCCCTCTCTTTGGTTTTCATTTAAATCAAACTCCTCCACGTCAAATATTTAATTTCTTGATGTTTTTCAGCTCCTCGTCAAACGTAATAATTTAATGTTCAGACGCCATTACAATCGCTTCGCATTGTCTGCAAAATTTCAATCATTCAATCATCCTTATACTATACTTTGCTTGAATTTAGAACCTGCAGTCATTTCTTTTGTAATTTCACGAATTCCGATCATTTTTTTAAAATTATTTTATAATTACCAGTAACTTCATGTTCTAGCCACGGTCACACAACAATGAAAAGCGAAGTGAACAGTCTGAACATTGATATCCTGTGGAAAGTATCTCGAACATTCACAGATTAAATGAGAAAAAGTTATCATTTCCAGCTTCTACAATAAGAAGTGCAGGATCCAGCTAGATGTTTTCCGTAAGTCTTATAACGTGCGGTTGCTTGTATGGTGCCCAACTTTAATATGCAATCCGCGGTTTATTTGCTTTAATGTTCATTTTGTGCTGTACTTTAACTAAATTATTTCAAATTCAAAAAATTCGGTACCATCAATTCCTTATCCAAAATATAATCGCGGAATCTACTTTAACAATGCCGGCCGCGGTGGCCGAGGGGACTGAGGCGCTTCAGTCACGGTCTGCACGGCCACTACGGTCGGGGGTTCGAATCTCCCCTCGGGCATGGATATTTGTGCCGTCCTAGTTCGTAAGTAGTTCATAAGTAGTTTGTAAGTTTAGGGACTGATGACCCTGTAGTTAAGTCCCATAAGCTTTACAAACATTTGAACATTTTACTTTAACAATTATGGTATCATACTAAGCAAGGGCAACGTTATAACTGCAATTCCATCAACTAAATTCTTGGGTTCCAGATAGACACGGAGGAATATGTCTTTGTTGATAGCTGACACCATGTTATTCCCGTCTATGGAAGCTGTAAACTGCTCCCGGAATCTGGGCCAAGCTTCTATGTTGCCTGAAAATGAATGTAATTTGATGGTAGGCAACTTTATGTCTGCATAGGCGTGCTGGTGAGCTGGTGGGATTAACGAACGACTGTCAGCACTATGTAAATCCGCCGAACGTTTTGCTTGTAGCAGTCCCTTCGCTTTGCGGATCGCGCGTTTGCACTTGTCGGTGTAGTCCACACACGCTACTGTGTCGGCCTCGTATTCCGAGTCATCAAGCAAATCCTGTATCGCATCATTAAGTCCTTTCACCTCCTCCACAGTTTCCTGTAAGCGGTCCTGACAGTGCTCAACGTCTTCTGCCGTTGTAGAAACATGGAACGCATTCATTTGGCTCACGAAGCGCGTCGCATTCGAGCGCAGTGTTGTGCGCCTTCGCCGTAGTTTCGACAAGACCCCTGTTGCGTCCGTCATAGCGAGTTATTTTGCTTGCGCTCGCTAGAGTGCGTCCAAGGTCGAGACACCCCCGTCAGTTGGACGCTGCCACTAAGAGATGCCGCTGTCCATGACTGTCAACCGATAGCACCCCTAGGCGCGTTAGCGGCTGTCAACAGATGGCGCTGCGGTGCAGTTTTTACTAAAGCCCTGTATAGAGAAAGTAGCGACAACCTTTTATGTGTGGGTTGCCGACAATCGCGTCTTACCATTGGTCAGTTGCATGTCACGTGGTACGCGGCAGCCATTCCTGGGCCAACCTGAGCATGTACGTATATTGTAAAAATGTACTGATTGAAGGTTTATTCCCTTATACGAAGCTTCTGTGTTGTACAAGAGCGGTTCCTATTAACTAAAGACATCACTGAACTATTTTTTTGATGTATAAATCGAGGCAACATACAATAATGTATTATTGAAATTACTTTGTCGGACTAAGTGATATCGTTCGTATTTCTGTATCTGTGTAAAACTTTAGTTAAGTCACGTATATCTAATGTTTCAAATAATTCTTTTAAGCTACCGTTTGTATAAGTAAGGAATAACTGTGCAATTCTAACATTAACAAAATAATGTGCATACAAAGCAGTTTGGTCATTCCACACTAGTATTGTGTAAATGCGCCGATGAGCTGTCGGTTGTCGTAGCGTAACGGCTAGAGTCATTAACTACAGAACAATGTATTGGCAGGGAGGTCGGGTTCGAACCCCGCTATTTTCAACTTTTCTTTTTTTTTGGATCAGAGGTATAACAGTGCAAACGAAGTATTGAGAAATACTTGTTTTCATTTTATGAGATTATAACAGGAAAATTTGGATTCACTGCCTCTGAGAGACGGTTACTCACTGTTATTACTTTTTCAGGAATAATGCCGCACTGTTGTGCCGTGAATTGTAGTTCAAGGCCAGATCGTGGCTACAAGCTCTTCAAAACCCCACAAGGGGAAAGAAATGTGGAACGTCGCAGGATATGGTTACATAGAATAGGGAGACAGGACCAGTTTTCTTATGAATCTGCGAAGCTGTGCGAGGTAAGAAACCACACCCAGGTCTACGTAAAAGTGTTGTATCCCATCACGGAATGATAACTTTCTTCCATCGAGCTGAATTATAGTGATGATCTTGAGAAATGCCACAAAAATTCTAAATAAAGGCTTTCCTATTTGCCTACATTCATTTCTATTTATATTTTCATTAGCTTCACTTTATACCCTATCACTTCGAAAATAATGGAATGGATGGTGTTAATGCACTTAATGTCCAGGACTGTCTTTTTAATGAGAAGGGTTTCTTGTGCGTTTTACTGTGCAGACTGTCACAAGATGCACTGGAAAATCTTTTCAGTTCAGTTCGCACAAACAATCCTGTCCCAGATGCTTTATCTTTTAAAGGCACTTTACGTCTTGTAGCTGTTTCGTAATATTTTCCCCATTCTCAGTATGGTAATTACCAGAAAGCAGATGCTGGATTCCTAGCAGATTACCTGGAATATAGACGTGCTTCTGATGATACGGAATGTGCAAATGATGTTCCTCAGGTTGAAACCACATACATGAGTCACATGGATGACTTTCTGCCAGAGGGAAAACAATCGTTGTATTATCTAGCTGGGAGAACTATTCAGCAAATTAAAAGAAGGTATGTCATTTGCGAGGAATGTGAAAGACCACTTCATTCAGAAAGTTCAGAATGTGAAGAACTTCGGAGGTTAACCGACCTTGAAAACTACACTGATACTGAACATTTAGTGTATGCATCAAAAGTAATTTACAATGTGTTGAAAGTGGCGGAAAAGATTTTTCGTGTTAATGAAAAACTTCTTCTTGCTTCCCAAATCTCGACAAAAGATTTAGAACACTGTCGCAGCAGCAGAGAACTTTGCGAACACTATACCATCCAGTCACTCTGTTGTTGAGAAAATTATTCACGTTTTCATTACAACGAGAATGTATATCCTTTTGAAGAAGCATAATCGGCTTCTTCAGGTGACAACCGAAACACAGTACAGCAGCAAAAGTATGAGAACAAAATGACTGTTGATATTGTAACATGATAAGTGTTATAACATTAAATAATTATTTGGTAATTTAGTTAATCCATTTTTCATTAGTTTATTACTAAAATAAAATGTAAATGTTAACATAATTGTAATTTTAAACTTCATTCTGATCCAGCTGTTATGTATTCTTCAAAAACTTAACCTTTTTGTTATACTAGTACCAATTATTTCAAAGAAATTGTGAATGCTTGTCATAAAAATGTTTGACAAACTCTACAGGAAGGTATTTATCATTCATTTTCACAGAAATTTATTACGGTTTTACTCCTACAAACGTGGAAATGGAAGTTTACATGTCAAGAACCTGCTGTAGCGGAAGGATTACGAATCCTATCGTATTGACTGTTTCTATCGTTAGTTGTGTCATTCAGTCATGAAAGACTGTACTGCAGTGTATATTGCTATTACTACGCCATCATTTGTGTTTTTCCTTCGGCCGGAAAGTGATTTTAAACACATTTTAAGGCAGCGTACCCGTGTTACGCTATGCGAGCGCGCCAGCCGCATGGCCCACAATGGCGGCCTCCGCTCAGTTGTCGCTATTTTCCTTATACAGGGCTTTAGATTTTACGCCTCGCAACCCTCACTAATGGAAGCTTTTGCTGATAGATGGTGCTGCAGTCCAGGGCCGGCTAGAGCCCTGTATTGGGAGGTTTTTTTTCCTTTATTGTTGTTTTAAAGCCAGCTGTAGAAACAGCTGGCAGGCTGGCAGCAGCTGCGGTGGCTGCTCTTCAGCCATGTGACATACAAAAATGTTGACAAAGAGGCGATAAATATAAAAAGATGTACAAAATTGTGGAAATTAAAAACATTGACATACAGAGTTTTCGACAGACTAAAACGGACATGTACAAACAGGACAAAACATACGGCAGAGAACAAAAAAACAGACGGGTAGTGATAAAACGCACACACAGTCAGTAAAAACGATCGGCCACGGTGACAAGTTTAAAAGTACATTGCAGAGACACGAAGTTCACACATGAAGACAGCGGACGGCGTATAAAATAAAACATGGGGACGGCGATTATGGAGGCACTGAGTAAAACGCACGACACTGGAGGCACTTGCACTGAACATGTAGATAAAAAGTCGAGTCGCCCCCGCGGGGGGTGGGGAGGGGGATGGAGGGGGGGGAGGCGGGGCAGGGACGGGTGAAGTGCGGGGGAGGGGGAGAAGGGGAGGGAAGAGAGTGTAAGGAGGGAAGGAGTGACAAGACTCTGGGCATGGGAGAGGGGTAGCCAAGCGGGCGGGAAGGGAAAGGGACGGGAGAGAGGGAAGGGGCGCTGATGCTACGGGGAAGGGATCAGAGTTGGTAGGAGGGGTAGATATCGGGACGAAGTTCGGTATCTGGTAGAGGAAGGGTGCGGAAATTGCCCTGGGAGAGGATACGGAGCGTATGGAGGTGAAGTCCGGGAGGAACGGTTTGGCGGAGGCGTGGCAGAGGCCCGGGACCAGAGGGTTTCGGGACTCTATTTTGCGGGATGTGTAAAGGAGCCGGAGATGTTCAAGGTGTTGTAGGAGAGGAGGGAAGGGGATGAGGTCATAGAGGATCCACGTGGGGGAAGGGAGTCTGATACGGTATGCGAGGCAGAGGGCGTGGCGTTCTAGGATCTGGAGGGACTTGTAGAAAGTAGGAGGGGCTGATATCCAGGCGGGGTGGAAGGAACAAAGGACGGGGCGCATGATTGATTTGTAGGTGTGAAGGACAGTGGAAGGGTGGAGGCCCCACGTCCGGCCAGTAAGGAGTTTTAGGAGGTTTAGGCGGGACAGAGCTTTCTCACGGAGGGATTTGAGGTAGGGAGTCCAGGACAGTTGGTGGTCTAGGGTAAGGCCAAGGTACTTGAGGTTGGGGGTGTGGCGGATGGGTCGGTTGTGAAGGGTAAGATAGAAATCGGGGAGGCGGAAGGTGCGGGTAGTACGACCTATGACTATTGCCTGGGATTTGTCGGGATTGACGGAGAGGAGCCACCGGTTACACCAGGAGGTGAACTCAGTGAGGTGGGACTGGAGCAAAACCTGGGAACGGGCAAGGGAGGGGGCGAGGGCCAGGAAGGCGGTGTCGTCAGCATATTGGAGGAGATAGACGGGAGGTTTGGGTTGAGGCATGTCGGCAGAGTAGAGGAGATAGAGGAGGGGAGAGAGGACTGAGCCTTGGGGCACCCCGGCGGAGGGGTAGAAAATACGGGAGTCGGAGTTGCAGACAGTGACATAGGAGGGGCGGCGGGTAAGGAATGGGAAGGGCGTAGAGCTGGATCTTTAAGAGGAGACCGGAATGCCATACTCGGTCGTAGGGTTTTTGGATGTCGAGGGATACAAAAATTGCGGAGCGACGGGAGTTGAGTTGGACGGAGAGGAGATGAGTCAGGCGAAGGAGCTGGTCGTCGGCGGAGAAGGAGGGTCGGAAGCCACATTGGGAGGGGGGGAGAAACTGGTGGCGGTGGAGGTGCTGGTGGATTCGACGAGAAAGGATGGTTTCCAGGACCTTGCTGAACACGGAGGTAAGACTGATGGGACGGTAGGATGAGGTCTGGGATGGGGGTTTGTCGGGTTTGAGGAACATGAGAATACGGGAGGTTTTCCACAGGTCGGGGTAGAAGCCAGTATAAAGGATGATGTTGTAGAGTTTGGCAAGGACTTCATGAAATGAGAGGTGGCATGCGCGAAGGTGGCGGTAGGTTAGCCGGTCGTGACCGGGGGCGGTGTTTCGTTTTGTGCGCAGAGTGTCTATTATGTCATGGGCAGTAATGGGAGTGTTCAATTCTGAGGGAGGAATGTGGTCCAAGTACTGGAAGCCAGGGGGGAGCGGAGGAGAGGAGGTGTCGATGCGCTCATGGACGTCCGGGAAGAGAGAGTAGTCAAAAAGGGGATCATCAGGAATGGAAAATACATCAGAAAGGTAGGAGGCAAAATGTTCTGCCTTACTGGCATTGTCGGGGAAAGGTCAATCATCATGGAGAAGTGGGTAGTGGGGGGAGGAGTGACTGCCAGTAAGGCGGCGGAAGGCACGCCAGTACTTGGCGGAATAGACCAGGAGGAGCGAGTTAAGGCGGGTGCATGTCTGACGCCAGTCCCGGCGTTTCTTCGCGGACAAAAGGTTTCTGATGTGTCTTTGGAGTTGCCGGTGGCGTTGGAGAGTATCCCGGTCATGGGTCCGGAGAAAGGAGCGGTACAGACGGGGGGATTCGCGGAGGAGAAGGACGGCCTGTGGGGGAAGGGTAGGGCGGTGAGGATAGATCGCCCGGGTAGGGATGTGGGCATGGACCGCATCAGCAACGGTCTGCTGGAGAAAGGAGGAAGCATGGTCAATATCGGCGGGAGTAGGGAGGGGTAGTGGGTGGCTTTCGACCGAGGTGTCGATGGAGCGACGGTAGGCATCCCAGTCGGCACGGGAATAATCGTGGACGAGTTTGGGAGGGGGCATGGGACGAGGAGTGCGGGCAGGGCGGGGGCGGTGGTCAAAGGTAAGTAGGACAGGGGCGTGGTCACTGCCTATTAGGTCTAGGACGTCCGCCGTGATGCGCCCCAGGAGGTTGGGAGACACCAGTACTACATCGGGCGTGGTGTTGCTTTCGGGGCGGGTTGGGTGGGGAAGGGGAAGGATGTCGCCCCGGAGTGAGGTGGTGACAAACTGACGCCACCGCTGGAGTTCAGCGGGGTGACGGGAATGAAGGTTGAGGTCAGCGGCAATGACATAGGTCGGGAAGGTGCGGTCGACATGGGAGAGGAAATCGTACGGGAGAGGAGAGGTGGAGCGAATGTAAATGGTGGCGAGAGTGACAGTGAGGGAGGGAAGAAAGAGGCTGAGGATCAAGTGTTCAGTGGGGACATTGAGGAGAGGGTTTAGCCGGACGGGGTGGTGACGGAGATGGCTGATCGCCACTCCGCCTCGGGCCAGGTGTGGGGGTCCGTCGGTGCGGTGGAGAAGGTAAGGATTGGTGTTGATGGGACGGCGGGGTTGCAGGAAGGTCTCGTTGAGTAGGAAGGCATCCACGCGGTGTTGGGAGAGATTGTGGAGGAAGAGGTTCTTATTGGCTGGGAGGGAGCGGATGTTGTGGTAGAGGAGGGTATAGGATGGGCCTGCCATGATGGGGTAGAGGGAGGGTCGGGGAGGGTAGAGGAGGGGTGGGGAAAGGAAGGGGACCGGAGGGACTTAAACTTGGGTCTCGAGGCGGGAAAAGGCGAAGTGGGAGTGGGCACGGGAGAAGGTGGCAAAGGTGTCCAGATTGAACACGGACCTGGCGGCCAGTGCAATCTGTTGGAGGGTGTGCGGACGTTGGAAGGGGTGGATGTTGGCGAGGACGGTGGTGACGAACCGGATAACGTCTTTGGCAGTGGGGGGAGGGACCAAGGATTGATTGGGGTGCATGGGAGGATCTATGGGGCGGATGGGGATGGTGAGTTCGGGTTTGGAGGGAGCAGGTGGAGGGACAGATTTGCACTTGTAGGAGTAGGTAGGGTGGGGGCCGCTACAGGTGTTGAAGGTGGGAGGAGAGGTGAGGTTGGGACAGTGTTTATGGAGGTGGGAGTCTTTGCAGTGGGGACAGGTGGGAGGGTTTTTGCAGTTCTGCGTCTGGTGATCATTATAAACGAGGCACCTGGTGCAGCGGTAGGCTTGCGGGGGGGATCGGGAGGGTTCTACCATGTGGAGGCGATCGTATATCAGCGCACCCTCGAGGAAGAGGTGGTCAAGGGAAGATGCGGATTCAGTAAATATCCGCATCAAACGGGTGGGGCCGGAGTCATTCTTGATCCGCTTGGCAGAACGGATGGAGATGTGAGAGTTGAGTTGCTCCAACACCTCTTCCTCCGTAATCAAAGGACTAAGCCTTGTGATCACGGCGGTGAGGGTCGGAGGACGGCAGAGGGGAGGTGGTTGACGGGCAGAGGAGGCTGTATAGTAGGGGGTGAGGGTGGCATGAGGGCCGAAAAGGACCTTGGGGATGCGAGCGAGGATGTCTGTGTGGAGGGTGGGGCTGGGGGACTTCAGGAGGACAGAGTCTCGGCGGGGAATAATTTGGGAGATTGGGACGGAGGGGAAATACTTCCAAATTTGGAGGGAGAGGTTTTTATGTTCAAGGAATCGGGGAGCAGGATGGGACAGTACATATGTGAACAGGTCGGGTTGGGGGCGTGGGAGAATGGGGGCGGTGTCCATAGGGTCGGTAAGATGGGGAGGAGGAGGGGGCAGGGGAGGGGGGAGCTTTCTTGGATTTGGTGGAGGTGGGGGAAGGGTCCGCACTTCCCCGCTTCTGGGTGCGCTTGGGGATGGCGCCAGTAGAGGCAGGTAGAGATGCTGGAGCAGAGGCGGTGATGGAGGCATAGGTAGGAGGGGCTGGGAGGGAAACAGGATCGAGTGGGATTTCGATGGGAGGCGGATGGTGGGGTAGAAGGTGAGAAGGGGGCGGGGGCGACAGCAGCGTATCTGCCACCGTGGCTCGGCGGTGCGTCACACGGGCGGGGTTGGCCAGTGCAGTGTAGGGGTGGTGAGGGGGAGGTAGATCGAAGGGGGAGGGGGGACCTCATGGGATGGTGAAACGGAGAGGATGACATGGAGCGGGAGGGTAGTTTGGGGAAGGCTGGAGGGGCACCAGGTGATTGTTGTGGGGCGAGGGAGGGGGTGGTAGTAAGAATGACGGGTGCAGTATGGACAGGGGGCAGGGTTATTGTGGGAACTGCGGAGAGGGAGGAAGAAGTTGACGGGGTGGACGATGAGGTCGCCATGGGCAGCTCTTACGGCAGGGGCGCAGTCCAGGGCGACGAGCGGAGACTGGTAGGGCGGCAGCGATGACGTCGGCGACGGCGGCGACGGCTTCAGCGACGGCAGCGTGGACGTTGGTGCTGCTACGCCAGCGGCGGCGGGCCAGGGGCTGGGCCTGGGCGGTGGCGGCGGCGGCAGCGGCGGTGGACCAGGTGCGGAGCCTGGGCGGTGGCGGCGGCGGACCAGGTGCGCGGCATGGGCGGCGGCGGCGGCGGCGGCGGCCCTACTGGGCGGCGGCGGCGCACCAGGTGCGGGGTCTGGGCAGCAGCGGCACTGCTGGGCGGCGGCGGCGGCGCACCAGGTGCGGGGCCTGGGCGGCAGCGGCACTGCTGGGCGGCGGCGGCGGCCCAGGTGCGGAGCCTGGGCGGCGGCGGCGGCGGCGGACCAGGTGCGGGGCCTGGGAGGCGGCGGCGGCGGACCAGGTGCGGGGCCTGGGCGGCGGCGGCGGTGGCGCACCAGGTGCGGGGCCTGGGCGGCGGCGGTGGCACTGCTGGGCGGCGGCAGCGGCGGCGGCGGCGGCGCACCAGGTGCGGGGCCTTGGCGGCGGCGGCAGCGGCACTGCTGGGCGGCGGCGGCGGCGGCGGACCAGGTGCGGAGCCTGGGCGGCGGCGGCGGCGGCGCACCAGGTGCGGGGCCTGGGCGGCGGCGGCGGCGGCGGCGGCGGCGGTGGCGGCGCAAAGCAGGAGCGGAAGGAAGTAGGGGGAACAGGGAACCAACTGAAGTAGCCGAGATCAGCCCGGCAATAGCTACAGTTTGGGGGATTCGATGTGTATTGGGAGAGTAGCGCCAACCTTTTATGTGTGGCTTGCCGACAACCGCCGGCTGCTATTGGTCAGTTGAGCGCGGGTTGGGCACGTCCGCCATTTTAGGCCTAAGCAGTCCATCAGCGTAAATGGCATATTTAACTTAACTAGCTGTTATTTTAGCATTTAGAGGTGTTGGAAATGTGTAGAGTCATTATGTATTAAATTATGAGCTTAACATAGCATATTCCATTTTTATATGGTGAAAAATGCCGCATTGTTGGCAGTGAATTGTTACACTAAGACAGTCCGACGTAGCAAGTTTTACGCATTCCACAGGGCGAAAGAGATGCGAAAAGACGCGATTTCTGGGTACACCGCATTGGAAGAAAAAATGCATTTCCATATGAGATTGCAAAATTTTGCAAAGTAAGTAAATTCGTATTGAAATATCGAGTAAACTTCTAGGTTTATCTGTTCATACAAGTTTCTTGCGAGCAATGTTGGAGGGACAAACATGTAAGAGAAAAGATATTTTTGAAAGATATAAATACATGAAAATCTAACATAATGTGCCGTATTTGACGGATTTCGTATTTATCCTTATCCTGAATGTTACGAAAGTTTGGGCGGTAAATGAAACTGCCTATTAAATAGATCTCCAAAACTCGAATTATAAGAGAAAGTTTATTTTACTTAATTACCAAGCAGTGCGATAACAATGTGTAAAAACTTAAACCTTCCCAAAATGTTAGCTCAGTTAATGTTATGTGATAATATCACATGTAGGTTAGCACACAACACCTATCGACATTAGGCGCTAGATTAATGGAAAGCAACATGTATTAATTACATCTACTTTGATAAAAGCCAATATATTACAGATAAAAACGTCAGTCCTTAGCTAATTTGAAAGCAGGAACGTCACTTATTGCGAAAGCAGTACATTTGGTACAAGATTTAAATTTTAGCACGAAACAATTTTATAACTAGTTTGCACAAAAATAAAGGTCTTGATTTCAGATTACCAATTTTTCCTTAATATTTGCTGTAGATGTGATGAAACGATTAAAAACTTACGTTCATTGTCTACTTAACGTACTGTCATGCCACGTCGATGTACAGACCAGTTCGCTTCATCATAAATGCTAATTTAACAGTGCCGCCCATAGTGCTGCTATTGCGAGATAGGCCTACAATGGCGGCGCTCGTCCGGTTGGCGGTACTCTCCCAATACAGGGCTCTAGGGCCGACGCAAGCCCAAGTGCCGCCCCGTGCGAGCGGCTAAATTGCCGCCTCTCCTGGCCGTTTTTTTTTTCTTTTACAGAACGTTTGTGAAATTTTATTTAAACAAATCTACAAATCTGTACGAAAAGTCAGCAATCGCAATTTTTGTTTTTTACTTTTCAGATCTACCTAGGTTTCGGCCACTGAGTGGCCAGTTTCAAAGCTTTTAATATGTGGGGTACATCTAAACTGTCATGTTGACAGGTACGTTCAGCACGACGGTATAGATGTAAACATAACTCAAAGCATTGACAATAGCCACTCTGTGCCAGAAATCTATGAAGATATGGAAAATAAAAACTGTTGAAATGGCCAAAGAGTGGGGTGGAAGCCAATGGAGAGAGGAAGAATAAGGAGATGGAGTAACATAATAATGCAATAAATACACACTCGGGAATCGACGGGTACTGATGCTAGTCGAAATATATTAACTCACTGGACTGCGGTTATTCATTTCAAAGAACTGACACTCGCCGTCTGTCGTAATTTGAATGTGTCAGTTCTGTCGTGTCTGATTATGGAATAAAGGGTAACAAATTAGTCATCGGCGTATCACGTCACTTTTCTGCGCTTTATTTTCATTCTAGTTATTGGGGTGACGGGAGCTTATTTGCCGAGTTGCCAATTTTTTAAGTAACAGATCATAAGAAAAATAAATTTTCCTATTCTGCATTCTCAGTGGAAAAAAATTCTAACTTATGAGTAACGTGCATGCGCAGTACTAATTGTAGGTTATATGAAAAGCACGTACCTACTACATCACGAGTAGCAAGAAATTCGAACGCACTAATTCTTCTGTTCTTGTGAAACGCAACAAAAGTGCTTCTGACCAATCTTGACTCTCTCGGCCAACTATCGAAACAGAACGCAACAATACGTATTGTCTGGAAAGGCGAAGTGATGTCGCGGCAGTGCCAGGAACTGGGTCACGTGACGAGGTACAGCGAGGCTACGGTTAAACTAGCGCCCAAGAAGATGACGCAAGAAGCACACAACCGCAGTATCGAACATTGCATTCGAATTTCCAAATTAGATTTCGTCTCAAATGTTCAAATATTTGTTAAGCTTATGGGACTTAACTACGGGGTCATCAGTCCCTAAACTTACAAACTACTTATCGACTACCTTACACTAAGAACGGCACAAATATCCATGCCCGAGGGGGGATTCGAACCACCGACCGTAGTGGCCGTGCAGACCGTGACTGGAGCGCCTCAGTCTCCTCGGTCACCGCAGCCAGCAGATTTCGTCTCCTGCAAAATTAGTTGTCAGTAAACGCACTCCGCGTAACACGCTGGCAGCGCTCCACTGATAAGAATACTGGCGTGTGCGCCAGACTGCTTCCCTTCCGGCGTAAACACGACGGCGCTGCCACAGTGGCGAGCAAGAAATTAGCCCTCCTCCCTTCCCTTGTTCAACAGGGGGTCCGGCATGTAGTCGAGACGCCATGACACAGTTCCGAAGCCGCTCCCTGCAAGGTTTGGTTTCGAATCACCTCGCAACCCTTACTAATGGAAGCTTTTGCTGATAAATGGTGCTGCAGTCTATTTGGTTCAAGCAGGCTAGGATACTTTTGCTACCTTATTAGGGTCTATTCAATTACTCCGCTACCAATATGCATGCAGCCAGTAGCTTTATTTCGACACCTCCATCTTACAGTGGTGAAAACAGTCTGAAATAAATTACAACACTTCCTGCTGAGGGCAGGACTGTCAACACAAGTTACAAAACCGTCAGTAGATGGCGTAAATGTTCATTCTCAATCATCCTCATCCCGCAACAGTTGCTTCTTGAAAGACAGTTTCCACTCATTCCAAACACTAAACATATGTTAGACCAGATGTGGCTTCTATTCAAAGAAGTGGTATTGACAGCAATTGGCAGTTTTATATCAAATAAATTAATAAAAGAAACAGGTGATCCCCTTTGGTACACAAAACAGCCGGCCGCGGTGGCCGAGGAAACTGAGGCGCTCCAGTCACGGTCTGCACGGCCACTACGGTCGGGGGTTCGAATCCCGCCTCGGGCATGGATATTTGTGCCGTCCTTAGTTGTAAGTAGGTCATAAGTAGTTTGTAAGTTTAGGGACTGATGACCCCGTAGTTAAATCCCATAGACTCTTCAAACATTTGAACATTTGAACACAAAACAGGTCAGGACGTGATGCAAAAGTAAAGGAAAAGGCATGCTAAATTTAAACGAACACAAAATCTTCAGAACTGGCGATCCTACACAGAAGCTAGAAAACCTAGCGAGGACGTCAATGCGAGACACTTACAATACTTACCAGAAAGAAACTGTTTCTCAGATTTTGACTGAAAACCCAACAGATTTTGTTCAAATAACGTTCAAACGTTTGTAAAGCTTATGGGACTTAACTGTAGGGTCATCAGTGCCTAAAAATACAAACTACTTATAAACTACCTTATACTAAACACGGCACAAATATCCATGCCCGAGGGGGGGATTCGAACCCCCGACTGTAGTGGCCGTGCAGACCGTGACTGGAGCGCCTCAGTCCCCTCGGCCACCGCGGCCGACAAAACAGTTTTAGTTATATGTTGAATATACTTGAGGCAAAACAAAGAATAATACCCTCACTACGTGATAGTAATGGCGATCCTGCCGATGATAGCGCTACTAAAGCAGAATTACTAAACACAGCTTTTCGAAACTCATTCACCAAAGAAGATGAAACGAATATCCCAGGTTTCGAATTACAAACAGGCGAGAATGAGTAACATTGAAGTAGATATCCTCGTAGTAGTGAAGCAACTTAAATCCCTTAATAAGAACAACTCTTCTAGTGCGGACTGTATACCCTTTAGAGTTCTATTTGATTATTCTGAAGCGATATCTCTTTATTTAACAACCATATACAACCGCTCGCTCAAAGAAGGATCTGTACCAAAAGACAGGAAAGTGGCTCAGGTCACAGCTACACTACAGGCCTATTTCATTGATGTCAATTTGCAATAGGGTTTTGGAACATATCCGTTATTCGAATATAATTAATTATCTCGAACAGAATGATTTATTGACCCACGGTCAACACGGATTTAGAAAATATCGGTCATGCGAAACACAACTAGCTCTTTACTCAGACGAAGCGATGAGTGCTATCGACAAGGGATGTCAAATTGATTCCGTATTTCTTGATTTCCAGAAGGGTTTTGACATCGTACCTCAGAAACGTCTAATTACCAAATTGCGTGGTTATGGTATATCGTTCCAAATTTGCGAGTAGAAAGGATTTCCTGTGAGAGAAGACACAGTTTGTAGTAATCGATGGTAAGGCATCCTTATTTACATAAACGATTTGGAAGAAAATTAAGCAGCTCTCTTAGGTTGTTTGCAGATGACGCCGTCATTTACCGTCTAGTAAAATCATCTGAAGATCAAAATCAACTGCATAAATATCTAAATAAGATACTATGGTGTAAAAATTGGCAATTGATAGATACTGTCGTGGGAAGACGGACCAGAGGCTGTCTCTTAAAAGATGCAACAGAACAACGAAAGAAACTGCACACACTACGCTTGTCCGTCCTTTGGAGTATTGCTGCCCAGTGTGGGATCCTTATCAGGTAGGTTTGACGGAGGACATCGAAAGAGTCCAAAGAAGGGCACCTCGTTTTGTATTGTCTCGATACAGGGGAGACAGCGTTACGGAAGTGATACAGGATCTGGGATGGGAATCATTACAACAACGGCGTTTATCGCTGCGGCGTGGGCTACTTAAGAAACTCCAATCACCAACATTCTCCTCCGAATGCGATTATATATTCTTGACTACCACTTACATAGGTAGAAAAGATAATAAGAATAAAATACGAGAAATCAGAACTCGAACGGAGAGATTCAGGTGTTCTTTCTTCCCGCGCGCTATTCGAGAAAGGGGGATAAAATAGTATAAAGGTGGTTCGATGACCCTCTGCCAGGCACTTAAATGTGATTTTGCAGAGTATCCCACGTAATTGTTTTTACAGTTTACGACATTAATTTTCCAGCAGCGACGTTTCACTGGTCAGGTTTTGATATCAGGTAGATCATTGGTTTTAAGAGGCAGTTGGGAGTTTGGGCGTGACCCAGACAACTGGAGAGAGAGAGAGAGAGAGAGAGAGAGAAAGAGAGAGAGAGAGAGAGCGAGAGAGGTGCTTTGAACAGCAAGACGTGGTATTTAGCCTCCGAGAACTGAAGATAGCGGATTCGTTCTTCGGGTCCAGGGAGGAAAGGAGTAACTCTATGTCTGCTCTGTCTGCACTTGTTTCGTTTTGCTTGATCCTGGAGAGTTGGTGCAAACTTTGGAGCGTACTCGGAGATCTAGTGAAACGAGAATAGGACCAGTTAGCCTTATTAGTAGCACCGTTGCTCTAATTACGTCTTGATCATCGTTCTGGAGTCACCTTTGGCCTTCAGTAAATTAACCTGTAGCAGTACCCGGAGAATGAAGTGGCACGGACTTTGCAGAAGTGCTTGAGGTTGTTAACACTGCTGTCTGCCAGTAACACAGTGACTGATTTCTCAGAAGTAAGAACTTCCCAATTTTGGAGCTAGACATTGTTTTGTGGTCACGAATACTTCAGCACGCACGTACTCAGATGATAAAAATTTGTTAATCAATTGTAAATAATGTAGAATTATCATTCTTTTAGGGTCAGCCACACCTGTGACCTCTCCTCTCCCTTCCATGGTAATCTCTCTACTATCCACACCTTTCATTTGGCGGAAACCTGCCTGGATTTTCCCCCCTCCCTCCCATAAGACTGATATTTAATCACCCCTATTACTTTGTATACCGTGTATGATAATTCATCTGATCTCCTAATTGGATCCTAAATGTCAGTGTATTAATTTTTTCCATTTTTATGTAATGTAACTCATATGTCAAATGACTTGGTATTTTGTAAAATGATAAAACTAATTTTAGAGTGGAATTAATTACATCCCTGATGACATCTAATGACATCTTACATAGTGGACAGGTCAGCGCTTTGTTCAGAACGGCACCTAATCTCGGTCCTTGCAGACAGTAGGCGTGGCCTGGAGGATGTGCAGCGAACATACATATCTATGGCGTTGAACTGAAACCTAGTATGTTAGATTGTTCATGTAAGAACATCGTTGACAATGTTTATTTAATTTATGGTTTGAAAATTATTTTCAGTATCTTTTCATGGAATATTTTATTAATGAGACAATTTATAGTGATAATACTTTTTTTAAATTTATTTGCTATCGAGATAACTGTAAAATAATATTGCTTATTTCACTGTCCTGTAAAACTGAATTTTATTGACTTAACTACGGGGTCATCAGTCCCTAAAATTACAAACTACTTATCAACTACCTTATACTAAGGACGCACAAATATCCGTGCCCAAGGGGGGATTCGAACCCCCGACCGTAGTGGCCGTGCTGACCGTGACTGGAGCGCCTCAGTCTCCTCGGCCACCGCGGCCGGCGTGAAGAGCAATAAAGTATCTTTATATGAATGTTGTGTTCGAAATTGACTGGAAATAAGGGGACGGTGATGTATTCTCGTATTAAAAAGTAGATAAGTACAACAACACAGGATTGGAGATATGTAAGTGAACTGCATACTGTTTGGTAACAGGTATCTACACACTGTAACAGTTATAGATGATTTCCCTGTTAACAGAAGATTTGAAACAGATGTTTTCAACTGTTGATCTAGACTGAAACTACTACCGTCAACAGATATTTAGTTTCTTAAGGTGGTGTCAAGGTATTATTTTTCCATAATTTATCTGCAGTAATAGATTTTTAGTTTAATCATTTAGTTTAACACACTGCTGTTGTTGAAATGATGCTGTTGCCATACTCTGGTAGACGTACCTTCCACTTACATGAGTAATTCAATAACCTTCTCATAAACAACCATTCATTTTTAAATGAGAAACAAGCATTACAACTATTATTTAAGCAGAGAAAATTTGTCGTGTTACGTCTACTTAGTTCTTGTTTCGGTCCTGAAACGTTGAATATTTGTATATTGAAACATTTCAATTAGACATCTGATGCATATAAGAATCGTTGTACTACATACAGGTTGTTATTACAGATTTTTTATGTTATTTCATTTGGCTTTCCATATGTGACTTACACACGTGCAACAGGAAAATTTCTGCAAGCGAACTATTTTCATTTATGAAGAACGATGTAATTCTATATCTTTTTTAGTGTTGTTGTGTTTGGAGTTTGGACTGAGTCCTTTAAATTGGCTATAAACTAGTTGTTAATAAGAAACTAGGTGTTCCATGTGAATACTTCGCAACGTTAGTGAAGAGACAAAATAATTCGAAAAATGGAAGTAAAGTTGAATGTTCACTTACAGCTTTCTTAAAGATCTATCAATGCAAGTATTTAAAAGCGCAAATGAAAGAGCTCGATCCCCTGCTTGTTGTTAGGTCAAAAAGAACTGCGCGCCTTAATTAGAAGCGAAGATATCATAAAACAAACCGAATAAAGTATTCAGTGCAAGGACAGAAGGATATAGCGTTTCCACTACGGTCGGGGGTTCGAATACCCCCTCGGGCATGGATATTTGTGCCGTCCTAGTTCGTAAGTAGTTCATAAGTAGTTTGTAAGCTTAGGGACTGATGACCCCGTAGTTAAGTCCCATATACTATACAAACATTTGAACATTTTGATATAGCGTTTGAATCAAAACAGAGAATAGGAAACCTAAGTTAATTCTGATACTTGATGACAAACCTGTGGATGAATACCTTTCGTTTAAAGCAAAAATGAAGGAAATAGATCGGACAGAACGGCCTGAACGACATTTTAGTTGAAACCAAGGACATCCCCTAACAATCGAAATATCCACGGGTGTTCTGCCGGTCTATAGTGTCCAACGGGCACTATATTTCGGCGATCATACATGTCGCCATCATAAGGTGAACTGACGGACTGAGCTCCTGGAAACGCGCCAGCACGGAGATCCGCACGCTACGGCTGCTCGAAGGGAACTGGGTTCTAGCCCGGTAGCGGGCCATTTAAATACCCCTCCGCGGTCCGTGCCCCGCGCCGCGGCCGCTCAGTGGAACCGATTGTGGCGGCGTCTGAGATGACGTCGGTGTGAGGGCTCTGTCCGCCGTGGTCGTCACTTCGTTACGTTTGCTAGATTTACTCTTAATTAACCCAATCGCTGGTTCCCAAGCTTTGCTAAGATTATAGCCACAGTCACGGTTTATGAGGTCGTCACTTGTGCGAATTTCAATGGCCTCTCTAACGACGCAGTCCCAATATCTCGACGTCTGTACCAGAATCCTAGTGCGTTCATACTCCATCGTATGATTCTCCGACAAACAATGTTCAGCGACCGCCGACTTGCTCGGATACATCAATCGTGTGCGCCTCTGGTGTTCAACGCATCGATCCTCGACGTTACGCATCGTCTGTCCAATATATGACTTTCCACACTGACACAGAATCTGGTACACGCCGGCGTTCCTCAAACCGCGGGGCGCGGACAGCGGAGGGGTCGCTCCGCGGGCGGAGGGTATTTAAATCGCCCGCTCTCGGGCTAGAACCCAGTTCCCTTCGAGCAGCCGTAGCGTGCGGAACTCCGTGCCGGCGCGTTTCCAGGAGCTCAGTCCGTCAGTGCACCTGATGATGGCAACATGTATGATCGCCGAAATATTGTGCCCGTTGGACACTATAGACCGGCAGTACACCCGGTACACCCGTGGATATTTTGATTATCAAATACGCCGGGAGAAACTGAAGAATCACATCCCCGTAACAAATAAACAGAAGGAAAACGCGTTTGAGTATAGCAAAAGGAAGGCGAGAGTTATGTAAATTCTGATACTTGATGACAAATCTGTGGATAAATACCTTTCGTTTGAAACAAAAATGAAGGAAATCGGCCGGGTAGTTTGGTCTGGCCGACTGACTTTAGTTTTCGTGAATTGTTTTAATATCTACGATTGTTGCTTTTACTACGTCATTTTAATGCCACACATCATAGGACAATGGCGGAAAAAATAAGAAATTGAAAATAGTTTTTGTAAAAGGTCTTTATTAGATATCAATGAGCTGTACGTATAAAAGCGTAAAAACATTTAAATTTCATTACCGCACATAATGTTGGATGAAACCATGCTCGGTCAGTTCCCAATACTAGGTGCTGGTGCTAGAGCTAGCGCGGCAGTCAGTCAGTGGCGAGTGTTCACCACCTGTGCGAGAGCCGGACGCCGCCGGAGTAGGTGGGCTTGGCGGCTCCGGGCCCGCGGTAAGACCCTCTGCCAGGAGCCGTCCGCGTCCACGCTGGTCCTGCCGTCGCCGCTCTTCCAGACGTTGCCCTGGCCGCGTGCGCCCACCACCGTGCCCACGCCCTTCTCCCTGTGCACGTCCACCTCCACTCCACCGCGATCCTCCTGGGAAACATTTGACACATTGTAGAAATTAAAAAAAAAAAAAAACTCTATGAAGGGTCCTAGATCAACACGATATCGACCAGCTTTTCAGCTTCCTCAACAACAATCCGAATTTAACATACTAATCACTCACAGCAATAAACTTTGGATTCCCAAAAAGATCAGGAGGAGCAGAAACGCTAATGGGTACTTGTTAAAAGGAAGGAAGCTTGGAGTTTAACGTCCTGTCGACAGCATGGTCATTAGAGAGGGAGCTTACGCTCGGAGTATTTGGGTAAGGATGTGGAAGGAAATCGGCTGTGCCCTTTCAAAGGAACCATCCTGGCATTTGCCTGGAGTAATTTAGGGAAATCACGAGAAACCTAAATCTGGATGCCCGGAGATGGATTTGAATCACCATCCTTCCAAATGCGAGTCCAGTGTGTTACCACTGTGCCACCTCGCTCGGTCGGGTACTTCTTAGTCATGGTATCGGACATGGGAAGAATGATACAAAGCCAGGTGCACAAAAAGATAAAACGTAATGATAGTGCTCGAGAAACATTTTTTACATTTAATCTTTTAGCAGAAGAAATACTAGATGTAAATAAAATATCAGTTAAAGTAATCAGTCGAACATTAATGAAATAGAGAATGGATTGTCAATGCTACATGTTTTCACTAAAATAGTTTAAGAAAAAGTGGGAAAAGTGAACTGCGCTTTGCACACAGACTATCATCATCTCAATGCCATCTGGGCTCAAAAGAGAATTGAGAATAAATAACGAATCCAGTTTTACTCTGAACAGAAAGAGAAGCAGCTGCCTCTGAAGTTATTTGAAACTCCATTCCAAAGCCAAATATGTAACATCATCTCTGTGAAGGGGCCCAGAGCGACCCAATATCGACCAGCTCTTTAGCATCTTTAGATTATGGCGACATTTGGAGGGAAAACCCTTATACTAACCACTATCACAGCAATTAACTTCGGATTTCCAAAACGATGACCAACAGTAGTGGAAATGGTAATGTACTATTTGTTAGCTGTGGTCTGACACACATACAAACACACAGAATATATAGGGTAAGGTGGTACAAATTCGATATAGGTGCAATTCTGATCAACATAAATTTTCGTGCCATTTATCAGTCTCGTAGTGTCTCGTTGTGTGGCATTGTAGCGTAGCAGGTTCCTACAGCTCCTCCTGGCTTTTCCAAGAATACACCACTTTGTGCTAAGGAGAGATAAATTTTTTCCCATTAGAAGGTAAGTGAAGCAACTTAGTCTAACGAGCTCTTGTAAATTCTCTATTTAAGGGTGACTAGATTCTCTTCCCAAAATACAATGTTTGGTACATCGAAGTACGCATTGGTGCCTGATGGAAAAAGTGCTTTTTATGTGGAAGATGCCCTTAGTCAAAATTCGACTAGGAAGTGATCGCTATTGTACCTAGTGTGGTACATTTTCGATCGATTTTTCTCAATTCTGTAACTTTTTTGTGTGTCTATACCGACATTTGTAATTGTCAAATATTTGTGTTAATATTAGTTAAACATCCAAGAACAAGTGCTATAATTAAAATTACATCTTTTCTCAGTATATTTCAAGTTATAATAACATTTGTCCGAAATGATCGAAATTGTACTACCTTGCCCTATATATGCTACCTTGTTCACCCAAAATATCTCTGGAACGACAGCAGCTATTGTAAAACGACATCCACCGGTATCGATGTAGAAATGTACATATTCTGAAACATTCTAAAACAAAAGCATATGTATTTTTGAACACAAACTTGTGTGTTTTCAAGTGGACACCCTATATTATTTCTTCAGCAATATATAGGATGACAAATCACATGAACAATGGTGTTGATTGCATCGCATTACGCCAATTACACCCCGAGATATTGCGAAGTGAAGTTGACACTTGAAGTACGTGAAAGTCGCGGCTAGCACACGTCCTGAGCGACACGGGGTTCTCGCCTGAGTCTCAGGAGGTGTGCTAGCCGCGCATTTGGCGTATTCCAAGCGTCAATTTCGCTTCGCAATATCTCGGGATGTAATTGGCGAATTGCGATACAATCAGTGCTCTTGTTTATGTGATTTGACGTCCTATAGATTTCTGATGAAATAATATAGGTTGTCTATATAAAAACACACAAGTTTGTGTTCAAAAACACATATGATTTCGTTTTAGATTGTTTCAAAATATGTATATTCATGAGCCCCATCCTTACATTGATACCGGTAAAAGTCGTTTTACTATATCTGTTGTTGTTCCAGAGATATTTTGGAGGAGCAAGGTAGCTAGGACACCCTGTATATATAAAGGTACAAAGAAAAGCCGGCCGCTGTGGCCGAGGGGACTGAGGCGCTACAGTTACGGTCTGCACGACCACTACGGTCGGGGGTTCGAATCCCCCCCTCGGGCATGGATATTTGTGCCGTCCTTAGTTGTAGTTAGTTCATAAGTAGTTTGTAAGTTTAGGGACTGATGACCCTGTAGTTAAACCCATAAGCTATACAAAAATTTGAGCATTTAATACAATAATAATACAAAGAAAAATGATAAAGTGTAACAGTGGTACTCAGGAAATAACCATACTGCAAGGTGTCAGTCATTTCAATTTAATGATTAAGCACCGATAATGGGCGAGATAAACGTATATGTAATTCAAATGTCAGATACGGCAGTCATGTGAAGTCTGCATCATAAAAGAATAAGTAGAACATGAAAAAGAGAATGGATTGTGAATTCTACAAGTTTTCAGTAAAATTGTTTAAGAACCGTAGTGGGAAAGCGTGCAGACCACAGATAGCAACTCCCAACAACACGGGTGGTCATTCAAGCCGACGGAGTGACAGGTGGTGACTCTTTATAACCCCACGGAAGAGAAGTGTAGACCGCGACTTTGGGCGTCATACGACCTAGGGAACTGTGCTTTACAGAGAGACTGTCACCATGATGGAGGCATCTCTGCTCGAGCATTGAAGTGAGAATGTACACAGGGTGGTTTGATAAGACTGGTAAAAATAGAATAAAAAATTGTTTTAAAGCGGAAAACTCACTTTATTTTTAAACATGGTCTCGTTGCAAGGTTATACACTTCGTCCAGCGAGTTTGCAATGGGTAAAGTAGGTTTTGTCAAACTCTACAAAATAGTCTGTCACAGCAGGGACACTTCCTCATTCGATGAATATTTCTTCCTACCAAGCGCAAATTTTCAATTTTGGGAATAAGAAGGTCACTAGGAGCCATGTCTGGTGAATAGGATGGGTGACGAACCAATTCGAATCCCAAGTCGTACACCATTGCGATAGCTGTTGTGTGGGCTGGTGCATTGTCCTGATGAAACAGCCCTTTCTTCCGTGCCAATCTTGGACTTTTTCAATTAGTTCCTCTTTCAGATCCAGCACAGCAGCATAATAGAGCCCAGTTATGGATCTGCCTTTTTTCAAATAATTTATCAGGACTATACCCTGGGAGTCCCAAACGACAGTGGCCATCTCCTTTCCAGCTGACAAAACAGTCTTAGCCTTCTTTGGTGCACTCTTCCCATTCTTCGTCCCTTGTTTGGTCTCTGGAGTGTAACAGTGGATCAAAATTTCATCCGCAGTCATGAATATACGCAAAACGTCCTGTGGGTTGCGCCTGAACAGTGTGAAATTCTGAGCAGAAATGTTCCTTCGTTGCCGTTTTTGGTCCAAAGTGAGCAGGCGCGGCATCCATCGCACACAGAGCATCTTCATGGCCAGTTTTTTTTTTTTTTTTTTTTTTTTTTTTTTTTTTTTTTTTTTTTTGTATAGAGGATGTAATGTACTCGTTCAGTTGACATGCCTACGATGTTAGCTCTCTCGGGAACTTTTAATCTTCGATTTGTTGTTACCATAACCGTTTCCGTATCGATCGTTTCCTGTGTGGTGACTTCACGAAACTGTCCGACCACGGTGTGCTCGACCTTCCGTGCTTCTCCGACCACGTTTAAGCTCATTGATCCAAAGTAAATGGTTTTCAATGGATCTCTGTGCAGCTGTCCAACCCTTCAAATGAAAATTTTTAATGACCGCACGAAATTCGTTTTTCTATGGCACTAACTACGCAGTTACCGCTTCAGCTGCGAGCCAAGAGTCAAGTAATAACAGCTGCCGTTCGACGTCTGGTAATATTCGTGGAAATATCAGGCTTACCAACTGGAGTGCAGGTGAGGAAGAAGCGACTATGATAGAACTAGTCGTTGGAGGGAAATTTTTCATTGAAATTATCGCCATTTGACTGTTTTCGGTAATTTATTGTACCAAAATCACGATTTAGGTCTTTTGTCATTTTTCCAAGTGTTGTTGTTGTTGTGGTCTTCAGTCCGGAGACTGGTTTGATGCAGCTCTCCACAATACCCTATCCTGAGCAAGCCTCTTCATCTCCACATAAGAACGGCAACCTACATCTGTCTGAATCTGCTTACTGTATCCATCTCTTGGTCTTCCTCTGCGGTTTTTACCCCACACACTTCCCTCCAACGCTAAATTTACAATCCCTTGACGTCTAAGAATGTGCCCTACCAATCTATCCCTTCTTTTAGTCAAGGTATGCCAGAAATTTCTTTTCTCCCCACTTCTGTTCAGTACCTCCTCATTACTTACGCGATCCACCCACCTAATCTTCAGCATTCTTCTGTAGCACCATATTTCAAAAGCCTCAATCCTCTTCCTGTCCGCACTGTTTATCGTCCATGTTTCACTCCCATACAAGGCAACACTCCATACAAATGCCTTCAGAAAGGACTTCCTTAGGCTTAAATCAATATTTGATGTTAACAAATTTCTCTTTTTCAAAAACGCTTTTCTACCCATTGCCATTCTGCATTTTATATCCTCTGTACTGCGACCATCATTTGATATTTTACTGCCCAAGTAACAGAACTCATCTTCCTCCTTTATTGCTTAGTTACCCAATCTAATTACTTCAGCATCGCCTGATTTTCTTAGACTGCACTCCATTACCCTAGTTTTGCTCTTGTTAATGTTCATCTTATATGCACCTTTCAGCACACTGTCCATTCCGTTCAACTGCTCTTCCAGGTCCTTTGCTGTCTCTGCCATAATAACTATGTCGTCGGCAAAACGTAATGTTTTTAATAAGTGTTACATTCAAATTTGAAATTGACTGATTCGCCTGATTTGCCGCTTAGGCGTATAATTTAAAACTTCAGTATGACACTCGGAGGCCGAGGGGGCTGAGGCGCTTCAGTCACGGTCTGCACGGCCACTACGGTCGGGGGTTCTAATCCCCCCTCGGGTATGGATATATGTGCCGTCCTTAGTAGTAGGTAGTTCATAAGTAGTTTGTAAGTTTAGGGACTGATGACCCCGTAGTTAAGTCCCTTAAGCTTAACAAACATTTGAACATTTGATTTTTGACACTCGGAAATGGCTACACAGCTTAAATTAAGGTTGTGTGACCATTAGTCACAAAAAAATGTCAAATAGAGGTATTTTTATTTAAAAATGAGTAGTTTATGGAGCGAAAGACATGATGTTAGCCATCTGTTTAAAAAACGGTCGTCAGAAAACCACTTCCTTCTGAGAAGCAGAGAGGGAGACTTTTGCCTGGGCAGCGACAGATGCAGCAAAGAACTAAGCTCTGAACAGAGCCAGCCTACAGTCTAAAACATTAAATTTTCAATAAAAAGGTGAAGTAGAGGCTAGGAAATAGTTTTGGTTGACGATTAATTTCAGGTAATTTGCAATTATGCGATCAGTATCGATATCTTTGACAGCGTTAAGACAGTATTCTGATAGCAGATATTTTAACGGAAAATCACAAAAAATACTATTGCAATCTAGTCATATTTGCATATTATCCCACGCATACTTTTAATTAACAAGTGTCAGGGGCCCTTGTTTATAATGAAACCTACAGGCATTCATTAAACAAGCTAGCAATAGCAAATAAAAATATGTGTAACATTCATCTAGTCTGGGAAACAATTTACTATTGACACCTCTCTGCCTTAATTTTCAAACTTAAAAAATTTCTGTTTGATTTGAAGAAATAAGAATCTCCTACAGCTCAGAGAAATAAATGTACTTTTACTTTGTCCTTGTCCTTGGGTGGGCAGAGCTGAGCACGACGGCACTCAAGACCATCAACAACATGGCTGCCTTCATATTGGTTGACTCTGGAACATAAAAGTTGGTTGGAGATATTTCCAAATACAAAGTCGTAAAAATAGTCCGTATCATAAACTAAGTTCTTTGATTAGCGACCAAAAGGAAATCAAGTTCCTCTCAAGTACCACAGTGCTGACTGACATTCTATGATTGGTCAAGACTTACGGCCGACTGCACCAACCTCGGTCAAAAGTTGATCGTGGTCAAGACGGCATTTAACCGTGGTCAACTCAAGTTTCTGGTGCGCCGACACCGATCAAGGTTAAACGAAGGAGTTGATCGCGGTTAAATTTGATCGCGGCTGACGCCCGGTTTTTTCGAGATGACCAGGGTTATACGACTGTACAGTATCAAGATGGCGGCGCGTTTTGATGTTTTAGACGGAATTGACGAAGATTTATTTTACCTCGACCATTTAAATCGGCATCAAAACCGGGATGTAGTGATTGTGGAAAGGGGAGACCCATTTGAAGATTACAGTGACAAAAAGTTCGAAGAAAGATTTCGTTTGTCCAAAGAAACAGTGTGCTGGTTGTTAAACCAAATCAATGAAAGGTTAGAATTTTCTTCCGATAGAAATAACATTATTTCGCCTATGAACAGACTTGATTACGTTAATAGCATATGCAATTGGTGCATTTAACATACTTATTGGTGACAACAGTAACATACATCGGACAACTGTCCAAAGAATTATTAGTGATGTATCGTTCATCATAGCTTCGATGTCTGCTCGGTTTATAAGTTTTTCATCAAGAGAAGAAGTGCGCTCTGTTATGGATGGTTTTAGGCAACTGGACAGATTTACCGGTGTTATTGCTACACTGGATTGTACCCACATAAGAATCCAGCCTCCTGGATGTCGAAATGCTGAACTTTTCCGCAACAGGAAATGTTAATTTTGGACTTTTAAATCAGTTACGTGATGAGAGGGGCCCCAACATCGAAGACAATGAACCTGTGCTTCCTGGAAAGCAGATATATCGCGACGACACATTGCCAGGAAGAGCAGTTCGCCGTGCCATAATAAATGAATATTTCCAGTAAGGTAACTACCAAATTCAGAAAAAGTTTCGAATAAAAAATTACGGTGTGTTCCGTAACTATAATCGTAAAGTTTTCGTGTTATTAAAACATTTATCTGTATATTTCTGTTACCAGGTGAACATGCGGTGCATGGGAAAATACGCTGTGAACAACAATGACATTTGTGTTGATTTGTTCGAAACAATAAATCATAATTTATGTAATTACATAAATCTGTCTTAGGGTGGTTTTTTAATAATCATTTCTCTTTGCAATATGACGGAATTCGGTAAAATTTTACGACGCTTCTCGACGGGCTCCAGTGCTTATGTTGGCAACAGATGAACAATGAAGTGTAGAATTGCGTTAATATTTTTCACAAGCTACAGAGTAAATGTTATACTGTACCTGCTCTATGGTCGACAGGTTGTTGTATGTACCCTAGTCCGTTCAGAAAAAAATAATTTTCGTTTTATTTGCAGTTATCACGAAAAAACATTTATTGGTCATCTGAGTTGTCATCATTACCATTGGTGCCAACATAACCACTGCAGCCCGGCGAGAAGCGTTGTACAATTTAACCCAGAAGCGTTAGCTCCGACTAATTCTAATAGAATATTAACTTCGAATTCGGAAAAATTCGGATCCCTCTTCTCCATATCTGCAAGACTGCAATTGTATACAGATTACAGTATTTACAATCTTGTACATACAAATCACGTGGTACTGTCGTCATTCACCAAAGATAGTCGAGAATACACAGGTAGGTATCCTCAACTAACACCTTTGCATCACTTGGGTGCCTTCCATTGCGCTACACGGACTTGATCACGATCAAATGTACGATTGGCTGACGACGGTTTGCTGACCGGTGATTAACGTTGGTGCACCGTAGAGACATTTTAACCGCGGTTAACTTTTGACCGTGTTCTCGGAACCCTTGATTTTTGACCGAGGTTGGTGCACTCGGTCGCTAGTGTTTCATTATGTGAATTGATTAAATTAGGAAGTCGTACTTATGCACTTCTGATCAAAGCAGAGAAGCAGTAAGGATACAGACGTACTATTTGTAAGGTAAATGTAGGAATATAGGGAAGAGGGGCGGATAATAATATTGTAACTAACTTTGTTATAACAATTATAATACCACAAAGATAAGAAGAAGGAAGATACGAAGCGAAAGCAAACCTTCAAGCTGTTAAAGGCGTACATTACTGTTAAACTAAATGTGCACCTCCCGTTGAGAATCTGGTAAAAGGTAATGAAATGAAAGCAAAATAGGACCAGTATTAGACGTGAAAATAAACACAGCAATGGTAGAAATAAATTTCAATGATTGTACATCGCTGTCGATATGCCGGAACAGTGATTTTTAACCTTTTGGAACCCGCGACCCCCTTTCCGAGTGAAAATTTCCGACGACCCCCGCTCCCCTCCAGTCCCGTAATGGAACTGTCACTGACCCCAAAGGCTGAGTGTTTCATTTCATTTCTTACATGTATCTTAGGAAAGGCAAACCTACATTTTTAGCTTTTGTAGATTTGGAGAAAGCATTTAACAATGTTGACTGGAATACACTCTTCCAAATTCTGAAGTCAGCAGGGGTAAAATATAGGGAAAGGAGAGTTATTTATAACTTGTACAAAAGCCAGACCGCAGTTATTAGACTCGAAGGGCATGAAAGGGAAGCATCAGTTGGGAAGGGAGTAAGACAGGGTTGTAGCCTTTCTCCGATGTTATTCAATTTGTACATCGAGCAGGCGGTGAAGGAAAGCAAGGAAAAATTTGGAATAGGGATTAAAGTACAGGGGGAAGAAATAAAAACATTGCGTTTTGCTGATGACATTGTAATTCTGTTAGAGACAGCAAAGGACCTGGAAGAGCAGTTGAATGGAATGGACAGTGTGTTGAAGAAAGCGTATAAAATGAACATTAACAAGAGCAAAACAAAAAATAATGGAATGCGGTCTTAGAAAATCAGGCGATGCTGAAGGAATTAGATTAGGTAACGAAACAATGAAGATGGTAGATGAGTTTTGTTACTTGGGCAGTAAAATAACATGTGATGGTCGCAGTACAGAGGATATAAAATGCAGAATGGCAATGAGAAGAAAAGCATTTTTGAAAAAGAGAAATTTGCTAACATCGAATATTAATTTAAGTGTTAGGAAGTCTTCTCTGAAGGCATCTGTGTGGAGTGTTGCCTTGTACGGGAGTGAAACATGGACGATAAGCAGTGCGGACAGGAAGAGAATAGAGGCTTTTGAAATGTGGTGTTACAGAAGAATGCTGAAGATTAGGTGGGTAGATCGGATAACCAATGAAGAAGTACTGAACAGAATTGGTGAGAAAAGGAATTTTTGGCATACCCTTGCTAAAAGAAGGGATCGCTTGGTAGGACACATTCTTAGACATCGGGGAAACGTAAATTTAGCATTGGAGGGAAGTGTGTGGGGTAAAAATCGCAGAGGGAGACCAAGAGACGCGTATAGTAAGCAGATTCAAGTGGATGTGGGTTTCCGTTGTTATGAGGAGATGAAAAGACTTGCTCAGGATAGAGTAGGGTGGAGAGTTGCATCAAACCAGCCTCCGGACTGAAGACCATAACAACAACATGTACCTTAGATCTTCGCAACTGTTCACGTCTGGTGACGTGAAAAGACATTATGACTACAAGTATTTGATTTACAGTTTCGCTGTCATGAATAATAAATCTCAGAGTTTAAGTTGTGGCGACTTGTTTTCATGTGCGACAATGAATCCATCAAAGCTGATGCATCACTCCTTAATATTTCAAGGACGCACATAAACTTTAGATTGCTCTGAAAAGATACTGAAAACCCTTAACCAGCAACAAATTACCTTGATCCAGTAATAAAATGGTATTGACCGACACATAAAATTTTGTGTTATCTGGAGCCGTCACGTCGCGTAACAAGACATCACATCACACAGGTAAGGACGGACCAGCAATTTGGCTTATTTGGTGCTTTAATAGATTCTCCTATCTGTCGCTTGTATGCGCATTTCTATTCATCATTTCTTTTAGCAATATTGTTTTTTTTTCTCAAATTTTTCTATAGTTAGCCAGTTCATTGTTAGGAAAATTCTAGAAGTGCACAAACATTAGCTTCGCGACTCTCGCTTGTTCCGTGTGCTGTCCTCCGTTCTGTATCAAGTCCGCCATTGCAGTGCGATGTTTATTAATTTATTTGAAATTAACTGAGCGTGTGAAGATAGACGGAAATCATTTTCTTTCATTTTATTCACAATTAGTATGGTAAAACCCGTAGCCAAACCCCAGCAATGAATACTGAAGAATGTAGTAGTAGTAGTAGTAGTAACATAGAACAATTAGTTCCGTCCGCAGAGGTCAGTATGGCGGCCAGGCCGGCGGAATTAATAACAGAAAATTTCGGCACAGAGCAATCGGTCGCGACTATCGCGTCTGACAACACTTCTACACCCGGGAGCAGTTCACATACTCCACCAGATGATTGAATAAGAAAATTTGAAGCTTTACTTATAAACATGTCAGCGATTTAACGCAACAGATTAATGAACAAAAGAACCAAGTTTCTGCTTTCTCCTCAAATCTTACACAACAAATTATTGATCAGAATAATCAAATTACCGCTTTGTCTTAAAAACCTTACACAGCAGATAAATGATCAAAAGAATCAAGTTTCTGTTTTGTCCTCTACTCTTACTCAACACCTTGAACGAGTAGAACTACGACAACAGCAGACAAAGGAGGAATTGTAAAATTAGAAAAAGTGCAACAAAATTTACCTACTTTAATATCTGAAGAAGTTGACCGGCAAATCAGTGCTCAAATGCAAAATTTTGAACAAGCTATTGACAGTAAATTCGCTGATATACAAGGAAGGGTTACTAAAGAAATTTTACATTCAGTTGATGGCACAATTTCCTCTGTTGTAGGCGAAGTTGCTACCCTAGGCCAGTTTGTGAAAACTATTCCACCGGTTATTGAATCACTTAGAGGCGACTTAACGCAACTTAAACAAAAACAAAAGAGCTTTGAAATTGTTGTTGCACAAATAACAAGTCAAGCTGCAGTTGTTGTTAAAGACAATCAGAATCAAGTACATGAATTCTTACAAAAAACAGAAATCGAGCCTAATGAAAAGATAGACTCTGAGCTGAATATTGTTATAAGTAATGTTACTGAACAAGTTTATAAAAAGCACGGTACGACTGTGAAAGCAATGCAGGATGACTTCACTGAACTGAAATCTTTAGTTAAAGAACTAAAACCTCTAATACACATAAACCATAGACAGGAAATCGAACCGATTTGTGACTTTAAAGACTGACAAACAGACATAAATAGTGGGCGGTCACGTCCGAGTCTGGTGGCACACACGTGTCCGCTGCGTGACATGCAAAACCCACATGACAATTTCCCTGATTTTTCTGTGTCCGGTAGTAGGAATCTGATGTCACTACAGCACTCACCTTCCTAACAACGGAATCAATATCAGTAACGTCATGATGAACGAAAACACGATCAAACATCAGTTTCAGATATTCACGGGTGACAGTAAAAGTGTACATCCTGTTGTTTTTTCAATCCTTCCAAGACATTTTGCCAGAATCTTGGTCAGAAAAACGAAAGATACGGTTTATCACAGGATATATACAAGGCGAGAGCAAAGTATAGGCAAATCAGGCTTCCAAAACTTGTGAAACTGTAGAAGAATTTGAACAAGAATTTCTTGCGAAATTTTGGTCCCCCGCTACGCGAGAGCGAGTTTACGATCCGCAGCCATTTAACGAACGCAGTGGTAGTCTCGGGAAGCATTTTGAAAAGTATATAAATAAATCAACATTTTTCGATGAACCTCTGGGCTACAGAGAAGTGCTTCGGGCAGTAATGGAACAATTTCCAACACACCTGCGACTGGAACTCGCACATGCTCCCGAGCACAATTTAGAAAGTTTTCTAAATTATGTGGACAAGCTGGATTTAATTTTTGAAGACAGGCGTGCACATTTTGGTAACTTGCGTGCAAACCAATACGGTTTCAGAAATTTCAAGACTAATAATCAGAACGGAAACTTCCGTAACAACCATAATAATGGTAATAGCCAGCTTGTGCCGTATTACTCGCCAGCCCAATGTTTACAAAACATGCCACACCCACCTCAGCCGCAGCAGCCAGCATTTGTTAACACCTCTGGCCAACAACAGACACAACAGATGACGAGCGATTCGCGCAGTAGAAATGTGCCACGCAATGCGCCTAATGGCGGGAATTATTATCACCGTCGACAAGACAACAGATTTAATCCAGGTTATTTCCAAAATAGTAACAGTGTCCCATACCAAACAGCTAACTTCAACAACAGCAACAACAGCAAACTATTCAGTTACAACAGAAATAATCAGTGGCGTAATGCTAATTTCAGTGGTCAACCCCGTAATGGTGGCAACCGTAATTTTTACAGTAACGGGAACGGCCAACCTGCACAGAACTTTTATCCACAGCGTCCTCCAGACAATAACAGTGGAACTCATAACGTCCATGTGGCTACGATGACAATTAACCGCCCACCGCAAAGCACAAACTACATACAAAACGGATCGACTGTGACTGACAGCACTACTCAATCGACAAGACAGAATGAAATGACTCAAACAAATTAATTGCGCTTAACTCATTCCCTCCGACGTTGAGCGATGATACTAGTGAGGGCACATCTCGTAAATGTATAAATTTATTGCGTTACAACGATGGTATTGACATAAGGGAAGAGCTACTTGCTGATACACAAGTAAGCAAAAGCCAACTTGTTGACACTTTCCAAGCCAATATAGTTACAAATGAAGCAGCAATACCTACGACTGTTCTTATAGACACAGGTTCAGCAGTCAGCCATCGCTGGAAGAGAAGGTAAGGATAGTTTTAACAGCACTAACGAACGCAGCTCTCAAACGTAAAAGCTTTTCCGACAAACAATTAAAACGCACACAGTCATTCAAATGTAATGTAATGTTAAGGTTACATCCAAAAGCCGCGGTGGAGTAGCCGAGCGGTCTAAAGCGTCTCGCTACGGAGCGTGCGGTTGCTGGCCGTGGAGGTTCGAGTCCTTCCTGGGGCATGGGTGTATGTGTTGTCCTTAGGTTAGTTTACCTAGGTTTAAGTAGTTTGTATGCTACGGACTGATGACACAGTTTGGTCCGATAGATTAAAAAAAAATCCAAAGTCTTCAGCTGTCCAAAAGAGAAACAAAAAATGCCAATACCTTTATTCCGGACCGTACAGGATACTACAGATTCCTCACGAAGGAAGTTATTCATTGTCATCTGTTCACTCGACACGACTTAGAGGAATCCATCCACACAAAGATCTTAAGAAATATCATGCATAAATTGTTAATAAGCTGATTCTATGATTTAATGTGTACCATAAGCCTTCCTAGAATGTACTGTTATGTTTTAAATACTCAGTGATTGACAAATACCAGTTTTAACTACCGACACAATAATAAAAACTTTTCAGACAAGTTTCTGGGCACTGTAACTGATTGTACTAAGTAATGTTATTTGAAACGGTTGGTGTAACTTTGCAGCTGAATGAATGGCATCATTTATGTGAAGATTTAATACAATGAACAATTTGTTATGGCTAGTAATTGGGAAATATTATTATTATTATTATGCGGGTGGAGCGCACAAGCACACTCTGATTATTTTTGTTAGGGAACCCACTACTGCATAATGAATTTATATTGTCTAGGTTTAGTTTGTAAGTGTGAGAGAGTGGATGGAAGAGTTTAGATTAGGACCCGTTTGTAAGAATGTCATTGAAGGGTTAAGCAACAAATATTTTGACGTAAGCATAACACAGATATATTCTGTAGAAACCTTTCTCACACATGACAGGAATCATTATGAATTTATCTGCTTATCAACTAGATTTTAGAAAAATAATATGTAAGAGTGACGTACAACAGCAATACGTGACTTCGGAAACCACGAAAGTGCATGAATACCTAGGAGTGGGAAATGTAAATAGAATCAGTTGGTTACTTGTTTATAAACAGTCTAATTTTTGTATACGTAAAATTTGATGGAGGTGTGTATCTAAAACTGTGCCATTTCTTATCTATTACACGACAACACATACATCAGAATATCAATAGCTTAAGAATAGATTAAGTTTTCTCTTTCAGCTGGTTGCCATCATGTACGAGAATTTTGGTACCGCCGTCATCGCAGCGAGATCGTCAGAACTATAAGCTACTTCAGAGAGACATGAGCTAGAGCTATAACTATTTTGACATGGTGTATACACCAAAACACACACACACACACTGACAAACAGTGACTGGACAACGACATGAACATTCGTAATGTTGACACAGGATATTCTCCCTAACACATTGTACTCAGCAGTTTTACACTAGTCAGACAATAGCAACAAAACGTATGGGATGCAGAGAAGTACCGCGAGGGAGGAGCGAGAGACCGCGATGCTTTTATTTAAACTTGATACTTGCATGTAATGGACCTGGAAGAGCAATTGAACGGAATGGACAGTGTGTTGAAAGGTGCATATAAGATGAACATTAACAAGAGCAAAACTAGGGTAATGGAGTGCAGTCTAAGAAAATCGGGTGATGCTGAAGGAATTAGATTAAGTAACGAAGCAATAAAGGAGGTAGATGAGTTTTGTTACTTGGGCAGTAAAATAACAAATGATGGTCGCAGTACAGAGGATATAAAATGCAGAATGGCAATGGGAAGAAAAGCATTTTTGAAAAAGAGAAATTTGCTAACATCGAATATTAATTTAACGGAAGGAAGTCTTTTCTGAAGGCATTTGTGTGGAGTGTTGCCTTGTACGGGAGTGAAACATGGCCGATAAGCAGTGCAGACAGGAAGAGAATAGAGGCTTTTGAAATGTGGTGCTACAGAAGAATGCTGAAGATTAGGTGGGTAGATCGCATAACTAATGAAGAGGTACTGAACAGAATTGGTGAGAAAAGGAATTTTTGGCATACCCTGACTAAAAGAAGGGATCGCTTGGTAGGACACATTCTTAGACATCGGGGAAACGTAAATTTAGCATTAGAGGGAAGTGTGTGGGGTAAAAATCGCAGAGGGAGACCAAGAGACGCGTATAGTAAGCAGATTCAAGTGGATGTGGGTTTCCGTTCTTATGAGGAGATGAAAAGGCTTGCTCAGGATAGAGTAGGGTGGAGAGCTGCATCAAACCAGTCTCTGGCTGAAGACCATAACAACAACGATACTTGCATTATAACTTGATTGTAATTTATGATTGTGACAGTAGTATTTGATGTAGTTAGGAATTGTAATGCTAAATTTTCAATGCGTATGCTTATTTTAGCGATGCTTTTCTCCCTATGTCTTATGTAATGAACCCCTCCTTTTTAAATCCTTATCTTTATCTTTCCGCATGCTTTAGTGCAAGCCCTCCTGCACAAAGTATACCTGCTGGTCTGACTTTACCTGTGTCAAAGTTTCATAGTAATTGTTTATGTTTATTATAAATGTCAAAGACTCACAGTAATTGCTACCATTTTTTAATATTTAATGGTTAATTTCTTTTATGTACAAAATGACATACAACTTGACACTTATGAATTTAAGTAAGAAATGACGAGAGGAAATATGACGAAAACTGATGATATTAAGATCAATAACACATGTAAACAAATGTCATGAGACTAAATGTCACCAAATTTGGTGATGTAGATCATACGGAGGTGCTGAAAACAGTCCCTTTTGCCAACATTCTCCTCTAAGCTGACACGAATACAGCCAGGAATAAATTTGTGTAACTTTTTAAATAACGGATGTATACATATGTATATGTATAATGTTCTAAAGAAAGAGATTGCAATTATCTTGTCTGTAAAAAACAAAAATACCTGATTAATGTGTCACGAAAACTTTCGAAGTTAGTACCAACATAAGGCTTAAACATGATTTATTTATATATTTGTTTTGTAAAAGTGCACGTGCCGTTCTGAGATTATCTACATTTATGATCATAATGAACGTGTGTACGATTGCGTGTGTCGAACTGAAATGACTATTAGAGTAGTGCAACGCACGTACGAAGGAACGCGAAAAACAATGAACGGATGTGAATGGACGCCAATCAGCGACTTTCAGTATCCACTGTGTTTTCCTTCGACTTGTATATATATATATATATATATATATATATATATATATATATATATATATATATATATACAAGTGACAAATAGAACACATTATGAACGAACTAGTCGTTGCAAGTGATAGAAACTATTGTGCTGTCAGTAATGGCTACTAAGTCGAACAATGTACTGTGACGAACTAAAGGTAGCAAGTGACCATTATTTAGTGAACGATAAAACAAAAGTGTCGTGTGTTACGATAAACCTTTTAATCCAAACAACGAACGGGACACTACTCCAAAGACAATGTGGCACATACACAATGTATTATGGACAACTGCACATGGTTGCATTGAAAGACTATTTTGTGCCGCACAAATAAAACCTCATGAACCGATAAATTGTCCTGTGAATAGACTATATGAAATGATCTTGAACGTAATAGTCCCAGTGCTATGTGCTCACCCTCACAACGGTGTAATAAACTGCACGGACGTTAAACTAAACGCTGAGCTGCCGCAAAAGACTCAAAGCGTACTTACCGAGCTGCGGTGGATCTTGCAGACAACTATAATCCAGTGTTTAGTGCACAAACGAAAAAACGGAGAGAAATCACAATTTACGATTCAAAGAAGTCTGAAAGCGGAGAGCAACCGCACAAGTAGTAATTTTTGAATATAGACTGACACCGGCAGAGCGCGTGACGACTTCCGCCCGGCCGTGATTTTTGAAGCTAACTGCTACTGTGACGCTTGCGCGTTGCCAACTTATGACCTAAGAAGTGAAATTCAGCGAACACACAAAAATTATTTAAAACAAAAAGAAGATGAACAAGTAATAGTGTGTTTTGAACTGTCTGCACTCGCAGACCACACACACACACACACACACACACACACACATATATATATATATATATATATATATATATATATATATATATATATATATATATATATATATATAAATTAAACATGTTAAAAATGTAGAGACTGTGCTACTGCACTTCACAAACATCCTGAAACTCACTCAAAGACTGTGTTACGGCACTTAAGAAATTATCATTTTGATAAAAATATTTTGTTCATTTTTTCAACTTGTCAATCTCTAAAATAACTACTTCACGTGAATGAATAAATGAACATATGTCTGTAAACAAATATACAAAGTAGATAGATGATTTTTTAAATGACAAAATATGTAACGGTATGAGTTCATGTCAGAAAGATAGCCGTACAGCTTGCATCCTTCTTACCTTTAAGACATCAAATGTAAATTCAAATGACCACACAAATATACGCACACCAATAACAGGCTAAAGTGTCCTCATCTTTCAGAAGGAAAACTAACGTCTATACAAAAAACAGAATGTAATTTTGTGTATAACATTTTGTTTCCATGTTAACCACCATCGGAGGCGCGATGCAGCGCCGAACCGAGGGCCAAAAGCTTGGTGTTCGAGACGCAGAGGCTCCTTGCTCGAACGCCGCTGGCCGTGACGTCACGCTTCTCCCCACCGGCTGAGGTCACACACCATCCAGCCACCCGTTGTCGCCGCCGCGCTACCGTCTGACGTCATCGCCACCTGTCGCGCCTTTCGCACTTGTCCTCACCGTCCTCGGCTTTCTCACCGTCCCGTCGCTACAATTCTTTATTTCAGTAATGTACTTGTAAAAAAATAACTTATTTGAATTGTATAGATGAAACTTAAACAAACAAATGTAAATAACAAACTGATGTAAATCTTTAAAAAAAAGACAAAAAGAAACAACAAGAACAATAATAATAATAATCTTCCAGTAATTTTCGGGTGTGCAGCCGGATCCCATTGACATTCTGCAACGATATTTCGGCCCAGAGACGTCCGCTTCAGGTGAGTAGGCAACTACTGAAGAGCGCAGGTACGTTCGCGGTATTTATACCGAGTATTGCGCATGCGAGATACGCTGGAGTCTTACTGCGCATGTGTTAGATGGTGACATGCGCGGTACGGCCGAGCTGTGTGTGCTGCCCTCGGTGGTGAAAGTGAACACTCATCTAATCATCGAGAATCGAATGATTCCGTCGATTCCGCTGTGCCTCAATAGCTTTAAGAACAGGGTTCCAATTTTTATCCAGCTGAAAGCCGTTGTCACGATTTATTAAATTGTCAGCAAGGCGTATTTCAACCACTTCTTTGAAGACTGAGTTCCAAAAGTCGGAAACTGGAGCTAAAATTGTGGTTTTGTTGTATTCCATGGAGTGTCCCATGGAAATGCAGTGCTCTGCTACAGCTGATTTCGACGGTTGCAGAAGACGGGTGTATCTTTCGTGCTCCGTACAGCGCTCTTGAACCGTTCGAGTCGTCTGACCTATGTAAGCAGAACCACACTCGCAGGGAATTTTATAAACGCCCGCTTTTTTCAATAGCAAATCGTCTTTTACAGATCCGACTAGGGCTATATTCTTCGCTGGTGGACGGAAGATGACCTGGATTTTATGTTTCCTAACAATCTGCCTATTTTAGAGCACACATTGCCAGCATAAGGAAGGAATGCAACTGATTTGTAATCTTCTTCATTGTCCTCTGTGCGTTGCTTCTTGTTGTTATGATTACGTATGGCCTTCCTTATTTGGCGTGGAGTGTAGCCATTCTCTTTGAACACTTTCTCCAAGTGTTCTAGTTCTGCAGGAAGATTTTCTTCGTCTGATATCAAGTGTGCTCGATGTATTAGCGTACTAAGGACACCAGCGGTTTGTGCTGGATGATGGCAGCTGGACGCCTGGAGGTATAGATCTGTGTGCGTAGGTTTCCTGTACACAGAGTGTCCCAAAGAGCCGTCATCCTTGCGTCGTACCAGCACGTCCAGAAATGGTAAAGCTCCATCTTTTTCACTCTCCATGGTAAAATTGATATTTTCAAGTATTGAATTTAAGTGACGGTGGAATTTCTCCAGTTCCTCTCTACCATGAGGCCATACAACGAAAGTGTCGTCTACGTAGCGCCAGAACACAGTGGGCTTTAAAACAGCAGACTCAAGTGCCTTCTCCTCAAAGTCCTCCATAAAAAGGTTAGCCACCACAGGGGACAAAGGGCTCCCCATGGCGACACCGTCAGTTTGTTCAAAAACTTCGTTACTAAATAAAAAGTAGGTTGAGGAGAGAGTATGCTCAAACAAAGCTGTCAAGTCTTCACTGAAAATGTTACCAATGAGATGTAACGAGTCCATTAAAGGCACTTTTGTAAAGAGCGAGACCACATCAAAGCTGACTAGTAAATCCGTGCTGCTCAACTTAACTGTCTTCAGGCGATTCACAAAATCTCCAGAGTTACGTATGTGGTGACAACACTTGCCCACGTAAGGCTTGAGCAAAGAAGCCAGATGTTTAGCGGTATAGTAGGTCGACGCACCAATATTGCTCACTATTAATCGTAGTGGGACACCATCCTTGTGAATCTTGGGAAGGCCGTAAAGTCTTGGTGGTACTGCACTGTGTGGTCTCAGCTTCTTGATGACTTGTTTTGGTAAAGAACTATCATACAACAGTGAAGCGGTTTTCCTTGATATGCGACTCGTTGGGTCCTTTTCAATCTTGCGATACGTAGAATCCGATAGCTGGCTATAAATCTTCTCGTTGTAGGCTTCCCTTGTCAAGAGGACCGTGGCGTTACCCTTATCTGCAGGGAGCACGACTGTGCTGGTATCTTCTCGTAAGCTGCGGAGAGCCGCTCTTTCAGCTGGCGAGGTGTTACTTCGTTGTGGAGCACACTTCAACAAAGTTCGGCAAGATTCACGTCGAACTTCGTCTGCAGAATCCACAGAGAGAGGTCTTATGGCTTCCTCAATAGAACTGATGAACTCCGTAAAAGGAGGCGAAGTAGGCGTGGTCGCGAAATTCAAACCCTTCGCAAGCACAGACATCGTCGCATCGTCAAGAGATTTCTCTGTTACGTTCACCACGGATCGTCCAGGAACATCTTTTTGCGGTTCTTGTGCTGCGAGTCGGCCGAATTTTGCACTCTGTCTGTTTGTACTATCCCTGTGAGCCCAATCTGCCTTGGACCAGGATACACCGTCAATCCAGTCCCAGCTGAGGGAAGAACATCTTGCTGCAATTTCCAGATGTAAATAAAATAAGTCCCTGGCAACAGTATCCAACTCACGACGTGTAAAACGTATTCGTTCTCTGACAAAGGCTAAACTTGCCTTGCGTTTTATCTTGTTGGCAGCCACACTATTTATAAAATGTACAACTCTGGCAAAAGTTGGAATAAAATTATGGTCTCTACATTTAAGTAAAAATTCTGTGAACATAGTAACCTGGCTCTTTTCTCAAGTAATATATCCAGTCTGTGGATATCCTGGACCACCTCCCCCCCGTAGAGGAATCTGATGTGACTTCTAAAATTTTCCCGGCGTATTTCTTCTTCCAGTAATTTTCGGGTGTGCAGCCGGATCCCATTGACATTCTGCAACGATATTTCGGCCCAGAGACGTCCGGCCATCTTCAGGTGAGTAGGCAACTACTGAAGAGCGCAGGTACGTTCGCGGTATTTATACCGAGTATTGCGCGTGCGAGATACGCTGGAGTCTTACTGCGCATGTGTTAGATGGTGACATGCGCGGTACGGCCGAGTTGTGTGCAATACTCGGTATAAATACCGCGAACGTACCTGCGCTCTTCAGTAGTTGCCTACTCACCTGAAGATGGCCGGACGTCTCTGGGCCGAAATATCGTTGCAGAATGTCAATGGGATCCGGCTGCACACCCGAAAATTACTGGAAGAAGAAATACGCCGGGAAAATTTTAGAAGTCACAATAATAATAATAATACCCAAACTAATATGTCCTTGTGTAGGTTGCATTTGCTCTACAAAAACCCAGAGGGGGAAGTGTAACGATACACTTTTTTTTTTTTTTTTTTTTTTTTTTTTTTTTTTTTTTTTTTTTTTTTTTATCAGCCTCCGGTTCCCTCTGACTCGTAATGCAACAACTTTAATTTCGTTCGTCATTTTTTTACTTCCCAACAAGCGAGAAGACGGAACCGTGATAGTGTTTTAATCACTCTCTTGTCTATGTTCGTTCTGTACGGACGTCTTCCGTTAATGTATCCATTCAATGTAAGTTACTGTGATGCAAGTTGTTGTAAATACTTATTTTCTACTGTTTTCAGCTCCTCGGCGTCCGCAATAGTTTCATGTTTAGACGCCGTTACAATCGCTTCGCATTGTCTGCAAAATTTCAATCAATCAATCATCCTTATACCATACTTTGCTTGAATTTAGAACCTGCAGTCATTTCTTTTATAATTTCAGGAAGTCCCATCCTTTTTTTATTATTCTATCATTACCAGTAACTTCATGTTAGCCGACCGCGGTGGCCGAGGAGACTGAGGCGCTCCAGTCACGGTCTGCACGGCCACTACGGCCGGAGGTTCGAATCCCCCCTCGGGCATGGATATTTGTGCCATCCTAGTTCGTACGTAGTTCATAAGTAGTTTGTAAGTTTAGGGACTGATGACCCCGTAGTTGAGTCCCATAAGCTGTACAAACATTTGAACATTTGAACTTCATGTTCCACCCACGGTCACACAACAATGAAAAGCGAAGTGAACAGTCTGAACATTGATCTACTACGGAAAGTATCTCCAACGTTCACATATTAAAAAAAAGTTATTATTTTCAGCTTCTACAATACGAAGCGTAGGATCCAGCTAGATACTTTCCATAAGTCATATAACGTGCTGTTGCGTGTATGGTGCCTGACTTTAGTATGCAACCCATGGTTTATTTGCTTTAACTTGTTTCAAATTCAAACAGATGGTACCCTCAATTATTTGTCAAAAATATAATCGCGGAATCTACTTTTAACAATTATGGCATCATACGAAGCAAGGGCAACGTTATATTATGATCTAGTCTTTGTGTCTGAATGGCTATTGTTTTAATATTTCACACCGCGAAAGCGTCTGTGAATGTACACAATAGTGCTGTGAGGAGTGTCTTTGTCACTCTGTAAATTTCAATCACTTCTGCTCATACACTATTTGGTCGACAATTATATGAGAATTGTTCGAACACAGTCGCGCGTAGGTCCATGCTAAATACGTGACACTTTGCTACCGGTAGGTAGTCCTTTCACTAAAGGTCTGTCACTAAAATCTCCACTACACGTGTAGTTCACTATGGACTACAAAACACTAACACGTCTTATAAGTAACATAGTTTTTAAGGTTCGCATTTGGTTACGAACGGAGTCGCGAATTTGCGTCCTTCACACGCTATTACTTTACACTGAATCTCAGTTCATTTTCATTATCTTGGTCGGTTACACGTCACACGGATAGCGTGTATTGAGCACTTCCGTGTATTGAGCACTTCCTTTTTTTTTAAGGACTACTAGTCCTTGACAGTGCACAATTATGCATTGAATCCTATATAATACAGTCCGTTTACATTGTACATTCACTGGCCGCCAGTTTCTTTACAATAAAGATCACATATAGATGACATCATTTAATTAAGAATTTCTTTTTATGAATTTGCCTGCGTTCATGTCAGAAAGGTTTTGAGAGTGGCGTGAATAATATCTTTTTACAAGTTCTCTCTATTTATTACAGTTAGTATTTCGAGAACATTAGTGAGCTTTCGCAAAAATCTGGGATTAAATCTCAAATATCGGGACTTAACTTTGACATTTTAAGCATTCGCTGAATACATAATTCGCATTCTAATTAAAATTATGCAAAATAGGTCTTAATCAGGTTCAAGCTCAGGTCTTTTAAAAAATGAATATCTCTGTCTCATTAAGTTTCATTCAAATAATATTTTTATACACATAAATATATGAGCTGATTGTTAAAGAAAATGTCAAAAATTGATTACGTAATTAAAATTGTAATACTAGGTCACAAGTTAAGGTACAACATACAGGGTTACAAGGAAAAGGTACGATACAAGATTACAAGGGAACGGTAGGATTTCCAGGAAAGATACGACATACAAGGTTTCCAGGAAAATTACGACCAGACATACCCATCAATTGAATTTCAAGCAAAGATTGACAATTGACAGTATGAGATTAATTTAGCTATCAAGAAAGACGTGAGAGTAGGAGGTCGCGGTACAGTTAAGCAGCAATTTTCAATAAAATTTCCAGAGTACAGCATTAAATATGACAGCACATGACGTTTTAGTTTGAGTCGCGGCTTTTTCGCGCTCAACAATCAGTTAAATTCTACCGCGGCGGCTCGCTACGCTCGCTGCACATCACTGCTCTCGGCATCAGTGTATAGTCTGATCGTATAATTATTGTACCATCGTGTGTCTGGGTATCCTATCGCGGTCTCAATCACGTGTTTCACTATTCTATAGAAAATTTTTCCTGGTAATATATATATATATATATATATATATATATATATATATATATATATATATATATATATATATATATATTCGCTACGATCGTGTCGTAGTGGCATGTTTGTGGTTTACTTATAACTAGAAGTGTCGTTTTCTCTCGGAGTCGTCAGTGATCTTCTTCTGCTCCTCTTCTTTTAGGTCGTAGTGGTCATCCTGAAATGCTTTAAAAAGACTTGAAACTGCGGAATTGAGATATCGTAGCATTCGTGCAGTGTATCGTTTGTGCTATTTAACTGATCTGATACTGTGTGGCTTAAAGTACAAAACTGCAAAAAAAAAAAAAAAAAAAAAGAATATATATATGTATATATCTCATCCTAGCCCATGTAAACACCGTTTCAGTATGATCTCTTGTAAGATTTGAAAGTGTCTCTAAATATATTTTCAAAGCCTGTACATTTGAGTACTGATTTTAAAGAAAATGACAATTATTTTTGTATACAAGGTAGTTCTACTAATTCTGTAATTTAAAATAAGTTTTCACGTTAGAAAATATTGGACTCCGTTTACTGGTAAAATATCACAAGGATGCAAATGTTTTCGACTTGTTCTCTAGGTGTAAGTTGAAATTTAAGATTACAATTTGCACTAATTATAGTACGATTGACTTGTATGCTTCCTAGTATGTGTGTGTGTCTGTGTGTGAGGAGGTCCTCAAAATGCACATACCTCGCATCATCATTCATCAAACATTCATCCATTCATGCACTTAAAAACTAAATCTTAAACCTAAGTTTTGTGTGGGTTTCATAAAATTTTTACTATATGTGGGTAGTGCATTGTGCGCTCCAGACCTCACCATATCTATATATATATATTTGAAGACCCTACACATATTTATTCATTAAATATATATATAAATAATTATATTTTACGTTTTAGAGGCAATCCATCCACTATTCTACACAAGATGATACTGTGGAAAATCACTTTCTGCTACCCACTCACACAGTTAACATTTCAAAAGATAGTACACAATAATAACATTTTGCAGCCTTCGTAAAAAAAAATTAAAGGCTTGCCTTTTACACTTATGCTGTTAAAAACTTCATGACATTGTATTCACTTCTCATTTATGCATGTGATGGGTTTTAAAACTTCCTTGCTGCATCCTATCAACGTTGTTTTACTGATGTTCATGGGCAGGAGTTCATCATTTTTTATTTTTTTATGCATAAAATGTCTTGAGGTCTTTGTGTGGGTATAAGCCTTTTATCTTACCTGTTTTAGGATTGCTTAACAGATAACTGCACCCATGTGGCATTTGAACGATCCTGTATGGGCCAGTGTACAAAGGTTGCCACTTTTTGTTCTTCCTTGATACTGCAGATTGTTTTGGGTGTGTTGTAAGTAATATCATCTCACCTGATGCATACTTTGCTGTACGTTTTAGATTTTTGTCACGATATAATTTTTGTAAATCTGCTGCTTCAGTTAGGGAAGTGAGAACGGTGCAACTTTGTCATCGTAGGAAAGGTGATTCCTTGAAACTTTTGGCAATGGAGTGAGCCACTCATTTGATTCCTGAAGTTGGTGGATAAGTTGTGAAGGTGTTATAGGAGTGGAATATAGTGGCAAGTTATTCACTATTTCTTCAATTAAATCAAGATACTCTGTCCATAAAGTCTATTTTTCAGAGGCATAGGTACGAATAAATCTGTTGAGTTCTCGGAACATGCGTTCCATTGGATTGGCCGAAGGATTAAAACGGGAAATTTTACTGTGTCGCGCACCATTGGTGCGAATAAATTCTTTCCATTTGTTGCATGTGAAAGTGGAGCCATTGTCAGTCAAAAGCGTGTCAGGTTTACCAATCGTCGGAATGAAATCATTCTGCAGGCGCCGTATGACAGCCTTGGCTGTGGCGGATTTCAAAGCGTAAAGCTTAACAAATTTGGAAAAAATGTCATGCAACCCAAGTATGTATTTAACACCTCCTCTGGCAACCGGAAAGGGTCCAGCCAAATCGGCGGCAACGATTTGCAAAGGTTTGGTAGGAACGATAGAATGGAACTGTGTCTTGGTGCCTTGGTTGTTTGGTTTTGACTTCTAGCTTACCAGACATGACTTTAGGACGTTATGAATTTTCCGATACATGTTCGGGAAGAAACAGTACCATTTTAACTACTTTAGGCACTTTAAGGGACCGAAGTGACCCGACACTCGGTGTGTATGCTGAATCAGCGGTTTTTTCGCACGATTCTGGAATGCATACGCACCAAATGTCGGATTGTGGGTGCCGTCGGAAGAAAAGGACGTTCTGATGAATTTTGTATCGTGCAGATGAAGGTTCTGTAGAATTTTGCGCAAGTTTATTGATAATTTTGCTCCACTGTGCGTCCCTTAGCTGAAAATCGTGCATATTTTTATTCATGTCAAGGAAATATTGCCGGTAATTTGTATCTTTTATGAGCATAATTTTGAATTCTGAAGTACCTTCAATGTGATCATCGAACTCTGGAAGACCTTAGGGAAGCCTGGACATTGCGTCCACTACAACATTGTCTCAGCCTTTTATATGTATAATTTCAAAGTCAAATTCTGGAGTTATTCCATTTAGGGAGATAATGTGTTCTAAGTATTTGATCTCAGATTTTGCAAACTTTGACTTTTGAAGATTTACTGTCACTCCACAAGACTGAAACTTGTGCAAAGTGCGCTCAAGCCATGATAAATGTTCTTCCCAAGTAGATGTAGCAATAAGAATGTCATCAACATACACTGTAAGCAGTTCGGGACCCAAAACAGTATCTAAAGCCGTCATAAAAACTCCTGAGCTTACATATAAGCAAAGGGCAAAACACAAAACTGGTAAGAGCGTCCGGAAAAGATGAAAGCAGTTATTTTTTCGAGTTTTCGGACAACGGAACTTGCCAGTAAGAGGACCTCAAATCAAGACTGGTTAAAAAGTTAACACCATAGAATTTCTGCAACTGGTCCTCAAGGTTTTCTGGACGGGTACAAACTGATAAAATTATTTGGTTTATAGCTCGCGCGTCTAGAACTAAACGTACGGAACCATCAGATTTAAATACAGCCAGCAATGGGTTGGAATAAGGAGGGGAAGATGGCTCTATAATGTTCCATCCTAACATTTTGTTGATTTCTTGTTTAACATCCTCTCTTTTGGGCCAGGGAATAGCGTATGTCTGTTTTACGTAAGTTTCTTGGGGTTTCACCTGAATGTGGTAAACATAGGTCGTAATAAGGCCTGGTTTTTCATTGAACACTTGACCATATTGTAAAAGTAGCTGTTTTAACTGAAACTTCTGTTCTTCCGAAAGCTGTTCTGATTCATCAATTTTATCACTTATACATTCAGGCCTTACTGTCTCTGTGTCTACCACATGACCTGTACTATAAGCAAAAGTTCGGTTTATTTTTGGTAATGAAACTTTGATCGAATGGCAATACTTTCCGAGCATTGGTTTACTTTTGATCAAGTTGATAGCACACACATTTTTATTGATTGTGAAATAGCACTTACCTGTTTATAATTATTACGTGCCTCTCTGTTTCTTAAATATTCAATTCCTAATATACAATTCTCCAGCAGTCCATCGACAATTAGAAACGTGCAAAACTCTGTATGGTCACAGTATACCATTTGCAATTGCGTCTGTAGTTTAATGTTTTTAGATTTTGTACCTATAGCTCCTATTATCCTACAGTTCTGAACTGGATATGTGGGTAGTTTGTATACAGTACAAATTTGTTCAAACAATGTCAGAGAAACTATATTAATAGCTGCTCCCGTATCTAATAAGATAACGGTGGATATGTTTCCTACAACAGCCGGGATATTTGCTTGGAAAATTTCTACAGTACTTTCTTTACAAGAAACCTGTTCTTGTAACAATTCTTCGCTAAGATCTTTTCCCTTGTCATATCTTATTAAATTTATTTTTGTGATTCAAGAGTCCTCGATTGAAGAGGAGTTCGAAGCCGGAGGGCAGGACTCGAGCTTTAGCAGTTCGACGATCCATTATTGTTGTTGGGTGAGTGCGTGTCACCGAATTCTGTTATTACCACGCCTTGATTATTTGTTGTCATAAAAGGTGTCCCTGTTTGACACTCTCTTGTGGCATGAGTAGCAGATACATTTTGATATACATTAGACTGTGGTGGTATCCATCCGGTATTAGTCTGCTCGAACTATCGATTGTTCTAGAAATACCTACACTGTCAGTTTCGAGAACATTCGTCGGAATGTTCTCGACTGATGGAAAATCTGCAATAATATTGTGAACTGATCCGGTGTTTTCTACTTGAACGTTAACGTTTTTTGACTCCATTATGCTGACTTGGCGGTGGGTTATCACCATAATAGTGACGCACAATTAAAAAAATAATAATTTCAATTTATGTCCTACAGCAGCGTAATCCACAGACCAGTATGTTTCCTTCTGCTGGTTACACTTTTGCCGGGTCAATTCGAGCACGGGATACCACTCGTCGGCTTTGACCCGTGTCGTAGCCGTGATGTGCTGTATGACGTCATTGTGTCACTGATGTTTAGAATATAAGTAACATCTTTGGAAAATTATTATTAATTTAATTTCTTCGGATAAATTTTACTGTATGTAAATTGTAGGGTATCAGATTATTCACAACCAGTTACGAGCAATTATTGCCCTTCTTCGGGTAACTGCACAGGAAACAATTAAGACCAATGCAAACATAACATTCACAGTAGAAACACAGAATTAAACGAGCAAGAAGTACAGTGTATATAAATCTTTCTTGAAAAGTGACGAAATGTGTGCTATACTGCTGCATTTTGATAAAATAAGGAGCTATACAAAGAATTAAGATCACATAAACGAAAAAAATTTAGTTACATTACTTGCGTCCTATATGCTCACTCAGAGCTTTGCGTAATAACACTGAACATCAAGTGCAGATATTGTGCTGTAACTCATAAACTAAGTTGTTAATGTGTGCATCTTTGGATAAACAATGGGCGTAAACAGAAAATGGATATAACGTTGTAGGTTGTAAAGATCTTATAATACTGTAATCTTAAGAGAAAACGGAATTTTGAATATGCAAATCCAGCATACTAAATGCCCAACAGAGGCTTTCAAAAAGAGTAAATTGAAGAGCACGTAATGCAATATTGCTTAAAATATGTTAGAAGCACTGCAAAGTAAAAGTAAACACACAAAACGTTTCGGAAAGGATAGGTGAGATAAAAGTGAGGCAGGTACGAGAATACGACGCCGATAAGAGAGAGAGAGATTCTCTGGCCACAACTTCAAACGAGGTTCGTAAAGCAGTGTCAGTGCAGTGCACAGTGTTCTTCACTATGAAAGTGAATCAGATATGCGTGTTCAATTATAGATGTACAATTATCGCTCACAATACCCACAAGGTGGCAAAGTGTTATATTACTCCAAGTGTTCATATCGGCATGTAGAGAGTGAATAGTTTCACTTTTTCGGTGTTTTCTGCCAAATTCCGAGAAACAGTTGCTCTGTGGAAAATACTGCAGGAATTTCGCTGAATTTCGAACTCCTGTGAAGATAGACAGTCTCGGGGAGTTTCTGTTAGTTTGAATGTCACAAGTTTATTTCGTTGTTTCTGCAACAGTGTGTTGGCCTATTCCGTTTGTGTTCTCTTAATCGCCGAAATGACGGGTGTTACTAACAAAAGTTCAGAACCCACTGAAAGACGGATGTCAGTAGCGAGCGTTAAAACCAGATGTTAGTAACGCAGGGTTAACGAAAGCCCGCTTCGAGAAACAAGAGTTCCCTACTGCCGCGAGGTCGATGGCACAGCGTTCCGAGAGGTTCGGGCGGTCGTGACGTCACACCGCAAGCACAATGTCTGTAGTGGGGATACACCGCAGCCAGGCCTGCCTCTATATAGTGGGACGGCGGCTGTCGTCTGCACTGTACCACACTGACAGCGGAGACACGCACCGTGACAGGTAAGTGCTCCTTCTGCTCGTACTGTAGAGCCACCGTTCTAGTCTAGGTCGCCGCTGCATAGTAAGCCAAAAGCGAAACCTAACCAGTAGATTCCGAGGTCCTTCGGTATAACTATACCTGCCACCCAGCGAAGGTCTAAGCCAGTGTTTTAACACCTTTTCGAATATGCGACCCCCTTCGAATTAAAAATATTCTAGCGACCCTCTTGCAAAGAAAACATTTTAGCAACCCCCTCCCTCCGGTCCTTACGAACCTTAACAAAACTATGTTATCTCAAAGGTAACAAATGTAATCACCTTTGTTTCGCTTCAGCTTTAAAATAATTGACATACTTATTCGGTTTTTCTTTCAGAATGGAACAAATTACCCAGTAGTGTTTTTTACGCAAAAACTGGTATCAATAATTTATATCATCATCTTCAAAAAGGTTTAAATATCTTCGGAGGACAAGTAAAATAAAGGGATTCTCGTCGACATGAAAAATGAGTAAAAATGCACAGTCAATATGTTAAAATATATGTCATTAAAATGGAGCTCATCTCCGATTAAAAGATAAAATATGGCTGTTTTGAGTCTGTCTGATACTTAAGCGAAACAGTCATATTGTATCCCTTAATCTGATATGATTATCAATTTTGGTGACGTATATTTTAACATTTTGACCACGCATTTTACTCATTCCACATTTCGACGAGAAAACTTTTATTTTACTTGCTCTTGTAAGTGAAGATGTTTAAAAGCATTATACATCACTGGAACCGGTTAACAGAAATAAATATATTTTATTGGCGATCTTGACTTAACAGCCTGAAAAAAGTATATTTTTATTAATATTATATATGGATCAGTGTCCAAAGGCGTAACATTCGAGGTAACTGTAATTGGTAAATAAGTACAACTTTGTTTTCGAATTTTTCAGAATTAGTTGTTGTATTAATTACTTTGACCTACACATTGATTTTTGCAAACAGACAATATATGATCTACTCAATTCATAATGAACGTTACACAAGGAACTCTGAAAAACACTGGGCTATTCTTTCCTCGTATAAAAAGATTTCACTGAACAGGGTTAATACAGTATTCCTAGCGTATCTATAAAACTGATAAATGTCTAACAGTGAAGGAAATTATTTAATTTTTTAGCCAGTAGAAGACGACAATGAAAAGAATATAGGCGTAGTAGATACCTCATTTTCATAAATCATTCTCTGCAATATGATTCTATAGTGAAATTTATGTTGGAATTAGTGTAATTCAAAAAAATTTAGAATTTGTGAGAGTTCTCTTTCTTGTGAAGTAATACACATGACCACTAAAAGAAATCCGGTGGACTTCAATTACATGATAAGTGAGTCAAACATTAAGGTCGTAAATTCTACAAAATACCTAGGAGTTACAATTACGAACAACTTAGACTGGAGAGAACACATGGAAAATATTGTGGGGAAGGTGAACCAAAGATTACGTTCCATTGGCAGATCGCTTCGAAGATGGAACAGCTCCACCAACGGGACTGCCTACATCACACTTGTGCGTTCTCTAGGATTGCTGTTACCTAGTGTGGGCCCCTGACCAGATGGGACTAACGGAAGACATTCAGAAGGTTCAGAGTAGGGCAGCTCGTTATGTTTTATGACGTTACAGGGGGGAAAGCGTTACGGAAATGTTGCACGACTTGAGGTGGAAATCATTATTCGTTGCGACGAGATCTATTTGCGAAATTTCAATCACCGACTTTTACTTCTGAATGTGAAAATATTTTGCTAGCACTCACCTACACAGGGGGACATGACCATCCTAATAAAATAAGAGAAATCAGATCGAAAATGTAACGATTTAGTTGCTCTTTCTTTCCGCGCTATTAGAGATTGGAACGGTAGAGAAAGGTTATTAAAGTAGTTAATGGAGCGTCTGCCAAGCACTTAAGTGTGATTTGCAGGGTATCTATATAGATGTAGATACGTATTGTGAAGCTGTGTGTTTCTGAAAGCTGTTTCTCGCCTGGTGCAGACTTCCAGCAGAACCAGTCGCAGCCCTGCTACCCAGTTGTCACCATGAGGACTTTCTGCGCTCTCCTCATCCTCAGCGTCATCGCCTTCAGCTGCGCCGCTGCAGTTGAAGAGGTGCGTATCTGACCAGTGGCGCAGTCAGGATTTTTTTTGGAGGGGGGGGGGGCTATTTTTTCAAAAATAAAGGGAATTGAATTTTATTAATCTGTGACTTATGTTTTCATTTTTCATAATTTAACCAATTATACTACCAAAACAATTGCACAAGAAATAAAATGAGTAGACTCGTATAAATTTGAAAGTGGAAGAGGAGCGATGTGGTTGAAAAGGAGTGTCTGTAATCATCTCCTAAAATAAGCAGGTTCCGTGTTACTATCCAAAGAGAAAGGTGTTTGCCATTTAATTAACATGAGACTCTATGTGTAAAAACTGAACTAAAGTAACACTGTTGTCTTCATACAATTCCACTCGGTGGCGCCGCTGAACTGCTAACAGCGGCCCGACGCGTACGAACAATAGGGTCGTAACTTCAGCACAGCAGTAACAATAACTAGAGGCACCATCAAACACGGCCGCGGCGGCATTAAAACCGCTCACAGCAATAGCAGCACACGTTCTCAGTGGCAGCATCAAGTTGGAGACCCCCCAATAAGAAATCTTATTGAGGTGTTGGATGGGAGGCTTCAGTCCAATTATATCCCTCCCCCCCCCCCTTACGTGTGATAATACCGCCGTATCTGCCGAAACTTGGCAATACTCCAGTGAGGTTACTGCATGTAATGTTTCGTGCCTGACAGCTAGAACCATGCGATGGAGGAGCCTTAGGGCAGTTTTAAACTGCCACCCACCCAGGGTTAATCTTCAAGCTCTTCATATCATCTTCTGGGTTGTGGGGGAAGGGGGTGTCTTACTCTTATGTCCTTTCTGGATGGAAACGATTCAGTGATATTATTCCAACAACTGTAGATAAATTTCCAAGGAAACAAATTTATAATTTTAATGTTATTGTAACATAATCACATTCATGAACAATGTAGGACGTGAAAGTGGTTCGATAACTTCTCTACCAGGTAATCACGCTTGTACCTTTGTCGATGGTGTATCTTCAGGATACTGAGGAAAAACCTACAATGTTACATCTATTCTCTCCACATTAAATAACGTATTTGTTCTCCTGTGTTGGCCTAGATACCATTATAAACTGTCTAGTTGGATAAACGTTTGTTAGGTTTGATTTTGCTCCATACTTCTGTAGTGAGAAGAACTCAATACGTAGAATAAGCCATAAAACAAGAATATATAATATACATAATAAAGCTAAGAGATATATAGTGTGATAGTAAGTGACTGTAAGTGCGAGAACCTATAAAATATGAAAGGTGTTTTCATATGACAGATAGATACACTAAAGTTCTTAGGTTACTATAGTCACATCAAGCACAAAGAAGTTTACAATTTCAATTTTTAAGCATCATGTGCGCTGAAGGTGTGCAAAAGCCAGATTATTAGTATTCTGGTATTATTATACGTCTCTCATCTACTAAGATCTTTGTCGGTGATACAGGAGTTAATGAAGAATAAATCATTTACGATGATCGTTAATAGCTGAAGGCAAGTTGTTATAACTGCGTGTTACTTGGTATTGGACACATTTCTAAGCCAAGGGCCAGTTTAGTTCTGATATTTTCCTTCATCGCTTCAGGAAACAGTCGTTCTCTCCCCAACCTCAGCAAAATTCAATCCGAGGGTTGCTGCTTAACAAATGACTACAGTATTTCTTCCTAATTTCTATGGCGTCTGCGATCTTACCAATATGACAGATTTTTCCTTCAATCTTTTTTTTCCTGGCAAAGGTCTATTTTCACTTTCTTCATTACGTGTTTGTGATGTGAATCAAATGTTAAAGCCGGGAACTGCACGATAGCCAAAAATACGCACCTTTATTTACATATATTTTCAGGTTGACTTATTGATTGAAATTTATCTTTCCTGTGTGCACTTTTATTAGAGTCCCTTTTTCTTGATACTGCATCTTCGGGATACTGAATGAAAACAATCATATCAGTGTTCAGTGTGGTTGGTTGGTTCCAGGAGTCAGTGGTGCGGGAGCGGCGCTTTGCGCTGCTTCAATAGAAGCAGGGAGGGAAGATCCGCGTGAACCAAGGGTGGCAACGTGGAAAGAATCGTCAAAAGAATGTTGTTAATATAAATATTCGCAACGTAGCGGGCGCACCGCAAGATAGCGCGCCGCAAGGTAGCGAGCCGCCAGGGAGCGCGAACACCGAGGCACCGTAAAGCTCTGGTGACCTCTGCCACCCGTGAACTTCTGCTTACGAATTGGAGCTCAACATCTCTAATGACCACAGTGTCAGTGGGATGTTAAACCCAATCTTCCTTTCATTTCATGTTGATCAGTGTGCCATTCTGATATTCATGTAACTAAATATTTAGATAAATATATTTGAATGACAAGTAATTCGACTGTGTAATTTATGTGTACATTTTACCTTTCCTGTTGTATGAATAACACATCCCCAATCATAATTTTTATTAGAGAACTGGTGTTAACTAGTGTGATATTACAGATACAGGGGGAAGCTGCTTGCTTTCTTGTGAACGGCGGGTTTTGTCAGGCTGCTGGGTTCCCCAGCTGGCCGGCTAACAACTTGGACATAGTGAATAGAATACAGGTATATTTTTTTCTTTTATGAATTTATCAATTCATTCAAAAATAAACTATTTTGGAAATTGTAATAGAAATGTCCTCTTATGAAACAATCAATAAATTCTGGAGTCGCTTCAGCTGTTTTTATTGAGATCCTTTTAAGTACAGGTCCACAACCGGTTTCGCGTCAGTAGAGACGCATCTTCAGGTGTTAAACTTTTTATTCTCTCGTCATAATTCGGTACTGAGTCCCAACATTCTAGTTGGTTTCATCCGTCAATTGGTTAAAAATTCAATAGGGCCAAATACATGGGTCCAAGTCCAAAATCAAATGGTTGTCTTTCAGGATAAAAAACATGGACGTTAAAATGTGGGACATGTAGTCGCGTTATTTTGACCACCGTATTTTCGATAAAACCCGTAGCGGTTCCAGAATTTATTGATTGTTTCATAAGAGGACATTTCTATTACAATTTCCAAAATAGTTTCTTTTATTATACAAAGTCATACAATCAATTTTTTAAAACAATTGATAAATTCATAAAAGAAAATGTATTTACTCAGCTGCGGATGCCCCAATTATAAAATAACTTAGAATACAGGTAGTTAGGGGTATCCTAATCTGCTTGGAAACAGGTAACGGCGGCCTTGGATGAGCGAGGGCGGCTAACCCAGATTGCAACTGAAATACTATATAGCCACACAAATTACTCTAAAAATTCATATAAAATCAAGGAAAGGAGCCTTGGGAGAATCAAAGTCCGTAATTTCAATTTCAATATTCCTTACAGATAAAAAACCAATAAATTGCAGAACTATAATAATACTATAATAAGACTTATATTTACAATTATTGATACTTAGGGTTTATCAGAAACAGTTTAAGAAGCACATGGGTAGCATTGCACCACGCTACCTATCTTAAAAGACGCACCACATTATTTCCGTATTTTTTCAATAAACTTCTTTTTTACTTTCTTCTTCTGTTTTTCATTGATGTAGTAATATTCTTGTGTCAGAACATAGATTTCATTAGAGAAACAGTAAACATGAACCCAGCAAAGCGCATTACATTTATATATGTGTTTTATTATATTTAATATTATTGTTAGAAACGTCCGTTTTATTTTGTAAACTGCCTCTTACATATTTCATGGCCTACTAAAAATAGTAGATATGCAGCCGATAATTTATACAGATTTGTATAAATTTATAAATTGTATAAATTGTAATTTATACATATATGTATTTGTGAACAAGAACTGAATATATTTCCATAAAAAGCCATGATAAATTAAATATTAATTCTGTAACTATATTTCGACGGTGGCAGTATATTTGAACAGTGAGACGCCACGCTTAATAGATACCTGAGCAAAGAGCTTCAGTCTCAACCGTTTTCAGTATTGTTAAATATATATTTGTTAAATGTAAACAACATTTGTTGGGAGGTGGTCAAAGCATTTAATTCTTTGATATTCAAATATATAATATTTTGAAGGGAATTCGTATTTTTGGATGCTTTTGACCGCTTGGGAAGGGACTCGTAACTTGGATGCAGTGGTGAAAGGTTGTGATGATGGGTGGTCTAAAGCCGCGTTACAAACTTGTGATTTGAAGAGTTAGGCGTTTGTGGACTTAGTAAACTTACGAAACTGTGACTGCAGAACTTAGTTTCTGGTTAAACTATGGACGCTAGTAGGGCAGTGGCACTGTCATAATTCAGCAATCTTGTACTCGAGTGATGACAAACTGTGTTTTATAACAAATACTGTAATTCATTTGGAACTGCAATGTTCAATGAACTTCATTAATTTACTTGTGATAATTGGGAACATTTACTCTCGAGTGCGTGAAATACTTATTGTGCCTCTCATGAACAATAGTTGGAGAAATATTCAGTTATTTAGCGACGTATAAAGTAGGATCACCTCCGCATTTTCATGTCCAAAAAAGAATAATAAACTCCTTTATCATAGAATTCATTTTGTTGGTTATTTAGAGCTTTAATTTATGTTTGTTTAAAAATATTTTCGCATTTAAATCTGCAGATTGATATACTGGCTAAACTACAGATTAATTATTAAACAGTTTGAGTAGCTCTTTAGGCCATAGAAGCTGACATACGTAACTCATCCTATGAACAGAGACGGCGAGCCATAAACGTTTTACTAACCTGAGCTATGTATTGCCCAATTCTTATTGGTGAGTATCGAATGGAAGGTCGTACTAGTATAGGCCATCCTCTGTTCATAATCGATCATTAAAAATTAAAACTAGCTGTATATCACAAATAAGGCCAAGAAAATAAAAATGGAATCAAGTCGTTAGCCTAAAAACTGGTTCCAGCTAATTATCAATATTGGACAACCGTTTTCTAAAGTACTATTTGTCAGTGTTTTTTTTCTTGTTTGCTAGATTCTTGGTAAATGTATTTATTGAGAAATTTCCCTTGCTGAGTATTCAAAAGTTCCAAAAATATGCAGATGTAACAGTTATTTACTCACAAAATATCATTTCTAGAACATAATGTTTCCAATGAAAATCTTTGCAGCTACTCAGATACTAGTTACTCTTCTCTGTCTTGGACTGTCAAATTGTTTGGTGCAACAGATTGAATTTAGTAAATACTGCTAAAAACCCAGAGTCCATAAGGAGTACAGTTCTTATGTGTAGAAGTGCTTTAAACGTCTGTTGACCTTACAAATGATGTAATATGCTAAATATGTTATTTTAGGCTTACAATGAAATGTTTTACAATTGTTTTCAAGCTATGTAAGGCGACAATTATAATTTACTTCCTTACATCCTTTTTTTGAAGATTTTAGCGTAAAGAACGTCTCTTGTTGATTAATATGGTAACTTACATGTGATTGTAATTAACAACTGTAGTTACTAAATTTGCAGAGATAAATGCGTTTCACACACTAAATATATTAGAGGCTGCTGCCATAAAGACACAATTAAAATGCCCGAGGGGACTGAGGCACTCCAGTCACGGTCTGCAGGGCCACTACGGTCGGGGGTTCGAATCCCCCCTCGGGCATGGATATTTGTGCCATCCTTAGTCTTAGCTAGTTCATAAGTAGTTTGTAAGCTTAGGGACTGATGACCTCGTAGTTAAGTCCCATAAGTTCTACAAACATTTGAGCAATTAAATTAAAATGCGTTGCGTCATGCAGAAGCTATTTTGAAAGAAAGCCAGCAGACACTGTGCGAAAGTGGAATGGGACCTGTTAGGAGGTGGACCTGGGACTAATGGCTGATTTTACGACCCTACCCTCACAAAAAAATGTGCTGTCTGTGACTCACACTGCAGCCTAGTCATCCTAATTCCTAAAAACTGACACCTGCGTCTGGCGTTCATTTTTCTTAGAATTGCATTGGCTCTTAGCGTGTACCATAGAGGCATAAGACAGATTTTGTCATTGGCGGACAGCAATACAAGAATACCAGCAAGCCGTTACTACTGCGCTTCTCTTTCGCTGTTGAAGCAAAGTACGTGTTAACAGCGAATTTGGTGGAAATACCGCCAGATATACACACTGGTCATTAAAATTGCTACACCAAGAAGAAAAGCAGATGATAAACGGGTATTCATTGGATAAATACATTGTCGCGTTCAAATTGGAGCAGACTTGACTTCGAAAGCAACTGAACACAATTCTTATACGGAAAGCACGTTTATAACGAACTTAACATACACTGACTGTCTCTCAGGCAGAGTGCTATGCTATTTATACACAGACAGAATTTACCAGAAATTAGGAGAACATTTACCATAAGAAACAATCCCTGACGCTACCCCCCTGCGCCACGCCGGCAGTGGGCGTTCCTGCTCTCCCGCGGCATTGCTCCCGCTCCTGGAGAAAGAGCGACCCGCTGTTATGGTCCTTGTGTAGCCAGCTGCAATGTCCTGGATCTTGACCGTGTCATGGGTCCTCTCTAAGACAGTTCAAGAGAATCCTTCTCTTCTCCGCGATTATCGACAATAGACGTTCCTGTCGTGGCTTCATGAGGAACATTACCGTCCTTAGAGTCCTTGAACAAGAAGCCATTGTCGTCTACCTGCTCTTCAGGATCGTAGTAAGGCTTCATGCGCAGGAAGTGAACAATGTTTCTTCGTTTTTGTCGTTTCGACGACGGCTCATAATCCTCAACTTCATATGTGACGTCTGACAGGCGGCGTATGACACGATACGGACCAAAGTATCATTTCAATAACTTTTCTGACAGTCCAACTTTCCATACGAGGGCAAAAATCCATACCAGATCTCCTGGGCTGGACACAACTGGTCGGTGCTTGTCGTTATACCGTTGACGGTCCATCTCTTAAGGCGTCCAGTGTCCGTATGGGAGCCAGCTGTCTTGCTTCTTCGACCCTGGTGATGAGCTGTTTAACATAGTAATCCTGAGTGTCGTCCGGTTGGACGGGAACAGCGTATCCATTGTCGTCTCAGCTTCACGGCCATGGAACAGGAAAAATGAAGTGAAGCCTGTGGTGTCTTGTCTTGAGTCATCCTGAGTGTCGTCCGGTTGGACGGGAACAGCGTATCCATTGTTGTCTCAGCTTCACGGCCATGGAAAAGGAAAAATGGAGTGATGCCTATGATGTCTTGTCTTGCGTTATTGTAAGCAAATGTCACGACTGACAGAATTGTATCCCAATCCTTCTGCTCAACATCGACGTACATCGACAGCATGTCGGCTAACGTCTTGTTAAAACATTCCGTAAGACCATTTGTCTGAGGATGGTATGCAGTTGTCATTCTGTGGACAATGTCGCACCGTTACATTACCTCTGATACTAATTTTGACTGGAATACTTTTCTTCATTCAGATACCATGACACGTAGTGCTCCATGCTTCACAATAAAGTCTTCTACAAGGAATTTTGTGATCTCTGGAGCTTCTGCAGTCGGCACAGGTTTGGTGACAGCACAGCGTGTGAGGTAGTCAGTGCAGAGTATTATCCAACGGTTACCGGATGTCGACTTCAGGAACCTCCCTAAAAGATCGATCCCAACTCAGTGGAACGTAACTGCTGCCGGCGGAATCGGTACGATATGCCCTGGAGGTAACTGCGGCACATGCTTCCGTCGCTCTTTACAGTGACTCACATAGTGCTTGAAAGATCGGTAAAGACCTTTCCAAGAATACCTGCGTCTGATTCTGTATAGGGTCTTTACGAATCCCAGATGACCGGATATTAGAGCATCGTGGAAATATTTGAGAATAGCTACCTGGACATGAGCTGGAACAACCAGTAGCCATTTGGGGCCCAGTGGATCGTAGTTGCTCTTAACAATGTTCGGTTTATAAGCTGGAACTCTCCATTGGTCAGTTTTTCTTTCTGCAAGGCTTCTATCGTTTTAATAGTGCTGGATCTTCCCTCTGTTCAGCTGTAACGTCATCTAATTCAGTGAGGGCTGAAATTTCATTAATGCTGTTGTGTTCCACTAATGGATTCCTCGAAAGGCAGTCGGCGTCCTTGTGTTTGCGCCCGTTCTTGAATACCACTGTGACATCGTACTCTTGGAGTCTTAGTGCCCATCTTGCTAGTCCACCTGATGGATCCTTCAAGCTAGTCAGCCAACACAAAGAATGGTGGTCTGTCACGAAGGTGAATGGTTTGCCGAATAAATACTTGTTGATAACCTAGATAAATGCGAGGCATTCTTTTTCAGTTGTAGATTAGTTTATCTCGGACTTTGAGAGTAGTTTTGACGCATAGGCTATCACTTTTTGAGCACCTTCCTGAACTTGTACAAGCACTGCACCAATCTCATAACCACTGGCGTCTGTGAAGTTCCGTTGATGTATTCTCGTCGTACAAGGATAGCACTGGTACTGAAATTAGATCCTCCTTAAGTGCCCGGAAAGCTCTTTCTTTTGTCTCATCCCAGTAAAACTTAGCGTCTCTCTGCAGCAGTTCTTGTAATGGATGTTCCTTGTTACAAAATCCTTTTATGAAACGTCGGTAGTATGAGCACAGCCCGAGAAAACTTCTCACATCACGAAAGTGCTGAGGAGTTGGAAATTCTGTGACTGCCCTTACTTTATCTAGATCAGGACGGACACCATCTCCCCAGGATTTTTAGCTCCTTGGCGACGAAGAGGCACTTCTTTGGATTGAGGCGGAGACCTGAAGTCTGAACACTCTTCAACACAATTGACAGGTGACTCAGATGTTCTCCAAATGTTTTCGAGAGAACGACAATGTCATCTAAATAACAGAGACACGTCGGCCACTTAAGGTGTCGATGCAAGTTGTCCATCATGCGTTCGAATGTGGCTGAAGCATTACATAATCCAAATGGCATTACTGTAAATTCATAGAGGCCGTCAGGTGTAATAAAAGCCGTCTTCTCCCTGTCAGCTTCGTCAACCTCGATTTGCCAGTAACCTGTCTGCATGTCCATAGTTGCGAATTATGTAGCTCCTTTCAAGCAGTCCAAGGTGTCATCAATGCGCGGCAATGTGTAGACATATTTCTTTGTGATTCTATTCACCCGCCAATAGTCGACAAAGAATCGCCATGCGCCATGCTTCTTCTTTTACGAGGACCACCGCAACATCTTCCCCACTTCCTTCCCGCTAAGGAAACGGCTACTCGGGTAGCAGAGTACTTGTGGAGTGCAAAGGTTTTTTTTTTTTTTTTTTTTTTTTTTTTTTTTTTTTTTTTTTTTGGCTAGGTGCTAACTCTGATGAGAATATTTAACGAAGCGTGGAATGTATATCGGAAAGATAGATCGGATACAACTGGTGGAGGCGTGTTCATCGCTGTGGACAAAGATATTGCTTCTACTGAGATCGAAGTTGAAAGTAACTGTGAAGTTATCTGGGCACGTATAACAGGTCTACAAGAAGTAAACTTAATAGTTGGGTGTTTTTACCGGCCCCCCAGTGCTGCTGTAACAGTTTTAGAATCATTCAAAGAAAGTCTACACCAGGTAGTGCATAGGTATCCGGGCCATGTAATATTAGTCGGAGCAGACTTCAGGCTTAAGAGTATAGATTGGGACCTCGCTAGTTACATTTCAGGCGGTACAGACAAGCAGTCTTGCGAGCTCCTATATTCTCCGAAAACTGTCTTGAGCAGTTAAACCGGCAACCCACGCGCAATGGAAATATTCTAGACCTTATAGCCACAAATAGGCCTGACCTTATGAACGATGTCTGTGTAGAGACATGAATTAGTGATCATGATATCGTCATAGCGTCGATGGTGACCAAAGTTCATAAACCAATCAAGAAGGCTAGGAGCGGTTTTTGTTGGGAAGAGCCAATAAGCAAATGTTACGATCGCACTTAGAACATGAATGGGCATCGTTTAATTCCGCGACTATAGATGTAGAGGAATTATGGACTAAATTTAAGTGCATTGTTAATAAAGGGTGAAAGAAATATGTGCCAGTAAAGACGATTAAGGATGGAAAAGATCCACCGTGGTATAATAATAATGTTAGAAAGCTGCTGAGAAAGCAAAGGCTGCTGCACTCTCGATTCAAAAAAGAACACGCAAAGGATCACAGGCAAAAAGTTAGTAGAGATTCGTGCGTCTATAAAAAGATCGATGTGCGAAGCATACAATAATTATCTCAGCCATACCTTAGCAAAAGATATTTCCGAGAACCCGAAAAAAATCTGGTCCTATGTAAAATCGATAAGCGGGTCAAAGCCCACTGTCCCGTCACTCGTTGATCATTTCGGGGCAGTAATAGAAGAAAGCAAACCCGAAAGCTGAAGTTCTAAATTAAACCTTTCAGAAATCTTTCACGCACAAAGACCGCACAAATGTACCATCATTTGATCAACGTACTAATTCCGAAATGGGGGACATATCAATAGGTATTTCCGGTGTAGAGAAGCAGCTGAGAGAGCTAAATACGAAAATGTCTGCTGGTCCGAATGAAATACCAGTTCGATTTTACAAAGACTATTCTGCGGCATTGGCCCCCTAATTAGCTTGCATTTATCGTGAATCTTTAATTCGGCGGAAAGTTCCTAGTGATTAGAAAAAAGCGCAGGTGACACTCGTTTATAAGAAAGGAAAGAGAACTGACCCACACAATTACAGGCCAATATCGTTGACAACAGTTTCATTCAAACATCGTTCATGTGAAACTCAGCTTGCCCTTTTCTCACATGACTTCTTGCGAGCCATGGATGAAGGGCAACAGGCGGATTGTTTTTCTCGACTTCAAAAATGCGTTCGTCGCCGTACCACACTGCAGACTGCTAACGCAGATAAGAGCTTATGGAATAGGTTCACAGATTTGTGACTGGCTGGAAGACTTCCTAAGTAATAGAACGCAGTACGTTGTTCTCGACGGCGAGTGTTCATCAGAGACGAGCGTATCGTCAGGCGTGCCCCACGGGAGTGTGATAGGACCGCTATTATTTTCGATCTATATAAATGATCTGATGGACGGAGTAAGTTGTAGAAAATTTCTAGTTGCTGCGAAGAATGGCAGCTAGCTCTCAATGTAGCAAAATGTAAGGTGATGCGCATGAGTAGGAAAAACAATCCCATAATGTTCGAATACAGCATTAGTAGAGAGCTTCTTGATGCTGTCGCGTCGTTCAAATATCTAGGCGTAACATTGCAGAGCGATATGAAATGGAACGAACATGCAAGGATAGTTGTGAGTAAGGCGCACATCCGACTTCGGTTTATTGGGAGAATTTTGGGAAGATGTACTTCACCTGTAAAGGAGAGCGCGTATAAAACGCTTATACGACCACGTCTTGATTATTGCTCAAGTGTTTGGGACCCGCAGCAGATTAGTTTAAAGGAAGACATAGTGGCGGTTCAGAGGCGAGCAGCTAGATTTGTTACCAGCAGGTTCGACCAATGCGCGAGTGTCACGGAAATGCTCCGGCAACTCAATTGGGGATCGCTGGAAGATAGACATCGTTCTTTTCGTGAATTTCTGTTAAGTAAATTTAGAGGGCCGGAATTTGAAGCTGAGTGTAGTACGATCTTGCTGCCGCCTTTCTCGTAAAGATGACAAAGACAAGACAAGAGAAATTAGGACTCGCACGGAGGCATATAGGCATTCTTTTTTTCCTCGTTTAATTTGGGAGTGGAATAGGAAAGGAAAGGCCTAGTAGTGGTGCAGTGTACCCTCCACCACGCACCTTACGGTGAATTGCGGAGTATGTATGTAGATGTAGATGTAGAATTATCCGTCTTTCAGCGGGCGACACTCTATACGAACGCTGGCTAATTGGTGTTCGATCCCCAGTATTGATACGGTGCTTTATCGAGGGCCGTTTCGTCTGACTTTTCCACTACTGAGGTGTGAATGCACCCGAAAATTGACGTAGTATACCTAAGACCCGCTGGCGTTGTTTCTTGGTCAGTCCAGGCCCTATTGGCAGTTGCACGTTTGTTTCCTCCAGCGTGTTGTCTGTAGTAACGGGAGGGCATTGGTCTTCATTGATGACGTTGAGCTCACCGTCTTGGATTGGTTCAGCTGTCCCGATACACATTCCCTTGGGGATAAGTGGTGACTGCTCGGGACAATTTGTGATCAAAATCTCTCCTTGACCACCGGTAATGCTTATGATAGCCGCCGGTATGTAAATTTGTTTTGTGAGCCAGATAAACTTTTTACTATCAACAAGAAATTCACAGTTTAACCAGTCATATGTATTTGTGACTGCAACTCTTCTCATTATCAACGGCGGTATCGTCACATTGTCAACGACGAATAACTTCCCAGAAAATTCTGTAATACGTGTATCCGGCGGAACAACTTATTCAATTTGCTGCTCAGATCTACCACAGTCAATGATAGCTGGGGATGCCTGAAGGAAGTCCCATCCGAGGATGACATTGTGACTACATTCTGCTAACACGAGAAATTCAAATGGCTGGGTCCTTATGGTGGTTATTCTTGCGACACAAGTTTCTGCTGGCTGGATGTACTTTCCATTCGTCACCTTCACCACACTTGCCCCAGTATCACAGAACATAGTCTTCTTTAGTGTGCGGCGGTAATTATCCGACAATACAGAGAAAGACGCTCCTGAGTCAATAAGTGCCCGGACAGGTTGTAGATCGATTATGGCGTCGATGACATTTCCCGACATCTTAGCGACTGTCGTCCATGGAGGATTTTCATCTGCGGCGGCCTCACCTCCGTAGATGGTCGCCTCGCTTAGTTTTCCTGAGTGCGGCGGCTAGGGGAGCGGCTGGTACCTCTGTAGGTGACGGTGAAAAGCTGCGGCTCGTCGGGGAGCGATCTCGTCTAGGGTACGGCGATGAGCTTCTTCCCATAGGTCGACTGAACTCATCAGCAGGTGATTGCCTGGGATAGAACTGCTCTGATGGCCACACAGTGGAAACACAGTGGTGTGTTGTCTTCTGTCCTCCAGACATCTGTTCTTCTGTGGGGCGTGATTGTTGCTGAGGAAGTTGGTTGCGGCCGCGTCGGCCGGTTCATAGGGTGCCGTTTGGCGGCTGCAGCGTATGTCATAGCAGGGCGACGCCAATCTTCACGTCTGGTGCGATTGGCCAGACAGGAGCTAATGTCTGAAATACCTCTTCCTCAGCGGAGTCGGCTCCCTCATGACTTACATGTCCTACATCCATGGCCATAAACTGCGTCCAACTCTCCTTTGTTACATCTCTTCAATACGTTGGCACCACTTGATGAACTCTTCTGTCGTCGCGACGTCTTTTATCAGAAGTGCTTGGTACATGTCTTCTATACCCTTCCTAAGGTGCGTGATTTTGTCGGCCTCAGTCATGTTCGGACTGGCAGTGTTGCAAAGGGCTAAAACCTTCTGTATGTAAGATTGTGTCGGCTCACCACGTCGTTGGGCCCGGTTCTTCAGTTGTTCTTCCGCCGAGCGGATTTGTCGCTGTCGGTCTCCAAACGTCTTCTTAAGTTCCGCCTGGAACGTTTCCCAGTCATTCAGTTTGTCTTCGTTGTTCTCGAACTATTGCTGGGCAGTTCCGTCCAGGTAGAAATAAAGCACATTGTATGATCCCACCTGTTGTACTTGGCGACTCGGTCGAATCTTTTTAGCCATTAATTGGGATTGTGTCCAGCGTCTCCTGAGAACACCGACGGGTGTCTGATGTTCAGCTGGCCTACCGTTGATTTCGTGTCCATGGTTCTTTTGACGATACGGACTTTCGGAAGGATGTACTCGATATATCCCTTGTATTCCTCTTCTAGTCCGTGTAAGCGACGGCTTCTACGTTGCCTAATCGGAGCCACGATGATGCAGCTGTTGCACAGGGTACGCGGCGCCTCCATCAAACAATGTCGCGTTGAAATGGGAGTAGGCTTGACTTCGAAGGCAACTGAACACAGCACTTATACCGAAAGCACGTTTATTACGAACTTAACATACACGCAGCACTGACTGTCTCTCAGGCAGAGTGCTCTACTATTTATACACAGACAGAATTTACCAGAAATTAGAAGAACAGTTAACATAAGAAACAAGTATAATTTACAAGTGGACATAAGAAGGATGTAGAATCTTCTGGAATTGTTACTTATAAAAAAAAAAATTTTTTTGCCGGTAGGCGGGATTGAACCGGCGACTTTCTGCACCGCAGTCCGTGACGCTATTCCCTGCGCCACGCGGACTGTCGATATTTGCGGTCTCTTGCGGCGATATAGTTGTAAAAGAAAATAACTTATTTGAATTGTATACATGAAACTTAAACAAACAAATGTAAATAACAAACTGATATAAATATTTTAAAAAAAGACAACAAGAACAATAATAATAATTGTAATAATAATAATACCCAAACTGGTATGTCTTTGTGTAGGTTGCATTTGCCCCACACGAAGCCGGAGGGGCTTCCATTCATGTATCCATTCAATATAAGTTTTTGTGATGCAAGTTGTTGTAAAAACATATTACTTAAATTTAAAATCATCCCCTCTCTTTGGCTTTTATTTAAATGAATCCCTCCACGTCATATACTTATTTTCTACTGTGTTCAGCTCCTTGACGTCCGCAATAGTTTAATGTTCAGACCTCATTACAATCGCTTCGAATTGTCTGCAAAATTTCAATCAATCCATCATCCTTATACTATACTTTGCTTGAATTTAGAACCTGCAGTCATTTCTTTTATAATTTCACGAAGTCCGATCATTTTTTTAAATTATTCTATCATTACCAGTAACGTCATATTCCACCCACGGTCACACAACAATGAAAAGCGAAGTGAACAGTCTGAACATTGATCCACTACGGAAAGTATCTCCAACGTTCACATATTAAAAAAAAGTTATTATTTCCAGCTTCTACAATAGGAAGCGCAGGATCCAGCTAGATGCTTTCCATAAGTCATATAACGTGCTGTTGCTTGTATGGTGCCTGACTTTAGTATGCAACCCGTGGTTTATTTGCTTTAACGTATTTCAAATTCAAACATACGGTATCATCAATTCCTTGTCCAAAAAATATAATCACGTAATCTACTTTTAACAATTATGGCATCATACGAAGCAAGGGCAACGTTATAGTATGATCTAGTCTTTGTGTCTGAATGGCTATTGTTTTAATATTTCACACCGCGAAAGCGTCTGTGAATGTACACAATAGTGCTGTGAGGAGTGTCTTTGTCACTCAGTAAAATTCAATCACTTCTGCTCATACACTCTTTGGTCAACAATTATATAAGAATTGTTCGAACACAGCCGCGCGTAAGTCCATGCTAAATACGTGACACTTTGCTACCGGTAGGTAGTCCTTCCACTAAAGGTCTGTCACTAATATCTGCACTACACGTATAGTTCACTATGTACTACAAAACACTAGTACGTCTTGTAAGTAACATAGTTTTTAAGGTTCGAATTTGGTTACGTACGGAGTCGCAAATTTGCGTCCTTCACACGGTATTACTTTATACTGAATCTCAGTTCATTTTCATTATCTTGGTCGGGTACACGTCGCACGGATAGCGTGTATTGAGCACCAATTAATGATTTGTCCTTCCTTTTTTTTAAGGACTACTAGTCCTTGACAGTGCACAATTATGCATTGAAGCCTGTTTACATTGTACATTCACTAGCCGACAGTTTCTTTACAATAAAGATCACATATAGATGAAATCATTTAATTAAGAATTTCTTTTTATGAATTTGCCTGCGTTCATGTAAGAAAGGTTTTGAGAGTGGCGTGAATAATATCTTTTTACAAGTTCTCTCTATTTACTACAGTTAGTATTTCGAGAATATTAGTGAGCTTTCGCAAAAATCTGGGATTAAATCTCACATATCGGGACTTAACTTTGACATTTTAAGCATTCGATGTATGCATAATTTGCATTCTAATTAAAATTATGCAAAATAGGTCTTAATCAGGTTCCAGCTCAGGTCTTTTAAAAAATTAATATTTCTGTCTCATTAAGTTTGATTCAAATCATATTTTTATACACAGAATATATATTTGCTGATTATTAAAGAAAATATTCTCGCGACCCCTCTTGCAAATGAAAATATTTTAGCAACCCCCTCCCCCCGGCCCTTACGAACCTTAGCAAAACTATATTATCTCAAAGGTAACAAATACAATCACCTATATTTCGCTTCAGCTTTAAAATATTTGACGTACTTTTTCGGTTTTTCTTTCGGAATGGAACATCTTATCCAGTTGCGATTTTTAACGCAAAATGCAGAAGCTTGTTAAGAAAGGTTCCACTGTGCAGACAACTGGTAAAGAAAAATACACCTTCTTCAGCTTGTTAATCCAAGATCGACAGTAAAATTGTTGTCTTCCCTTAACTGGTTTCAATAATTTATATCATCATCTTCAAAAAGGTTTAAATATCTTCGGAGGACAAGTAAAATAAAGGGGTTTTCAACGACATATAAAATGAGTAAAAATGCAAGGTCAAAATGTTAAAATATACGTCACCAAAATGGAGCTCATCTCCGATTACAAGATAAAATATGGGTGTTTTGAGTCTGTCTGATATTTAGCGAAACAGTCATATTGTATCTTTTAATCTGATATGATGACCCATTTTGGTGACGTATATTTTAATATTTTGACCACGCATTTTACCCATTTCACATTTCGACGAGAAACCTTTTATTTTACTTGTTCTTGTAAGTGAAGATGTTTAAAAGCATTATACATCACTGGAACCGGTTAACAGAAATAAATATATTTTATTGGCGATCTTGACTTAACAGCCTGAAAAAAGTATATTTTTATTAATATTATAAATGGATCAGTGTCCAAAGGCATAACATGCCAGGTAACTGTAATTGGTAAATAAGTAGAGCTTTGTTTTCGAATTTTTCAGAATTACTTGTTCTATCTTTTACTTTGACCTACACATTGATTTTTGAAAACAGTTTTCACATTTAGTGCTTATCCATCATTAATATACAAAGTATTATGAGACAATATATGATCTACTCAATTCATAATGAACGTTACACAAGGAACTCTGAAAAACACTGGGCTAATCTTTGCTCTTTCTTTCCTCGTGTAAACAGATTCCTCTGAGCAGGGTTAATACAGTATTCCTAGCGTATCTATAAAACTCATAAATGTCTAACAGATATCTTGTTCAGTTGCGACTACTTATGTCAATAGTGAAGGAAATTATTTAATTTTTTGCCCAGTAGAAGACGAGAATGTAAGGAATATAGGCGTAGTAGATACCTCATTTTCATAAATCATTCTCTGCAATATGATTCTATAGTGAAATTTATGTTGGAATTAATGTAATTAAAAAAATTAGAATTTGAGATAATTCTCTTTCTTGTGAAGTATTACACATGACCACTAAAAGAAATCCGGTGGACTTCAATTACACGTTAAATGAGTCAAGTATTAAAGTCATAAATTCTACCAAATACCTAGGAGTTACAATTACGAACAACTTAGACTGGAGAGAACACAGAAAATATTGTGGGGAAGGTGAACCAAAGATTACGTTCCATTGGCAGATCGCTTCGAAGATGGAACAGCTCCACCAACGGGACTGCCTACATCACACTTGTGCGTTCTCTAGGATTGCTGTTACCTAGTGTGGGCCACTCACCAGATGAGACTAACGGAAGACATTCAGAAGGTTCAGAGTAGGGCAGCTCGTTATGTTTTATGACGTTACAGGGGGGAAAGCGTTACGGAAATGTTGCACGATTTGAGATGGAAATCATTATTCGTTGTGGCGAGATCTATTTGCGAAATTTCCGACTTTTCTTCTGAATGAGAAATTATTTTGCTAGCACTCACCTTAGAGGCCGTCAAACGCGGCCTGGTTCCCGCTTGTTCCCGCCAGAGGGAGCGGCTAGCGAGACCGCCGTACCCGGGAGCCGGCCGTGCCGATAATGCAGTCTCGGGAGCGAGAAGACTCGGTACTCCCGGCTGGCATGTGGAACAGCCGACAGCAGTGCGCATGCGCACGGCCAGCCCCCTCAAGACGCCGTTAATGATTGCGCCCGTTCGGCACACGTCTACGACGGTGCGTTCACACTGCCGGCCGAGCCGAGCCGAGCGGGGATGTGCCAAGACGAAACAGAGGGGGAAAACAACTTTTTCGATTTTCAAGTTGTAATTAATTTTGACGGTATATATCGCATCGTTTTATAAACTTATTTTTTCCTTACAAGCTTTGCCTTTCCTGTGAAAAATAAAAAGTCTACTTTTCATACCGCACGAGTTTTCAGTTTCGTAAAGCTCGTCACTCGATTTTGATGAAAGTATTCGGTTAAAAAATCTCAGTTTTGGACACAGGGTAGTACGACATCTTAGCTTTCCAATAAAACATTCACATTTTCGAAATTCGTAACAATCGTTTTCAAATGATGCTTTTTGTCACTTGATTTACAAATCTTGTATTGAAAAAGTTCGATAACGGGCAGCTTACTGTACTATGTACATTATAGCGAGTGAAATTGAGCTAAAAGAACAGAGAAGTTTTTGAAATGGTTATCGCACTGATATCTACCTCCTTTCACAAGTAATTGCGAGTTATCTGAGCGGCATCATGCCGCGTCCGCAAACCTACGAACTCGGCGTGTGTTGAGCGTGGCGTAAAGCAATGCAATGCCGGAAAAATTATTTACTGGCCTCGTATGTTGGTCCCTCGTGATGTGTTAATAATTCATAGCCAGAAAATAGCTATACCCTAATTTTTATTGGGTGGCAACCAATTACAATGGACAATGATCTGCTATGGTTTTATGTAGGGTAATACTTCACTAAAGAGGTATACAAGTAATTTGTTGTCCACATTGTACAATTAATGGAATACATATTTCGGTGTTTCAAACTACAAGAGAAGAAACAATGTAAACTGCGAATTTGCAGTTGATGGACTGAAATAAATTTTCTGAAATTCTACTCAATGACTTTCTAGTTGAGGATAATAAACGGAAGAAACCCAAAAATATACTTACATTTATTGATGCATCTACACCTAAGATTACACTATTTAGCCTTCTTTTAAGCCGGCCGCGGTGGCTGAGGGGACTGCGACGCGCCAGTCAGTCTGCACGGCCGCTACGGTCGGGAGTTCGAATCCCTCCCTCGGGCATGGATATTTGTGTCGTCTTTAGTATAAGGTAGTTCATAAGTAGTTTGTAAGTTTAGGGACCCCACTGTTAAGCCCCTTAAGATTAACAAACATTTGAACCTTCTCTTAATTTTCGCTTTTGTAACTCCCAGAAAATGTTCTACCTCAAGGTGAAACAATTTATATGCAGTGTCTCACATAAAAGCGCTGTCCCTCACACCGAGACTAAAGTAGGAGTAAGTAACAGTAAAATTAAAGACATTTAGTTACCTCCTGGTAAGGAATGCTGCAACTTATATCCATGGGGGTACGTCAGGTGTGCCAGATTTATGTGGTACACGCTGTACATGTTTCAGCTCATCTCCACTTTCAAAGAACTCTAAACGGTTCTCAGAATTTTTATTTATTATGTTAGGAAGCTGTCTGATGGGAACTGCTTTTGTATGAACATTTCCTGATTCTCACAATTTTCCTTGTCTCCATGGTACTTTCATATCTATTTTTATACTTTAAATGAAAGGAAAACGCGCAGATTTAGTTTAGGCTCAGACACTGCAGATCAGTAGAGGATGAGAAGCAGGTGTCATTTGTTTCATGTTGTGATTTGTTTTTTCGTTCTTAGTGGGCTTGTGGCCAGCAACAAGTCCACTGTCACTGGAAGATCGAAGGAAACACGGGTGTGACCAGTACTTGTTCACTGCCATCTACTTTGAGCCAGCTAACTGTTAATTGATATTGTAATTTTATTACTATTGTTTGCACACTGTAGTGACTCATAGAATTATAAACATATTAGAAATATATGGTATGGATCCATTCCATTAATTTCGACTAACATTTAGGAAAGTTTTTCCTTATGTGAAAAACTAAACATTTCTTAATTTTTTAAATTCATATTACATTATTAATAGTAATAGAAGAAAAATAAACATATTATCATAAGTATAATTGAAAAAATCATGCAGAGGAGCTTCTGCTGAAAGCAGGCTGGAGACTTGTGATACTTGTGCTGCAGAAGCAACATCATACCGCAATCGGTTCGTGCCGGCGCCGGCTCGCGCCGGGAATATTAAAGCTATCGAATGTTAAAGGAAGGAAATACTCTCCTAAAGGTTAGTCTATATGGATGGAATGAGTGCATTACCACCTATTTCTTATGTTCATAAAATTCGACGGTTCACTACAGTGTGAGAACAATAGTAATAAAACTAGGCGACCTGTGCAAATACTTTGCAGCATTAGTGGCCATTCATGTGAAATGGAAATAACTAAAATTAAATATTTATCATTTAAAAATATTTATTATAGATAGTAACAGTATACAGAATATTATATAAGCTTGTGTTTTCTTAAATTCATATCAAAAAACTTATTTAAAATAAATTATAATTATAAAATAGATTATTTTAATATATAAGAAAGATGAGGACGTGTGCGAATACTTCGCACCGTTAGTGGAAGGACATGGAAGTAAAGTTGAATGTTCACACATAGCTTTCTTCAGAATCAATCCGTGCAAGTGTTTAAAAGCACAAATGAAAGATCTTGATCCGTTGAGCATTGTTAGGTCAAAGAGAACTGTGTACTTTATTTAGAACCAAAGATATCCTAAAACAAACCGATTAAAATATTCAATGCAAGGACAGAAGGATCCCGCGTTTGAATGAAAGTAAAGGAAGGAGAGACTTAAGTTAATAATGATACTTGATGACCAATCTGCGAATAAATACCTTTCATTTAAAGCGAAAATGAAGGAAATGGGTCGGATAGAACAGCCTGACAGAATGACTTTAGTTTAAAGCCAGGACATCTCCATAAGAAATATACAGAAGAAAATCTCGTTTGAGTGTAGAAAAAGTGGATGAATACCTTTAGTTTTACACAAAAATGAAGGAAATCAGCTGGGTAGTTTAGTCTGTCCGACTGACTTTAGTTTTAGTAGATTCTTTTAATATATAATGTAATAAAATCAATGAACTGTTAGCTGGATTCTTGAAGTGGCCAGCCATCGATCTTCTGCATACAGTGGGTTGGGATTCCTTATAACTGGGACAAGCTCTCCCCTTCCCTCGGAAAAAAGAAGTTAGAAAAAGTGACAGACGCGTCTCATCCTTTACTGACCTGTCCTGCAGTGTCTGAGGCTAAAGTAAACCAGCGTATGTTGAAAATTCGAAAGTACCATCTTGCAGACAGAGAAAATTGTCTTCAAATGATACACCAAAATGTTCGTAGAAACGTTGTTCGTCTCAGACAGGTTACTAAAAGCAACTCAGCTCATTGTTACTTTCATCTCAGACGTGAAAGTACCGAATTTATGTCGGACACTCTGTATACAATTATTTTCAACCTGTGGGAACACATTTTCCGAAAGCTACAAAATCGAGAAGGTATATATTGTGTCTTAGGAGTAGATGCATCAATAAATATAAATATCTTTTGACTTTATCGTTCATCTGCAACTAGAAAGCTATTAACTATAATGTCACAATTTTATTTCAGTCCATTAAGAGCAAAGACGCAGTTTACATTACTTTGTTCTTCTCTTCTAGTTCCAAACACGAAATATAAATTCCATGAATTGTATTGTGTGGAAAAAACCAGATGTATGCCTCTCAAAGTCAAGTATGATCTGCTGTAAAACCGTAGCAGATTGTTGTCCATTGTAATCAGTTGCCACCCAAGAAAAATTAGTTCATTATTGTTCTCTGATTATGGATCTTTAACACATCACGAGGTACCGACAAACGTAGCCAGCAATTCAGATTTTTCGGCACTGCAGTGCTTCACGCTACGCTCAACACAGGCTGAGTTCGTAGACTTGTGATCGCGGCCCGAGGGCGCTCAGATAACTCGCAATTACTTGTGAAAGGAGGTAGATATCAGTGCGATTACAATTTCAAAAACTTTTTTGTTCTTTTAGCTCCATTTCACTCGCTGTGATATATGGTCTAAAAATCATAGAACAGTAACCTGCCCGCTATCTAACTTTTTCAATACACGATTTGTAAATCAAGTGCATATACTTGAGAAACAGCGTCATTTGAAAACGACTGTTAGGAATTACGAAAAGGTGAATGTCTTATACGAAAGCTAAGATGTTTCACTATAATGTGTCCAAAAATCAGATTTTTTAAATGTATACTTTCATCAAAATCGAGTGAGGAACGTTACGAAACTAAAATCTCGTGCGGAATGAAAATTAGCCTTTTTATTTTTTCACAGGCAAGACAAAGCTAGTAAGGAAAAACTAATTTCATAAAACGATGTAGCGTGATCGTGTATACCATCAACAATTTTTACAACGTGAAAATCGAAAAAGTGTATTTTCACCCTTTTTTTGTCTCGGGTAAGTCCGGCGCGTTGTGTGAACACGCAGCCGGCGGCGTGCGCCGACTACGCTGAGGCGGCTCAGCCAAGCTCAGCTCGTCCCGGCGGGTGCGACGTGAACCCGGGAGTATCGTGACTCGTCCTGCCCGAAACGGCTCGCTCTCGCAAGTGTGACGTCATCGCTCCCCCTCTACCATCTCTTTACCAGCCGACAGCTTCGAGAGCGAGGCGCGAGCGCTGCGGGAACCGAGCGGGAGTGGCGGCCGTTTTGACCGGCTCTAACTCACCTACACAGGGAGACATGACCATCCTAATAAAATAAGAGAAATCAGATCGAAAATGTTAGTAGTTAGTAGTAGTAGTTAGTAGTTAATGAACCGTCTGCCAGGCACTTAAATGTGATTTACAGAGTATCTACATAGATGTAGATACGTATTGTGAAGCTGTGTGCTTCTGAAAGCTGTTTCTCGTCTGCTGCAGACTTCCAGCAGAACCAGTCGCAGCCCTGCTACCCAGTTGTCACCATGAGGACTTTCTGCGCTCTCCTCATCCTCAGCGTCATCGCCTTCAGCTGCGCCACTGCAGTTGAAGAGGTGAGTATCTGACCAGTGGCGCAGTCAGGATTTTTTTATTTTGGAGGGAGGGCAATTTTTCAAAAATAAAGGCCATTCAATTTATTAATCTGTGACTTATGATTACACTTTTCATAATTTAACCAATTATACTACTAAAACAATTGCACAAGAAATAAAATGAGTAGACTCGCATAAATTTGAAAGTGGAAGAGGAGCGATGTGGTTGAAAAGGAGTGTCTATAATCATCTCATAAAATAAGCAGCTTCCGTGTTACTATCCAAAGAGAAAGGTGTTTGCCATTTAATTAACATGAGACTCTATATGTAAAAACTGAACTAAAGTAACACTGTTGTCTTCATACGATTCCAATTGGTGGCGCCGCTGACCTGCTAAGCAGCGGGTTGACGCGTACGAGCAATAGGCTCGTAACTTCAGCACAGCAGTAACAATAACTAGAGGCACCATCAAACCTGGTCGCGGCGGCATTAAAACCGCTCACAGTAATAGCAGCATACGCTCTCAGTGGCAGCATCAAGTTGGAGACCCCCAAATAAGAAATCTTATTGAGGTGTTGGATGGGAGGCTTCAGTCCAATTATATCACCCCCCCCCCCCACTCCCCACTTCCGTGTGACGACGCCACCGTGTCTGCCGGAACTTGGCAATACTCCAGTGAGGTTACTGCATGTAATGTTTCGTGCCTGACAGCTAGAACCTTGTGATGGAAGAGCCTTAGGGCAGTTTATGCCTTGTCTCCAGACATAAACTGCCACCCACCCAGGGTTAATCTTCAAGCTCTTCATATCATCTTCTGGGTTGTGGGGGAGGGGGTGTCTTACTCTTACATCCTTTCTGGATGGAAACGATTCAGTGATATTATTGCAACAACTGTAGATAAATTTCCAAGGAAACAAATTTATAATTTTAATGTTATTGTAACATAATCACATTCATAAACAATGTGGGACGTGAAAGTGGTAGGATAACTCCTCTACGGGCACTCACGCTTGTATCTTTGTCGATGGTGTATCTTCAGGATACTGAGGAAAAACCTACAATGTTACATCTATTCTCTCCACATTCAATAACGTATTTGTTCTCCTGTGTTGGCCTAGATACCATTATAAACTGTCTAGTTGGATAAACGTTTCTTAGGTTAGATTTTGCTCCATACTCCTGTAGTGAGAAGAGCTCAATATGTAGAATAAGCCATAAAACAAGAATATATAATATACACTACAAAGCTAAGAGATATATAGTGTGATAGTGACTGTAAGTGCGAGAACCCATAAAATATGAAAGCTGTTTTCATATGACAGATAGATACACTAAAGTACATACAATAATTCTTAGGTTACTATAGTCACATCAAGCCCAAAGAAGTTTACAATTTCAATTTTTAATCATCATGTGCGCTGAAGGTGTGAGAAAGTCACATTATTAGTATTCTGGTATTATTATACGTCTCTCATCTACTAAGATCTTTGTCGGTGATACAGGAGTTAATGAGAATAAATCATTTACGATGATCGTTAATAGCTGAAGGTGAGTTGTTATAACTGCGTGTTCCTTAGTATTGGACACATTTCTAAGCCAAGGGCCAGTTTAGTTCTGATATTTTCCTTCATCGCTTCAGGAAACTGTCGATTCTCTTCCCAACCTCAGCAAAATTCAATCTGAGGGTTGCTGCTTAACAAATGACCACAGTATTTCTTCCTAATTTTTATGACGTCTGCGATCTTACCAATATGACAGATTTTTCCTTCAATCTTTTTTTTTCCGGCAAAGGTCTATTTCCACTTTCTTCATTACGTTTTTGTGCTGTGAATAAAATGTTAAAGCCGGGAACCGCACGATAGCCAAAACTACGCACCTTTATTTACATATATTTTCAGGTTTACTTATTGATTGAAATTTATCTTTCCTGTGTGCACTTTAATAGAGTCCCTTTTTCTTGATACTGCATCTTCAGGCTACTGAATGGAACCAATCATATCAGTGTTCAGTGTGGTTGGTTGGTTCCAGGAGTCAGTGGTGCGGGAGCGGCGCTTCGTGCTGCTTCAAAAGAAGGTGCGAGGGAAGATCCGCGTGAACCAAGGGTGGCAACGTGGAGAGAATCGTCAAAAGAATGTTGTTAATATAAATGTTCACAACGTAGTGGGCGCGCCGCAAGGTAGCGCGCCGCAAGATACCGCGAACACCGAAACCACCCAGGCTGGTTAAGGGTCTGACGACCTCTGCCACCCGTGAACTTCTGCTTATGAATTGGAGCTCAGCATTTCACTCCATTTCATGTTCCATCTCTAATGACCACAGTGTCAGTGGGATGTAAAACCCAATCTTCCTTTCATTTCATGTTGAGCAGTGTGCCATTTTGATATTCATGTAACTAAATATTTAGATAAATATATTTGAATAACGAGTAATTCGACTGTGTAATTTATGTGTACATTTTACCTTTCCTGTTGTATGAATAACACACCCCCAATCATAATTTTTATTAGAGAACTGGTGTTAACTTGTGTGATATTACAGATACTGGGGGAACCTGCTTTCTTTCTTGTGAATGGCGGGTTTTGTCAGGCTGCTGGGTTCCCCAGCTGGCCGGCTAACAACTTGGACATAGTGAATAGAATACAGGTAGTAAGGGATATCCTAATCTGCTTGGAAACAGGTAACGGCGGCCTTGGATGAGCGAGGGCGGCTAACCCACATTGCAACTAAAATACCATATAGCCACACAAATTACTCTAAAAATTCCTATAAAATAAAGGAATGATTATACGGCAAATATAATTATATGACTTCATTCAGGAGCCTTGGGAGAATCAAACTCCGTAATTTCAATTTCAATATTCCTTACAGATAAAAAACCAATAAATTGCAGTACTATAATAATACTATTATAAGACTTATATTTACAATTATTGATACTTAGGGTTTATCAGAAACAGTTTAAGAAACACATGGGTAGCATTGCACCACGCTACCTATCTTAAATGACGCACCACATTATTTCCGTATTCTTTCAATAAACTTCTTTTTTACTTTCTTCTTCTGTTTTTCGTTGATGTAGTAATATTCTTGTGTCAGAACATAGATTTCATTACAGAAACAGTAAACATGAACCCAGCAAAGCGCATTACATTTATATATGTGTTTTATTATATTTAATATTATTGTTAGAAACGTTCGTTTTATTTTGTAAACTGCCTCTTACATATTTCATGGCCTACTACAAATAGTAGATATGCAGCCGATAATTTATACATATTTGTATAAATTGTATAAATTTATAAATTGTAATTTATACATATATGTATTTGTGGACAAGAACTGAATATATTTCCATAAAAAGCCATGAGAAATTAAATATTAATTCCTTAACTATATTTCGACGGTGGCAGTATATTTGAACAGTGAGACGCCACGCTTAATAGATACCTGAGCAAAGAGCTTCAGTCTCAACCGTTTTCAGTATTGTTAAATATATATTTGTTTGTTAAATGTAAACAACATTTGTAGGTAGGTGGTCAAAGCATTTAATTCTTTGATATTCAAATATATAATATTTTGAAGGGAATTTGTATTTTAAAGATGATGCGTTAGGATGCGCGGAAGGATACAATTTTGGAAGCAGGAAGAGAATGCTTTTGACCGCCTGAGAAGGGACTCGTAACTTGGATGCATTGGTGAAAGGTTGTGATGATGGGTGCTCTAAAGCCGCGTTACGAACTTGTGATATGAAGAGTTAGGCGTGTGTGGACTTAGTAAAATTACGGAACTGTGACTGCAGAACTTAGTTTCTGGTTGAACTATGGACGCTAGTAGGGCAGTGGCACTGTCATAATTCAGCAATCTTGTACTCGAGTAATGACAAACTATGTTTTATAACAAATACTGTAATTCATTTGGAACTGCAATGTTCAATGGACTTCATTAATTTACTTGTGATAATTGGGAACATTTACTCTCGAGTGCGTGAAATACTTATTGTGCCTCTCATGAACATTAGTTGGAGAAATATTCAGTTATTTACGGACGTATAAAGTAGGATCACCTCCGCATTTTCATGTCCAAAAAGGAGTAATAAATTCCTTTATCATAGAATTCATTTTGTTGGTTATTTAGAGCTTTAATTTATGTTTGTTTAAAAATATTTTCGCATTTAAATCTGCAGATTGATATACTGGCTAAACTACAGATTAATTATTAAACAGTTTCAGTCACTCTTTAGGCCATAGAAGCTGACATACGTAACTCATCCTATGAACAGAAATGACGAGCCATAAACGTTTTACTAACCTGAGCTATGTATTGCCCAATTCTTATTGGTGAGTATCGATAGGAAGGTCGTACTAGTATAGGCCATCCTCTGTTCATAATCGATCATTAAAAATTAAAACTAGCTGTATGTCACATATAAGACCAAGAAAATAAAAATGGAATCAAGTCGTTAGCCTTAAAACTGGTTCCAGCTAATTATCAATATTGGACAACCGTTTTCTAAAGTACTATTTGTCAGTGTTTTTTATTCTTGTTTGCTAGATTCTTGGTATTGAGCAATTTCCCTTGCTGAGTATTGAAAAGTTATAAAAATATGCAGATGTAACAGATATTTACTCACAAAATATCATTTCTAGAACATAATGTTTCCAATGAAAATCTTTGCAGCTACTCGGATTCTAGTTACTCTTCTCTGTCTTGGACTGTCAAAGTGTTTGGTGCAACAGATCCAATTTAGTAAATACTGCTAAAAACCCAGAGTCCATAAGGAATACAGTTCTTAAGTGTAGAAGTGCTTTAAACGTCTGTTGGCCTTACAAATGATGTAATATGCTAAATATGTTATTTTAAACTTACAATGAAATGTTTTACATTTGTTTTCAAGCTATGTCAGGCGACAATTCTAATTTATTTCCTTACATCCTGTTTTCGAAAATTTTAGTGTTAAGTACGTCTCTTGTTGATTAATATGGTAACTTACATGTGATTGTAATCAACAACTGTAGTTACTAAATTTGCAGAAATAAATGCGTTTCACACACTAAATATATTAGAGGCTGCTGCCATACAGACACAATTAAAATGCCCGAGCGGACTGAGGCGCTCCAGTCACGGTCTGCATGGCCACTGCGGTCGGGGGTTCGAATCCCCCCTCAGGCATGGATATTTGTGCCGTCCTTAGTCTTAGCTAGTTCATAAGTAGTTTGTAAGCTTAGGGACTGATGACCTCGTAGTTAAGTCCCATAAGTTCTACAAACATTTGAACAATTAAATTAAAATGCGTTGCGTCATGTTGAAGCTATTTTGAAAGAAAGCCAGCAGACACGGGGAAAAACAGACCGTGCAAAAGTGGAATGAGACTTGTTAGGAGGTGGACCTGGGACTAATGGGTGATTTTACGACCCTACCCACTCAAAAAAATGTGTTGTCTGTGACTCACACTGCAGCCTAGTCACCATAATTCCTAAAAACTGACACCTGCGTCTGGCGTTCATTTTTCTTAGAATTGCATTGGCTCTTAGCGTGTATCATAGAGGCATAAGACAGATTTTGTCATTGGCGGACAGCAATACAAGAATACCAGCAAGCCGTTACTACTGCACTTCTCTTTCGCTGTTGAAGCAAAGTACGTGTTAACAGCGAATTTGGGGGAAATACCACCAGAAATACACACTGGTCATTAAAATTGGTACCAAAATTAAAAAAGCAGATGATAAACGGGCATTCATTGGATAAACATATTGTTGCGTTGAAATGGAAGCAGGCTTGACTTCGAAGGCAACTGAACACAGCACTTATACTGAAAGCACTTTTATTACGAACTTAACATACACGAATCACTGACTGTCTCTCAGGCACACTGCTCTGCTATTTATACACAGACAGAATTTATCAGAAATTAGAACAACAGTTAACATAAGAAACAAGTAGAATTTACAAGTGAACATAAGAAACATGTAGAACATTCTGGAATTTTTAATTATAAAGAAATAAATTTTTGTCACTGGGCGGGTTTGTACCGGTGACCTTCAGCACCGCAGTCTGTGACGCTATCCCTTGCGCCACGCCGGCAGTCGGCAGTCCTGTTCTCCCGCGGCCGTGTCATGGGTCCTCTCTATGACAGTTCAAGAGAATCCTTCTCCGCGATTACCGACAATAGACGTTCCTGTCGTGGCTTCATGAGGAACATTACCGTCCTTAGAGTCCTTGAACAAGAAGCCATTGTCGTCTACCTGCTCTTCAGGATCGTAGTAAGGCTTCATGCGCAGGAAGTGAACAATGTTTTTTCGTTTTTGTTTTTTCGACGACGGCTCATAATCCTCAACTTCATATGACACGATACGGACCAATGTATCATTTCAATAACTTTTCTGACAGTCCAACTTTCCGTACAGGGGCAAAAATCCATACCAGATCTCCTAGGCTGTACACAACAGGTCGGTGCTTGTCGATATACCGTTGACGGTCCATCTCTTAAGGCGTTCAGTGTCCGTATGTGAGCCAGCTGTCTTGCTTCTTCGACCCTGGTGATGAGCTGTTTAACATAGTCATCCTGAGTGTCGTCCGGTTGGACGTGAACAGCGTATCCATTGTCGTCTCAGCTTCACGGCCATGGAACAGGAAAAATGGAGTGAAGCCTGTGGTGTCTTGTCTTGAGTCATCCTGAGTGTCATCCGGTTGGACGGGAACAGCGTATCCATTGTTGTCTCAGCTTCACGGCCATGGAACAGGAGAAATGGAGAGAAGCCTATGGTGTCTTGTCTTGCGGTATTGTAAGCAAATGTCACGACTGACAGAATTGTATCCCAATCCTTCTGCTCAACATCGACGTACATCGACAGCATGTCGGCTAACGTCTTGTTAAAACGTTCCGTAAGTCCCATTAGTCTGAGGATGGTATGCAGTTGTCATTCTGTGACAATGTCGCACCGTTACATTACCTCTGATACTAATTTTGACTGGTATACTTTTCTACATTCAGATACCATGACACGTAGTGCTCCATGCTTCAAAATAATGTCTTCTACAAGGAATTTTGTGATCTCTGGAGCTTCTGCAGTCGGCACAGGTTTGGTGACAGCGTAGCGTGTGAGGTAGTCAGTGAAGAGTATTATCCAACGGTTACCGGTTGTCGACTTCGGGAACCTCCCTAAAAGATCGATCCCAACTCAGTGGAACGTAACTGCTGCCGGCGGAATCGGTACGAGATGCCCTGGAGGTAACTGCGGCACATGCTTCCGTCGCTCTTTACAGTTACTCACATAGTGCTTGAAAGATTGGTAGAGACCTTTCCAGGAATACCTGCGTCAGATTCTGTATAGGGTCTTTACGAATCCCAGATGACCGGATATTAGAGCATCGTGGAAATATTTGAGAATAGCTACCTGGAAATGAGCTGGAACAACCAGTAGCCATTTGGGGCCCAGTGGATCGTAGTTGCTCTTACACAAGGTTCCGTTTATAAGTTGGAACTCTCCATTGGTCGGTTTTTCTTTCTGCAAGGCTTCTATCGTTTTTAATAGTGCTTGATCTTTCCTCTGTTCAGCTGTAACGTCATCTAATTCAGTGAGGGCTGAAATTTCATTAATGCTGTTGTGTTCCACTAATGGATTCCTTGAAAGGCAGTCTGCATCCTTGTGCTTGCGCCCGTTCTTGAATACCACTGTGACATCGTACTCTTGGAGTCTTAGTGCCCATCTTGCTAGTCGACCTGATGGATCCTTCAAGCTAGTCAGCCAACACAAAGAATGGTTGTCTGTCACGACGGTGAATGGTTTGGTGAATAAATACGTCCGGAACTTGTTGATAACCTAGATAAACGCGAGGCATTCTTTTTCAGGTGTAGATTAGTTTATCTCTGACTTTGAGAGTAGTTTTGACGCATAGGCTATCACTTTTTGAGCACCTTCCTGAACTTGTACAAGCACTGCACCAATCCCATAACCACTGGCGTCTGTGAAGTTCCGTTTCTGCATACTCGTCGTACAAGGATAGCACTGGTACTGAAATTAGATCCTCCTTAAGTGCCCGGAAAGCTCTTTCTTTTGTCTCATCCCAGTAAAACTTAGCGTCTCTCTGCAGCAGTTCTTTTAATGGACGTGCCTTGTTACAAAATCCTTTTATGAAACGTCGGTAGTATGAGCACAGCCCGAGTAAACTTCTCACATCACGAATGTGCTGAGTAGTTGAAAATTCTGTGACTGCCCTTACTTTATCTAGATCAGGACGGACACCATCTCCGTTGACTAGGTGCCCCAGGATTTTTAGCTCCTTGGCGACGAAGAGGCACTTCTTTGGATTGAGGCGGAGACCTGCAGTCTGAACACTCTTCAACACAATTGACAGGTGACTCAGATGTTCTTCAAATGTTTTAGAGAAAACGACAATGTCATCTAAATAGCAGAGACACGTCGTCCACTTAAGGCGTCGATGCAAGTTGTCCATCATGCGTTCGAATGTGGCTGAAGCATTACATAATCCAAATGGCATTACTGTAAATTCATAGAGGCCGTCAGGTGTAATAAAAGCCGTGTTCTCCCTGTCAGCTTCGTCAACCTCGATTTGCCAGTAACCTGTCTGTATGTCCATAGTTGAGAATTATGTAGCTCCTTTCAAGCAGTCCAAGGTGTCATCAATGCGCGGCAATGGGTAGACATATTTCTTTGTGATTCTATTCAGCCGCCAATAGTCGACACAGAATCGCCATGTGCCCTCCTTCTTCTTTACGAGGACCACCGCAACATCTTCCCCACTTCCTTCCCGCTAAGGAAACGGCTACTCGGGTAGCAGAGTACTTGTGGAGTGCACATGTTTTTTTTTGGCTAGGTGCTAACTCTGATGAGAATATTTAACGAAGCGTGGAATGTATATCGGAAAGATAGATCGGATACAACTGGTGGAGGAGTGTTCATCGCTGTGGACAAAGATATTGTTTCTACTGAGATCGAAGTTGAAAGTAACTGTGAAGTTATCTGGGCACGTATAACAGGTCTACAAGAAGTAAACTTAATAGTTGGGTGTTTCTACCAGCCCCCAGTGCTGCTGTAACAGTTTTAGAATCATTCAAAGAAAGTAAACACCAGGTAGTGCATAGGTATCCGGGCCATGTAATATTAGTCGGAGCAGACTTCAGGCTTAAGAGTATAGATTGGGACCTCGCTAGTTACATTTCAGGCGGTACAGACAAGCAGTCTTGCGAGCTACTTTTGGACACATTCTCGGAAATGTGGTATAATAATAATGTTAGAAAGCTGCTGAGAAAACAAAGGCTGCTGCATTCTCGATTCAAAAAAGAACACGCAAATGATGACAGGCAAAAGTTAGTAGAGATTCGTGCGTCTATAAAAACATCGATGTGCGAAGCATACAATAATTATCTCAGCCATACCTTAGCAAAAGATCTTTCCGAGAACCCGAAAAAATTCTGGTCCTATGTAAAATCGATAAGCGGGTCAGAGCCCACTGTCCAGTCACTCGTTGATCATTTCGGGGCAGTAATAGAAGAAAGCAAACGGAAAGCTGAAGTTCTAAATTTAACCTTTAAGAAATCTTTCACGCAGAAAGACCGCACAAATGTTCCATCATTTGATCAACGTACTAATTCCGAAATGGGGGACATAGCAATAGGTATTTCCGGTGTAGAGAAGCAGCTGAGAGAGCTAAACACGAAAAAGTCTGCTGGTCCGGATGAAATACCAGTTCGATTTTACAAAGACTATTCTGCGGCATTGGCCCCCTACTTAGCTTGCATTTATTGTGAATCTTTAATTCAGCGCAAAGTTCCTAGTAATTGGAAAAAGTTAAGGTGACTCTCATTTATAAGAAAGGAAAGAGAACTGACCCACACAATTACAGGCCAATATCTTTGACATCAGTTCCATGTGAAACTCAGCTTGCTCTTTTCTCACATGACATCTTGCGAGCCATGGATGAAGGGCAACAGGCGGATTGTGTTTTTCTCGACTTCAAAAAGGCGTTCGTCGCCGTACCACACTGCAGACTGCTAACGCAGATAAGAGCTTATGGAGTAGGTTCACAGATTTGTGACTGGCTGGAAGACTTCCTAAGTAATAGAACGCAGTACGTTGTCCTCGACGGCGAGTGTTCATCAGAGACGATTGTATCGTCAGGCGTGCCCCACGGGAGTGTGATAGGACCGCTATTATTTTCGATCTATATAAATGATCTGATGGACAGAGTAAGTTGTAATTTGCGGCTGTTTGCTGATGATGCTGTGGTGTATGGGAGGGTGTCGTCTGTAACTGCCTGTAATAGCATACAGGATGACATAGAGAAAATTTCTAGTTGCTGCGAAGAATGGCAGCTAGCTCTCAATGTAGAAAAATGTAAGGTGATGCGCATGAGTAGGAAAAACAATCCCATAATGTTCGAATACAGCATTAGTAGAGAGCTTCTTGATGCTGTCGCGTCGTTCAAATATCTAGGCGTAACATTGCAGAGCGATATGAAATGGAACGCACAAGTAAGGACAGTTGTGAGTAAGGCGGACAGCCGACTTCGGTTTATTGGGAAAATTTTGGGAAGATGTACTTCACCTGTAAAGGAGACCGCGTATAAAACGCTTGTACGACCACGTCTTGAGTATTGCTCAAGTGTTTGGGACCCGCAGCAGATCAGTTTAAAGGAAGACATAGAGGCGGTTCAGAGGCGAGCAGCTAGATTTGTTACCAGCATGTTCGACCAATGCGCGAGTGTCACGGAAATGCTCCGGCAACTCAATTGGGGATCGCTGGAAGAAAGACGTCGTTCTTTTCGTGAATTTCTGTTAAGTAAATTTGGAGGGCCGGAATTTGAACCTGAATGTAGTACGATCTTGCTGCCGCCTACTTACATTTTGCGTGGTGATCACAAAGACAAGACAAGAGAAATTAGAACTCGCAAGGAGGCTGTTAAGGAGACATATAGGCATTCTTTGTTTCCTCGTTCAATTTGGGAGTGGAATAGGAAAGGATAGGCCTAGTAGTGGTACAGTGTACCCTCCACCACGCACCTTACGGTGAATTGCGGAGTATGTATGTAGATGTAGATGTAGAATTATCCGTCTTTCAGCTGGCGACACTCTATACGAACGGAGGCTAATTGGTGTTTGATCCCCAGTATTGATACGGTGCTTTATCGAGGGCCGTTTCGTCTGACTTTTCCCCTGCTGAGGTCTGAATGCACCCGAAAATTGACGTTGTATACCTAAGACCCGCTGGCGTTGTTTCTTGGTCAGTCCAGGCCCTATTGGCAGTTGCACGTTTGTTTCCTCCAGCGTGTTGTCTGTAGTAACGGGAGGGCATGGGTCTTAATTGATGACGTTGAGCTCACCGTCTTGGATTGGTTCAGCTGTCCCGATACACATTCCCTTGGGGATAAGTGGTGACTGCTCGGGACAATTTGTTATCCAAATCTCTCCTTGACCACCGGTAATGCTTATGATAGCCGCCGGTATGTAAATTTGTTTTGTGAGCCAGATAAACTTTTTACTATCAACAAGAAATTCACAGTTTAACCAGTCATATGTGCAACTCTTCTCATTGTCAACGGCGGTATCGTCACATTGTCAACGACGAATAACTTCCCAGAAAATTCTGTAATACGTGTATCCGGCGGAACAACTTATTCAATTTGCTGCTCAGATCTACCACAGTCAATGATAGCTGGGGATGCCTGAAGGAAGTCCCATCCGAGGATGATATTGTGACTACATCCTGCGAACACGAGAAATTCAAATGGCTGGGTCCTTATGGTGGTTATTCTTGCGACACAAGTTTCTGCTGGCTGGATGTACTTTCCATTCGTGACCTTCACCACACTTGCCCCAGTATCACAGAACATAGTCTTCTTTAGTGTGCGGCGGTAATTATCCGACAATACAGAGAAAGACGCTCCTGAGTCAATAAGTGCCCGGACAGGTTGTAGGTCGATTATGGCGTCGATGACATTTCCCGACATCTTAGCGACTGTCGTCCATGGAGGATTTTCATCTGCGGCGGCCTCACCTCCGTAGATGGTCGCCTCGCTTAGTTTTCCAGAGTGTGGCGGCTAGGGGAGCGGCTGGTACCTCTGTACGGCGACGGTGAAAAGCTGCGGCTCGTCGGGGAGCGATCTCGTCTAGGGTACGGCGATAGGCTTCTTCCAATAGGTCGACTAAACTCATCAGCAGGTGATTGCCTGGGATAGAACTGCTCTGATGGCTGACGTCTTGCGGGAAAGTAATCGTCGAAAACTCGCCCTCTCTCTCTGCAGTAGTGTATGACATGTCCAGGACGCCCACAGTGGAAACACAGTGGTGTGCTGTCTTCTGTCCTCCAGACGTCTGTTCTTCTGTGGGGCGTGATTGTTGCTGAGGAAGTTGGTTGCGGCCGCGTCGGCCGGTTCATAGGGTGCCGTTTGGCGGCTGCAGCGTATGTCATAGCAGGGCGACGCCAATCTTCACGTCTGGTGCGATTGGCCAGACAGGAGCTAATGTCTGAAATACCTCTTCCTCAGCGGAGTCGGCTCCCTCATGACTTACATGTCTTACATCCATGGCCATAATCTGCGTCCAACTCTCCTTTGTTACATCTCTTCAATACGTTGGCACCACTTGATGAACTCTTCTGTCGTCTCGACGTCTTTTATCAGAAGTGCTTGGTACATGTCTTCTATACCCTTCCTAAGGTGCGTGATTTTGTCAGCCTCAGTCATGTTCGGACTGACAGTGTTGCAAAGGGCTAAAACCTTCTGTATGTAAGATTGTGTCGGCTCACCACGTCGTTTGGCCCGGTTCTTCAGTTGTTCTTCCGCCGAGCGGATTTGTCGCTGTCGGTCTCCAAACGTCTTCTTATGTTCCGCCTGGAACGTTTCCCAGTGATTCAGTTTGTCTTCGTTATTCTCGAACTATTGCTTGGCAGTTCCGTCCAGGTAGAAATAAAGCACATTGTATGATCCCACCTGTTGTACTTGGCGCCTCGGTCGAATTTTTTTAGCCATTTATTGGGATAGTGTCCAGCGTCTCCTGAGAACACCGACGGGTGTCTGATGTGCAGCTGGCCTACCATTGATTTCGTGTCCATGGTTCTTTTTACGATACGGACTTTCGGAAGGATGTACTCGGTATATCCCTTGTATTCCTCTTCTAGTCCGTGTAAGCGACGGCTTCTACGTTGCCTAATCGGAGCCACGGTGATGCAGCTGTTGCACAGGGTACGCGGCGCCTCCATGAAACAATGTCGCGTTGAAATGGGAGTAGGCTTGACTTCGAAGGCAACTGAACACAGCACTTATACCGAAAGCACAGCACTTATACCGAAAGCACGTTTATTACGAACTTAACATACATGCTGCACTGACTGCCTCTCAGGCAGAGTGCTCTACTATCTACACACAGACAGAATTTACCAGAAATTAGAAGAATAGTTAACATAAGAAACAAGTAGAATTTACAAGTGAACATAAGGAAGATGTAAAACATACTGGACTTGATAATTACAAAGATAAATTGTTGCCGGTGGGCGGGATTGTACTGGGGACCTTCAGCCCGCAGTCGGTGTTCATGGTCTCTCGCGGCAATATTATACTATGACATTTTCACGCAATTTGGGTGCATAGATTCTGAGAAATCAGTACCCAGAACAACAACTTCTGGCCGTAATAACGGCCTTGATTCGCCTGGGCGCTGAGTCAAACAGAGCTTTGGATGGCATGTACAGGTGCAGATGTCCATGCAGCTGCAACACGACACCACGAGTAGTGACTGGCGTATTGCGACGAGCCAGTTTCTCGGCCACCATTGACCAGACGTTTTTCAGTTGGTGAGCGATATGGAGAATGTGCTGGTCAGGGCAGCAATCGAACATTTGCCGTATCCAGAAAGGTCCGTACAGGAGCTGCAACATGCGGTCGTGCATTATCCTGCTGAAATGTAGGGTTTCGCAGGGATCGAATGAAGGGTAGAGCCACGGATCGTATCTCATCTGAAATGAAACCGCCGCTGTTCAAAGTGCCGTCGATGCGAGCAAGAGGTGACCGAGACGTCTAACCAGTGTCACTCCATACCATGACGCCGGGTGGTACGCCAGCATGGCGATGACGATTACACGCTTCCAATGCGCGTTCACCGTGATGTCGCCAAACACTCATGCGACCATCATGATGCCGTAAACAGAACCTTGATTCATCCGAAAAAATTACTTTTGCCATTTATACACCCATGTTCGTCGTTGCGTAGACTATCGCAGACGCTCCTGTCTGTGATGCAGCGTCAAGGGTAACCGCAACAATGGTCTCGGAGCTGATAGTCCATGCTGCTGCAAACGTCGTCGAACTGTTCCTGCAGATAGTTGTTGTCTTGTAAACATGCGCATCTGTTGACTCACGGATCGGACGTGGCTGCACGATGCGTTACAGTCATGCGGATAAGATGCCTGTCATCTCGACTGCTAGCGATACGAGGCCGTTGGTATCCAGCATGGCGTTCCGTATTGCCGTCCTGAACCCACCGATTCCATATTGTGCTAACAGTCATTGGATCGCATCCAACGTGATCAGCAATGTCGCGATACGATAAATCACACTCGCGATAGCTACAATTCGACCTTTATCAAAGTGGGAAACGTGATGGTATGCCTTTCTATTCCTTACACGAGGCATCTCAACTACGTTTCACCATGCAACGGCGCTGAACAGCTGTTTGTGTATGAGAAATAAGTTGCAAACTTTCCCCATGTCAGTCACCGGCGCCAACCTTGTGTGAATGCTCTGAAAAGCTAATCACTTTTGTATCACAGCATCTTCTTCCTGTCGTTTAAATTGCGCGTCTGTAGCACGTCATCTTCGTGGTATAGCAATTTTAATGGCCAGGGGTGTAGTTAAGTCGATGACCAGCAGAAAGGCACAGAGAAAAGAAAACGTAGACTTTCACTCTCTTGTGGCGACGCTTTTCTGGAGTTCGGAGGCGACCTGTCTGTGGTTCTGATAGAGGCTTGCTGTGGGAACAGTGCTGCCAGCTGCCAAGTGTTGCAGTGTACACATAACGTGTAGCGCAGCACTTCTCACAGTGGGCAGTGAACAATTTTTTTCAGACCACGATATTTAATGATGGTCTGAGGTCTATCAGTGAGCTGCACGTCGGTGGATTAATTTTCATAATTAGTGTACCCTGTCAACTAGGTTTTGACTAGGAAAAGTCAGCGAGTCTTGACTTCATTGATGTGAAGTTTAGACGTACTTCAGTCTCCGATTAGCTGCGTAGGTTTTGATAATATTTCAGAGTCGCAGAAGCAGCGAACGCTAAAGTGCGCTTACGCAAAGCTTCTTTCAGACTCGTACATCAGCAACGACAATGTACACCATTATTTATTGCATTATACGCGACAGGTTCTACTGTTTAACTTCAACTGTAAAGAAGAGGCGAGGATCTCGGCCAGCTTCCAGAGTCGTAAAGGTAGATATTTTTTTATTGAGATACATTATTTCATTCACTGTTTGCACTGAGGTTCAGAGTGTCAAAGCGACACCATTAAAGTAAATAATTCTTATCCTCCTTTTTACGTTTACAATTTGTTTTCAGTTTAAAAGTTAATACATTCTTTTTCATTCAGTGGGAAACTATTTTACTGAAATTCTGCTGCATACCCCATTCCCATATCATGTGAAGTCATTTAGCATTTTTATTATTGTTATACTTATACGATCTGTAGTTTGTTTTATTTTGAGTAACAGCCAAGAAAGTCTTACCTGTCTTGAAATGTGCTCAGCTTTCTGATGTCTAGCCTTTGTGTTACGGCAGATTTTTCCACCTTGCAGTGCCAACCATTTTTGGGTACAAACTTAGAGATTAAACGTTTTGCGTAACTTCAGGTTAGAAAAATCGCCAGTTTAATTAGAGAAACATGTCTACAGCACGTAACGTCAATCATGCTAGAGCTTGTTGGAAGAGACTAAGTGCAGACTAATTGTAGTGATTAATTGTCTGCCTAGCAGCTCGCTGATTCGTGGGTGTTGGGAATAGAAAAGGCAGGACTTGATTCTCAGAAGGACAGGGGGCTAGTTTCAGTGCCCACGGCAAGGGCACTGGAAAGACGGACCTGTTAAGCACCTGGCCTCAGACGTAGGTGGACAATATGCATGATGGTCCGCCGTCACTGAGTGGAACATTGGCCCCTCGAGGTAGGGCGAGACGTGTGGCACTGGCCATTGTACTCACGTCGACGGCGGTCTTGTTCTTACAGTAAAATTTGGTGAATACCCGTAGCGGACTTGACCAAGTAATTTTATTTGTTGTGGCCCAGCATTCTAACAAATTGTGACAGAAAACGCTATTGTCCTCGGGAATGGTTTGAAACAGCCATGGGTGCCACTAGAATATCTTTACTGTCACCCAATGGCGTTGGAGAGTCGACTGTATCACTTGGGCGAGAAAATGATGGGGATGCACACAGATCCAGGATTGCAAGTGAGATTAACATGACGGGCACCACATCTTATTGGTTGGTACACGTTATCACTGTTTTGGTTAGAGCTTTTGTGAGCCTGGGGTGGAGATAGGTAGTTTTTTGAGATAGTTGGAATTCCTTGTGCCACTCGCTTGCAGGACTCTCAGGGGTGAACTCTCAAAGAAAAGTGTCTATGCTCTGGTCTAACTCTTGCTGGTTGAGCCGACCTTTGGTATGTCTCAGCATTTGGGCTAATGATCGAAAATATAACTTCTGCTCTAGGCTTTACATTGGTTTCAGGTGGATCAGCCTGTCATACATCTGGACACACTTACTTGGAAAGAACGCCTTGCTCGCAGTTGTTGTGTCTCTTTCATCAACAACTCCTTGCGAAGATGCATTAGATTTTTATTGTTTTTTAATTTTTTTTTATTTTTAGCTAAAGTAGTGGGGACGTAGACACTGTAATCCACTAGTATCACGATGGCTGATGTAGCTCCCCTGAAATACAAAATACTCGATAAATTCTCATGCCCACGTAGTAACATCTAGGGAGCGTGAAACTATCTTCTTAAATCCTGTACATATTGTTATTATTCACAAGTGCTCCGGTCAAAGATTAAATCAATTCTTGTAATGTTTGTTAAGCTTAAGGGACTTAACTGTGGGGTCATCAGTTCCTAAACTTACAAACCACCTTATACTAAAGACGGCACAAACATCCATGCCCGAGGGTATTTTTGCATCGCAGCATAGCACCTCAATGCGCTTGACCACTCCGACGCGTCGTCAAGGATTAACTCTATGAATATGTCACTGGAGATATCGTGGAGAAGAAACGTTCAGTACGAAGAAATCGAATCTCGATTATCAAAGTATTAATATTTCATTCTTGGCTGGTCTCGTTGTCTAAAGTTGTATGATCCTCCAAAGAATTGAGGTCCAGGGTATCTCGGAGTGTGTACTGGTGAAGTTTTAATAATAATGAAAAAACATTTTTAATGAATACTTTTACTATAAACAACTCACAGATACAAGTCCAAATACATCAGTCAACAAGACTGTGTTTCGTGATATACCCTTTGGACATTCCAGAACCAAACAACAAAACGTCTTCACACAATCGATGTTTAAAGCAGACTAACTGTGTGACGTCCTTGTATTTTATATTTTGGTTGGTGGTAGAAATTTATTTGGTTTGTTGTACTGCTTCGGTATGACAGAAGCGACGTCAGCGGTAGTGCAAGCTTTCATCGTCTTCACATAAAGATTCATTAGGCACGTAAAATTTTTATTTGAGGCATATGTTGGTTATTTAAGTTGGTACACCTGTTAATATTTCATATATTCAGTTACGGATGCCCTTAGTTAACTTTCCGTAGCCTAACACACTTTATGGATTATATTGTAACTGATGAACATGGACTCTGTAATCTCAGGGTCTTGTTTCAAAAATTATTAATTCTTTTTGTAATATAATCTTTTCTTTCCCGGCAGTTCCATTTAACGAAGCACGTCACATAAACATCACTAATCTTTACCTATAAAAGTCATAACATTGATTTTAAATTGCAAGTCTTTCTTTACTGAGTTTTAACATCCTTTAATATTTTTAGTCACATTGATTCACAGATAATTCAAAGATGTTATTTTTAAAAGCTCTTCAATTACCAATGGGAAGGTCAGGTGCTAACTACGATTGATGTGGTCTACACAAAATTTTAAATTAATATTTTTCCTATATTTCACCTTAAGCACAGATTTACAAAACACTGTCAAAGTCACATGATACATTTTAAATAAGCAGTTCTCTATAGTTCATTTCAGAAAATCGTTGTTTGATATTCTTCAACATGTTTCAACATTTAAAAATTATTCCTTTTTTGAATCAAGTTAAAGTTATTTGATTTAATGTTTGCCAATGAAGAAAACCTTTTTAACAATGATTATTACGTTCCTATCGAAAGGCAGAATTCGTCGTAGCCTATCGAAAATTAAAGTCCACAGATATTATTTACGCACTCGCGCATAAGTTCGATTTAATTAAGCCTTTCAAATAAATCCAATCATAGTAAACCAAAAGTTCGGAATATTTTTGCACCTGACTATCTGTTTCAGATACGAGCACAACATTCTAAGTCCGATAGTTGACTAAAAATGTTAATACATCGAGGAACAAAGCCTGAGAGAAATCTTATCGTTACGAGAAACAAATACTGAGAGCTGTTAACGTTGGGAGAAACAAAGACTGAGAGAACGAGTAGCTATACTGCAGAACTATTTATATTACTATTTCGAAAAAAGATTACTCTGATTTACGGTGTTTAGACGCGGTTACTCTGAGACTGTACTGTTTCGATACTTCAAAGATATATTTACTGTTACTGAAATTTTGACAAATACGTAACAATTCTGCCTCTCACAAATTATTACAATTGAATCTGGTTGAAAATGGTCCGAAAGGTGAATAAGAAATGTTAATACATCGAGGAACAAACAGTGAGAGAGATCTTACCGCTACGAGTAACAAATACTGAGAGCTGTTAACGTTGGGAGAAAAAAAGACTGAGAGAGCGAGTAGGTATACTGCAGAACTGTTTATACTACTATTGCGACAAAAGACTAATCTCATTTACGGTGTTTAGACGCGGTTACTCTGAGATTGTACTGTTTCGATACTTCAAAGATATATTGACTGTTACTGAAATTTTGACAAATACGGAAAAATTCTGCCTCTTACAAATTATTAGAATTTAATCTGGACGAAAATGGTCCGAAAGTGTACTAATCATCTTCAACTTGGTCAAGTACGTCGACATAAGCCAGAAAAGTTTCAAGGTCATGGTCAGGCTCGTAAATTAATTTCTCTCTTAAATAAAAAAAATCCTACCGTTTAATATTTTTAATACTTTCCAAATAGGTGTCGGATTATCCGAGTATCTTGTCTTGTTAATATATTTCTCGAAATATTTTCGGAGTGTCCCTTTTCTAGGATTATAAAACTCCGGATAATAAATTTCAATTCTTAATCTTTCCTGTTTGCTCCTCGAAAAATACCTCCCTATAAATAACCTCTCAAATTCTTCGGTGGACTCACACGTCTCAATTATGTCATTAGCCCACAAAGAAGCTTCGTCAACTATGTGAGAAGCCATAAATTGGAGTTTGCTATATTCATCCCAATTGTGGGTAAATACATTTTGGAAGCTTCTAATGAAAATGATGGGATGGGTATCTTCCTTCTCAGACGAAAATGTCTGGAAGTGTCTATTTTTTCAATATTTTCGAATCTCTATTCGAACACGGAGAATGAGAACAACTATGGTGACATGTTTCTCTAATATAACTTGCAACTGGACTTCGCGGTAATTTGCATCCAGTAGAATCAGTAAATTGAAATCTAGCTGGTCTCGCTCCTGCTGCAGTGTGCGGAAAGTTAGTATCAGTTTCATTGTCAGGCACTTCAGAGATTTTACTAGCAGTCGTTTCTGTATGCTTGTTATTTTGGCACTGCTGATTGCTTCTCTTTTAATTCGTCTGCTACAATTGCAACAGCAGTATTGCGTCTCGAACGACCACATAAGTCGATCATGGCTCCAGTCGTCTTCGATAGTGTGGATACGTCATGACGTCACGTCTAATTTTACCGAAGTGTAAATAGAATCACCCGCGTCCAAATTGGCACGCTCTGGTTACAATTTCGTCCGTTTAAAATATGTTCTGAATGTATGTGTTAAGTTCGATTTGGTTGAGACGGAGGACTGAAAAGATGATAATCTGTTTGATTTTGGTTTTCACTCTTATGATTATCATTATTATTATGTGTCTTATTCAAATTCGACTGTACCTCCTTTTCGATTGTTTGTTGGATTACAGTCGCCTGATCATCTAACCAGTCTTGCACGTTGCTATTGATGTTTTTAGATGATTCTTGCAAGAAATTATTAATAGTTTTCTTAACATTTATTTGTAAATAGTGTACTTTATTATTTAGTTCTTCAATGGTTGGCTGTCTAATGTTTTGTGCAACTTTTATTTTATTTAAATCGGATTGTATTTCTTCTACTTTTTGAGGAACGGTCTCGAAAGTGGTTTTAACCTCTTCCACTTCCGATCTCAAATTTTTCAACTCTGAAATTAAATGGTTTGTTATGCGGTCGCTGCGTGTGTCCCTTTCCTCTATTTCGGATTTGATTTGATATTGGTAGTGGTGTTGTATAACTCTTATTTAAGCTGTTCGTGCTGTTCCTGTTGACCTTCCAGACGCTCTTTTAGTGTTACATAATTTTTACTAGTTTCCGTTCGGATTTCATTAATAGTAGCTTCCTGCTTTTTAAACTGTTCGTTAATTAATCTGCAGTGTTCATCTAATTTTCTAGCTTGTTCTACACAACTAAACAGAAATAGTAAAGATAATTTTTGCACTTGTTGTTCTACCCTTGTTGCCTGCTCTTCCCGTGTTTAGCCTGTTCTTCCTGTCTTTTAGCCTGTTCTACCTGTCTTTTAGCCTGTTCTTCCTGTCTTTTAGCTTGTTCTTCTTGACTAATATGAATTTGTGAAGATAGCTTCTGTACCTCCTCTTCTAATTTCTGTACAATCAAGGTAAAATAATCAACTATTGTAACGGTATTTACATTCTGATTAAAATTTTGAGACTTCTGGAATTCGGTTGTGAATCTTGGACCTATAGATGTACTAGGTTCGGGATCGAAATGTTCAGAAACCTGTTCAGATTGCTTAACTTCAGCATATTAGGTTAAATCGGGTTCTGAAAAGCACTCCCTCTCGTCCTCGCTCATAACATTAAGGTTATCCTGTGATCGAGTAACAATCCTGTTTCCTGATGCCATTTTTGTTTTAGATGTTGGCCTAACCATAATACAATACATTCACCTCTAATATACAAAAAACGAAATTAAAATTAAAAATACTTCACATGCACTGTTTCTTAACCAACACACAAATATATATACACAGATATACTACAGTACAATACAAAACGTATTTTGCCTTGGGGATTCGTACAGTTTTCTCTTTGATAATTCGTTATTGTATGCACAGAACAGATGTAATTATGGTGCACTATTCCGCAAGGCGATATGCAGATACAAAAACAGTCCTTACCTTTTGTAGTTTCTGGCAGTAGCACAGATTAAATCTCTTTTCAATTATTCTTTTATACATGAGCATTCAAATATGCAGATATCTCCAAATATTCTCACAATCCACAATACATTTATATATTAATCATGAAATAGAAAAAAAAATTGTTCATATTAGTACACGTACAATATTATACATAGACACATACACTAAAAGCAAATATTTCAGTCTTTTAAATATTTCACAAAATAACAGTTTATGACGATAATCACCTTCTTGTTTAATTTTCTGCTACAGCTGCAATTACAACAATGGTCATCAATCCTCGGGTTCCAGTTATTCCACTTATTTGGTGAACTCGCGACCTATTTTATTTCTTCTTAATCTCAGGGTTTAATGTGACTTTTAATTGTGGATTCTTCTACAATCTTTCAAGGTTAACTTATTCAAATTCAAATTTTTCTTTCTTCTTCCTTCTTAGTTCGAGCCCCACGTTCTAGGGCGACATTTTATGTGACGTCTTTTTATTTTATATTTTGGTTGGTGGTGGAAATTTATTTGGTTTGTTGTAGTGCTTCGGTATGATAGAAGCGACGTCAGCGGTAGTGCAAGCTCGTCTTCACATAAAGATTCAGTAAGCACGTAAAAATTTTATTTGAGGCATACGTTGGTTATTTAAGTTGATACACCTGTTAATATGTTATATATTCAGTTACGGATGCCTCTGGTTTAAATTTCCATAGCCTAACACAGTTTATGGATTATATTTTAACTGATGAAAATAGACTCTGTAATCTCAGGGGCTTGTTTTAAAAAATATTAATTCTTTCTTTTTGTAATATAATCTTTTCTTTCCCGGAAGTTCCATTTAATGAAGCACGTCACATAAACATTCACTAGTCTTTAACTATAAAAGTCATAACATTGATTTTAAATTGCAAGTCTTTTTTACTGAGTTTTGACGTCCTTTAATTATTTTTAGTCACTTTGATTCACAGATAATTCAAAGATGTTATTTTTAAAAGTTCTTCAATTACCAATGGGAAGGTCAGGTGCTAACTACGATTGATGTGGTCTACACAAAATTTTAAATTAATATTTTTCCTATATTTCACCTTAAGCACAGATTTACAAAACACTGTCAAAGTCACATGATATATTTTAAATAAGCAGTTCTCTATAGTTCATTTCACAAAATCGTAGTGTGATATTCTTGGCAAAGTCAATATTTAAAAATTATTCCTTGTTTGAATCAAGTTACAGTTATTTGATTTAATGTTTGTCAATGAAGAAAACCTTTTTATCAATGTTAAAAATTTTCTTGATTATTACTTTCCTATCGGGAGGTAGAATTAGTCCGTAGTCTATCCCAAATTAAAGCCCACAGATATTATTTATGCACTCGCATGTAAGTTCGACTTAATTAAGCCTTTCAAATAAATCCAATCATAGTAAACGAAAGTTCGGAATATTTTTGCACCTGGCTATCTATTTCAGATACGACCATAACATTATAAGTCCGAAAGTTGACTAAGAAATGTTAATATATCGAGGAACAAAGACTCAGAGAGATCCTATCGTTACGAGAAACAAATACTGAGAGCTGTTAATATTGGGAGGAACCGAGACTGGGAGAAGGAGTACCTATACTGCAGAACTATTTATACTACTATTGCGACAAAAGATTACTCTGATTTACGGTGTTTAGACGCGGTTACTCTGAGACTGTACTGTTTCGATACTTCAAAGAAATATTGACTGTTACTGAAATTTTGACAAATACGTAAACATTCTGCCTCTTACAAATTATTAGAATTGTGTGTGGATGAAAATGGCTAGTTTGTGCTGTTATTGTAATGCACACTCTTACAGTCAGTCCATACTGTAACATGTGGATATTATAGATTCATTAATTGTAAAGTTGAACATTAAAGTAAAATGGAGAAGCCGATTCAACGACCAAAATAATCAAATTGACAACAAATTAATTAGAATAATGCATAATTAGAGTAATTGTAATTACGTGTACCTAGAGTAATTGTGTAATTGCTTAATAGCAATTATGTGTACTTAGGGTAATTGTTTATTTATTTATTGTTTATTGTTATTGTATGTGTTCACTCCTCTACGTCTGGCATCACGAGAGCACCCCCAACCTACCACGTGCCAACCACCGACCAATGAGAGCCCAGCATGTGACCACGTGACCACCCTTCCACAGTGAACAATAACAGGTCCAGACTCGTTCACCCGGAGATTTTTACAATAACAGGTCCAAACTCGTCCACCTGGGAGCACAGCCCGCGACCACCCCCTCCCCACCCTACCACATGACTATAACCGACCAATGAGAGCACACCACGTGACCATCGACCAATTAGAGCGAAGCAGTCTGTCTTAGTGCTTAGTCGGCTCCCTGCGATCATTCAGACGCCGAGTGTTGGAGGGATAACATCATCATCATGAAACGTCAGCAGCAGCAGCAGTCTGGTCCGTCTCAATCTAGGAGGAAGAAGAATAATAATCAAAAACGTAAGTTGCGTAAAATACTCTCGGTGTTCTTGCCGCGTCAAATAGGGATAGGAGCCCAAGCTTTCGACTATATCCTCCATAGTCGTCGTCAGGGGTAAAACTGACTGCCGTGAACTGGAGGCTTCCGCTTATATAACCAGGAGACGGCTTCTCATTGGCTAGCTTACGTCACAGCGGTAATGGCGCGTACTTGGGTGGTGCCATCTAACCACCTAGAATTTTCTAGCGCACTCTATTCCGCGTTGTTAGCAGCGCCATCTCTCGCAGTAGGCGCTAATCTGCGGGAAGTACTAAAGGTTCTGGAAGCCAACCTCTGTTCCTTCTCCTTCTCCAGTGCTCGCTTCCATGCATTGCTCAGTGCATATCCGGAGTCTCTATTGATATTATTAACGCATAATCTGATTTCAGTCGCCTCCCTGTTGACAGAATCCCAGTAATTGGAAGCGTGAGCCAGTACTTTCGTTTCTTCAAACAAAATCCGGTATTTATTTAACAGGCTGTGCTCAACCACCGCAGATTTTTCTAAATGCCTGTATTTCAAGTGACGCTGATGTTCAACGCAGCGTTCAGGAACAGTTCTTATTGACTGCCCCACGTCATTTTTGCCACACTCGCACGGAATGCTGTATATTCCCGGCACTCACAGACCAAGGTTGTCTTTGATGGGTGGCATAATTTCTTTCATCTTCTTGGGAGGAAGAAAGACAGGTCGGATCCCATGCCTATTTAGGACTCTTCCGATTTTACTGCTTGTTGCACCGCAGAATGGAAGCCGCGGGATGCGTTGGTCCTCTTGATTTGTTGGAATAGCATCCTGTCTAGGTTTCCTCGACAGTGTGGACCTAATATCACAGGAGGAATATCCATTCTTTCTGAAGACTTTCTTCAGGGTGTTGATCTCAGAGTCGAGGTGGTTTTCGTCTGAAATAATCCTTGCTCTGTGTACCAAGGTGTTCAGCATAGCTTTCTTCTGAGTGAGATGATGAAAGCTACGGGTATTCAGATACAAGTCTGTATACGTCGGCTTTCTGTACACAGAGTGTCCAAGTCGTCCATCTGATTTTCGTTCAGTCAACACGTCTAAGAAGGGTAGCTTCCCGTCCTTCTCTACTTCCACTGTAAATCTTATGTTGGGGTGTATTCCATTCAAATGATCCACGAACTGCTGCAGTGCTTCATTCCCGTGTGGCCAGATTAAAAATGTATCGTCAACATACCTTACTCACAACTGTCCTTACATTTTCAGTATGGGTTTCTCGTTATAGACAAAACCAGAAAACTGGATGATCGTAGGTACAGACGAAACTTCCAAGACTCTTTTTCACATAAATAGCTCTAAGAAACGGTGGTTACATCATTTCACACAACACCTGTTACGTAATAAGGAAGCGCATCCAAGACTTGATGATATGGATAGGAAACTAAACATCCTTGAAGAAGAAGATGATGATGGTGAAGAAGAGGTTGGAGCTGTTACAGTTAACAAGCCTGTGAAGAAGAGGAAGAGGATGAAGATTGACGTGTATATAAAACAGAGTGAAACACCAAAAACGGATTAGTATTTGCCAGCATGTCAACCAAGCAGAAACTTATCCAAGTGCGGAAGGCTATTCGCGAGAAGCTACGACTACTGCGTTTAGGACAGTTGAAACAAGATAATATGCTACGAGAAACCTTTAAACCAGTTACGGATTCTCTCAAACAAATTTCTACCGACATCAACAACCGCGCTGATTACGATGGAGATGACGATAATGGTGTTACAGAATTTTTCAAAAGCCACAACGCATCAAGAATAGACAAAACATACGGTGTCAGCAGAGTAAGACCATATATGCTACGTACAAAACGCATAAAATTAACCAAAAACACGATACAGATTGGTGATAAAGAGTTTCAAAGAACACAAGGTCTATTGAATCTCAACTTCTTAAAATGCCCAAGAACATCAAACTACCCCTCTACAGATCTCGACACGTATGGGGAAATAGTGCTTCTGACGGACCTACATAAGGATGCCGATGGGAAATAGGAAATCGTAACCTCCATGAAATACAAAATCGTAACCAAATTGGTCAACGAAAATATTCACCGATTCAAAGGTGCAGCGAAGAAATCCTAGAACTTATATTTTAAAGGATGACAAAGGGGAACAAATTGCAGGTTGTTTTTACCCTGAAGAACTACAGAAGAGTTCTAAACCAGACGTGTTTCTCATAGAGAGAGTTGTGAAACATCGAGTATTAGTTAAATGGCTCGGTTTCCCAGATACGGAAAACAGTTGGATTTACGCAGACGAAATGCTATGTAAAGAGGTGCAAGTAGCGCAATTGCATCAGTAGCATACCATGTCCTGCAGAAGACGCACCAGAGGAGGTGGTGGTGTTCTCGATAAATTACCAGTTGAACTCCACGTCCCCGGATATAACTACTGCGGACCTGGAACAAAGCTTAGAAAACGACTAGCACGGGGTCATAAAGGTATTAATCTGCTCGACGAGGCGTGTATGGAACATGACATTGCATATGCATTGATTCAAGACCGTCACACTGGAGATCGTATTTTAGCGGATAGAGCAAAATCGATAAGGAAAAGGAGCGATATAGGTATTGGTCAGCGCCTTGCAGAGTTAGCAGTAGATAAGACCATACGAGCCAAAATTAAGCTTGGTCTGGGTTTTCAACATGCAATGAATGCGGCACGTTGCGTCCTACAGAAGAAGAACTGCGTTTCAACAGCTCTGTATGCAGATAAACGAGCTCTGAAAAATAAAGAATCGACGAGGATGGCTAAAACATCTAGAGCCTATCAATACCGAAAAACGTATCAGGTGGGATTATCCCATTCCACATTCCAGCTGTGGCAGGACTTTCGGCAGGGGAATCTCTAGCCGGAGGCGCATTGGCTATTGCCAGAACGATCAAATGTTTGTATAGTCTATGAGACTTAACTACGGGGTCAGCAGTCCCGAAACTTACAAACTACTTATGAACTACTTACGAACTAGGACGGCACAAATATCCATGCCCGAGGGGGGATTCGAACCCCCGACCGTAGTGGTCGTGCAGACCGTGACTGGACACCGCGGCCAGCTCGAGAAAGCGCAAAGACACAACCGTATGATGGAAGGAGCAGTTATTGGAAAGGACTCTACCTGAAACCGTACAAGAAAGGACTCGGCCGCTTCATAAACGGAAGCAATAATAATAATAATAATTACCCTAAGTACACGTAATTGCATTTATGCAATTACACAATTACTCTAGGTACACGTAATTGCAATTACTCTAATTATGCAACTACTCTAATTAATTTCATATCAATTTGATTATTTTGGTCGTTGAATCGGCTTCTGCATTCTACTCATTAACTTTTTAACCTCCATCTTCTAAATATATAATCGCATTGTAAAAATACTGTACATGTGACCAGAAGACAGCAGGAAAGCACATGGAAACCAGTCGTCAATCAATAAATCAAACTGCCATCTTGGCCTTTTTCCTTTTGCAGCTAATTTATCGTTGTAGTGTAAAGTGTGGGGGGTGTGTGGGGTTTTGGAAAAAAAAACAAGGGGAATGGAAACTGGCAGGGGAGGATAAATATAAAAGGTGGGGATGTGAATTAAATTGGGATGAGAGACAGGAGCGGCTGACCCTGCATTCATAACTGTCATAATAAATGATGATATTAAATATATAATTGAACCGGAATATCAGTGCAGGGTTTATTGTGTTAACTACACAATACCACTATTATGCGGAACCTGATGCAACGACTATTTGTTGCTGGCGAACGCTTTGATATACATTACCAAACTGACGAATTGCCTGTGAAGGCGCTGCGTTGCAGTGGCGTGGGCGCAGGGCGGCTGTAAGCTGAAAATTTCCCCGACCACGAAATAAAAACACACTCCGTTACTCGGAAGCTGTACTCCCTCCTATCAGCCTCAGTGTGCTCGGCAGTACACAGTGCTTACGCTCTCAAGCAGTTCTGTCAAGTCAGGTCCACTTCAGTTAGTGTAGACAAGTACGTACAATTACTGAAAGCCTAGATGACTCCAGAAGTTGAGTATACCGTAACTATTACCTCGGTGCACTAGTATTGGCTGGCTGATCTTATCGAAACCGAAAACAAGGACTTTCAGGTCAAGTACAAGTTTCAGAGTTTACCCTGAAACTTATACAAGTTCACCTGTCCAAGAATCGGCTCAATAAGCAAAATCTCCGAGTCCGTCCACTAAGAGAACAGGACGCGAGCAGACGCGTCCGTACTCCAGCGGAGCAAAGCAGGAAGTCCGTCTGACGCGCAAGACCCCGCGAGAACCCGTTTTTATGGAAAACCAATCAGCATCGAGTTCTCAAACTCCGGTAAGTAAAACTTTACTAAACGACCGCCGATTTCGAAAAGCTGGCGCTTTGACCATCAGCCAATCAGAGTCGGCTACCCCTTCCACACACACTTTTGGCGCGATTCTTCACGAACAGTCCAAACCGTCACCGTAGAAGCGCAGCCAAGCTTCTGGAAAAAACAGCCACTTTCAGTGTCGTCTTCCTTTTTTAGCTGACAAGATTCTGGGCGCTTGTCTCAGCGGAGTGGCCGGCTATCTTTTTTCTAAAATCGGAAGGAGCGGTTCTAAAGGCACAGACAATACTACTCCTCCTCAGTTGGGACACTAGGCTAACACATTCACAACCTGCTGCTCGGCCAGAGCTCCGAAGCATTTTCCTATCGGGACCCCTACGGCGCGGCCCCCACGGCACGCTACTGGTTGCAGGTAGAGACTGCTGTAACGGCCGCCTCCACAGAAGTCCTCTCTCCCCCGTCAAGACAAAGTCAGCTCTGTTTCTCACCTCAGAAAACATCTTACCTGCACTGCAATAGAAAAATGCATATACTGGTCACTTTACATCATTACAATGAATGATAAACACAATTAACAACGATGAGGGATGGGCTGCCATCTCTCAATAGTTCGCCTCCACCCTGCGATGTGGCATAATGTCAACAATGAAGGAGACATCACATTGTAGGAAAACAATTATGAAGTGAGAAACCTAATACAATGCTTTAAATTTTTAATATCTTACTTGTAGGAAAAAAAATCTAATCCAATTCTGTAAAACAGAAGTGCAATGACTTTGTACAACGATAGCCTCATGTTCTGTACGTGTGGTCTGCATTGGATGCCGTACTAGTTAATATTGATTCTTACAAGGGACATCTTTGACCTCGAACGCTCTGAACTGGCCAAGCGTTCTTTGGCCAAGCGTTCTGCGGCGCGTTAGTCGCGGTCTGCACGGCCACTACGGTCGGGGGTTCGAATTCCCCCTCGGGCATGGGTATTTGTGCCGTCTTTAGTAGTAGCTAGTTCATAAGTAGTTTGTAAGTTTAGGAACTGATAACCCCTTAGTTACGTCCCATAAGCTCTACAAATATTTGAACATTTTTTTGCTCTGAACTGCACGAAACCATGCTTGCAATAACAGGCTGTCATAAACAGGACAGTGGTGTTTGTCATTTCCATTCAAAACGTTTCATTGTACCTCAAGTACCATTTTAACAGTGAGAAACAAAGAAACAACATGTCAGTACCATATGAAAGATATATTATATGAAATTTAATGGCGTCATTGTGTCAATAAATATTCAATCAGCAGCGCCAAAATCTCTCTGCTTAAAGTACATAGCGTAAAACACAATTATATAACAGTACCACACACATGAATGTGGCTATATTAGTCCTCAAAGTACAGACACAAGCCAAATCACTTTCGCATTCACACAGTCGAATATGAAAAGCCACACTCATTACGTTTTCAAATGATGTTCCTATGTCAATACCATAAGCTTTCGTTAAGCATATTGCAATATAAGCTTGTAAATCAAAGAGTGAAGTTTCACGATGAAATAACTATCAAGTACCTTCAGATGTGGTGTGACACCTTGTAGTCTTACAAAATCAGTAGTCCTTCTGATAAAGGGGTTTATGTTACCGAAAGTAGTAAACATCAAGGGATGGCCAATATTTTCTTGTTTTCGGTGACAAGATCTTCAGCGTAACATCCACTCCAAGAGTCAAATACGAGGCGCGTTCAGAAAGTAGGTTCCGTTTGGTAATACAATGAAATTGTACACAGATTCATAAGAAATTTTTATTGCACAAAATTCTACAACTCTTAAACTACTTTTCCACATAACTGCCGAAATTTTGCAGGAATTTGTCATAGCGTGGCACCAGGTTTTTGTATACCTTCTTCGTAGAAATCTGCCGCCTGTGTCTTCAACCAGTCATTGCTGAAGTGAAATTTTGGGGAAGTCCATAGCGAGAGCACTAAATGTAAACCTACGGTTTTTCTGGATCTTGTCATCAATCGCGTGAACCAGTTCTTCTGTAACCGAAGGTGGACGCCTACTTCGTTCTTAACCGTGCACATCACTACGCCCGCCATTGAACTGTCGGACCCATCTTCTCACCGTCGAATCACTCATCGCATTTGGTCTGTAGACATCGCAATTTGCCGATAAATTTCACTAGGTTTCACTTTCCTCGCATTCAAAAACCGAATCACCGACCTGATTTCACAGGCGGCGGGATTTTCAATCAACGCCGACATTTCAAACAAACACAACAAAGCGTACGTAACTGACAGGGATCTCCAAATGGCGCACATTCTTCTCCTTGATACACTTCGTCTACAGAGCATGTGCGGAACTGCAATCGCAGCGCTGCAGCGGAGATAAATTGAAACGAAACTTACTTTCTGGACGCGCCTCATATGTACTGCAGCTATAACACTCACGCATCTGGAGCACTGCTTAGTGCAGTTACACTCTGCCACCATCTAGTGGCGCTAGCAGACAAAAGCAGTAACTACTGTCGTTAATTATCATCACAGATATTACATGTGAGGTATTTAAAATGTTGAATTGTTTGTTAAGCTTATGGGACTTAACTACGGGTTCATCAGTCCTTTAACTTACAAACTAGTTATAAACTACCTTATACTAAATTGAGCACAAAAATCTATGCTCGAGGGGGTGATTGGAACCCACTATGGGGAACGGCCTCGCGCACCGCAGCATAGAGCGTCAATGTGCTCGGCAGTTCCGCTGCAGCTGTGAGGTATCAAAGGAATCAGAAAAATGCGTACTTCACTATAGAATGTTCACAAATGGGACGTAAGGAGGTCGATAGTTTTTGAGGCCTTACATATTGATGTCGAATAACAAATATTGGATTCAATGTGTCCAGTTTCTCTGTCCTAATAACATGGTAGAAATTGAAGTATTTTATCCATTTCAGCAACTGTTCAGATTATAAATTAATGAAATGCAGCAACCAGTTGCTTGCGGTTATTTATTTTTAACCTTAACGACCGGTTAAGCAACAGTACAAACATAGACCAGAAGAAGGGCACTCAAGCGCCCGAAACCGGTCAATGAAGTTAAAAATAAATAACCACAAGTAACTGGTTGCTGCATTTCATTAATTTCTATGGTAGAAATTGTACACAAATAAAATAAAGTCGAAGAGTAAAAATTTATTTATTTTACTGTATATTGCCCTATAACATAGTTGAAGAGTAGTTAACTAGTATCAGAAAGAGGATACAGTAATGGTGAAAACAGAAAAAAATATATTGATGGAGCGTAACATACAACAAAGAGTAAGAGGAACTTCTGAAGGTTTAGTGGTTATATAAGTTAAATTATTTAAGTTGAATATTGAAAACATCTGACAAAAGTATAATAAAATGTAAGCCTAAACATGTAATAAACATTTCGTGTATGAGTCTGTGTGAGAAAGAGAGAGAGAGCGGGGGGGGGGGGGGGGGGGGGTGAGAGAGAGAAAGAAAGAAGGAGAGAGAGAGGATGGAGATGATTTGGTGTAAACTGAGAAATGAGTTGAAAGTTATCTTTGATAATTGCATAAGGATAGTTTGGAAAAAAAATACTGCACATAACCTATATTCCGTGCTCCAGTTTCAGCCGTTCTGCACATCCCAGTCCATTTTTCCCCATGTACATCTATGCTTTGTGGTCTTTAGTATAGTTCGTTCTTGGTTGTTCGTTGAATATTTGGCTCAGCTTATTTACTATAGAGAAAACTCAGCCCCCTGACGGGCGCGCTGAGCCACGGCGCCCGGCATATTGGCGCTAGGCGGTGGCTCGCCCCTTCCAGGCTTCCTCTATCACTGCGCCTCTGTGGGCGGAAGCGCCTTTCTACATGACGCCAACTATAGTACAACACGAACATCTCATACCCTCCTTGTTAGATACCATCCGTTCCATTCAATTGCTCTTCTAGTTTCTTTGCTCTTTCCTACAAGTATTTGTAAAGTCATGAGCGTACAGCATTTATATGTTCTACCTGAACTTCATTCCCTGATTTGTCCTTGTTTTAGTTCATAGTTTGTTTAGTTTTACACACTGAATAACAGTTGGGATAAATGATATTATAAAGAAAAGGAAATGAGTATAGTTTTTGTGAGACATTTATTAAATATCTATGAATTTCAGGTACAAGTAATTACATGTAAATGGCATTGTTGCACAATGTACAGGTACAGTTTCACACCAAAGAAGAGCAATTCGATTGAAGAGGGGTTGCCGCCATGTCTAGGCCAGCAGCTAGACAGTGGAGTGGTGTTCAGAATCTGTGTGAGAAGCGGATCCCAGCAGAGTAGTTGGGCTTGCCGGCGCCAGGCCCTCGGTAGACCCTCTGCCAGGAGCCGTCCGCGTCCACCCTGGTCCTGCCATCGTCGCTCTTCCAGACGTTGCCCTCGCCGTGCACCCCCACCACCGTGCCCACGCCTTTCTCTCTGTGCACGTCCACGTCCACTCTGCCACGGTCGTCCTGAGGAACATGTGCAATCTTGTTAAAGATACAGTTGGTACTACTATAGGCCCAACAGGCGGCACTATCTGCGCCATTCATAGTGACTATAAAGACATAAGCATGAGAAATGTCTTTTACAAAAGTGAGTCACAACATTTAATTTAATGAATTCTTCACTTCATGAGGACAACTAAGCTTAATTGTGGATATAAGACGAGTTGGTGACATACAATGGGTGATCAAATGAAAAGTTAGGAAACATCATTTTGGCTATAATTGTAGTCTTTATTCAAAAATAATCACCATAGGCCTGAGCACAACTATCCGACTGTTTAATGAGGCATTCCCTGCTCCCTGAATTCCTGTGGCTGTGACAAGTAGAGATGGGCAATCCGCTCCTGAACTGATTCAATGAGCCAGATACTTCTAAGGACTGAGTGACAAAAGAAACCAAAAAAAGAGTGGTAGTTCATCCGAAGAGAAAAGTCCGTCTGGTAACAGCAATGAGCTGTATAAGCACCCCTTGCCACATGCTTCAGAAGTATCCCAAACCCCTTGCCACATGCTTCAGAAGCTTCGTAAGCTACAAAATAAATGTGGTATAGACCATGTGCAAGTACAAAACTGCGACTCCGTGCATCACTCTGTTCTATCAACTCCTGTATTCCGATGAAGCTTGCAGATACGATCATCTGAAGCAACAGAAACAGTCATATAGATAAATGTTCTATTCCGAATAGTTATTGAGATAAAACGTATTTATTTAATGTTACTTTTATACGCTTTTTCATGGTAACTGGAAATATATATTGTGTTGGAATAGATAAAAGAAATGAAACCGATTTAACAATTACTACACTGATCATTATTAGCCACAAGGGAGTCGAATTCCTTCACACTTCACGTTCACGCCACTCGAGTGAAAAAGGGCAGTTAAAAGAAACATGACTCCCATTTAAAATTTGATATTTATTTCGAGTAAAAAATCATAATTCACAGGAGCGGCACTATACTTACACAAAATTGAGTATGACCAGGGGAGAGCTGTATCGAATACGTCTTATCTCCATCAATGCGATACAAAGAAAAAAAAATGAAATAACGTTATAGTGCCTTAGTGCTTCTTATATTTTTGGTTTTCATGTTTTGACATAGTTTCTTTTCATGAATTTTCACATAATAGTTGCTTTTACATACAAGAGTTAAACTTTACAACGGCATTGTTACAAGTTCAAATTCATATATAATATTTTAAGTTTCATTTGCAGAATTCATTTAAGTAATCGCATTATTTTTCAGGTTTGGTGAGATATGACAACACAAATACATATTACAAAACGTATACATAAGTTTAATTTTTCCTACCTTTGTATGACATATAATGGGTTATTCGTGTGCAAATAGAATTTTCAAAAATGTTCAAATGTTTGTATAGTCTATGGGACTTAACTACGGGGTCATCAGTCCCTAAACTTACAAACCACTTATGAACTACTTACGAACTAGGAAGGCACAAATATCTTTTTATTATAGTCTCCGTTCTTTACTATTCTATTTTTTATAGTTTGCGCTGGGTGGCGGTTATTTAACAAGCACACAACACTGCGCTGTCAACAATAGATTCGTTGTCCGCGGCAGGCAGAGGCAACACCAGTTCAGTAGTCATGCGTTCGCGACGCGGTATACGTACACTCCGTTTCGCTCACGTTTTGTTAGTGCTGTTAGTGTCCAAAACGGATTTGTACGAGCCACTTCGCTATTCATATTTCACCACAACTTCTTCGCTTGGTGGGATTGGTGAGAATGTAGACAGGTGAGAAAAAAGTTTCTATTTTATTTTACTTCGCAGCTTGCCATTCGCGCTATCATATTGTAACGATACACAATATATTTTCAAAGCCTGTACATTTACGTACTGATTTTAAAGAAAATGACAACTATTTTTTCTTTACAAGGTAGTGCCACTAATTCTGTAATTTAAAATACGTTTTCACGTTAGAAAATATTGGACTCCGTTTACTGGTAAAATATCAAAGGATGCAAATGTTTTCGACTTGTTCTCTAGGTGTAAGTTGAAATTTAAGATTACATTTTGCACTAATTAAAGTACGATTCACTTGTATGCTTCCTAGTATGTGTGTGTGTCTGTCTGTGAGGAGGTCCTCAAAATGCACATACCTGGCATCATCATTCATCAAACATTCATCCATTCATGCACTTAAAAACTAAATCTTAAACCTAAGTTTTGTGTGGGTTTCATAAAATTTTTACTATATGTGGGTAGTGCATTGTGCGCTCCAGACCTCACCATATCTATATATATATATTTGAAGACCCTACACATATTTATTCATTAAATATAAATATAAATAATTATATTTTACGTTTTAGAGGCAATCCATCCACTATTCTACACAAGATGATACTGTGGAAAATCACTTTCTGCTACCCACTCACACAGTTAACATTTAAAATGATAGTACACAATAATAACATTTTGCATTCCTTGGAAAAAAAATTAAAGACTTGCCTTTTACAGTTATGCTGTTAAAAACTTACTGACATTGTATTCACTTCTCATTTATGCATGTGATGTGTTTGAAAACTACCTTGCTGCATCCTATTAACGTTGTTTTACTGGTGTTCATGGGCAGGAGTTCATCATTTTTTATTTTTTTATGCATAAAATGTCTTGAGGTCTTTGTGTGGGTATAAGCCTTTTATCTTACCTGTTTTGGGATTGCTTAACAGATAACTGCACCCATGTGGTATTTGAACGATCCTGTATGGGCCAGTGTACAAAGGTTGCCACTTTTTGTTCTTCCTTGGTACTGCAGATTGTTTTAGGTGTGTTCTAAGTAATATCATCTCAACTGATGCATACTTTACTGTACGTTTTAGATTTTTGTCATGATATAATTTTCGTAAATGTGCTGCTTCAGTTAGGCAAGTGAGAACGGCGCGAACTTTGTCATCGTAGGAAAGGTGGTTCCTTGGAACTTTTGGCAATGGATTGAGCCACTCTTTTGATTCCTTAAGTCAATGGATAATTTCTGAAGGTGTTATAGAAGTAGAATATAGTGTCAAGTAATTCACTATTTCTTAAAATAAACCAACATTCTCTGTCCATAAAGTCTGTTTTTCAGAGGCATAGGTACGAATAAATCTGTTGAGTTCTCGGAACATGCGTTCCATTGGATTGGCCGAAGGATTAAAACGGGAAATTTTACTGTGTCGCACACCATTGGTGGGAATAAATTCTTTCCATTTGTTGCATGGGAAAGTGGAGCCATTGTCAGTCAAAAGCGTGTCAGGTTTACCAATCGTCGGAATGAAATCATTCTGCAGGCGCCGTATGACAGCCTTGGCTGTGGCGGATTTCAAAGCGTAAAGCTTAACAAATTTGGAAAAAATGTCATCCAACCCAAGTATGTATTTAACACCTCCTCTGGCAACCGGAACGGGTCCAGCCAAATCGGCGGCAACGATTTGCAAAGGTTTGGTAGGAACAATAGAATGGAACTGTGTCTTGGTGCCTTGGTTGTTTGGTTGTGACTTCTGGCTTACCAGACATGACTTTAGGACGTTATGAATTTTCCGATACATGTTCGGGAAGAAACAGTACCATTTTAACTACTTTAGGCACTTTAAGGGACCGAAGTGACCCCACACTAGGTGTGTATGCTGAATCAGCGGTTTTTCGCACGATTCTGGAATGCATACGCACCAATTGTCGGATTGTGGGTGCCGTCGGAAGAAAAGGACGTTCTGATGAATTTTGTATCGTGCAGATAAAGGGCCTGTAGAATTTTGCGCAAGTTTATTGATAATTTTGCTCCACTGTGCGTCCCTTAGCTGACAATCGTGCATATTTTTATTCATATCAAGGAAACAATGCCGGTAAATTGTATCTTTTATGAGCATAATTTTGAATTCTGAAGTACCTTCAACGTGATCATCGAACTCTAGAAGACCTTAGGGAAGCCTGGACATTGCGTCCACTACAACATTGTCTCAGACTTTTATATGTATAATTTCAAAGTCAAATTCTTGAAGAAACATAGCCCATCTATGCAATTTAAAACACATTAAAAAGCTTAATGCCTGGTGATCGCAAAAGACTTTGACATGCTTGCCGAATATATGTTGACGAAATCTTTTAAAAGTCCATACAATGGCTAAGGCCTCCAACACTGTGCCTTTCACACCCAGTTCAAGTTCTACTTGCAAAACCGGTAATTTGACAGAATCTGGAGTTATTCCATTTAGGGAGATAATGTATCCTAAGTAATTGATCTCAGATTTTGCAAACTTTGACTTTCGAAGATTTACTGTCACTCCACAAGACTGAAACTTGTGCAAAGTGCGCTCAAGCCATGATAAATGTTCTTCCCAAGTAGATGTAGCAATAAGAATGTCATCAACATACACTGTAATTTTGTCAAGCCGATCGGGAACCAAAACAGTATCTAAAGCCATGATAAAAACTCCTGAGCATACATATAAGCAAAGGGCAAAACACAAAACTGGTAAGAGCGTCCGGAAAAGATGAAAGCAGTGTATTTTTTCGAGTTTTCGGACAACGGAACTTGCCAGTAAGAGGACATCAAATCAAGACTGATTAAAAAGTTAACACCATAGAATTTCTGTAACTGTTCCTCAAGGTTTTCTGGACGGGTACAAACTGATGAAATTATTTGGTTTATAGCTCGCGCGTCTAGAACTAAACGTACGGAACCATCAGATTTAAATACAGCCAGCAATGGGTTGGAATAAGGATGGGAAGATGGCTCTATAACGTTCCATCCTAACATTTTGTTGATTTCTTGTTTAACATCCTCTCTTTTGGCCCAGGGAATAGCGTATGTCTGTTTTACGTAAGTTTCTTGGGGTTTCACCTGCATGTGGTAAACATAGGTCGTAATAAGGCCTGGTTTTCATTGAACACTTGACCATATTGTAAAAGTAGCTGTTTTAACTGAAACTTCTGTTCTTCCGAAAGCTGTTCTGATTCGTCAGTTTTATCACTGATACATTCAGGCCTTACTGTCTCTGTGTCTAACACATGACCTGTACTATAAGCAAAAGTTCGGTTTATTTTTGGTAATGAAACTTTGATCGAATGGCAATACTTTCCGAGCATTGGTTTACTTTTGATCAAGTTGATAGCACACACATTTTTATTGATTGTGAAATAGCACTTACCTGTTTATAATTATTACGTGCCTCTCTGTTTCTTAAATATTCAATCCCTAATATACAATTCTCCAGCAGTCCATCGACAATTAGAAATGTGCAAAACTCTGTATGGTCACAGTATACCATTTGCAATTGCGTCTGTAGTTTAATGTTTTTAGATTTTGTACCTATAGCTCCTATTATCCTACAGTTCTGAACTGGATATGTGGGTAGTTTGTGTACAGTACAAATTTGTTCAAACAATGTCAGAGAAACTATATTAATAGCTGCTCCCGTATCTAATAAGATAACGGTGGATATGTTGCCCGGGGGTTCGAATCCCCCCTCGGGCATGGATATTTGTGCCGTCCTAGTTCGTAATTAGTTCATAAGTAGTTTGTAAGTTTAGGGACTGATGACCCCGTAGTTAAGTCCCATAGACTTTACAAACATTTGATATGTTGCCTACAAGAGCTGGGATATTTGCTTGGAAAATTTCTACTGTACTTTCTTTACAAGAAACCTGTTCTTGTAACAATTCTTCGCTAAGATCTTTTCCCTTGTCATATCTTATTAAATTTATTTTTGTGATTCAAGAGTCCTCGATAGAAGAGGAGTTCGACGCCGGAGGGCAGGACTCGAGCTTTAGCAGTTTGACGATCCATTATTGTTGTTGGGTGAGTGCGTGTCACCGACTTCTGTTATTACCACGCCTTGATTATTTGTTGTCATAAATGGTGTCCCTGTTTGACACTCTCTTGTGGCATGAGTAGCAGATACATGTTGATAAACATTAGGCTGTGGTGGTATCCATCCGGTATTAGTCTGCTCGAACTATAGATTGTTCTAGAAATACCTACACTGTCAGTTTCGAGAACATTCGTCGGAATGTTCTCGACTGATGGAAAATCTGCAATAATATTGTGAACTGATCCGTTGTTTTCTATTTGAACATTAACGTTTTTTTACTCCATTATGCTGACTTGGCGGCGGGTTATCACCATAATAGTGACACACAATTAAAAAAATAATAATTTCAATTTCTGTCCTACAGCAGCGTAATCCACAGACCAGAATGTTTCCTTCTGCTGGTTACACTTTTGCCGGGTCAATTCGAGCACGGGATACCACTTGTCGGCTTTGACACGTGTCATAGCCGTGATGTGCTGTATGACGTCATTGTGTCGCTGATGTTTAGAATATAAGTAAATAACATCTTTGGAAATTTATTATTAATTTAATTTCTTAGGATAAATTTTACTGTATGTAGGGCAGCAGATTATTCACAACTAGTTACGAGCAATTATTGCCCTTCTTCGGGTAACTGCACAGGAAACAATTAAGACCAATGCAAACATAACATTCATAGTAGAAATACAGAATTAAACGAGCAAGAAGTACAGTGTATATTAATCTTTCTTGAAAAGTGACGAAATGTGTGCTGTACTGCTGCATTTTGATAAAATAAGGAGCTATACAAAGCATTAAGGTCATATAAACGAAAAACATTTAGTTACATTACTTGCGCCCTATATGCTCACTCAGAGCTTTGCGTAATAACACTGAACATCAAGTGCAGATATTGTGCTGTAACTCATAAACTAAGTTGTTAATGTGTGCATCTTTGGATAAACAATGGGCGTAAACAGAAAATGGATATAACGTTGTAGGTTGTAAGGATCTTATAATACTGTAATCTTAAGAGAAAACGGAATTTTGAATATGCAAATCCAGCATACTAAATGCCCAACAGAGGCTTTCAAAAAGAGTAAATTGAAGAGCACGTAATGCAATATTGCTTAAAATATGTTAGAAGCACTGTAAAGTAAAAGTAAACACACAAAACGTTTCGGAAAGGATAGGTGAGATACAAGTGAGGCAGGTACGAGAATACGACGCCGATAAGAGAGAAAGATTCTCTGCCCACAACTTCAAACGAGGTTCGTAAAGCAGTGTCAGTGCAGCGCACAGTGTTCTTCACTACGAAAGTGAATCAGATATGCGTGTTCAATTATAGATGTACAATTATCGCTCACAATACCCACAAGGTGGCAAAGTGTTATATTACTCCAAGTGTTCATATCGGCATTTAGAGAGTCAATAGTTTCACTTTTTCGGTGTTTTCTGACAAATTCCGAGAAACAGTTGCTCTGTGGAAAATACTGCAGGAATTTCGCTGAATTTCGAACTCCTGTGAAGATAGACAGTCTCGGGGAGTTTCTGTTAGTTTGAATGTCACAAGTATATTTCGTTGTTTCTGCAACAGTGTTTTGGCCTATTCCGTTTGTGTTCTCTTAATCGCCGAAATGACGGGTGTTACTAACAAAAGTTCAGAACCCCCTGAAAGACGGGTGTCAACCAGATGTTAGTAACGCAGGGTTAACGAAAGCCCGCTTCGAGAAACAAGAGTTCCCTACTGCCGCGAGGTCGATGGCGCAGCGTTCGGAGACGTTCGGGCGGTCGTGACGTCACACCGCAAGCACAGTGTCTGTAGTGGGGATACACCGCAGCCAGGCCCTGCCTCTATATAGCGGGACGGCGGCTGTCGTCTGCACTGTACCACACTGACAGCGGAGACACGCACCGTGACAGGTAAGTGCTCCTTCTGCTCGCACTGTATAGCCACCGTTCTAGTCTAGATCGCAGCTGCACAGTAAGCCAAAAGCGAAACCTAACCAGTAGATTCGGAGGTCCTTCGTTGTAACTATACCTGCCACCCAGCGAAGATCTAAGCCAGTGTTATAATACCTTTTCGAATATGCGACCCCCTTAGAATTAAAAATATTCTCACGACCCCCTTGCAAATGAAAACCCCCTCCCCCTGGTCCTTACGAACCTTAACAAAACTATGTTATCTCAAAGCTAACAAATGTAATCACCTTTGCTTCGCTTAAGCTTTAAAATATTTGACGTACTTTTTCGGCTTTTCTTTCGGAATGGAACACATTATCCAGTTGTGTTTCTTACGCAAAACGCAGAAGCATATTATGCTTGTTAAGAAAGGTTCCACTGTGCAGACAACTGGTAAAGAAAAATACACCTTCTTCGGGTTGTTAAGCCAAGATCGCCAGGAAAATTGTTGTCTTCCCTTAACTGGTTTCAATAATTTATATCAACATCTTCAAAAAGGTTTAAATATCTTCGGAGGACAAGTAAAATAAAAGGATTCTCGTCGACATGTAAAATGAGTAAAAATGCACGGTCAAAATGTTAAAATATACGTCATTAAAATGGAACTCATCTCCGATTAAAAGATAAAATATGGCTGTTTTGAGTCTGTCTGGTACTTAAGCGAAACAGTCATATTGTATCTTTTAATCTGATATGATGATCAATTTTGGTGACGTATATTTTAACATTTTGACCACGCATTGTACTCATTTCACATTTCGACGAGAAACCTTTTATTTTACTTGTTCTTGTAAGTGAAGATGTTTAAAAACATTATAAATCACTGGAACCGGTTAACAGAAATAAATATATTTTATTCGCGATCTTGGCTTAACAGCCTGAAAAAAGTATATTTTTATTAATATTATAAATGGATCAGAGTCCAAAGGCGTAATATGCGAGGTAACTGTAATTGGTAAATAAGTACAACTTCGTTTTCGAATTATTCAGAATTAGTTGTTGTATTAATTACTTTGAACTACACATGGATTTTTGCAAATAGACAATATATGATCTACCTAATTCATAATGAACGTTACACAAGGATCTCTGAAAAACACTGGGCTAATCTTTCCTCGTATAAAAAGATTTCACTCAACAGGGTTAATACAGTATTCCTAGCGTATCTATAAAACTGATAAATGTCTAAGACTGAAGAAAATTATTTAATTTTTTGGCCAGTAGAAGACGAGAATGTAAGGAATATAGGCGTAGTAGATACCTCATTTTCATAAATCATTCTCTGCAATATGATTCTGAGGTGAAATTTATGTTGGAATTAGTGTAATTCAAAAAATTTAGAATTTGAGAGAATTCTCTTTCTTGTGAAGTAATACACATGACCACTAAAAGAAATCCGGAGGACTTCAATTACACGATAAATGAGTCAAACACTAAAGTCGTAAATTCTACCAAATACCTAGGAGTTACAATTACGAACAGCTTAGACTGGAGAGAACACAGAAAATATTGTGGGGAAGGTGAACCAAAGATTACGTTCCATTGGCAGATCGCTTCAAAGATGGAGCAGCTCCACCAACGGGACTGCCTACATCACACTTGTGCGTTCTCTAGGATTGCTGTTACCTAGTGTGGGCCCCTGACCAGATGAGACTAACGGAAGACATTAAGAAGGTTCAGAGTAGGGCAGCTCGTTATGTTTTATGACGTTACGGTGGGGGGGGGGGGGGAAGCGTTAGGATATGTTGCACGATTTGAGGTGGAAATCATTATTCGTTGCGGCGAGATCTATTTGCGAAATTTCAATCACCGACCTTTACTTCTGAATGTGAAAATATTTTGATCGCACTCACCTACACAGGGGGACATGACCATCCTAATAAAATAAGATAAATCAGGTCGAAAATGTAACGGTTTAGGTGATCTTTCTTTCCGCGCGATATCAGAGATTGGAACGGTAGAGAAAGGTTATAGAAGTAGTTAATGTACCGTCTGCCAGGCACTTACATGTGATTTGCAGAGTATCTATATAGATGTAGATACGTATTGTGAAGCTGTGTGTTTCTGAAAGCTGTTTCTCGCCTGCTGCAGACTTCCAGCAGAACCAGTCGCAGCCCTGCTACCCAGTTGTCACCATGAGGACTTTCTGCGCTCTCCTCATCCTCAGCGTCATCGCCTTCAGCTGCGCCGCTGCAGTTGAAGAGGTGCGTATCTGACCAGTGGCGCAGTTTTTTTTTTTTTTTTTTTTTTTTTTTTTTTGGGGGGGGGGGGGGGGTTAATTTTTCAAAGTTAAAGGCCATTCAATTTATTAATCTGTGACTTTTGTTTACACTTTTCATAATTTAACCAATTATACTACTGAAACAATTGCACAAGAAATAAAATTAGTAGCCTCGCATAAATTTGAAAGTGCAAGAGGAGCGATGTCGTTGAAAAGGAGTGTCTATAATTATCTCGTAAAATAAGCAGCTTCCATGTTACTATCCAAAGATAAAGGTATTTGCCGTTTAATTAACATGATTCTCTATGTCTAAAAATCGAACTAAAGAACACTGTTGTCTTCATACGATTCCACTCGGTGGCGCCGCTGACCTGCTAAGCAGCGGGCCGACGCTTACGAACAATAGGCTCGTAACTTCAGCATAGCAGTAACAATAACTAGAGGCACCATCAAACCCGGCCGCGGCGGCATTAAAACCGCTCACAGTAATAGCAGCACACGCTCTCAGTGGCAGCATCAAGTTGGAGACCCCCCAATAAGAAATCTTATTGAGGTGTTGGATGGGAGGCTTCAGTCCAATTATATCACCCCCCCCCTTCCGTGTGATGACGCCACCGTATCTGCCGGAACTTGGCAATACTCCAGTGAGGTTACTGCATGTAATGTTTCGTGCCTGACAGCTAGAACCTTGTGAAGGAAGAGCCTTAGGGCAGTTTATGCCTTGTCTCCAGACATAAAGTGCCACCCACCCAGGGTTAATCTTCAAGCTCTTCATATCATCTTCTGGGTTGTGGGGGAGGGGGTGTCTTACTCTTATGCTGGATGGAAACGATTCAGTGATATTATTCCAACAACTGTAGATAAATTTCCAAGGAAACAAATTTATAATTTTAACGTTATTGTAACATAATCACATTCATGAAGAATGTAGGACGTGAAAGTGGTTCGATAACTTCTCTACCGGGCACTCACGCTTGTATCTTTGTCGATAGTGTATCTTCAGGATACTGAGGAAAAACCTACAATGTTACATCTATTCTATCCACATTAAATAACGTATTTTTTCTCCTGTGTTGGTTTGGATACCAGTATAAACTGTCTAGTTGGATAAACGTTTGTTAGGTTAGATTTTGCTCCATACTCCTGTAGTGAGAACAGCTCAAGACGTAGAATAAGCCATAAAACAAGAATATGTAATATACATAACAAAGCTAAGAGATGTATAGTGTGATAGTAAGTGACTGTAAGTGCGAGAACCCATAAAATATGAAAGATACACTAAAGTACATACAATAATTCTTAGGTTACTATAGTCACATCAAACCCAAAGAAGTTTACAATTTCAATTTTTAATCATCATGTGCGCTGAAGATGTGCAAAAGTCAGATTATTAGTATTCTGGTATTATTATACGTCTCTCATCTACTAAGATCTTTGTCGGTGATACAGGAGTTAATGAAGAATAAATCATTTACGATGATCGTTAATAGCTGAAGGCAAGTTGTTATAACTGCGTGCTACTTGGTATTGGACACATTTCTAAGCCAAGGGCCAGTTTAGTTCTGATTTTTTCCTTCATCGCTTCAGGAAACAGTCGATTCTCTTCCCAACCTCAGAAAAATTCAATCTGAGTGTTGCTGCTTAACAAATGACCATAGTATTTCTTCCTAATTTCTATGACGTCTGCGATCTTACCAATATGACAGGTCTATTTTCACTTTCTTCCTTACATTTTTGTGCTGTGAATCAAATGTTAAAGCCGTGAACGATACCCAAAATTACGCACCTTTATTTACATATATTTTCAGGTTTACTTATTGATTGAAATTTATCTTTCCTGTGTTCACTTTTATTAGAGTCCCTTTTTCTTGATACTGCATCTTCGGGATATTGAATGGAAACAATCATATCAGTGTTCAGTGTGGTTGGTTGGTTCCAGGAGTCAGTGGTGCGGGAGCGGCGCTTCGTGCTGCTTCAACAGAAGCCGAGAGGGAAGATCTTCGTGAACAAAACGAAGCTAAATAAGAATAAGATTAATATAAATCTTCCCGACATAGTGATCGTGCCGCCAGGGAGCGCGAACACCGAGGCACCGTAAAGCTCTGATGACCTCTGCCACCCGTGAACTTCTGCTTATGAATTGGAGCTCAACATCTCTAATGACCACAGTGTCAGTGGGATGTTAAACCCAATCTTCCTTTCATTTCACGTTGAGCAGTGTGCCATTCTACTATTCATGTAACTAAATATTTAGATAAATATATTTGAATGACAAGTAATTCGACTGTGTAATTTATGTGTACATTTTACCTTTCCTGTTGTATGAAGATCACATCCCCAATCATAATTTTTATTAGAGAACTGGTGTTAACTAGTGTGATATTACAGATACAGGGGGAAGCTGCTTGCTTTCTTGTGAATGGCGGGTTTTGTCGGCCGTCTTACAACTTGGATATAGTGAATAGAATACAGGTAGTTAGGGGTATCCTAATCTGCTTGGAAACAGGTAACAGCGGCCTTGGATGAGCGAGGGCGGCTAAGCCACATTGCAACTGAAATACCACATAGTCACACACATTACTCTAAAAATCCATATAAAATCAAGGAATGATCATACGGCAAATATAATTATATTATGTGATTCAAGAGACTTGGAAGAATCAAACTCCGTAATTTCAATTTCAATATTCCTTACAGATAAAAAACCAATAAATTGCAGTACTATAATAATACTATTATAAGACTTATATATACAATTATTGATACTTAGGGTTTATCAGTAACAGTTTAAGAATCACATGGGCAGCATTGCACCACGCTACCTATCTTAAAAGACGCACCACATTATTTCCGTATTCTTTCAATAAACTTCTTTTTTACTTTCTTCTTCTGTATTTCGTTGATGTAGTAATATTCTTGTGTCAGAACATAGATTTCATTACAGAAACAGTAAACATGAACCCAGCAAAGCGCATTACATTTATATATGTGTTTTATTATATTTAATATTATTCTTAGAAACGTTCGTTTTAATTTGTAAACTGCCTCTCATATATTTCAGTCCTACTAAAAATAGTAGATATGCAGCCGATAATTTATACATAATCAATTATATGTATTTGTGGACAAGAACTGAATATATTTCCATAAAAAGCCATGATAAATTAAATATTAATTCTGTAACTATATTTCCACGGTGGCAGTATATTTGAACAGTGAGACGCCACGCTTAATAGATACCTGAGCAAAGAGCTCAACCGTTTTCAGTTTTGTTAAATGTATATTTGTTTGTTAAATGTAAACAACATTTGTAGGGAGGTAGTCAAAGCATTAATTCTTGGATATTCAAATATATAATATTTTGAAGGGAATTCGTATTTTTGGAAGCAGTAAGAGAATGCTTTTGGCCGCTTGGGAAGGGACTCGTAACTTGGATGCATTGGTGAAAGGTTGTGGTCTAAAGCCGCGTTACGAACTTGTGATTTGAAGAGTTAGGCGTGTGTCGACTTAGTAAACTTACGGAACTGTGACTGCAGAACTTAGTTTCTGGTTAAACTATGGACGGTAGTAGGGCAACTGTCATAATTCAGCAATCTTGTACTCGAGTGATGACAAACTGTGTTTTATAACAAATACTGTAATTCATTTGGAACTGCAATGTTCAATGAACTTCATTAATTTACTTGTGATAATTGGGAACATTTACTCTCGAGTGCGTGAAATACTTATTGTGCCTCTCATGAACAATAGTTGGAGAAATATTCACTTATTTACGGACGTATAAAGTAGGATCACCTCCGCATTTTCATGTCTAAAAAGGAGTAATAAATTCCTTTATCATAGAATTCATTTTGTTGGTTATTTAGAGGTTTAATTTATGTTTGTTTAAAAATATTTTCGCATTTAAATCTGCAGATTGATATACTGGCTAAACTACAGATTAATTATTAAACAGTTTCAGTCACTCTTTAGGCCATAGAAGCTGACATACGTAACTCATCCTATGAACAGAAATGACGAGCCATAAACGTTTTACTAACCTGAGCTATGTATTGCCCAATTCTTATTGGTGAGTATCGATAGGAAGGTCGTACTAGTATAGGCCATCCTCTGTTCATAATCGATCATTAAAAATTAAACTAGCTGTATGTCACATATAAGACCAAGAAAATAAAAATGGAATCAAGTCGTTAGCCTAAAAACTGGTTCCAGCCAATTATCAATATTAGACAACCGTTTTCTAAAGTACTATTTGTCAGTCGTTTTTTTTCTTGTTTGCTAGATTCTTGGTAAATGTATTTATTGAGAAATTTCCCTTGCTGAGTATTCAAAAGTTCCAAAAATATGCAGATGTAACAGTTATTTACTCACATAATATCATTTCTAGAACATAATGTTTCCAAAGAAAATCTTTGCAGCTACTCAGATACTAGTTACTCTTCTCTGTCTTGGACTGTCAAATTGTTTGGTGCAACAGATTGAATTTAGTAAATACTGCTAAAAACCCAGAGTCCATAAGGAGTACAGTTCTTATGTGTAGAAGTGCTTTAAACGTCTGTTGACCTTACAAATGATGTAATATGCTAAATATGCTATTTTAAGCTTACAATGAAATGTTTTACAATTGTTTTCAAGCTATGTAATGCGACAATTATAATTTACTTCCTTACATCCTGTTTTTGAAGATTTTAGCGTAAAGTACGTCTCTTGTTGATTAATATGGTGACTTACATGTGATTGTAATCAACAACTGTAATTACTAAATTTGCAGAAATAAATGCGTTTCACACACTAAATAAATTAGAGGCTGCTGCCATAAAGACACAATTAAAATGCCCGAGCGGACTGAGGCGCTCCAGTCACGGTCTGCATGGCCACTACGGTCGGGGGTTCGAATCCCCCCTCAGGCATGGATATTTGTGCCGTCCTTAGTCTTAGCTAGTTCATAAGTAGTTTGTAAGCTTAGGAACTGATGACCTCGTAGTTAAGTCCCATAAGTTCTACAAACATTTGAGCAATTAAATTAAAATGCGTTGCGTCATGCAGAAGCTATTTTGAAAGAAAGCCAGCAGACACGGGGAAAAACAGACCGTGCAAAAGTGGAATGAGAGCTGTTAGGAGGTGGACCTGGGACTAATGGGTGATTTTACGACCCTACCCTCTCAAAAAAAATGAGCTGTCTGTGACTCACACTGCAGCCTAGTCACCCTAATTCCTAAACACTGACACCTGCGTCTGGCGTTCATTTTTCTTAGAATTGCATTGGCTCTTAGCGTGTATCATAGAGGCATAAGACAGATTTTGTCATTGGCGGACAGCAATACAAGAATACCAGCAATCCGTTACTACTGCGCTTCCCTTTCGCTGTTGAAGCAAAGTACGTGTTAACAGCGAATTTGGTGGAAATACCGCCAGAAATACACACTGGTCATTAAAATTGCTACACCAAGAAGAAAAGCAGATGATAAACGGGTATTCATTGGATAAATATATTGTCGCGTTGAAATGAGAGCAGGCTTGACTTCGAAGGCAACTGAACACAGCACTTATACTGAAAGCACGTTTATTACGAACTTAACATACACGCAGCACTGACTACCTTTCAGTCTGAGTTCTCTGCTATTTATACACAGACAGAATTTACCAGAAATTAGAACAGTTAACATAAGAAACAATTCGAATTTACAGGTGAACATAAGAAAGATGTAGAACATTCTGGAATTGTTAATAACAAATAAATAAACATTTGCCAGTGGGCGGGATTGAACCGGTGACCTTCAGCACCGTAGTCCGTGACGCTACCCCCCTGCGCCACGCCAGTAGTCGGTGTTCATGGGCTCTCGCGGCATTGCTCCCTCTCCTGGAGAAACAGCGACCCGCTGTTATGATTCTTGTGTCCTGGATCTTGACCGTGTCATGGGTCCTCTGTATGACAGTTCAAGAGAATCCTTCCCTTCTCCACGATTATCGACGACAGACGTTCCTGTCGTGGCTTCATCAGGAACATTACCGTCCTTAGAGGCCTTGAACAAGAAGCCACTGCTCTTCATGATCGTAGTAAGGCTTCATGCGCAGGACGTGAACAATGTCTCTTCGTTTTTGTCGTTTCGACGACGGCTCATAATCCTCAACTTCATATGTGACGTCTGACAGGCGGCGTATGACACGATACGGACCAAAGTATCATTTCAATAACTTTTCAGACAGTCCAACCTTCCGTACAGGGGCAAAAATCCATACCAGATCTCCTGGGCTGTACACAACAGGTCGGTGCTTGTCGTTATACCGTTGATGGTCCATCTCCTAAGGCGTCCAGTGTCCGTATGTGAGCCATCTGTCTTGCTTCTTCGACCCTGCTGATGAGCTGTTTAACATAGTCATCCTGAGTGTCGTCCGGTTGGACGGGAACAGCGTATCCATTGTCGTCTCAGCTTCACGGTCATGGAACAGGAAAAATGGAGTGAAGCCTACGGTGTCTTGTCTTGCGGTATTGTAAGCAAATGTCACGACTGACAGAATTGTATCCCAATCCTTCTGCTCAACATCGACGTACATCGACAGCATGTCGGCTAACGTCTTGTTAAAACGTTCCATAAGATAATTTGTCTGAGGATGGTATGCAGTTGTCATTCTGTGGACAATGTCGCTCCGTTACATTACCTCTGATACTAATTTTGACTGGAATACTTTTCCACAATCAGATACGATGACACGTATTGCTCCATGCTTCAAAATAATGTCTTCTACAAGGAATTTTGCGATCTCTGGAACTTCTGCAGTCGGCACAGGTTTGGTGACAGTGTAGCGTGTGAGGTAGTCAGTGCAGAGTATTATCCAACGGTTACCGGTTCTCGACTTCGGGAACCTCCCTAAAAGATCGATCCCAAATCGGTGGAACGTAATTGTTGCCAGCAGAATCGGTGCGAGATGCCGTGGAGGTAACTGCGGCACATGCTTCCGTCGCTCTTTACGGTGACTCACATAGTGCTTGAAAGATCGGTAGAGACCTTTCCAGTAATACCTGCGTCTGATTCTGTCTAGGGTCTTTACGAATCCCAGATGACCGGATATTGGAGCATCGTGGAAATATTTGAGAATAGCTAGCTGGAGATGAGCTGGAACAACCAGTAGCCATTTGGGGCCCAGTGGATCGTAGTTGCTCTTATACAATGCTCCGTTTATAAGTTGGAACTCTCCATTGGTCGGTTCTTCTTTCTTCAAGGCCTCTATCGTTTTAATAGTGCTGGATCTTCCCTCTGTTCAGCTGTAACGTCATCTAATTCAGTGAGGGCTGAAATTTCATTAATGCTGTTGTGTTCCACTAATGGATTCCTCGAAAGGCAGTCGGCGTCCTTGTTATTGCACCCGTTCTTGGATACCATTGTGACATTGCACTCTTGGAGTCTTAGTGCCCACTTGCTAGTGGACCTGATGGATCCTTCAAGCTAGTCAGCCAACACAAAGAATGGTGGTCTGACACGATGGTGAATGGTTTGCCGATTAAATACGGCCGGAACTTGTTGATAACCTAGATAAATGCGAGGCATTTTTTTTTCACTTGTAGATTAGTTTATCTCGGGCTTTGAGAGTACTCTTGACGCATAGGCTATCACCTTTTCAGCACCTTCCTGAACTTGTACAAGCACTGCACCAATCCCATAACCACTGGCGTCTGTGTGAAGTTCCGTTTCTGCATTCTCGTCGTACAAGGATAGCACTGGTGCGGTGCTCTTTCTTTTGTCTCATCCCAGTAAAACTTAGCGTCTCTCTGCAGCAGTTCTTGTAATGGACGTGCCTTGTTACAAAATCCTTTTATGAAATGTCGGTAGTATGAGCACAGCCCGAGAAAACTTCTCACATCACGAGTGTGCTGAGGAGTTGGAAATTCTCTGACTGCCATTACTTTATCTAGATCAGGACTAACACCATCTCCGTTGACTAGGTGCCCCAGGATTTTTATCTCCTTGGCGACGTAGAGGCACGTCTTTGGATTGAGGCGGAGACCTGCAGTCTGAACACTCTTCAACACAATTGACAACTTAAAATGTTTTCGAGAAAACGACAATGTCATCTAAATAGCAGAGACACGTCGTCCACTTAAGGTGACGAAGCAAGTTGTCCATCATGCGTTCGAATGTGGCTGAAGCATTAGATAATCCAAATGGCATTACTGTAAATTCATAGAGGCCGTCAGATGTAATAAAATCCGTGTTCTCCGTGTCAGCTTCGTCAACCTCGATTTGCCAGTAACCTGTCTGCATGTCCATAGTTGAAAATTATGTATCTCCTTTCAAGCAGTCCAAGGTGTCATCAATGCTCGGCAATGGGTAGACATATTTCTTTGTGAAATTAATTGATTTTTCCGTCGGTACTTGGCAGAACATGATAATAATATCAAAAAGGAACAACTTCCTGATGTTCTGCAAACTTTTTTTATTGGTCACAAACCGGCTTTCGGCTTCTTAGGTCATCATCAGGTGACAACTGAATGTAGTACACATGTTTGCAAAGATTTTAAGATTTACAAAGATGTTATCACAGACAATCGATACTTCACAGGAAAGTTCATCGCAAAAACTTATTTATGAGACTTATTAACATTTATATAAAAATATAATAAATATGTTTAAAGAATCAAAACTAATAGGATTATTTTTGTTGAAAAGGAAGGTTGAAAATAAAACTTATTTCAGTAGAGGTGTAGAGGGGAACTGGATCTGATCGTTTAATACTAAACTAGCATCCTGAGCCAAATGTTTATTGATTTCCAATATTTCCAGTAGTGTCATCTTTCTGCTTTTCTTCAGGGGATGTAGAATCTCACAGTTTACATCATAATGATGGCCTTCTCTGAGCAGATGTTCAGCAAAGGTTGAATCTGTCTTTTTTAACCTCCAGCTTCTCGCATGTTCTGATAATCTAATAGCTACAGCCCTGCCAAACTGACCAACATACAGTTTCCCACAATGTTTTCATGTGATCTTGTATACACCACTCTGTGATAGGGGTTGAATTTTGTCCTTACTATTGAATAAATATTTAGAAATGTTATTAGTATTGTAAAATGCAGGCCTGTAAATTCGAGATTTTAACTTTCTACCAATTTGATCTGAAATTTTGCCTAAATATGGGATGACACACCAGTTTTTCTTACTATTAACTTGTTCTTGTTGGCTAGCATATAAAAGTGTTCTGGTTTTTCTGATTTTCTTCTTATTCATTATACTGTCAATAAGGGCAGGGCTATAGCCATTACTGGATGCTATATGTTTGATTGTTTGTAATTCTGATTGAAATGCAGAATCAGATAATGGAACAGATATGAGGCGATGGACCATTGAATGGAAAGCTGCATGTTTATGGCTGTGTGGATGCTGGGAACTAGCAGGGATAACGGTATCTGTTACTATGGGTTTTCTGAAAATACTAAATAAGTGTTTCTTTGTGCTAATGTCAATAGTAAGGTCTAAAAAGTTTATAGAAGATCCTCCTAGTTCCATAGTGAACTTAATTTTATTGTGTTGGGAATTTAAGTGTTGTAAAAAGGAATCTAATTGTCTGGTGATACCAGTCCATAAACACAGCACATCATCCACATACCTGAACCAATATCCAACTCTGCACCTCAGTGGTTCCTTCTGTAAGAAACATCTGCTCAAAATGATCCATGAAGATCTCAGATAGAATGGGACTAAGTGGAGAACCCATAGCTAGGCCATCAGACTGATTGTAGTATTTATCTTCAAATTGGAAGTAACTTTGCTTCACACATGTCTATGTAGCCATGATTATGTCATGTGTTTCAACAGGGTTTACTTTACATTTGTGCAAAAGATCAGTAAGGATGCCAATACTTTCATCAGTGGGAATATTTGTAAACAGACTAGTGACATCAAACGATACAAGTTTAGAATTATGTGGGACCTGTATGTCTTTAATTTTGTTAACAAGAGCTATGGAATTTTTTATTCCAAATTTTGGTTTAAAACTTGTTTTCTTTTTAATTATGTAATCTAGCTCTCTTGGTAATAAGTAACAAGGAGCAGAAAATGATGACACTATTGGCCTTACAGGAATCAGATCTTTATGTAATTTGGGTAAACCATATAATCTAGGAGCCAAGGGGTTCATATTCACTAGCACTCGGATGTTATTTTCAGGTATAATGCTGTTACATGATTTTATAGTGGCTTTGACTTGTTCATTGAAACTAGCAGTAGGATCTTTAGGTAGTTGCTTAAAATCTGGATTATTAAGGAACTGGTTCACTTTGTTGACATAATCACTTTTGTTCATAAGTACCAAACTGTTTGATTTGTCAGCTTTAGAAACAATGACATCATCTGAAATTATTTTGTTTTTAAACTTCTGCAACGTATTAAGTTCGTTGCGTGATAATACATCAAAATTAGAATGAGCATTTTTAATTTTATGAGCTACTAAATGTTTAAAAGAGATGTCTTGTCCTAGAGCGAGCTCAAGGTCAACTTTCAGTATGTCCAACTGTTTTCTGGTAATGGTGCAAGGTGGAGCATATTTAATACCTTTATTTAACACTTTTAGTTCGTCTGTAGTAATAACTGTACTGGATAAGTTAGTGATACGATCAGAAAACTTTTGAATAGGTAATGTTGCTACAGATACCTCCGATGTCGCAAGTGTTTTGTCACTAGTTAACTTTAGCAGCTTTTTCATGCTGGCGCAGATAAATTTGGTAGACAATAGAGTTAATATCTTCACGCACATTACGATCAAAACAATCGAATTCGTACGGATGTGTGAAGGCCACAATACACATGTGACACACCTTTAGATGTAGACTTACGTTGTCACGAATTTTGTACCAATGTCGCATTTCTTCTTTCACCCACGTTCTTTCGGCGACGATTAAGGATGGAAAAGATACACCGTGGTATAATAATAATGTTAGAAAGCTGCTGAGAAAGCAAAGGCTGCTGCACTCTCGATTAAAAAAAGAACACGCAAATGATGACAGGCAAAAAGTTAGTAGAGATTCGTGCGTCTATAAAAAGATCAATGTGCGAAGCATACAATAATTATCTCAGCCATACCTTAGCAAAAGATCTTTCCGAGAACCCGAAAAAATTCTGGTCCTATGTAAAATCGATAAGCGGGTCAAAGCCCACTGTCCAGTCACTCGTTGATCATTTCGGGGCAGTAATAGAAGAAATCAAACGGAAAGCTGAAGTTCTAAATTTAACCTTTAAGAAATCTTTCACGCAGAAAGACCGCACAAATGTACCATCATTTGATCAACGTACTAATTCCGAAATGGGGGACATAGCAATAGGTATTTCCAGTGTAGAGAAGCAGCTGAGAGAACTAAATAGGAAAAAGTCTGCTGGTCCGGATGAAATACCAGTTCGGTTTTACAAAGACTATTCTGCGGCATTGGCCCCCTACTTAGCTTGTATTTATCGCGAATCTTTAATTCAGCGCAAAGTTCCTAGTGATTGGAAAAAAGCGCAGGTGACTCTCGTTTATAAGAAAGGAAAGAGAACTGACCCACACAATTATAGGCCAATATCGTTGAAATCAGTTTCATTCAAACATCGTTCATGTGAAACTCAGCTTGTCCTTTTCTCACATGACATCTTGCGAGCCATGGATGTAGGACCACAGGCGAATTGTGTTTTTCTCGACTTCAAAAAGCGTTCGTCGCCGTACCACACTGCAGACTGCTAACGCAGATAAGAGCTTATGGAATAGGTTCACAGATTTGTGACTGGCTGGAAGGCTTCCTAAGTAATAGAACGCAGTACGTTGTTCTCGACGGCGAGTGTTCATCAGAGACGAGTGTATCGTCAGGCGTACCCCACGGGAGTGTGATAGGACCGCTCTTATTTTCTATCTATATAAATGATCTGATGGACAGAGTAAGTTGTAATTTGCGGCTGTTTGCTGATGATGCTGTGGTGTATGGGAGGGTGTCGTCTGTAACTGACTGTAATAGCATACAGGATGACTTAGAGAAAATTTCAAGTTGCTGCGAAGAATGGCAGCTAGCTCTCAATGTAGAAAAATGTAAGGTGATGCGCATGAGTAGGAAAAACAATCCCATAATGTTCGAATACAGCATTAGTAGAGAGCCTCTTGATGCTGTCGCGTCGTTCAAATATCTAGGCGTAACATTGCAGAGCGATATGAAATGGAACGCACAAGTAAGGACAGTTGTGAGTAAAGCGGATAGCCGACTTCGGTTTATTGGGAGAATTTTGGGATGATGTACTTCAGCTCTAAAGGAGACCGCATATAAAACGCTTGTACGACCACGTCTTGAGTATTGCTCAAGTGTTTGGGACCCGCAGCAGATCAGTTAAAAGGAAGACATAGTGGCGGTTCAGAGGCGAGCAGCTAGATTTGTTACCAGCAGGTTCGACCAATGCGCGAGTGTCACGGAAATGCTCCGGCAACTCAATTGGGGATCGCTGGAAGAAAGACGTCGTTCTTTTCGTGAATTTCTGTTAAGTAAATTTAGAGGGCCGGAATTTGAAGCTGAGTGTAGTACGATCTTGCTGCCGCCTTTCTCGTAAAGATCACAAAGACAAGACAAGAGAAATTAGGACTCGCACGGAGGCATATAGGCATTATTTTTTTCCTCGTTTAATTTGGGAGTGGAATAGGAAAGGAAAGGCCTAGTAGTGGTACAGTGTACCCACCACCACGCACCTTACGGTGAATTGCGGAGTATGTATGTAGATGTAGAATTATCCGTCTTTCATCTGGCGACACTCTATACGAACGCTGGCTAATTGGTGTTCGATCCCCAGTATTGATACGGTGCTTTATCGAGGGCCGTTTCGTCTGACTTTTCCCCTGCTGAGGTGTGAATGCACCCGAATGCAAATCGTATACCTTATCAAACTCATTGAATGACACAATGAGGTTTTGTTCATGCTCTGAATTTGAACGCACTCTTGACCAAAAACAGCTTGAGTTTCTGACCGTACTCGATTAGGCATAAAGAGACGTAAAACATTGACGTTTTCATTGGTATCGGTTTACAAGGCCAATGTCCGAACCCAGAAATGTATTGTTAACTTTAGCATTGCATCAGGATCTGCATGAAGTTCAAATTGTTGCTGAGAGGTAACCACTAAAGATATATAATACAGTGCAACTCAAAGGTGACTATATGAATCGTTAACTAAGCACGATCACACGTCAGATATTAAATAAATTCTGAAACAGCGATATATTTCAACTTGAAACGACGATACAATGGACTTCTTTCAGGACAGGGACTCACACCCGGCTATACGCAAAGAAATGTAATACTAACTGTTTTCTCACCATTTGCGGGCTGTTCAAATTTTCCGCTACAAGCAGCGCAAACTGCGGCGGTTTAGCCGTGCCCACTGGGGTGCCGTGCTGCGATGCGCATGGCCCTTCGTCGTCGGGGGTTCGAGTCCCCCCTTCGGACATGGATGTTTGTGTTGTCCTTAGCTTAGTTTACCTTAGTTTAAGTAGTTTGTAAGGTACCGACCAATGACCAAGCAGTTGAGTCCGATAGATTTACAAACATTTCCAAATATTTCTAAGTAGCGCAATAAATAACTGTGCTGCCTGGGACTCCAAACCCGCGTCTATCGTCAGCGTGGACTTCGGACGACAAGGTAACAACTCTCCCATTCCAGTAAGCAACACAACTATTAGAATCGCCAGACATAATCCACCATGTTGTCATTTCACTACCATATTCGTACCAGGAAGACAATTTTTCTACAGGCCATGACTTTCTCGAGTGCTCCAACACCATAGGAGAACATCTTTTTCACACATTATGCAATGACTTCTCCTACGACGTGATATCGAACATTGAAGTATTTACAGTGAGGGAGACGAATGGAATGTTGCACAGATACATAAGATAGAAAATAAAAGTAATCCACTGAGTTACAGATGCATCGTGTTGATATCGACTGTAGCAGGACGTTTGAACAAACTTTTCCCAACGTTATGAAATATGTCGAAATTTATCACGTATTAACTAACATCAAACCAGCATGGATTTCGAAATCTTTACTCTTGTGATACTTTAGCGATACAATATTTGCATGAACCAATGAGTACTTTCAAACTAATTCAGTATTTATAGAGTGCCAAAATGATTTTTGGTATCTTCAGTCGTAATCAACTTCGAATCATATCACTTTCCTAAGGAGTATAGTCACAGTTGTGCGAATGGAATCATGATGTCATGTCTGCAAGGTAATAGTCTGCAGTAACTAACGAGGTGTCGATTAGTGAAAAGGACGTGACAAGTGTAATTCTTCCAGCAAAGTGAAGTACACTTCTCCTGTTTCGAATATATATTCGAAATATTTAAAGAGTTAATGCTTCCGACTAGCAAACTTCTCAGAAAAGCAAAATCAATTGCGAAATGATTTTGAATTTGTGTCTTCACGGCGCAGATGGTGACAATTGACTTTAAACATCAATATGCATTTGTCTCTGAACATGATTACCAGAAGAGTTTCGTCAGCATTCTAGACATCGACAAGCAAAATAAATTTGAAGGTTATACATATAACGAAATTCTTGGGGTGCAATTAAAAACAAAGTTAACTGGGAATAACACGTATTTTGGCTAAGGTGAAACATACGGTCTGTTATTGACCCAGCCATTAGAAGATTTAAACCCTCATAGGGAGACTGCCAACCCTATAATTGTTCCACCTCTAATGCAGTATTGCTGAGCAGTGTCCCATTTTTAGCTGACGGGATAGAGGGAGGTCGTCGAAAAAGTAATAATAATATATCAGATTGTGCAATGTAGTGAATTATGGGAATCAAGGTCTCGGTTTTTTTCCCGTTTTTTCTCCCTTCAAGTTGGTGGAGGGTGCGGGGAGAGGGAAGGGGAATGAGGTGCGGACGCAAAATTAAAACAAGAACATATTCACTGCTCTTCGATTTTTCAAATGTTTGTAGAGTTTATGGGACTTAACTACGGGGTCATCAGTCCCTCAACTTACAGACTACTTAAGAACTAGCTAATACTAAGGACGGCAAAAATATCCATGCCCGAGAGGGGATTCGAACCACCGACCGTAGTGGCCGTGCAGACCGTGACTGGCGCGTCGCAGACCGCCTGACCACTGCGGCCGGCTCTGATTTTTCCATGGCATTTCAATCCCCAACTTTCTCCTGCGAATCCAAAAAGCTTTTTTCCCACTCCCGCACAAAGTATGTTATTACAACTGTAAGGATAACATAAGAGTAAGTAGAACTTGCGCATACGCTTTTTAGCACTTTTTTCGAGCTTCGTATCAGCGTGGAACAGTCGAGAAAATGAAGTGACTTTATAAACCCCTTTCGGATCACTGAATAATAGAACTATCATGTAAATGAAGGGCATCAGTCGTGCAGCACTTATTGTTTTTTAGTGCACAATGATATGAAAAACGTGATGCTTCCGTCAGTGAGAATGCTGTATGGAGAAAAGGACTTCACGGTGCAAGAGGACCATTCTCCTGTTCACAAGTCCGCATTCGTCCAGCAGCGGCTCTCCACGATTGGCGTCAATGTCATGGACTGGCCGCCGCGGGCGGCTGACATGAACCCCATGGAAAATATGTGGGTTGAGGTCACCAGGAAGTTAACAAGGAACTGGCCACAAAACCAGCCAACTACGCCGGACGCTCTTTGGGACTGCGTTCTGGAGGCCTAGGAGGAAGTTGATTCTTCAGGATATTACGTCCGACGACTTAGAGTCTATGCCAAAACGCATGATAGAAGTAAAACATGATGGATTCTAGATAAAATATCAAAGTCCCTATAAAGTTTTGTTACATGTTCCTTTTCTTCCCAAGTGAGAGCCATGGAAGATCACTTGGAAAAAGTAATAAAACATGAGTTAGTTATTCTTCTTAGTTGACTTTTTAATTGGGGTGTTCTTTCTTAATATGCAGTGCGTTTATTTATCTAAGTTTACTTCATTTATACCCTGTCTCCATACATACAGAGTAATCGGTTTAAATTAGCGCTCTCAAAGCATGTTATTTCAAATGTGCCTCTTTCTTCCCCTCCATCCATTAATACACTCTCTGACCTTCAAAAAGTATGCAAATGCAAATGATTCGGTCTTGCATTTATTCGTGTTAATTTCCCCTCCATTCTCTCTCTCTCTCTCTCTCTCTCTCTCTTTCTATCACGTCCCTTACATTATAACCTCAGTCGCCCTTCTGGTCTATTCCTCCAAGACGTGAAAAAATGAGTGCTTTCCGTTAAAACCATACTGTCTCTTTTAATGTCTGCTGTTTTGTTTACTGTCCATCGGTCCTCTCCATTAATCAGTGTTCTTTTATATCTCCGATAATCCATCCTTAGTTCTGTAAAACATCCGTTCCTTTTCTCTGCCCTAAAACAAAATTGTGACATGTCACTTGTCTAAAATGTTCAAATGTTTGTTAAGTTTAAGGGACTGTCATCAGTCCCTAAACTTACAAACTACTTATAAACTATTTATACTAGACGGCACAAACATCCATGTCCGTGGGGGAATTCGAACCCACGACGGGAAATGGCTTCGCACATCGTAGCATAGCGCCTCAATGCCCTCGGCCACGCCACCGCGGTAGTCGGGAATTGAACCCGGACTTTCATATTTCTTTAATTCAATACTTTTCCTTTCGCTCAATGCTTTTCACATATTGACACGAAAAACTGTCTCTAGGTATATACATTTATAAGAAAAATAGGATAATAAAGGAACTATATATTAAAAAAAAAACTTCAGTTTATAGGTAGCTCAAAGTCAAAAGAAACTCATATTTTATTTCAGTTGCCAAGAGATCTTCCATAGTCTGTCACTTAGGCAATATGAAAATAGAGACGAGATTAAAAAAAAAAACCTAATAATTTATTCAGAATCCCTCATAATTTGTTTCTTCCATAATGCATCTCAGCATGTAATCTATAACGCCATCGGACCAGCTTCTCTTCAGGAAAAGAGACGATTCTATATCGAGTTGATTACTCGCAGCGAGGCGGCCTGATTTGTATTTCTGCTTTCCGCTCTTACTATCAAGCCAGGAAGTAAACATTCTGTATTTACGTCAGAGCCCCGCTTTGAGCCGTGTTGGGGGCTGTTGGCCACAGCTGCGACCGCCAGCTGGCTGGTTTCCGCCAAGCCTCGCATGATGGACAACTTCCTTCGACATCTTAAGTGGACGACGTGTCTCTGCTATTTAGATGACATTGTCGTTTTCTCGAAAACATTTGAAGAACATCTGAGTCACCTGTCAACTGTGTTGAAGAGTGTTCAGTGCCAAGGAGATAAAAATCCTGGGGCACCTAGTCAACGGAGATGGTGTCCGTCCTGATCTAGATAAAGTAAGGGCAGTCACCGAATTTCCAACTACTCAGCACATTCGTGATATGAGAAGTTTTCTCTGGCTGTGCTCATACTACCGACGTTTCATAAAAGGATTTTGTAACAAGGCATGTCCATTACAAGAACTGCTGCAGAGAGACGCTAAGTTTTACTGGGATGAGACAAAAGAAAGAGCTTTCCGGGCACTTAAGGAGGATCTAATTTCCGCACCAGTGCTATCCTTGTACGACGAGAATGCAGAAACGGAACTTCACACAGACGACAGTGGTTATGGGATTGGGGCAGTGCTTGTACAAGTTCAGGAAGGTGCTGAAAAAGTGATAGCCTATGCGTCAAGACTACTCTCAAAGCCTGAGATAAACTAATCTACAACTGAAAAAGAATGCCTCGCATTTATCTAGGTTATCAACAAGTTCCGGACGTATTTATTCGGCAAACCATTCACCATCGTGACAGACCACCATTCTTTGTGTTGGCTGACTAGCTGAAGGATCCATCTGGTCGACCAGCAACTGGGCACTAAGACTCCAAAAGTGCGATGTCACAGTGGTATTCAAGAACGGGCGCAAACACAAGGATGCCGACTGCTTTTCGAGGAATCCATTAGTGGAACACAACAGCATTAATGAAATTTCAGCCCTCACTGAATTAGATGACGTTACAGCTGAAAAGAGGGAAGACCCTGACTATTAAAAACGATAGAGGCATTCAGAAAGAAGAACCGACTAATGGAGAGTTCCAACTTATAAAGGAACATTGTATAAGAGTAACTACAATCCACTGGGCCCCAAATGGCTACTGGTTGTTCCAGCTCATCTCCAGCTATTCTCAAATATTTCCACGATGCTCCAATATCCGGTCATCTGGGATTCGTAAAGACCCTAGACAGAATCAGAAGCAGGTATTACTGGAAAGGTCTCTACCGATCTTTCAAGCACTATGTGAGTCACCGTAAAGAGCGACGGAAGCATGTGCCGCAGTTACCTCCAAGGCATCTCGTACCGATTCCGCCGGTAGCAGTTACGTTCCACCGAGTTGGGATCGATCTTTTAGGGAGGTTCCCGAAATCGACAACCGGTAACCGTTTGATAATACTCTGCACTGACTACCTCACACGCTACGCTGTCACCAAACTTGTGCCGACTGCAGAAGTTCCAGAGATCGCAAAATTCCTTGTAGAAGACATTATTCTGAAGCATGGAGCACTAGGTGTCATCGTATCTGATTGTGGAAAAGTATTCCAGTCAAAATTAGTATCAGAGGTAATGTAACGGTGCGACATTGTCCACAGAATGGCAACTGCATACCATCCTCAGACAAATGGTCTTACGGAACGTTTTAACAAGACGTTAGCTGACATGCTGTCGATGTACGTCGATGTTGAGCAGAAGGATTGGGATACAATTCTGTCAGTCGTGACATTTGCTTACAATACCGCAAGACAAGACACCGTAGGTTTCACTCCATTTTTCCTGTTCCATGACCGTGAAGCTGAGACGACAATGGATACGCTGTTCCCATCCAACCGGTCGACACTCAGGATGACTATGTTAAACAGCTCATCAGCAGGGTCGAAGAAGCAAGACAGCAGACTCGCATACGGACACTGTACGCCTTAGGAGATGGACCATCAACGGTATAACGACAAGCACCGACCTGTTGAGTACAGCCCAGGAGATCTGGTATGGAATTTTACCCCTGTACGGAAGGTTGGATTGTCAGAAAAAGTTATTGAAATGATACTTTGTTCCGTATCGTGTCATACGCCGCCTATCAGACGTCACATATAAAGGTGAGGATTATGAGCCGTCGTCGAAACGACCATAACGAAGAGACATTGTTCACGTCCTGCGCATGAAGCCTTACTACGATCATGAAGAGCAGTGGCTTCTTGTTCAAGGCCTCTAAGGACGGTAATGTTCCTGATGAAGCCACGACAGGAACGTCTGTCGTCGATAATCGTGGAGAAGGGAAGGATTCTCTTGAACTGTCATACAGAGGACCCATGACACGGTCAAGATACAGAATATTGCAGCTGGCTACACAAGGGCCATAACAGCGGGTCGCTGTTTCTCCAGGAGAGGGAGCAATGCCGCGAGAGCCCATGAACACCGACTACTGGCGTGGCGCAGGGGGGTAGCGTCACGGACTACGGTGCTGAAGGTCACCGGTTCAATCCCGCCCACTGGCAAATGTTTATTTATTTGTTATTAACAATTCCAGAATGTTCTACATCTTTCTTATGTTCACCTGTAAATTCGAATTGTTTCTTATGTTAACTGTTCTAATTTCTGGTAAATTCTGTCTGTGTATAAATAGCAGAGAACTCAGACTGAAAGGTAGTCAGTGCTGCGTGTATGTTAAGTTCGTAATAAACGTGCTTTCAGTATAAGTGCTGTGTTCAGTTGCCTTCGAAGTCAAGCCTGCTCTCATTTCAACGCGACAATATATTTATCCAATGAATACCCGTTTATCATCTGCTTTTCTTCTTGGTGTAGCAATTTTAATGACCAGTGTGTATTTCTGGCGGTATTTCCACCAAATTCGCTGTTAACACGTACTTTGCTTCAACAGCGAAAGGGAAGCGCAGTAGTAACGGCTTGCTGGTATTCTTGTATTGCTGTCCGCCAATGACAAAATCTGTCTTATGCCTCTATGATACACGCTAAGAGCCAATGCAATTCTAAGAAAAATGAACGCCAGACGCAGGTGTCAGTGTTTAGGAATTAGGGTGACTAGGCTGCAGTGTGAGTCACAGACAGCTCATTTTTTGTGAGGGTAGGGTCGTAAAATCAGCCATTAGTCCCAGGTCCACCTCCTAACAGGTCCCATTCCACTTTCGCACAGTGTCTACTGGCTTTCTTTCAAAATAGCTTCTGCATGACGCAACGCATTTTAATTTAATTGCTCAAATGTTTGTAGAACTTATGGGACTTAACTACGAGGTCATCAGTCCCTAAGTTTACAAACTACTTATGAACTAGCTAAGACTAAGGATGGCACAAATATCCATGCCCGAGGGGGGATTCGAACCCCCGACCGTAGTGGCCGTGCAGACCGTGACTGGAGCGCCTCAGTCCCCTCGGACATTTTAATTGTGTCTGTATAGCAGCAGCCTCTAATATATTTAGTGTGTGAAACGCATTTATTTCTGCAAATTTAGTAACTACAGTTGTTGATTACAATCACATGTAAGTTACCATATTAATCAACAAGAGACGTACTTTGCGCTAAAATCTTCAAAAACAGGATGTAAGGAAATAAATTAGAATTGTCGCCTGACATAGCTTGAAAACAAATGTAAAACATTTCATTGTAAGTTTAAAATAACATATTTAGCATATTACATCATTTGTAAGGCCAACAGACGTTTAAAGCACTTCTACACATAAGAACTGTACTCCTTATGGACTCTGGGTTTTTAGCAGTTTTTACTAAATTGGATCTGTTGCACCAAACACTTTGACAGTCCAAGACAGAGAAGAGTAACTAGAATCCGAGTAGCTGCAAAGATTTTCATTGGACATATTTTTGGAACTTTTCAATACTCAGCAAGGGAAATTGCTCAATAAATACATTTACCAAGAATCTAGCAAACAAGAATAAAAAACACTGACAAATAGTACTTTAGAAAACGGTTGTCTAATATTGATAATTAGCTGGAACCAGTTTTAAAGCTAACGACTTGATTCCATTTTTATTTTCTTGGTCTTATATGTGACATACAGCTAGTTTTAATTTTTAATGATCGATTATGAACAGAGGATGGCCTATACTAGTACGACCTTCCTATCGATACTCACCAATAAGAATTGGGCAATACATAGCTCAGGGTAGTAAAACGTTTATGACTCGCCGTCTCTGTTCATAGGATGAGTTATGTATGTCAGCTTCTATGGCCTAAAGAGCTACTGAAACTGTTTAATAATTAATCTGTAGTTTAGCCAGTATATCAATTTGCAGATTTAAATGCAAAAATATTTTTAAACAAACATAAATTAAAGTTCTAAATAACCAACAAAATGAATTCTATGATAAAGGAGTTTATTACTCTTTTTTGGACATGAAAATGCGGAGGTGATCCTACTTTATACGACGGTAAATTACTGAATAGTTCCCCAACTATTGTTCATGAGAGGCACAATAAGTATTTCACGCACTCGAAAGTAAATGTTCCCAATTATCAACAAGTAAATTAATGAAGTTCATTGAACATTGCAGTTCCAAATGAATTACAGTATTTGTTATAAAACACAGTTTGTCATCACTCGAGTACAAGATTGCTGAATTATGACAGTTGTACTACTACCGTCCACAGTTTAACCAGAGACTAAATGCTGCAGTCAAAGTTCCGTAATTTTACTAAGTCGACACACGCCTAACTCTTCAAATCACAAGATCGTAACGCGGCTTTAGACCACCCAGCATCACAACCTTTCACCAATGCATCCAAGTTACGAGTCCCTTCCCAAGCGGTCAAAAGCATTCTATTCCTGCTTCCAAAAATACAAATTCCCTTCAAAATATTATATATTTGAATATCAAAGAATTAAATGCTTTGACCACCTCCCTAAAAATGATGTTTACATTTAACAAACAAATATACATTTAACAGTACTGAAAACGGTTGAGACTGAAGCTCTTTGCTCAGGTATCTATTAAGCGTGGCGTCTCACTGTTCAAATATGCTGCCACCGTCGAAATATAGTTACAGAATTAATATTTAATTTATCATGGCATTTTATGGAAATATATTCAGTTCTTGACCACAAATACATATAATTATCGGCTGCATATCTACTATTTTTAGTAGGCCATGAAATATAAAAGAGGCAGTTTACAAAATAAATCGAACGTTTCTAAGAATAATATTAAATATAATAAAACACATATATAAATGTAATTCGATTTGCTGGGTTCATGTTTACTGTTTTTTTAATGAAATCTATGTTCTGACACAAGAATATTACTACATCAACGAAAAACAGAAGAAGAAAGTAAAAAAGAAGTTTATTGAAAGAATACGGAAATAATGTGGTGCGTCTTTTAAGATAGGTAGCGTGGTGCAATGCTGCCCTTGTGCTTCTTAAACTGTTACTAATAAATCCTAAGTATCAATAATTGTAAATATAAGTCTTATAATAGTATTATTATAGTACTGCAATTTATTGTTTTTTTATCTGTAAGGAATATTGAAATTGAAATTGAAATTACGGAGTTTGATTCTCCCAAGTCTCATGAATCACATCATATAATTATATTTGCCGTATGATCATTCCTTGATTTTATATGGATTTTTAGAGTAATGTGTGTGACTATGTAGTATTTCAGTTGCCATGTGGGTTAGCCGCCCTCGCTCACCAAGGCCGCTGTTACCTGTTTCCATCACATTAGGGAAACCCAGCAGCCTGACAAAACCCGCCATTCACAAGAAAGCAAGCAGCTTTCCCCTTTATTTGTAATATCACACTAGTTAACACCAGTTCTCTAATAAAAATTATGATTGGGGATGTGATCTTCATACAACAGGAAAGGTAAAATGTACACATAAATTACACAGTCGAATTACTTGTCTTTCAAACATATTTATCTAAATATTTAGTTATATGAATAGTTGAATGGCACACAGCTCAACGTGAAATCAAAGGAAGATTGCGTTTAACATCCCACAGACACTGTGGTAATTAGAGATGGCACATGAAAAGGAGTGAATTGTTGAGCTCCAATTCATAAGCAGTAGTTCACGGGTGGCAGAGGTCATCAGAGCTTTACGGTGCCTCGGTGTTCGCGCTCCCTGGCGGCGCGATCACTATGTCGGGAAGATTTATATTAAAAGTATTCTTATTACGATTCTTCTTATGTAGCCGCACTTTGTTCACGCGGATCTTCCCTCCCTGGTTCTTTTGAAGCAGCACGAAGCGCCGCTCCCGCACCACTGACTCCTGGAACCAACCAACCACACTGAACACTCATATTCTATTCACTATGTATAAGCTGTTAGCTGGCCAGCTGGGGAACCCAAAAGCCTGAGAAAATCCGCCTTTCACATGAAAGCAATCAGCTTCCCCCCTGTACCTGTAATATCACACTAGTTAACATCGGTTCTCTAATAAAAATTATGATTGGGGATGTGTTCTTCATGCCGAGCGTAGTGGCCGAGGTGACTGAGGCGCTCCAGTCATGGTCAGCATGGATACTACGGTCAGGGGTTCGAATCCCCCTCAGGCATGGATATTTGTGCCGTCTTTAGTCTTAGCTAGTTCATAAGTAGTTTGTAAACTTAGGGACTGATGACCCCGTGGTTCAGTCCCATAAGTTGTACATACATTTGAACATGTTTTTGTGTTCTTCATATAACAGGAAAGGTAAAATATACACATAAATTACACAGTGGAATTACTTGTCTTACACATATATTTCTCTGGGTGGTGCGCGCTCACTTGCCCGGAAATCTGTGCTCCACGTTGACGTAGCCGCCCTTGGAGGAGTTTCCAAGCAAATTAGGATATCCCTAACAACCTGTATTCTATTCACTATTTATAAGTTGTTAGCTGGGCAGCTGGGGAACCTAACAGCCTGACAAACCCCGCCTTTCACGTGAAAGCAATCAACTACCCCTCTGTACCTGTAATATCACACTAGTTAACACCAGTTCTCTAATAAAAATTATGATTGGGGAAGTGATCTTCATACAACAGGAAAGGTAAAATGTACACATAAATTACACAGTCGAATTACTTGTCTTACACATATATTTCTCTGGTTGGTGCGCGCTCACTTGCCTGGAAATCTGTGCTCCACGTTGACGTAGCCGCCCTTGGAAGAGTTTCCAAGCAAATTAGGATACCCCAAACTACCTGTATTCTATTCACTATGTATAAGTTGTTAGTTGTTAGCTGGGCAGCTGGGGAACCCAACAGCCTGACAAACCCCGCATTTCACGTGAAAGAAATCACCTTCCCCTCTGTACCTGTAATATCACACTAGTTAACACCAGTTCTTTAATAAAAATTATGATTGGGGATGTGATCTTCATACAACAGGAAAGGTAAAATATACACATAAATTACACAGTGGAATTACTTGTCTTACACATATATTTCTCTGGGTGGTGCGCGCTCAGTTGCCCGGGAATCTGTGCTCCATGTTGACGTAGCCGCCCTTGGAGGAGTTTCCAAGCAAATTAGGATATCCCAAACTACCTGTATTCTATTCACTATGTCTAAGTTGTTAGCTGGGCAGCTGGGGACCCCAACAGCCTGACAAACCCCGCCTTTCACGTGAAAGCAATCAGCTTCCCCTCTGTACCTGTAATATCACACTAGTTAACACCAGTTCTCTAATAAAAATTATGATTGGGGATGTGATCTTCATACAACAGGAAAGGTAAAATGTACACATGAATTACACAGTGGAATTACTTGTCTTACACATATATTTCTCGGGGTGGTGCCGCTCACTTGCCTGGAAATCTGTGCTCCACGTTGACGTAGCCGCCCTTGGAGGAGTTTCCAAGCAAATTAGGATATCCCTAACAACCTGTATTCCATTCACTATGTATAAGTTGTTAGCTGGGCAGCGGGGCAACCCAACAGCCTGACAAACCCCGCCTTTCACGTGAAAGCAATCAGCTACCCCTCTGTACCTGTAATATAACACTAGTTAACACCAGTTCTCTAATAAAAATTATGATTGGGGATGTGATCTTCATACAACAGGAAAGGTAAAATGTACACATAAATTACACAGTGGAATTACTTGTCTTACACATATATTTCTCTGGTGGTGCGCTCACTTGCCCGGAAATCTGTGCAACACGTGACGTAGCCGCCCTTGGAGGAGTTTCCAAGCAAATTAGGATATCCCAAACTACCTGTATTCTATTCACTATGTATAAGTTGTTAGCTGGGCAGCTGGGGAACCCAACAGCCTGACAAACCCCGCCTTTCACGAGAAAGCAATCAGCTTCCCCTCTGTACCTGTAATATCACACTAGTTAACACCAGTTCTCTAATAAAAATTATGATTGGGGATGTGTTCTTCATGCCAGGCGCAGTGGCCGAGGTGACTAAGGCGCTCCAGTCATGGTCAGCACGGCTACTACGGTCAGGGGTTCGAATCCCCCTCAGGCATGGATATTTGTGCCGTCTTTAGTCTTAGCTAGTTCATAAGTTGTTTGTAAGCTTAGGGACTGATGACCCCGTGGTTCAGTCCCATAAGTTGTACATACATTTGAACATGTTTTTGTGTTCTTCATATAACAGGAAAGGTAAAATGTACACATAAATTACACAGTGGAATTACTTGTCTTACACATATATTTCTCTGGGTGGTGCGCGCTCACTTGCCCGGAAATCTGTGCTCCACGTTGACGTAGCCACCCTTGGAGGAGTTTCCAAGCAAATTAGGATTTCCCAAACTACCTGTATTCTATTCACTCTGTATAAGTTGTTAGCTGGCCAACTGGGGAACACAACAGCCTGACAAAACCCGCCTTTCACATGAAAGCAATTAGCTTCCCCCCTGTACCTGTAATATCACACTAGTTAACACCAGTCCTCTAATAAAAATTATCATTCGGGATGTGTTTTCCATGCCAGGCGCAGTGACCGAGGTGACTGAGGTGCTCCAGTCATGGTCAGCATGGCCACTACGGTCAGGGGTTCGAATCCCCATCAGGAATGGATATTTGTGCCATCTTCAGTCTTAGCTAGTTCATAAGTAGTTTGTAAGCTTAGGGACAGATGACCCCGTAGTTCTGTCCCATAAGTTGTACTTACATTTGAACATGTTTTTGTGTTCTTCATACAAAAGGAAAGGTAAAATGTACACATAAATTACACAGTGGAATTACTTGTCTTACACATATATTTCTCTGGGTGGTGCGCGCTCACTTGCCTGGGAATCTATGCTCCACGTTGATGTAGCCGCCCTTGGAGGAGTTTCCAAGCAAATTAGGATATCCCTAACTACCTGTATTCTATTCTTTATGTATATGTTGTTAGCTGGGCAGCTGGGGAACCCAACAGCCTGACAAAACCCGCCTTTCATATGAAAGCTATCAGCTTCCCCCTTGTACCTGTAATATCACATTAATTAACACCAGTTCTCTAATAAAAATTATGATTGGGGATATGATCTTCGTACAACAGGAAAGGTAAAATGTACACATAAATTACACAGTGGAATTACTTGTCTTACACATATATTTCTCTGGGTGGTGCGCGCTCACTTGCCTGGGAATCTATGCTCCACGTTGACGTAGCCGCTCTTGGAGGAGTTTCCAAGCATATTAGGATTTCCCAAACTACCTGTATTCTATTCACTCTGTATAAGTTGTTAGCTGTCCAGCTGGGGAACACAACAGCCTGACAAAACCCGCCTTTAACATGAAAGCAATTAGCTTCCCCCCTGTACCTGTAATATCACACTAGTTAACACCATTTCTGTAATAAAAATTATGATTGGGGATGTGTTCTCCATGCCGGGCGCAGTGACCGAGGTGACTGAGGTGCTCCAGTCATGGTCAGCATGGCTACTACGGTCAGGGGTTCGAATCCCCCCCAGGCATGGATATTTGTGCCGTCTTAATTCTTAGCTAGTTCATAAGTAGTTTGTAAGCTTAGGGACTGATGACACCGGAGTTCAGTCCCATAAGTTGTACATACATTTGAACTTGTTTTTGTGTTCTTCATACAACAGGAAAGGTGAAATGTACACATAAATTACACAGTGGAATTACTTGTCTTACACATATATTTCTCTGGGTGGTGCGCGCTCACTTGCCTGGGAATCTATTCTCCACGTTGACGTAGCCGCCCTTGGAGGAGTTTCCAAGCAAATTAGGATATCCCTAACAACCTGTATTCTATTCACTATGTATAAGTCGTTAGCTGTCCAGCTGGGAAACCCAACAGCCTGACAAAACCCGCCTTTCACATGAAAGCAATCACCTTCCCCCTGTACCTGTAATATCACACTAGTTAACACCAGTTCTCTAATAAAAATTATGATTGGGGATGTGATCTTCATACAACAGGAAGGGTAAAATGCACACATAAATTACACAGTGGAATTAATTGTCTTACACATATATTTCTCTGGGTGGTGCTCGTTCACTTGCCCGGGAATCTGTGCTCCACATTGACGTAGCCGCCCTTGGAGGAGTTTCTAAGTAAATTAGGATATCCCTATCTACCTGTATTCTATTCACAATGTATAAGTTGTTAGCTGGGCAGCTGGGGGACCCAACAGCCTGACAAAACCCGCCTTTCACATGAAAGCAGTCAGCTTCCCCCTGTACCTGTAATACCACATTAGTTAACACCAGTTCTCTAATAAAAATAAGGATTGGGGATGTGATCTTCATACAACAGGAAAGGTAAAATGTACACATAAATTACACAGTGGAATTACTTGTCTTACACATATATTGCTCTGGGTGATGCGCGCTCACTTGCCCTGGAATCTGTGCTCCACGTTGACGTAGCCGCCCTTGGAGGAGTTTCCAAGCAAATTAGGATATCCCTAACTACCTGTATTCTATTATCTATGTATAAGTTGTTAGCTGGGCAGCTGGGGAACCCAACAGCCTGACAAAACCCGCCATTCACATGAAAGCAATTAGCATCCCCACTGTACCTGTAATACCACACTAGTTAACACCAGTTCTCTAATAAAAATTATGATTGGGGATGTGATCTTCATACAACAGGAAAGGTAAAATGTACACATGAATTACACAGTGGAATTACTTGTCTTACACATATATTTCTCGGGGTGGTGCCGCTCACTTGCCCGGAAATCTGTGCAACACGTTGACGTAGCCGCCCTTGGAGGAGTTTCCAAGCAAATTAGGATATCCCTAACAACCTGTATTCTATTCACTATGTATAAGTTGTTAGCTGGGCAGCTGGGGAACCCAACAGCCTGACAAACCCCGCCTTTCACGAGAAAGCAATCAGCTTCCCCTCTGTACCTGTAATATCACACTAGTTAACACCAGGTCTCTAATAGAAATTATGATTGGGGATGTGTTCTTCATGCCAGGCGCAGTGGCCGAGGTGACTGAGGCGCTACAGTCATGGTCAGCACGGCTACTACGGTCAGGGGTTCGAATCCCCCTCAGGCATGGATATTTGTGCCGTCTTTAGTCTTAGCTAATTCATAAGTAGTTTGTAAGCTTAGGGACTGATGACCCCGTGGTTCAGTCCCATATGTTGTACATATATTTGAACATGTTTTTGTGTTCTTCATATAACAGGAAAGGTAAAATGTACACATAAATTACACAGTGGAATTACTTGTCTTACACATATATTTCTCTGGGTGGTGCGCGCTCACTTGCCCGGAAATCTGTGCTCCACGTTGACGTAGCCACCCTTGGAGGAGTTTCCAAGCAAATTAGGATTTCCCAAACTACCTGTATTCTATTCACTCTGTATAAGTTGTTAGCTGGCCAACTGGGGAACACAACAGCCTGACAAAACCCGCCTTTCACATGAAAGCAATTAGCTTCCCCCCTGTACCTGTAATATCACACTAGTTAACACCAGTCCTCTAATAAAAATTATCATTGGGGATGTGTTTTCCATGCCAGGCGCAGTGACCGAGGTGACTGAGGTGCTCCAGTCATGCTCAGCATGGCTACTACGGTCAGGGGTTCGAATCCCTTACAGGCATGGATATTTGTGCCGTCTTTAGTCCTAGCTAGTTCATAAGTAGTTTGTAAGCTTAGGGACTGATGACCTGTAGTTCAGTCCCATAAGTTGTACATATATTTGAACATTTTTTTGTGTTCTTCATACAAAAGGAAAGGTATAATGTACACATAAATTACACAGTGGAATTACTTGTCTTACACATATATTTCTCTGGGTGGTGCGCGCTCACTTGCCTGGGAATCTATGCTCCACGTTGATGTAGCCGCCCTTGGAGGAGTTTCCAAGCAAATTAGGATATCGCTAACTACCTGTATTTTATTCGTTATGTATATGTTGTTAGCTGGGCAGCTGGGGAACCCAACAGCCTGACAAAACCCGCCTTTCATATGAAAGCTATCAGCTTCCCCCTTGTACCTGTAATATCACTTTAATTAACACCAGTTCTCTAATAAAAATTATGATTGGGGATATGATCTTCGTACAACAGGAAAGGTAAAATGTACACATAAATTACACAGTGGAATTACTTGTCTTACACATATATTTCTCTGGGTGGTGCGCGCTCACTTGCCTGGGAATCTATGCTCCACGTTGACGTAGCCGCCCTTGGAGGAGTTTCCAAGCAAATTAGGATTTCCCAAACTACCTGTATTCTATTCACTCTGTATAAGTTGTTAGCTGTCCAGCTGGGGAACACAACAGCCTGACAAAACCCGCCTTTAACATGAAAGCAATTAGCTTCCCCCCTGTACCTGTAATATCACACTAGTTAACACCATTTCTGTAATAAAAATTATGATTGGGGATGTGTTCTCCATGCCGGGCGCAGTGACCGAGGTGGCTGAGATGCTCCAGTCATGGTCAGCATGGCTACAACGGTCAGGGGTTCGAATCCCCCCCAGGCATGGATATTTGTGCCGTCTTAATTCTTAGCTAGTTCATAAGTAGTTTGTAAGCTTAGGGACTGATGACACCGGAGTTCAGTCCCATAAGTTGTACATACATTTGAACTTGTTTTTGTGTTCTTCATACAACAGGAAAGGTGAAATGTACACATAAATTACACAGTGGAATTACTTGTCTTACACATATATTTCTCTGGGTGGTGCGCGCTCACTTGCCTGGGAATCTATTCTCCACGTTGACGTAGCCGCCCTTGGAGGAGTTTCCAAGCAAATTAGGATATCCCTAACAACCTGTATTCTATTCACCATGTATAAGTCGTTAGCTGTCCAGCTGGGAAACCCAACAGCCTGACAAAACCCGCCTTTCACATGAAAGCAATCACCTTCCCCCTGTACCTGTAATACCACACTAGTTAACACCAGTTCTCTAATAAAAATTATGATTGGGGATGTGATCTTCATACAACAGGAAAGGTAAAATGTACACATAAATTACACAGTGGAATTACTTGTCTTACACATATATTTCTCTGGGTGATGCGCGCTCACTTGCCCTGGAATCTGTGCTCCACGTTGACGTAGCCGCCCTTGGAGGAGTTTCCAAGCATATTAGGATATCCCTAACTACCTGTATTCTATTCTCTATGTATAAGTTGTTAGCTGGGCAGCTGGGGAACCCAACAGCCTGACAAAACCCGCCATTCACATGAAAGCAATTAGCATCCCCACTGTACCTGTAATACCACACTAGTTAACACCAGTTTTCTAACAAAATTATGATTGGGGATGTGTTCTTCATGCCGGGCGTAGTGGCCGAAGTGACTGAGGCGCTCCAGTCATGGTCAGCATGGTTACTACGGTCAGGTGTTCGAATCCCCATCAGGAATGGATATTTGTGCCATCTTTAGTCTTAGCTAGTTCATAAGTAGTTTGTAAGCTTAGGGACAGATGACCCCGTAGTTCAGTCCCATAAGTTGTACATACATTTGAACATGTTTTTGTGTTCTTCATACAACAGGAAAGGTAAAATGTACACATAAATTACTTGTCTTACACATATATTCCTCTGGGTGGTGCACGCTCACTTGCCCGGAAATCTGTGCTCCACGTTGACGTAGCCGCCCTTGGAAGAGTTTCCAAGCAAATTAGGATATCCCAAACTACCTGTATTCTATTCACTATGTATAAGTTGTTAGCTGTCCAGCTGGGGAACCCAACAGCCTGACAAAACCCGCCTTTCACATGAAAGCAATCAACTTCCCCCTGTACCTGTAATATCACACTAGTTAACAACAGTTCTCTAATAAAAATTATGATTGGGGATGTGATCTTCATACAACAGGAAAGGTAAAATGTACACATAAATTACACAGTGGAATTACTTGTCTTACACATATATTTCTCGGGGTGGTGCGCTCACTTGCCTGGGAATCTGTGCTACACGTTGACGTAGCTGCCCTTGGGGAGTTTCCAAGCAAATTAGGATATCCCAAACTACCTGTATTCTATTCACTATGTATAAGTTGATAGCTGGCCAGCTGGGGAACGCAACAGCCTGACAAAACCCGTCTTTCACATGAAAGCAATCAACTTCCCCACTGTACCTGTAATATCACACTAGTTAACACCAGTTCTCTAATAAAAATTATGATTGGGGATGTGTTCTCCATGCCGGGCGCAGTGACCGAGGTGACTGAGGTGCTCCAGTCATGGTTAGAATGGCTACTACGGTCAGGGGTTCGAATCCTCCTCAGGCATGAATATTTGTGCCGTCTTTAGTCTTAGCTAGTTCATAAGTAGTTTGTAAACTTAGGGACTGATGACACCGTAGTTCAGTCCCATAAGTTGTACATATATTTGAACATGTTTTTGTGTTCTTCATAGAACAGGAAAGGTAAAATGTACACATAAATTACACAGTGGAATTACTTGTCTTACACTTATATTTCTCAAAAATAAATATACATTTACATGAATATTAGCATGCCACACTGCTCGACATGAAATGAGAGGAAGATTGCGTTGAACATTACCCTGACACTGTGATCTTTAGATGGAGCAAGAAATGGAGTAGAAATGTTGAGCTCCAATTCATAAGCAGAAGTTCCCGGGTGGCAAGGGTTGTCAGAGCCGTGTCGGTGGCTGGGTGGTGCGCGCTCATTTGCCCGGGAATCTGTGCTCCACGTTGACGTAGCCACCCTTGGAGGAGTTTCCAAGCAAATTAGGATTTCCCAAACTACCTGTATTCTATTCACTCTGTATAAGTTGTTAGCTGGCCAACTGGGGAACACAACAGCCTGACAAAACCCGCCTTTCACATGAAAGCAATTAGCTTCCCCCCTGTACCTGTAATATCACACTAGTTAACACCAGTCCTCTAATAAAAATTATCATTGGGGATGTGTTTTCCATGCCAGGCGCAGTGACCGAGGTGACTGAGGTGCTCCAGTCATGGTCAGCATGGCTACTACGGTCAGGGGTTCGAATCCCTTTCAGGCATGGATATTTGTGCCGTCTTTAGTCCTAGCTAGTTCATAAGTAGTTTGTAAGCTTAGGGACTGATGACCTGTAGTTCAGTCCCATAAGTTGTACATATATTTGAACATTTTTTTGTGTTCTTCATACAAAAGGAAAGGTATAATGTACACATAAATTACACAGTGGAATTACTTGTCTTACACATATATTTCTCTGGGTGGTGCGCGCTCACTTGCCTGGGAATCTATGCTCCACGTTGATGTAGCCGCCCTTGGAGGAGTTTCCAAGCAAATTAGGATATCCCTAACTACCTGTATTCTATTCTTTATGTATATGTTGTTAGCTGGGCAGCTGGGGAACCCAACAGCCTGACAAAACCCGCCTTTCATATGAAAGCTATCAGCTTCCCCCTTGTACCTGTAATATCACTTTAATTAACACCAGTTCTCTAATAAAAATTATGATTGGGGATATGATCTTCGTACAACAGGAAAGGTAAAATGTACACATAAATTACACAGTGGAATTACTTGTCTTACACATATATTTCTCTGGGTGGTGCGCGCTCACTTGCCTGGGAATCTATGCTCCACGTTGACGTAGCCGCCCTTGGAGGAGTTTCCAAGCAAATTAGGATTTCCCAAACTACCTGTATTCTATTCACTATGTATAAGTCCTTAGCTGTCCAGCTGGGGAACCCAACAGCCTGACAAAACCCGCCTTTCACATGAAAGCAATCAACTTCCCCCTGTACCCGTAATACCACACTAGTTAACGCCAGTTCTCTAATAAAAATTATGATTGGGGATGTGATCTTCATACAACAGGAAAGGTAAAATGTACACATAAATTACACAGTGGAATTACTTGTCTTACACATATATTTCTCTGGGTGGTGCGTGCTCACTTGCCCGGGAATCTGTGCTCCACGTTGACATAGCCGCCCTTGGAGGAGTTTCCAAGCAAATTAGGATATCCCTACAACCTGTATTCTATTCACTATGTATAAGTTGTTAGCTGTCCAGCTGGGGAACCCAACAGCCTGACAAAACCCGCCTTTCACATTAAAGCAATCAACTTCCCCCTGTACCCGTAATACCACACTAGTTAACGCCAGTTCTCTAATAAAAATTATGATTGGGGATGTGATCTTCATACAACAGGAAAGGTAAAATGTACACATAAATTACACAGTGGAATTACTTGTCTTACACATACATTTCTCAAAAATAAATATATATTTACATGAATAGTAGAATGCCACACTGCCCGACATGAAATTAAAGGTAGATTGGGTTGAACATTCCACTGACGCTGTGGTCATTAGAGATGTAACATGAAATGGAGTGAAATGTTGAGCTCCAATTCAGAAGCAGAAGTTGCAGGGTGGCAGAGGTTGTCAGAGCGTTGTCGGTTGCTGGGTGGTGCGCGCTCACTTTCCCGGGAATTTGTGTTCCACTTTGACGTAGCCGCCCTCGGCGGAGTGTCTAGTAAATAGTCCGCGCTCTCGCTCGATTTCGACGCCGGCGCCCACCCTGGTGTTGCCGGTCTTGTCGGTAAAGACGCCGTCGGCCCTGCCGTGGACCTTGCGGCCGAGGAGGCCGAAGAGGCCTTTGCGGCTGATGCTGCCACCCACAGAGCCACTTATCACGTGATGCGCCTGTCTCTTGGGACGGTTGTCCACCCGCGACACGAAGAGCCGCTCCCGCACCGCTGACTCCTGAAACCAACCAGCCACACTGAACACTGATATGATTGTTTCCATTCAGTATCCTGAAGATGCAGTATCAAGGAAGAAGGGATAAAGATAAATTTCAATCAATAAGTAAACCTGAAAATTGTGGTGTCGCACATGTCTAAAGTGCGCACCACCTACTTTCGCCCCGCGCCGCCATGCACGCACGGCGCGGCGTTCTTACGACGTCAGCCATGAGCGCCCTCTGCTACAACTCCGCTCGTGGCCACCACTGAAGACATCGTTCACTTGGGACTGAGATAGGAACCAGTTAACACTTCGGAATCAGATGGGCACCAGCGAAGACTTGGCTATCGGATAGGCACTAGGCAGGCCTCTAGCTCAACTATGTATCAGCATTCTGCAGTAGGCCTACTGAGCTATGTAAAAGTTAAGTATTACTAAGTCTCTAAGAAATATATATCTCGTTCTAATTTACTCTAGTGTTTCTAGTTTCTGCAGTCCAACTGGATGGTCACATCCTACCTGCACATGCATACATCCTTTATTCCTATGTCGGTCTTTCTTCTCGGCCACCGAAACCTACGACGGAAACGAGACACAAAAGCGGCGACGAGGCTGGGACACAAAAAAATATATGTTAATAAAGGTGCGTAGTTTTGGCTATCGTGCAGTTCGCGGCTTTAACATTTGATTCACATCACAAAAATGTAATGAAGAAAGTGAAAATAGACCTTTGCGAGAAAAAAAAGATTGAAGGCAAAATCTGTCATATTGGTAAGATCGCAGACGTCATAGAAATTAGGAAGAAATACTATGGTCATTTGTTTAGCAGCAACCCTCAGATTGAATTTTGCTAAGGTTGGGAAGAGAATCGACTGTTTCCTCTGGAAGGACCATTCCGACATTTGTCTGAAGTGATTTAGGGGAATCGAAATAGTAAAAGAAACTAAAAGAAATTATTGTGAAGGAAGCAAAATTATAAAATATGAAGCGATGAAGGGAAATATCAGAAATAGACTGGCCCTTGGCTTAGAAATGTGTCCAATACCAAGGAACACGAAGTTATAACAACTCGCCTTCAGCTATTAATGATCGTCGTAAAAGATTTATTCATCATTAACTCCTGTGTCACCGACAAATATCTTAGTAGATGAGAGACGTATAATAATACCAGAACAATAATAATCTGACTTTTGCACACCTTCAGCGCACATGATGACTAAAAATTGAAATTGAATCGGTCACTTCAAAAAGAACATTAATCATGAAAGTAAAATTTTACAGGAAAAGGAAAACACGTTCTACAGCTGAACCATTTATATATTTATTGTTATTTTAAAATCAATATTTAGTGAGTTTATTTAGTTATTTAGTTTATTTAGTTATTTAACACGAATTATCTACAGGAGAATGGAAAAGCTGGTAGAAGTTGACCTCGGGGAAGATCAGTTTGGGTTGAGGAGAAACGTAGGAACCCGGGAGGCAATACTCACTTTACGTCTTATCTTAGAAGATAGATTAAGGAAATGCAAACCTACATTTTTAGCTTTTGTAGATTTAGAGAAAGCATTTGACAATGTTGACTGGAAATACACTCTTTCAAATTCTGAAGTCAGCAGGGGTAAAATATAGGGAAAGGAGAGTTATTTATAACTTGTACAAAAGCCAGAACGCAGTTATTAGACGCGAAGGGCATGAAAGGATAGCATCAGTTGGGAAGGGAGTAAGACAGGGTTGTAGCCTTTCTCCGATGTTATTCAATTTGTACATAGAGCAGGCGGTGAAGGAAAGCAAGGAAAATTTTGGAATAGGGATTACAGCACAGGGGGAAGAAATAAAAACATTGCGTTTTGCTGATGACATTGTAATTCTGTCAGAGACAGCAAAGGACCTGGAAGAGCAGTTGAATAGAATGGACTGCGTGTTGAAGAGAGCGTCTAAAATGAACATTAAACAGAGGAAAACAAAAATAATGGAATGCGGTCTTAGAAAATCAGGCGATGCTGAAGTAATTAGATTAGGTAACGAAACAATGAAGGTGGTAGGTGAGTTTTGTTACTTGTGTAGTAAAATAACTTGCGATGGTCGCAGTACAGAGGATATAAAATGCAGAATGGCAATGGGAAGAAATGCATTTTTGAAAAAGAGAAATTTGCTAACATCGAATATTAATTTAAGTGTAAGGAAGTCTTTTCTGAAGGCATTTGTGTGGAGTGAAACATGGACGATAAGCAGTGCGGACAGGAAGAGAATAGAGGCTTTTGAAATGTGGTGCTACAGAAGAATGCGGAAGATTAGGTGGGTAGATCGCATAACTAATGAAGAGGTACTGAAATGAGAAAAGAAATTTTTGGTATACCCTGGCTAAATAAGGGATCGCTTGGTAGGACACATTCTTAGACATCGGGGAATCGTAAACTTAGCATTGGAGGGAAGTGTGTAGGGTAAAAATCGCAGAGGGAGACCAAGAGACGCATATAGTTAGCAGATTCAAGTGGATGTGGGTTGCCGTTCTTATGAGGAGATGAAAACGCTTGTTCAGGATAGAGTAGGGTGGAGAGCTGCATGAAACCAGTCTCCGAACTGAAGACCATATCAAAAAAAAAAAAAAAAAAAAAAAAAAAAAAAAAAAAAAAAAAAGTAAACCTGAAAATATATGTTAATAAAGGTAGGATAGCAGTTTTGGCTATCGTGCAGTTCTCGGCTTTAACATTTGATTCACACCACAAAAATGTAATGAAGAAAGTGAAAATAGACCTTTGCCAGAAAAAAAAGATTAAAGGAAAAATCTGTCATATTGGTAAGATCGCAGACGTCATAGAAATTAGGAAGAAATACTATGGTCATTTGTTAAGCAGCAACCCTCAGATTGAATTTTGCTAAGGTTGGGAAAAGAATCGACTGTTTCCTCTGGAAGGACCATTCCGGCATTTGCCTGAAGTGATTTAGGGGAACCATGGAAAACGAAATCAAGATGGCCAGAGGCAGGTTTTTTCCATCGTCCTCCAGAGCCCAGGGTTACCTCTCCACCATCTAGCCAGTTCACACGTGATGGACATAATGGGCCAGGGTTTACTCAGGATAGCAACTGCGTGTTAATGAACATTCAGTCATACGTTAGATACAAATAAAAATTATAAAGTGCTGCAAAGAAGAGATAAACATATGTTTTGTCACCGAACGTGATGATATCGAAATAGTAAAAGAAACTGAAAGAAGTTATTGTAAAGGAAGAACAATTATACAATATGTAGCGACGAAGGGAAATATCAGAACTAGACTGGCCCTTGGCTTAGAAATGTGTCCAATACCAAGGAACACGAAGTTATAACAACTCGCCTTCAGCTATTAATGATCGTCGTAGAAGATTTATTCATCATTAACTCCTGTGACAAAGATCTTAGTAGATGAGAGACTTATAATAATACCAGAACACTAATAATCTGAAATTGTAAACTGCTTTTGGCTTGATGTGACTATAATAGCCTAAGAATTTTTGTATGTACTTTAGTGTATCTATCCATCATATGAAAACAAGTTTCATATTTTATGAGTTCTCGCACTTACAGTCACTTACAATCACAATACATATCTCTTAGCTTGGTTATGTATATAATATATTCTTGTTTTATGGCTTATTCTACGTCTTTGAGCTCTTCTCACCACAGGAGTATGGAGCAAAATCTAATCTAACAAATGTTTACCCAACTAGACAGTTTATAATGGTATCCAAACCAACACAGGAGAAATAATACGTTATTTAATGCGGATAGAAAAGATTTGACATTGTAGGTTTTTCCTCAGTATCCTGAAGATACACTATCGACAAAGATACAAGCGTGAGTGCCCGGTGGAGGAGTTATCGAACCACTTTCACGTCCTTCATTGTTCGTGAATGTGATTATGTTCCAATAACCTTAAAATTATTAATTTGTTTCCTTGGAAATTTATCTACAGTTGTTGGAATAATATCACTGAATCGTTTCCATCCAGAAAGGACATTAGAGTAAGGCACCCCCTCCCCCACAACCGAGAAGATGATATGAAGAGCTTGAACTTTTACCCTGGGTGGGTGGCAGTTTATGTCTGGAGTCGAGGGATAAACTGCCCTAAGGCACTTCCATCACAAGGTTCTAGCTGTCAGACACGAAACTTTACATGCAGTAACCTCACTGGAGTATTGCCAAGTTCCGGCAGATACGGTGGCACAATCACTTGGAATGGAGGGTTATATAATTCGGCTGAAGTATCCGTCCAACACCTCAATAAGATTTCTTAATTGTATTATTTTTTATTGTTTTCATTTTTTATTTTTTTAAACAGGTCGGCACTGGATATTTGGAATAGTACACATGTGAACGTGACACTGGGTCTCCAACTTGATGCTGCCACTGAGAGCGTGTGCTGCTATTACTGTGAGCGGTTTTAATGCCGCCGCGGCCGGGTTTGATGGTGCCTCTAGTTATTGTTACTGCTATGCTGAAGTTACGAGGCTATTGTTCGTACGCGTTGACCCGCTGCTTAGCAGGTCAGCGGCGCCACCGGGTGGAATCGTATGAAGACAACAGTGTTACTTTAGTTCACTTTTTACACACAGAGTCTCATGTTAATTGAACTGCAAACACCTTTCTCTTTGGGTAGTAACACAGAAGCTGCCTATTGTACGAGATGATTATAGACACTCCTTTTCAACCACATCGCACCTCTTCCACTTTCAAATTTATGCGAGTCTACTGATTTTAATTCTTGTGCAATTGTTTTCGTAGTATAATTGGTTAAATTATGAAAAGTGTAAACATAAGTCACATATTAATAAATTCAATGGCCTTTAACTTCGAAAAATTAGCCCCCCCCCAAAAAAAAAAAAAAAAAAAAAAAAATATGACTGCGCCACTGGTCATATACGCACCTCTTCAACTGCAGCGGCGCAGCTGAAGGCGATGACGCTGAGGATGAGGAGAGCGCAGAAAGTCCTCATGGTGACAACTGGGTAGCAGGGCTGCGACTGGTTCTGCTGGAAGACTGCAGCAGACGAGAAACAGCTTTCAGAAACACACAGCTTCACAATACGTATCTACATCTATATAGATACTCTGCAAATCACATTTAAGTGCTTGGCAGACGGTTCATTAACTACTTTTATAACCTTCCAAACTCTAATAGCGCGCAGAAAGAAAGGGCACCTAAATCGATACATTTTCGACCTGATTTCTCTTATTTTATTAGGATGGTCATGTCCCACTGTGTAGGTGAGTGCTAGCAAAATATTTTCACCTTCATAAGTAAAAGTCGGTGATTGAAATTTCGCTAATAGATCTCGCCGCAACGAATAATGATTTCCACCTCAAATCGTGCAACATTTCCGTAATGCTTTCCCCCCTGTTACGTCATAAAACATAAGGAGCTGCCCTACTCTGAACCTTCAGAATGTTTTCCGTTAGTCCCATCTGGTGAGGGTCCCTCACTAGGTAACAGAAATCCAAGAGAACGCACAAGTGTGATGTAGGCAGTCCCTTTGGTGGAGCTGTTGCATCATCGAAGCGTTCTGCCAATGGAACGTAACCTTTGGTTCATCTTCCCCACAATATTTTCTGTGTGTTTTCTCCAGTCTAAGCTGTTCGTAATTGTAACTGCTAGGTATTTGGTAGAATTTACGACCTTAATGTTTGACTCATTTATCGTGTAATTGAAGTCCACCGGATTTATTTTAGTGGTCATGTGTATTACGTCACACTTTTCATTATTTTTTGTTAATGCCAATTTTCACACCAAGTATAAATTTTGTGTAAAGCGCTTTGCAGTTTCTTTTGATCCTCTGTTGACATCACTAACCGAAAAAACAACAGCATCGTCCGCTGACAGTCTAAGAGAACTATAAAGATTGTCTCCTAAATTGTTTATAAACGTAAGGGAGAGTAGGGGATCTGAAACGCTTCCCTGGGGAATGCCCGATATCACTTCTGTGTTACTCGATGACTTACCGTGAATTACTACGACATGTGTTTTTTGATAGGAAATCGTGAATCCAGTCGCACAATTGGGGCGATATTCCATACGCACCGAAGTACACCAGTACTTAGAAGTAATTTTGTCATACGTATTTTACCTTCGCATCAATCAGTAGCCTGTAAGAATAGTTATACTACCCACAATGCAGGTACAGTCATGAATAGCTACACTTAATTCAGACATATTGCCATAAATCAGGGCGGGCCAGAAATTCTGCATACGTGCTGTGCTGCTGCACATGTGCAACTTACGTGCAGTGCGTGCACGCATCAGCCATCTCCGCTCATGTAGTGCTTGTTTCTACCCACAGGGGTCGCCAGGCGCAAACAACACTGTGTGTGTTGCGCTCTTGCTTGTACCGCATTACACCAGGAACTGGAGCCGTCGCCGCTCGAATCGAATAACAGATGTCGTCGCTCCTGCACCTCTACACAGTGTGCAGCGTTTGGCCGGACCTCCCCTGAATAAAACTCGCGACCTATAGCAATCATTTTCAAATGAATTTCATCCAGTATCAGTTCTACACGAAAGCACTAAAACCGAAAGCACCAAGTCCATACCTGTTCAGTATACTGATGGATGTGTTGACGGAAGGAGTGCAGGACCCGGCTTTATGGTCGTGTAGTTTTGTAGATGACGTGGTGATAGTGGAGGAGGACAACGAGAGAGTAGAAAGAACATTGGATAGGTGGAGGAAGGAAATGGAAACTGGAGGACTTAGAGTTAACAGGAAAATACTGAATACCTGTGGTTTGGTGAAGATGGAAGAAATGGAAACATTATGTTGGCAAATGATTAGTTGTAAAGAGTTGGAGAATTCAAGTTCCTGTGCTTGTATGCAACCAGTAAAGGAGATTTAGATAAAAAGATAAGCTACAGGATCCAGGGTGGAAGGACGAACTGGCAAAGTGTGTCAGGTGTGCTCTGCGACAAAAGGATAAAACCAAAGAAAAAAAATGTTCAAATGTTCGTAAATATTATGCGACTTAACTGCGGGGTCATCAGTCCCTATATTTATGGACTACTTATGAACTATCTTATGACAGAACATCCATGTCCGAGGGGGGATTCGAACCCCCGACGGGGAACGGCCTCGTGCATCGGAGCATAGCGCCTCAATGCGCTCGGGCGCTACGTCACGGTCCGAAGACAAAAGGAAAAAAAAAAAAAAGTTTGTGCGACCAGCAATGTTGTATGCTAGTGACATCTGGCCGTTAACGACAAGTGCTGGAGAAGAAATTGAACGTGTCGGAAATGCGGGAGCTGAGGTGGATGATGGGAAAATTGAGGATGGACAAAGTAAGAAATGATCTTATTCGAGAGCAAACAAGTGTAGTGGAGACATCGAAGAAAGCCCAGGAACGAAGATAACAATGGAATGGGCATGTGACAAGGGATGGAGGTCACCTGTTGCAGAGAACAACGGAGTTACAAGCATGCAAATGCTTTATACTGTTAACATATATTATTTGCACATACAATGGCGGAATCGCGACGACATATGTTAAGGAGCTCGTGGTGATGGTTTGGTACTAGGTAATTTATTTATCAGTAAGGTCCACAATTTGTCTAATTCAAGTCCTTCTTCATTCACATTGAAATGGTGTCTGTCCTTCACACATTCGATGCCTTCACAGTACATCCTAGCCTAGTAATTATTTGGCCTCAGCGAGAAAGAGAATTCTCTCAAATTCTAAATTTTTTGAATTACACTAATTCCAACATAAATTTCACTATAGAACCACATTGCTGTGAATGATTTATGAATATAATTCATGAAAATGAGGTATCTACTACGCCTATTTTCCTTACATTCTCGTCTTCTACTGGCCAAAAAATTAAATTATTTCCTTCACTATTGACATAAGTAGTCGCAACTGAACAAGATATCTGTTAGACATTTATCAGTTTTATAGATACGCTAGGAATACTGTATTAACCCTGTTCAGTGAAATCTGTTTACACGAGGAAAGAAAGACCAAAGATTAGCCCAGTGTTTTTCAGAGTTCCTTGTGTAACGTTCATTATGAATTGAGTAGATCATATATTGTCCCGTAATACTTTGTGTGTTAATGATGGATAAGAACGAAATGTGAAAATTGTTTTCAAAAATCAATTTGTAGGACAAAGTAATTGATACAACAAGTAATTCTGAAAAATTCGAAAACAAAGTTGTACTTATTTACCAATGACAGTTACCTGGCATGTTACGCCTTTGGACACTAACCCATTTATAATATTAATAAAAATATACTTTTTTCAGGCTATTAAGCCACGATCGCCAATAAAATATATTTATTTCTGTTAACCGGTTCCAGTGATTTATAATGATTTTAAACATTTTCACTTACAAGAACACGTAAAACAAAAGGTTTCTCGTCGAATTGTGAAATGAGTAAAATGCATGGTCAATATGTTAAAGTATAGGTCACCAAAATGGATCATCATATCAGTTTGAGAGATACAATATGACTGTTTCACTTAAGTATCATATAGACTCAAAACAGCCATGTTTTATATTTTAATCTGAGATGAGATCCATTTTGGTGACGTAAATTTTAACATTTTGACCGTGAATTTTTACTCATTTTACATGTCGACGAGAATCCCTTTATTTTACTTGTTCTCCTAAGATATTAAACTTTGCTGAAGAAGATGATATAAATTATTGAAACCGGTTAAGGAGAAAGAACAATTTTACTGGCGATCTTGTCTTAACGACCTGAGGAAGGTGTATTTTTCTTTACCAGTTGTCTACACAGTGGAACCTTTCTTAATAAGCATAATTTGCTTCTGCGTTTTGCGTAAAAAAACGCAACTAGATAATGTGCTCCATTCCGAAAGAAAAAGCGAAAAAGTACGTCAAATATTTTAAAGTGAAGCGAAACAAAGGCGATTATATTTGTTACCTTTGAGATAACATAGTTTTGTTAAGGTTCGTAAGGGCAGGGGTGATGGGGTTGCTAGAATGTTTTCATTTGCAAGGGGGTCGCGTGAATATTTTTAATTCGAAGGGGTCGCATATTCGAAAAGGTTTTAAAACAGTGGTTTAGACCTTCGCTGGTTGGCAGGTATAGTTATAACGAAGGATCTCCGAATCTACTGATTAGGTTTCGCTTTTGGCTTACTATACAGCGGCGACCTAGACTAGAACGTTGGCTCTACAGTACGAGCAGAAGGAGCACTTACCTGTCACGGTGCGTGTCTCCGCTGTCAGTGTGGTACAGTGCAGACGACAGCCGCCGTCCCGCTATATAGAGGCAGGGCCTGGCTGCGGTGTATCCCCACTACAGACACTGTGCTTGCGGTGTGACGTCACGACCGCCCGAACCTCTCGGAACGCTGCGCCATCGACCTCGCGGCAGTCGGGAACTCTTGTTTCTCGAAGCGGGCTTTCGTTAACCCTGCGTTACTAACATCTGGTTTTAACGCTCGCTACTGATACCCGTCTTTCAAGGGGTTCTTAACTTTTGTTAGTAACACCCGTCAATTCGGCGATTAAGAGAACACAAACGGAACAGGCCAAAACACTGTTGCAGGAACAACGAAATAAACTTGCGACATTCAAACGAACAGAATCTCCCCGAGACTGTCTATCTTCATAGGAGTTCGAAATTCAGCGAAATTCCTGCAGTAGTTTCCACAGAGCAACTGTTTCTCGGAATTTGGCAGAAAACACCGAAAAAGTGAAACTATTGACTCTCTAAATGCCGATATGAACACGTGGAGTAATATAACACTTTGCCACCTTGTGGGTATTGTGAGCGATAATTGTACATCTATAATTGAACACGCCTATCTGATTCACTTTCGTAGTGAAGAACACTGTGCGCTGCACTACCACTGCTTTACGTACCTCATTTGAAGTTGTGGCCAGACAATTTTTCTCTCTTATCGGCGTCGTACTCTCGTACCTGGCTCACTTGTATCTCACCTATGCTTTCCGAAACGTATTGTGTGTTTACTTTTACTTTACTGTGCTTCTTCCATATTTTCAAGCAATATAGCATTACGTGCTCTTGAATTTACTCTTTTTGAATGCCTCTGTTGGGCATTTAGTTTGCTGGATTTGCATATTTAAAATTCCGTTTTCTCTTAAGATTACAGTATTATAGGATCCTTACAACCTACAACGTTATATCCATTTTCTGTTACGCCCATAGTTTATCCAAAGATGCACATATTAACAACTTAGTTTACGAGTTACAGCACAATCTCTGCACTTGATGGTCAGTGTTATTACGGAAAGTTCTGAGTGAGCATATAGGACGCAATTAATGTAACTTAACATTTTTCGTTTATATGATCTTAATGCTTTGTATAGCTCCTTATTTTTTCAAAATGCAGCAAAATAGCGTATGAACATTTCACATTTCGTCACTTTTCAAGAAAGATTTATACACACTGTACTTCTTGCTCGTTTAATTCTGTGTTTCTACTGCGAATGTTATGTTTGCATTGGTCTTAATTGTTTCGTGTGCAGTTACCCGAAGAAGGGCAATAATTACTCGTAACTGGTTGTGAATAATCTGCTGCCCTACAACTATTAGATGGTTTCTTTTGTAACCTATAAAACACAGTTGATGGTATACATAAAACATTTAATGTTGTATTAGTTTTTTCATGTTTCATTCATGAAAAAAAAGACATGCAAATATATAAGCTTCTAAATACGACCACTTGTTGCCAACGTGATTAGATGGAGGTACTGATCGTGTTTAATACATCTATAACTGTAAAAATGTGTGTGTGTGTGTGTGTGTATTGAAACGACACAATATATATCGTAGATAAATAAATAAATTAATTAATAATTAATTTCATGAATCAGAAAAATTTCGAGTAGGCAAAGATCGTTCTTCTTTCTCTCCCATTAAAGTATCTGTCACCCACCTTCCCTTGTTTTATTGCGGGAGCGAAAGGACAGCTATTAACGTTTTTTTTTCTGTCTTCGTATCGCCTTGATGGACATAAGACATATTCGATGCAGCTCTCCCCTGGTCATTCACAATTTTGTGTAAGTATAGTGGCGCTCCTGTAGATTATGATTTTTAAGTTGAAATACTTTAATATCATATTTTAAATGGCAGTCATCTTTCTTTTAACTGCCCTTTTTCACTCGAATAGCGTGAACTTGAAGTGTGACGGAATTGGACAACCCTTACGGCTAATAATGATCAGTGTAGTTATTGTTAAATTGGTTTGCATCCCGTTTTCTATTCCAATATTTCCACCATCATCTTCTTTTTATAATATAGATGCCGCCCACCTTTACCCTTACAGTCGTTCTAATTCTTTTTTTTTTTAATTTAATTTTTATTCCCTTTTTATCATAATGCACCTTTTCCATTTTTTCCAGTTCAGTACATAATATTTCAGCTAACGACTCCCACCGAACACCATACATGCGCTACATTATAAAAAGTTGGCGACCGTCTTTCAGGACGATCAAAATCTTGAAAATACTTAAGTTTCAATTTGTATGATAATATTTCTGTATTTTTCACCAATATTTTGTACTAATAAGAGCCTTTTAATTTTTTTCATGTTAACCTATCATCCCGATTGAGACGTAAAAATTTTTCAACAATACTAAGATTTGAAATAGAAAGAAGGTGAAAACCTTGGAAACAGAGAGAAAATTCTAGAACTGACAACAACAGATTCTACCATAGCCGCCATCATCGACTTAACAATTATTAAGGTAAGATCAAACATTGCCATCAATAGCTTTTTATACGCTTTTAGCATCTCTTCTAGTCTATCGCTAGATGCAGTGTTGAATATAACAATATTTCCGCAAATTTTCAAAATTTCGTTTCTAGTGGTATCGTGGGTGGTTATTACGTGTCCGTTATAGAACAGCGTTCCCATTATTGCACATCGCTGCAATTTGGCAAACGTGCATAATTCGGAATGGGAGTACCACCCGTCAGCTTTGATCAATGACGTCATTATTCAGAGGCGTTATATGTGTGGCTATCGCACATATACCAAAGAAGTTGATATATGCTCTTAGGTACAAAGACATCATGGAGGTAAATTAAAGACATAAATTAATGTATATATGGGTGATGTTATTTACACTTCGGTAAAATCAGACGTGACGTCATTATGACGTATCCACACTATCGAAGACGACTGGAGCCATGATAGACTGGTGTTCTAGACGCAAAACTGCGGTTGCAATTGTAGCAGACGAATTAAAGGACGCGAAGCAATCGGCAGTTCCAACATAACAAGCATACAGAAACGACTGCTAGTAAAACCTATAAAGTGCCGGACAATGAAACTGATACTAACTTTCCGCACACAGCAGCAGGAGCAAGACCAGATAGATTTGAATTTATTGATTCTACTGGATGCAAATTATCGCCAAGTCCAGTTGCAAGTTATATTAGAGAAACATGTCATAATAGTTGTTCTCATTCTCCGTGTTCGAATAGAGATTCGAAAATATTGAAAAATAGACACTTCCAGACATTTTCGTCTGAGAAGGAAGATACCCATCCCATCATTTTCATTATAAGCTTCCAAAATGTATTTAACTATAATTGGGATGAATATAGCAAATTCCAATTTATTGCTTCTCACATAGTTGACGAAGCTTCTCTGTGGTCAAATGGTATAATTGAGACGTGTGAGTCCACCCAAGAATTTGAGAGGTTATTTGTAGGGAGGTACTTTTCGAGAAGCAAACAGGAAAGATTAAGAAATTTATTATCCGGAGTCTTATAATCATAGAAAACGGACACTCCAAAAATATTTCGAGAAATATATTAACAAGACAAGATACTGGGATAATCCGATACCTACTTGGGAAGTAATAAAAATATTAAAGGGTAGGATGCCTTTTGATTTATGAGAGAAGTAAATTTACGAGCCTGACCATGACCTTGAAACTTTTGTGGTTCATGTCGACCTACTTGACCAAATTGAAGATGATTAGTCAACTTGCGGACCATTTTCATCCAGATTCAATTCTAATAATTTGTAAGAGGCAGAATTGTTACGTATTTGTCAAAATTTCAGTAACAGTCAATATATCGTAGAAGTATCGAAACAGTTTAATCTCAGAGTAACCGCGTCTAATCACCGTAAATCAGAGTAGTCTTCTGTCGCAATAGTAGTATAAATAGTTCTGCAGTATACTACTCGCTCTCTCAGTCTTTGTTTCTCCTAACGTTAACAGCTCTCAGTCTTTGTTCCTCGATGTATTAAAATGTCTTAGTCAACTCTCGGATTTAGATTGTTGTGGTCGTATCTGAAATAGATAGTCAGGTGCAAAAATATTCCGAACTTTTGGTTTACTATGATTGGATTTATTTGAAAGGCTTAATTAAATCGAACTCATACGCGAGTGCATGAATAATATCTGTGGACTTTAATTCGGGATAGGCTACGGACTAATTCTGCCTCCCGATAGAGCGTAATAATCAAGAAAATTTTAATAATTGCTAAAAAGGTTTTCTTCATTGACAAACATTAAATCAAATAACTTTAACTTGATTCAAAAAGGAATAATTTTTAAATATTGTCTTTGCCAAGAATATCAAACTACGATTTTGTGAAATGAACTATAGACAACTGCTTATTTAAAATATATCGTGTGACTTTGACAGGGTTTTGTAAATCTGTGCTTAAGGTGAAGTATAGGAAAAATATTAATTTAAAATTTTGTGTCGACCACTTCAATCGTAGTTAGCACCAGACCTTCCCATTGGTAATTGAAGAACTTTTAAAAATAACATCTTTGAATTATCTGTGAATCAAAGTGACTAAAAATAATTAAAGGACTTCAAAACTCAGTAAAAGAAGACTCGCAATTTAAAATCCATGTTATGACTTTTATACGTATAGATTAGTGATGTTTATGTGACGCTCTTCGTTAAATGGAACTGCCGGGAAAGAAAAGATTATATTACAAAAAGAATTAATAATTTTTGAAACAAGCCTCTGAGATTACAGAGTCCATGTTCATCAGTTAAAATATAATCCTTAAAGTGTGTTAGGCTACGGAAAGTTAAACCAGAGGCATCCGTAACTGAATATATGAAATATTAACAAGTGTACCAACTTAAATAACCAAAGTATGCCTCAAACAAAATTTTTACTTGCGTAATGAATCTTTATGTGAAGACGACGAAAGCTTGCACTACCGCTGACGTCGCTTCTGTCATACCGAAGCACTAAAATAAACCAAATAAATTTCCACCACCAACCAAAATATAAAACAAAAGGACGTCACACAGTCAGTCTGCTTTAGACATTGATTGTGTGAAGACGTTTTGTTGTTTGGTTCTGGAATATCCAAAGGGTATATCACGAAACGCAGTCTTGTTGAGTAATTTGATTGTATTTGTATCTGTGAGTTGTTTATAGTAAAAGTATTCAGTAAAAATGTTTTTCATTATTATTAAAACGTCACCAGTGCATACTCCGAGATACACTGAACCTCAATCCTTTGGAGGATCATACAACTTCAGGTAACGAGACCAGCCAACAAAGAAATATTAAAACTTTGATAATCGAGATTCGACTTCTTCATACTGAACGTTTCTGCTCCACGATATCTCCAGTGCCATCTTCACAGAGTTGATCCTTGACGCCGCGTCGGAGTGGTCAAGCGCATTGAGGTGCTATGCTGCGATGCAGGATTCCCCCTTCGGGCATGGATGTTTGTGCCATTTTTAGTATAAGGTATTTTGTAAGTTTAGGGACGGATGACTCCACAGTTAAGTCCCTTAAGCTTAACAAACATTTCAATATTTGATTTAATCAATTGTGAATAATAACAATATGTGCAGGACTTAAGAAGATAGTTTCACGCTCCCTGGATGTTACTACTTGGTCATGAGAATTTATCGGGTATTTTGTATTTCAGGGGAGCTAAACTAGTAATACCAGCCATTGTGATACTAGTAGATTGCAGTGTCTACGTCCACACTAGTTTAGCTAAAATTAAAAAAATTAAAAAACAATAAAAATCTAATGCATCTCCGCAAGAAGTTGTTGAATGAAAGAGAATCCGCAACTGCGAGCAAGGCGTTCTTTCCCAGCAAGTGTGTCCAGACGTATGACAGGCTGATCCACCTGATACCAATGTAAAGGCTAGAGCAGAAGTTCTACTTTCGAACATTAGCCCAAATGCTGAGACATACCAAAAGTCAGCTCAACCAGCAAGAGTTAGACCAGAGCACAGACACTTTTCTTTGAGAGTCCACCCCTGAGAGTCCCACATGAGAGTGGCACAAGGAATTCCCATTATCTCAAAAAACTGCCGATCTCCACCTTAGGCTCACACAAGCTCTAACCAAAACAGTGATAACGTATACCAACCAATACAATGTGGTGCCCGTCATGTTAATCACACAAGCAATCCTGGATCTGTGTGCATCCCCATCATTCTCTCGCCTAAGTGACACAGTCGACTCTCCCACGCATTGTCTGCCCAGGCGGCAAAATAACAAACGGTAAAATATGCAGCTCGGACTGTGAAAACTGCAGCGAAACCGCAGTTCCAGACGTTAAAACGCCACTGGGTGGCCGTAAAGATATTCTAATGGCACCCATGGCTGTTTCAAACCATTACCGAGGACAATAGCGTTTTCTGTCACAATTTGTTAGAATGCTGCGACACGAGAAATAAAATAACTTGCTCAAGTCCGCTACGGGTATTCACCAAATTTTACTGTATTAACAAGACCGCCGTCGACGTGAGTACAATGGCCAGTGCCACACATCTCGCCCTGCCTCGAGGGGCCAATGTTCCACTCAGTGACGCCGGACCATCATGCATATTTCCCACCTACGTCTGAGGCCAGGTGCTTAACAGGTCCGTCTCTCCAGTGCCCTTGCCGTGGGCACTGAAACTAGCCCCCTGCCCTTCTGAGAATCAAGTCCTGCCTTTTCTATTCCAACACCCACGAATCAGTAAATACTGAAATCCAGCTAGCTGCTAGGCAGACAATTAATTACTGCAATTAATCTCTCCTGGAACAAAATATGTCAAGACTGCTCTCACAATATAAATTAAGTAGTGGCACTATACCAGGATACCGTGGCGTGTATCATAGCAGGCCCAGATATCGTATGAAACATTGAGAGACGGTTAGCCACCTCTCAACTTCAGCATAACAAATTACCCTGTATTCATCCAGTGTTTAACGATGAGAGCACTTAGTCTCTTCCAACAAGCTCTAGCATGATTGACGTTACAAGCCATTGGTATGTTTCCCTAATTCAACTGGAGATTTTTCTAACCTGAAGTTTCGCAAAACGTTTAATCTCTAAGTTTTTACCCAAAAATGGTTGGCACTGCAAGGTGGCAAAATCTGTCGTAACACAAAGGCTAGACATCAGAAAGCTGAGCACATTTCAATTCAAGACAGGTATGTCGTTCTTGGCTGTTACTCAAAATAAAACAAACTACAGATCGTATAAGTGTAACAATAATAAAAATAATTAAAATGCTAAATGACTTCACATGATATGGGAATAGGGTATGCAGCAGAATTTCAGTAAAATAGTTTCATACTGAATGAAAAAGAATGTATTAATTTTTAAATTGAAAACAAATCGTAAACGTAAAAAGGAGGATAACCTTCCAGAATTAAACTTTCACTCTGCAGCGGAGTGTGCGCTGATATGAAACTTCCTGGCAGATTAAGCTTGCGTGCTGGAACCGGGACTCGAACCTGGGACCTTTGCCTTTCGCGGGCAAGCGCGCTACCGACTGTGCTATTCCGACACGGCTCACGATGCCGCCTCACAACTTTACTTCCGCCAGTACCTCGCCTCCTGCTTTCCAAACTTCACAGAAGCTCTCCTGCGAACGATGCAAGATTAGCACTCCTGGAAGAAAGGATATGGTGAAAGATAAGCATTAGTTACTTTAATGGTGTTGCTTTGACACTCTGAAACTCAGTGCAAATAGTAAATGAAGTAATGTATCTCAAGAAAAAAAATCTACCGTTACGACTCTGGAAGCTGGCCGAGATCCTCGCCTCTTCTTTACAGTTGAAGTTAAACAGTAGAGGGTGTCGAATATATAGAAATAAATAATGGTGTACATTGTCGTTGCTGATGTACGAGTCTGAAAGAAGCTTTGTGTAAGTGCACTTTAGCGTTCGTTGCTTCTGCGACTATCAGCTATTTGAAATACTATCAAAACCTACGCAGCTAATCGGAGACTGAAGTACGTCTATACTTTCCATCAATGAAGTCAAGACTCGCTGACTTTTCCTAGTCAAAACCTAGTTGACAAGGTACACTAATTATGAAAATTAATCCACCGACGTGCAGCTCACTGATAGTCCTCAGACCATCATTAAATATCGTGGTCTGGCAAAAAATGTTCACTGTTCACTGTGAGAAGTGTTGCGCTACACGTTATGTGTACACTGCAACACTTGGCAGCTGGCAGCGCTGTTCCCACAGGAAGCCTCTATCAGAACCACAGACAGGTCGCCTCTGAACTCCAGAAAAGCGTTGCCACAAGAAACTGAAAGTCTCCTTCTTCTTTTCTCTCTGCCTTTCTGCTGGTCATCGACTTAACTATACCCCTGGCCATCACGAAGATGACGTGCTACAGACGCACAATTTAACTGACAGGAAGAAGATGCTGTGATACGCAAGTTATTAACTTTTCAGAACATTCACACAAGGTTGGCGCCGGTGCCTGACATGGGGAAAGTTTCCAACTGATTTCTCATACACAAACAGCAGTTGACCGCCGTTGTCTGGTGAAACGTCGTTGTGATGCCTCGTGTAAGGAATAGAAAGGCCTACCATCACGTTTCCGACTTTGATAACGGTCGAATTGTAGCCTATCGCGATTGAAATTTATTGTATCGAGACATTGCTGATCACATTGGACGCGATCCAATGACTGTTAGAATAATATGGAATCGGTGGGTTCAGGACGGCAATACGGAACGCCATGCTGGATACCAACGGCCTCGTATCGCTAGCAGTCGAGATGACAGCCATCTTATCCGCATGGCTGTAACGCATCGTGCAGCCACGTCCGATCCGTGAGTCAACAGATGCGGATGTTAACAAGACAACAACTATCTACACGAACAGTTCGACGACGTTTGCAGCAACATGGACTATCAGCTCGGAGACCATGGCTGCAGTTACCCTTGACGCTGCATCACAGACAGAAGCGTCTTCTATGGTGTATGCAACGACGAACCTTGATGCACGAATTGTAAAAGTCATTTTTTCGGATGAATCCAGGTTCTGTTAACAGCATCATGATGGTCTCATGCGTGTTTGGAGACATGACGGTGAACGCGCATTGGAAGCATGTAATCGGCATCGCCATACTGGCGTACCACCCGGCGTCATGGTCTGGCGTGACAATGGTTACATGTCTCGGTCACCTCTTGTTCGCATCGACGGCACTTTGAACAGCGGCCGTTTCATTTCAGATGTGATACGATCCGTGGCTCTACCCTGCATTCGATCCCTGAGAAACGCTACATTTGAGCGGGATAATGCACGACCGCATGTTACAGGTCCTGTACGGGTCTTTCTGGATACGGAAAATGTTCGACTGCTGTCCGAGCCAGCACACTCTCCATATATCTTACCAACTGAAAAATATCTGGTCAATGGTGGCCGAGTAACTGGTTCGTCGCAATACTCGTGGTATCGTGTTGAAGCTGCATGGACATCTGGACCTGTACACGCCATCCAAAGGTCTGTTTGACTCAGCGCCCAGGCGTATCAAGGCCGTTATTACGGCCAGAAGTGGTTGTTCTGGGTACTGATTTCTCAGAATCTATGAACCCAAATTGCGTGAAAATGTCATAGTATAATATTGCCGCGAGAGACCATGTACACCGACTGCCGGCTGAAGGTCCCCAGTTCAATGCCGCCCACCGGCAAAAATTTATCTTTGTAATTATCAAGTCCAGAATGGTTTACATCTTCCTTATGTTCACTTGTAAATTCTACTTGTTTCTTATGTTAACTATTCTTCTAATTTCTGGTAAATTCTGTCTGTGTATAAATAGTAGAGCACTCTGCCTGAGAGGCAGTCAGTGCTGCGTGTATGTTAAGTTAGTAATAAACGTGCTTTCGGTATAAGTGCTGTGTTCAGTTGCTTTCGAAGTCAAGCCTGCTCCCATTTCAACGCGACATTGTTTGGTGGAGGCGCCGGGTACCCTGTGCAACAGCTGCATCACCGTCGCTCCGATTAGGCAACGTAGAAGCCGTCGCTTACACGGACTAGAACCGAAATACAAGGGATATACCGAGTACATCCTTCCGAAAGTCCGTATCATCAGAAGAACCGTGGACACGAAATCTACGGTAGGCCAGCTGCACATCAGACACCCGTCGCTGTTCTCTGGAGACGCTGGACAGGATCCCAATAAATGGCTAAAAGGATTCGACCGAGTCGCCAAGTACAACAGGTGGGATCATACAATGTGCTTAGCCAACTTTTATTTCTATCTGGACGGAACAGCCCAGCAATGGTTCAAGAACAAGTGAATATAACAGAAGACATGTACCAAGCCCTTCTGATAAAGGACGTCGCTACGACAGTTCATCAAGTGTTGCCAACGGATTGAAGAGTTGCAGCAAAGGAGAGTTGGACGCTAGATGTATGACCGACTCCCCAATATAGTCCCTATGGCCGTTGTGGAAGACTAGCATGACTTCGCTTCTCTCATATGACAAATTGTGAGAGAAGAATTACCACATTGCATGGCAGCTGGGCCTATTAGATCGACCGAGCATCAGATTATGGCCATGGATGTAAGCCATGTAAGTCACGAGGGAGCCGACGCCGCTGAGGAAGAGGTATTTCAGACATTAGCTCCTGTCTGCCCCGCCAATCGCACCCGACGTGAAGAATGGCGTCGCCTTGCTATGACATACGCTGCAGCCTATGAACTGTCCGACGCTGCCACAACCAACTCCCTCAGCAACAATCACGCCCCGCAGAAGAACGGACGTCTGGAGGACAGAAGACAACACACCACTGTGTTTCCACTGTGGGCGCCATGGACATGTCGTGCACTACTACAGAGAGAGAAGGCGAGTTTTCGACGATTACTTTGCCGCAAGACGTCAGCCATCGGAGCAGTTCTACCTCAGGCTATCACCTGCTGATGAGTTCAGTCGGCCTATGGGAAGAATCCCAGCGCTGTGCCGCAGCCGTTCGCCGTCGCCGTACAGAGGTACCAGCCGCTCCCCTAGCCACCGCACCCAGGAAAAATAAGCGAGGCGACCATCTACGGAGGTGAGGCCGCCGCAGATGAAAATCCTCCATGGACGACAGTGGCTAAGATGTTGGGAAACCTCATCGACGTCATAATCGACGGCCCACCTGTCCGCGCACTTGTTGACTCAGAAGCGACTTTCTCTGTATTGTCAGATAATTACCGCAGCGCACTAAAGAAGACAATGTTCTTTGATACTGGGGCGACTGTGCTGAAGGTCGCGATTGGAAAGTACGTCCAGCCTGCAGGATCTTGTGTCGCAAGAACAACCATCAACAACAGGACCCAGCCATTTGAATTTGTCGTGTTGCAAATTGAAGAAGTTGTTCCGCCGTATGCACGTAATACAGAATTTTCTGGGTAGTTATTCTTCGTTGACAATGTGACGATACTGCCGTTGACAATGAGAAGAGTTGGAGTCACAAACACAGATGACAGGTTAAACTGTGAAGTTCTTGTTGATAGTAAAAATTTTATCAGGCTCACAAAAGAAATTTACATACCAGCGGCTTATCATAAGCATTACCGGTGGTCAAGGAGAGATTTGGATCACAAATTGTCACGAGCAGTCACAGCTTATCCCCAAGGGAATGTGTATCGGGACAGGAGAACCAATCCAGGACGGTGAGCTCAACGTCATCAATGAAGACCCATGCCCTCCTGTTAGTACAGACAACACACAGGAGGAAAGAAACGTGGTACTGCCAATAGGGCCTGGACTGACCAAGAAACAACGTCGGCGGGTGTTAGGTATACTACGTCAATTTTCGGGTGCATTCACACCTCAGCAAGGGAAAAGTCAGACGAAACGGCCCTCGATAAAGCACCGTATCAATACAGGAGATCATCCACCAATTAGCCAGCGTTCGTATAGAGTGTTGCCAGCTGAAAGACGGATAATTCGGGAGGAAGAGGAGAAGATGTTGCGAGATGACATTATTCAACCTTCGGAGAGTGCTTTTCGTCTCCGGTGGTCCTCGTAAAGAAGGATGGCACGTGGCGATTCTGTGTCGACTATTGGCGGCTGAACAGATTCACAAAGAAAGATGTCTACCCAGTGCCGCGCATTGACGACACCTTAGACTGCTTGAAAGGAGCTACATACTTCTCAACTATGGACATGCAGGCAGGTTTCTGGCAAATCAAGGTTGACGAAGCTGACAGGGAGAAGACGGCTTTTATTACACCTGACGGCCTCTATGAATTTAGAGTAATGCCCTTTGGATTATGTAATGCTCCAGCCACATTCGAACGCATGATGAACAACTTGCTTTGACACCTTTAGTGGTCGACGTGTCTCTGCTATTTAGATGACATTGTCGTTTTCTCGAAAACAATTGAGTTGAAGAGTGTTCAGACTGCGGGTCTCCGCCTCAATCCAAAGAAGTGCCTCTTCGTCGCCTAGGAGACAGAAATCCTGGGGCACCTAGTCAACGGAGATGGTGTCCGTCCTGACCGGATAAAGTAAGGGCACTCACAGAATTTCCTACTCCTCAACACATTCATGATGTGAGAAATTTTCTCGGGCTGTGCTCATACTACCGACGTTTCATAAAAGGATTTTGTAACAAGAACTTCTGCAGGGAGACGCCAAGTTTTACTGGAATGAGACAAAAGAAAGAGCTTTCCGGGCACTTAAGGAGGCTCTAACTTTAGCACCAATGCTAGCCTTGTACGACGAGAATGCAGAAACGGAACTTCACACAGACGCCAGTGGTTATGAGATTGATGCAGTGCTTGTACAAGTTCAGGAAGGCGCCGAAAAAGTGTAGCTTATGCGTCAAGAGTACTCTCAACGTTCGAGATAAACTACTCTACAACTCAAAAAGAATGTCTTGCAGTTATCTGGGCTATCAACAAGTTCCGGCCGTATTTATTCGGCAAACCATTCACCGTCGTGACAGACCACCATTCTTTGTGTTGGCTGACTAGCTTGAAGGATCCATCAGGTCGACTAGCAAGATGGGCACTAAGACTCCAGGAGTGCGATGTCACAGTGGTATTTATGAACGGGCGCAAACACAAGGATACCTACTGCTTTTCAAGGAACCATTAGTGGAACCCAACAGCCCTCATTGAATTAGATGTTATAGCTGAACAGAGGGAAGATCCAGCACTATTAAAAACGATAGAGGCCTTGCAGAAAAAGGAACCGACCAATGGAGAGTTCCAATTTATAAACGGAACATTGTATAAAAGCAACTACGATCCACTTGGCCCCAAATGGCTACTGGTTGTTCCAGCTCATCTCCAGCCAGCTATCCTCAGATATTTCCACGATGGTCCAATATCCGGTCATCTGGGATTCGTGAAGATCCTAGACAGAATCAGACGCAGGTATTACTGGAAAGGTCTCTACCGCTCTGTCAATCACTATACGAGTCACTGTAAAGAGTGCCAGCGAAGGAAGCATGTGCCGCAATTACCTCCAGGGCAACTCGTACCGATTCCGCCGGCAGCAGCTCCGTTCCAAGGAGTTGGAATCGATCTTTTAGCAATGTTCCTGAAGTCGACAACCGGTAACCGTTGGATAAAAGTCTGCACTGACTACCTCACACGCTATGCTGTCACCAAACCTGTGCCGACTGCAGAAGCTCCAGAGATCGAAAAATTCCTTGTAGAAGATATTATTTTGAAGCATGGAGCACCACGTGTCATGATATCTGATCGTGGAAAAGTATTCCAGTCAAAACTAATATCAGAGGTAATGTCATGGTGCGACATTGCCCACAGAATGACAACTGCATACCAACCTCAGACAAATGATATTACGGAACGTCTTACCAAGACGTTACCCGACATGCTGTCGATGTACGTCGATGTTGAGCAGAAGGATTGGGATACAGTTCTGTCAGCCGTGAGATTTCCTTACAATACCGCGAGACAACACACCACAGGCTTCACTCCATTTTTCCTTTTCCATGGCCATGAAGCTGAGACGACAATGGATACGCTGTTCCCGTTCCAGCCGTACGATACTCAGGATGACTATGTTAAACAGCTCATCACCAGGGTCGAAGAAGCAAGATAGCTGGGTCGCATACGGACACTGAACAACCAGGACAAGCACCGTCAGCGGTATAACTACAAGCACCGAACTGTTGTGTACAGCCCAGGAGATCTGGTATGGATTTTTACCCCTCTACTGAACGTTGGATTGTCAGAAAAGTTATTGAATCGATTTTTTGGTCCGTATCGTGTCATACGCCGCCTGTCAGACGTCACACATGAAGTTGTAGATTGAGCCGTGGTCGAAACGACAAAAACGAAGAGACATTGTTCACGTCATGCACATGAAGCCTTACTAAGATACTGAAGAACAGGTAGACGACAATGGCTTCCTGTTCAAGGACTCTAAGGACGGTAATGTTCCTGATGAAGCCACGACATGCACGTCTATCGTCGATAATCGTGGAGAAGGGAAAGATTCTCTTGAACTGTCATACAGAGACCCCATGACACGGTCAAGATCCAGGACATTGCAGCTGGCTCCACAGGGATCATAACAGCGGGTCACTGTTACTCCAGGAGAGTAATCAATGCCGCGAGGCAATGGACACTGTCAGCCAGCGTGGTGCACGGGATAGCGTCACGGACTGCGGTGCTGACGGTCACTGGTTCACTGGTTCAATCCCGCCCACTGGCAAAAAAGTGATTTCTTTGTAATTAACAATTGCAGAATGTTCTACATCTTTCTTATATTCATTTGCAAATTCTACTTGTTTTTTATGTTCACTGTTCGTCCAATTTCTGGTAAATTCTGTATGTGTATAAATAGCAGAGCACTCTGCCTAAGAGGCAGTCAGTGCTGCGTGTATGTTAAGATCGTAATAAACGTGCTTTCAGTATACGTGCTGTGTTCAGTTGCCTTCGAAGTCAATCCTGCTCCCATTTCAACGCGACAATATGTTTATCCAATGAATACCCGTTTATCATCTGCTTTTCTTCTTGGTGTAGCAATTTTAATGACCAGTGTGTATATCTGGCGGCATTTCCCCGAAATTTGCTGTTAACACGTACTTCGCTTCAACTGCGAAAGAGAAGCGCAGTAGAGACGGCTTGCTGGTATTCTTGTATTGCTTTCCGCCAATGACAATATCTGTCTTATGCTTCTATGGTACACGCTAAGAGCCAATGCAATTTTATGAAAAACGAACGCCAGACGCAGGTGTCAGTTTTTAGGAATTGATTAAATAATTAAGATTAAATCTAGCAAACGTAACGAAGTGACGACCACGGCGGACAGAGCCCTCACACCGACGTCATCTCAGACGCCGGCACAATCGGTTCCACTGCACGGCCGCGGCGCGGGGCGCAGACCGCGGAGGGGTCGCTCCGTGGGTCGAGGGTATTTAAATCGCCCGCTACCGGGCTAGAAACCAGTTCCCTTCGAGCAGCCGTAGCGTGCGGATCTCCGTGCCGGCGCGTTTCCAGGAGCTCAGTCCGTCAGTTCAACTGATGATGGCGACATGTATAATCGCCGAGATATTGTGCTCGTTGGACACTATAGACCGGCAGTACACCCGTGGATATTTTGATTATGTAATAGGCAGTTTACAAAATGAAACGAACGTTTCTAAGAATAATATTAAATATAATAAAATACATATATAAATGTAAAGCGCTTTGATCGGTTCATGTTTTGTGTTTCTGTAATGAAATCTATGTTCTGACCCAAGAATATTACTACATCAACAAAAAACAGAAGATGAAAGTAAAAAGAAAAAAAAAACCTTTTGTTGAAGGAATACGGAAATAATGTGGTGTGTCTTTTAAGATAGGTAGCGTGGTGCAATGTTGCCCATGTTCTTCTTAAACTGTTACTGATAAACCCTAAGTATCAATAATTTTAAATATAAGTCTTATAATAGTATTATTATAGTAATGAAATTTATTGGTTTTTTATCTATAAGGAATATTGAAATTGAAATTACGGAGTTTGGTTCTCCCACGTCTCCTGAATCAAGTCATGTAATTATATTTGCCGTATGATCATTCCTTGATTTTATATGTATTTTTCGAGTAAGTGTGTGACTAGTATTTCAGTTGCAATCTGGGTTAGCCGCCCTCGCTCATCCAAGGCCACCGTTTCCTGATTCCAAGCAGATTAGGATACCACTAACTACCTGTATTCTATTCACTATGTCCAACAGCCTGACAAAACCCGTCTTTCACATGAAAGCAATCAGCTTCCCCTGAAGCTGTAACACCAGTTCTCTAATAAAAATTGTGATTGGTGATGTGTTCATCATACAACAGGAAAGGTAAAATGTACACATAAATTACACAATCGAATTACTTGTCTTTCAAATATATTTATCTAAATATTTAGTTACATGAATAGTAGATTGGCACACTGCTCAACATGAAATGAAAGGAAGATTGCGTTTAACATCCCACTGACACTGTGGTCATGAGAGATGGAACATGAAATGGAGTGAATGTTGAGCTCCAATTCATAAGCAGAAGTTGACGGGTGGCAGAGGTCGTCAGAGCTTCACGGTGCCTGGGTGCTCGCAGCCGGTAGGTGGGGATGCTGTTGACACTTCTTCCCTGGGACGCGGCCGAAACCTCCTCTCTGCAACACGAAGCGCCGCTCCCGCACCACTGACTCCTGAAACCAACCAACCACACTGAACAATGATATGATTGTTTCCATTCAGTATCCCGAAGATGCAGTATCAAAAAAAAAAAAAAAAATACTATGGTCATTTGTTAAGCTGCTACCCTCAGATTGAATTTTGCTGAGGTTGGGAAGAGAATCGACTGTTTCCTCTTGAAGGACCATTCCGGCATTTGCCTGAAGTGATTTAGGAGAACCACGGAAAACGAAATCAAGATGGCCAGAGGCAGGTTTGTTCCATCGTCCTCCAGAGTCCAGCGTTACCTCTCCACCATCTAGCCAGTTCACACATGATAGACATAATGGGCCAGGGTTTACTCAGGATAACAACTGTGTGTTTATGAACATTCAGTCATACGGAAGATACAAACAAAAATTATGAAGAGCTGCAAAGAAGAGACAAACATCTGTTTTGTCACCAAACGTGATGATATCGAAATAGTAAAAGAAACTAAAAGAAGTTATTGTAAAGGAAACACAATTATACAATATGAAGCGATAAAGGAAAATATCAGAACTAGACTGGCCCTTGGCTTAGAAATGTGTCCAATACCAAGGGACACGAAGTTATAACAACTTGCCATCAGCTATTAATGATCTTCGGAAAAGATTTATTCATCATTAACTCCTGTGTCACCGACAAAGATCTTAGTAGATGAGTGACGTATAATAATACCAGAACACTAATAATCTGACTTTTGCACACCTTCAGCGCACATGATGATTGAAATTGTAAACTGCTTTTGGCTTGATGTGACTATAATAGCCTAAGAATTATGGTATGTACTTTAGTGTATCTATCCATCATATGAAAACAAGTTTCATATTTTATGAGTTCTCACACTTACAGTCACTTACAATCACAATGTATATCTCTTAGCTTGGTTATGTATATTATATACTCCTGTTTTATGGCTTATTCTACGTCTTTGAGCTCTTCTCACCACAGGAGTATGGAGCAAAATCTAATCTAACGAACGTTTATCCAACTAGACAGTTTATAATGGTATACAAACCAACACAGGAGAAAAAATATGTTATTTAATGTGGATAGAACAGATGTAACATTGTAGGCTTTTGCTCAGTATCCTGAAGAGACAGCATCGGCAAAGAAACAAGCGAGAGTGGCCGGTAGAGGATTTATCTAACCACTTTCACGTCCTTCATTGTTCGTGAATGTGATTATGTTCCAATAACCATACATTATTAATTTGTTTCATTGGAAATTATCTACAGTTGTTGGAATAATATCACTGAATCGATTCCATCCAGAAAGGACATACGAGTAAGACAACCCCTCCACCGCAACCAAGAAGATGATATGAAGAGCTTGAAGTTTAACCCTGGGTGGGTGGCAGTTTATGTCTGGAGACCACGCATAAACTGTCCTACGGCTCTTACATCATAAGGTTCTAGCTGGGGGGGGGGATATAATTGGACTAAAGCCTCCAATCCAACACCTCAATAAGATTCCATAATTGTATTATTTTCTATTGTTTTCATTTTTTATTTTTTTAAACAGGTCGGATCTGGATATTTGGAATAGTACACATGTGAACGTGACACTGGGTCTCCAACTTGATGCTGCCACTGAGAGCGTGTGCTGCTATTACTGTGAGCGGTTTTAATGCCGCCGCGGCCGGGTTTGATGGTGCCTCTAGTTATTGTTACTGCTGTGCTGAAGTTACGAGCCTATTGTTCGTAAGCGTCGGCCCGCTGCTTAGCAGGTCAGCGGCGCCACCGAGTGGAATCGTACGAAGACAACAGTGTTCTTTAGTTCAGTTTTTACACATAGAGTCTCATGTTAATTAATCAAATTGCCCCCCCCCCCCATTCAAAATAAAAAAATCCTGACTGCGCCTGGTCAGGTACGCACCTCTTCAACTGCAGCGGCGCAGCTGAAGGCGATGACGCTGAGGATGAGGAGAGCGCAGAAAGTCCTCATGGTGACAACTGGGTAGCAGGGCTGCGACTGGTTCTGCTGGAAGTCTGCACCAGGCGAGAAACAGCTCTCAGAAACACACAGCTTCACAATACGTATCTACATCTATATAGATACTCTGCAAATCACATGTAAGTGCCTGGCAGACGGTACATTATCTACTATTTATAACCTTTCTCTACCGTTCCAATCTCTAATAGCGCGCAGAAAGAAAGAGCACCTAAATCGTTACATTTTCGACCTGATTTCTCTTATTTTATTAGGATGGTCATGTCCCCCTGTGTAGGTGAGTGCGATCAAAATATTTTCACATTCAGAAGTAAAAGTTGGTGATTGAAATTTCGCAAAGAAATCTCGCCGCAACGAATAATGATTTCCACCTCAAATCTTGCAAAATTTCCGTAACGCTTTACCCTCTGTAACGTCATAAAACATAACGAGCTGCCCTACTCTGAACCTTCTGAATGTCTTCCGTTAGTCCCATCAGGTGAGGGTCCCACACTCGATAACAGCAATCCAAGAGAACGCACAAGTGTGATGTAGGCAGTCCCTATGGTGGAGCTGTTGCATCATCGAAGCGTTCTGCCAATGGAACGTAACCTTTGGTTCACCTTCCCCACTATAATTTCTATGTGTTCTCTCCAGTCTAAGTTGTTCGTAATTGTAACTCCTAGGTATTTGGTAGAATTTACGACCATAATGTTTGACTCACTTATCATGTAACTGAAGTCCACCGGATTTCTTTTAGTGGTCATGTGTATTACTTCACACTTTGCTTTATTTTTTTGTTCATGCCAATTTTCGCACCAAGTAGAAATTTTGTGTAAATCGCTTTGCAGTTCCTTTTGATCCTCTGTTGACTTCACTAATCGATAAACAACAGCATCGTCCGCCAACAGTCTAAGAGAGCTATAAAGATTGTCTCCTAAATCGTTTATAAACGTAAGGAAGAGTAGAGGACCTGAAACGCTTCCCTGGGGAATGCCCGATATCACTTCTGTTTTACTTGATGACTTACCGTGAATTGCTACGACATGTGTTTTTGATAGGAAATCGTGAATCCAGTCGCACAATTGGGGCGATATTCCATACGCACCGAAGTACACCAGTACTTAGAAGTAATTTTGTCATACGTATTTTACCTTCGCATCAATCAGTAGCCTGAAAGAATAGTTATACTACCCACAATGCAGGTACAGTCATGAATAGCTACACTTAATTCAGACATATTGCCATAAATCAGGGCGGGCCAGAAATTCTGCACACGTGCTGTGCTGCTGCACATGTGCAACTTCCGAGCAGTGCGTGCACGCATCAGCCATCTCCGCTCATGTAGTGCTTGTTTCTACCCACAGGGATCGCCAGGCGCAAACAACACTGTGTGTGTTGCGCTCTTGCTTGTACCGCATTACACCAGGAACTGGAGCCGTCGCCGCTCGTATCGAATAACAGATGTCGTCGCTCCTGCACCCTGAATAAAAACGCACGACCTATGGCAATCATTTTCAAATGAATTTTATCCAGTATCAGTTCTACACGAAAGCACTAAAACCGAAAGCACCAAGTCCATACCTGTTCAGTATACTGATAGATGTGTTGACGGAAGGAGTGCAGGACCCGGCTTTATGGTCGTGTAGTTTTCTAGATGACGTGGTGATAGTGGAGGAGGACAACGAGAGAGTAGAAAGAACATTGGATAGGTGGAGGAAGGAAATGGAAACTGGAGGACTTAGAGTTAACAGGAAAAGACTGAATACCTGTGGTTTGGTTGAGATGGAAGAAATGGAAAACTTATGTTGGCAAATGACTGGTTGTAAAGAGTTGTAGAATTCAAGTTACTGTGTTTCTATGCAGCCAGTAAAGGAGATTTAGATAAGAAGGTTAGCCACAGCATCCAGGCTGGATGGACGAACTGGAAAAGTGTGTCAGGTGTGCTCTGCGACAAAAGGATAAAACCAAATAATAATAATAATAATAATAATAATAATAATAATAATAATAATAAAATGTTTAAATGTTTGTAAATCTTACGGGACATAACTGCGGGGTCATCAGTCATTAAATTTACGGACTACTTATGAACTACCTTATGACAGATGTTGTATGCTAGTGAGATCTGGCCGTTTAAGAAAGTGCAGGAGAAGAAATTAAACGTGTCTGAAATGCGAAAGCTGAGGTGGATAAGGGATAATTGAGGATGGACAAAATAAGCAAACAACTGTAGTGGAGACATCGAAGAAAGCCCAGGAACGAAGATAACAATGGAATGGGCATGTGACAAGGAATGGAGGTCACATGTTGCAGAGAACGACGGAGTTACAAGCATGCAAATGATTTATACTGTTACCATACACCATTTGCACATACATTCGGTGTATGAGTGAGACTGTAATTTCTTTGTAATTTTTTATCCTCATCTTATAGAACTCGTATGAACTGATGTTTTGCGCCTTTGTCGCTATCAGCTATTCAGCTTTAGCTCTGAATGGTAGTTCTCACTGCCAGTAGTAGAATTATTGTCGATGTCAGATAAATGCCAATAAGACCATGGTCCGGGCATGATGGTCTGCCTGTCGTTTAGACATCGTCGGAGGCTTTGCAGGCACTGGTTCACACTGGAGTCGCCTCAGCATGCCGTGCTCTTAATGCTTATCCACTGGACGGGCGGCTCATGACCTCACGAATCTGTTGCCTACAATGGCGGAGTCGCGACGACGTATGTTAAGGAGCTCGTGGTGAAGATTTGGTACTACGTAATTTATTTACCACTAAGGTCCACAATTTGTCTAATTCAAGTCCTTCTTCATTCACATTGAAATGGTGTCTGTCCTTCACACATTCGATGCCTTCGCAGTACATCCTAGCCCTGTAATTACTTGGCCTCAACGGGAAAGAGAATTCTCTCAAATTCTAAATTTTTTGAATTACACTAATTCCAACATAAATTTCACTATAGAACCACATTGCAGTGAATGATTTGTGAATATAATTCATGAAAATGAGGTATCTACTACGCCTATTATCCTTACATTCTCGTCTTCTACTGGCCAAAAAATTAAATTATTTCCTTCACTATTGACATAAGTAGTCGCAACTGAACAAGATATCTGTTAGACATTTATCAGTTTTATAGATACGCTAGGAATACTGTATTAACCCTGTTCAGTGAAATCTGTTAACACGAGGAAAGAAAGAGCAATGATTAGCCCAGTGTTTTTCAGAGTTCCTTCTGTAACGTTCATTATTAATTGAGTAGATCATATATTGTCTCATAACACTTTGTGTGTTAATAATGGATAAGCACGAAATGTGAAAACTGTTTTCAAAAATCAATGTGTAGGACAAAGTAATTGATACAACAAGTAATTCTGAAAAATTCGAAAACAAAGTTGTACTTATTTACCAATTACAGTTACCTGGCATGTTACGCCTTTGGACACTGATCCATTTATAATATTAATAAAAATATACTTTTTTTCAGGCTGTTAAGCCAAGGTCGCCAATAAAATATATTCATTTCTGTTAACAGGTTCTAGTGATTTATAATGATTTTAAACATCTTCACTTACAAGAACACGTAAAATAAAAGGTTTCTCGTCGAAATGTGAAATGAGTAAAATGCATGGTCAATATGTTAAAATATACGTCACCAAAATGGATCATCATATCAGATTAAAAGATACAATATGACTGTTTCGCTCAAGTATCAGACAGACTCAAAACAGCCATATTTTCTCTCTTAATCTGAGATGACATTTTGGTGACATATATTTTAACATTTTTACTCATTTTACATGTTGACGAGTTTCACTTTATTTTACTTGTTCTCCTAAGATATTTAAACCTTTCTGAAGATGATGATACAAATTATTGAAACCGGTTAAGGGAAAACAATTTTATTGGCGATCTTGGCTTAATAACCTGAAGAAGGTGTATTCTTCTATACCAGTTGTCTGTACAGTGGAACCTTTCTTAATAAGTATAATTTGATTCTTCCTTTTGTGTAAAAAAAAACGCAATTGGATAATGTGTCCATTCCTAAAGAAAAACCGAAAAAGTATGTCAAATATTTTAAAGCTGAAGCGAAATAAAGGTGATTATATTTGTTACCTTTGATATAATATAGTTTTGTTAAGGTTCGTAAGGACCGGGGGAGGGGATCGCGAGTATATTTTTATCTCGAAGGGGGTCACATGTTCCAAAAGGTATTAAAACACTGCTTAGACCGTCGCTGGGTGGCAGGTATAGTTATAAAGAAGGACCTCCGAATCTACTGGTTAGGTTTCGCTTTTGGCTTAGTATACAGCGGCGACCTAGACTAGAACGGTGGCTATACAGTACGAGCAGAAGGAGCACTTACCAGTCACGGTGCGTGTCTCCGCTGTCAGTGTGGTACAGTGCAGACGACAGCCGCCGTCCCGCTATATAGAGGCAGGGCCTGGCTGCGGTGTATCCCCACTACAGACACTGTGCTTGCGGTGTGACGTCACGACCGCCCGAACCTCTCGGAACGCTGCGGCATCGACTTCGCAGCAGTTGGGAACTCTTGTTTCTCGAAGCGGGCTTTCGTTAACCCTGCGTTACTAACATCTGGTTTTAACGCTCGCTACTGATACCCGTCTTTCAAGGGGTTCTTAACTTTTGTTAGTAACACCCGTCAATTCGGCGATTAAGAGAACACAAACGGAACAGGCCAAAATAATGTTGCAGGAACAACGAAATAAACTTGTGACATTCAAACGAACAGAAACTCCCCGAGATTGTCTATCATCACAGGAGTTTGAAATTCAGCAAAATTCCTGCAGTAGTTTCCACAGAGCAACTGTTTCTCGGAATTTGGCAGAAAACACCGAAAAAGTGAAACTATTGACTCTCTAAATGCCGATATGAACACTTGGAGTAATATAACACTTTGCCACCTTGTGGGTATTGTGAGCAATAATTGTGCACCTATAATTGAACACGCCTATCTGATTCACTTTCGTAGTGAAGAACACTGTGCGCTGCACTACCACTGCTTTACGAACCTCGTTTGAAGTTGTGGGCAGAGAATCTTTCTCTCTTATCGGCGTCGTATTCTCGTATCTGGCTGACTTGTATCTCACCTATGCTTTCCGAAAAGTTTTGTGTGTTTTCTTTTACTTTACAGTGTTTCTAACATATTTTTAAGCAATATAACATTATGTGCTCTTGAATTTACTCTTTTTGAATGCCTCTGTTGGGCATTAGTATGCTGAATTTGCATATTCAAAATTCCGTTTTCTCTTAAGATTACAGTATTATAAGATCCTTACAACCTACAACGTTATATCCATTTTCTGTTTACGCCCATTGTTTATCCAAAGATGCACATATTAACAACTTAGTTTACGAGTTACAGCACAATCTCTGCACTGATATTCAGTGTTATTACGCAAATCTCTGAGTGAGCATATAGGGCGCAAGTAATGTAACTAAAATTTTTTCGTTTATATGATCTTAATGCTTTGTATAGCTCCTTATTTTATCAAAATGCAGCAGTATAGCACACATTTCGTCACTTTTCAAGAAAGATTTATATACACTGTACTTCTTGCTCCTTTAATTCTGTGTGGTATCCTCTGCTCGAATTGGCCCGGCAAAAGTGTAACCACAAGAAAGAAACATTCTGCTCTGTGGATTACGCTGCTGTAGGATAGGAATTGAATTTTTTTTTTTAATTGTGTGTCACTATTATGGTGATAACCCGCCGCCAAGCCACCATAATGGAGTCAAAAAACGTTAATGTTCAAATAGAAAACACCGGATCAGTTCAGAATATTAATGCAGATTTTCCATCAGTTGAGAACATTCCGACGAATGTTCTCGAAACTGACAGTGTAGGTATTTCTAGAACAATCGACAGTTCGAGCAGACTAATACCGGATGGATACCACCACAGCGTAATGTTTATCAAAATGTATCTGCTACACATGCCACAAGAGAGTGTCAAACAGGGACACCTTTTGTGAGAACAAATAACCAATGCGTGGTAATAACAGAAGTCGGTGACACGCACTCACCCAACAACAATAATGGATCGTCAAACTGCTAAAGCTCGAGTCCTGCCCTCTGGCGTTGAACTCCTCTTCTAGCGTGGGCTCTTCAATCACAGAAATAAATTTAATAAGATATGACAAGGGAAAAGAACTTCCCGAAGAATTATTACAAGAACAGGTTTCTTGTAAAGAAAGTACTGTAGAAATTTTCCAAGCAAATATCCTGGCTGTGGTACGCAACATACCCACCGTTATCTTATTAGATATGGGAACAGCTATTAATGTAGTTTCTTAAACATTCTTTGAACAAATTTTTACTGTATACAAACCACCCACATATCCAGTTCAGAACTGTAGGATAATAGGAGCTATAGGTACCAAATCTAAAAATATTAAACTACAGACGCAATTGCAAATGGTATACGGTGACCATACAGACTTTTGCACATTTCTAATTGTCGATGGACTGCTTGAGAATTCTATATTAGGGCTTGAATACTTAAGAAACAGAGAGGCGCGTATTAATTTTAAAACAGGTAAGTGATATTTCACGATCAATAAAAATGTGCGTGCTATCAACTTGATCAAAAGTAAATCAATGCACTGAAAGTATTGCCGTTCGACCAAAGTTTCATTACCAAAAATAAACCGAACTTTTGCGTATAGTACAGGTCATGTGGTAGACATAGAGACAGTGAGGCCTGAATGTATAAGTGATAAAATTGATGAATCAGAACAGCTTTCGGAAGAACAGAAGTTTCAGTTAAAACAGCTATTTTACAATATGGTCAAGTCTTCAATGAAAAGCCAGTCCTTATTACGACCTATGTTTACCACATGCAGGTGAAACACCATGAATCTTAGGTAGAACAGACATACGCTATTCCCTGGGCCAAAAGAGAGCAGTTGAGCAAGAAATCAACAAAGTGTTAACTTTTTAACCAGCCTTGATTTGAGGAACTCTTACTGGCAAGTTCCGTTGTCCGAAGACTCGAAAAAATACACTGCTTTCATCTTTGCCGGACGCACTTACCAGTTTTGTGTTTTGCCCTTTGGCTTAAATGTAAGCTCAGGAGTTTTTATCATGGCTTTAGGTACTGTTTTGGGTCCCGATCTGCTTGACAAAATTACAGTGTATGTTGATGACATTCTTATTGCAACATTTACTTGGGAAGAACATTTATCATGGCTTGAGCGCACTTTGCATAAGTTTCAGTCTTGTGGAGTGACAGTAAAACTTCGAAAGTCAAAGCTTTTTAATGTCTCGTTAATTGCTCCATAGTCGTTTAGCCAGATGGGCTATGTTTCTTCAAGAATTTGACTTTGAAATCATACATATAAAAGGCTCAGACAATGTTGTAGCGGACGCAATGTCCAGGCTTCCCCAAGGTCTTTCAAGAGTTCGATGATTACGTTGAAGGTACTTTAGAATTCAAAATTATGCTAATGAAAGATTCAAATTACCGGCAATATTTCCTTGACATGAATAAAAATGTGAACGATTTTCAGCTAAGGGACACACGATGGAGCAAAATTATCATTAAACTTGCGCAAAATTCTACAGGCCCTTTATCTGCACGATACAAAATTCATCAGAACGTCCTTTTCTTCCGACGGCACCCACAATCCGACATTTGGTGCGTATGCATTCCAGAATCGTGCGAAAAACCGCTGATTCACCATACACACCGAGTGTGGGGTCACATCGGTCCCTTAAAGTGCCTAAAGTAGTTAAAATGGTACTGTTTATCCCGAACATCTATCGGAAAATCATGACGTCCTGCAGTCATGTCTGGTATGTCAGAAGTCAAAACCAAACAACCAAGGCACCAAGACACAGACTTTATGGACAGAGTATGTTGGTTTATTTGAAGAAATAGTGAATAACTTGCAATTATATTCCATTCTATAAAACCATTAGAATTTATCCACCAAATTAAGGAATGAAATGTGTGGCTCAATCCATTGCCAAAAGTTCCAAGGAACCACCTTTCCTACGATGACAAAGTTCGCACCGTTCTAACTTCCCTAACTGAAGCAGCACAATTACGAAAATTATATCATGACAAAAATCTAAAGTACGCATCAGGTGAGATGATATTACTTAGAACACACCCAAAACCATCTGCAGTATCAAGGAAGAATAAAAAGTGGCAACCTTTGTACACTGTCCCATACAAGATCGTTCAAATGCCACATGGGTCCAGTTATCTGTTAAGCAATCCTAAAACAGGTAAGATAAAAGGCTTATACCCACACAAAGACCACAAGACATGTTATGCATAAAAAATAAAAAATGATGAACTCCTGCCCATGAACACCAGTAAAACAACGTTGATAGGATGCAATCTTAAATTTCAACTTACACCTAGAGAACAAGTCGAAAACATTTGCATCCTTGTGATATTTTACCAGTAAACGAGTCCAATATTTACTAACGTGAAAACTTATTTTAAATTACAGAATTAGTAGAACTATCTTGTAAAGAAAAATAGTTATCATTTTCTTTAAAATCAGTACATAAATGTACAGGCTTTGAAAATATATTCAGATACACATTTTTTTTTTTTTTTTTTTTTTTTTTTTTTTTTTTTTTTTTTTTTTTTTTTTGCAACTTTGTACTTTAAGCCACACAGTATCAGATCAGTTGAATAGCATAAACGATATACTGCACGAATGCTACGATGTCTCAATTCCGTAGTTTTAGGTCTTTTTAAAGCATTTCAGGATGACCACTACGACCCGTCGCTAAAAGAAGAGGAGCAGAAGAAGATCACTGACGACTCCGAGAGAGAAACACACTTCTAGTTATAAGTAAACCACAAACATGCCACTACGACACGATCATATCGAATATATATATGTATATGTTACCCGGAAAAATTTTCTATAGAATAGTGAAACACGTGATTGAGACCGCGATAGGATACCCAGACACACGATGGTACAATAATTATACGATCAGACTATACACTGATGCCGAGAGCAGTGATGTGCAGCGAGTGTAGCGAGCCGCCACGGTAGAATTTAACTGATTGTTGAGCGCGGAAAAGCCGCGACTCAAACTAAAACGTCATGTGCTGGTAGCCAGAAATGTTGTCATATTTAATGCTGTACTCTGGAAATTTTATTGAAAATTTCTGCTTAACTGTACTGCGACCTCCTACTCTCACGTCTTTCTTGATAGCTAAATTAATCTCATACTGTCAATTGTCAATCTTTGCTTGAAATTCAATTGATGGGTATGTCTGGTCGTAATTTTCCTGGGAACCTTGTATGTCGTATCTTTCCTGGAAATCCTACCGTTCCCTTGTAACCTTACATCGTACCTTTTCTGTGTAACCCTATATGATGTACCTTAACTTGTGACCTAGTATTTTAATTTTAATTACGTAATCAACTTTTGCCATTTTCTTTAATAATCAGCTCATATATTTATGTTTATAAAAATGTGATTTGAATGAAACTTAATGAGACAGAGATATTCATTTTTAACAGAACTGAACTTGAACCTGAGTAAGACCTATTTTGCATAACTTTAATTAGAATGCAAATTATGCATTCAGCGAATGCTTAAAACGTCAAACTTAAGTCCCGATATGTGAGATTTAATCCCAGATTTTTGCGAAAGCTCACTAATGTTCTCGAATTACTAACTGTAATAAATAGAGAAAACTTGTAAAAAGATATTATTCACGCCACTCTCAAAACCTTTCTGACATGAACGCAGGCAAATTCATAAAAAGAAATTCTTAATTAAATGATGTCATCTATATGTGATCTTTATTGTAAAGAAACTGTCGACTAGTGAATGTACAATGTAAACAGGCTGTATTATATAGGATTCAATGCGTAATTGTGCACTGTCAAGGACTAGTAGTCCGTAAAAAAAGGAAGGACAAATCATTAATTGGTGCTCAATACACGCTATCCGTGCGACGTGTACCCGACCAAGATAATGAAAATGAACTGAGATTCAGTATAAAGTAATACCGGGTGAAGGACGCAAATTCGCGACTCCGTACGTAACTAAATGCGAACCTTAAAAACTATGTTACTTAGAAGACGTACTAGTGTTTTGTAGTCCACAGTGAACTACATGGGTAGTGCAGATTTTTGTGACAGACCTTTAGTGGAAGGACTACCTACCGGTAGCAAAGTGTCACGTATTTAGCATGGAATTAAGTGCGGCTGTGTTCGAACAATTCTTATATAATTGTTGACCAAATAGTGTATGAGCAGAAGTGATTGAATTTTACAGAGTGACAAAGACACTCCTCACAGCACTATTATGTACATTCACAGACGCTTTCGCGGTGTGAAATATTATAACAATAGCCATTCAGACACAAAGACTAGATCATACAATAACGCCGGCCGCGGTGGCCGAGGGGACTGAGGCGCTCTACAAACATTTGAACATTTTTTTTTTTTTTATGTTGAGTTTGTTTACATCTCTGTGACACTCTGCCCCACATCCATGATACTTGAAAACATTTGTGCAAACTTGTGTAGGTTCATTACATTTCCGCAGCATTCTACCGAAGTTTAGCCGGTATCATTGACGAAATATCTAATGAGTAATTGCTGTAGATTCGTTGTATTTGAAGTAAAATAAAATAGCCATTAAGTCGCCAACCAATTCCTTTAATAGCCCAATTTAATCGCCAGTCGCCAGACTGGTAGAATGGCTGCTATTATAAAAAAAACCTAGCCAAGAATGTGAAAAATCGCCACACCTGGCAACCCTGGTCGCCAGTTGACACGTTGCCGCAACAGTGTTTGCTTAATAATGCGCTAGCCGGTTACTACCGACGCAATAATGAAAAGTTTTCAGAGAAAGAATAGAAAAGTAGGGTTTTGTTGCAATAAGAAATTGACATTTATATAGTTATTCGTAATTACTAGAGTGGAGCCAGTCGGGAATGGCCGAGCGCACTTAGGCATCTTGCCACGGTGCGCGAGGCTGCTCCCGCCAGAGGTTCAAATCCCCCCCTAGGGCATGGATGTTGTGTTCGTCCTTAGTTTAAGTTACGTTAAGTTCGATGTCGATCGTCACCACATGAGCATAGTTCTTAAAAGCGTCGTAAAAAAAAAAAAAAAAAAAAAAAAAAAAAAAAAAAAAAAAAAAAAGGTTTAGATGATGGTTACATTCAAGCCCGGAGATGAGAGTCATTGGCCCGTAGACCCGGAGAATTCATTCCAAACCCGGGCACTCCGGGCGGCGCCCGGAGATCTGGCAACCCTAAAATGTCTGTAAACAAATGTACATAGTAGATAGATGATTTTTTAAATGACAAATTATGTAACGGTGTGATTTCATGTCAGAAAGATAGCCGTACAGCTTTCATCACTCAGCTGAAACACATCAAATGTACATTCAAATGACCAGACAGACATACACACACCAATAAAATGCTAAAGTGTCCTCATCTTTCAGAAGGAAAACTAACGTCTATGCAAAAAACAGAATGTAATGTTTGTGTATATGATTTTGTTTCCATGTTAACCACCCTCGGAGGCGCGATGCAGTGCCGTACCGAGGGCCAAAAGGTTGGTGTTCGAGACGCAGAGGCTCCTTGCTCGAACGCCGCTGGCCGTGACGTTACGCTTGTCCCCACCCGCTGACGTCATACACCATCCATCCACCCGTTGTCGTCGCCGCCGCACTACCGTCTGACGTCATCGCTACCTGTCGCGCCTTTCGCACCTGTCCTCACCGTCCTCGGCTTCCTCACCGTCACGTCGCTACAATTCTTTATTTCATTAATATACTTGAAAAAATTAACTTATTTGAATTGTATACATGAAAATTAAACAAACAAATGCAAATAACAAACTGATGTAAATATTAAAAAAAAAGACAAAAGAAAGAACAAGAACAATAATAATAATAATAATTATAATAATAATACCCAAACTGGTATGTCTTTGTGTAGGTTGAATTTGCCCCACACAAAGCCGGAGGGGCTTCCATTCATGTATCCATTCAATGTAAGTTATTGTGATGCAAGTTGTTGTAAAAATATATTACTTAAATTTAAAATCATCCCCTCTCTTTGGCTTTTATTTAAATGAATCCCTCCACGTCAAATACCTATTTTCTACTGTTTTCAGCTCCTCGACGTCCGCAATAGTTTAATGTTCAGACGCCATTACAATCGCTTCGCATTGTCGGCAAAATTTCAATCAATCAATCATTCTTATACTACACTTTGCTTGAATTTAGAACCTTCAGTCATTTCTTTATAATTTCACGAAGTCCGATCCTTCTTTTTTAATTATTCTATCATTACCAGTAACTTCATGTTCCACCCACGGTCACACAACAATGAAAAGCGAAGAGAACAATCTGAACATTGATCTACTACGGAAAGTATCTCCAACGTTCACATATTAAAAAAAAAAGTTATTATTTCCAGCTTCTCCAATACGAAGCGCAGGATCCAGCTAGATGCTTTCCATAAGTCATATAACGTGGTGTTGCTTGTATGGTGCCTGACTTTAATATGCAACCCGTGGTTTATTTGCTTTAACTTATTTCAAATTCAAAAACATACGGTACCATCAATTCCTTGTCCAAAAAATATAATCGCAGAATTTACATTTAACAATTATGGCATCATACGAAGCATGGGCAACGTTATTGTATGTTCAACTTACAGACTCTGGAAGATAGACGTAAACTACCTCATGTACCCTACTTAGGATGATTGAAGAACAGGCGTTAAACGATATCTCAAAGTATCCTACAACACCGTATGTATGGCTCCCGCTGAGAACACGAGGATAAGATTATATAAATTACAGCATGCAAGGAGCCATTTAAACAGTATTTATCTTGCACGTTCCATACGACAACACAACAGAAATTCGTAACAACTGCTACTGTGAATCGAGCCCTTTGCTACGCACTTCACAGTGGTTAACAATAGTTTACAGAGTATAAACGTCGATGGAGAACACGCGGTGATTTTCCAGTCGTTCTCATGGCTGATTTTTCAGTGTGTCATGACGCATTATTGCGAATTAAAGTCCATCTCACCTCAAAATGCTTACACTACGGTCGGGGGTTTGAATCCCCCATCGGGCATGGCTATTTGTACCGTCCTTAGCATTACCTAGTTCGTAAGTAGTTTGTAACTTTAGGGACTGATAACCCGTAGTTAAGTCCCATAAGCTATACAAACATTTGATTATTAAATGCTTAGTGCATTATTATAAATTACCTCACCTCAAAATGTTGTAATGATTTTTTGTGTATTAAAGAAATGTTTGAAATCATATGTAAATATTTGTTTTTAAGAAGATGAAAGTGATTGTTAATGGAACCTATGCATGAGAACATCCTTTCTGTAAGTTTGATAGAATGATTCTTGAACAGTTTTGTGTTGTAATTTTTATAAGTTATGAAATTAATAAATGTGATAGTTAAATGTAACTGAGTTTCCGGAGTCTCTCTATTATATCTACAATGTGACAATATTATGATTCTGTGAAGTATGAGTTTCCTTGGAAAGTTCAATCTGTTGTAAGTGGATGTGAAAGTGCCACAGTTTGTGTTACTTTTTACTCAGTTACCAGCTTACTCCCTGAATTTCAGGATTGTTATTGTCTAGTAACATGCCATATTTACCATAGCATGATAATGTCGACGGATTCAAGGTTGCGATATTTGGCTATTTTTACTGATGAGAAGGTTGTTATATTTTGGCATTTTATTGATGAGAAGATGGCGATATTTTGGCTACTTTTTGTTTAAAATTTGGCGACAGAGCAAAAGAAAAACCTGGCAACTATGCTGGCTTCGTCTATTGTGTTCGTTCGTTCATTGTTTGTTATCAGTTTACCGGCAATATTTGGAATACTCGGATCGTGTGTGAACAGACACGCTTACATTAACTCAGATTAGTGAGTAATAACAGTGAAATGAAGAGACGATATCTAAGTTCGTTCCGTGAAGAATGGTTGCAGGAAGAAAATTATAAAGAGTGGCTACAAAAAGTCGATACTGATGAGTGTATGTGTAAGTGCAGAATATGCAATATCTTATTTACTGTTAAGTACGACGGAGTGAAAGCTGTGAATAAACATTTACAATCAGAAAGACAAAAAGCGAATATTACCACACAAAAGAAGAATCAGTCGCTTCTTAAATTCTTGCCGAAACAATTTTCTGCAGAAGACGACAAAGTCACTGCAATGGAATTAACTTTGACTTACCATGGTGTGAAACACCACGATTCTTACAATTCTCAAAATGTGGTAATAAGCTATATCCTTATGTTTTTAGAGATTCCCCAGTGGCAAAGAAAGTAAGATGCGGCCGAACAAAAAGCGAGGCATTAGTAAAAAATGTGCTTCTGCCTTATGCTAAAGAGAAGCTACTAAGCGAATTAGAGCAAAATGTCCCGTTTTGATTAGGCATTTTTGTTTCTTTTAGAATTCACGTGTAATCCTGGTTGGGGGGGGGGGGGGCACGTCTGATCTCCGGGCCTGCCTCGAGTTCAATCTGGCAACCCTAGTTCATTTATTCATTCACGTGAAGTAAAGATTGACAAGTTAAATAGTGAACAAATATTTTTATCATAATGATAATTTCTTAAGTGTCGTAGCACAGTTTTTGAGTCGCAGGATATCTGTAAAGTGCAGTAGCACGGTCTATGCAGTTTTAACATGTTTAATTTGAGGGTAGCACAGTCTGTTGATCACACACACACACACACTCACACACACACACACAAACACACACACACACACTTATATATATATATATATATATATATATATATATATATATATGTGTGTGTGTGTGTGTGTGTGTGTGTGTGTGTGTGTAGCACGGTCTTATATATATATATATATATATATATATATATATATATATATATATGTGTGTGTGTGTGGCACGGTCTTATATATATATATATATATATATATATATATATATATATATATATATATATATATATATATAAGCGGAAGGAAAACACAGTGGACACTGAAAGTCGCTGATTGGCGTCCATTCACATCCGTTCACTGTTTTTCGCGTTCGTTCGTACGTGCGTTGCACTGCTCTAAAAATCTTTTCAGTTCGACACACGCAATCGTACACACGTTCACTATGATCATAAATGTACATAATCTCAGAAAGGCACGTGTACTTTTACAAAAGTCAGATGTTGGTACGAAGTTTGAAAGTTTTCGTGACACATTGATCACGTATTTTTGTCTTTACAGGCAAGATAATTGCAATCTCTTTCTTTAGAACATTATACAGATACATATGTATACATCCGTTATTTACAAATTTACACAAATTTATTTCGGGCTGTGTTCATGTCAGCTTAGAGGAGAATGTTAGCAAAAGGGACTGGCTGTTTTCAGCACCTCCGTATAATCTACATTACCAAATTTAGTAACATTTCGTCTCATGACATTTGTTTACATATTTTATTGGTCTTAATGTTATCAATTTTCGTCATATTTCCTCTAGTGATTTCTTACTTAAATTCATGAGTGTTCAGTTGTATGTCATTTTGTACATAAAAGAAATTAACCATTAAATATTTAAAAAATGATAGCAATTACTGTGAGTCTTTAACATTTATAATAAACATAAACAATTACTGTGAAACTTTGACACAGGTCAAGTCAGACCAGCAGGTATACTTGGTGCCGGAGGGCTTGAAATAAGGCATGCGGAAAGATAAAGATAAGGATTTAAAAAGGAGGGTTTCATTACATAAGACATAGGGAGAAAAGCATCGCTAAATTAAGCATACGCATTGCAAATTCAGCATTACAGTTCCTAACTACATCAAATACTACTGTCACAATCATACATTACAATAAAGTTACAATGCAAGTATCAAGTTTAAATAAAAGCATCGCGTTCTCTCGCTCCTCCCTCGCGCTACCTCTCTGCATCCCATACGTTTTGTTGCTACTTGTCTGACTGGTGTGAAACTGCTGAGTACAATGTGTTAGGGAGAATATCCTGTGTCAACCTTACGAATGTTCATGTCGTTGTCTAGTCCATGTTTGTCAGTGTGTGTGTGTGTGTTTTGGTGTATACACCATGTCAAAATAGTTATAGCTCTAGCTCATGTCTCTCTGAAGTAGCTTATAGTTCTGACGATCTCGCTGCGATGACGGCGGCACCAAAATTCTCGTACATGATGGCAACCAGCAGAAAGAGAAAACTTAATCTATTCTTATGCTATTGATATGCTGATGTATGTGTTATCGTGTAATAGATAAGAAATGGCACGGTTTTACATACATATCTGCATAAAAAAATATTAAAAATATATTTTACGTAAAACATAAACAAGTAACCAGCTGATTCTATTTACATCTCCCATTCCTAGGGGTTCATGCACTTTCGTGATTTCCGAAGTCACGTATTGCTGTTGTACGTCACTCTTACATGTTATTTTTATAAAACCTAGTTGATAAACAGATAAATTCATAATGATTCCTGTCATGTGTAACAAAGGTTTCTACAGAATATATCTGTGTTATGCTTACGTCACAATATTTGTTGCTTTACCTACAATGACATTCTTGCAAACGGGTCATAATTTAATCTCTTCCATTCACTCTCTCACACTTACAAACTAACCCTAGACAATATAAATTCATTACGCAGTAGTGGGTTCCCTAACAAAAATAATAAGAGTGTGCTTGTGCGCTCCACCCGCATAATAATAATAATTATATTTCCCAACTTCTAGCAATAACAAATTGGTCATTGTATTAAATCTTCACATAAATAATAAATGATGCCATTCATTCAGTTGCAAAGTTACACCACCCGTTTGAAGAAACATTACTTAGTATATTTGTCATACAGCATAAATGTAGATACGTTATACTGCCCAGAAACTTGTCTGAAAAGTTTTTATTATTGTGTCGGTAGTTAAAAGTGGTATCTGTCAATCACTGAGTATTTCAAACATAACAGTATATTCTAGGAAGGCTTATGGTACATATTAAGTCATAGAATCAGCTTACTAACAATTTATGCATGATATTTCTTAAGATCTTTGTGTGGATAGATTCGTCTAGGTCGTGTCGTGTGTACAGGTGACAATAAATAATTTCCTTCGTGAGGAATCTGTAGTATTCTGTATGGTCTGGAATAAAGGTATTGCCATTTTTGTTTCTCTTTTGGACTTTGGATGTACTCTTAACATTACCAAATCATTAAATTCGAATGACTGTGTGCGTTTCAATTGTTTGTCGAAATAGCTTTTACGTTTGAAAGCTGCGTTCCTTTGTGTTGTTAAAACTATCCTTACCTTCTCTTCCAGCGATGGCTGTTCTAGTGGGGGTTTTGGTATTGGGTTTACCCACTGATTGTTTTCTTTAGTTTGCAGAACTAAATCAGTTGGTGTGTATGATGTGGAAAATAATTTATAAATATATTGGCTTTTTGTGTCTTATACCCCTTGCTAACTTTTTCTGCCCTGCTTTTTATGTACTTAATTTTTTTTTACAAATTCCTAACTTCAGATGTGTTTTCATGCCTGATATGGTGCTATTAAGATTGGTAAATTTAATTGTAAATGAGTGGAGTGAAAAACACGAAAAAAGGAAAAGAAAGATGTTAAGTATCATACATTTACTGATTTAAATGACACACAAATGTATATTTAACAAAACTGATATATACAGGCTTTTAATGGCATGGATGTGGCTGACGCTTTTTTATAGTAAATTATCAATATTTGATTTCAGTTTTGTTAGGTTTAACCTTAAATAACCTTTCAGTCATTTCCAGCCTTTTTCTTCTTTTTGTAAAAAGATTGGCACCAGCTTCTTGCGACTCCTAATATCGTTATGAAGTGAAGGCTGGGTTATAACGCAAACTGAAAAATTCCGTGGTCCGACCGGGTTTCGAACCGGCGACCGGCGCTTTACCCCGAGACTACCAGGAGAATGGTAGTAGGAACTGTTACACAAAATGCAGAAAAACTTAAGAAGCCCACATTCACCCAGTTCACAATATGTTAATATATCCCTTTATGAATGACGAATTATTTCTTGTTCCTTCATGGGTAGCGCCCGATACTTGTTCCACTCCTCGGAGAAGGGCAAGGGGTAGTAGTTTATGTAATGTAGCTTTGAAAAAATAACGTAGAAGATGGTATCGGAATTGAAAAGTAAGCTCAAGTTCCTATTTTGAGATTTGCGTTTAATAAAATGTAATATAAATCTCTATTGAGAATACAAGTGCACCTTCAGATTCATTTATGTTGTAATGCTTTACGAGTTACACTATATAGGTCATAATAGTCTGATCTTCCCCCCCACCTTTCCCCCCCCCCCCCCAAAAAAAAGAAATTCTGACTACGGGCCTGCCTCAAGAGACCAAAAATACAGAAGTCCTCCACCTTCTCGCTTAGCCGATGAAGCGAAGAGTGACATACAAAGGATCACTATTCATCATTGTGAGAATAATTCTGAATTTTGGTAGCGACCTTCTTAAATATGAACCACCATCATGCATCCCCATTTACAAGAAATAGACCCCCAAATTATTTTGTCGATGCCATGAACCCCTTGCAGATTGGAATAGTCCCCTGGGGTTCTATATAGACCACTTTCGGAAGCACTGGTATAGACTGTTACAACGATGAGGTTGACTGGTCACTTTACGAAGGTACTCCATTATTAATGTTGTATATTTTTCATATTGGCCCTCACACTACTTTCATTTTTAGCGATAACATTTTATATCACAATTGGATATCAGATTGACCAGAAATGTGTCTGATTATTACTGAAGGAGATTTTAACTTCCGTTAAGCTATTTTTGAGACCTTATTAATGTGTTTGAAAGAATTATCCTAGTGAATAATTATAATTAATGGATACTCAAAAAAGTAATGCTCCGTTAGGTACTCATTACTCAAATCTGATAATAATCATATAACACCGAAACAGTCATGTGGGAGAAAAAATAAAAAATCCTCTTAGCGTCTGTGACTGTTACCTCAGGGTGGCGCTTCCTGTTGCGTCTGTTTGTTGAGAACTCAGAACAGAGACTTAAGTGTGTTCTCCTCCATAACACTGGGATATGCTTTCTGCTTCTTCAGGAGACATACACTGCTCGCGCCAGCTTCTCCGCCGGCCCCACAACGTCCTAAAGTCATGTCACGTATGCCAGAAGTCAAACCGAAACAACCAAGGCACCAAGACACAGTAACATTCTATCGTTCCTACCAAACCTTTGCAAATCGTTGCCGCCGATTTGGCTGGACCCGTTCCGGTTGCCAGAGGAGGTGTTAAATACATACTTGGGTTGTATGACATTTTTTCCCAAATTTGTTAAGCTTTACGCTTTGAAATCCGCCACAGCCAAGGCTGTCATACGGCGCCTGCAGAATGATTTCATTCCGGCGATTGGTAAACCTGACACGCTTTTGACTGACAATGGCCCCAGTTTCACATGCAACAAATGTAAAGAATTTATTCCCACCAATGGTGTGCGACACAGTAAAATTTCCCGTTTTAATCCTTCGGCCAATCCAATGGAACGCATGTTTCGAGAACTCAACAGATTTATTCGTACCTATACCTCTGAAAAAACAGACTTTATGGACGGAGTATCTTGGTTTATTTTAAGAAATAGTGAATAATTTGCCACTATATTCTACTTCTATAACACCTTCAGAACTTATCCATTAACTTAAGGAATCAAATGAGTGGCTCAATCCATTGCCAAAAGTTCCAAGGAACCACCTTTCCTACGATGACAAAGTTCGCACCGTTCTCACTTCCCTAACTGAAGCAGCACATTTACGAAAATTATATCGTGACAAAAATCTAAAACGTACAGTAAAGTATGAATCAGGTGAGATGATATTACTTAGAGCACACCCAAAACCATTTGCAGTATTATGGAAGAATAAAAAGTGGCAACCTTTGTACACTGGCCCATACAGGATCGTTCAAATGCCACATGGGTGCAGTTATCGCTTAAGCAATCCTAAAACGGGTAAGATAAAAGGCTTATACCCACACAAAGACCTCAAGACATTTTATGCATAAAAGAAAAAGATGAACTGCTGCCCATGAACACCAGTAAAAGAACGTTGATAGGGTGCAGCAAGGTAATTTTAAAACCCATCACATGCATAAATGAGAAGTGACTACAATGTCAGTAAGTTTTTAACAGCATAACAGTAAACGGCAAGCCTCAAATGTTTCTTAGAAGGAATGCAAAATGTTATTTTATTGTGTACTATCATTTTACCTATGTGAGTGGGTAGCATAAAGTGATTTTACACAGAATCATCTTGTGTAGAATAGTGGATGCATTGCATCTAAAACGTAAAATATAATTATTTATATACATATTTAATGAATATATATATATATATCTATATATATCTATCTATATATATATATATATATATATATATATATATATATATATATATATATGGTGAGGTCTGGAGCGTACAATGCACTACCCACATATAGTAAAAATTTTATGAAACCCACACAAAACTTAGGTTTAAGATTTAGATTTTAAGTGCATGAATGGATGAATGTTTGATGAATGATGATGCGAGTGAATGTCCACTTTGAGGACCTCTTCACACATAGACACACACACATACTAGGAAGCATACAAGTCAACGTACTATAATTAGTGCAAATTGTAATCTTAAATTTCAACTTACACCTAGAGAACAAGTCGAAAACATTTGCATCCTGGTGATTTTTTACCAGTAAACGGAGTCCAATATTTTCTAACGTGAAAACTTATTTTAAATTACAGAATTAGTAGAACTACCTTGTAAAGAATAATAGTTGTCATTTTCTTTAAAATCAGTACTTAAATGTACAGGCTTTGAAAACATATTCAGATACACTTTCAAATCTTACAAGAGATCGTACTGAAACGGTGTTCACATTGGCTAGGATGAGATATATACGTATATATACATATATATATATTCTTAAAGACACTACGTAAGCTTATGCAAGGGTTTATTTATTTATTTATTTTGCTACTTTGAACTTTAAGCCACACAGTATCAGATCAGTTAAATAGCACAAACGATATATATATATATATATAACCAGGAAAAAATTTCTATAGAATACTGAAACACGTGATTCAGACCGCGATAGGATACCCAGACACACGATGGTACAATAATTATACGATCAGACTATACACTGATGCCGAGAGCAGTGCTGTGCAGCGAGCGTAGCGAGCCGCCGCGGTAGAATTTAACTGATTGTTGAGCGCGTAAAAGCCGCGACTCAAACTAAAACTTCATGTGCTGGTAGCTAGAAGTGTTGTCATATTTAATGCTGTACTCTGGAAATTTTATTGAAAATTTCTGCTTAACTGTACCGTGACCTCCTACTCTCACGTCTTTCTTGATAGCTAAATTAATCTCATACTGTCAATTGTCAATCTTTGCTTGAATTTCAATTGATGGGTATGTCTGGTCGTAATTTTCCTGGAAACCTTGTATGTCGTATCTTTCCTGGAAATCCTACCGTTCCCTTGTAATCTTATATGTACCTTTTCCTTGAAACCCTGTATGTTGTACCTTAACTTGTGACCTAGTATTTTTATTTTAATTACGTAATCAAATTTTGCCATTTTCTTTAATAATCAACTCATATATTTATGCGTATAAAAATATGATTTGAATGAAACTTAATGATACAGAGATATTCATTTTTAAAAAGACCTGAGCTTGAACCTGATTAAAACCTATTTTGCATAATTTTAATTAGAATGCAAATTATGCATAAAGCGAATGCTTAAAATGACAATGTTAAGTCCCGATATGTGAGATTTAATCACAGATTTTTGCGAAAGCTCACTAATGTTCTCGAAATGCTAACTGTAATAAATAGAGAGAACGTGTAAAAAGGTATTATTCACGCCACTCTCAAAACCTTTCTGACATGAACGCACTGCTCGTAATAGTTTACCCGCATTCCTATTTTCTTATTCGTTTGAAAATTGAGAACACATTACAGACAAACAGACAGTACAAATCGCAGTTATGTTTACAAATATCTCTGAAACGATTCGAGTTACGAAAAAGACATATAGGAGCATATGTGTAGAGCATTTTCTCTTCTACAAATTAGTTTCTTCAGATTTTGTGTTAGATCAGGAAATACGACATGTATGATCGCTGAAATATTGCGTTTGTTGCACACTGTGCTCGACTGGAAACCGAGGGTTGACGGGTTCGAAACCCGGACGGATCTCGGATTTTATTCAGTTTGCGCTTTAACCCATCCTTCGCCTCTCTACGATGTCGTTCGGATTTCACGTTAAGTTGTAGGTCCCCTTTCCCCGGTTGTATAACTGGCATAGGCTGGGCACACCTAAGTCGCCGAAATGACGTCAAACTGAAAGAGTTGCACTAGTCCAATGAGCCACACGAAATTATTATAACCGACAAGTACACCCGTGGACTGTTAGATAAGGAAAGTTATTTACATTGTCTTCATCGGTGAGGTGGAGTCTTCACAACAGACGTGGTATTGGTTTGCACACAGTCAATGTGCCCGCCATTCCGATAGCTTTCGACAGCACCTTGCTTTCTGTTCACATCCTTCGTTAGTGTTAATGGAGAGGATCGTTCTTGTGAAAAACAGCTAGCTCTTTATTCACATAATCTGATGAGTGCTATCGACAAGGGATGTCAAATAGATTCCGTATTTCTAGATTTCCGGTAGGATTTTGGCAATGTACCACTTAAGCGTTTTCTAATCAGATTGCGTGTTTACGGAATGTTGCCACAGTTGTGCGATTTCCTGTCAGAAAGGACACAGTATGTTGTAATTGAGGGTAAGTCATCAAGTAGAACAGAACTGATTTCTGGCATTATACATTAAAGTGTTATAGGGCCGCTACTGTTTCTTAGTAACGACTAAATGACCTGGTGATCTTCGTATCACTTACCACTTAATATGAATCATATTACTTTAAATAATATGTATTTTAGACCCAGTAGCTGTTGCCATTATCAGTCTCGCTGGTCATCAGGCGGTTAGCGCGTGAGGAAGCTCGTCTCTTTCTGCTCGGCATTGTCAACAGAATCAGATAATTATATTTTCGTGCACTAATAATGGTAACTATAATGGTGTCAGGTTGACAAATGAAGTTTAAATTTTTTGTTTATCTTTTTGGCGTTAAGTCCAAGGCGCTTTGAAGTGGCACTATATTCAGTGTGCACTTTGCATATATTTAGTGTATGTGTAACCTTTAACATTTCATATACAGGTCCAGATCGTGTAAAGCGAACTTTACTCTTTCAAAGTATATTTCCGAACGGTTCCAACAAAACAAGTAATAATTTTACATGTTTTAAATCTAAATTTTCCTCGCAATTTTCCCATATTTTATGACCGTTTAAACTATCCTGGAACATCAACGAATGCGACATGAACATTATCCTGGACATGTGTGCGTGATTTGCCCACTCTTTCCGCCTACTTATCTAGTCGATACTGTACTATCTGATGATGCCTTTACAAAGCTACTGGGTCTAAAATACATACGATTTCAGTTAATATGATTTATATTAAGAGGTAAGTGATACGAAGTTCATTGGGTCATCTAGTCATGTAGTCGACCCAGCAATACTCCTCAATTGTTATGTCCTCTTGCTTTCAATGTCAAATGTGCGAAATTTTATCGCAATCGTATAAATGATATTGACATCCCAAAGAAAAGAGCTCTTTCAGTTTTCCACATATTTTCCTATTTTCTGGCCAACTATTCCAAACTTTTACTTCACTTAAATCTTCCTCTCGCTTTGAACGTCGAATGCGCAAAATTTTATCGCAATCAGATAAATGGTATTGATATTTCATAGAAAAATCTCTTTCTATTTTTTCTGGTTTTTCCAATTTTCCGCTAAACTTTTCCAAATTTTTATTTCATAAGAAAGTTACTCTTGCTTTCTACGTCAGATATGCTAAATTTTATCGCAATCAGACGAATGATACTGGTAGGCCATTATAAATTCCCTTTCAGTTTCTTGCGAATTTTCAAATTTTCCGGGTAACTTTTCCAATTCTTTAGTTCATAATAACATTCATCTTTCGTTGAACGTCAAATAATCAACATTTTATCGCAATCGGATGAACTGTTATCAACGTGTAAAATAATGACATGGTTGTTACGTTGGGTGCGCTCAGAAATATACTTTGAAAGAGTGAAGTTCGCTTTACACGATATGAACCCGTATGTTGTTGTTGTCTTCAGACCGGAGACTGGTTTGATGCAGCTCTCCACAATACCCTATCCTGAGCAAGCCTCTTCATCTCCACATAAGAACGGCAACCTACATCTGTCTGAATCTGCTTACTGTATCCATCTCTTGGTCTTCCTCTGCGGTTTTTACCCCACACACTTCCCTCCAACGCTAAATTGACAATCCCTTGATGTCTAAGAATGTGCCCTACCAATCTATCCCTTCTTTTAGTCAAGGTATTCCAGAAATTTCTTTTCTCCCCAATTCTGTTCAGTACCTCCTCATTAGATTAGGTGCGATGCACCCACCTAATCTTCAGCATTCTTCTGTAGCACCATATTTCAAAAGCCTCAATCCTCTTCCTGTCCGCACTGTTTATCGTCCATGTTTCACTCACACACAAGGCAACACTCTATACAAATGCCATCAGAAAGGACTTCCTTAGGCTTAAATCAATATTTGATGTTAACAATTTTCTCTTTTTCAAGAACGCTTTTCTACCCATTGCAATTCTGCATTTTATATCCTCTGTACTGCGACCATCATTTGATATTTTACTGCCCAAGTAACAGAACTCATCTACCTCCTTTATTGCTTCGGTTCCTAATCTAATTCCTTCAGCATCACCTGATTTTCTTACACTGCACTCCATTACCCTAGTTTTGATCTTGTTAATGTTCGTCAAAACCTTTCAGCACACTGTCCATTCCGTTCAACTGCTCTTCCAGATCCTTTGCTGTCTCTGCCAGAATTACTATGTTGTCGGCAAAACGTAATGTTTTTAATTCTTCCCCTGAACTTTAATTCCTTCACCAAATTTCTCCTTGCTTTCCTTTATAGCATGCTCAATGTGCCAATTGAATAACATTGGAGAAAGGCTACAACCCTGTCTTACTCCTTTTCCAACCACTGAATTCCTTTCATGCCCTTCAACTCTGACAACCGCTGTCTGGTTTTTGTACAAGTTGTAAATAACCTTACGCTCCCTATATTTTACTCCTGCTTGCTTCAGAACTTGAAAGAGTTTATTCCAATCAACATTGTCAAAAGCCTTCTCCAAATCTACAAAAGCTAGAAATGTAGGTTTGTCTTTTCTTAATCTATCTTCTAGGATAAGCCGTAAAGTGAGTATTGCCTCCCGTGTCCCTACATTTCTCCTGAACCCAAACTGATCTTCCCCGAGGTCGGCTTCTACCAGCTTTTCCATCCTTCTGTAAATAATTCGTGTTAATATTTTGCAACCATGACTTATTAAACTTATGGTTTTGTAGTTTTCACACCTGTCTGCACCTGCTTTCTTTGGTATGGGGATTATAACATTTTTCTTAAAGTCTGAGGGTACTTCACCTGTCTCATACATCTTACGCACCAGGTGAAACAATTTTGTCATGGCTGATTCTCCCAGAGACTTCAGTAGCTCTGAGGGAATATCATCTACTCCAGGGGGCCTTGTTTCGACTTAGGTCTTTCAGTGCTCTGTCAAATTCATTTCTCAGTATAGTATCTCCTATTTCATCCTCATCTACTTCTTCTTCCCTTCCTACAATAGTGTCGAAGTTCATTTCCTTTGTAGAACCCCTCTATAGACTCTTTCCACTTTTCAGCTTTCCCTTCTTTGCTGAGAACTGGTTTTCCATCAGAGTCCTTGATATTCATAGAGCTGTTTTTCTTATCTCCAAATGTTTCTTTTATTTTCCTGTAGGCTGTAGCTATTTTTCCCCTATTTATACATTCTTCTACATCCCTACATTTGCCTTCTAGCCACTCCTGCTTAGCCATTTTGCACTTCCTGTCAATCTCATTTCTTAGTCGTCTGTACTCCATTTTGCCTGTTTCATTTACTACATTTTTATATTTTCTCTTTTCATCGATTAATTTAGTATTTCCTGTGATATCCAAGGATTTTTTGTAGGTCTTGCCTTCCTACCTATTTTGTCCTCTGCTGCCTTCACTATTTCATCTCTCAATGCTACCCATTCCTCCTCTAATGTTTTATTTTCCCCCGTTTCTGCCAATCGTTGCCTAAAGCTCCCTCTGAAATTCTTAAGAACTTCAGGTTCCTTCAACTTATCCAGGTCCCATCTCCTTATTTTCCTACCTTTTTGTAGTTTCTTCAGTTTCAGCCTACAGTTCATAATGGTCAGAGTCTATCTGCCCCTGGGTATGTTTTACAGTTTAAAACATGGTTCCGAAATCTATGCCTTACCATTATAAAATCTATCTGGTATCTCCCGGTGTCTCCTGGTCTCTTCCACGTATACAACCTTCTTTTGTGATTCTTAAACCAGGTGTTTGTTATAACCGTATATGAACCGACAAAGATACAAATGAATTGCTGTTTGTTAGTCTCGCTAAAACTTGAGAACGGCTGAATCGATTTGGCTACAGATCGTTACATAAACCACGGAATCTATTGTGATTACGTTTGGTGTGGAGATAGCTTAAGCGCTGAAGTACCGGATAAGTTTCTTTAGATTTGAAGTATATAGGGCTAAAGCGAAATATTGAACAATAATTACTCTCTGGAAAATCTATTTACTCTTTGACTTCTTAACTATTTTTCAGAAGTTTAAAAATGCATTGTCCGTCTTGTAACGTGTTGATAGAACGTCAGAACAACACAAGTACCTCTCAGTTTTCCACATATTTTTCTATTTTCTGGCTAACTATTCCAAACTTTTACTTCGCTCAAACCTTCCTCCCTCTTTGAACCCCGAATGTACAAAATTTTATCGCAATCACATGAATTATATTGACATTTCATAGAGAAATCTCTTTTTTATCTGAATTTTCCAATTTCCCGGGAAACCTCTCCATATTTTTATTTCATAAAAACGTTACTGTTGCTTTGAACGTCAAATATGCAAAATGTTTTCGCAATCAGACGAAAGATATTGATAGCCCATTGAAAAAAATCTCAGTTTCTCGCGAATTTTCAAATATTCCGTGTTACTTTCCCAAATTTTTGGTTCATAGGGCGTTCGTCTTTCGTTGAAAGTCAAATGATCAAAATTTTATTGCAATTGGATGAACGGTTCTCAACTTATAGTGTTGCGTACATTTAGAAACGCATTGAAAACGGAACTTCGTTAGAATTTCGCGACTGTCCTTTTTAACCGTCCCTATTTGTTTACTGAAAACTTTTCCAAGACTATAATGAACAAAACAAAAAAAAAAAAAAACAAAAAAAAATAGAATTACCCCTCTCTGTCGTGCGAATAGTCAGTTATAGTGCTGAAATCAATCAAAAACACATTGAAAAATGCATTTTCAGTTTTTCTCAAATTTTCCAATTTTCCGGTAGATTTTCCAAAAAAAGTAATTCTTGCAAACCTTTCCCTGTCAAGCTGTACTCAAGTGATGCTCTTACAATCATGTGGCAATTGTTTTTTACTCATTGAAAAAAATCGCTTTCGGGTTTTTCCCACAATTTCCCCTCTTCCCTGGCGACTTTTCCAAATTTTTATTTGATGTGAACCTTCCTCCTGCTTTCAACATGAAATGTACAAACTTTTATCGCAATGGAACGAACGGTATTGATAGCTCATTCGAAAAATCTGTTTTCAGTTTTTCCCGATTATCCTCTTTTCCGGACACCTTTTTTTCGTATTTTATCACCGTTTAAACCATGCCTGGGCTTACACGCTTATTTCAAGACTAAGCCAAATCGGTTCAGTCGTTCTCGAGTTTTAGCGAGACTAACGAAGAGCAATTCATTTATATATATAGACAATCTGAGTAGCTCTCATAGACTGTTCGCGGATGATGCAAAATGATTTAGATAAATATCTGCATGGTGAAAAAAATGACAACTGACCCTTAATAATGATAAGTGTGCGGTCATCCATATGACAACCAAAAGAAATCCGTTTAACTTCATTTACACGCTAAATCAGTCAAACCTACACATCGTCAGTTGTACTATATATCTGAGAGTAAAAATTACGAACAACTTAAACTTGAAAAAACACAGAAAACATTGTAAGGAAGGCGAACCAAAGACTACGTTTCACCATCAGAACACTTACAAGATGCAACTGTTCTACTAAGAAAGTGCCTACACTATACTTGTGCGTCTTATTTTGGAATATTGCTGCGCATTGTGGGATCCACACCAGGTGGAGCGCATTGACGCGCCATGCTAAGATGTGTGAGGCCGTTCCCCGTCGGGGGTTCGAATCCCCCCTAGGGCGTGGATGTTTGTGGTGTCTTTAGTATAAGTAGTTTGTAAGTTTAGGGACTGATGACCCCGCAGTTTAGTCCCATAAGCTCTACAAACATTTGTATTTGCGAAATTTCTTTCACCAACTTTCTCTTCAGAATGCGAGCATGTATTGTTAGCACCAACCTACACAGGGAGACACGATCAACGTAATAAAATCAGAGAAATGAGGTCGAAAACAGAAAGGTTTAGGTGTTCCTTTTTCCCGCGAGCTATTAGAGTATGTAGCTATAGGAAAATGTGATAAAAATGGTTCAATGATTTTGCAGAGTATCCATGTTGATGTAAGTAGTGTAAGTAGTACAGTTTGACTTTCATTGCATAGCAAAGGCAGGAAAAATGTCAAAGCTCCTCTTACAAACAGTAAAATAACGCTTTGTTAAGGACATTCGGTGGCAGTTCACGAGGTCTTCAGAAATACGTAAATGGTTACACTGTCTATTGGCATACTTGTTATGTTTCCCTGTTACAGATTTTATTGTAATCATTATTGTACTTTCGACGTTAAGCAAATGTTCGTTTATATTGGTGTCGCCGCCGTACATGGTCTTAATAGATTAACATGTGTGTGTGTGTGTGTGTGTGTGTGTGTGTGTGTGTGTTTGTGTATGTGTGTGCATGCGTCTGTGTACTGAGGAAAGTGATATTGCTATGTAACAGGCAGTGACTCATGTCATGTCACAGTTTGGCGAACGTTATATATAAACAGTTAACGACTTCTAATCCAGTATTATAGGTATTTTATCTTTGTTTTCAAGCTGAAAAAGAAGTTTGACACATGTGTAAATCTGTTAGGTTGGTCCATAAATTGCTTGCATATTTCCATAATTTTAACAAACACAACAAATTCGCGACGGTGATATAATCACAATTCATCACATTTGCCAGTTCTCTAGCACACTAAGGTTGATCATAGTGTGTTAATGTCTTTAAGCAGTCTTCAGCAGACCACGAAACTCTAACGTTGAGAGTCACCAATATTCAAACGATCCTCCTCGAGAAAACCATTTCGTAGCTGGTGCTATCCCCATATGGGCCATTCCATTACAAATCGGTCAGCAGGAAACGCATTTTTTGTGGGATTTTATTATTTTGCGATAGAAAGTAGAAGTTAATATCTTTGACAAACTCTTAGCTGTGATACTCCAAGGCTTCCGGTTGTGTTTCGGGAGCGAAAATAATGTAGTTTCATGAAATCTCACGGTTATGACACTTATGGCTGGGAAACTGTAGTAAAAGTTTCAAATAAATTAAAAATGAAGACGCTATTTTATATACTGATGTGGTATTCATGCGGTATTTTTAGAATTTAATTTACAAGTACTTTTCATTATTAGTTTCCTTTTGTGTATAAAATGCATTTTAATGGAAATAATGTATGCCGTATTGTTCGGCAAATAATTTAAAAATCTGTAAATAGTTTTATAGTGTCTTGAATAGAGAGTTGTAGAAACATTATAAGGTATCCAGAAACTGCGCTGCACTGCACAGTGTTGTATGCAACCAGTCAGACAGTGTCCAGCTGTTAGGCCGCGCGGGAGTAGCCGAGCGGTCTGGAGCGCCACCATGCGGATATCGCAGCCTTCCGCGTCAGAGGTTCGAATTCCCCCGTCGTGCATGGATGTTTGTGTTGTCCTTAGGTTAGTTTGCCTTAAGTACTTTGAAAGCTACAGACTAATAACCAGCAGTTGATTCCGATAGATTTACAAACATTTTCAAATAAATCGTAGTTCACTGAAATCTGGTATGTTGGTTCTTGAGTTACACACCACAAAGCGTCACGTTCGGAAAATAACTGTAACGTCACCGAATTTTAACTTGGAAAAATAGTGATCATTAAGGCATAAGGTAATGGCAGTTGCTTTCTCTTACATTTATTGGTACATGTAGAAATATTAATTAATTAAAAAATACAATGTTAATTTTCTCACTTTTGGTCTGATTTGTAATGGAATAGCCCTTATGCGTCGCAAATTACTCAGGCTGCCTCCGTTACTCTCTCCCCACTACTGAAGTCAAACAGCATAGTACGTCGTAAATGTTCCGAATTAGCCACTTGGCACTCCGTTTTCTAACGTCCACAGCTTCACTCACTGTCTCCAAACGGCAAATTGACAATATGTAAAAAAAATACTGAAATTGCAGCAGTGAACGTTAAAGAAAAATGGCAATCGATAAGTTGTTAACCCACAGCAAAAGAAACATGCAAACAAAAACACTACAAACTAATGCACCAACCATACAGATACTAGAAACAGACGACAGTATTTTTTTCACACTTGTAAGTAAACACCTGATTTTATAGAAGATAGCAAGGATGACATCTTCACGGCTTCTCACGGCCAGAAAGCCAGCTGTATGCTGCGGTAAGTCCCCACAAGCGTGTTCCGCCTATTGTTTGGCCTGCCTGTTGTGAGTCTGACAAAAGCTCTCAATGTGTTCGCAGCAACTGCTCTTCCTAGAAGAGTGTCAAACGTGACTCAGACTACACCGTGTTCGTATCTGCCGCAGATGGCGGAAAATACTTACGAAACTGTCACCGCCAGTCTAACGAATGCTCCTAACAGTTTCATTCAACTACTATAACACACACTTGTGTAATACCTATCATATGCTGTTGAATAAAACGGAACATGTGTACGATTTTACGACTAAATCAAACTGCGAAACATCCCTGTAGTTTTGTTAACATCAGTAAAATTTTGTTTCTGTTTGTTATAGTTGCACAATAACGTAACTAATATTTCAATATAGACTGAAGAGAACATGTATGTATCCCATTTTTTAAATAGTCATAGGCGTAACTTTTATTCAAATGGATAAAATTGAGTGGGTGCTAAAAAGACCTTCTGTTAGATTATTCCTTTCAGTACTAAGTTGTCGAAAGTTGTAAGGAATCTACTCCGTTGTTTTGTGAATTTTAAAACTGGACAACTGAACTGAAGTTGGCTTCATTGAATCATCCGCATTTACAACGAGCTAAAAATGCAATCCCAGATTTTAAAAAAATCTATAAAATGTGCGCACATGATTTCATTACCTGAGAAACTGTGAGTGAGAAAGTTATGTGGAAGAAGGTTGTGTCTTCTGGACATAAGATGTTTAAACTAATCTCACAATATTTCTAGAAGAGTTTTAAAATCAATCCAACTTATGTACTACGAAAGATAGTTTTGACCATCACTCCACTCAAGAAACGCAGCAGTAATCGAAGTAGAAGAAGGGAGCCGGTGGAAATACATTTAAAAAATGGTGGAAACGATTCCATCTGCCGTAAAAGTCTTGAGTAGTGCCTTAATTGAATGCGGAGGAGATATTTGTTAATGCTTACCATACAAAATTTAAAATAACGGAAGAGAAGTGGCATGCGTGATCCTTTACAGGATTCGGCCACGATAAAGAATGCATTCGACGCTTTGTGATAACCAAATCATTATTACTAGGTCATAAACAAATGTACGAACTGGACACGGAGAGAAAATTAGTGTCCTTGGAGTGGGGGCGGATAGATTTGCCAGTGAAGTTTTGTCAGAGAACACTATTTTTTGGAATAAACCAATATTGTTTGGCAGGGGGAACTACGATAGTGGTATGCGATAAATTGGCAATTTGACCTAGACGAGAATCGTGTACGGATAGCCTAATGGTTGAATTTGGCGTACTGTTTCTCATTAACTGTTTACACCCACACGGCAATGGCCGTGCTCTCTAAGGCGCCTTGCTGCAGAATGCGCGGCTAATCACCGTCGGAAGTTTGAATACTCCCTTGGGCATGCACATGAGCATGCCCATGTGTTTCTGTTTCTGTTTGTACGTCTTTCAAAAATGTTCAAATGTTTGTAAATCTATCGGACCAAACTGCGTGGTCATCAGTCCGTAGCTTACAAACTACTTAAACCTAGGTAAACTAACCTAAGGACATCACACACACCCATGCCCCAGGGAGGACTCAAACCTCCACGGCGGGCAACCGCGCGCTCCGCAGCGAGACGCTTTAGACCGCTCGGCCACTCCACCGCGGCTGTACGTCTTTTTGTGTATATATACATATATGGGAGTTACGAAAAGGTACGGCCAAACTTTCAGGAAACATTCCTCACACACAAAGAAAGAAAATATTTATGTTGACATGTGTCCGGAAACCATTAATTTCCGTGTTAGAGCACATTTTAGTAATTCTCTTAAAATGAAAATTGAAATAATTCCTGCATTCAGTTGTCAAAATACCCAATTGTTTCGTTAGTATGTACTGTACTTCCTCGATTCACGGCATCAACACAAATTTTCTGTGAACGATTGGGCAGGAATTGTTGGTGATGTCTTGATTGGGCCTCATGTCCTTCCACCTACGCTCACTGGAGCACGCCATCATGATTTCATACAGGATACTCTACCTGTATTGCACATTTCAGTCGACGTGTTCGTACGCTTCTCAACAACAGATTCGGTGACCGATGGATTGGTAGAGGCGGACCAATTCCATGGCCTCCACGCTCACCTGACCTCAACCCTGTTGACTGTCATTTATGGGGGCATTTGAAAGCTCTTGTCTATGCAACCCCGGTGCCAAATGTAGAGACTCTTCCTGCTCGTATTGTGGACGGCTGTGATACATTACGTCGTTCTCCAGGTCTGTATCAGCGCATCAGGGATTCCATGCGACGGAGGGTGGATGCATGTATCCTCGCTAATGGTGGACACGTATTGTAACAGAGTGTTCTGTTGCTGTGTGTTTCCATTCCATGACTGATGTGATTTGAAGAGAAGTAATAAAATGAGCTATAACATGGAAAGTAAGCGTTTCCGGACACATTTACACATAACATATTTTCTTTCTTTGTGAGTGAGGAATGTTTCCTGAAAGTTTGGCCATTCCTTTTTGCAACACGTATGTGTCTGTTGTCCCTAGCATAAGTTAGTTTAAATAATTTGTAAGTATAAGGGCGTCAAAGCTTTAATAACATTTTATTCCTCCCTGTATTCTGAACAACCAGCTGATACTTTGCATTATCAATAAACAATAATTTTATGCAAATGATGTGCTGTAATTGTGAAGGTCCCTCATATCCATTTTGCTACCACTGCTATAAGAAAAACTGAACAAAGATATTATCTGTTAGTATCGAACAAACGCATTGATCTCTATACTACACGATCCCCGCATCCACATAGAACCGATCTACGAGAGGGGGAAATGTCAAAGCAACCGCATGCCCAGAATGGCAAATCCGGGATCGAATCTAGGTGAGGCACAAATTTTCAATCAACACCATGAAACAGCCGAGACGTTTAGATATTCTTAAGTCACGAGTTCATTTCTTTGTATAGAACTCTAAATTATCAGTAGAAGAGATTCTAGAGATTGCAGGAAAATTATAATAACGAAGTGACTCAAAGTGATGTAAAAGGAGTCGCCATTGAAGACTTAGATACAGTGTTCGCAGAACCTAGTGTTGGCTTGTCTGTATTCCCATTATATCTGTCAGGGTCCATTAGAAAAAAATATTGCCGCGCTGGAGTGGCCGCGTGGTCTAAGGCATCATACTGCGGACTAGACGGTCGCTCCCGCCCGATGTTCGAGTCCCCCCCTCACTTATGGATGTGTATTGTCCTTAGTTCAAGTAGTTTATAAATCTATGGACTGATGACCATATCAGTTTGGTCTAATTAATTGGTATACAAACATGTTTAAACATTTTCCTATAAAAATTATTATCTTGAGTAATTTGTTGCTAGAAGTAACAAGTAACGTTGTAATTTTTTAATGAAACGTAACATTTTGGCTGAAACTGGTTAAACACACAAAGGAAACGCAGGGCAATGTTTTCTAAATATAGCAGACGAATTCCCTTACAGATAATTCAGATCCAGTTGTCTGGTGCCAGAGATGGGCATTTACGGTCGACGGCACTGCTCTCTAAGGTGACCAGCTGTTTGCTGCGGTAAATGCCTCTATTTTTTGGTTTTCATGTTTAGTCTACAAAAGCTTATGGATACCTTCACGGCACTTGTGAAGATAAATCTGCAGAAAAATGTTCAAATGTTTGTATAGTCTATGCGACTTAACTACGGGGTCAACAGTCCCTAAACTTACAAACTACTTATGAACTACTTACGAACTAGGACGGCACAAATGTCCATGCCCGAGGGGGGATTCGAACCCCCGACCGTAGTGGCCGTGCAGACCGTGACTGGAGCGTCTTAGTCCCCTCGGCCACCGCAGCCGGCAAATCTGCAGAAAGCACAGCATTTCCCACACTGTTCCTGAAAATGCCATTGCATAGGAATTCCACTCCAAGAACGATAACAGGTGGAAGGTGAGAAAGATTTCATGTTCGAACGGCTGCCCATAACGCACGAATATCACGTGCGTTAATGCCAATCGACGCCTCGCTTAGTGTAAGGAGCGTAAACACTTGGACTATTAAACAGTGGAACAACGCTGTGTGGTATGACGAATCGCGGTACACAATGTGGCCACCCTATGGGGGTGTGGGTATGACGAATGCTCGGTGAACGTCATTTGCCGGCCTGTCTAGTGCCAACAGTAAAAATCTAAGGAGGTGGTGTTATGGTGTGGTCGTGCTTATCATAGAGGGGGCTTGCACCCCTTGTTGTTTCGCGTGGCACCATCACAGCACTTTGATGTTTCAAGCACCTTCCTGCTTCCCACTTCTGAAGAGCAATTCAGGGATGACGATCGTATCTTTCAACGCGATAGAGCACTTGTTCATGATGCACTACCTATTGCGGAGTGGTTACACGACAATGATATCCCTGTACTCGACTAACCTGCACAGTCGTCCCCTGGCTTCTATAGAAAACCTTCGTGCTAGCTCTCACCGACCTGTATCGATACCTCAGTGCAACACTTCGTGAAGAATGGGTTGTCATTCCCCAAGAAACCTTCCAGCAGTAGACTGAACGTGAGTGGAAGCTATCATCAAGGCTAAGGCTGGGCCAACATCATATTGAATTCCATCATAACCGATGGAGGCCGCCATGAAGTAGTAAGTCATCTTCAGCCAGGTGCCCGGCTACTTTTGATCACATGGTGTACATTAAATGGACTCAAAAGTAGCAAATTGTTTATAATTAATTTTTTCTGCCAGTTTCGGCCTGAGATTGAGGCCGGGCTTCTGTTCATTAAACATCACAAAACATCTGTTACTAATGTTATCCATAAGTTGACCATACTAAAATAACACCAACACATTATTGTTTTATGACAACACTAACAAAATATAAGAACACTTGTGTAGTTTTGTGGAAATTTTTCAGCAATCAGTAGTAAAATATTTATTTATTGGCAGCTCTAGATTTAGAGCACTGTGTGGTCATTATCAATGCTTAAAAAACGATTAAAATACTTACAACATATCGACCTCCACATTGGATATTGCGTTTGTCGAGATGTTTTAAGTATTTTAATCGTTTTTTAAGCATTGATAATGACCACACAGTAGTCGAAATCTAGATCAGCCAATAAATAAATATTTTTACGACTGATATCTGAAAAATTTCCATGAGTCAATTACAGTCGTGGAGCACAAATTCCACCATGGAATCAAGCCTCACTTGTGTAGATATTCACATATAATACATGTGTAACGGAAGTGTTATGACACCAATACGGAATAATAAACATAGTCACAGTAAAGTCATAATCAACATGTAATTCATAAGCGCATCCAAAAGGTAAGTTTCCGTAATTTTTCTACTTGTTTAAAGAAAGAAAGAAAAAGACAACGTAGTTATATGAAAAACTTCTTTTGGCTACAGTTGCAACAACGTTTGAGCTGTTTTTTGACATAGTCACTGGAAAAATATCGCTGCACCAACTTTTGTATTTTTGCGTCGTTAAAGTCTGTTGCCTATAAATGGAACCAGCTGGATGGTGACAACTATCAACTCGCAGATACAAATCAGTGAGAGTAGGCTTCCTACAAGCAGCTTGTTCCAAGGTACCAACAACCTTCCTTCTGACCAACACATCAAGGAAGCGAAGGCAGCCATTCTTCATAGATGACAACGGGCTTCCTACCGCTTATCCTTCAGATTGGTCGTAGTACTGAGAATCGAATAAAAAGTAAGTGGAAGTCAGCACGTGTCGAAAAAAGATTTATTAATTCAACACCAAACTTAACCTCAATTAGCTGCAACGAATCAGAGGAATGTGACTGAAGAGAGAGAGCACATCAAAACTCACTGAAGTATCATAGTCATTGAAAGGCAATCCCTGCAATCGACGTAAGAAATCCGCCGAGTTCTTAACGTGGTGTTCACACCTACTAGTTCAGTCAAATAGTATCTATATTTTGCAAAAGATTGGGTAGAAGATTTTATTTTTTTAACTTGATCATACGGTTGGAAAGATAAGAAGACCAAGTTGTGTCAACAAAATTTCTCTTGGTAAAACTTTCTGCAGTAAAAAAACTTCGGACTTTTTACAGTTTTTTCAAAATATTTCCGTTTTTTGTGAACCTACTGCTTTTACGTCTCAGTTCTTTTTTAAAGATCACAAAATTCTTTACAATTTTGATTCTTACCATTTTTTGTACTCCCAATAACTAAGTCGCAACAGAGCGTCAAAAATATCAAGTTTTCAAAATTTGTGGAAAGTAGCAAAATACTTAATGTTTGAACAGTTACATTCAGTTTCTGTTTGTGTAATATAAATATATTATATATCACGTTATATGTTGCAATTTACCATCTCATATTCAGGTATTCAACTTTTTGGATGCACAAAGGCGATTTCTGGGACCCACCTTTTGTGATTCGTACATCCCTAGGCGAAGTTTACTATAGGCGGTCCCAGTCCTGGGATTTGTGTAACTATAATTATAAAAATACATAATTAAGAGATATAGGTGCACACACACACACACACACACACACACACACACACAGAGAGAGAGAGAGAGAGAGAGAGAGAGAGAGAGAGAGAGAGTTTTACAGGAAACTAAACTCTTATAACAGCAACAGGCAACCTAATTAGGTTGCTAATTTTCTTGTATATTAACATAGCAGACAGTTCACATTAAAAATAAGTTGCTTTATTACAATTAAAATGCACAATGAGTTACTAAAAGACTATTGGCCCTTCTGGGGCTCGAAATTTAGCGAGGATTTCAATGCGAGGTGCCTACAATACTTATCACAACGAAACTCTTTCTAGAAATTTGTCTGAAAACCCAAAGAGATTTTGGTCATATTTTAAATATACTCGGGGCAAATCACAAACAATTGCCTCACCACGTGATAGTAATGGCGATCCTGCCGATAACAGCGCTACTAAAGCAGAGGTACTAAACATAGCTCTTAGAAACTCATCAAAGTCGCTGGTTCAGCCACTCACAAGAAGACATACGCGCATGGAGCTCCTGTTTCCAAACTTCCAGTCTCTTTCTTATGGGGAAGCACAGTCTGAATTCTCCGCAATTTCCTCATCTCTCCTATTGATAGACTGGTAACAGCGCACGTAATGCCACGTCCAAGTGACAGTAACTATGAGTACCATTTACCCAAACAAGTTTCACGAGCTGCTACATTTACGAAAGTTGTCCAGATTGGCATGGTACAGTCGCACACTTCTATCTCTCCCATTCTGATTCCCCTGGTATCGTTTAAACAGTGTCACAGGCAGCGAGATATCTCGCCAGAAATTCTTCTTCAGTATTCATTTAACTCTCGAATACTTTTCACGTGGCTCTGCAAGACTGGGAACAGGTGAAGCTGCTGTTCATGGAACCGAAACTCCTTTTCAGAGACTCTCTGACTCATGTGTTTGTAAGGTTCCTACATTTAATTTTATATTTTCCATTCTATGTAAAATTCTACATTTAATTTCATGTTTTCGATTCTGAGTAAATTCTATTTATCTTGACAATGTCAATATATTTTATTTTATTTATTTTGATTCAATGTAAATTTATAGCATATCTTAATACTCTACATCTTTGTATATACTATTAACGCTGGACGCATATATTGTAGCAGATAAAGAGTCGATGGCTAGCAGTCGGTATTTTCAGTGTGTCTGTAGCAGTTGGTAAGTGCAGTCTCTCTGTGGAACATCGTCTGTAAGCAGCTTTTGTAAGTGAACGTTTCTGGGGGAATTAAGAATTTTTGGGTAAGGAAGAACATGAAGATAAATATGCGGCATTCAGACCCCCCCCCCCACCACAAAAAAGAAAAAGAAAAGAAAAGGCCTATGAAATTTTGTAATGGAAGGTCAGATATCACGTAGAAGCGTGCTTTGGCCCCATTGTTATGAATGAAGTCCCGTCGAAGTTTTTTATTGTTAATGTTCACTGTAAACTGTTGAAAAGAATTTTATTTCTTTTGTACATGTACAGTTCTGATCACTGTAAAATTTTGCATCAAAGTCAATATAGGATACTTTGTTAAAACTAAAAGATGTCAGCTACGTCATTTAATTCACGTTGTTAGTTTCCCATTACCTCTGCATATTTTTTTAAAATTCAATTTTTGAGTCAGCAGACTTTATTTTGAGCCACATTGCACTTACAATACAGGATTTATTTATTTATTTATGATTTTGCTGCTATCGAAGTCATTGCTGCTGTTATTGCTGTGTTGCTGTAATTCTTGCGAGACATGTTGTTATGGTCTTCAGTCCGGAGACTGGTTTGATGCAGCTCTCCACCCTACTCTATCCTGAGCAAGCCTTTTCATCTCCTCATAAGAACGGCAACCCACATCCACTTGAATCTGCTTACTATACGCGTCTCTTGGTCTCCCTCTGCGATTTAATCAAATGCGTTATCCAACTTGGAGGGAAGTGCAAGAACAAGGCCATAAATTCGACAAAAACAGAGTAATCACTTTCGCATTCTGATACTTCTGTGCATAAAAGCCTTACATCATTCTCGACGAATTAAGTGCGGTTGTAATAAATTTCATAACAGTTACCAGGTCAAACTTAAAAGCGATATTTTTAGTTCATTTTTTATTCAAAGCAAAATGTTCAATAGATATTCAGCCCACTTAAACAGACACCTTTCACTTAAACGGATATCTTAGACTTTTGAATTTTTTTGATCGCTTAAACAGATACATTCTACGTTTATAAACACTGAATCGTATGCGAGGTGGGTTTCGATCATGTTATATTGATGAGCCACGGTCATGCAACAATTTGTAATTGATTTTCTGCATTTGACTGTATAACTTCGCCGTCCAGAGCCATTTTCAAGTGCAAATATCGTCCATCAGTTGCTACATGTAGGGTTCCAAGATTCATTCCTGAAAATAGTAGGAAAGCATATTTGCAGCCATAATTAATTATGATAGATTAATTTTTTAATTATGACTGATATGGATGAAAAATTTCTTTTATTTTATTTTCGGTAATGACGACTTGCAAACCTACATGTAGCAACTGATTGGATGGAACCTGCACTTGACTATGGCCCTAAACAGTTGCTCGTAATGGCTGCGTGGTCTAAGGCGTCGTGCTACGGACTGGGCGGCTGCTCCCGCCGGTGGTTCGAGTCCTCCCTCAGGCGTGTGTACGTGTGTGTGTGCTGTGTGTGTTTGTGTGTGTGTTTTGTCCTTTCTGTAAGTTTGTATAAGTAGTTTGTAAAACTGATAACCATAACAGTTTGGTTCAATAGGTTTACAAACATTTGAACGTTTTGGCTCTAAAGCTGGAATTCGGCTAGTATATAAAAAATATACGTTCTTATACAGCCAAATTGTAAACAACAGTACCGGTACAGCCGGCCACGGTGGCCGAGCGTTCTACGGCGCGCCAGTCACATTCTGAACGGCCACTACGGTCGGGGGTTCGAATCCCCCTCGGGCATGGATATTTGTGCCGTCCTTAGTATTAGCTAGTTCATAAGAAGTTTGTAAGTTTAGGGACTGATGACCCCATAGTTAAGACCCATAAGCTCCATAAACATTTTTTGAAGTACCGGCTCAAATTCGTATATTACACACTGATGGGTATGAAGACGGTTTACACATTTAGCTTGGGATTCTGTTATTTCGGGAACAGGTGCCCTATCTCAAATTGATACATTTATTCATCACCCTGTAAGCATTATCTGCTAATATGTACATACTTAGTCACAGAACATTGGGCGTTGGCTAAACGGTAGGAAAATGTTGTAAAAAGATTAGCTCCGAAAGACATAGTATTTTTAAGTAATATATTTATCGATACTATTTATTTACAAATTTACATTCATAAACAACTGCTCAACATAGGTCTACGAGAGATCAGATGAACTGTTGAGTTGTAATTCATAAACGGGCGTTCATGAGCCCACGCTGCTCTCTTTGTCTCCTATGGGCGCTCATTGCCCCAGGAAACTGTGTTGTACGTTGACGTATCCCTCCTTGGTCGCGGAAATAATTAAGGAATTCTCACATAATTTCTGCATCTACATTACATCCTTGCTTTGCAAATAACATTTTAGTACCTGGCAGAGAGTTCATAGAACAACTTTCGCACTATTAATCTACCACTCCACTGTCTAAAAGCACGCATGAGGAAACAATACCGAATCCCTGGACCTTGATGATCATTCACTCTTTTGTAGGTGGAAATCAACAATATACTTTCACATCCGGAGGAGAATGTCGGAGATCGAAAGTTTGTAAATAGATCCTGTACCAACGAAAATCGACGTTGTTGTAGAGATCCCAAGTCCAACTCCTGTGCCACTCTCGCCCTTGTATCGTGATTATACAAAATGACCTGCCGTTCTTTGTACTCTATTTACGCCTTCCGTCAATCTTACCTTATAAGGATCCTATACCAAGCAGCAACACTCCGGAAGAGGACGGACGACGATAACGTATGTAGGCTCTTTAGTAATTATATTACGTCTTCTAAGTGTTCTTCTAATTTTTTTAGATTTACTCCGCTGAAATGGTCACATTCACTTTTTTGGCCCTTTTAAAAACATAGAAATTAGTTTGGCGGTATAATAGTTATTTTATAGCTTCGCCAGTATTCATTAAATAGGAGCAAACGTCTTTGTTCATATAATATTTCTCCACATCTGTTTATTCACTTGGAACTAAACTTCTTACGGTTTTTCAAAGTTTTCAAAATCTTTTGAACCTCTTTTAAGGTTACTAGTTTATATGCCCGTATATTGCTTAAATCTGTCACAGACGTTCGCTTCCTCGTTGTACTACCCCATACGCATTATGCAGCAGCGGTGTTTATTAGTTCTTTGGTGCACTAAAGTGCTTCTATCGCTTGTTTGCTGTACTACGCAATCCATACTTCAGGCATAACCAACATCTAAAACAATTTCCCTGATTCCACTTTTATTAAACAAAGTTGCTCAAGGCAAATCCGTGAAGTAGTTTAGGAGGTTAGGTATTTCTAATATATGAACAGACAGTAACTGAAAACACTTAATACTGCGATGTATCTTTTTCCGTGGTCTGATTTTGATGAAATCATGCCTATATGTTGCCCAAATCGTAACTCAAATTTCCAGTGAAAACCGTATTAAAATGTCAGTTGGTGTTTTTTAATACGTTTGCGAAATGTGTTAGAAACAGGCATATCTTTATGATTATGATGTAGCTTACATCATACATCAGTCATATTCACCATTTAAAACATTTATTTCATGATCATTCATATCTCTGGATAGTGGGCTCAAGCATCGAAAGCTAAAATATAAGTAATAAGTATTTCCTTAATGAAGTAGAAATATAACTGACAACAATTATTTTTCTTACGGTTGGCTCTCTTTCTGTTAGATGCGCTATTGTCGCTCCAAGCGGGAGACTTACACTTCCATAGCATTTGTAAACTAGACTTTGATATCTGGATGTAAATATATGGATTAAACACGGCGAGGATTGTATCAGTTTTATATTCACTTCGTTGAATCTTCTTTCGTAGAATACAGCAACCAAAAAAACAATTTTCAGAAATATGGTAAATTTGAAAAGTCAAAGAGTAAGTAGTATTTTGAAAGGGTAATAATCCGATCGCTGCCCCGAACTTCACACGAACACCCGCAGCGCTATCTATCAGTTCTTTGCTGCATTACGCCGTTCTTTCCAAGCATGAAATACACCTAAAACTTCAAATTACTATATCTTTTACTTTCCTGATCTGATTTTGATAAAATGAAGACTGTATGTTGGCCCAGGATATTCTCTATTTATCCCCATGAATGTTCATTTAGTACTTCTGGAGATTACTGTCTACTAATAGACACATGCGACTGCTTTCAGAGAAATCTTTAAATTGTGATATCTTACTTTTTCTGGTCCGATTTTGTGAAATGAAGCGTTTCTGTAATCGTAAGATACACTCACGTTTCCTGTGAAAAACCCCTGAAAATTCGTCTACTAGTTTTGGAGATGACAGAGAAAGATGACTGTTGTCGATGAAAAACGTTAAATTGTGATGTTCTTTCCGTGATCCGATTTTTACGAAACTAAATCTATATGTTGTCCCAAGGTACGCTGAAGTTACCTGTGAAAACCCCGTGCAATTCGTAAAATAGTTTTGTAGAAGTTGTTTCCAATAGATCAGCAGACAGACACGATGTATTTTGATGTAATCATGCCTAGATCCTGAACCACTCTTCGCTCATGTTTCCTGTGAAAACCGCATGAAAATTGGTCCAGTAGTTTTGCATATTGACGTGAACAGCGACACGCCTATTATTACTTTAGATATGTTGTACAATAGTATAATTTTCAGCACTATATTGATTTGTATAAGTGCTGAATGTCGGAAAAATCTGTTGCGAATACGGTTAGTAGTAAAGAAGTAGAGATTGAAACGCGATGCTTGATGGGGCGGTTTTCCATGAACGTTACTCTTTACGTCTTCACATCTCATAAACTATGTGTCGTACTGTGATAAAATTTCGAAGGTATATCATCGGTATATCTGTATACTGTCAGTAAAATTGCCTGCGGTTACAATCTGTAAATTTATAAATGGTAATGTCATACCGAATGCCGTAGTTTTACTCCATAAACAGCGGAAAAGTAGTAAGCGAGTAACATTTTCCCTTTCATCATCTTGCTATGGTGATCAGCGAGAAAAAGTTTAATAAAGGTTTGAAATTATGTTTAAAGTTTGTTGGAAGTCGCTAAGTACTTTCACTCTCATATAGTGTATTCATAAAGTCTCGTTGCATTATGTGGCAGTTTCTTTCAACTCTTATTGTTTATGATGCTATGTCTCCTGAACCATATGTCGCATGTGGTTCGTACTCCTTCAGCAATTGTTATGTCACGTAAGGAATATGTGTACCAAATTAGGTTGAAATCGGTCCAATGGTTTAGGAGGAAATGTGCAGCATTGTCGTTTGACGCAACTGTTATTCGTGCATCTCATTTTCTATGACGTCATATCTCCTTACGTATGTGTCGTATGTGATTCTTACCCCAAAAACGATTGTTGCCTGATATTAAGAAACATTTGTACCAAGTTTGGTTGAAATCGGTCAAGTAGTTTAGGAGGAGATGTGGAAAAAACATACATACATACACACAAACACCCTATTTTATAAGATGTAAGCTGTAGGCAACTGTCTTGTTGTAGTAGGTATTTCGTATTTATTGCAGCTACCTCACAAAACCATAACTTCCCATAATGCGATATCAATGATTCCCCATTAATTACATTATTTCTAGCGTTATACTGGATCTTGTGAACTCATGGTCTTTAATAATTGTTGTTGAATAAAGCAACCATCCACATATGCTTTTAAAAATATTTTATTCGTATACATTATTGGTTTCGAACTACCTGACAAAAATATATGTAAAGAAAACGTGACCAGCTGACAGATGGGCAAGCTTGCCCAAAACCGGTACGGCTTTTAATTAAAAGATTTTAAAAGGTATGTGGCTGGTTGCGTTATTCAGCAACAATTATCTCTTTGTGTCTGACTTAAATTCTTTTCCATGGTGGCATTTTAATATCATTGACACACTTTCAACTTAATTCACAGCAAAAGGAACAGGAAGCTGAAACTTCGTGTCCTGCGTTGTAGAATGGCTCATACTAGTTACTCCAAATCTGGTAACTGTTTGGAATTGTTATGTAGAATTCGTGGTATTTGTGTTCGTGTTGAGAGCACACACGAAAACACAGTCGAACTGTAATTGAGACTTATTGTTCGAGTCCTCAGCCTTCAGAGTTATTTCCTTTTTTCAGTTTTGTGATCTGGAAAAAAATATCGTCCTCATGAGAAGAATTTATCGTTGAAACTGAAGCTGAAATGAAACCTGTTTCCTGCTTACAATTACAAGAACCCTCGTAGAAACCGTTCAGTAGAGATACTTAAAATAAATGTCCATTAACCGTGGCGGATTGAACTTAATGAGAACTTAATGCCGTTGCCATTCATGGAAACAGAAGGCCGAGGTCGTTTCTTGCTTACTTGGCGGTTACTGCTGTGCCACGAAAGAGTTGACGTCACACCTCGCGTAGATGCATCTCGCTGCCGTACTGTGCAGGTTAACAATGGCCTCTGCGCGAAGCGCGGGGATGCACCGCAGGAAAGCCCGCTCAGAGATGCTGCGGTATAAAGCAGGGGTGGTGCAGCCAGTAGCCGCAGACAACACCAGCAGCTCCAGAACCGTGCCTGCAGCGCAGGTAAGTCCTACCTGGGAGCGAGGCAAATGCACTGGCTTAACGCCGCGGATTTTCAGAGGATTCTCAGAGCTGTAGGGCAAGTACCTGTGTTACTGATATATGTTGGAGACTGTAGAAAAGCTACACTGATTTCGATTACTTTAGTGCTTGCAAACATTTTACGGAGAGATCTAAATTTCGGTGAACCCCTATTTTTCCATAAATTAACACAATTTCTATGTTTTGCATGATATTGTTAAAAGTCTTGCTAATGGAATATCTGATAAAAATTTGACTGTTTTAGCTCTAATACTCTTTAACGTTTTTCTAAACATGGTACAAAAACCTATTTCTGCAACTTTATTCGAAACAAATGATACTGCAACTTGGGTAATTTTTCATTGTAAAAATAATAATTTGGCCTGAAAAAGTCAAACTCGTTATGTTGCCTCTCATGAAACCCTTTTCCGCGCTAAATTCTGTGGTAATTTAATCCTGCTCTATTAAGCAATGAGACCTATTCAGACGGCGGGTCTATTAAAAATGACCAGCAGAATAGTAATGTTAGACCCCATCACGAAAATTCGTATACCGCCGTTTTCTAAGGCATTACAATGGAAAAATAAAGTTAACATCATATGTGGCAGGGCGACGTAAAATACAACACACATAAAACATTGACCGTGGTAAGTGAAGTTATTTCAAGATACCAGTGAAGTTATTTCAAGATACCAGTGAAGTTCTACTAGAGATGTGCCATCTGCCTGTGAACATGATTCTTCAGCACCTGCAGAAGCACAAAGCCAAATCTTACACGAATTCCACTCCAGAGTAAACTTGATGTTTTCTCCATTACTTTGGGCCACAGTGATTTAATTACGTTTGAAGTAATACGGAAGCTTGGGGTTCAAAGAAATAATCCTTGAATTAAAATTCCGCTAATTCACTGAAAAAACTTGTTTATTGAATTAAACTAACTTCACCCCAGCCTCAGGCCATTTCCAACTATCATAGTACAAAAAAAAAAAAAAAAAAAAAAAAAAAAAAAAAAAAAAAAAAAAAAAAGGATCAGACTTGTATCTGGCCACCCTGCAGACGCTAGCGCAGACGACAAACGAAGCCATGCTTTCTTAACTACAGAAAAACGAGACCTACAGCGGGAGGCGGTGACTGTAAGCCATTGCGCTGTAGTCAGTCAGTATTAAGAGCACACATTCACATTCACATGAACACACATTTGATACTTGAAAATAATGTAAGGCCGAAAATGTGATTGTTTAATTGTATATGGCAGCTGCAAAATTTTTATCACCTCAAAAACTTTTCGCTGGAAATCTTTCATTTTGTATTATTTTATTCCAGTTACTTTTTGTGAAGCACACTAGTATCACGTTCCCAGTTTAATGAAGTCACAGGTTGTCATCCTTGCCGAGTGAATAAATTTTACAATACGCTCTTATACGTTGTAACCACTGGAATCTTGCTGATTCAAATATCTTTGGTTATGGTAAATTCTTTTCGTCTGTCTAATTTGAAGGCAATAATCATCACCTTCGCTGTTGCAGAGCGACGCAGAGTGAAGCGCTATGAAGGCAGCCGCGCTCTTCCTCCTCCTGAGTGCCGCAGTGCTGAGCTCCGCCTTCCCGACCCCGGAGGACAAGGTAAAGCCTGTTTATGTATATCTAGAGAGACATCTGCTATCACAAATAACGCAGGAGATTTTTGTTATAGTTGGAAAGGGAGGTCGTTTGTATTTGAAGCACTTCATACTTTATTGTAGCCTGCTTTCAAGCCAAGAAATTAATGTGTGTGCAATTCCTACTTGAAATGAAAGTTAAAGACATTTTTTGCAATTTCAGTGATATGTACACATTTTTCTATATCTAAAGATCCTCAAGAGCAATAGTAAATTTAGTTCTATGGGCATTTCGACACAGTCTCGATACACATTCATGAAGTTGCCAGTCTGTTTGTGTTAGTCTTTTCGTGGTAGGAAATATGGAACCAGATTCACATTTAGCTTTTATGTATTTGTTGACATTTACATATGTCTTGTCGTCTTGTGGGTAACGCAAATGGTGCTTTAAAAATATGAGAGACTACATGTGTTCGGGGTGTGATTTTTTTTCATTGTTTATGAATCTGCAGTTCCAAACTGATGTATCAGATAATTATAACATTTCGCCTTTCTTAAAAAGATAAAGAGAGGGCAGCTGTAAATGGAAAATAAATGTCATGTAGTGGTCTGGTAACGCGCGGTTGTGAAACATAAATGTGAGGAGTTCCACAACTCATGAAATCCCTTTAGGAATATCAGTGTTGCGCTTGTTAGTGGAGCTGATAATATGAATGCACAGGATACTTTATTTTATAGCTTGCTGAAAAATACAATGGGGGACAAGTCATGGGATATCTCCTCTTTTGGTTTGTCAAAGTGCAGCAGTTCAGTGTAGTATGCATTTGAACAGTCTTTGGGAGTCCCTTGCTGGAATGTTGAGCCATCCTGCCTCTATAACCGTCCATTTTTACGGAAGGGTTGTTGGTACAGCAATTTCTGCGCAAACTGACCTCTCAATAACGTCCGATAAATGTTCGACCGAACTGTGTGTGTGGGCAAATCATTCACTGGAATCATGGAGAATATTCTTTAAACTAAGTGCGAACAGTTCTGGTCTGGCGCTATCCAACATTGTCTTCACGAAGTTTCCACTGTTGTCTAAAAACATGAGGTCTATGGCTGCAGATAGCCACCAAACATAACCGTTTCCAGTCAATGATCTTTTCGACTACAAGACCGAGTCTATTCCATATAAAAACAGCCCACACCGTTATAGAATTATCACCACCTTATCCAGTTCCTTGTTGATAATTTGGATCCATTAATGTTGTGTGACCAAAAACCTATTCGTAGTGTATAACTTTTCTCACCAATCGCCAGAAATGACAGAAATGCGTCGCGATATTACCGATATCTGTATCTTAATATCTCACTATCCCGTTGTATGTGTCACTTTATTATTCGTTAGCTTTTATTTTATGAAAAAAATGACTTCTTTAACCAGACACAGCCGCAATAGCGTTCCACTATTACCAAACACCAAATTACATTATGATGTCCCATTTGAAGAAAGGGCTACGCATCTTTCATATGCGTTCCATACTGGTTTCTACCATACTATGGTGCAATGTATAACAGAGCCATTTACATATTTCGTAATTAGGTAATTAGTTTTTCTGGAAGGGGTTACGACTACCATTATAAGAGCACTCTGTAGTATGTTGTGAATATTACTATGGGGAAATCTGTAGCCTACCGTGCTACTTTTGTTTTTGCTATCCCAACACGTACGCCATTTATATCTGAATCAAAATATCGAACTCAAGTCACGCTGAACAATTAACAAATTATAGGGATTTAACTTTACAGCTTATCCTGTAACGAAAAAATAAATTAATATATAAAATTAAAAAAGTAAATAAATACAGTAATTAAAAATATTAAACTCTTTCTTATGAAACTAAATATCTTAGGAATCGCATTCGGAAGATGGTGGTTCAAATCCAAATCCAGCCATAAAGATTTCGGATTTCCATGATTTCCCTAAATAACTCAAGATAAATGTCGGCATGGTTTCTTTAATGGGCAACGCCGATTTCCTTCCCTGCTCTCCGTCTCTAAAGACCATGCCATCGACATTAAAACTTAGCTTCCTCCTTTCCTTCCGAGCTATCGTCACTATCTTCTGATTAGTATTTTGTACTTTACTCTCGGTTATTATTCAGCAGCAAACACATTGTTTTATTTACTTCGGGAAATAACATATAAAAAGAGTGCTGTGCATTAAATTTACGAAGTGAGGTATGTTCGTAGACTATTTCATTAATAAGTTCAAATATGAAAGAAACACTGTGAAGATCTCCAGCCAAATTCTTTGAAAATGCGACGACGAGTACAGATACTTTCGACTATGCCATTAATGAGTTCTTCTTTTGTGAGTACAAACTATCAACAACTGATTAAGTACGAAGAAAGTCTTGCTGACATAAATCTTTAGGTAAATCGTTTAAAACTGCAGTGATTCTGTTAACATTCGGCGTAGTACAGGGGTAGCGTTCTGGGCTCCTAAATTGCAAGTTTTGCGGTTGCTGGTACGATTTCCATTCCATCTCATATTTTTAGTTCCTATAACTACAACCCTTTCACCTGTTATTTGTGCAAAGTTTTATATACTCTCTATAGAGAGCACAGCAAATTATTTTTCAAGTTCTTCCCCATATAGTTTATCTTTAATTGCAAACACACATATCCCACTGTACCAAACACATAAAATTCCTAATTAAACATTATATCAAGATAGTCTACTCAGAACCGTAATTTTACATGTATCTTGTTTGACATCCTAGTGTTCCCTCTCTCTTTCTCTCTCTTGCGAAGTAAGTTCGTGGTTACTGTCAAAGATTCGACGCCAGCAGCAAAAATTTCCCTAAACTGAATGGTTTCTGAAATAGAAAACATTAATGCACATTGTTATTTTCTTTGTTATTCGGCATATAGTTATTGTTTCCAATGTTTCAAAATGGTGTAGATAAGGAGAAGACGCATAATTTGATACAGGACACTTGCCAATCAAATCAGGAAACAGCATGATATGAGCTTACAAAACCTATCTAAGACACGGAGAATGCACATTGCACAAGACTTTGTCTCTGTTGTTTTCTTCATGCAAACTAAAAGTCTTAGAGAAAAAGTGAGGAGAATCTTTTTTGCGGAAAATTTATATAGTTTAATTTTGTACAGTAACGCATTTTCGCTACAGACTGCATATTTCCTGTTATCATGAAAAAGCGTATAAAAGTAACATTAAATAAATACGTTTTACCTCAAGAACTATTCGGAATAGAACATTTGTCTATATGACTGTTTCTGTTGCTTCAGATGATCGTATCTGTAAGCGAGCTGAAAGCTTTATCGGAACACAGGAGTTGATAGAACAGAGTGATGCACGGAATCGCTTTGTTCTGCGCCACGCGGTTCGCCAGAGGAGTGGGGGCAACCCTGAGCAGCACGCCACATGGGTAGCTAGGCAAGCGAGTGGTGTCAGGAGAGTGGTGGGGAGAGGCAAACCGGTGAACCAGTTAACTCACCGACTCAGTTGGCGGTCGGATCGCCTAGATTGCCAGGGTTGTGCAGAGATGCGAGCCAGTGGGATTCAGGAACTGCACGCTCACTGAACCACACAGCTTGCGCGACTCACTGATTCTCGACTCGCAGTATGGAGACGCTGCACGTGTTTAGGGACACATTTTTTGCAGTTTTATACTTGCACATGGTCTATACCACATTTAATTTGTAGCTTAGGAAGCTTCTGAAGCATGTGGCAAGGGGTATGGGATACTTATGAAGCATGTGGCAAGGGGTGCTTATACAGCTCATTGCTGTCACCAGAGGGACTTTTCTGATTGGATGAACTACCACTCTTTTTTTCGGTTTCATCTGTCACTCACTCCTTAGAAGGATCTGGCTCTTTGAATCAGTTCAGGAGCGGATTGCCCATCTCTACTTGTCAGAGCCACAGGAATTCAGGGAGCAGGGAATGCCTCATTAAACAGTCGAATAGTTGTGCTCAGGCCTATGGTGATTATTTTTTAATAAAGACTAGAGTTATAGCCAAAATGTTGTTTCCTGACTTTTCATTTGATCACCCATTGTATGTTACCAACTCGTAATTATATACACAATTAAGCTTCGTTGTCCTCATGAAGTGAAGAATTCATTAAATGAAAAGTTGTGAGCTGGCCACAGTGGATGAGGGGACTGAAGCGCTCCAGTCATGGTCTGCACGGCCACTACAGCTGGGGGTTCGAATCTCCCCTCGGGCATGGATATTTGTACTGTCCTTAGTCTTAGCTAGTTCTTAAGTAGTTTGTAAGTTTGGGAATGATGACCCCGTAGTTAAGTCCCATAAGTTCTACAAATATTTGAACATTTTTTGGAATGTTGTGACTCACTTTTGTAAAAGACAGTTCTCATCCTTATGTCTTTATAGTCACTATGAACGGCTCAGGTAGTGTCGCCTGTTGGGCCTATAGTAGTACCAACTGTATCTTTAACAAGATTGCACATGTTCCTCAGGACGACCGTGGCAGAGTGGACGTGGATGTGCACAGAGAGAAAGGCGTGGGCACGGTGGTGGGGGTGCGCGGCGAGGGCAATGTCTGGAAGAGCGACGATGGCAGGACCAGGGTGGACGCGGACGGCTCCTGGCAGAGGGTCTACCGAGGGCCCGGCGCCGGCAAGCCCAACTACTCTGCTGGGATCCGCTTCTCACACAGATTCTGAACACCACTCCACTGCCTAGCTGCTGGCCTAGACATGGCGGCAACCCCTCGTCAATCGAACTGCTCTTCTTTGGAGTGAAACTGTACCTGTACATTGTGCAACGATGCCATTTACATGTAATTACTTGTACCTGAAGTTCATAGATATTTAATAAATATCTCACAGAAACTATACTCATTTCCTTTTCTTTATAATAACATTTATCCCAACTGTTATTCAGTGTGTAAAATTAAACAAACTATGAAGGAAAGCAAGGACAAATCTGGGAATGAAGTTCAGGTAGAACATATAAATGCTGTACGCTCATGACTTTTTAAATACTTGTGGGAAAGAGCAAAGAAACTAGAAGAGCAATTGAACGGAATGGATGTTATCTAACAAGGCCGAAGATGTTCGTGTTGTACTATTTCATTGATTTGATTTGATTTGATTCTTTCAGGGAAGCCAAAACAGTCTTGGTCTAACCCGCCACTGCCCGCACCGAAACTAAGTTTATTGTGTGGTATCGCTCCCTGTATGTCTAGTAAAGCCAACCAATGCCCTTGAACAGTGCAAGGAGTCCCTTTACCAGTTCTTTATTAGACACAATTTCTTCGGGTCTGGTTGCCCCAAATGTTTTGTGCCTTTTACTCTCCAATGCAATGCATTCGAAGATCAGATGTGATGCAGTTTCATCACCGTCATCACAGATCCTACATTTAGGGTCCTCTTCTGTTATTCCCATTGTATGTAGGTGTTTTTTGAAATTCCCATGGCCTGTCAGCAATCCAACCATGAGTCTAATCTCTCTCCTGTTCAGACCCAGGATTGCAGAGCTTCTTTTAAAACAAGGCTTTGGCATCATTACCTTGCCATGTTTTTGTTGATGAACTTTGGTCCAATATTCTACGTGCTGTCTTCTGAGCCAGTTACGTAGCTCCAATTTAATCATTGCCTTGGTAATTGTCGGGACAGGTTCCGGTCCAATAAATGGAGTCTCTGCCCCCATCCTGGCTAATCTGTCGGCATGTTCGTTGCCACTGATCCCCGAGTGGCCAGGGACCCACAATAGGTTTACTCTATTGCTTTCCCCTAGCTCCACCAGAACCCTGTGACATTCTGCAACAATTTTAGACCTTGTTCTAGGAGCTGCCATTGATCTCAGGGCTGCCTGGCTGTCTGAATAGATATAGATGCTACGATCTTTGTAGCACCTACGCAAATTCTCCTCCACACATGCCCTGATGGTAGTGATTTAGGCCTGGAATACTGAGGCCAGTTTCCCTAGAGAGATGACGCCCTCCAGTCTTGGCTGCACCCCGTATACCCCGGCCCCAATGCCTTGGTCTGATTTCGACCCGTCAGTGAACCAGACAATATTCTCCATACGGTGTCGAACTATTTTCTCCCACTGCTCCCTACTTCCAATTGTTATACTGAAAGGCTTGTTGAAGCAGTATGGGGTTATAATATAGTCGGCTGGCATTTCCCCAACCTTTCCTATATTTACCTCACTCACTATTATAGTGTCTGATTCTGGATATCCCAAAGAGTTCCAGTTTTGATTCTGTATGCACCAGCCTATGCCTCCATCTTGACCCAAAGATGTAATGGGGGCATATCCAACATAGTTTCCATCCCAGCAGTTGGTGTGCTGCTAATTCCGCCTGTTATGGCTAAGCAGGCTAATTTCTGCACCTTACCAAGCTAGCAGCTGTTCTACCTCCTTCCACCACACGACTGCCCCATAGGTGATCCTGGGTCTAATCACTGTGGTGTATATCCAATGCATTTTTGCCAGAAGCTCTCCTAGTACTTACCAGAGTACCTTTTGCCTTGGAGCAAATATTCCTAATGTGAGGGGTCCATGTCAGTTTCTCATCTAAGGTAATCCCTAGATAGTTCACTGTCCTCTTCACAGGTAACGCTTCATTGAAAAGCTTTAGATTCCAACTTGAGTGTTGGATATGTTTCCTTTTGAATGGTACAACAACAGTCTTCTTAGGACTAACCCCCAGATCCTGTTTTCTGCACCAGTCTTGCACAATGTCCAAGGCACCTTGTGCAATATTCTTCACTGTGTCAGCAAATTTGCCGAGTATTACTATGACAAGATCATCTGCGTATCCTTGGAAAAAGTACTGCCTAGAGTTTAATTCTCCAATGAGATCATTCACCACTAGATTCCACAATAAAGGGGAAAGAACTCCTCCTTGCGGGCAACCCCTAGTGGTGTTGATTACCATTTTTTCATTCATCATGGAAGCCTCTACCTTTCTTCCACTGAGCATGGCCCTAGTCCACCTACATATAGTGCTCCCTCGGTCATGCACCTCTGCTGCCCTAACCATGGAATCGAAGGTCGTGTTGCTAAAAGCCCCCTCAATGTCCAGGAAGATACAGAGGGCTATTTCTTGAAAGTGTAGTGCTTTCTCCACCTTCCCAACAAGTTGGTGGAAAGCTGACTCACATGATTTACCTGGTTGATATGCATGTTGGTTTCAATGTAGACGAACCCTACTTAACTTACTTTCTCCAACTTGCACATTAACCAGCTTTTCCAATGTCTTAAGAATGAAGGAGGACAGGGTGATTGGTCTCATATCCTTGGCCTTGGTATGATCAATTCTCCCTGGTTTAGGAATGAAGACAACCTTCACTGCCCTCCAGGCATGGGGGATGATTCCTGCTGCTAGGCTAACCTTGAATAACCTGCATAGGAATCTAATAAGATTTTCTCCCGCTTGTTGCAGAAGAGCTGGAAAGATTCCATCGGGGCCAGGTGACTTGAACAGTTGAAATGTTCCCACCGGACCTTACTGAAATCGACATACTCCTTGGCCAGATCCCGGTCCTCTTTGCGAATACCTGAGAACCGTTGTCTTTCAGAATCACATTCTGGTCTGAGTTATCCCCCAGAGTATATTGAGGAAAGTGAGTCTTGAGGAACAGTTCCAACGTTTCATGTGCTGTGTTTGTATACTCCCCATCCTCCTTCCTCAATGTTCCTCCTGGATTAGTTGGTACCCTAGTGAGGATTTTATGAAGTCTCGCTTGAGCAGCCATGCCCTCCACTTCCTCACAGAATACCTTCCAGGATGCCTCCTTTTCCCGTCTGATGGCAAGGTTGGCCTCACGATACTTTGCCCATTGTCCTTTGCGCTTCGCAAGGTTAAACAGTCTTCGTACCTGTTTCCTTTGCATTTCCAGATTATTATTCCACCAAGGCACACTCTTATTTGTGCACTTCTTAGTGATTGAGCAGTTGTCCTGGTATGAGGTCACTATAGCAGAGGTTACGGCATCTGCTACTTCCTCAAACTCTGCTGGATTCCTTACCGAAGTTTTAATTTCCGATAGGCTGAAGTCAAGGTCTCTCCTATATGTCTCCCAGTCCGTTTTCCTAAAATTCATATAGGCCATGGTCTGTCTGGTTCCCATTTCAACCTTGAATTTAATATACATGTGATCTGATGAGGATGGCTCCAGGACCACATGCCACTGTTTGACGTAACTTCCCATCATCATGGAACCGAAAGTTATGTCAATTACTTCTTCCCTTCTACTATTCCTGAATGTAGGTTCATCACCCCTATTCAGGAACTCCAAGTTGTTAGATAGGAGAAATTCAAGAAGGTGCTCACCTCTACTGTTGGTGTCCTTGCTGCCCCACGATAGATTGTGGGCATTGGCATCACATCCAACCAACAGTTCGTCACCTTGCCGGTTGCAGGCTTCCGTCAGTCTCCTCACTTCCAAAGGAGGAGGAGAGCTGTCTTCATAAGGAAGGTATGCCGAGACCAAAACAGTTTCCTTCTTGATGCCTTTCTCACGTTGCTGCATCCTGATGGTCACCAAGTCCCTGGAACAAAAATCCATCATTGGTATGAAAGGTATTCCATTTCTAACATAAATTCATGTTCTGGAGTTTTTTAGATTTCTAGCATAAATCAGCTTACCTCCAGTACCACCGAGGCCTGATACACCTCCTTTGTATAAATAGGGTTCTTGTATCAGGGCCATGTCCACCTCCTGTCTCCCCAGGCGACGGCTCAGGGCAGCAGTGGCCCCTTTACTGTGCTGCAGGTTTATCTGCACCACTTCCAGTCCCCATCTTGCTGCCATTATTGCCTTTAAGGTCTTTGATTACCCTAATGGCGACCTGCGAGAACCCTAAAAACAGTTTCAGGCCTTGCTCTCGCGTTGCCTTCAGGGACTTCTCTCTGACCTCCAACAACAGGGTTCGTCCTTCTGGAACAACCTTTTGGTTAATTACCCTCCAATCCTGTGTCGAGACTTTTTGGTTCTGGACCCTTATTTTCTCGAACAGAGTCTTTCGAGAGACATCCTTAAGGAACTTTGGTACCCATATTGATACCTTTGCGGTCTTCAGGAGTTCGGTTGCTGTCTTGACCAGCAGCTTCACGTCCTCCCACGGGGATATCATGGGCACCTTTTCCTTAAGCCATTCTGCTGAGTGCTCCCCCTCTACCTTTGGTATAGCCCTCTGCTTCACGCAGATACGCAAGCCTCTCCACCCACACGGGCAGTGCTTCGTCAAGGTGGTGTCCCCTGGAGAGTTGTACTATAGTTGGCGTCATGTAAAAAGGGGCTTCCGCCCACAGAGGTGCAGTGATAGAGGGAGCCTGGAAGGGGCGAGCCACCACCTAGCGCCAATATGCCGGGCGCCGTGGCTCAGCGCGCCCGTCAGGGGGCTAAGTGCTCTCTATAATAAATAAGCTGAGCCAAATATTCCACGAACAACCAAGAACGAACTATACCAAAGACCACAAAGCATAGATGTACATGGGGAAAAATGGACTGGGATGCGCAGAGCAGCTGAAAACTGGACCGCGGAATATGGGTTATGTGCAGTATTCTTTTTCCAAACTATTCTTGTGCAATTATCAATGATAACTTTCAACTCATTTCTCAGTTGCAGTTTACACCTAATCATCTCCATCCTCTCTCTCTTTCCTTCTCTCATTCTCTCTCTCTCACCTCTCTCTCTCTCTTTCTCACCCAGACTCATACACAAAATGTTTATTACATGTTTAGGCTTACATTTTATTATATTTTTGTCAGATGTTTTCAATATTCAACTTAAATAATTTAACTTATATAACCACTAAACCTTCAGAAGTTATTCTTACTCTTTGTTGTATGTTACGCTCTATCAGTATATTTTTTTTCTGTTTTCACCATTACTGTATCCTCTTTCTGATACTAGTTAACTACTGTTCAACTATGTTATAGGGCAATATACAGTAAAATAAATAAATTTTTACTCTTCGACTTTATTTCATTTGTGTACCATTTCTACCATATAAATTAATGCAATGCAGCAACCAGTGCCTGGTGGTTATTTATTTTTAACTTTAACGATCAGTTTTTGGCGCTTGAGTGCCCTTCTTCTGGTCTATGTTTGTACTGTTGCTTAACCGGTCGTTAAAGTTAAAAATAAATAACCAGAAGCAACTGGTTGCTGCATTTCATTAGTTTATAATCTGAACAGTTGCTGAAATGGATAAAATACTTCAATTTCTACCATGTTATTAGGACAGAAAAACTGGACACAATGAATCCAATATCTGTTATTCGACATCAATTTGTAAGGCGTCAAAAACTATCGACCTCCTTACGTTCCATTTGTGAACATTCTATAGTGACGTACGCATTTTTCTGATTCCTTTGATACCTCACAGCTGCGACGGAACTGCCGAGCGCATTGAGGCTCTATGCTGCGGTGCGCGAGGCCGTTCCCCAAAGGGGGTTCCAATCACCCCGCCGAGCATGGATTTTTGTGCTCCATTTAGTATAAGGTAGTTTATAACTAGTTTGTAAGTTAAAGGACTGATGAACCCGCAGTTAAGTCCCATAAGCTTAACTAACAATCGAACATTTTTAGATACCTCACATGTAATATCTGTGATGATAATTAACGACAGTAGTTACTACTTTTGTCTGCTAGCGCCACTAGATGGTGGCAGAGTGTAACTGCACTAAAAAGTGCTCCAGATGCGTGAGTGTTATAGCTGCAGTACATATGAGGCGCGTCCAGAAAGAAAGTTCCGTTTCAATTTATCTCCACTGCAGCGCTGCGATTGCAGTTCCGCACATGCGCTGTAGACGATGTGAATCAAGGAGAAGAAGTGCGCCATTAAGAGATCGCCGTCAGTTACGTACGCTTTGTTGTGTTTGTTTGAAATGTCGGCGTTGATTGATAATCCCGCCGCCTTTGAAATCAGGTCGGTGATTTGGTTTTTGAATGCGAGGAAAGTGAAACCCAATGAAATTTATCGGCAAATTGCGATGTCTACAGACCAAATGCGATGAGTGATTCGACGGTGAGAAGATGGGTCCGACAGTTCAATGGCGGGCGTAGTGATGTGCACGATAAGAACGAAGTAGGCGTCCACCTTCGGTTACAGAAGAACTGGTTCACGCGATTGATGACAAGATCCAGAATAACCGTAGGTTTACAATTAGTGCTCTCGCTATGGACTTCCCCAAAATTTCACTTCAGCAATGACTGGTTGAAGACACAGGCGGTAGATTTCTACGAAGAAGGTATACAAAAACCTAGTGCCACGCTAAGACAAATTCCTGCAAAATTTCGGCAGTTATGTGGAAAAGTAGTTTAAGAGTTGTAGAATTTTGTGCAATAAAAATTTCTTATGAATCTGTGTACAGTTTCATTGTATTACCAAACGGAACCTACTTTCTGAACGCGCCTCGTATTTGACTCTTGGAGTGGATGTTACGCTGAAGATCTTGTCACCGAAAACAAGAAAATATTGGCCATCCCTTGATGTTTACTACTTACGGTAACATAAACCCCTTTATCAGAAGGACTACTGATTTTGTAAGACTACAAGGTGCCACACCACATATGAAGGTACTTGATAGTTATTTCATCGTGAAACTTCACTCTTTGATGTACAAACCTATATTGCAATTGCTTAGCGAAAGCTTATGGTATTGACATAGGGCCATAATCATTTCAAAACGTAATTAGTGTGGCTTTTCATATTCGACTGCGTGAATGCGAAAGTGATTTGGCTTGTGTCCGCACTTTGAGGACTAATATAGCCACATTCAGGTGTGTGGTACTGTTATATAATTGTGTTTTACGCTATGTACTTTGAGCAGAGAGATTTTGGCGCTGTTGATTGAATATTTATTGACACAATGACGCCATTAAATTTCATTTAATATATCTTTCATATGGTACTGACATTTTGTTTCTTTGTTTCTCTCTGTTAAAATGGTACTTGAGGTACAATGATACGTTTTGAATGGAAATGACATATACCACTGTCCTGTTTATGACAGCCTGTTATTCCAAGCATGGTTTTCTTGCAGTTCAGAGCAAAAAAATGTTCAAATGTTTGTAGAGCTTATGGGACGTAACTGCGGGGTTTTCAGTCCCTAAACTTACAAACTACTTATGAACTAGCTACTACTAAAGACGGCATGCCCGAGGGGGAATTCGAAACCGCGACCGTAGTGGCCGTGCAGACCGTGGCTGACGTGCCGCAGAACGCTCGGCCACCGCGGCCGGCCAGTTCAGAGCGTTCGAGATCAAAGATGTCCCTTGTAATAATCAGTTTTTAACTAGTACGGCATCCAATGCAGACCACACGTACAGAACTAGGAGGCTATCGCTGTACGAAGTCACTGTACCTCTGTTTTACAGAATTGGATTAGATTTTTTTTTCCCTACAAGTAAGATATTAAAAATTTAAAGCATTTTATTGGGTTTCTCACTTCATAATTGTTTTCCTACGATGTGATGTCTCCTTCATGGTTGACATTATGCGACATCGCAGAATGCAGGCAATCTATTGAGAGATGGCAGCCTAGCTCTCATCTTTATTAACTGTGTTTATCATTCATTGTAATGACGTAAAGTGACCAGAATATGTTTTTTTCTATTGCAGTGCAGGGAAGATTTTTTCTGAGGTGAGAAACAGAGCTGACTTTGTCTTGACGGGGGAGAGAGGACTTCTGTGGAGGCGGCCGTTACCTGCAACCAGTAGCGTGCCGTGGGGGCCGCGCCGTAGGGGTCCCGATAGGAAAATGCTTCGGAGCTCTGGCCGAGCAGCAGGTTGTGAATGTGTTAGCCTAGTGTCCCAAACTGAGGAGGAGTAGTATTGTCTGTGCCTTTAGAACCGCTCCTTCCGATTTTAGAAAAATGATAGCCGGCCCCTCCGCTGAGACAAGCGCCCAGAATCTTGTCAGCTAAAAAAGGAAGACGACACTGAAAGTGACTGTTTTTTTTTTTTTTTTTTTTTTTTTTTTTTTTTTTTTTTTTTTTTTTTTTTTTTTTTCAGAAGCTTGGTTTGCGCTTTGGAAGGGGTAGCCGACTCTGATTGGCTGATGGTCAAAGCGCTAGCTTTTCGAAATCGGTGGTCGTTTAGTAAAATTTTACTGCCCGGAGTTTGAGAACTCGATGCTGATTGGTTTTCCGTAAAAACGGGTTCTCGCGGGGTCTTGCGCGTCAGACGGACTTCGTGCTTTGCTCCTCTGGAGTACGGACGCGTCTGCTCGCGTCCTGTTCTCTTAGTGGACGGACTCTGAGATTTTGGTTATTGAGCCGATTCTTGGACAGGTGAACTTGTATAAGTTTCAGGGTACACTTTGAAACTTGTACTTGAGCTGAAAGTTCTTGTTTTCGGTTTGGATAAGATCAACCAGCCGATAGTAGTCCACCGAGGTACTAAATACGATATACTCAACTTCCGGAGTCATCTAGGCTTTCAGTAATTGTACGTACTTGTCTACGCTAACTGAAGTGGCCATGACTTGGCAGAACTGCTTGAGAGCGTAAGCACTCCGCCTCCGGCTAGACATCCCACTGCCGAAAGTCCTTCCAGAGCTGGAATGTGGTACGGGATAATCCCACCTGATACGTTTTTCGGTATTGGTAGGCTCTAGGTGTTTTAGCCTTTCTCGTTGATTCTTTATTTTTTTCAGAGCTCGTTTAGCTGCATACAGAGCTGTTAAAATGCAGTTCTTCTTCTTTAGGACGCGACGTGCCGCATTCATCGCATGTTGAAAACCCAGACCAAGCATAATTTTGGCTCGCGTGGTCTTATCTACTGCTAATTCTGCAAGTCGCTAACCAATACCTATTTCACTCCTTTTCCTTATAGCTTTTGCTGTATCCGCTAAAATACGATCTGCTGTGTGACGGTTTTGATTCGATGTGTATGCAATGTCATGTTCCATACACGCCTCGTCGAGCAGATTACTACCTTTATCACCCCGTGCTAGTCGTTTTCTAAGCTTTGTTCCAGGTCGGCAGTAGTTATATCCGGGGATGTGGAGTTCAACTGGTAATTTATCGAGAACACCACCACCTCCTCTGGTGCGTCTTCTGCAGGACATAGAATGCTACTGATGCAATTGCGCTACTTGCATTTCGTTACATAGCATTTCGCCTGCGTCAATCCAACTGTTTTCCGTATCTGGAAAACCGAGCCATTTAACTAATACTCGATGTCCACGGGGTTTCAAAACTCTCTCTATGAGAAAGACGTCTGGTTTAGAACTCTTCTGCAGTTCTTCAGAGTGAAAACAACCTGCAATTTCTTTCCCTTTGCGATTCTTTAAAATATAAGTTCTAGGATTTGTTCGCTGCTCCTTTGAGACGGTGAATATCGCCGTTGACCAGTTTGGTAGGTATGATTTCTCGAAGGTGGTTTTGTGTTTTGAAATACGCACAAAGTCTCCAACTTTAAATTTTTGTCTGCGGTGATCAACCATTTTAATTCTGAAGTAAACGGTGTTTAGAAGTTCATTATCACGAACGTCGATTGTTCTAATTTTTATCGTGGTCCTGTTTTACTGCGCGATTATTTCAGGAAGAATGTCAGTCCATTTGTATGATCCACGTAGATTAAATAGCTTTCACATTCGTGTTTTATTGTTCTGTTTAGACGCTCCACAATACTTGCTTTCAAATGGGTGAATGTCGATTAATGGTTTATGTTATACCGAGTCATCACAGTATTGAAATATTTGTTGTATAATTCAGTTCCGTGATCTGTTTGAAGATTTTTAGGACACCTGCTCGTCCCAGTCTGCAGCAGTTTTTCAAACACACGTGCAACATCCTTACTAGATTTCGATTTCAGAGGTAGTGCCCATGCAAATTTAAAATATGAATCGATGATCGTACTGCTGCATATCCACAAAATCAGCCTGCCACAAGTCATCCAAACCATAGATCATCACAGGTCTGTGAGGGTATGTTTTACGTTCCAGCTTATGGAGTTCGTCAACCACTGTCTCCATTCTTATTCGATGATACCTCTCTCTCTAAGCTGTGAAATTATTGAAACAACCTCATTCGAATGTGCATCATTGCCGGCAGCGGCAGATGCCATCAGTAGCCGTAAGCGGTCTACTAAATCGTCTGGTCGGCTGTAGTATACATATACTCAGGAGCTTTACCGCTCACACTTTTATGCTGTGTATCAATTCCATCTCCAGTATTACTTCCTTTCTTCTCGTTATCTAGTATGTGCTTTATAACGATTTTGTATTTCATGGAGGTTACGCTTTTCGGTTTCCCATCGGCATCCTTATGTAGGTCCGTCAGAATCATTAGTTTACCATAAGTGTCGAGATCTGTAGACGGGTAGTTTGATGTCCTCGGGGATTTTAAGAAGATGATATTCAATAGACCTTGTGTTCTTTGAAGCTCTTTATCACCAATCTGTATCGTGTTTTTGGTTAATTTTATGCGTTTCGTACCAAGCATATATGGTCTTACTCTGCTGACACCGTTTGTTTTGTCTATTCTTGATTCGTTGTGGCTTTTGAGAAATTCTGTAACACCATTATCGTCATCTCCATCGTTATCAGCGCGGTTGTTGATGTCGTCGGAAATTTGTTTGAGAGAATCCGTAACTGGTCTAAAGGTTTCTCGTAGCATATTATCTTGTTTCAACTGTCCTAAACGCAGCAGTCGTAGCTTCTCGCGAATAGCCTTCCGCGTTTGGATAAGTTTCTGCTTGGTTGACATGCTGGCAAATACTAATCGGTTTTTGGTGTTGCAATCTGTTTTACATGCACGTCAATCTTCAACCTCTTCCTCTTCTTTGCAGGCTTGTTAACTGTAACAGCTTCAACCTCTTCTTCACCATCATCTTCTCCTTCGAGGATGTTTAGTTTCCTATCCACATCATCAAGTCTTGCATGCGCTTCATTATTATGTAACAGGATAAGTCTACAATAATTTTATATTCATTTCGAAGATCTTTGATTTTGTCACTGAATAACGTATTTAGTTTACTGATAGCCCCTTCAATATATTTGCTCACACTCTCTACTAGTTCATCACGAAATGATTCAGTTTTGCTGTTTACATACATGTGAATGTTTTGTCTCTGCGCACCACAACCGCCCGACATACGTGCAAATTTATCCATGGTGTTGTGTGAAATGATGTAACCACCGCTTCTTAGAGCTATTTATGTGAAAAAGAGTCTTGAAAGTTTAGTCTATACCTTCCGTCATCTAGTTTTCTCGTTTTGTCTATAACGAGAAACCCATACTGAGAATGTAAGGACAGTTGTGAGTAAGGTATGCTGACGATACATTTTTAATCTGGCCACACGGGAATGAGGCACTGCAGCAGTTCGTGGATCATTTGAATGGAATACACCCCAACATAAGATTTACAGTGGAAGTAGAGAAGGACGGGAAGCTACCCTTCTTAGACGTGTTGGTTGAACGAAAATCAGATGGAAGACTTGGACACTCTGTGTACAGAAAGCCGACGCATACAGACTTGTATCTGAATACCCGTAGCTTTCATCATCTCACTCAGAAGAAAGCTAGCTGAACACCTTGGTACACAGAGCAAGGATTATTTCAGACGAAAACCACCTCGACTCTGAGATCAACCACCTGAAGAAGGTCTTCAGAAAGAATGGATATTCCTCCCGTGATAGTAGGTCCACACTGTCGAGGAAACCTAGACAGGATGCTATTCCAACAAATCAAGAGGACCAACGCATCGCGCGGCTTCCTTTCTGCGGTGCAACAAGCAGTAAAATCGGAAGAGTCCTAAATAGGCATGGGATCCGACCTGTCTTTCATCCTCCCAAGAAGATGAAAGAAATTATGCCACCCATCAAAGACAATCTTGGTCTGTGAGTGCCGGGAATATACAGCATTCCGTGCGAGTGTGGCAAAAATGACGTTGGGCAGTCAATAAGAACTGTTCCTGAACGCTGCGTTGAACATCAGCGTCACTTTAAATACAGGCATTTAGAAAAATCTGCGGTGGTTGAGCACAGTCTGTTAAATAAAGACCGGATTTTGTTTGAAGAAACGAAAGTACTGGCTCACGCTTCCAACTACTGGGATTCTGTCAACAGGGAGGCGACTGAAATCAGATTATGCGATAATAATATCAATAGAGACTCCGGATATGCACTGAGCAATGCATGGAAGCGAGGACTGGAGAAGGAGAAGGAACAGAGGTTGGCTCCCAGAACCTTTAGTACTTCCCGCAGATTAGCGCCTACTGCGAGAGATGGCGCTGCTAACAACGCGGAATAGAGTGCGCTAGAAAATTCTAGGTGGTCAGATGGCACCACCCAAGTACAGACTGCTGCTGCTGCTGACGTTTCATGATGATGATGTCCCTCCAAACTCGGCGTCTGAATGATCGCACAGAGCCGACTGAGCATGAAGACAGACTGCTTCGCTGTAATTGGTCGATGGTCACGTGGTGTGCTCTCATTGGTCGGTTGTAGTCATGTGGTAGGGTGGGGAGGGGGTGGTCGCGGGCTGTGCTCCCAGGTGGACGAGTTTGGACCTGTTATTGTAAAAATCTCCGGGTGAACGAGTCTGGACCTGTTATTGTTCACTGTGGAAGGGTGGCCACGTGGTCACATGCTGGGCTCTCATTGGTCGGTGGTTGGCACGTGGTAGGTTGGGGGTGCTCTCGTGATTCCAGACGTGGAGGAGTGAACACATGCAATAACAATACACAATAACTAAATAAATAAACAATTACCCTAAGTACACATAATTGCTATTATGCAATTACACAATTACTCTAGGTACACGTAATTGTAATTACTATAATTACGCAATTACTCTAATTAATTTGATGTCAATTGGATTTTTTTGGTCGTTGAATCGGATTCTCCATTTTACTTTAATGATCAACTTTACAATAAATGAAGCTATAGTATCCACATGTTACAGTATGGACTGACTGTAAGAGTGTGCAGCAGTGTTGAACTTTAACTGTGGACCCTCCATCTTTTAAATACGTGTTAGCATTATAAAGTATATATGCTGCCAGAAGATGTTTGCAAAGCACATCGAAACCGCTCGTCAGTCAGTAAAGAAAATTACGATGGTGGTTTCTTTCCTATTGGAGCAAATTAATTAGTATCTTTCATTGTATTTTAACGATTAACGAACCATTGAAATACTGTTAATACACAACTGGCCATTAAAATTGCTACACCAAGAAGAAATACAGATGATAAGCGGGTATTCGTTGGACAAATAAACTAGAACTGACGTGTGATTACATTTTCACGCAATTTGGGTGCATATATCCTGAGAAATCAGACCCAGAAGAACCACCTCTGGCCGTAATAACGCCTTCGTACGCCTGGGCATTGAGTCAAACAGAGCTTGGATGGCGTGTACAGGAATAGCTTCAACACGATACCAGAGTTCATCAAGAGTAGTGACTGGCGTATTGTGACGAGCCAGTTGCTCGGCCACCGTTAACAAGACGTTTTCAGTTGGTGAGAGGAATGGAGAATGTGCTGTTCAGGGCAGCAGTCGAACGTTTTCCGTATGCAGAAAGATTCTTACAGAACCTACGACATGCGGCCGTGCATTATCGTACTGAAATGTAGGGTTTCGCAAGGATCAAATGAAGGGTAGAGCCACGGGTCGTAACACATCTAAAATGAAACGGCCACTGTTCAAAGTGCAGTCGATGCGAACAAGGGGTGACCGAGACGTGTAAGCAAAGGTACCCCATACCATCACGACGGGTCATACGCCAGTATGGCGATGACAAATACACGCTTCCAATGTGCGTTTGTCGGCCGCGGTGGCCGAGGGGACTGAGGCGCTTGAGTCACGGTCTGCACGGCCACTATGGTCAGGGGTTCGAATCCCCCTCGGGCATGGATATTTGTGCCGTCCTAGTTCATAAGTAGTTTGTAAGTTTAGGGACTGATGAGTTAAGTCCCATAAGCTTTACAAACATTTGAACATTTTTTTGAATGTGCGTTCACCGCGATGTCGGCAAACACGGATGCGATCATCATGATGGTGTAAACAGAACCTGGATTCATCCGAAAAAATGACTTTTGCAATTCGTGCATCAAGGTTCGTCGTTGCGTACACCATCGCAGACGTTCCTGTCTGTGATGCAGCGTCAAGGGTAACCGCAGCCATGGTCTCCGAGCTAATAGTCCATGCTGCTGCAATCGTCGTCGAACTGTTCGTGCAGATGGTTGTTGTCTTGCAAACGTCTCCATCTGTCGACTCTGGGATCGAAACGTGGCTGCACGATGCCTTACAGCCATGCGGATAAGATGTCTTTCATCTCGACTGCTAGTGATATGAGGCCGTTGGGATCCAGCACGTCGTTCCGTATTGCCCTCCTGAACCCACCGATTCCATATTCTGCTAACAGTCATTGGATCGCGACCAACGGTTGCAGCAATGTCGCGATACGATAAACCGCAGCGCGGTAGGCTACAATACAACCTTTATCAAAGTCGGAAACGTGATAGTACGCATTTCTCATGCTAACACGAGGCGTCAGAATGACGTTTCACCAGCCAACGCCGGTCAACTGCTGTTTGTGTATGAGAAATCTGTCGGAATCTTTCCTCATGTCAGCATGTTTGGGTGTCGCCACCGGCGCCAACCTTTTGTGAATGCTCTGAAAAGCTAATCATTTGCATACCACAGCATCTTCTTCCTGTCTGATAAATGTAGTGTCTGTAGTATGTCATCTTCGTGGTGTAGCAATTTTAATGACCAGTAGTGTAGTTCAGTTGCGAGAAGCTTTAGAACATGAAAAATTTCCTGTCAGAGTGAAAAATTGTGAATATGTTCCTCTTTAAAATATTTGCAGAAATGTGGGAAACCAAGTGTCTCAGTCCTTACTCTCCCTTCTTCGCCACAAAATAACGTTAAATATTTTCACCAAGTGGTCAAGCCTCCATACATAGTACCTTTCTTCCCCTGACGCTGTTCGCGCAAATCTGCAGGCTCCTATCCCTATTACCGCAGTTGCCTCTCTATCACCGTCACCTTTGTTCTCTCTACCTCTCTAATGGAGATTGTCTCCTGTCTCTTCCACTGTCATACTCTCTCTGCTTCTCTGTTGCAACACAAGAACTAATATTTTCCAATTCCAAATAAACGTATCCACCAAAAACGTAAAGTTTATGTTGTTTTATTTAACATAAATAGACCAGCCTCAGTACCGTTTCCATTATAACATGGAATTACATCGATCTTATATCTTCTGGTGGCATTTTTTTTATTTTTTTTTATTTTTTTTTATTTTTTTGCGAAATGTGAAAGCAGAACTGCCGCAGATGGTCCGCCTTTTTTGTCTTAGTCCTTTATTCAGGAACACGCGCATTTCTTGTATCCAACAAGAGCTTTTTTCAAATGGTTCCCCACTTTTGCTCTTTATATACTCTTTATTTAAGAGAAATCTGTAGGTCAATAAAGTTTTGCCCTTTTTATATTCTCTTTTTTATATACGCTTTTATACAGTGTGTGATGATAACGATAAGAAATTAAGTCGTTTGTAGAGCAAAGACAAATGACCACACGATGGGACACACACAATTTTTTACTCTTTTTACTTTTAATTTATTTACTAACCGAATACGTTTCCTAAATGTTACACTTTTTATGTATATAAACAATTCCACTCGAGCAGTACATAGCACTCTGCACAAGTCAGGTAGTTGGATATAAAAAGCACTATCTCCAGAAAGAAATAAGATATTGTTGTGCTCTCAATTTCATATAAGATATCAATATCATCTCTACATTCTATTCGCTGCTATGTCTGAGTTGAAACAAACTGTACGAAGAGGCTATGCAATGCACAGTTATCTCTTCCGGTTCCCATCGGTTCTACGCCACATATGTAACAGCTTCTAGGACAAAGAAAAATTTGCCTGTGGATATGTTTTGTAATTATTCCCCAAATAAAATTTTTTAAATTCTAGTCACTATGTGGACAATAAGACAAATATTACAGTTAAACAGTTAACAACTACGTTTTTCTTGAGGCAGTGTGACTAAGCCCTTGAATACCCACTATTTATTGATTCAATAATTGTGACGAGAGAACTTAGCGACTTCCAACGAACAAACAATTTCAAAGTTTTACTAAACATTTTCTCACTGACACTCGCAAGAAACGACGAATGTAAACACGTTTGACACATACTACATTTTCCCTGATGACGGCATCACACTCTAGTATTATGCTCAGCACTTTAATTAATTATTTCTTCAATACTTACTTTGTTCGTGATACCTTTAGAGATAATATCTACGTAATGTATCACTGAAGTACCTGGGAAAATGTATCATCCCACGACACATAATTAAGGAGACATGCCATCATAAACTCTGTAAGCTGTAGAATCCGATTAATGGAGAGGAAGGGAAAAATAGTAGCTTCAACTATGAGAATCTATCATTTCTCATCTCCCTACTAGAACAACTGGACTGCACTGCATAACTTGGAGACAAGCAGGATTAAAATTTGATGGTTTTCCTATCTAAATATGAGATGGGGCAGCTAGTAACTATAAATGAGCACACTATTACTTACCTAATTAATTTATTTTATAATCCAAACTATAAGAAATTTGTGAGCAAAACATGCTATACAGGATCAACATTAACGTTTAGTAACTGCCTTTCAAGTTCTGGTTGGCTGTGGATACCTACACGTATCTGACATGTGCTGCTAGGCACGTGCGAAACACAAGGGACTATTTTACTCCCCACTCTATGAGTACCAAAGACGGTTCTTCGACTACCTTAATATTATATAAACAGCGCCTTAGCGAGCAGTGACAGGGCCTGTCAACCACTTACCCCTTAGTAGCGTGTATTGGCTGTACTTTACTGTCCACTATGTGTGTACGAAGTGGCGACTATCCCTGTATTGTCTGTGCATTGGAGCCTGCCGCTTATAATACAACAGCTACACACAAATGTCAATTGAACTAATCGATGCCAAATGTAAATTAACGTAATTTTTCATAAATTGAAGGTTACAGAAAGACACCATGATCAGCTAACTTCTTTGTAGTATATACTTTCATTAGTTTCGATTCACACACATTTAGATGTTTAAACATTACACATTATATTTGTACTAAGTTATAATGACACTATGCACTGGTTTTAATAAAAGTACATAATGATCTGTATATATCTGGTCCAAAGTATAATTTCACAATCTTGCTGACCTCGATGGTTTCATAAAAATAAATGTTGCTAACATCTACACATCATTTATTTTCCACCCAGAATCCGATTTTAACACTCACAAAGTTATCTAAATGCCCTCTACTCATTTTGATAATACCTGTATTTTAATTTATGCATTAAAACATGGATGCAGAAACACATTTCAAAACACACGATTTTTACCTCATTTGAAAATAGAACAATTCACTTTCCAGTAATACTGTCAATACTGTCAAGTTATAGCTGTCAATATCAGACAAACCACTAGTCTTCAAATGTGTTAAATATTGAAATATCTTATCAACTATGTAATTGTTTAAACCTATTCAGTTAAGAAAATTCAAGATGGAGGGCGGATTTTGACATTTCTATATAGGGAATTTTGCCGAGGGGCGCAGCTGAAACACTACATTGCAATCACAGCACAAACTAGCCATTTTCATCCAGATTCAATTCTAATAATTTGTAAAAGGCAGAATTTTTACGGATTTGTCAAAATTTCAGTAACAGTCAATATATCTTTGAAGTAACGGTACAGTGTCAGAGTAACCGCGTCTAAAACACCGTAAATCAGAGTAAACTTTTGTCGCAATAGTAGTATAAATAGTACTGCAGTATAGCTACTCGTTCTTTCAGCCTCTGTTTCTCCCAATGTTAACAGCTCTCAGTATTTGTTTCTCGTAATGATAAGATCTCTCTCAGTCTTTGTTCCTCGATGTATTAACATTTCTTAGTCAACTTTGGGACTTACAACGTTGTGGTCGTATCTGAAATAGATAGTCAGGTGCAAAACTATTCCGAACTTTTGGTTTACTATGATTGGATTTGTTTGAAAGGCTTAATTAAATCGAAGTAATACGCGAGTGCATGAATAATATCTGTGGACTTTAATTTGGGATAGGCTATGGACTAATTCTGCATCCCGATAGGAACGTAATAATCATGAAAATATTATTCATTGCTAAAAAGGTTTTCTTCATTGACAAACATTAAATCAAATAACTGTAACTTGATTCAAACAAGGAATAATTTTTAAATATTGTCTTTACCAAGAATATCAAACTACGATTTTGTGAAATGAACTATAGAGAACTGCTTATTTCAAATAAATCGTGTGACTTTGACAGTGTTTTGTAAATCTGTTCTTAAGGTGAAATATAGGAAAAATATTAATTTAAAAATTTGTGTCGACCACATCAATCGTAGTTAGCACCTGACCTTACCATTGGTAATTGAAGAACTTTTAAAAATAACATCTTTGAATTATCTGTGAATCAAAGTGACTAAAGTAATTAAAGGACGTCAAAACTCAGTAAAAAAAGACTTGCAATTTAAAATCAATGTTATGACTTTTATAGGTAAAGACTAGTGAATGTTTATGTGACTTGCTTCGTTAAATGGAACTGCCGGGAAAGAAAAGATTATATTACAAAAAGAATGTAGAATTTTTAAAACAAGACCCTGAAATTACAGAGTCTATTTTCATCAGTTAAAATATAATCCATAAACTGTGTTAGGCGACGGAAAGTTAAACCAGAGGCATCCGTAACTGAATATATGAAATATAAACAGGTGTAACAACTTAAATAACCAATGTAGGCTTCAAATAAAAATGTACGTGCCTACTGAATCTTTATGTGATGACGACAAAAGCTTGCACTACCGCTGACGTCGCTTCTATCATACCGAAGCACTACAACAAACTAAATAAATTTCCACCACCAACCAAAATATATAATAAAAGGACGTCACACAAAATGTCGCCCTACAACGTTGGGCTCGAACTAAGAAGGAAGAAGAAAGAAAAATTTGAATTTGAAAAGTACACAATAAACCCTGAGATTAAGAAGAAATAAAGATGATCGTGAGTTCACCAAATGAGTGGAATAACTGAAACCTGAGGATTGATGACCATTGTTGTAATTGAACGTAAAGCAGAAAATTAAAGAAAAAGGTGATTATCGTCATAAACTGTTATTTTGTGAAATATTTAAGAGACTGAAATATTTGCTTTTAGTGTGTGTGTCTATGTATAATATTGTACGTGTACTAATCTGAACATTTTTTTTCTGTTTCATGGTTAATATGTAAATATATTCTGGATTGTGAGCATACTTGGAGAAATCTGCATCCTTGAATGCTCATGTATAAAAGAATAATTGAAAAGTGATTTAATCCGTGCTACTGCCAGAAACTACAAAAGGTAAGGACTGTTTTTTATCTGCATTTTGCCTTGCGGAATAGTGCGCCATAATTACATCTGTTCTGTGCATACAATAACGAATTATCAAAGAGAAAACTGTACGAATCCCCAAGGCAAAATACTTATTGTATTGTAGTGTAGTATATGAGTGTATATATATGTGTGTGTTGGTTAAGAAACAGTGCATGTGAAGTATTTTAAATTTTAATTTATCATTTTGTATATTAGAGGTGAATGTATTGTATTATAGTCAGGCCAACGTCTAAAACAAAAATGGCATCAGGAAACAGGATTGTTACTCGATCGCAGGATAACCTTAATGTTATGAGCGAGGACGAAAGGGAGTGCTTTTCAGAACCCGATTTAACCGAATATGCTGAAGCTAAGCAGTCTGAACAGGTTTCTGAACATTTCGATCCCGAACCTAGTACATCTATAGGTCCAAGATTCACAACCGAATTCCAGAAGTCTCAAAATTTTAATCAGAATGTAAATACCGTTACAATAGTTGATTATTTTACCTTGATTGTACAGAAATTAGAAGAGGAGGTACAGAAGCTATCTTCACAAATTCATATTAGTCAAGAAGAACAAGCTAAAAGACAGGAAGAACAGGCTAAAAGACAGGAAGAACAGGCTAAAAGACAGGAAGAACAGGTTAAACACGGGAAGAGCAGGCAACAAGGGTAGAACAACAAGTACAAAAATTATCTTTACTATTTCTGTTTAGTTGTGTAGGACAAGCTAGAAAATTAGATGAACACTGCAGATTAATTAACGAACAGTTTATAAAGCAGGAAGTAACTATTAATGAAATCCGAACGGAAACTAGTAAAAATTACGTATCACTAAAAGAGCGCCTGGAAGGTTAACAGGAACAGCACGAACAGCTTAAATAAGAGTTATACAACACCACTACCAATATCAAAGGCGAAATAGAAGAAAGGGACACACGCCGCGACCGCATAACAAATCATTTAATTTCAGAGTTGAAAAATTTGAGATCGGAAGTGGAAGAGGTTAAAACCACTTTCGATGGCGTTCCTCAAAAAGTAGAAGAAATACAATCCGATTTAAATAAAATAAAATAAAATATGCACAAAACATTACACAGCCAACTATTGAAGAACTAAATAATAAAGTACACTATTTACAAATAAATGTTAACAAATCTATTAATAATTTCTTGCAAGAATCATCTAAAAATATCAATAGCAACGTGCAAGACTGGTTAGATAATCAGGCGACTGTAATCCAACAAACAATCGAAAAGGAGGTACAGTCGAATTTGAATAAGACACATAATAATAATGATAATCATAAGAGTAAAACCAAAATCAAACAGATTATCATCTTTTCAGCCCTTCGTCTCAACCAAATCGAACTTAACACACCTATTCAGAATATATTTTAAACGGACGAAATTGCAACCTGTGCGTGCCAATTTGGACGCGGGTGATTCTATTTACACTTCGGTAAAATTAGACGTGACGTCATTATGACGTATCCACACTATCGAAGAGGACTGGAGCCATGATCGACTTATGTGGTCGTTCTAGACGCAATACTGCGGTTGCAATTGTAAGAGACGAATTAAAAGAGAAGCAATCAGCAGTGCCAAAATAACAAGCATACAGAAACGACTGCTAGTAAAATCTCTGAAGTGCCTGACAATGAAACTGATACTAACTTTCCGCACACTGCAGCAGGAGCGAGACCAGCTAGATTTCAATTTACTGATTCTACTGGATGCAAATTACCGCGAAGTCCAGTTGCAAGTTATATTAGATAAACATGTCACCATAGTTGTTCTCATTCTCCGTGTTCGAATAGAGATTCGAAAATATTGAAAAATAGACACTTCCAGACATTTTCGTCTGAGAAGGAAGATACCCATTCGATCATTTTCATTAGAAGCTTCCAAAATGTATTTACCCATAATTGGGATGAATATAGCAAACTCCAATTTATTGCTTCTCACATAGTTGACGAAGGTTCTTTGTGGGCTAATGACATAATTGAGACGTGTGAATCCACCGAAGAATTTGAGATGTTATTTGTAGAGAGGTACTTTTCGAGAAGCAAACAGGAAAGATTAAGAATTGAAATTTATTATTCGGAGTCTTATAATCCTAGAAAAGGGACACTCCGAAAATATTTCGAGAAATATATTAACAAGACAAGATAGTGGGATAATCCGATACCTACTTGGGAAGTATTAGAAATAGTAAAGGGGAGGATTCCTTTTGATTTAAGAGAGAAATTAATATACGAGCCTGACCATGACCTTGAAACTTTTCTGGCTCATGTCGACGTACTTGACCAAATTGAAGATGATTAGTCATTTTTCGGACCATTTTCATTCAGATTCAATTCTAATAATTTGTAAGAGGCAGAATTTTTACGTATTTGTCAAAATTTCAGTAACAGTCAATATATCTTTGAGGTATCGAAACAGTACAGTCTCAGAGTAACCGCGTCTAAGCACCGTAAATCAGAGTAATTTTTTGTCGCAATAGTAGTATAAATGGTTCTGCAGTATAGCTACTCGCTCTCTCAGTCTTTGTTTCTCCCAACGTTAACAACTCCCAGTATTTAAAATGATTTCCAATCCATGGTGTACAACAGCAATCAGTTAGAATAAATATTCCTTCAAACCGACAGGATGCAAATTTTTTATTAGTTAATGACGCGTTTCGCCCTTTAGCAGGGCATCTTCAGATTATCTGCGTGACAGAATTTACACAAAATTACAAGGCGGAATTACAAACGGTTATAATGGTACATGTGCTTATTTTGTGTTAAGAAGACAGTATAAATGGTAAACAAAGCTTACAATGCGCTCTCCGTGGTGTGACACAGTAAGTTGTTATTGCGGTGTTTCTATTTTCCTGGAATGTTTTTTGGATTTCCTTGTGGCCCTACAAATGTTCGGGTAACAACGAATTACAGTTGGAACATACTCCGTAAAGATGTGAGAAACATAAAACCGATTTTTAAGATTACCTTAATCGAAGCGTTGGTCTCTGATGACACAAGATAAGCCCATGCTTACAATTGCGCTCACGAGCGGTGGGCGGGCGTGGTGTGCTGCTCCGCCGACTTGTACAGACTAAGTAAGGGAATGTGGGTAGGGAGTGACATAGGAAGCCGATGTATAAGACGGGACGGGTGAAATCTAGCTATCTGAATACAAATTTAACGAAAGGGAGGTTATTAAGCAGGACAGAAGTTTATAATTTATGTTGGTATTTGTAAATAGGAGGAATTTTATTTGAACAGAGACATCATAATATCTCGGAATGTTTGACCATTGCATGCCAACTGATCGTTTAGGAGGTGTGGGTGTCCAAAGTAAGCGCGCTTCGCTATCTCAAACTCTTCCAGAAAATTACCTTACGTCCCTTCTGCGCTATATGTAAGATTTGCATGTTGTCAATGGTAGGTTGTTGATGATCAGATGCTTTAGAGTGTTCCGGAAAAGAGGAATGGTTTTTGAGTTGGCCTTTTTTTTTGTAAGAAGGTGGTCAGTAAAATGTACTTTAAAGGTCCGTCCTGTGTGTCCTATATATTCATCTGGGCATTCGGGACATTGTAGTTTGTAGACTCCTGAGGAAAGGTATCTGTCCTTATTGGTTTGTTCGTTGTGTGGGAGAATTTGCTGTATGCTCAAAGGGCTACTAAATACGACTTGTACATTTGTGCCACGAAAGAGTTTAGCCAGGTCATAAGAAAAATATCCCATGAAACGAATGGGGATATGTTTAACTTCATCGTCAGGTGTTACTGAGTAAAGCTGTGGTACATGTATAGAACGTTTTTTATTGTACGTTTTGCGAACCAAGGACGGGTTGTAACCATTCATTTCGGCGATGTATTCCAGATTATTTATTTCTTTATTGATGGAAGTTTCAGAAAGGGGAATCTCAAAAATTCTGTTAATCATTGATTTAAAAAAGCTCATTTTGTATTGCCATGGATGGCATGAAGATGCATGTATGACTGAGTCACTTGTGGTCGGTTTCCTATAGATTTGGAATACCACTTTGTTTTCAGCTAACTGTATCTGTAGGTCCAAAAAATTTAAGACACTGGAGGAGTTCATTATTTCATGTGTAAAGGTTAGTTTCGTGTGTAAGTTGTTGAATTCATAAACTAGAACTGTTACATCAGGTAGGGTGCCATTGAAAATAATCAGGATGTCATCGACATATCTCTTGTAGAAGAGTATTTTTCTGCTTATTGGAGTTTTTTGTTGGAAGTATTGAGATTCAATGTAATTGACAAATATATCGGTAAGGTAGGAGCTCTAGGATTCATAACCTTTAGTTTGAAGAGTTCGTCAGGGGGGATGATGGAGAGGCAAAATTCAATTTAATTTTTTTAGTTCTCTCGAGTAGTTTGCAGTGGGGTCAGAATCTATCATTTCTATGCCATTCTCTTCAAAGAAAGCCAAGATCTTAATATAATCTGCTTTGTGTATTACGACTCCTGTGTTGCCTTTATCGGCCCGCACGATTATTGCGTTTTCGTCTCTGAGTTTTTTCGTAATTGATTTTAAAATGATTGAATCAGAGTACGGTGGACGTTTTGTTAACGCCTTCTGGATAATGTCACTAGCCTTACACGATAATTTAAGTTTGGATTGTTTTGAACAATTAGAACTGTCTAGTGCGATTTTAACATCTGCAGCTAACGATGTGATCAACCTCTCCTGCATACGTGGTTGTACACTGTACGTCATGCCATTTTCTAGTACAGCGCTTTGCCTAGCATTGAAACTAATATCCGTCAAATTTATCAGACGATCGGCGAATTCAAATGTCGGTGGAATGCGCCGCAGACTCGGCCCCAGCGGTGGGGTGAGATGCCAGGATGAGGTGCCCTTTGATAGAGCAAGGACTGCTTTTCCCGCATCGCCTCGAAAAAGTTGTACATATGCCATTAAAATTTATCCCTTAACTAAAAATTACTGGTTTGATTACTGAATGAGTTTATTTCTGTTTTGTTTAGTTGAGTTTTTCAGTACTATTATAGTTTTTAGCGAACGGATGTACGTGTGAGCTTTGATTTTAATAGCAAATATCGCAACCAACTGACATGAACATATGCCCATTCTTGACATAAATTCATTAATGGAAACTAAATTATATACAAGGCATATGTTCAGTTTATGACTTTACCAAAACTTGTAGTTAACATATTACGTAAATCAAAAAATTTTCTTTGGCTCACTGTGGGAGCTTTAATCGTTCATGAAATTGTTTACTAAGACTTACATACTAATTCACATATATACATATAGACATTTATACATATATACAGGCATTGGTAACTGGATGTTACATTTTAGCGAATTTAAGTTGTTTATTTTTCTGACATAGGGTATTCTTCCACTCCCATGAACCACAGACATTGCCGAGGTGGGGTGGGTTGCGTGCCTCAACGATACAGATAGCCGTACCGTAGGTGCAACCACAGCGGAGGGGTATCTGTGGAGAGGCCAGACAAACGTGTGGTTCCTGAAGAGGGGCAGCAGCCTTTTCAGTAGTTAAAGGGGCAACAGTCTGGATGATTGACTGAGCTGGCCTTGTAACATCAGCTAATGTGGCTTTGCCACACAGCTACTGCGAACGGCTGAAAGCAAGGGGAAACTACAGCCGTTACGTTTTCCGAGGACATGCAGCTCTACTGTATGAACATATGATGATGGCATCCTCTCGGGTAAAATATTCCGGAGGTAAAATAGTCCCCCATTCGGATCTCCGGGCAGGGACTACTCAGGAGGATGTGATCATCAGGAAAGACAATACTGGCATTCTACGGATCGGAGCGTGGAATGTTAGATCCCTTAATCGAGTAGGAAAATTAGAAAATTTAAAAAGGGAAATGGATAGGTTGAAGTCAGATATAGTGGGGATTAGTGAAGTTCGGTGGCAGGATGAACAGGATTTCTGGTCAGGTGAGTACAGGATTATAAATACAAAATCAATTGGGGGTATCACAGGAGTAGGATTGATAATGAATAAGAAAGTAGGAATGCGAGTAAACTACTATGACCAGCACAGTGATCGCATTATCATTGTCAAGATAGATACGAAGCCAACACCGACAACTGTAGTACAGGTTTATATGCCAACTAGCTCTGCCGATGATGAGAAAATCGAAGAAATACATGAGGAGCTAAAGGAAATTATTCAGACAATTAAGGGAGAGGAAAACTTAATTGTTATGGGAGACTGGAATTCGGTAGTAGGACAAGGAAGGGAAGGGAGGATAGTAGGTGAATATGGTCTGGGTAAAAGGAATGAAAGAGGAAGCCGCCTGGTAGAATTTTGCACAGAACATAGTTTAGTTATAACAAACACCTGGTTCAAGAATCACAAAAGAAGGTTGTATACGTGGAAGAGACCAGGAGACACCGGGAGATACCAGATAGATTTTATAATGGTAAGACATAGATTTCGGATACAGGTTTTAAACTGTAAAACATACCCAGGGGCAGATATAGACTCTGACCATAACTTGTTGGTTATGAACTGTAGGCTGAAACTGAAGAAACTACAAAAAGGTAGGAAAATAAGGAGATGGGACCTGGATAAATTGAAGGAACCTGAGGTTCTTAAGAATTTCAGAGGGAGCTTTAGGCAACAATTGACAGAAACGGGGGAAAATAAAACATTAGAGGAGGAATGGGTAGCATTGAGAGATGAAATAGTGAAGGCAGCAGAGGACAAAATAGGTAGGAAGACAAGACCTACAAAAAATCCTTGGATATCACAGGAAATACTAAATTTAATCGATGAAAGGAGAAAATATAAAAATGCAGTAAATGAAACAGGCAAAATGGAGTACAGACGACTAAGAAATGAGATTGACAGGAAGTGCAAAATGGCTAGGAAGGAGTGGCTAGAAGGCAAATGCAAGGATGTAGAGGAATGTATAAATAGGGGAAAAATAGATAAAGCCTACAGGAAAATAAAAGAAACATTTGGAGATAAGAAAAACAGCTCTATGAATATCAAGGACACGGATGGAAAACCAGTTCTCAGCAAAGAAGGGAAAGCTGAAAGGTGGAAAGAGTATAAAGAGGGGCTCTACAAAGGAAATGAACTTGGAGACAATATTGTAGGAAGGGAAGAGAATGTAGATGAAGATAAAATAGGAGATACCTTACTGAGAGAAGAATTTGACAGAGCCCTGAAAGACCTAAGTCGAAACAAGGCCCCTGGAGTAGATGATATTCCCTCAGAGCTACTGAAGTCTCTGGGGGAACCAGCCATGACAAACCTGTTTCACCTGGTGTGTAAGATGTATGAGACAGGCGAAGTACCCTCAGACTTTAAGAAAAATGTTATAATCCCCATTCCAAAGAAAGCAGGTGAGGACAGGTGTGAAAACTACAGAACCATCAGTTTAATAAGTCATGGTTGCAAAATATTAACACGAATTATATACAGAAGGATGGAAAAGCTGGTAGAAGCCGACCTCGGGGAAGATCAGTTTGGGTTCAGGAGAAATGTAGGAACACAGGAGGCAATACTCACTTTACGGCTTATCCTAGAAGATAGATTAAGAAAAGGCAAACCTACATTTCTAGCTTTTGTAGATTTGGAGAAGGCTTTTGACAATGTTGATTGGAATAAACTCTTTCAAGTTCTGAAGCAAGCAGGAGTAAAATATAGGGAGCGTAAGGTTATTTACAACTTGTACAAAAACCAGACAGCGGTTGTCAGAGTTGAAGGGCATGAAAGGGATGCAGTGGTTGGGAAGGGAGTAAGACAGGGTTGTAGCATTTCTCCAATGTTATTCAATTTGTACATTGAACAAGCTATAAAGGAACGCAAGGAGAAATTTGGAGAAGGAATTAAAATTCAGGGGGAAGAATTAAAAACAATGCGTTTTGCTGATGACATGGTAATTCTGTCAGATACAGCAAAGGACCTGGAAGAGCAATGGAATGGAATGGACAGTGTGCTGAAAGGTGCATATAAGATGAACATTAACAAGATCAAAACTAGGGTAATGGAGTGCAGTGTAAGAAAATCAGGTGATTCTGAAGGAATTAGATTAGGAAACGAAGCAATAAAGGACGTAGATGAGTTTTGTTATTTGGGCTGTAAAATAACAAACGATGGTCTCAGTACAGAGGATATAAAATGCAGAATGGCAATGGGTAGAAAAGCGTTCTTGAAAAAGAGAAATTTGTTAACATCGAATATTGATTTAAGCCTAAGGAAGTCCTTTCTGAAGGTTTTTGTATGGAGTGTTGCCTTGTATGGGAGTGAGACATGGACGATAAACAGTACGGACAAGAAGAGGATAGAGGCTTTTGAAATATGGTGCTACAGAACAATGCTGAAGATTAGGTGGGTGGATCGCGTAACTAATGAGGAGGTACTGAACAGAATTGGGGAGAAAAGAAATTTCTGGCATACCTTGACTAAAAGAAGGGATAGATTGGTAGGACACATTCTTAGACATCAAGGAATTGTGAATTTAGCATTAGAGGGAAGTGTGTGGGGTACAAATCGCAGAGGAAGACCAAGAGATGGATACAGTAAGCAGATTCAGATAGACGTAGGTTGCCGTTCTTATGTGGAGATGAAGAGGCTTGCTCAGGATAGGGTATTGTGGAGAGCTGCATCAAACCAGTCTCCGGACTGAAGACCACAACAACAACAGGGTATTCTTTGTACGTATCATAGCACAGTTCTTTGATTGGGAAATGCAGTAGAGGCGGTTTTCGCTGAGTCCATTATACAAATGTTAGATACATTTTGTTTATTTTGAAACCATTCACAGTGCTAGTTTGGATTTTCACACGGCGGGATCGCCATTGGGTGCGTAACGTAACAGTCAAGCGTCAACAATGAATAAATTGCTACCGCTGGCCAGCTTCAGCAGTGTTCGTCCAAACGTGGCAGCGGCAACCTCGCGAGCAATGCGTACAGCATATAACTCGCCGACTTTGTGTTTTCGCGTGTGTTTTTCATCTTTCTTCCAGAATAGAAGATTCATCCATAACAGTTCATAGTGAAGATCGTCGCAGCGCGGTGAGTACCTAATTATTTATATTATGGTGTGGTTAGGTCCGCTTACTTGCTGCGCATTCTTCATTTATTTTTATGTTGTCATCTCAGCTGCCTTAATCAAAGTCCATTAGCTGAGACAAGACCTACGACTTTGTATGCAAACATAACTATACGATTAGCCATTAGTTCGTATATGCACTTCGAAAGTCACTTCACTGCACGATTTTTTTATCATGACTGTTTATGTCGGTATGCCGCACGTAACAAGTTTTTTCGGTTTATTTCACATCACACTACTTAAGTGTCCATCACCGTAATGCTGATATACATAAAGTCACGTACTTGTCAGTCTATCCGTTCACTTCAGTGGCGTAGCTATCATAGGGCTAGGCGGGGCAGTGCCCCGGGGCCCCCGAGCTCCAGGGGCCCCTCGGCCTTCGTGAGCGACGATCGAAAAAAGTTTCAGTGGAGCGTCGAATTTTTTATTTAATTTTTTTTACCCTCCCGCCGTATCGTCCATCATATCCCCTTCCCCTCAAACCAAGTTTCCCACAGTAGCCGCACTTGGCCACCGGCTGGCGGAACAGTGCTTCTAATTGTGCCTTCACAAGACGCCACTATGTGGCGCTGCTGACAGGCGAAGCTGCCAGTCAGTGTGTCCAACAATCGGCACACTCCAGTCGGCAGAAGTAGCGGCAGCATCAAAGCTGCTCACAGCTACAGCTGCGCCTACCAAGTGTTGCGGCGTGCAATGTGAAGGATCGCGCTCCTCCAAATACAGAGTAAATACATTTACTGTCCAGTACTCCTTATTGGCAAATAGAAGTGTACAGTTCGAATATCCGAATAAACCGGTTTTCCGAATATCCATGTCCCCAAATTACTTCGGATAATAGATGTTATACTGTATATAATATTTTAGTCGAATGAAAGAATCTGGACTTTTAATTTCTCCTGCCGAAATTGACTCCAAAATGGACAGTTCGCCAATTATGTAAGGAAATTATAACAAAACATGCATTCTTAGAATGTGAGGTTACGGAAGTATTTACCGGAGTTTTATTCTTCCGCTGCAGCTGAAAGGTCGTTCAGCAAATTAAAAATTATCAAAACGGATCTGAGGTAGAGTATGGCTCAAGCTTGACTCGAACATTTGGCACTCATAGAAATAGAAAACAAGGTGCATCAAGTCTAGATTTAACAGACCTTACTGATGATTTTGCAAAAACCAAAGCCAGGAAAAAAATTGTAAAATAATTGTTAAAATAAAATTGACTACTTTGTAATTGTGTACCCATATTATTACTATAATGTACTGCAGTCACGAAAACGCTTACCGATAATTACCGATCAGAAATCATATCTTTGCTAACATCTGCAATCTAACAGTTTGAAGCATTGTATTACTCCAGCAGGTATTCTTTCATTCTGACTTTGGTGCGTGAGGAAACACGAACTTGGAAAACGCCACTCATTGTTAGCGATACACTGAGGCGCGAAAAATAATTATGAATTTTTTTCAAGGACTAATAGTATTCGTATTACAAGAAATAGAAAAATTCCCAACTTTTAGAAAACAATGTTTTAACATATTGACTGCCACGTGAGTCACAGGAAGTCTTCTCTTCGGTCGACGTGAAGTAAATACAACTCACGGACATTTTTCCATTTAAAGCTTCGTGGTGCAGTTGTAACTCACAGTAGCGTACTGTGACTTGGTGTTACAGTACGTTATGGCCCCAGTAACAAATCATGTTCGTGGCCTCCAGTTTTCAAGAGATCAAGAGTAGTTCTTGACACTTGAAATCGTGAAATATATTTAACTCAGATGGCCCAGTAATATTGGAGTTTCCTTGTTTTTATAATTTATTATTTGGTGTTACATATTACTTATACAGTAGATTGTATATCACATAGAGTTTTAATTACATTCTCCAACTCTAATTGCAACAAAATGAAACAGACTGAAAAAATTGGGTAATTCAACTTTGTACATATAACACTGTATGCACTGTGCTTTATGAAGAAACACTCTTCGCAAAAATATGAGTCACAATTTCTTACATTTCCATGTAATTCATTCTTCATTTTTTCGTAGCATCCGTACACCTCTGCTGCTCCCATGTTCACAAGAGCACAATCTGCAAGCAGCTCGGTGGCTACGGTGAGAGATTTCTCAGGGGCATCGACATCTTTTGTATGGAGTAGTCGCAAAGTCACTTCCTGTTTGAATTCTGTGATTGAGATGATCTTGTTGTTGATGTATCAGTAAATGAAAAAGAGCATTAACCAGTGCTGACACTGTCAACAGTTCAATTGTAAGCTTCATGTACCATTTTACACTCCGCCTCAGACAATATAGGACTTCATTTGGCGAGAGAGATGTATAAATGACTGATTATTGTCAGTTATCATTGCTGGTTTATCTTTGTGCTTCTCTTGGTTTGAACTTCAGCTTCTTCCTCTCCATGAACCGTAGTCAGCATCAACACATTCCTCTTATTTTGCATTTCAGTAATATCTTCATCTTCTTCACTTATGTCCATAACTTCATCTAAAAGCTTCTGTACATGCCTTTGTTCATCTACATAACTTCTGCGAGACACTTTCTCTTGCTACAATATCACTGTGTTACGGAGCAAACAACACTCAATAAAGACTGTAGTAACAATGGAGAAAACAATAATGGAACTGTACACAAATAATGTTGTGGAATGAAAGACTTATAGGAGTACCAACCCAAAATTATTAGCGACATAGCAAATGACAAACCTGGCACTTTACTCTGGCGCCATGTGAGTCATATGTAACTCAGACAAGAAAACATAAACAATATTTTCAACTTATTTGTACTTAAATAGCTTACTTCAAGCAAACTAAAGCAGAAAATGGAAAAAAAAGTAAATGGTCCCCGGGGTACGGTAACCCAAGTATATCTTTGGCAGCCAATATGTTAATATAGTTATTGTTAAACAGAATGGACGAAGTCAAAATATTAAATGTATACAGCATATTTAAGTACAGTAGAACGGTACTGGGCACATCTTCTGTTGTGGGGATGTGACAGCAGGAAGGGATTGGTGTGTGTGGGGAGGGGGGGGGGAGGTTGGAGGGCAGAAGCGAGAAAGCGAGCCCCCATTCGATCTACCCCATTACGTCGCAAAAGGAAGTTACAAGGTGTTTTACAAAGTTATACCGATTCTTCCACAGAGCACCTCGTAAACCACAGATGACGTACTGCGCAGACACCTGGAGAGTGCGCATTTTCCACAAAATGCGTTGCGCCACGAAACAGGCATGTTTATTTTCCACAAATGTGTTAATACTGTAATTTTTGCGTGAAAGCATAACAAACAAACAAACTTTCACAATTATATTAGAGAGTACGATTAAATATTACTTGCTGCGTGCCACATAATAATTAACTAAGTATGTCTTCCAGTGGGCGGTAAGGAGCTGATGATGAAGTAGTTTTGCATTTGTACAGTATTAGTGTAAAGAGGGCCCCAATGTAATTTTTGCCCCGGGACCCTTGGTGACATAGCTACGCCACTGGTTCACTTATCACTTGAATTTATTATGCGAGTGCTATCTTTTGTAGTCCGACCTCACTATTGTCAATGACAAAATCACTTCACTAGTTAATTAATATCTGTTTATGTTGTCTTTTTTTTATTGTTCATGAAGTCATGGACTTCTGCCGCGCACTTTGACTATAAAAAATGAGTCCTAGTTTTGTGAATACAAACACTGTGTGGATAGTTTTACCACTTCTGGATTTTATACAGTTCATATTAACCTGACGTTACTTGACTACTTACAAAGGTTATATGCAGTGACAAATTATTCTGAAATACTAGTCATTAACAGAGTTCATAAATTTTCAAATGACATACAAGTAGTTGGTGTTAGGGCTGCACCTTTTTTAGACTGAAGACAGCTGATAGATATTCCTGCTTAAAGGAAGTCCGTCTAAGAAATGAACCACCTTTGACAAAGTCTAAGAATATAAGTAATAAGGGAATTACTGTTTTTCATCAAAATATACAGGGTATCAGAGATAAAGTTAATGAAATGCTTATTGATACTGATTCTGACATTATTGGAATTTCAGAGCACTTTTTAAGTGGTGTGACAATTAAGAGACTTCCTTTGCCAGGATACAGGTTAGCTGCCTTCTACTCTAGGAGTTCTTTGCAGTGTGGGGGAGTGGCCATGTATGTAAAAAACGATTTTTCATCGGAGTCAATCGATTTTTCTAAACACTGCACAGAACAGATATTTGAATGTTGTGCAGGAGTTGTTAATGTTAATGGAACTAAACTAGTAATAGTTGTTATTTATAGATCCCCTGACTCAGATTTTAAAATGTTTCTGCCCAAGCTGGAATTGGTTCTGGGTTCACTGTATAGGAAGTATAAAAATTTAATTGTGTGTGGAGATTTCAACATTAATTGTGTAGGTGATAGCTCAAGGAAAAGTCAGCTGTTAGATCTATTTAATTCCTATAACATGATGCAAACAGTATTTTTTCCAAAGAGAGTGCAAGGAAATAGCAGTTCTACCATTGACAATATTTTTATTCATTCTTCATTATTAGATGGGCACTCTGTCAGCAGAATAGTAAATGGCCTATCAGACCACGATGCCCAACTTTTAATTCTAAAAAGTATTTGTTCTCAAACAAATGTTAAACATAAATATCAACTACTCAGAAAAGTTAATCCAGTTGCAATTGAGACCTTTTTAAGCCTAATTAAGGAACAAGAATGGCAGGATGTTTATAGTGCTGATAATGCAGATGATAAATATAATGCTTTTCTGAACACATTTATTATGCTGTTTGAAAGTTGCTTTCCGCTAGAATGCTCAAAACAGGGTACTTTCAGTAACAGACAGCCAGGGTGGATGACAAAGGGGATAAGAGTATCATGTAGAACTAAGCGGGAGTTGTATCAAAATGTTAGAAACAGTCAGAATGAAGATGCAGTAGCTCATTACAAACAGTACTGTAAGGTTCTGAAAAAAGTCATTAAGAATGCAAAAAGTATGTGGTATGCAAAAAGAATAGCAAACTCTCGGGATAAAATTAAAACTATCTGGTCAGTCGTGAAGGAAGTGTCTGGTCAGGAGCAGCAGGTAGAAGATATAACGTCAGTGCGTAGCAGGAATGTTTCTGTTACTGACAAGTTAGATATATGTGCAATATTCAATAATCACTTTCTGAATATAGTAGAGGAACTAAACAAAACTCTAGTTTCTACAGGTAATCATATAACGTTTTTAGAAAATGCGTTTCCGAGGCTGTTACCTGAAATGATCCTTCATGATACTTCCATAGGTGAGATTGAGTCAATAATTAAATCACTAAAGACTAAGGACTCTTGTGGATATGATGGGGTATCTAGCAGAATTCTAAAGTACTGTTCTCCATATGTTAGCCCAGTACTAAGCCATATTTGTAATTTTTCCTTTCAGAATGGTCAGTTTCCTAACAGATTAAAGTACTCAGTAGTGAAACCGCTTTATAAAAAAGGAGAAAGGGATAATGTAGACAACTATAGACCTATTTCTATGCCATCGGTTTTTTCCAAAGTTATTGAAAAGGCTGTATATTCAAGATTAATTGATCATTTCAGTTCACATAATTTCCTGTCAAACGTACAGTTTGGTTTTAGAAGTGGTTTAACGACCGAAAACGCTATATTTTCGTTTCTCTGTGAGGCACTTGATGGGTTAAATAAGAGGCTACGGACATTAGGCGTCTTCTTTGATTTAACAAAAGCTTTTGATTGTGTTGATCAAAAAATATTGTTGCAGAAGTTGGAACATTATGGAATACGGGGAGTAGCCCACAACTGGTTCACCTCTTACTTTAATAATAGACAACAGAAGGTAATTCTCCGCAGTGTAGAAAATGGCTATGACGTGCAATCCCAATGGGGCACAATTAAGTATGGGGTGCCCCAGGGGTCTGTTTTGGGACCATTGCTGTTTCTTATTTATATAAATGATATGCCTTCGAGTATAACAGGTGATTGTAAAATATTTTTGTTTGCTGATGATACCAGCTTGGTAGTGAAGGATGTTGCTCGTAATATTGACACAGTATCAAATAATGCAGTTCAAGAGATAAGTTCATGGCTAATAGAAAACAAGTTGATGTTAAATCACAGTAAAACTCAGTTTTTACAATTTCTAACACATAATTTGACGAAATCTGACATTATGATTACACATAATGGGCATGTGATAAGTGAGACTGAACAGTTCAAATTTCTAGGTGTTCATATAGACAGTAAGCTGTCATGGAAAGCCCATGTTCAGGATCTTGTTCCAAAACTAAATTCTGCTATATTTACCATTAGAACAATATCTGAGATAAGTGATTTTTCAACACGAAAAGTAGTCTATTTCGCTTACTTTCACTCACTTATGACGTACGGCATTGTTTTTTGGGGTAACTCGCCTGATGTAAAAAGGATATTTCTGGCTCAAAAACGAGCGGTTCGAGCAATATCTGGTGTAAGTTCGCGAACGTCATGTTGACCCCTTTTCAGTAGTCTGGGAATTTTGACTCTGGCGTCACAATACGTTTTTTCTTTAATGTCTTTTGTTGTTAATAATATCAGCTTATTCCCACGAGTTAGTAGCTTTCACTCGGTGAATACTAGACAGATGTCTAATCTACATTTGCACCACACCACCTTAAGACTTGTGCAGAAAGGGGTGCAGTATTCTGCGGCATCCATTTTCAATAAGCTGCCACAAGAACTAAAGAATCTTAGCACTAATCCACATGCTTTCAAATCTAAATTGAAGAGTTACCTCGTGGCTCACTCCTTTTATTCTGTCGAGGAGCTCCTAGAAAAGTTAAACAATTAAGCTAATTCATTTTTTCTTTATTGATTCTTTTCACTTTGTCTTAAGATTGTCGTGTGCAAAGGACTACTTAAAATTTTTCTATTATCATTCTTGTGGAACAATGTATTGACTTGTTCCATGACCATGGAGTCTTACTCCTCAAGTGGGTCCTATGGAACAGAAAAAACAAATAAAAATAAATAAAATAAAGCCACATTTTATCGATTTTTGGTTATTATTTCGTCAACATTATAGTTTTTAGACAATACAGTGCATTGTACAATACGTCGCGGCCTATGTTCATGTCAGAGGTCGGTAGGGGGGTCCTTGTTTTCAGCAATATTATTCCTCATTGTCTTTTTACTTTAAGCTTAAAGGCTCATCATTAAGCATTCATATCACCACATTGAATATGTCAGATTTTTTTTTTAAGATTGAGAAATGAATCTTTGGAATTTTTTTATTTCAGATTTTGTAACATGGGAGGTAACGTCTGTCATAAAACATTAGCAGTTAGCATATAATTTGGGATGGTTCTATAACATTTTTTAAACAGGTAATGCAAATAAATTTTGCTGACACAGGCAAGGTCAGACTCATCAGCTAATTTGGTGCATAGATTTGGGCTAAATAGCATTCAGAATAAAGATGGAGTGAGAGAGAGAGAAAAACAGCATTATAGTTAGAGAAGTCTCTCTAAAATAGCACACAACATAAATACAGCACTTCAATCCATCATTTGCAAAAATATCATTTATATTATTATTATAAAATACTACGTCAAACTAAAATATTCTAACGTCTCTCATAGCAAAGCACTCCATGCTTCTCTCTCAAATTGCTGTAAGTTTTGCATGCGGTCTGACCGGCTATTGTCTATTCTTTCCTTTTCAGAAATGAAATGTGTAGTTTAGATTTTCTGTTTTAAATACAACGTGTCTGTACTCTAGAAACATCATGCTAAGTGTCTAATATTTTCAATCGTCGTGTTGTACGTGTGTGTTTAAAGTGTCTTAAAACAAAATAATAGTCATATAATGTATGTATATGTGGGTCTCCTCCGTCATTTTGATGAGTTGTCGATCTTCTTACCGTTGGCAGGATCACAATTCTCGTGAACGTCGTCAGCTGAAAAAGAAGTCTTAAACTACTGCTTATACTAAAGGTTGTTTAGTATAAAGATTGATTTTTAATAAGTGAACGCTTCTGACACATCAGCTTGTAATGTTGTTCAAAATATTTCATATCTGTTGCAAGTGTTTTGATACGTAAATAGTAGTATTGACGCAACATCGTAATGACACTGTATCTTAATTACTGCCACGCTCATAAGCATCAGCATAAAGACTTGTGTAAGTTTTAAGAAATTTTTGTCCCACAATACGTAACTAGAATTGTTCAATAAACTTAGATGTCTTTATAGGTCATATGTTCCCTCTTAAATAAACTGCACAGTTGTTGACACGTGTGTTACCTGTCAGCTAATCAGCATTAATCTACTGGTTCCTAGTGACTTATAAAACTTCATATCATTTGTACTGTCTTTGAAAATATAGCTGACTGCAAATACGTTACCGTATCACGTCTCCTATAGCAACATTGTTTGGATTTGAGTGTGTGTGTGTGTGTGTGTGTGTGTGTGTGTGTGTGTGTGTGTGTGTGTCTGTGTGTGTGAGAGAGAGGGGCTCGTATTAGGAGCCGTTGGGCAAACAAAACATTAATATATCCTTATCACTACATTTCTTGCATAATAAAAATCCTCCTACATCTGATCCATCGTACTAAAATAAATCATTTGCTCCATATATTCATTTTCAGCATCATAAATATTCTCTTATACTTATACTAAGAATTATAATAATTAATGCCCGTAGTAAGTGTTTTATGTTGTATTAAACATAACAGTGGTTCGATATATCTGTGTATTTGCTACGTGTTTGACATGAGAACAGTTAAACTGTCAGTTAATATTTATTGTCCATTACGTAACATTGTAAGAGAAAAAATATTTTGTTCAACTTATACTCCTGTAGATAATAAATAACTTCCCTCGTGCGGAATTTGAACAATTCTGAGGGGTCCAGAAAATAGATGTTGCCATTTTTTATTACGTTTTAAGATAGCTGATGGTTTAGGATGAGCTGGGATATTTGCTTGGAAAATTTCTACTGTACTTTCTTTACAAGAAACCTGTTCTTGTAACAATTCTTCGCTAAGATCTTTTCCCTTGTCATATCTTATTAAATTTATTTTTGTGATTCAAGAGTCCTCGATAGAAGAGGAGTTCGACGCCGGAGGGCAGGACTCGAGCTTTAGCAGTTTGACGATCCATTATTGTTGTTGGGTGAGTGCGTGTCACCGACTTCTGTTATTACCACGCCTTGATTATTTGTTGTCATAAATGGTGTCCCTGTTTGACACTCTCTTGTGGCATGAGTAGCAGATACATGTTGATAAACATTAGGCTGTGGTGGTATCCATCCGGTATTAGTCTGCTCGAACTATAGATTGTTCTAGAAATACCTACACTGTCAGTTTCGAGAACATTCGTCGGAATGTTCTCGACTGATGGAAAATCTGCAATAATATTGTGAACTGATCCGTTGTTTTCTATTTGAACATTAACGTTTTTTGACTCCATTATGCTGACTTGGCGGCGGGTTATCACCATAATAGTGACACACAATTAAAAAAATAATAATTTCAATTTCTGTCCTACAGCAGCGTAATCCACAGACCAGAATGTTTCCTTCTGCTGGTTACACTTTTGCCGGGTCAATTCGAGCACGGGATACCACTTGTCGGCTTTGACACGTGTCATAGCCGTGATGTGCTGTATGACGTCATTGTGTCGCTGATGTTTAGAATATAAGTAAATAACATCTTTGGAAATTTATTATTAATTTAATTTCTTAGGATAAATTTTACTGTATGTAGGGCAGCAGATTATTCACAACTAGTTACGAGCAATTATTGCCCTTCTTCGGGTAACTGCACAGGAAACAATTAAGACCAATGCAAACATAACATTCACAGTAGAAATACAGAATTAAACGAGCAAGAAGTACAGTGTATATAAATCTTTCTTGAAAAGTGACGAAATGTGTGCTGTACTGCTGCATTTTGATAAAATAAGGAGCTATACAAAGCATTAAGGTCATATAAACGAAAAACATTTAGTTACATTACTTGCGCCCTATATGCTCACTCAGAGCTTTGCGTAATATCACTGAACATCAAGTGCAGATATTGTGCTGTAACTCATAAACTAAGTTGTTAATGTGTGCATCTTTGGATAAACAATGGGCGTAAAGAGAAAATGGATATAACGTTGTAGGTTGTAAGGATCTTATAATACTGTAATCTTAAGAGAAAACGGAATTTTGAATATGCAAATCCAGCATACTAAATGCCCAACAGAGGCTTTCAAAAAGAGTAAATTGAAGAGCACGTAATGCAATATTGCTTAAAATATGTTAGAAGCACTGTAAAGTAAAAGTAAACACACAAAACGTTTCGGAAAGGATAGGTGAGATACAAGTGAGGCAGGTACGAGAATACGACGCCGATAAGAGAGAATGATTCTTTGGCCACAACTTCAAACGAGGTTCGTAAAGCAGTGTCAGTGCAGCGCACAGTGTTCTTCACTACGAAAGTGAATCAGATATGCGTGTTCAATTATAGATGTACAATTATCGCTCACAATACCCACAAGGTGGCAAAGTGTTATATTACTCCAAGTGTTCATATCGGCATTTAGAGAGTCAATAGTTTCACTTTTTCGGTGTTTTCTGACAAATTCCGAGAAACAGTTGCTCTGTGGAAACTACTGCAGGAATTTCGCAGAATTTCGAACTCCTGTGAAGATAGACAGTCTCGGGGAGTTTCTGTTAGTTTGAATGTCACAAGTATATTTCGTTGTTTCTGCAACAGTGTTTTGGCCTATTCCGTTTGTGTTCTCTTAATCGCCGAAATGACGGGTGTTACTAACAAAAGTTCAGAACCCCCTGAAAGACGGGTGTCAACCAGATGTTAGTAACGCAGGGTTAACGAAAGCCCGCTTCGAGAAACAAGAGTTGCCTACTGCCGCGAGGTCGATGGCGCAGCGTTCGGAGACGTTCGGGCGGTCGTGACGTCACACCGCAAGCACAGTGTCTGTAGTGGGGATACACCGCAGCCAGGCCCTGCCTCTATATAGCGGGACGGCGGCTGTCGTCTGCACTGTACCACACTGACAGCGGAGACACGCACCGTGACAGGTAAGTGCTCCTTCTGCTCGCACTGTATAGCCACCGTTCTAGTCTAGATCGCAGCTGCACAGTAAGCCAAAAGCGAAACCTAACCAGTAGATTCGGAGGTCCTTCGTTGTAACTATACCTGCCACCCAGCGAAGATCTAAGCCAGTGTTATAATACCTTTTCGAATATGCGACCCCCTTAGAATTAAAAATATTCTCACGACCCCCTTGCAAATGAAAACATTTTAGCAACCCCCTCCCCCTGGTCCTTACGAACCTTAACAAAACTATGTTATCTCAAAGCTAACAAATGTAATCACCTTTGCTTCGCTTAAGCTTTAAAATATTTGACGTACTTTTTCGGCTTTTCTTTCGGAATGGAACACATTATCCAGTTGTGTTTCTTACGCAAAACGCAGAAGCATATTATGCTTGTTAAGAAAGGTTCCACTGTGCAGACAACTGGTAAAGAAAAATACACCTTCTTCGGGTTGTTAAGCCAAGATCGCCAGGAAAATTGTTGTCTTCCCTTAACTGGTTTCAATAATTTATATCAACATCTTCAAAAAGGTTTAAATATCTTCGGAGGACAAGTAAAATAAAAGGATTCTCGTCGACATGTAAAATGAGTAAAAATGCACGGTCAAAATGTTAAAATATACGTCATTAAAATGGAACTCATCTCCGATTAAAAGATAAAATATGGCTGTTTTGAGTCTGTCTGGTACTTAAGCGAAACAGTCATATTGTATCTTTTAATCTGATATGATGATCAATTTTGGTGACGTATATTTTAACATTTTGACCACGCATTGTACTCATTTCACATTTCGACGAGAAACCTTTTATTTTACTTGTTCTTGTAAGTGAAGATGGTTAAAAACATTATAAATCACTGGAACCGGTTAACAGAAATAAATATATTTTATTCGCGATCTTGGCTTAACAGCCTGAAAAAAGTATATTTTTATTAATATTATAAATGGATCAGAGTCCAAAGGCGTAATATGCGAGGTAACTGTAATTGGTAAATAAGTACAACTTCGTTTTCGAATTATTCAGAATTAGTTGTTGTATTAATTACTTTGAACTACACATGGATTTTTGCAAATAGACAATATATGATCTACCTAATTCATAATGAACGTTACACAAGGATCTCTGAAAAACACTGGGCTAATCTTTCCTCGTATAAAAAGATTTCACTCAACAGGGTTAATACAGTATTCCTAGCGTATCTATAAAACTGATAAATGTCTAAGACTGAAGAAAATTATTTAATTTTTTGGCCAGTAGAAGACGAGAATGTAAGGAATATAGGCGTAGTAGATACCTCATTTTCATAAATCATTCTCTGCAATATGATTCTGAGGTGAAATTTATGTTGGAATTAGTGTAATTCAAAAAATTTAGAATTTGAGAGAATTCTCTTTCTTGTGAAGTAATACACATGACCACTAAAAGAAATCCGGTGGACTTCAATTACACGATAAATGAGTCAAACACTAAAGTCGTAAATTCTACCAAATACCTAGGAGTTACAATTACGAACAGCTTAGACTGGAGAGAACACAGAAAATATTGTGGGGAAGGTGAACCAAAGATTACGTTCCATTGGCAGATCGCTTCAAAGATGGAGCAGCTCCACCAACGGGACTGCCTACATCACACTTGTGCGTTCTCTAGGATTGCTGTTACCTAGTGTGGGCCCCTGACCAGATGAGACTAACGGAACACATTAAGAAGGTTCAGAGTAGGGCAGCTCGTTATGTTTTATGACGTTACGGTGGGGGGGGGGGGGGGAAGCGTTAGGATATGTTGCACGATTTGAGGTGGAAATCATTATTCGTTGCGGCGAGATCTATTTGCGAAATTTCAATCACCGACTTTTACTTCTGAATGTGAAAATATTTTGCTAGCACTCACCTACACAGGGGGACATGACCATCCTAATAAAATAAGATAAATCAGGTCGAAAATGTAACGGTTTAGGTGATCTTTCTTTCCGCGTGCTATTAGAGATTGTAACGGTAGAGAAAGGTTATAGAAGTAGTTAATGTACCGTCTGCCAGGCACTTACATGTGATTTGCAGAGTATCTATATAGATGTAGATAGGTATTGTGAAGCTGTGTGTGTCTGAAAGCTGTTTCTCGCCTGGTGCAGACTTCCAGCAGAACCAGTCGCAGCCCTGCTACCCAGTTGTCACCATGAGGACTTTCTGCGCTCTCCTCATCCTCAGCGTCATCGCCTTCAGCTGCGCCGCTGCAGTTGAAGAGGTGCGTATCTGACCAGTGGCGCAGTTTTTTTTTTTGGGGGGGGGGTTAATTTTTCAAAGTTAAAGGCCATTCAATTTATTAATCTGAGACTTTTGTTTACACTTTTCATAATTTAACCAATTATACTACTAAAACAATTGCACAAGAAATAAAATGAGTAGACTCGCATAAATTTGAAAGTGGAAGAGGAGCGATGTGGTTGAAAAGGAGTGTCTATAATTATCTCGTAAAATAAGCAGCTTCCATGTTACTATCCAAAGATAAAGGTGTTTGCCGTTTAATTAACTTGAGACTCTATGTGTAAAAACTGAACTAAAGTAACACTGTTGTCTTCATACGATTCCACTCGGTGGCGCCGCTGACCTGCTAAGCAGCGGGCCGACGCTTACGAACAATAGGCTCGTAACTTCAGCATAGCAGTAACAATAACTAGAGGCACCATCAAACCCGGCCGCGGCGGCATTAAAACCGCTCACAGTAATAGCAGCATACGCTCTCAGTGGCAGCATCAAGTTGGAGACCCCCAAATAAGAAATCTTATTGAGGTGTTGGATGGGAGGCTTCAGTCCAATTATATCACCCCCCCCCCTTCCGTGTGATGACGCCACCGTATCTGCCGGAACTTGGCAATACTCCAGTGAGGTTACTGCATGTAATGTTTCGTGCCTGACAGCTAGAACCTTGTGAAGGAAGAGCCTTAGGGCAGTTTATGCCTTGTCTCCAGACATAAAGTGCCACCCACCCAGGGTTAATCTTCAAGCTCTTCATATCATCTTCTGGGTTGTGGGGGAGGGGGTGTCTTACTCTTATGTCCTTTCTGGATGGAAACGATTCAGTGATATTATTCCAACAACTGTAGATAAATTTCCAAGGAAACAAATTTATAATTTTAACGTTATTGTAACATAATCACATTCATGAAGAATGTAGGACGTGAAAGTGGTTCGATAACTTCTCTACCGGGCACTCACGCTTGTATCTTTGTCGATAGTGTATCTTCAGGATACTGAGGAAAAACCTACAATGTTACATCTATTCTATCCACATTAAATAACGTATTTTTTCTCCTGTGTTGGTTTGGATACCAGTATAAACTGTCTAGTTGGATAAACGTTTGTTAGGTTAGATTTTGCTCCATACTCCTGTAGTGAGAACAGCTCAAGACGTAGAATAAGAAATAAAACAAGAATATGTAATATACATAACAAAGCTAAGAGATGTATAGTGTGATAGTAAGTGACTGTAAGTGCGAGAACCCATAAAATATGAAAGATACACTAAAGTACATACAATAATTCTTAGGTTACTATAGTCACATCAAACCCAAAGAAGTTTACAATTTCAATTTTTAATCATCATGTGCGCTGAAGATGTGCAAAAGTCAGATTATTAGTATTCTGGTATTATTATACGTCTCTCATCTACTAAGATCTTTGTCGGTGATACAGGAGTTAATGAAGAATAAATCATTTACGATGATCGTTAATAGCTGAAGGCAAGTTGTTATAACTGCGTGTTACTTGGTATTGGACACATTTCTAAGCCAAGGGCCAGTTTAGTTCTGATTTTTTCCTTCATCGCTTCAGGAAACAGTCGATTCTCTTCCCAACCTCAGCAAAATTCAATCTGAGTGTTGCTGCTTAACAAATGACCATAGTATTTCTTCCTAATTTCTATGACGTCTGCGATCTTACCAATATGACAGGTCTATTTTCACTTTCTTCCTTACATTTTTGTGCTGTGAATCAAATGTTAAAGCCGTGAACGATACCCAAAATTACGCACCTTTATTTACATATATTTTCAGGTTTACTTATTGATTGAAATTTATCTTTCCTGTGATCACTTTTATTACAGTCCCTTTTTCTTGATACTGCATCTTCGGGATATTGAATGGAAACAATCATATCAGTGTTCAGTGTGGTTGGTTGGTTCCAGGAGTCAGTGGTGCGGGAGCGGCGCTTCGTGCTGCTTCAACAGAAGCCGAGAGGGAAGATCTTCGTGAACAAAACGAAGCTACATAAGAATAAGATTAATATAAATCTTCCCAACATAGTGATCGCGCCGCCAGGGAGCGCGAACACCGAGGCACCGTAAAGCTCTGATGACCTCTGCCACCCGTGAACTTCTGCTTATGAATTGGAGCTCAACATCTCTAAGGACCACAATGTCAGTGGGATGTTAAACCCAATCTTCCTTTCATTTCACGTTGAGCAGTGTGCCATTCTACTATTCATGTAACTAAATATTTAGATTAATATATTTGAATGACAAGTAATTCGGCTGTGTAATTTATGTGTACATTTTACCTTTCCTGTTGTATGAATAACACATCCCCAATCATAATTTTTATTAGAGAACTGGTGTTAACTAGTGTGATATTACAGATACAGGGGGAAGCTGCTTGCTTTCTTGTGAATGGCGGGTTTTGTCAGGCTGCTGGGTTCCCCAGTCGGCCGTCTTACAACTTGGACATAGTGAATAGAATACAGGTAGTTAGGGGTATCCTAATCTGCTTGGAAACAGGTAACAGCGGCCTTGGATGAGCGAGGGCGGCTAAGCCACATTGCAACTGAAATACTACATAGTCATACACATTACTCTAAAAATCCATATAAAATCAAGGAATGATCATACGGCAAATATAATTATATTATGTGATTCAAGAGACTTGGAAGAATCAAACTCCGTAATTTCAATTTCAATATTCCTTACAGATAAAAAACCAATAAATTGCAGTACTATAATAATACTATTATAAGACTTATATTTACAATTATTGATACTTAGGGTTTATCAGTAACAGTTTAAGAATCACATGGGCAGCATTGCACCACGCTACCTATCTTAAAAGACGCACCACATTATTTCCGTATTCTTTCAATAAACTTCTTTTTTACTTTCTTCTTCTGTTTTTCGTTGATGTAGTAATATTCTTGTGTCAGAACATAGATTTCATTACAGAAACAGTAAACATGATCCCAGCAAAGCGCATTACATTTATATATGTGTTTTATTATATTTAATATTATTCTTAGAAACGTTCGTTTTATTTTGTAAACTGCCTCTCATATATTTCAGTCCTACTAAAAAAAGTAGATATGCAGCCGATAATTTATACATAATCAATTATATGTATTTGTGGACAAGAACTGAATATATTTCCATAAAAAGCCATGATAAATTAAATATTAATTCTGTAACTATATTTCCACGGTGGCAGTATATTTGAACAGTGAGACGCCACGCTTAATAGATACCTGAGCAAAGAGCTCAACCGTTTTCAGTATTGTTAAATGTATATTTGTTTGTTAAATGTAAACAACATTTGTAGGGATGTAGTCGAAGCATTAATTGTTGGATATTCAAATATATAATATTTTGAAGGGAATTTGTATTTTTGGAAACAGGAATAGAATGCTTTTGACCGCTTGGGAAGGGACTCGTAACTTGGATGCATTGGTGAAAGGTTGTGATACTGGGTGGTCTAAAGCCGCGTTACGATCTTGTGATTTGAAGAGTTAGGCGTGTGTCGACTTAGTAAACTTACGGAACTGTGACTGCAGAACTTAGTTTCTGGTTAAACTATGGACGGTAGTAGGGCAACTGTCATAATTCAGCAATCTTGTACTCGAGTGATGACAAACTGTGTTTTATAACAAATACTGTAATTCATTTGGAACTGCAATGTTCAATGAACTTCATTAATTTACTTGTGATAATTGGGAACATTTACTCTCGAGTGCGTGAAATACTTATTGTGCCTCTCATGAACAATAGTTGGAGAAATATTCACTTATTTACGGACGTATAAAGTAGGATCACCTCCGCATTTTCATGTCCAAAAAGGAGTAATAAATTCCTTTATCATAGAATTCATTTTGTTGGTTATTTAGAGCTTTAATTTATGTTTGTTTAAAAATATTTTCGCATTTAAATCTGCAGATTGATATACTGGCTAAACTACAGATTAATTATTAAACAGTTTTAGTCACTCTTTAGGCCATAGAAGCTGACATACGTAACTCATCCTATGAACAGAAATGACGAGCCATAAACGTTTTACTAACCTGAGCTATGTATTGCCCAATTCTTATTGGTGAGTATCGATAGGAAGGTCGTACTAGTATAGGCCATCCTCTGTTCATAATCGATCATTAAAAATTAAACTAGCTGTATGTCACATATAAGACCAAGAAAATAAAAATGGAATCAAGTCGTTAGCCTAAAAACTGGTTCCAGCCAATTATCAATATTAGACAACCGTTTTCTAAAGTACTATTTGTCAGTGGTTTTTTTTTCTTGTTTGCTAGATTCTTGGTAAATGTATTTATTGAGAAATTTCCCTTGCTGAGTATTCAAAAGTTCCAAAAATATGCAGATGTAACAGTTATTTACTCACATAATATCATTTCTAGAACATAATGTTTCCAAAGAAAATCTTTGCAGCTACTCAGATACTAGTTACTCTTCTCTGTCTTGGACTGTCAAATTGTTTGGTGCAACAGATTGAATTTAGTAAATACTGCTAAAAACCCAGAGTCCATAAGGAGTACAGTTCTTATGTGTAGAAGTGCTTTAAACGTCTGTTGACCTTACAAATGATGTATTATGCTAAATATGCTATTTTAGGCTTACAATGAAATGTTTTACAATTGTTTTCAAGCTATGTAAGGCGACAATTATAATTTACTTCCTTACATCCTGTTTTTGAAGATTTTAGCGTAAAGTACGTCTCTTGTTGATTAATATGGTGACTTACATGTGATTGTAATCAACAACTGTAATTACTAAATTTGCAGAAATAAATGCGTTTCACACACTAAATATATTAGAGGCTGCTGCCATACAGACACAATTAAAATGCCCGAGCGGACTGAGGCGCTCCAGTCACGGTCTGCATGGCCACTACGGTCGGGGGTTCGAATCCCCCCTCGGGCATGGATATTTGTGCCGTCCTTAGTCTTAGCTAGTTCATAAGTAGTTTGTAAGCTTAGGAACTGATGACCTCGTAGTTAAGTCCCATAAGTTCTACAAACATTTGAACAATTAAATTAAAATGCGTTGCGTCATGCAGAAGCTATTTTGAAAGAAAGCCAGCAGACACGTGGAAAAACAGACCGTGCAAAAGTTGAATGAGAGCTGTTAGGAGGTGGACCTGGGACTAATGGGTGATTTTACGACCCTACCCTCTCAAAAAATGAGCTGTCTGTGTCTCACACTGCAGCCTAGTCACCCTAATTCCTAAAAACTGACACCTGCGTCTGGCGTTCATTTTTCTTAGAATTGCATTGGCTCTTAGCGTGTATCATAGAGGCATAAGACAGATTTTGTCATTGGCGGACAGCAATACAAGAATACCAGCAAGCCGTTACTACTGCGCTTCCCTTTCGCTGTTGAAGCAAAGTACGTGTTAACAGCGAATTTGGTGGAAATACCGCCAGATATACACAACTGGTCACTAAAATTGCTACGCCAAGACGAAAAGCAGATGATAAACGTGTATTGATTGGATAAATATATTGTCGTGTTGAAATGAGAGCAGGCTTGACTTCGACGGCAACAGAACACTTATACCGAAAGCACGTTTATTACGAACTTAACATACACGCAGCACTGACTACCTCTGTCTGAGTTCTCTGCTATTTATACACAGACGGAATTTACCAGAAATTAGAACAGTTAACATAAGAAACATTTAGAATTTACAGGTGAACATAAGAAAGATGTAGAACATTCTGGAATTGTTAATAACAAATAAATAAACATTTCCCAGTGGGCGGGATTAAACCGGTGACCTTCAGCACCGTAGTCCGTGACGCTACCCCCTGCGCCACGGCAGTAGTCGGTGGTTATGGTCTCCCGCGGCATTGCTCCCTCTCCTGGAGAAACAGCGACCCGCTGTTATGGTTCTTGTGTCCTGGATCTTGACCGTGTCATGGGTCCTCTGTATGACAGTTCAAGAGAATCCTTCCCTTCTCCACGATTATCGACGACAGACGTTCCTGTCGTGGCTTCATCAGGAACATTACCGTCCTTAGAGGCCTTGAACAAGAAGCCACTGCTCTTCATGATCGTAGTAAGGCTTCATGCGCAGGACGTGAACAATGTCTCTTCGTTTTTGTCGTTTCGACGACGGCTCATAATCCTCAACTTCATATGTGACGTCTGACAGGCGGCGTATGACACGATACGGACCAAAGTATCATTTCAATAACTTTTCAGACACTCCAACCTTCCTTACCGGGGCAAAAATCCATACCAGATATCCTGGGCTGTACACAACAGGTCGGTGCTTGTCGTTATACCGTTGATGGTCCATCTCCTAAGGCGTCCAGTGTCCGTATGTGAGCCAGCTGTCTTGCTTCTTCGACCCTGGTGATGAGCTGTTTAACATAGTCATCCTGAGTGTCGTCCGGTTGGACGGGAACAGCGTATCCATTGTCGTCTCAGCTTCACGGTCATGGAACAGGAAAAATGGAGTGAAGCCTATGGTGTCTTGTCTTGCGGTATTGTAAGCAAATGTCACGACTGACAGAATTGTATCCCAATCCTTCTGCTCAACATCGACGTACATCGACAGCATGTCGGCTAACGTCTTGTTAAAACGTTCCATAAGATCATTTGTCTGAGGATGGTATGCAGTTGTCATTCTGTGGACAATGTCGCTCCGTTACATTACCTCTGATACTAATTTTGACTGGAATACTTTTCCACAATCAGATACGATGACACGTATTGCTCCATGCTTCAAAATAATGTCTTCTACAAGGAATTTTGCGATCTCTGGAACTTCTGCAGTCGGCACAGGTTTGGTGACAGCGTAGCGTGTGAGGTAGTCAGTGCAGAGTATTATCCAACGGTTACCGGTTCTCGACTTCGGGAACCTCCCTAAAAGATCGATCCCAAATCGGTGGAACGTAATTGTTGCCGGCGGAATCGGTGCGAGATGCCGTGGAGGTAACTGCGGCACATGCTTCCGTCGCTCTTTACGGTGACTCACATAGTGCTTGAAAGATCGGTAGAGACCTTTCCAGTAAAACCTGCGTCTGATTCTGTCTAGGGTCTTAACGAATCCCAGATGACCGGATATTGGAACATCGTGGAAATATTTGAGAATAGCTAGCTGGAGATGAGCTGGAACAACCAGTAGCCATTTGGGGCCCAGTGGATCGTAGTTGCTCTTATACAATGCTCCGTTTATAAGTTGGAACTCTCCATTGGTCGGTTCTTCTTTCTTCAAGGCCTCTATCGTTTTAATAGTGCTGGATTTTCCCTCTGTTCAGCTGTAACGTCATCTAATTCAGTGAGGGCTGAAATTTCATTAATGATGTTGTGTTCCACTAATGTATTCCTCGAAAGGCAGTCGGCGTCCTTGTTATTGCGCCCGTTCTTGGATACCATTGTGACATTGCACTCTTGGAGTCTTAGTGCCCACTTGCTAGTGGACCTGATGGATCCTTCAAGCTAGTCAGCCAACACAAAGAATGGTGGTCTGACACGATGGTGAATGGTTTGCCGATTAAATACGGCCGGAACTTGTTGATAACCTAGATAAATGCGAGGCATTTTTTTTTCACTTGTAGATTAGTTTATCTCGGGCTTTGAGAGTACTCTTGACGCATAGGCTATCACCTTTTCAGCACCTTCCTGAACTTGTACAAGCACTGCACCAATCCCATAACCACTGGCGTCTGTGTGAAGTTCCGTTTCTGCATTCTCGTCGTACAAGGATAGCACTGGTGCGGTGCTCTTTCTTTTGTCTCATCCCAGTAAAACTTAGCGTCTCTCTGCAGCAGTTCTTGTAATGGACGTGCCTTGTTACAAAATCCTTTTATGAAATGTCGGTAGTATGAGCACAGCCCGAGAAAACTTCTCACATCACGAGTGTGCTGAGGAGTTTGAGATTCTGTGACTGCCATTACTTTATATAGATCAGGACTAACATCATCTCCGTTGACTAGGTGCCCCAGGATTTTTATCTCCTTGGCGACGTAGAGGCACGTCTTTGGATTGAGGCGGAGACCTGCAGTCTGAACACTCTTCAACACAGTTGACAACTTAAAATGTTTTCGAGAAAACGACAATGTCATCTAAATAGCAGAGACACGTCGTCCACTTAAGGTGACGAAGCAAGTTGTCCATCATGCGTTCTAATGTGGCTGAAGCATTAGATAATCCAAATGGCATTACTGTAAATTCATAGAGGCCGTCAGATGTAATAAAATCCGTGTTCTCCGTGTCAGCTTCGTCAACCTCGATTTGCCAGTAACCTGTCTGCATGTCCATAGTTGAAAATTATGTATCTCCTTTCAAGCAGTCCAAGGTGTCATCAATGCTCGGCAATGGGTAGACATATTTCTTTGTGAAATTAATTGATTTTTCCGTCGGTACTTGGCAGAACATGATAATAATATCAAAAAGGAACAACTTCCTGATGTTCTGCAAACTTTTTTTATTGGTCACAAACCGGCTTTCGGCTTCTTAGGTCATCATCAGGTGACAACTGAATGTAGTACACATGTTTTCAAAGATTTTAAGATTTACAAAGATGTTATCCCAGACAATCGATACTTCACAGGAAAGTTCATCGCAAAAACTTATTTATGAGACTTATTAACATTTATATAAAAATATAATAAATATGTTTAAAGAATCAAAACTAATAGGATTATTTTTGTTGAAAAGGAAGGTTGAAAATAAAACTTATTTCAGTAGAGGTGTAGAGGGGAACTGGATCTGATCGTTTAATACTAAACTAGCATCCTGAGCCAAATGTTTATTGATTTCCAATATTTCCAGTAGTGTCATCTTTCTGCTTTTCTTCAGGGGATGTAGAATCTCACAGTTTACATCATAATGATGGCCTTCTCTGAGCAGATGTTCAGCAAAGGTTGAATCTGTCTTTTTTAACCTCCAGCTTCTCGCATGTTCTGATAATCTAATAGCTACAGCCCTGCCAAACTGACCAACATACAGTTTCCCACAATGTTTTCATGTGATCTTGTATACACCACTCTGTGATAGGGGTTGAATTTTGTCCTTACTATTGAATAAATATTTAGAAATGTTATTAGTATTGTAAAATGCAGGCCTGTAAATTCGAGATTTTAACTTTCTACCAATTTGATCTGAAATTTTGCCTAAATATGGGATGACACACCAGTTTTTCTTACTATTAACTTGTTCTTGTTGGCTAGCATATAAAAGTGTTCTGGTTTTTCTGATTTTCTTCTTATTCATTATACTGTCAATAAGGGCAGGGCTATAGCCATTACTGGATGCTATATGTTTGATTGTTTGTAATTCTGATTGAAATGCAGAATCAGATAATGGAACAGATATGAGGCGATGGACCATTGAATGGAAAGCTGCATGTTTATGGCTGTGTGGATGCTGGGAACTAGCAGGGATAACTGTATCTGTTACTATGGGTTTTCTGAAAATACTAAATAAGTGTTTCTTTGTGCTAATGTCAATAGTAAGGTCTAAAAAGTTTATAGAAGATCCTCCTAGTTCCATAGTGAACTTAATTTTATTGTGTTGGGAATTTAAGTGTTGTAAAAAGGAATCTAATTGTCTGGTGATACCAGTCCATAAACACAGCACATCATCCACATACCTGAACCAATATCCAACTCTGCACCTCAGTGGTTCCTTCTGTAAGAAACATCTGCTCAAAATGATCCATGAAGATCTCAGATAGAATGGGACTAAGTGGAGAACCCATAGCTAGGCCATCAGACTGATTGTAGTATTTATCTTCAAATTGGAAGTAACTTTGCTTCACACATGTCTATGTAGCCATGATTATGTCATGTGTTTCAACAGGGTTTACTTTACATTTGTGCAAAAGATCAGTAAGGATGGCAATACTTTCATCAGTGGGAATATTTGTAAACAGACTAGTGACATCAAACGATACAAGTTTAGAATTAGGTGGGACCTGTATGTCTTTAATTTTGTTAACAAGAGCTATGGAATTTTTTATTCCAAATTTTGGTTTAAAACTTGTTTTCTTTTTAATTATGTAATCTAGCTCTCTTGGTAATAAGTAACAAGGAGCAGAAAATGATGACACTATTGGCCTTACAGGAATCAGATCTTTATGTAATTTGGGTAAACCATATAATCTAGGAGCCAAGGGGTTCATATTCACTAGCACTCGGATGTTATTTTCAGGTATAATGCTGTTACATGATTTTATAGTGGCTTTGACTTGTTCATTGAAACTAGCAGTAGGATCTTTAGGTAGTTGCTTAAAATCTGGATTATTAAGGAACTGGTTCACTTTGTTGACATAATCACTTTTGTTCATAAGTACCAAACTGTTTGATTTGTCAGCTTTAGAAACAATGACATCATCTGAAATTATTTTGTTTTTAAACTTCTGCAACGTATTAAGTTCGTTGCGTGATAATACATCAAAATTAGAATGAGCATTTTTAATTTCATGAGCTACTAAATGTTTACAAGAGATGTCTTGTCCTAGAGCGAGCTCAAGGTCAACTTTCAGTATGTCCAACTGTTTTCTGGTGATGGTGCATGGTGGAGCATATTTAATACCTTTATTTAACACTTTTAGTTCGTCTGTAGTAATAACTGTACTGGATAAGTTAGTGATACGATCAGAAAACTTTTGAATAGGTAATGTTGCTACAGATACCTCCGATGTCGCAAGTGTTTTGTCACTAGTTAACTTTAGCAGCTTTTTCATGCTGGCGCAAATAATTTTGGTAGACAATAGAGTTAATATCTTCACGCACATTACGATCAAAACAATCGAATTCGTACTGATGTGTGAAGGCCACAATACACATGTGACACACCTTTAGATGTAGACTTACGTTGTCACGAATTTTGTACCAATGTCGCATTTCTTCTTTCACCCACGTTCTTTCGGCGACGATTAAGGATGGAAAAGATACACCGTGGTATAATAATAATGTTAGAAAGCTGCTGAGAAAGCAAAGGCTGCTGCACTCTCGATTAAAAAAAGAACACGCAAATGATGACAGGCAAAAAGTTAGTAGAGATTCGTGCGTCTATAAAAAGATCAATGTGCGAAGCATACAATAATTATCTCAGCCATACCTTAGCAAAAGATCTTTCCGAGAACCCGAAAAAATTCTGGTCCTATGTAAAATCGATAAGCGGGTCAAAGCCCACTGTCCAGTCACTCGTTGATCATTCCGGGGCAGTAATAGAAGAAAGCAAACGGAAAGCAGAAGTTCTAAATTTAACCTTTAAGAAATCTTTCACGCAGGAGGACCGCACAAATGTACCATCATTTCATCAACGTACTAATTCCGAAATGTGGGACATAGCAATAGGTATTTCCGGTGTAGAGAAGCAGCTGAGAGAGCTAAATACGAAAAAGTCTGCTGGTCCGGATGGAATACCAGTTCGGTTTTACAAAGATTATTCAGCGGTATTGGCCCCCTACTAGCTTGTATTTATCGCGAATCTTTAATTCAGCGCAAAGTTCCTAGTGATTGGAAAAAAGCGCAGGTGACTCTCGTTTATAAGAAAGGAAAGAGAACTGACCCACACAATTATAGGCCAATATCGTTGAAATCAGTTTCATTCAAACATCGTTCATATGAAACTCAGCTTGTCCTTTTCTCACATGACATCTTGCGAGCCATGGATGTAGGACCACAGGCGAATTGTGTTTTTCTCGACTTCAAAAAGCGTTCGTCGCCGTACCACACTGCATACTGCTAACGCAGATAAGAGCTTATGGAATAGGTTCACAGATTCGTGACTGGCTGGAAGGCTTCCTAAGTAATAGAACGCAGTACGTTGTTCTCGACGGCGAGTGTTCATCAGAGACGAGTGTATCGTCAGGCGTGCCCCACGGGAGTGTGATAGGACCGCTATTATTTTCTATCTATATAAATGATCTGATGGACAGAGTAAGTTGTAATTTGCGGCTGTTTGCTGATGATGCTGTGGTGTATGGGAGGGTGTCGTCTGTAACTGACTGTAATAGCATACAGGATGACTTAGAGAAAATTTCTAGTTGCTGCGAAGAATGGCAGTTAGCTCTCAATGTAGAAAAATGTAAGGTGATGCGCATGAGTAGGAAAAACAATCCCATAATGTTCGAATACAGCATTAGTAGAGAGCCTCTTGATGCTGTCGCGTCGTTCAAATATCTAGGCGTAACATTGCAGAGCGATATGAAATGGAACGCACAAGTAAGGACAGTTGTGAGTAAGGCGGATAGCCGACTTCGGTTTATTGGGAGAATTTTGGGAAGATGTACTTCAGCTCTAAAGAAGACCGCATATAAAACGCTTGTACGACCACGTCTTGAGTATTGCTCAAGTGTTTGGGACCCGCAGCAGATCAGTTAAAAGGAAGACATAGTGGCGGTTCAGAGGCGAGCAGCTAGATTTGTTACCAGCAGGTTCGACCAATGCGCGAGTGTCACGGAAATGCTCCGGCAACTCAATTGGGGATCGCTGGAAGAAAGACGTCGTTCTTTTCGTGAATTTCTGTTAAGTAAATTTAGAGGGCCGGAATTTGAAGCTGAGTGTAGTACGATCTTGCTGCCGCCTTTCTCGTAAAGATCATAAAGACAAGACAAGAGAAATTAGCACTCGCACGGAGGCATATAGGCATTCTTTTTTTCCTCGTTTAATTTGGGAGTGGAATAGGAAAGGAAAGGCCTAGTAGTGGTACAGTGTACCCTCCACCACGCACCTTACGGTGAATTGCGGAGTATGTATGTAGATGTAGAATTATCCGTCTTTCATCTGGCGACACTCTATACGAACGCTGGCTAATTGGTGGATGATCCCCAGTATTGATACGGTGCTTTATCGAGGGCCGTTTCGTCTGACTTTTCCCCTGCTGAGGTGTGAATGCACCCGAATGCAAATCGTATACCTTATCAAACTCATTCAATGACACAATGAGGTTTTGTTCATGCTCTGAATTTGAACGCACTCTTGACCAAAAACAGCTTGCGTTTCTGACCGTACTCGATTAGGCATAAAGAGACGTAAAACATTGACGTTTTCATTGGTATCGGTTTACAAGGCCAATGTCCGAACCCAGAAGTGTATTGTGAACTTTAGCATTGCATCAGGATCTGCATGAAGTTCAAATTGTTGCTGAGAGGTAACCACTAAAGATATATAATACAGCGCAACTCAAAGGTGACTATATGAATCGTTAACTAAGCACGATCACACGTCAGATATTAAATAAATTCTGAAACAGCGATATATTTCAACTTGAAACGACGATACAATGGACTTCTTTCAGGACAGGGACTCACACCCGGCTATACGCAAAGAAATGTAATACTAACTGTTTTCTCACCATTTGCGGGCTGTTCACATTTTCCGCAACAAGCAGCGCAAACTGCGGCGGTTTAGCCGTGCGCACTGGGGCGCCGTGCTGCGATGCGCGTGGCCCTTCGCCGTCGGGGGTTCGAGTCCCCCCTTCGGACATGGATGTTTGTGTTGTCCTTAGCTTAGTTTACCTTAGTTTAAGTAGTTTGTAAGGTACCGACCAATGACCAAGCAGTTGAGTCCGATAGATTTACAAACATTTCCAAATATTTCTAAGTAGCGCAATAAATAACTTTGTGCTGCCTGGGACTCCAAACCCGCGTCTATCGTCAGCGTGGACTTCGGACGACAAGGTAACAACTCTCCCATTCCAGTAAGCAACACAACTATTAGAATCACCAGACATAATCCACCATGTTGTCATTTCACTACCATATTCGTACCAGGAAGACAATTTTTCTACAGGCCATGTCTTTCTCGAGTGCTCCAACACCATAGGAGAACATCTTTTTCACACATTATGCAATGACTTCTCCTACGACGTGATATCGACCATTGAAGTATTTACAGTGAGGGAGACGAATGGAATGTTGCACAGATACATAAGATAGAAAATAAAAGTAATCCACTGAGTTACAGATGCATCGTATTGATATCGACTGTAGCAGGACGTTTGAACAAACTTTTCCCAACGTTATGAAATATGTCGAAATTTATCACGTATTAACTAACATCAAACCAGCATGGATTTCGAAATCTTTACTCTTGTGATACTTTAGCGATACAATATTTGCATGAACCAATGAGTACTCTCAAACTAATTCAGTATTTATAGAGTGCCAAAATGATTTTTGGTATCTTCAGTCGTAATCAACTTCGAATCATATCACTTTCCTAAGGAGTATAGTCACAGTTGTGCGATTGGGATCATGATGTCATGTCTGCAAGGTAATAGTCTGCAGTAACTAACGAGGTGTCGATTAGTGAAAAGGACGTGACAAGTGTAATTCTTCCAGCAAAGTGAAGTACACTTCTCCTGTTTCGAATATATATTCGAAATATTTAAAGAGTTAATGCTTCCGACTAGTAAACTTCTCAGAAAAGCAAAATCAATTGCGAAATGATTTTGAATTTGTGTCTTCACGGCGCAGATGGTGACAATTGACCTTAAATATCAATATGCATTTGTCTCTGAACATGATTACCAAAAGAGTTTCGTCAGCATTCTAGACATCGACAAGCAAAATAAATTTGAAGGTTATACATATAACGAAATTCTTGGGGTGCAATTAAAAACAAAGTTAACTGGGAATAACACGTATTTTGGCTAAGGTGAAACACACGGTCTGTTATTGACCCAGCCATTAGAAGATTTAAACCCTCATAGGGAGACTGCCAACCCTATAATTGTTACACCTCTAATGCAGTATTGCTGAGCAGTGTCCCATTTTTAGCTGACGGGATAAAGGGAGGTCGTCGAAAAAGTAATAATAATATATCAGATTGTGCAATGTAGTGAATTATGGGAATCAAGGTCCCGGTTGTTTCCCGTTTTTTCTCCCTTCAAGTTGGTGGAGGGTGGGGGGAGAGGGAAGGGGAATGAGGTGCGGACGCAAAATTAAAACAAGAACATATTCACTGCTCTTCGATTTTTCAAATGTTTGTAGAGTTTATGGGACTTAACTACGGGGTCATCAGTCCCTCAACTTACAGACTGCTTAAGAACTAGCTAATACTAAGGACGGCAAAAATATCCATGCCCGAGAGGGGATTCGAACCACCGACCGTAGTGGCCGTGCAGACCGTGACTGGCGCGTCGCAGACCGCCTGACCACTGCGGCCGGCTCTGATTTTTCCATGGCATTTCAATCCCCAACTTTCTCCTGCGAATCCAAAAAGCTTTTTTCCCACTCCCGCACAAAGTATGTTATTACAACTGTAAGGATAACGTAAGAGTAAGTAGAACTTGCGCATACGCTTTTTAGCACTTTTTTCGAGCTTCGTATCAGCGTGGAACAGTCGAGAAAATGAAGTGACTTTATAAACCCCTTTCGGATCACTGAATAATAGAACAATCATGTAAATGAAGGGCATCAGTCGTGCAGCACTTATTGTTTTTAGTGCACAATGATATGAAAAACGTGATGCTTCCGTCAGTGAGAATGCTGTATGGAGAAAAGGACTTCACGGTGCAAGAGGACCATTCTCCTGTTCACAAGTCCGCATTCGTCCAGCAGCGGCTCTCCACGATTGGCGTCAATGTCATGGACTGGCCGCCGCGGGCGGCTGACATGAACCCCATGGAAAATATGTGGGTTGAGGTCACCAGGAAGTTAACAAGGAACTGGCCACAAAACCAGCCAACTACGCCGGACGCTCTTTGGGACTGCGTTCTGGAGGCCTAGGAGGAAGTTGATTCTTCAGGATATTACGTCCGACGACTTAGAGTCTATGCCAAAACGCATGATAGAAGTAAAACATAATGGATTCTAGATAAAATATCAAAGTCCCTATAAAGTTTTGTTACATGTTCCTTTTCTTCCCAAGTGAGAGCCATGGAAGATCACTTGGAAAAAGTAATAAAACATGAGTTAGTTATTCTTCTTAGTTGACTTTTTAATTGGGGTGTTCTTTCTTAATATGTAGTGCGTTTATTTATCTAAGTTTACTTCATTTATACCCTGTCTCCATACATACAGAGTAATCGGTTTAAATTAGCGCTCTCAAAGCATGTTATTTCAAATGTGCCTCTTTCTTCCCCTCCATCCATTAATACACTCTCTGACCTTCAAAAAGTATGCAAATGCAAATGATTCGGTCTTGCATTTATTCGTGTTAATTTCTCCTCCATTCTCCCTCTCTCTCTCTCTCTCTTTCTATCACGTCCCTTACATTATAATCTCAGTCGCCCTTCTGGTCTATTCCTCCAAGACGTGAAAAAATGAGTGCTTTCCGTTAAAACCATACTGTCTCTTTTAATGTCTGCTGTTTTGTTTACTGTCCATCGGTCCTCTCCATTAATCAGTGTTCTTTTATATCTCCGATAATCCATCCTTAGTTCTGTAAAACATCCGTTCCTTTTCTCTGCCCTAAAACAAAATTGTGACATGTCACTTGTCTAAAATGTTCAAATGTTTGTTAAGTTTAAGGGACTGTCATCAGTCCCTAAACTTACAAACTACTTATAAACTATTTATACTAGACGGCACAAACATCCATGTCCGTGGGGGAATTCGAACCCACGACGGGAAATGGCTTCGCACATCGTAGCATAGCGCCTCAATGCCCTCGGCCACGCCACCGCGGTAGTCGGGAATTGAACCCGGACTTTCATATTTCTTTAATTCAATACTTTTCCTTTCGCTCAATGCTTTTCACATATTGACACGAAAAACTGTCTCTAGGTATATACATTTATAAGAAAAATAGGATAATAAAGGAACTATATATTAAAAAAAAACTTCAGTTTATAGGTAGCTCAAAGTCAAAAGAAACTCATATTTTATTTCAGTTGCCAAGAGATCTTCCATAGTCTGTCACTTAGGCAATATGAAAATAGAGACGAGATTAAAAATAATAATAATAATAATAAAAATCTAATAATTTATTCAGAATCCCTCATAATTTGTTTCTTCCATAATGCATCTCAGCATGTAATCTATAACGCCATCGGACCAGCTTCTCTTCAGGAAAAGAGACGATTCTATATCGAGTTGATTACTCGCAGCGAGGCGGCCTGATTTGTATTTCTGCTTTCCGCTCTTACTATCAAGCCAGGAAGTAAACATTCTGTATTTACGTCAGAGCCCCGCTTTGCGCCGTGTTGGGGGCTGTTGGCCACAGCTGCGACCGCCAGCTGGCTGGTTTCCGCCAAGCCTCGCATGATGGACAACTTCCTTCGACACCTTAAGTGGACGACGTATCTCTGCTATTTAGATGACATTGTCGTTTTCTCGAAAACATTTGAAGAACATCTGAGTCACCTGTCAACTGTGTTGAAGAGTGTTCAGTGCCAAGGAGATAAAAATCCTGGGGCACCTAGTCAACGGAGATGGTGTCCGTCCTGATCTAGATAAAGTAAGGGCAGTCACAGAATTTCCAACTACTCAGCACATTCGTGATATGAGAAGTTTTCTCTGGCTGTGCTCATACTACCGACAAAAGGATTTTGTAACAAGGCACGTCCATTACAAGAACTGCTGCAGAGAGACGCTAAGTTTTACTGGGATGAGACAAAAGAAAGAGCTTTCCGGGCACTTAAGGAGGATCTAATTTCCGCACCAGTGCTATCCTTGTACGACGAGAATGCAGAAACGGAACTTCACACAGACGACAGTGGTTATGGGATTGGGGCAGTGCTTGTACAAGTTCAGGAAGGTGCTGAAAAAGTGATAGCCTATGCGTCAAGACTACTCTCAAAGCCTGAGATAAACTAATCTACAACTGAAAAAGAATGCCTCGCATTTATCTAGGTTATCAACAACTTCCGGACGTATTTATTCGGCAAACCATTCACCATCGTGACAGACCACCATTCTTTGTGTTGGCTGACTAGCTGAAGGATCCATCAGGTCGACCAGCAACTGGGCACTAAGACTCCAAAAGTGCGATGTCACAGTGGTATTCAAGAACGGGCGCAAACACAAGGATGCCGACTGCTTTTCGAGGAATCCATTAGTGGAACACAACAGCATTAATGAAATTTCAGCCCTCACTGAATTAGATGACGTTACAGCTGAACAGAAGGAAGACCCTGCACTATTAAAAACGATAGAGGCATTCAGAAAGAAGAACCGACTAATGGAGAGTTCCAACTTATAAAGGAACATTGTATAAGAGTAACTACAATCCACTGGGCCCCAAATGGCTACTGGTTGTTCCAGCTCATCTCCAGCTATTCTCAAATATTTCCACGATGCTCCAATATCCGGTCATCTGGGATTCGAAAAGACCCTAGACAGAATCAGAAGCAGGTATTACTGGAAAGGTCTCTACCGATCTTTCAAGCACTATGTGAGTCACCGTAAAGAGCGACGGAAGCATGTGCCGCAGTTACCTCCAAGGCATCTCGTACCGATTCCGCCGGTAGCAGTTACGTTCCACCGAGTTGGGATCGATCTTTTAGGGAGGTTCCCGAAATCGACAACCGGTAACCGTTTGATAATACTCTGCACTGACTACCTCACACGCTACGCTGTCACCAAACTTGTGCCGACTGCAGAAGTTCCAGAGATCGCAAAATTCCTTGTAGAAGACATTATTCTGAAGCATGGAGCACTAGGTGTCATGGTATCTGAATGTAGAAAAGTATACCAGTCAAAATTAGTATCAGAGGTAATGTAACGGTGCGACATTGTCCACAGAATGGCAACTGCATACCATCCTCAGACAAATGGTCTTACGGAACGTTTTAACAAGACGTTAGCTGACATGCTGTCGATGTACGTCGATGTTGAGCAGAAGGATTGGGATACAATTCTGTCAGTCGTGACATTTGCTTACAATACCGCAAGACAAGACACTGTAGGTTTCACTCCATTTTTCCTGTTCGATGGCCGTGAAGCTGAGACGACAATGGATACGCTGTTCCCGTCCAACCGGTCGACACTCAGGATGACTATGTTAAACAGCTCATCACCAGGGTCGAAGAAGCAAGACAGCTGGCTCACATACGGACACTGGACGCCTTAGGAGATGGACCATCAACGGTATAACGACAAGCACCGACCTGTTGTGTACAGCCCAGGATATCTGGTATGGATTTTTGCCCCGGTAAGGAAGGTTGGAGTGTCTGAAAAGTTATTGAAATGATACTTTGGTCCGTATCGTGTCATACGCCGCCTGTCAGACGTCACATATGAAGTTGAGGATTATGAGCCGTCGTCGAAACGACAAAAACGAAGAGACATTGTTCACGTCCTGCGCATGAAGCCTTACTACGATCATGAAGAGCAGTGGCTTCTTGTTCAAGGCCTCTAAGGACGGTAATGTTCCTGATGAAGCCACGACAGGAACGTCTGTCGTCGATAATCGTGGAGAAGGGAAGGATTCTCTTGAACTGTCATACAGAGGACCCATGACACGGTCAAGATACAGAATATTGCAGCTGGCTACACAAGGGCCATAACAGCGGGTCGCTGTTTCTCCAGGAGAGGAAGCAATGCCGCGAGAGCCCATGAACACCTACTACTGGCGTGGCGCAGGGGGGTAGCGTCACGGACTACGGTGCTGAAGGTCACCGGTTCAATCCCGCCCACTGGCAAATGTTTATTTATTTGTTATTAACAATTCCAGAATGTTCTACATCTTTCTTATGTTCACCTGTAAATTCTAAATGTTTCTTATGTTAACTGTTCTAATTTCTGGTAAATTCCGTCTGTGTATAAATAGCAGAGAACTCAGACAGAGGTAGTCACTGCTGCGTGTATGTTACGTTCGTAATAAACGTGCTTTCAGTATAAGTGCTGTGTTCTGTTGCCGTCGAAGTCAAGCCTGCTCTCATTTCAACACGACAATATATTTATCCAATGAATACCCGTTTATCATCTGCTTTTCTTCTTGGCGTAGCAATTTTAGTGACCAGTTGTGTATATCTGGCGGTATTTCCACCAAATTCGCTGTTAACACGTACTTTGCTTCAACAGCGAAAGGGAAGCGCAGTAGTAACGGCTTGCTGGTATTCTTGTATTGCTGTCCGCCAATGACAAAATCTGTCTTATGCCTCTATGATACACGCTAAGAGCCAATGCAATTCTAAGAAAAATGAACGCCAGACGCAGGTGTCAGTGTTTAGGAATTAGGGTGACTAGGCTGCAGTGTGAGTCACAGACAGCTCATTTTTTTGAGAGGGTAGGGTCGTAAAATCACCCATTAGTCCCAGGTCCACCTCCTAACAGGTCCCATTCCACTTTCGCACAGTGTCTGCTGGCTTTCTTTCAAAATAGCTTCTGCATGACGCAACGCATTTTAATTTAATTGCTCAAATGTTTGTAGAACGTATGGGACTTAACTACGAGGTCATCAGTCCCTAAGCTTACAAACTACTTATGAACTAGCTAAGACTAAGGACGGCACAAATATCCATGCCTGAGGGGGGATTCGAACTCCCGACCGTACTGGCCGTGCAGACCGTGACTGGAGCGCCTCAGTCCCCTCGGACATTTTAATTGTGTCTGTATAGCAGCAGCCTCTAATATATTTAGTGTGTGAAACGCATTTATTTCTGCAAATTTAGTAACTACAGTTGTTGATTACAATCACATGTAAGTTACCATATTAATCAACAAGAGACGTACTTTGCGCTAAAATCTTCAAAAACAGGATGTAAGGAAATAAATTAGAATTGTCGCCTGACATAACTTGAAAACAAATGTAAAACATTTCATTGTAAGTTTAAATTAACATATTTAGCATATTACATCATTTGTAAGGCCAACAGACGTTTAAAGCACTTCTACACATAAGAACTGTACTCCTTATGGACTCTGGGTTTTTAGCAGTTTTTACTAAATTGGATCTGTTGCACCAAACACTTTGACAGTCCAAGACAGAGAAGAGTAACTAGAATCCGAGTAGCTGCAAAGATTTTCATTGGACATATTTTTGGAACTTTTCAATACTCAGCAAGGGAAATTGCTCAATAAATACATTTACCAAGAATCTAGCAAACAAGAATAAAAAACACTGACAAATAGTACTTTAGAAAACGGTTGTCTAATATTGATAATTAGCTGGAACCAGTTTTAAGGCTAACGACTTGATTCCATTTTTATTTTCTTGGTCTTATATGTGACATACAGCTAGTTTTAATTTTTAATGATCGATTATGAACAGAGGATGGCCTATACTAGTACGACCTTCCTATCGATACTCACCAATAAGAATTGGGCAATACATAGCTCAGGGTAGTAAAACGTTTATGACTCGCCGTCTCTGTTCATAGGATGAGTTACGTATGTCAGCTTCTATGGCCTAAAGAGCTACTGAAACTGTTTAATAATTAATCTGTAGTTTAGCCAGTATATCAATTTGCAGATTTAAATGCAAAAATATTTTTAAACAAACATAAATTAAAGTTCTAAATAACCAACAAAATGAATTCTATGATAAAGGAGTTTATTACTCTTTTTTGGACATGAAAATGCGGAGGTGATCCTACTTTATACGACGGTAAATTACTGAATATTTCCCCAACTATTGTTCATGAGAGGCACAATAAGTATCTCACGCACTCGAGAGTAAATGTTCCCAATTATCAACAAGTAAATTAATGAAGTTCATTGAACATTGCAGTTCCAAATGAATTACAGTATTTGTTATAAAACACAGTTTGTCATCACTCGAGTACAAGATTGCTGAATTATGACAGTTGCACTACTACCGTCCACAGTTTAACCAGAGACTAAATGCTGCAGTCAAAGTTCCGTAATTTTACTAAGTCGACACACGCCTAACTCTTCAAATCACAAGATCGTAACGCGGCTTTAGACCACCCAGCATCACAACCTTTCACCAATGCATCCAAGTTACGAGTCCCTTCCCAAGCGGTCAAAAGCATTCTATTCCTGTTTCCAAAAATACAAATTCCCTTCAAAATATTATATATTTGAATATCAAAGAATTAAATGCTTTGACCACCTCCCTAAAAATGTTGTTTACATTTAACAAACAACTATACATTTAACAGTACTGAAAACGGTTGAGACTGAAGCTCTTTGCTCAGGTATCTATTAAGCGTGGCGTCTCACTGTTCAAATATGCTGCCACCGTCGAAATATAGTTACAGAATTAATATTTAATTTATCATGGCATTTTATGGAAATATATTCAGTTCTTGACCACAAATACATATAATTATCGGCTGCATATCTACTATTTTTAGTAGGCCATGAAATATAAAAGAGGCAGTTTACAAAATAAAACGAACGTTTCTAAGAATAATATTAAATATAATAAAACACATATATAAATGTAATGCGATTTGCTGGGTTCATGTTTACTGTTTTTGTAATGAAATCTATGTTCTGACCACAAGAATATTACTACATCAACGAAAAACAGAAGAAGAAAGTAAAAAAGAAGTTTATTGAAAGAATACGGAAATAATGTGGTGCGTCTTTTAAGATAGGTAGCGTGGTGCAATGCTGCCCTTGTGCTTCTTAAACTGTTACTGATAAATCCTAAGTTTCAATAATTGTAAATATAAGTCTTATAATAGTATTATTATAGTACTGCAATTTATTATTTTTTTATCTGTAAGGAATATTGAAATTGAAATTACGGAGTTTGATTCTCCCAAGTCTCATGAATCACATCATATAATTATATTTGCCGTATGATCATTCCTTGATTTTATATGGATTTTTAGAGTAATGTGTGTGACTATGTAGTATTTCAGTTGCCATGTGGGTTAGCCGCCCTCGCTCAACCAAGGCCGCTGTTACCTGTTTCCATCAGATTAGGATACCCCTAACTACCTGTATTCTATTCATTATGTCCAAGTTGTTAGCCGGCCAGCTGGGGAACCCAGCAGCCTGACAAAACCCGCCATTCACAAGAAAGCAAGCAGCTTTCCCCTGTATTTGTAATATCACACTAGTTAACACCAGTTCTCTAATAAAAATTATGATTGGGGATGTGATCTTCATACAACAGGAAAGGTAAAATGTACACATAAATTACACAGTCGAATTACTTGTCTTTCAAACATATTTATCTAAATATTTAGTTATATGAATAGTTGAATGGCACACTGCTCAACGTGAAATGAAAGGAAGATTGGGTTTAACATCCCACAGACACTGTGGTCATTAGAGACGGCACATGAAAAGGAGTGAAATGTTGAGCTCCAATTCATAAGCAGTAGTTCACGGGTGGCAGAGGTCATCAGAGCTTTACGGTGCCTCGGTGTTCGCGCTCCCTGGCGGCGCGATCACTATGTCGGGAAGATATTAAAAGTATTCTTATTAAGATTCTTCTTATGTTGCCGCACTTTGTTCACGCGGATCTTCCCTCCCTGCTTCTTTTGAAGCAGCACGAAGCGCCGATCCCGCACCACTGACTCCTGGAACCAACCAACCACACTGAACACTCATATTCTATTCACTATGTATAAGCTGTTAGCTGGCCAGCTGGGGAACCCAAAAGCCTGAGAAAATCCGCCTTTCACATGAAAGCAATCAGTTTCCCCCCTGTACCTGTAATATCACACTAGTTAACACCAGTTCTCTAATAAAAATTATGATTGGGCATGTGTTCTTCATGCCGGGCGTAGTGGCCGAGGTGACTGAGGCGCTCCAGTCATGGTCAGCATGGATACTACGGTCAGGGGTTCGAATCCCCCTCAGGCATGGATATTTGTGCCGTCTTTAGTCTTAGCTAGTTCATAAGTAGTTTGTAAGCTTAGGGACTGATGACCCCGTGGTTCAGTCCCACAAGTTGTACATACATTTGAACATGTTTTTGTGTTCTTCATATAACAGGAAAGGTAAAATGTACACATAAATTACACAGTGGAATTACTTGTCTTACACATATATTTCTCTGGGTGGTGCGCGCTCACTTGCCCGGAAATCTGTGCTCCACGTTGACGTAGCCGCCCTTGGAGGAGTTTCCAAGCAAATTAGGATATCCCAAACTACCTGTATTCTATTCACTCTGTATAAGTTGTTAGCTGGCCAGCTGGGGAACACAACAGCCTGACAAAACCCGCCTTTCACATGAAAGCAATTAGCTTCCCCCCTGTACCTGTAATATCACACTAGTTAACACCAGTCCTCTAAAAAAATTATGATTGGGGAAGTGTTCTCCATGCCAGGCGCAGTGGCCGAGGTGACTGAGGCGTTCCAGTCATGGTCAGCATGGCTACTACGGTCAGGGGTTCGAATTCCCCTCAGGCATGGATATTTGTGCCGTCTTTAGTCTTAGCTAGTTCATAAGTAGTTTGTAAGCTTAGGGACTGATGACCCGTAGTTCAGTCCCATAAGTTGTACATACATTTGAACATTTTTTTGTGTTCTTCATACAAAAGGAAAGGTAAAATGTACACATAAATTACACAGTGGAATTACTTGTCTTACACATATATTTCTCAAAAATAAATATATATTTACAAGAATATTAGCATGCCACACTGCTCGACATGAAATGAAAGGAAAATTGCGTTGAACATTACACTGACACTGTGATCTTTAGATGGAACAAGAAATGGAGTAGAAATGTTGAGCTCCAATTCATAAGCAGAAGTTCCCGGGTGGCATGGGTTGTCAGAGCGTTGTCGGTGGCTGGGTGGTGCGCGCTCACTTGCCCGGGAATCTGTGCTCCACGTTGACGTAGCCGCCCTTGGAGGAGTTTCCAAGCAAATTAGGATATCCCTAACTACCTGTATTCTATTCACTATGTATAAGTTGTTAGCTGGGCAGCTGGGAAACCCAATGTGGTGTCGCACAAGTACAAAGTGCGCGCCACTTACTTTCGCCGCGCGCCGCCATGCATGCACGGCGCGGCGTTCTTCCGACGACAGCCACGAGCGCCCTCTGCTGGAACCCCGCTCGTGGCCACCACTGAAAGACACCTGTCACTTCGGACTGAGATAGCAACGAGTTAGGACCTTCGTAATCCGATAGGCACGAGTAAAGACTTTGCTATTGTACAGGCACTAGGCAGGCCTCTAACAACTATGTATCAACATTCTGCAGTACTATGTAAAAGTTAAGTATTGTTACATTCTGTGCAATATATATCTCTTTCTAATTTACTCTAGTGTTTATAGTTTCTGGCTGCTCCCCTCCGTACCTGCATTTTTGTTCCTGTGTCGGGCTCATTCCACTCGGCCACCGACACCTACGACGAGGCTGGGACACAAAAGCGGCGACGAAGTCGGGACACAAAAGTGGCGACGAGGAGGGATAGAACCTTGGACCAGCCCGCTTGCAGCAGCCAGACAGCAGCAGTCGGAGCACGCAAAAATTGCTCCCGCCCACCCACCCTTCTTATAAGATTTTTGGGGGAACATATTCTGTTACGTATTTTGTGGCCTTTTTGTTGCAGAGCGTCCTCATTTATCTTGCATTTGTGTTTTGTACTAATTTACTTGTATACGCGGCGCCTAATCGGTCAGCATGGCCTCTACCCCGAACCCAAACTTAATGGAAATTATTCAGTTACAGACGGCGCAAATAACTCAACTACTGCAGGCCGTGTCGCAGTTGACGACACAGGCTGCTCACCAACAACAACAGTCGTCACATCAGCAGCCCACACCTGCAGCCGCACCGCTTCCGACGTTCCGCCAGTACAACGAACGTGAGGAAGAATGGAGCGACTATTTCGCACAGTTTCAAGAACTCGTCGCGGCTCATCAAATTACAGGTCAGAGAGTGAAGAACCTTTTCTTATCGATTGTGGGCCCCCAGACTTTCGTACTATTGCAAAAACTTTTCCCTCTCGCATCTCCTCGTGATGTAGACTCTGAACAAATTGTAGATGCACTGAATGCTCATTATGAGAGAAAAGTTCTTGTAGCCGCTGCGCGATACCGATTTTTCAGACTTAAAAAATTACCGCAGCAGTCACACCAAGCGTGGATCACGGACTTGAAGGGCTTAACCCGCAAATGTAAATTTACTTGCTCTTGTGGACTTTCGTATAGTGACGTGATGTTGAGGGATGCGATTACGCAGAATATTCAGGACCCCAGAATTAGAGCAGCAATTCTGAAACAGTCTGACCCCTCCTTAGACAGTGTACTGCAGCTTATAGAAGCGCATGATACTTTTGACTAGCTGATGTAGAAATGCAAAGCCATAGTGTAAATTCAGTGCGCCGCAACGGACGCATTCCTAGCCGTAGTTCTCAGTATAGCACTAGTGATTCTTATTTTTCTACCGGCCGTGCTGAACAGACAGTGAACAGTAGCCAGAGTAAAAGTGCGACGCAAAGGTCGCCCCGTCGTGTTAGAAACAGTAATTTGAATAACGGGCGCCAACGCTCATTTCAGAAAAATGTACGTAAATCTTCCCCCAGTGTGTGTCTCGCCACAAGCGTGCTCATTGCCCTAGTCGCAACGCAACCTGTTATCAATGTGGCAAATCAGGACATGTACAGTCTGTGTGTATGCAAATTGAAAACTCAAAGAACAGTAACGTTAGGAACAGTGCTTCGCGGAGTGCGAGAACAGTTAATTCTGTAAATGTCATACACGCTGTAAACTTGAACAGTGCTTTCCTTGGATCTCCATTTCAAGAAAGTAGTTCTGCGCCTATGGCAAAACTATATCGTGCACCACGTAGCAAGCGCCAACGAGCGCGTAAAACAGTGCAACGGAAACGGGTTCGGGACAAGCAAAATGACTATGAACAGTGCATTCCTGTAGTGAAAATAGTGCCTTCTGCAACTGATCCTTGTAATAGTGCCCACTACTGTGTAGCTAGTGACAGTAGACATCAAGTAGCTACTCAAAAGTGTAGTGCAGTAGTTAGTAAATCTGGAGTAGCTTCGCATGCTTGCGCGGACGCCGATCCGGCGGTAGTGCCCTCTAGTGACAGTGTTGTTAATCCGCTGCGTGCCGAGTCTGCGCCGCTCACTTCACTATGCGGCCCGCGCAAGGGCAGTAAACAAACCGTAGCAGACGTTGCCCACATTCGCGCCCCTGTCGAGCGCCGCAAGCAAAAACTGTTTGTGACTCTCTTCATAGAAAATAAGTCGGTGCAATTTCAGCTTGATACTGGTTCCGCTGTCACATTAATAAATAAAGATACTTATGAACTTCTGGGTTCGCCAAAATTGTCGCCGTCACAGCAAGTGTTAACAGCTTATACAGGTGAAAATATTCCCGTGCTAGGAACATGTAGCCTGCCCGCCTCTTTTCAAGGTGTAACAAAAACAGTTGCTTTTGTAGTTGTTCAGGCCAAATCGACACAGAACATTTTTGGACTAGATGCTTTTGACTTGTTTGGTTTATCAATTCAAAGAGATGTGCTTCAAATTTCGTCAATAGTGCCTCAGGATAAAATCAATGCATTGTGTGACAAATACAGTGACTTGTTTTCGCCGGAACTAGGTTGTGCAAAAGACTTCGTGGCACATGTGACTTTAAAAGAATCTGCAGTTCCAAAGTTTCGTAAAGCTAGACCAGTGCCTATCGCCTTGCGTGATACAGTTGCCGAAGAACTTAAACGTTGGCAAGATAGTGGGGTGATTTCTCCTGTTTCTGCGAGTCAGTGGGCCTCGCCTATAGTAATTATACCCAAGCCGTCAGGAAAACTTCGTCTCTGTGCGGACTTCAAATCAACAGTGAACAGTCAAACAATTGTCGACACTTACCCCCTGCCCAGACCTGAGGAACTGATGGACAAATTAGGACAGTCCCGCTTCTTCTCTAAGATTGATTTAGCAGAGGCATACTTACAGATTCCACTTGATGACGAGTCAAAAAAGTTTTTCGTCATTAATACTCACATGGGCCTTTTTCAATTTCAACGCCTACCCTTTGGCAGTTCTTCCGCTCCCGCTATTTTTCAGCGTTTTTTGGAACAGCTGACAGTTTCTGTACCGTGTTTTTCGAACTATTTAGATGACATTGTGGTATCCGGACGTACAGTTGAAGAACATTTAGCAAACCTGGAGTGCCTTTTCAAAGTTTTGACTGCAGCAGGTCTACGTTGTAATAAAGCAAAGTGTTCGTTTTTTCAAACTGAAATAGAGTACCTAGGCCATGTGATTAATGCCCAAGGAATTCATCCCTTACAGTCATATCTTCGAGCAATGAAAGACTTGCCTCCTCCTAAGAATGTGCATGAATTGCAAGCAGTGATGGGAAAGCTTAACTATTATTTCAGGTTTATTCCCAATGCCTCTCAAATTGCAGCTCCACTGCATCACTTACGTAGGAAGAATGTTCCTTTTGTATGGTCTAAAGATTGTCAGGTTGCCTTTGACAAACTAAAGTCTGCACTACTCAGTGATGCATGTTTGATTCCCTTTGACCCACAGAAGCCTGTAGTGCTAGCAGTTGACGCCTCGTCGTACGGTGTGGGTGCGGTTCTGTCACATCGTATTGGATGTCATGATCGTCCTATTGCCTTTGCATCCAAGCTACTGACGCCAACGCAACAGAATTACAGTCAGATAGAAAAGGAGGCCTTAGCCATCATTTACGGCGTCACAAAGTTTCATCATTATCTCTATGGCAGAAAATTCTATTTGTTGACAGACCAAAAGCCTCTCACGTCGTTGTTCTCACCCACAAAGCCAATTCCGCCAAGTACGGCACAAAAGCTTCAGAGATGGTCCTTGATATTGTCTAATTATCAGTATGAGATTTTGTACCGACCTACCACTAAACACGCCAACGCGGACACACTTTCCCGACTTCCGGTTGGCCAGGATGTATCATTTGATTCTTCAGAAATGGCATGTTGTCAAACAGACTCCAGAGATGCTTCCGCTGTCGCAGACTTTCCTTTGAACTCTCGTCGGGTTGCACAGGAAACAGCTGCGGATGTAGACTTAAGTGTGGTAGCACGTTTTGTTCGCTTTGGTTGGCCTGCCAGAGCTAAAGACATTGATCGGCCTCTGGTTCGACGTTATTTTGCACAACGTCATGCATTATCTTTAAGTCAGGGTGTACTGTTGTTGCATACCGACAACGACCAAGCAAGAGTGATTGTTCCTCGTTCCCTGCAACGAGAAGTGTTACGCCTCCTGCATCAAGGACATTGGGGCATTGTTAGGACAAAGCAATTGGCCAGACGTCATTGTACTTGGGTTGGTATGGACGCTCAGATAGAGAGCATGACATCACAGTGTACAGTTTGTGCGGAGCATCAGGCGGCTCCTCCACAGCGTTTCTCAGACTGGCCACGCCCCAAGGGACCATGGCAACGTTTACATATTGACTTTGCCGGACCTTTCTGGAATACGCGCTGGTTAATTGTTGTAGACGCTTTCAGCAAGTTTCCTTTTGTGATTGCCATGAACTCAACGACAGCTTCTAGTACAATCAGTGCCTTAACATCAGTGTTTTGCATCGAAGGCTTGCCTGAAACAATCGTCAGTGACAATGGACCTCAGTTTGTTAGTGCGGAATTTCAACAGTTTTGTCGCGTGAATGGCATTCAGCATATCACCACTGCACCTTTTCACCCTCAGTCCAATGGTGAAGCAGAACGTTTCGTTCGAACATTCAAGTCTCACATGGAGAAGATGAAAGGTCAGCACTCCAGGCAGCAAGCTCTTCAGATTTTCCTGTCTACGTATCGGTGCATGCCACTTGACGGCCCGTCTCCTGCCGAGCTGCTACACGGCCGCCGTCACCGCACTCTCCTTCACCTGCTGCAGCCTCCCACGCACCGAGTCGGTTCGTATGGCGCTACGCGTTTTCAGGTTTCTACGCCGGTGCTGTACAGGGTGTTTGCTGGAAACAAGAAGACATGGTTGCACCATTCAGCGCGTGCTCGGTAGCAATATGTATGTTGTACGTTCTTCCACAGGGTCGGAGCTGCGGCGCCACGCAAACCAATTGCGCCTGCACAGGCCACGCGATCCTGTCTCGGGTTTCTTGATTCCAGACCCAGTTCACCGCCAGGGAGCACAACCACATCGTTCGTCCCCGGACTACGAGATCCCTGTGGACGTCGACGTACCGCCGACGCAGTCGTCGCCGCCGCTGTCGCCGCCGCAGATGACAGCGTCACCGAGAGGGACTCCGGGACCGTGCGGGCCCCCCCAGCTTGGGCCACGCACCTCAGAAGAAGATGACCTGCTCCCTCTGGGCGGGGGCGGGCGCCCTTCCCCAGGTTTCGGCGGGTTCCCTGGAGGATCTCAAGGCAGATGCCGGGGCGCGGACGGCGTCTCGATCCCAGCCTCAGCTACGACGCCCGTCCCACCAGTAACGGCCCCGCCCAGGCCCTCCTCCCAGTGCCGTCGCCGTGGCCCTCAGCCCTAGGCCACGACGGCGGGGCGGTTTGGGGGGGGGGGGGGGGAGGGGTGTGGTGTCGCACAAGTACTAAGTGCGCGCCACCTACTTTCGCCGCGCGCCGCCATGCATGCACGGCGCGGCGTTCTTCCGACGACAGCCACGAGCGCCCTCTGCTGGAACCCCGCTCGTGGCCACCACTGAAAGACACCGGTCACTTCGGACTGAGATAGCAACGAGTTAGGACCTTCGTAATCCGATAGGCACGAGTAAAGACTTTGCTATTGTACAGGCACTAGGCAGGCCTCTAACAACTATGTATCAACATTCTGCAGTACTATGTAAAAGTTAAGTATTGTTACATTCTGTGCAATATATATCTCTTTCTAATTTACTCTAGTGTTTATAGTTTCTGGATGCTCCCCTCCGTACCTGCATTTTTGTTCCTGTGTCGGGCTCATTCACTCGGCCACCGACACCTATGACGAGGCTGGGACACAAAAGCGGCGACGAAGTCGGGATACAAAACCCAACAGCCTCACAAAACCCGCCTTTCACATGAAAGCAGTCAGCTTCCCCCTGTACCTGTAATACCACACTAGTTAACACCAGTTCTCTAATAAAAATTATGATTGGGGATGTGCTCGTCATACAACAGGAAAGGTAAAATGTACACATAAATTACACAGTGGAATTACTTGTCTTACACATATTTTCTCTGGGTGGTGCGCGCTCACTTTCCCGGGAATCTGTGCTCCACGTTAACGTAGCTGCCCTTGGAGGAGTTTCCAAGTAAATTAGGATATCCCTAACTACCTGTATTCTATTCTTTATGTATAAGTTGTTAGCTGGGCAGCTGGGGAACCCAACAGCCTGACAAAACCCGCCTTTCACATGAAAGCAATCAGCTTCCCCCTTGTACCTGTAATATCACACTAATTAACACCAGTTCTTTAATAAAAATTATGATTTGGGATGTGATCTTCATACAACAGGAAAGGTAAAATGTACACATAAATTACACAATGGAATTACTTGTCTTACACATATATTTCTCTGGGTGGTGCGCGCTAACTTGCATGGGAATCTATGTTCCACAGTGATGTAGCCGCCCTTGGAGGAGTTTCCAAGCAAATTAGGATATCCCAAACTACCTGTATTCTATTCACTATGTATAAGTTTTTAGCCGCCCAGCTGGGGAACACAACAGCCTGACAAATACCCGCCTTTGACATGAAAGCAATTAGCTTCCCCACTGTACCTGTAATATCACACTAGTTAACACCAGTTCTCTAATAAAAATTATGATTGGGGATGTGTTCTCCATGCCGGGCGCAGTGACCGAGGTGACTGAGGTGCTCCAGTCATGGTTAGCATGGCTACTACGGTCAGGGGTTCGAATCCTCCTCAGGCATGAATATTTGTGCCGTCTTTAGTCTTAGCTAGTTCATAAGTAGTTTGTAAGCTTAGGGACTGAGGACACCGTAGTTCAGTCCCATAAGTTGTACATATATTTGAACATGTTTTTGTGTTCTTCATAGAACAGGAAAGGTAAAATGTACACATAAATTACACAGTGGAATTACTTGTCTTACATATATATTTCTCAAAAATAAATATATATTTACATGAATATTAGCATGCCACACTGCTCGACATGAAATGAAAGGAAGGTTGCGTTGAACATTACCCTGACACTGTGATCTTTAGATGGAACAAGACATGGAGTAGAAATGTTGAGCTCCAATTCATAAGCAGAAGTTCCCGGGTGGGAAGGGTTGTCAGAGCGTTGTCGGTGGCTGGGTGGTGCGCTCACTTGCCTGGGAATCTGTGCTCCACATTGACGTAGCCGCCCTTGGAGCAGTTTCCAAGTAAATTAGGATATCCCTAACTACCTGTATTCTATTCACTATGTATAAGTTGTTAGCTGGGCTGCTGGGGAACCCAACAGCCAGACAAAACCCGCCTTTCACATGAAAGCAGTCAGCTTCCCCCTGTACCTGTAATACCACACTAGTTAACACCAGTTCTTTAATAAAAATTATGATTGGGGATGTGATCTTCATACAACAGAAAAGGTAAAATGTACACATAAATTACACAGTGGAATTACTTGTCTTACACATATATTTCTCTGGGTGGTGCGCGCTCACTTGCCCGGGAAAGCTGTGCTCCACGTTGACGTAGCCGCCCTTGGAGGAGTTTCCAAGCAAATTAGGATATCCCTAACAACCTGTATTCTATTCACTATGTATAAGTCGTTAGCTGTCCAGCTGGGGAACCCAACAGCCTGACAAAACCCGCCTTTCACATGAAAGCAATCAACTTCCCCCTGTACCTGTAATACCACACTAGTTAACACCAGTTCTCTAATAAAAATTATGATTGGGGATATGATCTTCGTACAACAGGAAAGGTAAAATGTACACATAAATTACACAGTGGAATTACTTGTCTTACACATATATTTGTCTGGGTGGTGCGCGCTCACTTGCCCAGGAATCTGTGCTCCAATTTGACGTAGCCGCCCTTGGAGGAGTTTCCAAGCAAATTAGGATATCCCTAACAACCTGTATTCTATTCACTATGTATAAGTTGTTAGCTGGGCAGCTGGGGAACCCAACAGCCTGACAAAACCCGCCTTTCACATGAAAGGAATTAGCATCCCCCTGTACCTGTAATACCACACTAGTTAACACCAGTTCTCTAATAAAAATTATGATTGGGGATGTGATCTTCATACAACAGGAAAGGTAAAATGCACACATAAATTACACAGTGGAATTACTTGTCTTACACATATATTCCTCTGGGTGGTGCGCTCACTTGCCCGGAAATCTGTGCTCCACGTTGACGTAGTCGCCCTTGGAAGAGTTTCCAAGCAAATTAGGATATCCCTATCTACCTGTATCCTATTCACTATGTATAAGTTGTTAGCTGGCCAGCTGGGGAACACAACAGCCTGACAAAATCCGCCTTTGACATGAAAGCAATTAGCTTCCCCACTGTACCTGTAATATCACACTAATTAACACCAGTTCCCTAATAAAAATTATGATTGGGGATGTGTTCTCCATGCCAGGCGCAGTGACCGAGATGACTGAGGTGCTCCAGGCATGGTTAGCATTGCTACTACGGTCAGGGGTTCGAATCCTCCTCAGGCATGAATGTTTGTGCCGTCTTTAGTCTTAGGTAGTTCATAAGTAGTTTGTAAGCTTAGGGACTGCTGACACCGTAGTTCAGTCCCATAAGTTGTACATATATTTGAACATGTTTTTGTGTTCTTCATAGAACAGGAAAGGTAAAATGTACACATAAATTACACAGTGGAATTACTTGTCTTACACATATATTTCTCAAAAATAAATATATATTTACATGAATATTAGCATGCCACACTGCTCGACATGAAATGAAAGGAAGATTGCATTGAACATTACCCTGACACTGTGATCTTTAAATGGAACAAGAAATGGAGTAGAAATGTTGAGCTCCAATTCATAAGCAGAAGTTCCCGGGTGGCAAGGGTTGTCAGAGCGTTGTCGGTGGCTGGGTGGTGCGCGCTCACTTGCCTGGGAATCTGTGCTCCACATTGACGTAGCCGCCCTTGGAGCAGTTTCCAAGTAAATTAGGATATCCCTAACTACCTGTATTCTATTCTTTATGTATAAGTTGTTATCTGGGCAGCTGGGGAACCCAACAGCCTGACAAAACCCGCCTTTCACATGAAAGCAATCAACTTCCCCCTGTACCTGTAATACCACACTAGTTAACACGAGTTCTCTAATAAAAATTATGATTGGGGAAATCATCTTCATACAACAGGAAAGGTAAAATGTACACATAAATTACACAGTGGAATTACTTGTCTTACACATATATTTCTCTGGGTGGTGCGCGCTCACTTTCCCGCGAATCTGAGCTCCGCGTTGACGTAGCCGCCCTTGGAGGAGTTTCCAAACAAATTAGGATATCCATAACAACCTGTATTCTTTTCACTATGTATAAGTCGTTAGCTGTCCAGCTGGGGAACCCAACAGCCTGACAAAACCCGCCTTTCACATGAAAGCAATCAACTTCCCACTGTACCTGTAATACCACACTAGTTAACACGAGTTCTCTAATAAAAATTATGATAGGGGAAATCATCTTCATACAACAGGAAAGGTAAAATGTACACATAAATTACACAGTGGAATTACTTGTCTTACACATATATTTCTCTGGGTGATGCGTGCTCACTTGCCCGGGAATCTGTGCTCCACGTTGACGTAGCCGCCATTGGAGGAGTTTCCAAGCAAATTAGGATATCCCTAACTACCTGTATTCTATTTTCTATATATAAGTTGTTAGCTGGCCAGCTGGGGAACCCAACAGCCTGATAAAACCCGCCTTTCACATGAAAGCAATTAGCATTCCCCCTGTACCTGTAATATCACACTAGTTAACACCAGTTCTCTAATAAAAATTATGATTGGGCATGTGTTCTTCATGCCGGGCACAGTGGCCGAGGTGACTGAGGCGCTCCAGTCATGGATAGCATGGCTACTACTGTCAGGGGTTCGAATCCCCATCAGGAATGGATATTTGTGCCGTCTTTAGTCTTAGCTAGTTCATAAGTAGTTTGTAAGCTTAGGGACTGATGACCCCGTAGTTCAGTCCCATAAGTTGTACATACATTTGAACATGTTTTTGTGTTCTTCATACAGCAGGAAAAGGTAAAATGTACACATAAATTACACAGTGGAATTACTTGTCTTACACATATATTTCTCTGGGTGGTGCGCGCTCACTTGCCCGGAAATCTGTGCTCCACGTTGACATAGCCGCCCTTTGAGGAGTTTCCAAGCAAATTAGGATATCCCAAACTACTTGTATTCTATTCACTATGTATAAGTTGTTAGGTCGCCAGCTGGGGAACACAACAGCCTGTCAAAACCCGCCTTTGACATGAAAGCAATTAGCTTCCCCTCTGTACCTGTAATATCACACTAGTTAACACCAGTTCTCTAATAAAAATTATGATTGGGGATGTGTTCTCCATGCCACGCACAGTGGCCAAGGTGACTGAGGCGCTGCAATCATGGTCAGCATGGCTACTACGGTCAGGGTTTCGAATCCCCCTCAGGCATGGATATTTGTGCCGTCTTTAGTCTTAGCTAGTTCATAAGTAGTTTGTAAGCTTAGGGACTGATGACCCCGTAGTTCAGTCCCATAAGTTGTACATACATTTGAACTTGTTTTTGTGTTCTTCATACAACAGGAAAGGTGAAATGTACACATAAATTACACAGTGGAATTACTTGTCTTACACATATATTTCTCAAAAATAAATATATATTTACATGAATATTAGCATGCCACACTGCTCGACATGAAATGAAAGGAAGATTGCGTTGAACATTACACTGACACTGTGATCTTTAGATGGAACAAGAAATGGAGTAGAAATGTTGAGCTCCAGTTCATAAGCAGAAGATCCCAGGTGGCAAGGGTTGTCAGAGCGTTGTCGGTGGCTGGGTGGTGCGCGCTCATTTACCCGGGAATCTGTGCTCCACGTTGACGTAGCCGCCTTTGGAGGAGTTTCCAAGCAAATTAGGATATCCCTAACTACCTGTAGTCTATTCACTATGTATAAGTTGTTAGCTGGGCAGCTGGGGAACCCAACAGCCAGACAAAACCCGCCTTTCACATGAAAGCAGTCAGCTTCCCCCTGTACCTGTAATACCACACTAGTTAACGCCAGTTCTCTAATAAAAATTATGATTGGGGATGTGATCTTCATACAACAGGAAAGGTAAAATGTACACATAAATTACACAGTGGAATTACTTGTCTTACACATATATTTCTCTGGTGGTGCGCTCACTTGCCTGGGAATCTGTGCTACACGTTGACGTAGCCGCCCTTGGGGAGTTTCCAAGCAAATTAGGTTATCCCAAACTACCTGTATTCTATTCACTATGTATAAGTTTTTAATTGGGCAGCTGGGGAACCCCACAGCCTGACAAAACCCGCCTTTCACATGAAAGCAATCAACTTCCCCCTGTACCTGTAAATCACACTAGTTAACACCAGTTCTCTAATAAAATTTATTTTTGGGGATGTGATCTTCATACAACAGGAAAGGTAAAATGTACACATAAATTACACAGTGGAATTACTTGTCTTACACATATATTTCTCTGGGTGGTGCGCTCACTTGCCCGGAAATCTGTGCTCCACGTTGACGTAGCCGCCCTTGGAGGAGTTTCCAAGCAAATTAGGATATCCCTAACAACCTGTATTCTATTCACTATGTATAAGTTTTTAGCTGTCGAGCTGGGGAACCCAACAGCCTGACAAAACCCGCCTTTCACATGAAAGCAATCAACTTTCCCTGTACCGGTAATACCACACTAGTTAACACCAGTTCTCTAATAAAAATTATCATTGGGGATGTGATCTTCATACAACAGGAAAGGTAAAATGTACACATAAATTACACAGTGGAATTACTTGTCTTACACCTATTTTTTCTGGGTGGTGCGCGCTCACTTTCCCGGGAATCTGTGCTCCACGTTAACGTAGCTGCCCTTGGAGGAGTTTCCAAGTAAATTAGGATATCCCTAAATACCTGTATTCTATTCTTTATGTATAAGTTGTTAGCTGGGCAGCTGGGGAACCCAACGCCTGACAAACCCGTCTTTCACATGAAAGCATCAGCTTCCCCCCTGTACCTGTAATACCACACTAGTTAACACCAGTTCTCTAATAAAAATTATGTTTGGGGATGTGATCTTCATACAACAGGAAAGGTAAAATGTACACATAAATTACACAGTGGAATTACTTGTCTTACACATACATTTCTCAAAAATAAATATATATTTACGTGAATAGTAGAATGCCACACTGCCCGACATGAAATTATAGGTAGATTGGGTTGAACATTCCACTGACGCTGTGGTCATTAGAGATGTAACATGAAATGGAGTGAAATGTTGAGCTCCAATTCAGAAGCAGAAGTTCCCGGGTGGCAGAGGTTGTCAGAGCGTTGTCGGTTGCTGGGTGGTGCGCGCTCACTTTCCCGGGAATTTGTGGTCCACGTTGACGTAGCCGCCCTCGGCGGAGTGTCTTGTAAATAGTCCGCCCTCGCGCTCGAATTCGACGCCGGCGCCCACCCTGGTGTTACCGGTCTTGTCGGTAAAGACGCCGTCGGCCCTGCCGTGGACCTTGCGGCCGAGGAGGCCGAAGAGGCCTTTGCGGCTGATGGTGCCACCCACAGAGCCACTTATCACGTGCTGCGCCTGTCTCTTGGGACGGTTGTCCACCCGCGACACGAAGAGCCGCTCCCGCACCGCTGACTCCTGAAACCAACCAGCCACACTGAACACTGATATGATTGTTTCCATTCAGTATCCTGAAGATGCAGTATCAAGGAAGAAGAGATAAAGATAAATTTCAATCAATAAGTAAACCTGAAAATTGTGGCGTCGCACATGTCTAAAGTGCGCACCACCTACTTTCGCCCCGCGCCGCCATGCACGCACGGCACGGCGTTCTTACGACGTCAGCCACGAGCGCCCTCTGCTACAACGCCGCTCGTGGCCACCACTGAAGACATCGTTCACTTGGGACTGAGATAGGAACCAGTTAACACTTCGGAATCAGATGGGCACCAGCGAAGACTTGGCTATCGGATAGGCACTAGGCAGGCCTCTAGCTCAACTATGTATCAGCATTCTGCAGTAGGCCTACTGAGCTATGTAAAAGTTAAGTATTACTAAGTCTCTAAGAAATATATATCTCGTTCTAATTTACTCTAGTGTTTATAGTTTCTGCAGTCCAACTGGATGGTCACATCCTACCTGCACATGCATACATCCTTTATTCCTATGTCGGTCTTTCTTCTCGGCCACCGACAACTACGACGGAAACGAGACACAAAAGCGGCGACGAGGCTGGGACACACAAAAAATATATGTTAATAAAGGTGCGTAGTTTTGGCTATCGTGCAGTTCGTGGCCTTAACATTTGATTCACATCACAAAAATGTAATGAAGAAAGTGAAAATAGACCTTTGCGAGAAGAAAAAAAAAAGATTGAAGGCAAAATCTGTCATATTGGTAAGATCGCAGACGTCATAGAAATTAGGAAGAAATACTATGGTCATTTGTTAAGCAGCAACCCTCAGATTGAATTTTGCTAAGGTTGGGAAGAGAATCGACTGTTTCCTCTGGAAGGACCATTCCGACATTTGCCTGAAGTGATTTAGGGGAATCGAAATAGTAAAAGAAACTAAAAGAAGTTATTGTAAAGGAAGAACAATTATACAATATGTAGCGACGAAGGGAAATATCAGAACTAGACTGGCCCTTGGCTTAGAAATGTGTCCAATACCAAGGAACACGAAGTTATAACAACTCGCCTTCAGCTATTAATGATCGTCGTAAAAGATTTATTCATCATTAACTCCTGTGTCACCGACAAATATCTTAGTAGATGAGAGACGTATAATAATACCAGAACACTAATAATCTGACTTTTGCACACCTTCAGCGCACATGATGACTAAAAATTGAAATTGAATCGGTCACTTCAAAAAGATCATTAATCATGAAAGTAAAATTTTACAGGAAAAGGAAAACACGCTCTACAGCTAAACCATTTATATATTTATTTTAAAATCAATATTTAGTGAGTTTATTTAGTTATTTAGTTTATTTAGTTATTTAACACGAATTATCTACAGGAGAATGGAGAAGCTGGTAGAAGCTGACAATGTTGACTGGAAATACACTCTTTCAAATTCTGAAGTCAGCAGGGATAAAATATAGGGAAAGGAGAGTTATTTATAACTTGTACAAAAGCCAGACCGCAGTTATTAGACGCGAAGGGCATGAAAGGAAAGCATCAGTTGGGAAGGGAGTAAGACAGGGTTGTAGCCTTTCTAGCCTTTCTCCGATGTTATTCAATTTGTACATAGAGCAGGCGGTGAAGGAAAGCAAGGAAAATTTTGGAATAGGGATTACAGCACAGGGGGAAGAAATAAAAACATTGCGTTTTGCTGATGACATTGTAATTCTGTCAGAGACAGCAAAGGACCTGGAAGAGCAGTTGAATAGAATGGACTGTGTGTTGAAGAGAGCGTCTAAAATGAACATTAAACAGAGGAAAACAAAAATAATGGAATGCGGTCTTAGTAAATCAGGCGATGCTGAAGTAATTAGATTAGGTAACGAAACAATGAAGGTGGTAGATGAGTTTTGTTATTTGTGTAGTAAAATAACTTGCGATGGTCGCAGTACAGAGGATATAAAATGCAGAATGGCAATGGGAAGAAATGCATTTTTGAAAAAGAGAAATTTGCTAACATCGAATATTAATTTAAGTGTAAGGAAGTCTTTTCTGAAGGCATTTGTGTGGAGTGAAACATGGACGATAAGCAGTGCGGACAGGAACAGAATAGAGGCTTTTGAAATGTGGTGCTACAGAAGAATGCTGAAGATTAGGTGGGTAGATCGCATAACTAATGAAGAGGTACTGAACAGAATTGGTGGGAAAAGAAATTTTTGGTATACCCTGGCTAAATAAGGGATCGCTTGGTAGGACACATTCTTAGACATCGGGGAATCGTAAACTTAGCATTGGAGGGAAGTGTGTAGGGTAAAAATCGCAGAGGGAGACCAAGAGACGCATATAGTAAGCAGATTCAAGTGGATGTGGGTTGCCGTTCTTATGAGGAGAAAACGCTTGTTCAGGATAGAGTAGGGTGGAGAGCTGCATGAAACCAGTCTCCGGACTGAAGACCATAAAAAAAAAAAAAAAAAAAAAAAAAAAAAAAGTAAACCTGAAAATATATGTTAATAAAGGTGCGTGGTTTTGGCTATCGTGCAGTTCCCGGCTTTAACATTTGATTCACATCACAAAAATGTAATGAAGAAAGTGAAAATAGACCTTTGCCAGAAAGAAAAAGATTAAAGGAAAAATCTGTCATATTGGTAAGATCGCAGACGTCATAGAAATTAGGAAGAAATACTATTGTCATCTGTTAAGCAGCAACCCTCAGATTGAATTTTGCTAAGGTTGGGAAGAGAATCGACTGTTTCCTCTGGAAGGACCATTCCGGCATTTGCCTGAAGTGATTTAGGGGAACCATGGAAAACGAAATCAAGATGGCCAGAGGCAGGTTTGTTCCATCGTCCTCCAGAGCCCAGCGTTACCTCTCCACCATCTAGCCAGTTCACACGTGATGGACATAATGGGCCAGGGTTTACTCAGGATAGCAACTGCGTGTTAAAGAACATTCAGTCATACGTTAGATACAAATAAAAATTATAAAGTGCTGCAAAGAAGAGATAAACATATGTTTTGTCACCGAACGTGATGATATCGAAATAGTAAAAGAAACTAAAAGAAGTTACTGTAAAGGAAGAACAATTATACAATATGTAGCGACGAAGGGAAATATCAGAACTAGACTGGCCCTTGGCTTAGAAATGTGTCCAATACCAAGGAACACGAAGTTATAACAACTCGCCTTCAGCTATTAATGATCGTCGTAAAAGATTTATTCATCATTAACTCCTGTGTCACCGACAAATATCTTAGTAGATGAGAGACGTATAATAATACCAGAACACTAATAATCTGACTTCAGCGCACATGATGATTGAAATTGTAAACTGTTTTGGCTTGATGTGACTATAATAGCCTAAGAATTTTTGTATGTACTTTAGTGTATCTATCCATCATATGAAAACAAGTTTCATATTTTATGAGTTCTCGCACTTACAGTCACTTACAATCACAATACATATCTCTTAGCTTGGTTATGTATATTATATATTCTTGTTTTATGGCTTATTCTACGTCTTTGAGCTCTTCTCACCACAGGAGTATGGAGCAAAATCTAATCTAACAAACGTTTACCCAACTAGACAGTTTATAATGGTATCCAAACCAACACAGGAGAAAAAATACGTTACTTAATGTGGATAGAACAGATGTAACATTGTAGGTTTTCGCTCAGTATCCTGAAGATACAAGATCGTCAACGAAACAAGCGTGAGTGCCCCGTAGAGGAGTTATCGAGCCACTTTCACCTCCTTCATTGTTCGTGAATGTGATTATGTTCCAATAACCTTAAAATTATTAATTTGTTTCCTTGGAAATTTATCTACAGTTGTTGGAATAATATCACTGAATCGTTTCCATCCAGAAAGGACATTAGAGTAAGGCACCCCCTCCCCCACAACCGAGAAGATGATATGAAGAGCTTGAAATTTTACCCTGGGTGGGTGGCAGTTTATGTCTGGAGACAAGGGATAAACTGCTCTAAGGCTCTTCCATCACAAAGTTCTAGCTGTCAGACACGAAACATTACATGCAGTAACCTCACTGGAGTATTGCCAAGTTCCGGCAGATACGGTGGCACAATCACTTGGAATGGAGGGTTATATAATTCGGCTGAAGTATCCGTCCAACACCTCAATAAGATTTCTTAATTGTATTATTTTTTATTGTTTTCATTTTTTATTTTTTTAAACAGGTCGGCACTGGATGTTTGGAATAGTACACATGTGAACGTGACACTGGGTCTCCAACTTGATGCTGCCACTGAGAGCGTGTGCTGATATTACTGTGAGCGGTTTTAATGCCGCCGCGGCCGGGTTTGATGGTGCCTCTAGTTACTGTTACTGCTATGCTAAAGTTACGACCCTATTATTCGTACCCGGCGACCCATTGCTTAGCAGGTCAGCGGCGCCACCGAGTGGAATCGTATGAAGACAACAGTGTTACTTTAGTTCAGTTTTTACACACAGAGTCTCATGTTAATTGAACTGCAAACACCTTTCTCTTTGGGTAGTAACACAGAAGCTGCCTATTGTACGAGATGATTATAGACACTCCTTTTCAACCACATCGCACCTCTTCCACTTTCAAATTTATGCGAGTCTACTGATTTTAATTCTTGTGCAATTGTTTTCGTAGTATAATTGGTTAAATTATGAAAAGTGTAAACATAAGTCACAGATTAATAAATTCAATGGCCTTTAACTTTGAAAAATTAGCCCCACAAAAAAAAAAAAAAAAAAAAAATACATGTCTGCGCCACTGGGCAGATACGCACCTCTTCAACTGCAGCGGCGCAGCTGAAGGCGATGACGCTGAGGATGAGGAGAGCGCAGAAAGTCCTCATGGTGACAACTGGGTAGCAGGGCTGCGACTGGTTCTGCTGGAAGTCTGCAGCAGACGAGAAACAGCTTTCAGAAACACACAGCTTCACAATACGTATCTACATCTATATAGATACTCTGCAAATCACATTTAAGTGCTTAGCAGACGGTTTATTAACTACTTTTATAACCTTTCTCGACCGTTCCAATCTCTAATAGCGCGCGGAAAGAAAGAGCACCTAAATCGATACATTTCGACCTGATTTCTCTTATTTTATTAGGATGGTCATGTCCCACTGTGTAGGTGAGTGCTAGCAAAATATTTTCACCTTCATAAGTAAAAGTCGGTGATTGAAATTTCGCTAATAGATCTCGCCGCAACGAATAATGATTTCCACCTCAAATCGTGCAACATTTCCGTAATGCTTTCCCCCCTGTTACGTCATAAAACATAACGAGCTGCCCTACTCTGAACCTTCAGAATGTTTTCCGTTTGTCCCATCTGGTGAGGGTCCCACACTAGGTAACAGAAATCCAAGAGAACGCACAAGTGTGATGTAGGCAGTCCCTTTGGTGGAGCTGTTGCATCATCGAAGCGTTCTGCCAATGGAACGTAACCTTTGGTTCATCTTCCCCACAATATTTTCTGTGTGTTTTCTCCAGTCTAAGCTGTTCGTAATTGTAACTGCTAGGTATTTGGTAGAATTTACGACCTTAATGTTTGACTCATTTATCGTGTAATTGAAGTCCACCGGATTTATTTTAGTGGTCATGTGTATTACTTCACACTTTTCATTATTTTTTGTTAATGTCAATTTTCACACCAAGTAGAAATTTTGTGTAAAGCGCTTTGCAGTTTCTTTTGATCCTCTGTTGACATCACTAACCGAAAAAACAACAGCATCGTCCGCCGACAATCTAAGAGAGCTATAAAGATTGTCTTCTAAATTGTTTATAAACGTAAGGAAGAGTAGGGGACCTAAAACACTTCCCTGGGGAATGCCAGATATCACTTCTGTTTTACTCGATGACTTACCGTGAATTACTACGACATGTGTTTTTTGATAGGAAATCGTGAATCCAGTCGAACAATTGGGGCGATATTCCATACGCACCGAAGTACACCAGTACTTAGAAGTAATTTTGTCATACGTATTTTACCTTCGCATCAATCAGTAGCCTGAAAGAATAGTTATACTACCCACAATGCAGGTACAGTCATGAATAGCTGCACTTAATTCAGACATATTGCCATAAATCAGGACGGGCCAGAAATTCTGCACACGTGCTGTGCTGCTGCACATGTGCAACTTACGAGCAGTGCGTGCACGCATCAGCCATCTCCGCTCATGTAGTGCTTGTTTCTACCCACAGGGGTCGCCAGGCGCAAACAACACTGTGTGTGTTGCGCTCTTGCTTGTACCGCATTACACCAGGAACTGGAGCCGTCGCCGCTCGAATCGAATAACAGATGTCGTCGCTCCTGCACCTCTACACAGTGTGCAGCGTTTGGCCGGACCTCCCCTGAATAAAACTCACGACCTATGGCAATCATTTTCAAATGAATTTCATCCAGTATCAGTTTTACACGAAAGCACTAAAACCGAAAGCACTAAGTCCATACCTGTTCAGTATACTGATGGATGTGTTGACGGAAGGAGTGCAGGACCCGGCTTTATGGTCGTGTAGTTTTCTAGATGACGTGGTGATAGTGGAGGAGGACAACGAGAGAGTAGAAAGAACATTGGATAGGTGGAGGAAGGAAATGGAAACTGGAGGACTTAGAGTTAACAGGAAAAGACTGAATACCTGTGGTTTGGTGAAGAAGGAAGAAATGGAAAAATTATGTTGGCAAATGATTAGTTGTAAAGAGTTGGAGAATTCAAGTTCCTGTGCTTGTATGCAACCAGTAAAGGAGATTTAGATAAAAAGATAAGCTACAGGATCCAGGCTGGAAGGACGAACTGGAAAAGTGTGTCAGGTGTGCTCTGCGACAAAAGGATAAAACCAAAGAAAAAAAATGTTCAAATGTTTGTAAATATTATGCGACTTAACTGCGGGGTCATCAGTCCCTATATTTATGGACTACTTATGAACTATCTTATTACAGAACATCCATGTCCGAGGGGGGATTCGAACCCCCGACGGGGAACGGCCTCGCGCATCGGAGCATAGCGCCTCAATGCGCTCGGGCGCTACGTCACGGTCCGAAGACAAAAGGAAAAAAAAAAAAATCGTTTGTGCGACCAGCAATGTTGTATGCTAGTGACATCTGGCCGTTAACGACAAGTGCTGGAGAAGAAATTGAACGTGTCAGAAATGCGGGAGCTGAGGTGGGTGATGGGAAAATTGAGGATGGACAAAGAAAGAAATGATCTTATTCGAGAGCAAACAAGTGTAGTGGAGACATCGAAGAAAGCCCAGGAACGAAGATAACAATGGAATGGGCATGTGACAAGGGATGGAGGTCGCCTGTTGCAACGGAGTTACAAGCATGCAAATGCTTTATATTGTTGCACATACAATGGCGGAATCGCGACGACATATGTTAAGGAGCTCGTGGTGATGGTTTGGTACTAGGTAATTTATTTACCACTAAGGTCCACAATTTGTCTAATTCAAGTCCTTCTTCATTCACATTGAAATGGTGTCTGTCCTTCACACATTCGATGCCTTCACAGTACATCCTAGCCTAGTAATTATTTGGCCTCAGCGAGAAAGAGAATTCTCTCAAATTCTAAATTTTTTGAATTACACTAATTCCAACATAAATTTCACTATAGAACCACATTACAGTGAATGATTTATGAATATAATTCATGAAAATGAGGTATCTACTACGCCTATTTTCCTTACATTCTCGTCTTCTACTGGCCAAAAAATTAAATTATTTCCTTCACTATTGACATAAGTAGTCGCAACTGAACAAGATATCTGTTAGACATTTATCAGTTTTATAGATACGCTAGGAATACTGTATTAACCCTGTTCAGTGAAATCTGTTTACACGAGGAAAGAAAGACCAAAGATTAGCCCAGTGTTTTTCAGAATTCCTTGTGTAACGTTCATTATGAATTGAGTAGATCATATATTGTCCCGTAATATTTTGTGTGTTAATGATGGATAAGAAAGAAATGTGAAAATTGTTTTCAAAAATCAATTTGTAGGACAAAGTAATTGATACAACAAGTAATTCTGAAAAATTCGAAAACAAAGTTGTACTTATTTACCAATTACAGTTACCTTGGATGTTACGCCTTTGGACACTAACCCATTTATAATATTAATAAAAATATACTTTTTTCAGGCTGTTAAGCCACGGTCGCCAATAAAATATATTTATTTCTGTTAACCGGTTCCAGTGATTTATAACGATTTTAAACATTTTCACTTACAAGAACACGTAAAACAAAAGGTTTCTCGTCGAATTGTGAAATGAGTAAAATGCATGGTCAATATGTTAAAGTATAGGTCACCAAAATGGATTATCATATCAGTTTGAGAGATACAATATGACTGTTTCGCTTAAGTATCATATAGACTCAAAACAGCCATATTTTATATTTTAATCTGAGATGAGATCCATTTTGGTGACGTATATTTTAACATTTTGACCGTGAATTTTGTACTTATTTTACATGTCGACGAGAATCCCTTTATTTTACTTGTTCTCCTAAGATATTAAACTTTGCTGAAGAAGATGATATAAATTATTGAAACCGGTTAAGGAGAAAGAACAATTTTACTGGCGATCTTGTCTTAACGACCTGAGGAAGGTTTATTTTTCTTTACCAGTTGTCTACACAGTGGAACCTTTCTTAATAAGCATAAATTGCTTCTGCGTTTTGCGGTAAAAACGCAACTAGATAATGAGCTCCATTCCGAAAGAAAAAGCGAAAAAGTACGTCAAATATTTTAAAGTGAAGCGAAACAAAGGCGATTATATTTGTTACCTTTGAGATAACATAGTTTTGTTAAGGTTCGTAAGGGCAGGGGGGATGGAGTTGCTAGAATGTTTTCATTTGCAAGGGGGTCGCGTGAATATTTTTAATTCGAAGGGGTCGCATATTCGAAAAGGTTTTAAAACAATGGTTTAGACCTTCGCTGGTTGGCAGGTATAGTTATAACGAAGGATCTCCGAATCTACTGATTAGGTTTCGCTTTTGGCTTACTATACAGCGGCGACCTAGACTAGAACGGTGGCTATACAGTACGAGCAGAAAGAGCACTTACCTGTCACGGTGCGTGTCTCCGCTGTCAGTGTGGTACAGTGCAGACGACAGCCGCCGTCCCGCTATATAGAGGCAGGGCCTGGCTGCGGTGTATCCCCTCTACAGACACTGTGCTTGCGGTGTGACGTCACGACCGCCCGAACCTCTCGGAACGCTGCGCCATCGACTTCGCAGCAGACGGGAACTCTTGTTTCTCGAAGCGGGCTTTCGTTAACCCTGCGTTACTAACATCTGGTTTTAACGCTCGCTACTGACACCCGTCTTTCAAGGGGTTCTTAACTTTTGTTAGTAACACCCGTCAATTCGGCGATTAAGAGAACACAAACGGAACAGGCCAAAACACTGTTGCAGGAACAACGAAATAAACTTGCGACATTCAAACGAACAGAATCTCCCCGAGACTGTCTATCTTCATAGGAGTTCGAAATTCAGCGAAATTCCTGCAGTAGTTTCCACAGAGCAACTGTTTCTCGGACTTTGGCAGAAAACACCGAAAAAGTGAAACTATTGGCTCTCTAAATGCCGATATGAACACTTGGAGTAATATAACACTTTGCCACCTTGTGGGTATTGTGAGCAATAATTGTGCACCTGTAATTGAACACGCCTATCTGATTCACTTTCGTAGTGAAGAACACTGTGCGCTGCACTACCACTGCTTTACGAACCTCGTTTGAAGTTGTGGGCAGAGAATCCTTCTCTCTTATCGGCGTCGTACTCTCGTACCTGGCTCACTTGTATCTCACCTATGCTTTCCGAAACGTTTTGTGTGTTTATTTTTACTTTACTGTGCTTCTTCCATATTTTCAAGCAATATAGCATTACGTGCTCTTGAATTTACTCTTTTTGAATGCCTCTGTTGGGCATTTAGTTTGCTGGATTTGCATATTTAAAATTCCGTTTTCTCTTAAGATTACAGTATTATAGGATCCTTACAACCTACAACGTTATATCCATTTTCTGTTACGCCCATTGTTTATCCAAAGATGCACATATTAACAACTTAGTTTACGAGTTACAGCACAATCTCTGCACTTGATGGTCAGTGTTATTACGGAAAGTTCTGAGTGAGCATATAGGGCGCAAGTAATGTAACTTAACATTTTTCGTTTATATGATCTTAATGCTTTGTATAGCTCCTTATTTTTTCAAAATGCAGCAAAATAGCGTATGAACATTTCACATTTCGTCACTTTTCAAGAAAGATTTATATACACTGTACTTCTTGCTCGTTTAATTCTGTGTTTCTACTGCGAATGTTATGTTTGCATTGGTCTTAATTGTTTCCTGTGCAGTTACCCGAAGAAGGGCAATAATTACTCGTAACTGGTTGTGAATAATCTGCTGCCCTACAACTATTAGATGGTTTCTTTTGTAACCTATAAAACACAGTTGATGGTATACATAAAACATTTAATGTTGTATTAGTTTTTTCATGTTTCATTCATGAAAAAAAAGACATGCAAATATATAAGCTTCTAAATACGACCACTTGTTACCAACGTGATTAGATGGAGGTACTGATCGTGTTTAATACATCTATAACTGTAAAAATGGGTGTGTGTGTGTGTGTGTGTGTGTGTGTGTGTATTGAAACGACACAATATATATCGTAGATAAATAAATAAATTAATTAATAATTAATTTCATGAATCAGAAAAATTTCGAGTAGGCAAAGATCGTTCTTCTTTCTCTCCCATTAAAGTATCTGTCACCCACCTTCCCTTGTTTTATTGCGGGAGCGAAAGGACAGCGATTAACGTTTTCTTTTTTTTCTGTCTTCGTATCGCCTTGATGGACATAAGACATATTCGATGCAGCTCTCCCCTGGTCATTCACAATTTTGTGTAAGTATAGTGGCGCTCCTGTAGATTATGATTTTTAAGTTGAAATACTTTAATATCAAATTTTAAATGGCAGTCATCTTTCTTTTAACTGCCCTTTTTCACTCGAATAGCGTGAACTTGAAGTGTGACGGAATTGGACAACCCTTACGGCTAATAATGATCAGTGTAGTTATTGTTAAATCGGATTGCATCCCGTTTTCTATTCCAATATTTCCACCATCGTCTTCTTTTTATAATATAGAAGCCGCCCACCTTTACCCTTACAGTCGTTCTAATTCTTTTTTTTTTTTAAATTTAATTTTTATTCCCTTTTTATCATAATGCACCTTTTCCATTTTTTCCAGTTCAGTACATAATATTTCAGCTAACGACTCCCACCGAACACCATACATGCGCTACATTATAAAAAGTTGGCGACCGTCTTTCAGGACGATCAAAATCTTGAAAATACTTAAGTTTCAATTTGTATGATAATATTTCTGTATTTTTCACCAATATTTTGTACTAATAAGAGCCTTTTAAATTTTTTCATGTCAACCTATCATCCCGATTGAGACGTAAAAATTTTTCAACAATACTAAGATTTGAAATAGAAAGAAGGTGAAAACCTTGGAAACAGAGAGAAAATTCTAGAACTGACAACAACAGATTCTACCATAGCCGCCATCATCGACTTAACAATTATTAAGGTAAGATCAAACATTGCCATCAATTGCTTTTTATACGCTTTTAGCATCTCTTCTAGTCTATCGCTAGATGCACTGTTGAATATAACAATATTTCCGCAAATTTTCAAAATTTCGTTTCTAGTGGTGGGTGGGTGGTTATTACGTGTCCGTTATAGAACAGCGTTCCCATTATTGCACATCGCTGCAATTTGGCAAACGTGCATAATTCGGAATGGGGGTACCACCCGTCAGCTTTGATCAATGACGTCATTATTCAGAGGCGTTATATGTGTGGCTATCGCACATATACCAAAGAAGTTGATATATGCTCTTAGGTACAAAGACATCATGGAGGTAAATTAAAGACATAAATTAATGTATATATCGGTGATGCTATTTACACTTCGGTAAAATCAGACGTGACGTCATCATGACGTATCCACACTATCGAAGACGACTGGAGCCATGATCGACTGATGTTCTAGACGCAAAACTGCGGTTGCAATTGTAGCAGACGAATTAAAGGACGCGAAGCAATCGGCAGTGCCAACATAACAAGCATACAGAAACGACTGCTAGTAAAACCTATAAAGTGCCGGACAATGAAACTGATACTAACTTTCCGCACACAGCAGCAGGAGCAAGACCAGCTAGAATTTGAATTTATTGATTCTACTGGATGCAAATTATCGCCAAGTCCAGTTGCAAGTTATATTAGAGAAACATGTCATCATAGTTGTTCTCATTCTCCGTGTTCGAATAGAGATTCGAAAATATTGAAAAATAGACACTTCCAGACATTTTCGTCTGAGAAGGAAGATACCCATCCCATCATTTTCATTATAAGCTTCCAAAATGTATTTAACTATAATTGGGATGAATATAGCAAACTCCAATTTATTGCTTCTCACATAGTTGACGAAGCTTCTCTGTGGTCAAATGGTATAATTGAGACGTGTGAGTCCACCCAAGAATTTGAGAGGTTATTTGTAGGGAGGTACTTTTCGAGAAGCAAACAGGAAAGATTAAGAAATTTATTATCCGGAGTCTTATAATCATAGAAAACGGACACTCCGAAAATATTTCGAGAAATATATTAACAAGACAAGATACTGGGATAATCCGATACCTACTTGGGAAGTAATAAAAATATTAAAGGGTAGGATGCCTTTTGATTTATGAGAGAAGTAAATTTACGAGCCTGACCATGACCTTGAAACTTTTGTGGTTCATGTCGACCTACTTGACCAAATTGAAGATGATTAGTCAACTTGCGGACCATTTTCATCCAGATTCAATTCTAATAATTTGTAAGAGGCAGAATTGTTACGTATTTGTCAAAATTTCAGTAACAGTCAATATATCGTAGAAGTATCGAAACAGTTTAATCTCAGAGTAACCGCGTCTAATCACCGTAAATCAGAGTAGTCTTCTGTCGCAATAGTAGTATAAATAGTTCTGCAGTATACTACTCGCTCTCTCAGTCTTTGTTTCTCCTAACGTTAACAGCTCTCAGTCTTTGTTCCTCGATGTATTAAAATGTCTTAGTCAACTCTCGGATTTAGATTGTTGTGGTCGTATCTGAAATAGATAGTCAGGTGCAAAAATATTCCGAACTTTTGGTTTACTATGATTGGATTTATTTGAAAGGCTTAATTAAATCGAACTCATACGCGAGTGCATGAATGATATCTGTGGACTTTAATTCGGGATAGGCTACGGACTAATTCTGCCTCCCGATAGAACGTAATAATCAAGAAAATTTTAATAATTGCTAAAAAGGTTTTCTTCATTGACAAACATTAAATCAAATAACTTTAACTTGATTCAAAAAGGAATAATTTTTAAATATTGTCTTTGCCAAGAATATCAAACTACGATTTTGTGAAATGAACTATAGAGAACTGCTTATTTAAAATATATCGTGTGACTTTGACAGGGTTTTGTAAATCTGTGCTTAAGGTGAAGTATAGGAAAAATATTAATTTAAAATTTTGTGTCGACCACCTCAATCGTAGTTAGCACCAGACCTTCCCATTGGTAATTGAAGAACTTTTAAAAATAACATCTTTGAATTATCTGTAAATCAAAGTGACTAAAAATAATTAAAGGACTTCAAAACTCAGTAAAAGAAGACTCGCAATTTAAAATCCATGTTATGACTTTTATACGTATAGATTAGTGATGTTTATGTGACGCTCTTCGTTAAATGGAACTGCCGGGAAAGAAAAGATTATATTACAAAAAGAATTAATAATTTTTGAAACAAGCCTCTGAGATTACAGAGTCCATGTTCATCAGTTAAAATATAATCCTTAAAGTGTGTTAGGCTACGGAAAGTTAAACCAGAGGCATCCGTAACTGAATATATGAAATATTAACAAGTGTACCAACTTAAATAACCAAAGTATGCCTCAAACAAAATTTTTACTTGCGTAATGAATCTTTATGTGAAGACGACGAAAGCTTGCACTACCGCTGACGTCGCTTCTGTCATACCGAAGCACTAAAATAAACCAAATAAATTTCCACCACCAACCAAAATATAAAACAAAAGGACGTCACACAGTCAGTCTGCTTTAGACATTGATTGTGTGAAGACGTTTTGTTGTTTGGTTCTGGAATATTCAAAGGGTATATCACGAAACGCAGTCTTGTTGAGTAATTTGATTGTATTTGTATCTGTGAGTTGTTTATAGTAAAAGTATTCAGTAAAAATGTTTTTCATTATTATTAAAACGTCACCAGTGCATACTCCGAGATACACTGAACCTCAATCCTTTGGAGGATCATACAACTTCAGGTAACGAGACCAGCCAACAAAGAAATATTAAAACTTTGATAATCGAGATTCGACTTCTTCATACTGAACGTTTCTGCTCCACGATATCTCCAGTGCCATCTTCACAGAGTTGATCCTTGACGCCGCGTCGGAGTGGTCAAGCGCATTGAGGTGCTATGCTGCGATGCAGGATTCCCCCTTCGGGCATGGATGTTTGTGCCATTTTTAGTATAAGGTATTTTGTAAGTTTAGGGACTGATGACTCCACAGTGAAGTCCCTTAAGCTTAACAAACATTTCAATATTTGATTTAATCAATTGTGAATAATAACAATATGTGAAGGACTTAAGAAGATAGTTTCACGCTCCCTGGATGTTACTACTTGGTCATGAGAATTTATCGGGTATTTTGTATTTCAGGGGAGCTAAACTAGTAATACCAGCCATTGTGATACTAGTAGATTACAGTGTCTACGTCCACACTAGTTTAGCTAAAATTAAAAAAATTAAAAAACAATAAAAATCTAATGCATCTCCGCAAGAAGTTGTTGAATGAAAGAGAATCCGCAACTGCGAGCAAAGCGTTCTTTCCCAGCAAGTGTGTCCAGACGTATGACAGGCTGATCCACCTGATACCAATGTAAAGGCTAGAGCAGAAGTTCTACTTTCGAACATTAGCCCAAATGCTGAAACATACCAAAAGTCAGCTCAACCAGCAAGAGTTAGACCAGAGCACAGACACTTTTCTTTGAGAGTCCACCCCTGAGAGTCCCACATGAGAGTGGCACAAGGAATTCCCATTATCTAAAAAAACTACCGATCTCCACCTTAGGCTCACACAAGCTCTAACCAAAACAGTGATAACGTGTACCAACCAATACAATGTGGTGCCCGTCATGTTAATCACACAAGCAATCCTGGATCTGTGTGCATCCCCATCACTCTCTCGCCTAAGTGACACAGTCGACTCTCCCACGCATTGTCTGCCCAGGCGGCAAAATAACAAACGGTAAAATATGCAGCTCGGACTGTGAAAACTGCAGCGAAAGCGCAGTTCCAGACGTTAAAACGCCACTGGGTGGCCGTAAAGATATTCTAATGGCACCCATGGGTGTTTCAAACCATTACCGAGGACAATAGTGTTTTCTGTCACAATTTGTTAGAGTGCTGCGACACGAGAAATAAAATAACTTGCTCAAGTCCGCTACTGGTATTCACCAAATTTTACTGTATTAACAAGACCGCCGTCGACGTGAGTACAATGGCCAGTGCCACACGTCTCGCCTTGCCTCGAGGGGCCAATGTCCCACTCAGTGACGCCGGACCATCATGCATATTGTCCACCTACGTCTGAGGCCAGGTGCTTAACAGGTCCGTCTCTCCAGTGCCCTTGCCGTGGGCACTGAAACTAGCCCCCTGTCCTTCTGAGAATCAAGTCCTGCCTTTTCTATTCCAACACCCACGAATCAGTAAATACTGAAATCCAGCTAGCTGCTAGGCAGACAATTAATTACTGCAATTAATCTCTCCTGGAACAAAATATGTCAAGAGTGCTCTCACAATATAAATTAAGTAGTGGCACTATACCAGGATACCGTGGCGTGTATCATAGCAGGCCCAGATATCGTATGAAACATTGAGAGACGCTTAGCCACCTCTCAACTTCAGCATAACAAATTACCCTGTATTCATCCAGTGTTTAACGATGAGAGCACTTAGTCTCTTCCAACAAGCTCTAGCATGATTGACGTTACAAGCCATTGGTATGTTTCCCTAATTCAACTGGAGATTTGTCTAACCTGAAGTTTCGCAAAACGTTTAATCTCTAAGTTTTTACCCAAAAATGGTTGGCACTGCAAGGTGGCAAAATCTGTCGTAACACAAAGGCTACACATCAGAAAGCTGAGCACATTTCAATTCAAGACAGGTATGTCGTTCTTGGCTGTTACTCAAAATAAAACAAACTACAGATCGTATAAGTGTAACAATAATAAAAATAATTAAAATGCTAAATGACTTCACATGATATGGGAATAGGGTATGCAGCAGAATTTCAGTAAAATAGTTTCATACTGAATGAAAAAGAATGTATTAATTTTTAAATTGAAAACAAATCGTAAACGTAAAAAGGAGGATAACCTTCCCGAATTAAACTTTCACTCTGCAGCGGAGTGTGCGCTGATATGAAACTTCCTGGCAGATTAAGATTGCGTGCTGGAACCGGGACTCGAACCTGGGACCTTTGCCTTTCGCGGGCAAGCGCGCTACCGACTGTGCTATCCCGACACGGCTCACAATGCCGCCTCACAACTTTACTTCCGCCAGTACCTCGCCTCCTGCTTTCCAAACTTCACAGAAGCTCTCCTGCGAACGATGCAAGATTAGCACTCCTGGAAGAAAGGATATGGTGGAGGATAAGCATTAGTTACTTTAATGGTGTTGCTTTGACACTCTGAACCTCAGTGCAAACGGTAAATGAAATAATGTATCTCAAGAAAAAAAATCTACCGTTACGACTCTGGAAGCTAGCCGAGATCCTCGCCTCTTCTTTACAGTTGAAGTTAAACAGCAGAGGGTGTCGAATATATAGAAATAAATAATGGTGTACATTGTCGTTGCTGATGTACGAGTCTGAAAGAAGCTTTGTGTAAGTGCACTTTAGCGTTCGTTGCTTCTGCGACTATCAACTATTTGAAATACTATCAAAACCTACGCAGCTAATCGGAGACTGAAGTACGTCTATACTTTCCATCAATGAAGTCAAGACTCGCTGACTTTTCCTAGTCAAAACCTAGTTGACAAGGTAAACTAATTATGAAAATTAATCCACCGACGTGCAGCTCACTGATAGTCCTCAGACCATCATTAAATATCGTGGTCTGGCAAAAATTGTTCACTGCCCACTGTGAGAAGTGCTGCGCTACACGTTATGTGTACACTGCAACACTTGGCAGCTGGCAGCACTGTTCCCACAGGAAGCCTCTATCAGAACCACAGACAGGTCGCCTCTGAACTCCAGAAAAGCGTTGCCACAAGAAACTGAAAGTCTCCTTCTTCTTTTCTCTCTGCCTTTCTGCTGGTCATCGACTTAACTATACCCCTGGCCATCACGAAGATGACGTGCTACAGACGCACAATTTAACTGACAGGAAGAAGATCCTGTGATACGCAAGTTATTAGCTTTTCAGAACATTCACACAAGGTTGGCGCCGGTGGCTGACATGGGGAAAGTTTCCAACTGATTTCTCATACACAAACAGCAGTTGACCGCCGTTGTCTGGTGAAACGTCGTTTTGATGCCTCGTGTAAGGAATAGAAAGGCCTACCATCACGTTTCCGACTTTGATAACGGTCGAATTGTAGCCTATCGCGATTGCAATTTATTGTATCGAGACATTGCTGATCACATTGGACGCGATCCAATGACTGTTAGGATAATATGGAATCGGTGGGTTCAGGACGGCAATACGGAACACCGTGCTGAATACCAACGGCCTCGTATCGTATCGCTAGCATCGTGCAGCCACGTCCGATCTGCGAGTCAACAGATGTGGATGTTTACAAGACAACAACTATCTGCACGAACAGTTCGACGACGTTTGCAGCAGCATGGACTATCAGCTCGGAGACCATGGCTGCAGTTACCCTTGACGCTGCATCACAGACAGAAGCGTCTTCTATGGTGTATGCAACGACGAACCTTGATGCACGAATTGTAAAAGTCATTTTTTCGGATGAATCCAGGTTCTGTTAACAGCATCATGATGGTCTCATGCGTGTTTGGAGACATGGCGGTGAACGCGCATTGGAAGCATGTAATCGGCATCGCCATACTGGCGTACCACCCGGCGTCATGGTCTGGCGTGACAATGGTTACATGTCTCGGTCACCTCTTGTTCGCATCGACGGCACTTTGAACAGCGGCCGTTTCATTTCAGATGTGATACGATCCGTGGCTCTACCCTGCATTCGATCCCTGAGAAACGCTACATTTGAGCGGGATAATGCACGACCGCATGTTACAGGTCCTGTACGGGTCTTTCTGGATACGGAAAATGTTCGACTGCTGTCCGAGCCAGCACACTCTCCATATATCTTACCAACTGAAAAATATCTGGTCAATGGTGGCCGAGTAACTGGTTCGTCGCAATACTCGTGGTATCCTGTTGAAGCTGCATGGACATCTGGACCTGTACACGCCATCCAAAGGTCTGTTTGACTCAGCGCCCAGGCGTATCAAGGCCGTTATTACGGCCAGAAGTGGTTGTTCTGGGTACTGATTTCTCAGAATCTATGAACCCAAATTGCGTGAAAATGTCATAGTATAATATTGCCGCGAGAGACCATGTACACCGACTGCCGGCTGAAGGTCCCCAGTTCAATGCCGCCCACCTGCAAAAATTTATCTTTGTAATTATCAAGTCCAGAATGGTTTACATCTTCCTTATGTTTACTTGTAAATTCTACTTGTTTCTTATGTTAACTATTCTTCTAATTTCTGGTAAATTCTGTCTGTGTATAAATAGTAGAGCACTCTGCCTGAGAGGCAGTCAGTGCTGCGTGTATATTAAGTTAGTAATAAACGTGCTTTCGGTATAAGAGCTGTGTTCAGTTGCTTTCGAAGTCAAGCCTGCTCCCATTTCAACGCGACATTGTTTGGTGGAGGCGCCGCGTACCCTGTGCAACAGCTGCATCACCGTCGCTCCGATTAGGCAACGTAGAAGCCGTCGCTTACACGGACTAGAACCGAAATACAAGGGATATACCGAGTACATCCTTCCGAAAGTCCGTATCATCAGAAGAACCGTGGACACGAAATCAACGGTAGGCCAGCTGCACATCAGACACCCGTCGCTGTTCTCTGGAGACGCTGGACAGGATCCCAATAAATGGCTAAAAGGATTAGACCGAGTCGCCAAGTACAACAGGTGGGATCATACAATGTGCTTAGCCAACTTTTATTTCTATCTGGACGGAACAGCCCAGCAATGGTTCAAGAACAAGTGAATATAACAGAAGACATGTACCAAGCCCTTCTGATAAAGGACGTCGCTACGACAGAAGAGTTCATCAAGTGTTGCCAACGGATTGAAGAGTTGCAGCAAAGGAGAGTTGGACGCAAGATGTATGACCGACTCCCCAATATAGTCCCTATGGCCGTTGTGGAAGACTAGCATGACTTCGCTTCTCTCATATGACAAATTGTGAGAGAAGAATTACCACATTGCATGGCAGCTGGGCCTATTAGATCGACCGAGCATCAGATTATGGCCATGGATGTAAGCCATGTAAGTCACGAGGGAGCCGACGCCGCTGAGGAAGAGGTATTTCAGACATTAGCTCCTGTCTGCCCCGCCAATCGCACCCGACGTGAAGAATGGCGTCGCCTTGCTATGACATACGCTGCAGCCTATGAACTGTCCGACGCTGCCACAACCAACTCCCTCAGCAACAATCACGCCCCGCAGAATAACGGACGTCTGGAGGACAGAAGACAACACACCACTGTGTTTCCACTGTGGGCGCCCTGGACATGTCGTGCACTACTACAGAGAGAGAAGGCGAGTTTTCGACGATTACTTTGCCGCAAGACATCATCCATCGGAGCAGTTCTATCTCAGGCTATCACCTGCTGATGAGTTCAGTCGGCCTATGGGAAGAATCCCAGCGCTGTGCCGCAGCCGTTCGCCGTCGCCGTACAGAGGTACCAGCCGCTCCCCTAGCCGCCGCACCCAGGAAAAATAAGCGAGGCGACCATCTACGGAGGTGAGGCCGCCGCAGATGAAAATCCTCCATGGACGACAGTCGCTAAGATGTTGGGAAACCTCATCGACGTCATAATCGACGGCCAACCTGTCCGCGTACTTGTTGACTCAGAAGCGACTTTCTCTGTATTGTCAGATAATTACCGCAGCGCACTAAAGAAGACAATGTTCTTTGATACTGGGGCGACTGTGCTGAAGGTCGCGATTGGAAAGTACGTCCAGCCTGCAGGATCTTGTGTCGCAAGAACAACCATCAACAACAGGACCCAGCCATTTGAATTTGTCGTGTTGCAAATTGAAGAAGTTGTTCCGCCGTATGCACGTAATACAGAATTTTCTGGGTAGTTATTCTTCGTTGACAATGTGACGATACTGCCGTTGACAATGAGAAGAGTTGGAGTCACAAACACAGATGACTGGTTAAACTGTGAAGTTCTTGTTGATAGTAAAAATTTTATCAGGCTCACTAAAGAAATTTACATACCAGCGGCTTATCATAAGCATTACCGTTGGTCAAGGTGAGATTTGGATCACAAATTGTCACGAGCAGTCACAGCTTATCCCCAAGGGAATGTGTATCGGGACAGGAGAACCAATCCAGGACGGTGAGCTCAACGTCATCAATGAAGACCCATGCCCTCCTGTTAGTACAGACAACACGCAGGAGGAAAGAAACGTGGTACTGCCAATAGGGCCTGGACTGACCAAGAAACAACGCCGGCGGGTGTTAGGTATACTACGTCAATTTTCGGGTGCATTCACACCTCAGCAAGGGAAAAGTCAGACGAAACGGCCCTCGATAAAGCACCGTAACAATACAGGAGATCATCCACCAATTAGCCAGCGTTCGTATAGAGTGTTGCCAGCTGAAAGACGGATAATTCGGGAGGAAGAGGAGAAGATGTTGCGAGATGACATTATTCAACCTTCGGAGAGTGCTTTTCGTCTCCGGTGGTCCTCGTAAAGAAGGATGGCACGTGGCGATTCTGTGTCGACTATTGGCGGCTGAACAGATTCACAAAGAAAGATGTCTACCCAGTGCCGCGCATTGACGACACCTTAGACTGCTTGAAAGGAGCTACATACTTCTCAACTATGGGCATGCAGGCAGGTTTCTGGCAAATCGAGGTTGACGAAGCTGACAGGGAGAAGACAGCTTTTATTACACCTGACGGCCTCTATGAATTTAGAGTAATGCCCTTTGGATTATGTAATGCTCCAGCCACATTCGAACGCATGATGAACAACTTGCTTTGACACCTTTAGTGGACGACGTGTCTCTGCTATTTAGATGACATTGTCGTTTTCTCGAAAACAATTGAGTTGAAGAGTGTTCAGACTGCGGGTCTCCGCCTCAATCCAAAGAAGTGCCTCTTCGTCGTCTAGGAGACAGAAATCCTGGGGCACCTAGTCAACGGAGATGGTGTCCGTCCTGACCGGATAAAGTAAGGGCACTCACAGAATTTCCTACTCCTCAACACATTCATGATGTGAGAAATTTTCTCGGGCTGTGCTCATACTACCGACGTTTCATAAAAGGATTTTGTAAGAAGAACTTCTGCAGGGAGACGCCAAGTTTTACTGGGATGAGACAAAAGAAAGAGCTTTCCGGGCACTTAAGGAGGCTCTAACTTTCGCACCAATGCTAGCCTTGTACGACGAGAATGCAGAAACGGAACTTCACACAGACGCCAGTGGTTATGAGATTGATGCAGTGCTTGTACAAGTTCAGGAAGGCGCCGAAAAAGTGATAGCCTATGCGTCAAGAGTACTCTCAACGTTCGAGATAAACTACTCTACAACTCAAAAAGAATGTCTTGCAGTTATCTGGGCTATCAACAATTTCCGGCCGTATTTATTCGGCAAACCATTCACCGTCGTGACAGACCACCATTCTTTGTGTTGGCTGACTAGCTTGAAGGATCCATCAGGTCGACTAGCAAGATGGGCACTAAGACTCCAAGAGTGCGATGTCACAGTGGTATTTATGAACGGGCGCAAACACAAGGATGCCTACTGTTTTTCAAGGAACCATTAGTGGAACCCAACAGCCCTCATTGAATTAGATGTTATAGCTGAACAGAGGGAAGATCCAGTACTATTGAAAACGATAGAGGCCTTGCAGAAAAAGGAACCGACCAATGGAGAGTTCCAATTTATAAACGGAACATTGTATAAAAGCAACTACGATCCACTGGGCCCCAAATGCCTACTGGTTGTTCCAGCTCATCTCCAGCCAGCTATCCTCAGATATTTCCACGATGGTCCAATATCCGGTCATCTGGGATTCGTGAAGATCCTAGACAGAATCAGACGCAGGTATTACTGGAAAGGTCTCTACCGATCTGTCAATCACTATACGAGTCACTGTAAAGAGTGCCAGCGAAGGAAGCATGTGCCGCAATTACCTCCAGGGCAACTCGTACCGATTCCGCCGGCAGCAGCTCCGTTCCAAGGAGTTGGAATCGATCTTTTAGCGATGTTCCTGAAGTCGACAACCGGTAACCGTTGGATAAAAGTCTGCACTGACTACCTCACACGCTATGCTGTCACCAAACCTGTGCCGACTGCAGAAGCTCCAGAGGTCGCAAAATTCCTTGTAGAAGACATTATTTTGAAGCATGGAGCACCACGTGTCATGATATCTGATCGTGGAAAAGTATTCCAGTCAAAACTAATATCAGAGGTAATGTCATGGTGCGACATTGCCCACAGAATGACAACTGCAGACCGACCTCAGACAAATGATCTTACGGAACGTCTTACCAAGACGTTACCCGACATGCTGTCGATGTACGTCGATGTTGAGCAGAAGGATTGGGATACAATTCTGTCAGCCGTGAGATTTGCTTACAATACCGCGAGACAACACACCACAGGCTTCACTCCATTTTTCCTTTTCCGTGGCCATGAAGCTGAGACGACAATGGATACGCTGTTCCCGTTCCAGCCGTACGATACTAAGGATGACTATGTTAAACAGCTCATCACCAGGGTCGAAGAAGCAAGATAGCTGGGTCGCATACGGACACTGAACAACCAGGACAAGCACCGTCAGCGGTATAACTACAAGCACCGAACTGTTGTGTACGGCCCAGGAGATCTGGTATGGATTTTTACCCCTCTACTGAACGTTGGATTGTCAGAAAAGTTATTGAATCGATTTTTTGGTCCGTATCGTGTCATACGCCGCCTGTCAGACGTCACATATGAAGTTGCAGATTATGAGCCGTGGAGAGACATTGTTCACGTCATGCACATGAAGCCTTACTAAGATACTGAAGAGCAGGTAGAAGACAATGGCTTCCTGTTCAAGGACTCTAAGGACGGTAATGTTCCTGATGAAGCCACGACATGCACGTCTATCGTCGATAATCGTGGAGAAGGGAAAGATTCTCTTGAACTGTCATACAGAGAACCCATGACACGGTCAAGATCCAGGACATTGCAGCTGGCTCCACAGGGATCATTACAGCGGGTCACTGTTACTCCAGGAGAGTAATCAATGCCGCGAGGCAATGGACACTGACAGCCAGCGTGGTGCACGGGATAGCGTCACGGACTGCGGTGCTGAAGGTCACTGGTTCACTGGTTCAATCCCGCCCACTGGGAAAAAAGTGATTTCTTTGTAATTAACAATTGCAGAATGTTCTACATCTTTCTTATGTTCATTTGCAAATTCTACTTGTTTTTTATGTTAACTGTTCGTCCAATTTCTGGTAAATTCTGTATGTGTATAAATAGCAGAGCACTCTGCCTAAGAGGCAGTCAGTGCTGCGTGTATGTTAAGATCGTAATAAACGTGCTTTCAGTATACGTGCTGTGTTCAGTTGCCTTCGAAGTCAATCCTGCTCCCATTTCAACGCGACAATATGTTTATCCAATGAATACCCGTTTATCATCTGCTTTTCTTCTTGGTGTAGCAATTTTAATGACCAGTGTGTATATCTGGCGGCATTTCTCCGAAATTTGCTGTTAACACGTACTTCGCTTCAACTGCGAAAGAGAAGCGCAGTAGAGACGGCTTGCTGGTATTCTTGTATTGCTTTCCGCCAATGACAATATCTGTCTTATGCTTCTATGGTACACGCTAAGAGCAAATGCAATTTTATGAAAAACGAACGCCAGACGCAGGTGTCAGTTTTTAGGAATTGATTAAATAATTAAGATTAAATCTAGCAAACGTAACGAAGTGACGACCACGGCGGACAGAGCCCTCACACCTACGTCATCTCAGACGCCGGCACAATCGGTTCCACTGCACGGCCGCGGCGCGGGGCGCGGACCGCGGAGGGGTCGCTCCGTGGGTCGAGGGTATTTAAATCGCCCGCTACCGGGCTAGAAACCAGTTCCCTTCGAGCAGCCGTAGCGTGCGTATCTCCGTGCCGGCGCGTTTCCAGGAGCTCAGTCCGTCAGTTCAACTGATGATGGCGACATGTATAATCGCCGAGATATTGTGCTCGTTGGACACTATAGACCGGCAGTACACCCGTGGATATTTTGATTATGTAATAGGCAGTTTACAAAATGAAACGAACGTTTCTAAGAATAATATTAAATATAATAAAATACATATATAAATGTAAAGCGCTTTGATCGGTTCATGTTTTGTGTTTCTGTAATGAAATCTATGTTCTGACCCAAGAATATTACTACATCAACAAAAAACAGAAGATGAAAGTAAAAAGAAAAAAAAAACCTTTTGTTGAAGGAATACGGAAATAATGTGGTGTGTCTTTTAAGATAGGTAGCGTGGTGCAATGTTGCCCATGTTCTTCTTAAACTGTTACTGATAAACCCTAAGTATCAATAATTTTAAATATAAGTCTTATAATAGTATTATTATAGTAATGAAATTTATTGGTTTTTTTATCTATAAGGAATATTGAAATTGAAATTACGGAGTTTGGTTCTCCCACGTCTCCTGAATCAAGTCATGTAATTATATTTGCCGTATGATCATTCCTTGATTTTATATGTATTTTTCGAGTAAGTGTGTGACTAGTATTTCAGTTGCAATCTGGGTTAGCCGCCCTCGCTCATCCAAGGCCACCGTTTCCTGATTCCAAGCAGATTAGGATACCACTAACTACCTGTATTCTATTCACTATGTCCAACAGCCTGACAAAACCCGTCTTTCACATGAAAGCAATCAGCTTCCCCCTGAAGCTTTAACACCAGTTCTCTAATAAAAATTGTAATTTGTGATGTGTTCATCATACAACAGGAAAGGTAAAATGTACACATAAATTACACAATCGAATTACTTGTCTTTCAAATATATTTATCTAAATATTTAGTTACATGAATAGTAGATTGGCACACTGCTCAACATGAAATGAAAGGAAGATTGCGTTTAACATCCCAGTGACACTGTGGTCATGAGAGATGGAACATGAAATGGAGTGAATGTTGAGCTCCAATTCATAAGCAGAAGTTGACGGGTGGCAGAGGTCGTCAGAGCTTCACGGTGCCTGGGTGCTCACAGCCGGTAGGTGGGGATGCTGTTGACACTTCTTCCCTGGGACGCGGCCGTACCCGCGGCCGAAACCTCCTCTCTGCAACACGAAGCGCCGCTCCCGCACCACTGACTCCTGAAACCAACCAACCACACTTAAACTAGGCACGGTCTGCACCTCAATAGGCATGGGAAGGGGAGGTTGGCAAAGCTCATAGGTGACAGTGTAGTAGGGGGTGGGGGTTTCACTCATGGAAAAATTCCTGTAGTAGTTGGTGTTAGGGCTGCACCTTTTTCAGACTGAAGACAGCTGATAGATATCCCTGCTTAAAGGAAGTCCCTCTAAGAAATGAACCACCTTTGACAAAGTCTAAGAATATAAGTAATAAGGGAATTACTGTTTTTCATCAAAATATACAGGGTATCAGAGATAAAGTTAATGAAATGCTTATTGATACTGATTCTGACATTATTGGAATTTCAGAGCACTTTTTAAGTGGTGTGACAATTAAGAGACTTCCTTTGCCAGGATACAGGTTAGCTGCCTTCTACTCTAGGAGTTCTTTGCAGTGTGGAGGAGTGGCCATGTATGTAAAAAACGATTTTTCATCGGAGTCAATCGATTTTTCTAAACACTGCACAGAACAGATATTTGAATGTTGTGCAGGAGTTGTTAATGTTAATGGAACTAAACTAGTAATAGTTGTTATTTATAGATCCCCTGACTCAGATTTTAAAATGTTTCTTCCCAAGCTGGAATTGGTTCTGGGTTCACTGTATAGGAAGTATAAAAATTTAATTGTGTGTGGAGATTTCAACATTAATTGTGTAGGTGATAGCTCAAGGAAAAGTCAGCTGTTAGATCTATTTAATTCCTATAACATGATGCAAACAGTATTTTTTCCAACGAGAGTGCAAGGAAATAGCAGTTCTACCATTGACAATATTTTTGTTCATTCTTCATTATTAGAGGGGCACTCTGTCGGCAGAATAGTAAATGGCCTATCAGACCACGATGCCCAACTTTTAATTCTAAAAAGTATTTGTTCTCAAACAAATGTTAAACATAAATATCAACTACTCAGAAAAGTTAATCCGGTTGCAATTGAGACCTTTTTAAGCCTAATTAAGGAACAAGAATGGCAGGATGTTTATAGTGCTGATAATGCAGATGATAAATATAATGCTTTTCTGAACACATTTATTATGCTGTTTGAAAGTTGCTTTCCGCTAGAATGCTCAAAACAGGGTACTTTCAGTAACAGACAGCCAGGGTGGATGACAAAGGGGATAAGAGTATCATGTAGAACTAAGCGGGAGTTGTATCAAAATGTTAGAAGCAGTCAGAATGAAGATGCAGTAGCTCATTACAAACAGTACTGTAAGGTTCTGAAAAATGTCATTAAGAATGCAAAAAGTATGTGGTACGCAAAAAGAATAGCAAACTCTCGGGATAAAATTAAAACTATCTGGTCAGTCGTGAAGGAAGTGTCTGGTCAGGAGCAGCAGGTAGAAGATATAACGTCAGTGCGCAGTAGGAATGTTTCTGTTACTGACAAGTTAGATATATGTGCAATATTCAATAATCACTTTCTGAATATAGTAGAGGAACTAAACAAAACTCTAGTTTCTACAGGTAATCATATAACGTTTTTAGAAAATGCGTTTCCGAGGCTGTTGCCTGAAATGATCCTTCATGATACTTCCATAGGTGAGATCGAGTCAATAATTAAATCACTAAAGACTAAGGACTCTTGTGGATATGATGGGGTATCTAGCAGAATTCTAAAGTACTGTTCTCCATATGTTAGCCCAGTACTAAGCCATATTTGTAATTTTTCCTTTCAGAATGGTCAGTTTCCTAACAGATTAAAGTACTCAGTAGTGAAACCGCTTTATAAAAAAGGAGAAAGGGATGATGTAGACAACTATAGACCTATTTCTATGCCATCGGTTTTTTCCAAAGTTATTGAAAAGGCTGTATATTCAAGATTAATTGATCATTTCAGTTCACATAATTTCCTGTCAAACGTACAGTTTGGTTTTAGAAGTGGTTTAACGACCGAAAACGCTATATTTTCGTTTCTCTGTGAGGCACTTGATGGGTTAAATAAGAGGCTACGGACATTAGGCGTCTTCTTTGATTTAACAAAAGCTTTTGATTGTGTTGATCACAAAATATTGTTGCAGAAGTTGGAACATTATGGAATACGGGGAGTAGCCCACAACTGGTTCACCTCTTACTTTAATAATAGACAACAGAAGGTAATTCTCCGCAGTGTAGAAAATGGCTATGACGTGCAATCCCAATGGGGCACAATTAAGTATGGGGTGCCCCAGGGGTCTGTTTTGGGACCATTGCTGTTTCTTATTTATATAAATGATATGCCTTCGAGTATAACAGGTGATTGTAAAATATTTTTGTTTGCTGATGATACCAGCTTGGTAGTGAAGGATGTTGCTCGTAATATTGACACAGTATCAAATAATGCAGTTCAAGAGATAAGTTCATGGCTAATAGAAAACAAGTTGATGTTAAATCACAGTAAAACTCAGTTTTTACAATTTCTAACACATAATTTGACGAAATCTGACATTATGATTACACATAATGGGCATGTGATAAGCGAGACTGAACAGTTCAAATTTCTAGGTGTTCATATAGACAGTAAGCTGTCATGGAAAGCCCATGTTCAGGATCTTGTTCCAAAACTAAATTCTGCTATATTTACCATTAGAACAATATCTGAGATAAGTGATTTTTCAACACGAAAAGTAGTCTATTTCGCTTACTTTCACTCACTTATGACGTACGGCATTGTTTTTGGGGGTAACTCGCCTGATACAAAAAGGATATTTCTGGTTCAAAAACGGGCGTTTCGAGCAATATCTGGTGTAAGTTCGCGAACGTCATGTCGACCCCTTTTCAGTAGTCTGGGAATTTTGACTCTGGCGTCACAATACGTTTTTTCTTTAATGTCGTTTGTTGTTAATAATATCAGCTTATTCCCACGAGTTAGTAGCTTTCACTCGGTGAATACTAGACAGATGTCTAATCTACATTTGCACCACACCACCTTAACACTTGTGCAGAAAGGGGTGCAGTATTCTGCGGCATCCATTTTCAATAAGCTGCCACAAGAACTTAAGAATCTTAGCACTAATCCACATGCTTTCAAATCTAAATTGAAGAGTTACCTCGTGGCTCACTCCTTTTATTCTGTCGAGGAACTCCTAGAAAAGTTAAACAATTAAGCTAATTTATTTTTTCTTTATTGATTCTTTTCACTTTGTCTTAAGATTGTCGTGTGAAAAGGACTACTTAAAATTTTTCTATTACCATTATTGTGTAACAATTAATGTATTGACTTGTTCCATGACCATGGAGTCTTACTCCTGAAGTGGGTCCTATGGAACAGAAAAAACAAATAAATAATAAAAAAATAAACAATGATATGATTGTTTCCATTCAGTATCCCGAAGATGCAGTATCAAAAACAAAAAAAAAAAAAAAAAAAAAAAAAACAAAACAAAAAAAAAATACTATGGTCATTTGTTAAGCTGCTACCCTCAGATTGAATTTTTCTGAGGTTGGAAAGAGAATCGACTGTTTGCTCTTGAAGGACCATTCCGGCATTTGCCTGAAGTGATTTAGGAGAACCACGGAAAACGAAATCAAGATGGCCAGAGGCAGGTTTGTTCCATCGTCCTCCAGAGTCCAGCGTTACCTCTCCACCATCTAGCCAGTTCACACATGATAGACATAATGGGCCAGGGTTTACTCAGGATAACAACTGTGTGTTTATGAACATTCAGTCATACGGAAGATACAAACAAAAATTATGAAGAGCTGCAAAGAAGAGACAAACATCTGTTTTGTCACCAAACGTGATGATATCGAAATAGTAAAAGAAACTAAAAGAAGTTATTGTAAAGGAAACACAATTATACAATATGAAGCGATAAAGGAAAATATCAGAACTAGACTGGCCCTTGGCTTAGAAATGTGTCCAATACCAAGGGACACGAAGTTATAACAACTTGCCATCAGCTATTAATGATCTTCGGAAAAGATTTATTCATCATTAACTCCTGTGTCACCGACAAAGATCTTAGTAGATGAGTGACGTATAATAATACCAGAACACTAATAATCTGACTTTTGCACACCTTCAGCGCACATGATGATTGAAATTGTAAACTGCTTTTGGCTTGATGTGACTATAATAGCCTAAGAATTATGGTATGTACTTTAGTGTATCTATCCATCATATGAAAACAAGTTTCATATTTTATGAGTTCTCACACTTACAGTCACTTACAATCACAATGTATATCTCTTAGCTTGGTTATGTATATTATATACTCCTGTTTTATGGCTTATTCTACGTCTTTGAGCTCTTCTCACCACAGGAGTATGGAGCAAAATCTAATCTAACGAACGTTTATCCAACTAGACAGTTTATAATGGTATACAAACCAACACAGGAGAAAAAATATGTTATTTAATGTGGATAGAACAGATGTAACATTGTAGGCTTTTGCTCAGTATCCTGAAGAGACAGCATCGGCAAAGAAACAAGCGAGAGTGGCCGGTAGAGGATTTATCTAACCACTTTCACGTCCTTCATTGTTCGTGAATGTGATTATGTTCCAATAACCATACATTATTAATTTGTTTCATTGGAAATTATCTACAGTTGTTGGAATAATATCACTGAATCGATTCCATCCAGAAAGGACATACGAGTAAGACAACCCCTCCACCGCAACCAAGAAGATGATATGAAGAGCTTGAAGTTTAACCCTGGGTGGGTGGCAGTTTATGTCTGGAGACCACGCATAAACTGTCCTACGGCTCTTCCATCATAAGGTTCTAGCTGGGGGGGGGGGGGATATAATTGGACTAAAGCCTCCAATCCAACACCTCAATAAGATTCCATAATTGTATTATTTTCTATTGTTTTCATTTTTTATTTTTTTAAACAGGTCGGCACTCGATGTTTGGAATAGTACACATGTGAACGTGACACTGGGTCTCCAACTTGATGCTGCCACTGAGAGCGTGTGCTGCTATTACTGTGAGCGGTTTTAATGCCGCCGTGACCGGGTAGATGGTGCCTCTAGTTATTGTTACTGCTATGCTGAAGTTACGAGGCTATTGTTCGTACGCGTTGACCCGCTGCTTAGCAGGTCAGCGGCGCCACCGAGTGGAATCGTACGAAGACAACAGTGTTCTTTAGTTCAGTTTTTACACATAGAGTCTCATGTTAATTAATCAAATTGCCCCCCCCCCATTCAAAATAAAAAAATCCTGACTGCGCCTGGTCAGGTACGCACCTCTTCAACTGCAGCGGCGCAGCTGAAGGCGATGACGCTGAGGATGAGGAGAGCGCAGAAAGTCCTCATGGTGACAACTGGGTAGCAGGGCTGCGACTGGTTCTGCTGGAAGTCTGCACCAGGCGAGAAACAGCTCTCAGAAACACACAGCTTCACAATACGTATCTACATCTATATAGATACTCTGCAAATCACATGTAAGTGCCTGGCAGACGGTACATTATCTACTATTTATAACCTTTCTCTACCGTTCCAATCTCTAATAGCGCGCAGAAAGAAAGAGCACCTAAATCGTTACATTTTCGACCTGATTTCTCTTATTTTATTAGGATGGTCATGTCCCCCTGTGTAGGTGAGTGCGATCAAAATATTTTCACATTCAGAAGTAAAAGTTGGTGATTGAAATTTCGCAAAGAAATCTCGCCGCAACGAATAATGATTTCCACCTCAAATCTTGCAAAATTTCCGTAACGCTTTACCCTCTGTAACGTCATAAAACATAACGAGCTGCCCTACTCTGAACCTTCTGAATGTCTTCCGTTAGTCCCATCAGGTGAGGGTCCCACACTCGATAACAGCAATCCAAGAGAACGCACAAGTGTGATGTAGGCAGTCCCTATGGTGGAGCTGTTGCATCATCGAAGCGTTCTGCCAATGGAACGTAACCTTTGGTTCACCTTCCCCACAATATTTTCTATGTGTTCTCTCCAGTCTAAGTTGTTCGTAATTGTAGCTCCTAGGTATTTGGTAGAATTTACGACCTTAATGTTTGACTCACTTATCATGTAATTGAAGTCCAACGGATTTCTTTTAGTGGTCATGTGTATTACTTCACACTTTGCTTTATTTTTTGTTCATGCCAATTTTCGCACCAAGTAGAAATTTTGTGTAAATCGCTTTGCAGTTCCTTTTGATCCTCTGTTGACTTCAATAATCGATAAACAACAGCATCGTCCGCCAACAGTCTAAGAGAGCTATAAAGATTGTCTCCTAAATCGTTTATAAACGTAAGGAAGAGTAGAGGTCCTGAAACGCTTCCCTGGGGAATGCCCGATATCACTTCTGTTTTACTCGATGACTTACCGTGAATTACTACGACATGTGTTTTTTGATAGGAAATCGTGAATCCAGTCGAACAATTGGGGCGATATTCCATACGCACCGAAGTACACCAGTACTTAGAAGTAATTTTGTCATACGTATTTTACCTTCGCATCAATCAGTAGCCTGAAAGAATAGTTATACTACCCACAATGCAGGTACAGTCATGAATAGCTACACTTAATTCAGACATATTGCCATAAATCAGGGCGGGCCAGAAATTCTGCACACGTGCTGTGCTGCTGCACATGTGCAACTTACGAGCAGTGCGTGCACGCATCAGCCATCTCCGCTCATGTAGTGCTTGTTTCTACCCACAGGGGTCGCCAGGCGCAAACAACACTGTGTGTGTTGCGCTCTTGCTTGTACCGCATTACACCAGGAACTGGAGCCGTCGCCGCTCGAATCGAATAACACATGTCGTCGCTCCTGCACCTCTACACAGTGTGCAGCGTTTGGCCGGAACTCCCCTGAATAAAACTAACGACCTATGGCAATCATTTTCAAATGAATTTCATCCAGTATCAGTTCTACACGAAAGCACTAAAACCGAAAGCACTAAGTCCATACCTGTTCAGTATACTGATGGATGTGTTGACGGAAGGAGTGCAGGACCCGGCTTTATGGTCGTGTAGTTTTGTAGATGACGTGGTGATAGTGGAGGAGGACAACGAGAGAGTAGAAAGAACATTGGATAGGTGGAGGAAGGAAATGGAAACTGGAGGACTTAGAGTTAACAGGAAAAGACTGAATACCTGTGGTTTGGTTGAGATGGAAGAAATGGAAAACTTATGTTGGCAAATGACTGGTTGTAAAGAGTTGGAGAATTCAAGTTACTGTGTTTCTATGCAGCCAGTTAAGGAGATTTAGATAAGAAGGTTAGCCACAGCATCCAGGCTGGATGGACGAACTGGAAAAGTGTGTCAGGTGTGCTCTGCGACAAAAGGATAAAACCAAAAAAAAATAAAAAATAAAAAAAATAAAAATAATAATAATAATAAAAATGTTTAAATGTTTGTAAATCTTACGGGACATAACTGCGGGGTCATCAGTCATCAAATTTACGGACTACTTATGAACTACCTTATGACAGAACATCCATGTCCGATGACGGATTCGAACTCCCGACGGGGAACGGCTTCGAGCATCGGAGCATAGCGCCTCCATGCGCTCGGGCGCCCTGCCACGGCCCGAAGAGAAAAGGAATAAAATTTAATCGTTTGTGAGACCAGCAATGTTGTATGCTAGTGAGATCTGGCCGTTTAAGAAAGTGCAGGAGAAGAAATTAAACGTGTCTGAAATGCGAAAGCTGAGGTGGATGATGGGAAAATTGAGGATGGACAAAATAAACAAACAACTGTAGTGGAGACATCGAAGAAAGCCCAGGAACGAAGATAACAATGGAATGGGCATGTGACAAGGAATGTAGGTCACATGTTGCAGAGAACGACGGAGTTACAAGCATGCAAATGATTTATACTGTTAACATACACCATTTGCACATACATTCGGTGTATGAGTGAGACTGTAATTTCTTTCTAATTTTTTATCCTCATCTTATAGAACTCGTATGAACTGATGTTTTGCGCCTTTGTCGCTATCAGCTATTTAGCTTCAGCTCTGAATGGTTGTTCTCACTGCCAGTAGTAGAATTATTGTCGATGTCAGATAAATGCCAATAAGACCATGGTCCGGGCATGATGGTCTGCCTGTCGTTTAGACATCGTCGGAGAATTTGCAGGCACTGGTTCACACTGGAGTCGTCTCAGCATGCCGTGCTCTTAATGCTTATCCACTGGACGGTCGGCTCATGACCTCACGAATCTGTTGCCTACAATGGTGGAGTCGCGACGACGTATGTTAAGGAGCTCGTGGTGAAGATTTGGTACTACGTAATTTATTTACCACTAAGGTCCACAATTTGTCTAATTCAAGTCGTTCTTCATTCACATTGAAATGGTGTCTGTCCTTCACACATTCGATGCCTTCGCAGTACATCCTAGCCCTGTAATTACTTGGCCTCAACGGGAAAGATATTTCTCTCAAATTCTAAATTTTTTGAATTACACTAATTCCAACATAAATTTCACTATAGAACCACATTGCAGTGAATGATTTGTGAATATAATTCATGAAAATGAGGTATCTACTACGCCTATTTTCCTTACATTCTCGTCTTCTACTGGCCAAAAAATTAAATTATTTCCTTCACTATTGACATAAGTAGTCGCAACTGAACAAGATATCTGTTAGACATTTATCAGTTTTATAGATACGCTAGGAATACTGTATTGACCCCGTTCAGTGAAATCTGTTAACACGAGGAAAGAAAGAGCAATGATTAGCCCAGTGTTTTTCAGAGTTCCTTCTGTAACGTTCATTATGAATTGAGTAGATCATATATTGTCTCATAACACTTTGTGTGTTAATAATGGATAAGCACGAATTGTGAAAACTGTTTTCAAAAATCAATGTGTAGGACAAAGTAATTGATACAACAAGTAATTCTGAAAAATTCGAAAACAAAGTTGTACTTATTTACCAATTACAGTTACCTGGCATGTTACGCCTTTGGACACTGATCCATTTATAATATTAATAAAAATATACTTTTTTTCAGGCTGTTAAGCCAAGGTCGCCAATAAAATATATTTATTTCTGTTAACCGGTTCTAGTGATTTATAATGATTTTAAACATCTTCACTTACAAGAACACGTAAAATAAAAGGTTTCTCGTCGAAATGTGAAATGAGTAAAATGCATGGTCAATATGTTAAAATATACGTCACCAAAATGGATCATCATATCAGATTAAAAGATACAATATGACTGTTTCGCTCAAGTATCAGACAGACTCAAAACAGCCATATTTTATCTCTTAATCTGTGATGACAGTTTGGTGACATATATTTTAACATTTTTACTCATTTTACATGTTGACGAGTTTCACTTTATTTTATTTGTTCTCCTAAGATATTTAAACCTTTCTGAAGATGATGATACAAATTATTGAAACCGGTTAAGGGAAAACAATTTTATTGGCGATCTTGGCTTAATAACCTGAAGAAGGTGTATTCTTCTATACCAGTTGTCTGTACAGTGGAACCTTTCTTAATAAGTATAATTTGATTCTTCCTTTTGTGTAAAAAAAAAACGCAATTGGATAATGTGTCCATTCCGAAAGAAAAACCGAAAAAGTATGTCAAATATTTTAAAGCTGAAGCGAAATAAAGGTGATTATATTTGTTACCTTTGATATAATATAGTTTTGTTAAGGTTCGTAAGGACCGGGGGAGGGGATCGCTAGTATATTTTTATCTCGAAGGCGGTCACATGTTCCAAAAGGTATTAAAACACTGCTTAGACCGTCGCTGGGTGGCAGGTATAGTTATAACGAAGGACCTCCGAATCTACTGGTTAGGTTTCGCTTTTGGATTACTATGCAGCGGCGACCTAGACTAGAACGGTGGCTCTACAGTACGAGCAGAAGGAGCACTTACCTGTCACGGTGCGTGTCTCCGCTGTCAGTGTGGTACAGTGCAGACGACAGCCGCCGTCCCGCTATATAGAGGCAGGCCTGGCTGCGGTGCATCCCCACTACAGACACTGTGCTTGCGGTGTGACGTCACGACCGCCCGAACCTCTCGGAACGCTGCGGCATCGACTTCGCAGCAGTCGGGAACTCTTGTTTCTCGAAGCGGGCTTTCGTTAACCCTGCGTTACTAACATCTGGTTTTAACGCTCGCTACTGATACCCGTCTTTCAAGGGGTTCTTAACTTTGGTTAGTAACACCCGTCAATTCGGCGATTAAGAGAACACAAACGGAACAGGCCAAAACACTGTTGCAGGAACAACGAAATAAACTTGTGACATTCAAACCAACAGAAACTCCCCGAGATTGTCTATCTTCACAGGAGTTTGAAATTCAGCAAAATTCCTGCAGTAGTTTCCACAGAGCAACTGTTTCTCGGAATTTGGCAGAAAACACCGAAAAAGTGAAACTATTGACTCTCTAAATGCCGATATGAACACTTGGAGTAATATAACACTTTGCCACCTTGTGGGTATTGTGAGCGATAATTGTGCACCTATAATTGAACACGCCTATCTGATTCACTTTCGTAGTGAAGAACACTGTGCGCTGCACTACCACTGCTTTACGAACCTCGTTTGAAGTTGTGGGCAGAGAATCTTTCTCTCTTATCGGCGTCGTATTCTCGTATCTGGCTGACTTGTATCTCACCTATGCTTTCCGAAAAGTTTTGTGTGTTTTCTTTTACTTTACAGTGTTTCTAACATATTTTTAAGCAATATAACATTATGTGCTCTTGAATTTACTCTTTTTGAATGCCTCTGTTGGGCATTAGTATGCTGAATTTGCATATTCAAAATTCCGTTTTCTCTTAAGATTACAGTATTATAAGATCCTTACAACCTACACCGTTATATCCATTTTCTGTTTACGCCCATTGTTTATCCAAAGATGCACATATTAACAACTTAGTTTACGAGTTACAGCACAATCTCTGCACTTGATGGTCAGTGTTATTACGGAAAGTTCTGAGTGAGCATATAGGGCGCAAGTAATGTAACTAAAATTTTTTCGTTTATATGATCTTAATGCTTTGTATAGCTCCTTATTTTATCAAAATGCAGCAGTATAGCACACATTTCGTCACTTTTCAAGAAAGATTTATATACACTGTACTTCTTGCTCCTTTAATTCTGTGTGGTATCCTCTGCTCGAATTGGCCCAGCAAAAGTGTAACCACAAGAAAGAAACATTCTGCTCTGCAGATTACGCTGCTGTAGGATAGGAATTGAAATATTTTTTTAAATTGTGTGTCACTATTATGGTGATAACCCGCCGCCAAGCCACCATAATGGAGTCAAAAAACGTTAATGTTCAAATAGAAAACACCGGATCAGTTCAGAATATTAATGCAATTTTCCATCAGTTGAGAACATACCGACGAATGTTCTCGAAACTGACAGTGTAGGTATTTCTAGAACAATCGACAGTTCGAGCAGACTAATACCGGATGGATACCACCACAGCGTAATGTTTATCAAAATGTATCTGCTACTCATGCCACAAGAGAGTGTCAAACAGGGACACCTTTTGTGAGAACAAATAACCAATGCGTGGTAATAACAGAAGTCGGTGACACGCACTCACCCAACAACAATAATGGATTGTCAAACTGCTAAAGCTCGAGTCCTGCCCTCTGGCGTTGAACTCCTCTTCTAGTGTGGGCTCTTCAATCACAAAAATAAATTTAATAAGATATGACAAGGGAAAAGAACTTCCCGAAGAATTATTACAAGAACAGGTTTCTTGTAAAGAAAGTACTGTAGAAATTTTCCAAGCAAATATCCTGGCTGTTGTACGCAACATACCCACCGTTATCTTATTAGATATGGGAGCAGCTATTAATGTAGTTTCTTAAACATTCTTTGAACAAATTTGTACTGTATACAAACCACCCACATATCCAGTTCAGAACTGTAGGATAATAGGAGCTATAGGTACCAAATCTAAAAATATTAAACTACAGACACAATTGCAAATGGTATACGGTGACCATACAGACTTTTGCACATTTCTAATTGTCGATGGACTGCTTGAGAATTCTATATTAGGGCTTGAATACTTAAGAAACAGAGAGGCGCGTATTAATTTTAAAACAGGTAAGTGATATTTCACGATCAATAAAAATGTGCGTGCTATCAACTTGATCAAAAGTAAATCAATGCACGGAAAGTATTGCCGTTCGACCAAAGTTTCATTACCAAAAATAAACCGAACTTTTGCGTATAGTACAGGTCATGTGGTAGACATAGAGACAGTGAGGCCTGAATGTATAAGTGATAAAATTGATGAATCAGAACAGCTTTCAGAAGAACAGAAGTTTCAGTTAAAACAGCTATTTTACAATATGGTCAAGTCTTCAATGAAAAGCCAGTCCTTATTACGACCTATGTTTACCACATGCAGGTGAAACCCCATGAATCTTAGGTAGAACAGACATACGCTATTCCCTGGGCCAAAAGAGAGCAGTTGAGCAAGAAATCAACAAAGTGTTAACTTTTTAACCAGCCTTGATTTGAGGAACTCTTACTGGCAAGTTCCGTTGTCCGAAGACTCGAAAAAATACACTGCTTTCATCTTTGCCGGACGCTCTTACCAGTTTTGTGTTTTGCCCTTTGGCTTAAATGTAAGCTCAGGAGTTTTTATCATGGCTTTAGATACTGTTTTGGGTCCCGATCTGCTTGACAAAATTACAGTGTATGTTGATGACATTCTTATTGCAACATTTACTTGGGAAGAACATTTATCATGGCTTGAGCGCACTTTGCATAAGTTTCAGTCTTGTGGAGTGACAGTAAAACTTCGAAAGTCAAAGCTTTTTAATGTCTCGTTAATTGCTCCATAGTCGTTTAGCCAGATGGGCTATGTTTCTTCAAGAATTTGACTTTGAAATCATACATATAAAAGGCTCAGACAATGTTGTAGCGGACGCAATGTCCAGGCTTCCCCAAGGTCTTTCAAGAGTTCGATGATTACGTTGAAGGTACTTTAGAATTCAAAATTAAGCTAATGAAAGTTTCAAATTACCGGCAATATTTCCTTGACATGAATAAAAATGTGAACGATTTTCAGCTAAGGGACGCACGATGGAGCAAAATTATCAATAAACTTGCGCAAAATTCTACAGGCCCTTTATCTGCACGATACAAAATTCATCAGAACGTCCTTTTCTTCCGACGGCACCCACAATCCGACATTTGGTGCGTATGCATTCCAGAATCGTGCGAAAAACCGCTGATTCACCATACACACCGAGTGTGGGGTCACATCGGTCCCTTAAAGTGCCTAAAGTAGTTAAAATGGTACTGTTTATCCCGAACATCTATCGGAAAATCATGACGTCCTGCAGTCATGTCTGGTATGTCAGAAGTCAAAACCAAACAACCAAGGCACCAAGACACAGTTCCATTCTATCGTTCCTACCAAACCTTTGCAAATCGTTGCCGCCGATATGGCTGGACCCGTTCCGGTTGCCAGAGGAGGTGTTAAATACATACTTGGGTTGTATGACATTTTTTCCAAATTTGTTAAGCTTTACGCTTTGAAATCCGTCATAGCCAAGGCTGTCATACGGCGCCTGCAGAATGATTCCATTCCGACGATTGGTAAACCTGACACGCTTTTGACTGACAATGGCTCAACTTTCACGTGAAACAAATGCAAATAATTTATTCCCACCAATGGTGTGCGACACAGTAAAATTTCCCGTTTTAATCCTTCGGCCAATCCAATGGAACGCATGTTCCGAGAACTCAACAGATTTATTCGCACCTATACCTCTGAAAAACAGACTTTATGGACAGAGTATGTTGGTTTATTTGAAGAAATAGTGAATAACTTGCAATTATATTCCATTCTATAAAACCATTAGAATTTATCCACCAAATTAAGGAATGAAATGTGTGGCTCAATCCATTGCCAAAAGTTCCAAGGAACCACCTTTCCTACGATGACAAAGTTCGCACCGTTCTAACTTCCCTAACTGAAGCAGCACAAATACGAAAATTATATCATGACAAAAATCTAAAGTACGCATCAGGTGAGATGATATTACTTAGAACACACCCAAAACCATCTGCAGTATCAAGGAAGAATAAAAAGTGGCAACCTTTGTACACTGTCCCATACAAGATCGTTCAAATGCCACATGGGTCCAGTTATCTGTTAAGCAATCCTAAAACAGGTAAGATAAAAGGCTTATACCCACACAAAGACCACAAGACATGTTATGCATAAAAAATAAAAAATGATGAACTCCTGCCCATGAACACCAGTAAAACAACGTTGATAGGATGCAACAAGATAGTTTTAAAATCCATCACATGCATAAATGAGATGTGAATACAATGTCAGTATGTTTTTAATAGCATAACTGTAAACGGCAAGCCTTAATTTTTTTTACAAGGAATGCAAAATGTTATTTTATTGTGTACTATCATTTTAAATGTTAACTGTGTGAGTGGGTAGCAGAAAGTGATTTCCAGAGTATCATCTTGTGTAGAATAGTGGAAGGAGTGCAACTAAAACGTAAAATATAATTATTTATATACATATTTAATGAATAAATATGTGTAGGCTCTTCAAATATATATATACATATGATGAGGTCTGTAGCGTACAATGCACTACCCACATATGGTAAAAAATTTATGAAACCCACACAAAACTTAGGTTTAACATTTAGTTTTTAAGTGCATGAATGGATGAATGTTTGATGAATGATGATGCGAGTGAATGTGCACTTTGAGGATTCTTCACACACATACTATAGTGCAAATTGTAATCTTAAATTTCAACTTACACCTAGAGAACAAGTCGAAAACATTTGCATCCTTGTGATATTTTACCAGTAAACGAGTCCAATATTTTCTAACGTGAAAACTTATTTTAAATTACAGAATTAGTAGAACTACCTTGTAAAGAAAAATAGTTATCATTTTCTTTAAAATCAGTACATAAATGTACAGGCTTTGAAAATATATTCAGATACACTTTTTTTTTTTTTTTTTTTTTTTTTTTTTTTTTTTTTTTTTTTTGCAACTTTGTACTTTAAGCCACACAGTATCAGATCAGTTGAATAGCATAAACGATATACTGCACGAATGCTACGATGTCTCAATTCCGTAGTTTTAGGTCTTTTTAAAGCATTTCAGGATGACCACTACGACCCGTCGCTAAAAGAAGAGGAGCAGAAGAAGATCACTGACGACTCCGAGAGAAAAACACACTTCTAGTTATAAGTAAACCACAAACATGCCACTACGACACGATCGTATCGAATATATATATGTATATGTTACCCGGAAAAATTTTCTATAGAATAGTGAAACACGTGATTGAGACCGCGATAGGATACCCAGACACACGATGGTACAATAATTATACGATCAGACTATACACTGATGCCGAGAGCAGTGATGTGCAGCGAGTGTAGCGAGCCGCCACGGTAGAATTTAACTGATTGTTGAGCGCGGAAAAGCCGCGACTCAAACTAAAACGTCATGTGCTGGTAGCCAGAAATGTTGTCATATTTAATGCTGTACTCTGGAAATGTTATTGAAAATTTCTGCTTAACTGTACTGCGACCTCCTACTCTCACGTCTTTCTTGATAGCTCAATTAATCTCATACAGTCAATTGTCAATCTTTGCTTGAAATTCAATTGATGGGTATGTCTGGTCGTAATTTTCCTTGAAACCTTGTATGTCGTATCTTTCCTGGAAATCCTACCGTTCCCTTGTAATCTTATATCGTACGTTTTCCTTGTAACCCTGTATGTTGTACCTTAACTTGTGACCTAGTATTTTTATTTTAATTACGTAAAAAGATATTATTCACGCCACTCTCAAAACCTTTCTGACATGAACGCAGGCAAATTCATAAAAAGAAATTCTTAATTAAATGATGTCATCTATATGTGATCTTTATTGTAAAGAAACTGTCGGCTAGTGAATGTACAATGTAAACAGGCTGTATTATATAGGATTCAATGCATAATTGTGCACTGTCAAGGACTAGTAGTCCGTAAAAAAAGGAAGGACAAATCATTAATTGGTGCTCAATACACGCTATCCGTGCGACGTGTACCCGACCAAGATAATGAAAATGAACTGAGATTCAGTATAAAGTAATACCGGGTGAAGGACGCAAATTCGCGACTCCGTACGTAACTAAATGCGAACCTTAAAAACTATGTTACTTAGAAGACGTGTTAGTGTTTTGTAGTCCACAGTGAACTACATGGGTAGTGCAGATTTTAGTGACAGACCTTTAGTGGAAGGACTACCTACCGGTAGCAAAGTGTCACGTATTTAGCATGGAATTACGTGCGGCTGTGTTCGAACAATTCTTATATAATTGTTGACCAAATAGTGTATGAGCAGAAGTGATTGAATTTTATAGAGTGACAAAGACACTCCTCACAGCACTAATATGTACATTCACAGACACTTTCGCGGTGTGAAATATTAAAACAATAGCCATTCAGACACAAAGACTAGATCATACAATAACGCCGGCCGCGGTGGCCGAGGGGACTGAGGCGCTCTACAAACATTTGAACATTTTTTTTTTTATGTTGAGTTTGTTTACATCTCTGTGACACTCTGCCCCACATCCATGATACTTGAAAACATTTGTGCAAACTTGTGTAGGTTCATTACATTTCTGCAGCATTCTACCGAAGTTTAGCCGGTATCATTGACGCAATATCTAATGAGTAATTGCTGTAGATTCGTTGTATTTGAAGTAAAATAAAATAGCCATTAAGTCGCCAACCAACTCCTTTAATAGCCCAATTTAATCGCCAGACTGGTAGAATGGCTGCTATTATAAGAAAAACATAGCCAAGAATGTGAAAAATCGCCACACCTGGCAACCCTGGTCGCCAGTTGACACGTTGCCGCAACAGTGTTTGCTTAATAATGCGCTAGCCGGTTACTACCGACGCAATAATGAAAAGTTTTCAGAGGAAGAATAGAAAAGTAGCGTTTTGTTGCAATAAGAAATTGACATTTATATAGTTATTCGTAATTACTAGAGTGGAGCCAGTCGGGAATGGCCGAGCGCACTTAGGCGTCTTGCCACGGTGCGCGAGGCTGCTCCCGCCAGAGGTTCAAATCCCCCCCTAGGGCATGGATGTTGTGTTCGTCCTTAGTTTAAGTTACGTTAAGTTCGATGTCGATCGTCACTACATGAGCATAGTTCTTAAAAGCGTCGTAAAAAAAAAAAAAAAAAAAAAAAAAATGGTTAAGATGATGGTTACATTCAAGCCCGGAGATGAGAGTCATTGGCCCGTAGACCCGGAGAATTCATTCCAAACCCGGGCACTCCGGGCGGCGCCCGGAGATCTGGCAACCCTAAAATGTCTGTAAACAAATGTACATAGTAGATAGATGATTTTTTAAATGACAAATTATGTAACGGTGTGACTTCATGTCAGAAAGATAGCCGTACAGCTTTCATCACTCAGCTGAAACACATCAAATGTACATTCAAATGACCAGACAGACATACACACACCAATAAAATGCTAAAGTGTCCTCATCTTTCAGAAGGAAAACTAACGTCTATGCAAAAAACAGAATGTAATTTTTGTGTATATGATTTTGTTTCCATGTTAACCACCATCGGAGGCGCGATGCAGTGCCGTACCGAGGGCCAAAAGGTTGGTGTTCGAGACGCAGAGGCTCCTTGCTCGAACGCCGCTGGCCGTGACGTCACGCTTCTCCCCACCCGCTGACGTCACACCATCCAGCCACCCGTTGTCGTCGCCGCCGCGCTACCGTCTGACGTCATCGCTACCTGTCGCGCCTTTCGCACCTGTCCTCACCGTCCTCGGCTTCCTCACCGTCACGTCGCTACAATTCTTTATTTCATTAATATACTTGAAAAAATTAACTTATTTGAATTGTATACATGAAAATTAAACAAACAAATGCAAATAACAAACTGATGTAAATATTAAAAAAAGACAAAAAGAAAGAACAAGAACAATAATAATAATAATAATTATAATAATAATACCCAAACTAGTATGTCTTTGTGTAGGTTGCATTTGCCCCACACAAAGCCAGAGGGGGCAAGTGTAACGATACACTAAATTTTTATTTGTTCATCTTTGATCAGCGATGCTTATCGCCTCCGGTTCCCTCTGACTCGTAATGCAACTAATTTAATTTCGTTCGTCATTTTTTACTTCCGAACAAGCGAGAAGACGTACCTGTGATAGTCGTTTTAATCACTCTCTTGTCTATGTTCGTTCTGTACGGACGTCTTCCATTCATGTATCGATTCAATGTAAGTTATTGTGATGCAAGTTGTTGCAAAAGTATATTAATTAAATTTATAATCATCCCCTCTCTTTGGCTTTTATTTAAATGAATCCCTCCACGTCAAATACTTATTTTCTACTGTTTTCAGCTCCTCGACGTCCGCAATAGTTTAATGTTCAGACGCCATTACAATCGCTTCGCATTGTCGGCAAAATTTCAATCAATCAATCATCCTTATACTACACTTTGCTTGAATTTAGAACCTGCAGTCATTTCTTTTATAATTTCACGAAGTCCGATCCTTCTTTTTTAATTATTCTATCATTACCAGTAACTTCATGTTCCACCCACGGTCACACAACAATGAAAAGCGAAGAGAACAATCTGAACATTGATCTACTACGGAAAGTATCTCCAACGTTCACATATTAAAAAAAAAGTTATTATTTCCAGCTTCTCCAATACGAAGCGCAGGATCCAGCTAGATGCTTTCCATAAGTCATATAACGTGGTGTTGCTTGTATGGTGCCTGACTTTAATATGCAACCCGTGGTTTATTTGCTTTAACTTATTTCAAATTCAAACATACGGTACCATCAATTCCTTGTCCAAAAAATATAATCGCAGAATCTACATTTAACAATTATGGCATCATACGAAGCATGGGCAACGTTATTGTATGTTCAACTTACAGACTCTGGAAGATAGACGTAAACTACCTCATGTACCCTACTTAGGATGATTGAAGAACAGGCGTTAAACGATATCTCAAAGTATCCTACAACACCGTATGTATGGCTCCCGCTGAGAACACGAGGATAAGATTATATAAATTACAGCATGCAAGGAGCCATTTAAACAGTATTTATCTTGCACGTTCCATACGACAACACAACAGAAATTCGTAACAACTGCTACTGTGAATCGAGCCCTTTGCTACGCACTTCACAGTGGTTAACAATAGTTTACAGAGTATAAACGTCGATGGAGAACACGCGGTGATTTTCCAGTCGTTCTCATGGCTGATTTTTCAGTGTGTCATGACGCATTATTGCGAATTAAAGTCCATCTCACCTCAAAATGCTTACACTACGGTCGGGGGTTCGAATCCCCCATCGGGCATGGCTATTTGTACCGTCCTTAGTATTACCTAGTTCGTAAGTAGTTTGTAACTTTAGGGACTGATAACCCGTAGTTAAGTCCCATAAGCTATACAAACATTTGATTATTAAATGCTTAGTGCATTATTATAAATTACCTCACCTCAAAATGTTGTAATGATTTTTTGTGTATTAAAGAAATGTTTGAAATCATATGTAAATATTTGTTTTTAAGAAGATGAAAGTGATTGTTAATGGAACCTATGCATGAGAACATCCTTTCTGTAAGTTTGATAGAATGATTCTTGAACAGTTTTGTGTTGTAATTTTTATAAGTTATGAAATTAATAAATGTGATAGTTAAATGTAACTGAGTTTCCGGAGTCTCTCTATTATATCTACAATGTGACAATATTATGATTCTGTGAAGTATGAGTTTCCTTGGAAAGTTCAGTCTGATGTCTGTGGATGTGAAAGTGCCACAGTTTGTGTTACTTTTTACTCAGTTACCAGCTTACTCCCTGAATTTCAGGATTGTTATTGTCTAGTAACATGCCATAATTACCATAGCATGATAATGTCGCCGGATTTAAGGTTGCGATATTTGGCTATTTTTACTGATGAGAAGGTGGTTATATTTTGGCATTTTATTGATGAGAAGATGGCGATATTTTGGCTACTTTTTGTTTAAAATTTGGCGACAGAGCAAAAGAAAAACCTGGCAACTATGCTGGCTTCGTCTATTGTGTTCGTTCGTTCATTGTTTGTTATCAGTTTACCGGCAATATTTGGAATACTCGGATCGTGTGTGAACAGACACGCTTACATTAACTCAGATTAGTGAGTAATAACAGTGAAATGAAGAGACGATATCTAAGTTCGTTCCGTGAAGAATGGTTGCAGGAAGAAAATTATAAAGAGTGGCTACAAAAAGTCGATACTGATGAGTGTATGTGTAAGTGCAGAATATGCAATATCTTATTTACTGTTAAGTACGGCGGAGTGAAAGCTGTGAATAAACATTTACAATCAGAAAGACAAAAAGCGAATATTACCACACAAAAGAAGAATCAGTCGCTTCTTAAATTCTTGCCGAAACAATTTTCTGCAGAAGACGACAAAGTCACTGCAATGGAATTAACTTTGACTTACCATGGTGTGAAACACCACGATTCTTACAATTCTCAAATTGTGGTAATAAGCTATATCCTTATGTTTTTAGAGATTCCCCAGTGGCAAAGAAAGTAAGATGCGGCCGAACAAAAAGCGAGGCATTAGTAAAAAATGTGCTTCTGCCTTATGCTAAAGAGAAGCTACTAAGCGAATTAGAGCAAAATGTCCCGTTTTGATTAGGCATTTTTGTTTCTTTTAGAATTCACGTGTAATCCTGGTTGGGGGGGGGGGGGGGCACGTCTGATCTCCGGGCCTGCCTCGAGTTCAATCTGGCAACCCCAGTTCATTTATTCATTCACGTGAAGTAAAGATTGACAAGTTAAATAGTGAACAAATATATTTATCATAATGATAATTTCTTAAGTGTCGTAGCACAGTCTTTGAGTCGCAGGATATCTGTAAAGTGCAGTAGCACGGTCTATGCAGTTTTAACATGTTTAATTTGAGGGTAGCACAGTCTGTTGATCACACACACACACACACTCACACACACACACACAAACACACACACACACACTTATATAATATATATATATATATATATATATATATATATATATATATATATATATATATATATGTGTGTGTGTGTGTGTGTGTGTGTGTGTGTGTGTAGCACGGTCTTATATATATATATATATATATATATATATATATATATATATATATATATATATATGTGTGTGTGTGTGTGTGTGTGTGGCACGGTCTTATATATATATATATATATATAAGCGGAAGGAAAACACAGTGGACACTGAAAGTCGCTGATTGGCGTCCATTCACATCCGTTCACTGTTTTTCGCGTTCGTTCGAACGTGCGTTGCACTGCTCTAAAATCTTTTCAGTTCGACACACGCAATCGTACACACGTTCACTATGATCATAAATGTACATAATCTCAGAAAGGCACGTGTACTTTTACAAAAGTCAGATGTTGGTACGAAGTTTGAAAGTTTTCGTGACACATTGATCACGTATTTTTGTCTTTACAGGCAAGATAATTGCAATCTCTTTCTTTAGAACATTATACAGATACATATGTATACATCCGTTATTTACAAATTTACACAAATTTATTTCGGGCTGTGTTCATGTCAGCTTAGAGGAGAATGTTAGCAAAAGGGACTGGCTGTTTTCAGCACCTCCGTATAATCTACATTACCAAATTTAGTAACATTTCGTCTCATGACATTTGTTTACATATTTTATTGGTCTTAATGTTATCAATTTTCGTCATATCTCCTCTAGTGATTTCTTACTTAAATTCATGAGTGTTCAGTTGTATGTCATTTTGTACATAAAAGAAATTAACCATTAAATATTTAAAAAATGATAGCAATTACTGTGAGTCTTTAACATTTATAATAAACATAAACAATTACTGTGAAACTTTGACACAGGTCAAGTCAGACCAGCAGGTATACTTGGTGCAGGAGGGCTTGCACTAAAGCATGCGGAAAGATAAAGATAAGGATTTAAAAAGGAGGGTTTCATTACATAAGACATAGGGAGAAAAGCATCGCTAAATTAAGCATACGCATTGCAAATTCAGCATTACAGTTCCTAACTACATCAAATACTACTGTCACAATCATAAATTACAATAAAGTTACAATGCAAGTATCAAGTTTAAATAAAAGCATCGCGTTCTCTCGCTCCTCCCTCGCGCTACCTCTCTGCATCCCATACGTTTTGTTGCTACTTGTCTGACTAGTGTGAAACTGCTGAGTACAATGTGTTAGGGAGAATATCCTGTGTCAACCTTACGAATGTTCATGTCGTTGTCTAGTCCATGTTTGTCAGTGTGTGTCTCTGTTTGGTGTGTACACCGTGTCAAAATAGTTATAGCTCTAGCTCATGTCTCTCTGAAGTAGCTTATAGTTCTGACGATCTCGCTGCGATGACGGCGGCACCAAAATTCTCGTACATGATGGCAACCAGCAGAAAGAGAAAACTTAATCTATTCTTATGCTATTGATATGCTGATGTATGTGTTATCGTGTAATAGATAAGAAATGGCACGGTTTTACATACATATCTGCATAAAAAAATATTAAAAATACATTTTACGTAAAACATAAACAAGTAACCAGCTGATTCTATTTACATCTCCCATTCCTAGGGGTTCATGCACTTTCGTGATTTCCGAAGTCACGTATTGCTGTTGTACGTCACTCTTACATGTTATTTTTATAAAACCTAGTTGATAAACAGATAAATTCATAATGATTCCTGTCATGTGTAACAAAGGTTTCTACAGAATATATCTGTGTTATGCTTACGTCACAATATTTGTTGCTTGACCTACAATGACATTCTTGCAAACGGGTCATAATTTAAACTCTTCCATTCACTCTCTCACACTTACAAACTAACCCTAGACAATATAAATTCATTACGCAGTAGTGGGTTCCCTAACAAAAATAATCAGAGTGTGCTTGTGCGCTCCACCCGCATAATAATAATAATTATAATATTTCCCAACTTCTAGCAATAACAAATTGGTCATTGTATTAAATCTTCACATAAATAATAAATGATGCCATTCATTCAGTTGCAAAGTTACACCACCCGTTTGAAGAAACATTACTTAGTATATTTGTCATACAGCATTAATGTAGATACGTTATACTGCCCAGAAACTTGTCTGAAAAGTTTTTATTATTGTGTCGGTAGTTAAAAGTGGTATCTGTCAATCACTGAGTATTTCAAACATAACAGTACATTCTAGGAAGGCTTATGGTACATATTAAGTCATAGAATCAGTTTACTAACCATTTATGCATGATATTTCTTAAGATCTTTGTGTGGATAGATTCGTCTAGGTCGTGTCGTGTGTACAGGTGACAATAAATAATTTCCTTCGTGAGGAATCTGTAGTATTCTGTACGGTCTGGAATAAAGGTATTGGCATTTTTGTTTCTCTTTTGGACTTTGGATGTACTCTTAACATTACCAAATCATTAAATTCGAATGACTGTGTGCGTTTCAATTGTTTGTCGAAATAGCTTTTACGTTTGAAAGCTGCGTTCGTTCGTGTTGTTAAACTATCCTTACCTTCTCTTCCAGCGATGGCTGTTCTAGTGGGATTTTTGGTATTGGGTTTACCCACTGATTGTTTTCTTTAGTTTGCAGAACTAAATCAGTTGGTGTGTATGATGTGGAAAATAATTTATAAATATATTGGTTTTTTGTCTCTTATACCCCTTGCTAACTTTTTCTGCCCTGCTTTTTATGTACTTATTTTTTTTTTTTTTTTTTTTACAAATTCCTAACTTCAGATGTGTTTTCGTGCCTGATATGGTGCTATTAAGATTGGTAAATTTAATTGTAAATGAGTGGAGTAAAAAACAAGAAAAAAGGAAAAGAAAGATGTTAAGTATCATACATTTATTGATTTAAATGACACACAAATATATATTTAACAAAACTGATATATACAGGCTTTTAATGGCATGGATGTGGCTGACGCTTTTTTATAGTAAATTATCAATATTTGATTTCAGTTTTGTTAGGTTTAACCTTAAATAACCTTTCAGTCATTTCCAGCCTTTTTCTTCTTTTTGTAAAAAGATTGGCACCAGCTTCTTGCGACTCCTAATATCGTTATGAAGTGAAGGCTGGGTTATAACGCAAACTGAAAAATTCCGTGGTCCGACCGGGTTTCGAACCGGCGACCGGCGCTTTACCCCGAGACTACCAGGAGAATGGTAGTAGGAACTGTTACACAAAATGTAGAAAAACTTAAGAAGCCCACATTCACCCAGTTCACAATATGTTAATATGTTAATCATGGGTAGCGCCCGATGCTTGTTCCACTCCTCGGAGAAGGGCAAGGGGTAGTAGTTTATGTAATGTAGCTTTGAAAAAATAACGTAGAAGATGGTATCGTAATTGAAAAGTAAGCTCAAGTTCCTATTTTGAGATTTGCGTTTAATAAATTGTAATATTATCTCTATTGAGAATACATGTGCACCTTCAGATTCATTTATGTTGTAATGCTTTACGAGTTACACTATATAGGTCGTAATAGTCTGATCTTCCCCCCCCCCCCTCTTCCCCCCCCCCCCCCAAAAAAAATTCTGACTACGGGCCTGCCTCAAGAGACCAAAAATACAGAAGTCCTCCACCTTCTCGCTTAGCCGATGAAGCGAAGAGTGACATACAAAGGATCACTATTCATCATTGTGAGAATAATTCTGAATTTTGGTAGCGACCTTCTTAAATATGAACCACCATCATGCATCCCCATTTACAAGAAATAGACCCCCAAATTATTTTGTCGATGCCATGAACCCCTTGCAGATTGGAATAGTCCCCTGGGGTTCTATATAGACCACTTTCGGAAGCACTGGTATAGACTGTTACAACGATGAGGTTGACTGGTCACTTTATGAAGGTACTCCATTATTAATGTTGTATATTTTTCATATTGGCCCTCACACTACTTTCATTTTTAGCGATAACATTTTATATCACAATTGGGTATCAGATTGACCAGAAATGTGTCTGATTATTACTTAAGGAGACTTTAACTTCCGTTAAGCTATTTTTGAGACCTTACTAATGTGTTTGAAAGAATTATCCTATTGAATAATTATAATTAATGGATACTCAAAAAAGTAATGCTCCGTTAGGTACTCATTACTCAAATCTGATAATAATCATATAACACATGTGGGAGAAAAAATAAAAAATCCTCTTAGCGTCTGTGACTGTTACCTCAGGGTGGCGCTTCCTGTTGCGTCTGTTTGTTGAGAACTCAGAACAGAGACTTAAGTGTGTTCTCCTCCATAACACTGGGATATGCTTTCTGCTTCTTCAGGAGACATACACTGCTCGCGCCAGCTTCTCCGCCGGCCCCACAACGTCCTAAAGTCATGTCACGTATGCCAGAAGTCAAACCGAAACAACCAAGGCACTAAGACACAGTAACATTATATCGTTCCTACCAAACCTTTGCAAATCGTTGCCGCCGATTTGGCTGGACCCGTTCCGGTTGCCAGAGGATGTGTTAAATACATACTTGGGTTGTATGACATTTTTTTCCAAATTTGTTAAGCTTTACGCTTTGAAATCCGCCACAGCCAAGGCTGTCATACGGCGCCTGCAGAATGATTTCATTCCGACGATTGGTAAACCTGACACGCTTTTGACTGACAATGGCTCTACTTTCACATGCAACAAATAGAAAGAATTTATTCGCACCAATGGTGTGCGACACTTTAAAATTTCCCGTTTTAATCCTTCGGCCAATCCAATGGAACGCATGTTCCGAGAACTCAACAGATTTATTCGTACCTATACCTCTGAAAAACAGACTTTATGGACAGAGTATGTTGGTTTATTTTAAGAAATAGTGAATTACTTGACACTATATTCTACTTCTATAACACCTTCAGAACTTATCCATTAACTTAAGGAATCAAATGAGTGGCTCAATCCATAGCCAAAAGTTCCAAGGAACCACCTTTCCTACGATGACAAAGTTCGTACCGTTCTCACTTCCCTAACTGAAGCAGCACATTTACGAAAATTATATCGTGACAAAAATCTAAAACGTACAGTAAAGTATGAATCAGGTGAGATTACTTAGAGCACACCCAAAACCATTTGCAGTATTAAGGAAGAATAAAAAGTGGCAACCTTTGTACACTGGCCCATACAGGATCGTTCAAATGCCACATGGGTGCAGTTATCTCTTAAGCAATCCTAAAACAGGTAAGATAAAAGGCTTATACCCACACAAAGACCTCAAGACATTTTATGCATAAAAGAAAAAGATGACCTCCTGTCCATGAACACCAGTAAAAGAACGTTGATAGGGTGCAGCAAGGTAATTTTAAAACCCATCACATGCATAAATGAGAAGTGACTACAATGTCAGTAAGTTTTTAACAGCATAACAGTAAACGGCAAGCCTCAAATGTTTCTTAGAAGGAATGCAAAATGTGTATTGTGTACTATCATTTTACCTATGTGAGTGGGTAGCATAAAGTGATTTTACACAGAATCATCTTGTGTAGAATAGTGGATGGATTGCATCTAAAACGTAAAATATAATTATTTATATACATATTTAATGAATATATATATATATATATATATATATATATATATATATATATATATATATGGTGAGGTCTGGAGCGTACAATGCAGTACCCACATATAGTAAAAATTTTATGAAACCCACACAAGGTTTAAAATTTAGATTTTAAGTGCATGAATGGATGAATGTTTGATGAATGATGATGCGAGTGAATGTCCACTTTGAGGACCTCTTCACACATAGACACACACACATACTAGGAAGCGTACAAGTCAACGTACTATAATTAGTGCAAATTGTAATCTTAAATTTCAACTTACACCTAGAGAACAAGTCGAAAACATTTGCATCCTGGTGATTTTTTACCAGTAAACGGAGTCCAATATTTTCTAACGTGAAAACTTATTTTAAATTACAGAATTAGTAGAACTACCTTGTAAAGAATAATAGTTGTCATTTTCTTTAAAATCAGTACTTAAATGTACAGGCTTTGAAAACATATTCAGATACACTTTCAAATCTTACAAGAGATCGTACTGAAACGGTGTTCACATGGGCTAGGATGAGATATATACGCGTATATACATATATATATTCTTAAAGACACTACGTAAGCTTATGCAAGGATTTATTTATTTATTTATTTTGCTACTTTGAACTTTAAGCCACACAGTATCAGATCAGTTAAATAGCACAAACGATATATATATATATATATATATATATATATATATATATATATATATATTACCAGGAAAAAATTTCTATAGAATAGTGAAACACGTGATTCAGACCGCGATAGGATACCCAGACACACGATGGTACAATAATTATACGATCAGACTATACACTGATGCCGAGAGCAGTGATGTGCAGCGAGCGTAGCGAGCCGCCGCGGTAGAATTTAACTGATTGTTGAGCGCGTAAAAGCCGCGACTCAAACTAAAACTTCATGTGCTGGTAGCTAGAAGTGTTGTCATATTTAATGCTGTACTCTGGAAATTTTTAGAAAATTTCTGCTTAACTGTACCGCGACCTCCTACTCTCACGTCTTTCTTGATAGCTAAATTAATCGCATACTGTCAATTGTCAATCTTTGCTTCAAATTCAATTGATGGGCTTATCTGGTCGTAATTTTCCTTGAAACCTTGTATGTCGTATCTTTCCTGGAAATCCTACCGTTCCCTTGTAACCTTATATCGTACCTTTTCCTTGTAACCCTGTATGTTGTACCTTAACTTGTGACCTAGTATTTTTATTTTAATTACGTAATCAAATTTTGCCATTTTCTTTAATAATCAACTCATATATTTATGCGTATAAAAATATGATTTGAATGAAACTTAATGATACAGAGATATTCATTTTTAAAAAGACCTGAGCTTGAACCTGATTAAAACCTATTTTGCATAATTTTAATTAGAATGCAAATTATGCATACAGCGAATGCTTAAAATGACAATGTTAAGTCCCGATATGTGAGATTTAATCACAGATTTTTGCGAAAGCTCACTAATGTTCTCGAAATGCTAACTGTAATAAATAGAGAGAACATGTAAAAAGGTATTATTCACGCCACTCTCAAAACCTTTCTGACATGAACGCACTGCTCGTAATAGTTTACCCGCATTTTTATTTTCTTATTCGTTTGAAAATTGAGAACACATTACAGACAAACAGACAGTACTAATCGCAGTTATGTTTACAAATATCTCTGAAACGATTCGAGTTACGAAAAAGACATATAGGAGCATATGTGTAGAGCATTTTCTCCTCTACAAATTAGTTTCTTCAGATTTTGTGTTAGATCAGGAAATACGACATGTATGATCGCTGAAATATTGCGTTTGTTGCACACTGTGCTCGACTGGAAACCAAGGGTTGACGGGTTCGAAACCCGGACGGAACTCGGATTTTTTCAGTTTGCGCTTTAACCCATCCTTCGCCTCTCTACGATGTCGTTCGGATTTCACGTTAAGTTGTAGGTCCCCTTTCCCCGTGACTGTTAGATAAGGAAAGTTATTTACATTGTCTTCATCGGTGAGGTGGAGTCTTGACAACAGACGTGGTATTGGTTTTCACACAGTCAATGTGCCCGCCATTCCGATGGCTTTCGACAGCACCTTGCTTTCCGTTCACATCCTTCGTTAGTGTTAATGGAGAGGATCGTTCTTGTGAAAAAGAGCTAGCTCGTTACTCACATAATCTGATGAGTGCTATCGACAAGGGATGTCAAATAGATTCCGTATTTCTAGATTTCCGGTAGGATTTTGGCAATGTACCACTTAAGCATTTTCTAATCAGATTGCGTGTTTACGGAATGTTGCCACAGTTGTGCGATTTCCTGTCAGAAAGGACACAGTATGTTGTAATTGAGGGTAAGTCATCAAGTAGAACAGAAGTGATTTCTGGCATTATACATTAAAGTGTTATAGGGCCGCTACTGTTTCTTAGTAACGACTAGATGACCTGGTGATCTTCGTATCACTTACCACTTAATATGAATCATATTACTTTAAATAATATGTATTTTAGACCCAGTAGCTGTTGCCATTATCAGTCTCTCGCTGGTCATCAGGCGGTTAGTGCGTGAGGTAGCTCGTCTCTTTCTGCTCGGCATTGTCAACAGAATCAGATAATTATATTTTAGTGCACTAATAATGGTAACTATAATGGTGTCAGGTTGACAAATGAAGTTTAAATTTTTTGTTTATCTTTTTGGCGTTAATTCCAAGGCGCTTTGAAGTGGCACTATATTCAGTGTGCACTTTGCATATATTTAGTGTATGTGTAACCTTTAACATTTCATATACAGGTCCAGATCGTGTAAAGCGAACTTTACTTTTTCAAAGTATATTTCCGAACGGTTCCAACAAAACAAGTCATAATTTTACATGTTTTAAATCTAAATTTTCCTCGCAATTTTCCCATATTTTATCACCGTTTAAACTATCCTGGAACTTCAACGAATGTGACATGAACATTATCCTGGACATGCGTGCGTGATTTGCCCACTCTTTCCGCCTACGTATCGAGTCGATACTGTACTATCTGATGATGCCTTTACAAAGCTACTGGGTCTAAAATACATATGATTTCAGTTAATATGATTTATATTAAGAAGTAAGTGATACGAAGTTCATTGGGTCATCTAGTCATGTAGTCGACCCAGCAATACTCCTCAATTGTTATGTCCTCTTGCTTTCAATGTCAACTGTGCGAAATTTTATCGCAATCGTATAAATGATATTGACATCCCAAAGAAAAGAGCTCTTTCAGTTTTCCACATATTTTCCTATTTTCTGGCCAACTATTCCAAACTTTTACTTCACTTAAATCTTCCTCTCGCTTTGAACGTCGAATGCGCAAAATTTTATCGCAATCAGATAAATGGTATTGATATTTCATAGAAAAATCTCTTTCTATTTTTTCTGATTTTTCCAATTTTCCGCTAAACTTTTCCAAATTTTTATTTCATAAGAAAGTTACTCTTGCTTTCTACGTCAGATAATCTAAATTTTATCGCAATCAGACGAGTGATACTGGTAGGCCATTGAAAAATTCCCTTTCAGTTTCTTGCGAATTTTCAAATTTTCCGGTTAACTTTCCCAATTCTTTAGTTCATAATAACATTCATCTTTCGTTGAACGTCAAATAATCAACATTTTATCGCAATCGGATGAACGGTTATCAACGTGTAAAATAATGACATGGTTGTTACGTTGGGTGCGCTCAGAAATATACTTTGAAAGAGTAAAGTTCGCTTTACACGATATGAACCCGTATGTTGTTGTTGTTGTGGTCTTCATACCGGAGACTGGTTTGATGCAGCTCTCCACAATACCCTATCCTGAGCAAGCCTCTTCATCTCCACATAAGAACGGCAACCTACATCTGTCTGAATCTGCTTACCGTATCCATCTCTTAGTCTTCCTCTGCGGATTTTACCCCACACACTTCCCTCCAACGCTAAATTGACAATCCCTTGATGTCTAAGAATGTGCCCTACCAATCTATCCCTTCTTTTAGTCAAGGTATGCCAGAAATTTCTTTTCTCCCCAATTCTGTTAAGTACCTCCTCATTAGTTACGCGTCCCACCCACCTAATCTTCAGCATTCTTCTGTAGCCCCATATTTCAAAAGACTCAATCCTCTTCCTGTCCGCACTGTTTATCGTCCATGCCTCACTCCCATACAAGGCAACACTCCACACAAATGCCTTCAGAAAGGACTACCTTAGGCTTAAATCAATATTCGATGTTAACAAATTTCTCTTTTTCAAGAACGCTTTTCTACCCATTGCCATTCTGCATTTTATATCCTCTGTACTGCGACCATCATTTGTTATTATACTGCCCAAGTAATAAAACTCATCTCTCTCCTTTATTGTTTCGTTACCCAAACTAATTCCTTCAGCATCAGCTGATTTTTTTACACTGCACTCCATTACCCTAGTTTTGCTCTTGTTAATGTTCATCATGCACCTTTGAGCACACTATCCATTCCATTCAATTGCTCTTCCAGGTCCTTTGCTGTATCTGATAGAATTACTATGTCTTCGGCAAAACGCAATGTTTTTAATTTTACCCCCTGAACTTTTAATTCCTTCACCAAATTTCTCCTTGCTTTCCTTTATAGCTTGTTTAAAGTACAAATTGAATAACATTGGAGAAATGCTACAACCCTGTCTTACTCCCTTCCCAACCACTGCATCCCTTTCATGTCCTTCAACTGTGACAACCGCTGTCTGGTTTTTGTACAAGTTGTAAATAACCTTACGCTCCCTATATTTTACTCCTGCTTGCTTCAGAACTTGAAAGAGTTTATTCCAATCAACATTGTCAAAAGCCTTCTCCAAATCTACAAAAGCTAGAAATGTAGGTTTGCCTTTTCTTAATCTATCTTCTAGGGTAAGCCGTAAAGTGAGTATTGCCTCCCGTGTTCCTACATTTCTCCTGAACCCAAACTGATCTTCCCCGAGGTCGGCTTCTACCAGCTTTTCCATCCTTCTGTAAATAATTCGTGTTAATATTTTGCAACCATGACTTATTAAACTTATGGTTTTGTAGTTTTCACACCTGTCTGCACCTGCCTTCTTTGGTATGGGGATTACAACATTTTTCTTAAAGTCTGAGGGTACTTCACCTGTCTCATACATCTTACACACCAGGTGAAACAATTTTGTCATGGCTGATTCTCCCACAGACTCCAGTAGCTCTGAGGGAATATCATCTACTCCAGGGGGCCTTGTTTCGACTTAGATCTTTCAGTGCTCTGTCAAATTCATCTCTCAGTATAGTATCTCCTATTTCATCCTCATCTACTTCTTCTTCCCTTCCTACAATAGTGTCTCGAAGTTCATTTCCTTTGTAGAACCCCTCTATAGACTCTTTCCACTTTTCAGCTTTCCCTTCTTTGCTGAGAACTGGTTTTCCATTAGAGTCCTTGATATTCATAGAGCAGTTTTTCTTATCTCCAAATGTTTCTTTTATTTTCCTGTAGGCTGTAGCTATTTTTCCCCTATTTATACATTCTTCTACATCCCTACATTTGCCTTCTAGCCACTCCTGCTTAGCCATTTTGCACTTCCTGTCAATCTCATTTCTTAGTCGTCTGTACTCCATTTTACCTGTTTCATTTACTGCATTTTTATATTTTCTCCTTTCATCGATTAAATTTAGTATCTCCTGTGATATCCAAGGATTTTTTGTAGGTCTTGCCTTCCTACCTATTTTGTCCTCTGCTGCCTTCACTATTTCATCCCTCAATGCTACCCATTCCTCCTCTAATGTTTTATTTTCCCCCGTTTCTGTCAATTGTTGCCTAAAGCTCCCTCTGAAATTCTTAAGAACTTCAGGTTCCTTCAACTTATCCAGGTCCCATCTCCTTATTTTCCTACCTTTTCTTAGTTTCTTCAGTTTCAGCCTACAGTTCATAATTAAAAAGTTATGGTCAGAGTCTATATCTGCCCCTGGGTATGTTTTACAGTTTAAAACCTGGTTCCGAAATCTATGCCTTACCATTATAAAATCTATCTGGTTTTTTCCCTGTGTCTCCTGGTCTCTTCCACGTATACAACCTTCTTTTGTGATTCTTAAACCAGGTTTTTGTTATAACCGTATATGAACCGACAAAGATACAAATGAATTGCTGTTTGTTAGTCTCGCTAAAACTTGAGAACTGCTGAATCGATTTGGCTACAGATCGTTACATAAACCACGGAATCTATTGTGATTAAGTTTGGTGTGGAGATAGCTTAAGCGCTGAAGTACCGGATAAGTTTCTTTAGGTTTGAAGTATATAGGGCTAAAGCGAAATGTTGAACAATAATTACTCTCTGGAAAATCTATTTACTCTTTGACTTCGTAACTATTTTTCAGAAGTTTAAAAATGCATTGTCCGTCTCGTAACGCGTTGATAGAACGTCAGAACAACACAAGTACCTCTCAGTTTTCCACATATTTTTCTATTTTCTGGCTAACTATTCCAAACTTTTACTTCGCTCAAACCTTCCTCCCGCTTTGAACCCCGAATGTGCAAAATTTTATCGCAATCACATGAATGGTATTGATATTTCATAGAGAAATCTCTTTTTTATCTGAATTTTCCAATTTTCCGGGAAACCTCTCCATATTTTTATTTCATAAAAACGTTACTCTTGCTTTGAACGTCAAATATGCAAAATGTTTTCGCAATCAGACGAATGATATTGATAGCCCATTGAAAAAAATCTCTGTTTCTCGCGAATTTTCAAATATTCCGTGTTACTTTCCCAAATTTTTGGTTCATAGAGACGTTCGTCTTTCGTTGAAAGTCAAATGATCAAAATTTTATTGCAATTCGATGAACGGTTCTCAACTTATAGTGTTGCATACATTTAGAAACACATTGAAAACGGAACTTCGTTAGAATTTCGCGACTGTCCTTTTTAACCGTCCCTATTTGTTTACTGAAAACTTTTCCAAGACCATAATGAACAAAACAAAAAAAAAAAAAACAAAAAGAATTACCCCTCTCTGTCGTGCGAATAGTCAGTTATAGTGCTGAATTCAATCAAAAACACATTGAAAAATGCATTTTCAGTTTTTCTCAAATTTTCCAATTTTCCGGTAGATTTTCCAAAAAAAGTAATTCTTACAAACCTTTCCCTGTCAAGCCGTACTCAAGTGATGCTCTTACAACCATGTGGCAATTGTTTTTTACTCATTGAAAAAAATCGCTTTCGGGTTTTTCCCACAATTTCCCCGCTTCCCTGGCGACTTTTCCAAATTTTTATTTGCTGTGAACCTTCCTCTTGCTTTCAACATGAAATGTACAAACTTTTATCGCAATTGGACGAACGGTATTGATAGCTCATTCGAAAAATCTGTTTTCAGTTTTTCCCGATTATCCTCTTTTCCAGACACCTTTTTTTCGTATTTTATCACCGTTTAAACCATCCCTGGGGTTACACGCTTATTTCAAGACTAAGCCAAATCGGTTCAGTCGTTCTCGAGTTTTAGCGAGACTAACGAAGAGCAATTCATTTATATATATAGACAATCTGAGTAGCTCTCATAGACTGTTCGCGGATGATGCAAAATGATTTAGATAAATATCTGCATGGTGAAAAAAATGACAACTGACCCTTAATAATGATAAGTGTGCGGTCATCCATATGACAACCAAAAGAAATCCGTTTAACTTCATTTACACGCTAAATCAGTCAAACCTACACATCGTCAATTGTACTATATATCTGAGAGTAAAAATTACGAACAACTTAAACTTGAAAAAACACAGAAAACATTGTAAGGAAGGCGAACCAAAGACTACGTTTCACTGTCAGAACACTTACAAGATGCAACTGTTCTACTAAGAAAGTGCCTACACTATACTTGTGCGTCTTATTTTGGAATATTGCTGCGCATTGTGGGATCCACACCCAGGTGGAGCGCATTGACGCGCCATGCTACGATGTGTGAGGCCGTTCCCCGTCGGGGGTTCGAATCCCCCCTAGGGCGTGGATGTTTGTGCTGTCTTTAGTATAAGTAGTTTGTAAGTTTAGGGACTGATGACCCCGCAGTTTAGTCCCATAAGCTCTACAAACATTTGTATTTGCGAAATTTCTTTCACCAACTTTCTCTTCAGAATGCGAGCATGTATTGTTAGCACCCACCTACACAGGGAGACACGATCAACGTAATAAAATCAGAGAAATGAGGTCGAAAAGAGAAAGGTTTAGGTGTTCCTTTTTCCCGTGAGCTATTAGAGTATGTAGCTATAGAAAAATGTGATAAAAATGGTTCAATGATTTTGCAGAGTATCCATGTTGATGTAAGTAGTGTAAGTAGTACAGTTTGACTTTCATTGCATAGCGAAGGCAGGAAAAATGTCAAAGCTGCTGCTACAAACAGCAAAATAACGCTTTGTTAAGGACATTCGGTGGCAGTTCACGAGGTCTTCAGAAATACGTAAATGGTTACAATGTCTATTGGCATACTTGTTATGTTTCCCTGTTACAGATTTTATTGTAATCATTATTGTACTTTCGACGTTAAGCAAATGTTCGTTTATATTGGTGTCGCCGCCGTACATGGTCTTAATAAATTAACATGTGTGTGTGTGTGTGTTTTGCGTGTGTGCGTGCGTCTGTGTACTGAGGAAAGTGATATTGCTATGTAACAGGCAGTGACTCATGTCATGTCACAGTTTGGCGAACGTTATATATAAACAGTTAACGACTTCTAATCCAGTATTATAGGTATTTTATCTTTGTTTTCAAGCTGAAAAAGAAGTTTGACACATGTGTAAATCTGTTAGGTTGGTCCATAAATTGCTTGCATATTGCCATAATTTTAACAAACACAACAAATTCGCGACGGTGATATAATCACAATTCATCACATTTGCCAGTTCTCTAGCACACTAAGGTTGATCATAGTGTGTTAATGTCTTTAAGCAATCTTTAGCAGACCACGAAACTCTAACGTTGAGAGTCACCAAGGTTCAAACGATCCTCCTCGAGAAAACCATTTCGTAGCTGGTGCTATCCCCATATGGGCCATTCCATTTCAAATCGGTCAGCAGGAAACGTTGCATTTTTTGTGGAATTTTATTATTCTGCGATAAAAATAGAAGTTAATATCATTGACAAACTCTTAGCTGTGATACTCTAACGCTTCCGGTTGTGGTTTGGGAGCGAAAGTAATGTAGTTTCATGAAATCTCACGATTATGACACTTATGGCTGGGAAACTGAAGTAAAAGTTTCAAATAAATTAAAAATGAAGACGCTATTGTATAGACTGATGTGGCATTCATGCGGTATTTTAAGAATGTAAATTACAAGTACTTTTCGTTATTTGTTTCCTTTTGTGTATAAAATGCATTTTAATGGAAAAAATGAATGCTGTATTGTTCGGCAAATAATTTAAAAATCTGTAAATAGTTTTATAGTGTCTTGTAGAAACATTATAATATATCCAGAAACAGCGCTAAATTTATCGTCTGCACTGCACGGTGTTGTATGCAACCAGTCAGATAGTGTCCAGCTGTTAGGCTGCATGGGAGTAGCCGAGCGGTCTGGAGCGCCACGTTGCGGATCGCACAGCCAACCAGAGGTTCGAATCCCCCGCCGGGCATGGATGTTTGTGCCGTCTTCAGTATAAGGTAGTTCACAAGTAGTTTGTAAGTTTATTACCTGATGCTCAACGTAGTTTGGTCCCATTAGCTTTACAAGCTTGCATTTATAGCGAATCTGTAATTCAGCGCAAAGTTCCTAGTGATTGGAAAAAAGCGCAGGTGACTCCCGTGTATAAGAAAGGAAAGAGAACTGACCCATACAATTACAGGCCAATATCGTTGACATCGGAATTTCGGAGCATATTCTCAGTTCGAATATAGTAAATTTCCTTGAAACGGAAAAGTTTCTTTCCATGAATCAGCATGGGTTTAGGAAACATCGTTCATGTGAAACTCAGCTTGCCCTTTTCTCACATGACATCTTGCGAGCCATGGACAAAGGGCAACAGGCGGATTGTGTTTTTCTCGACTTCAAAAAGGCGTTCGACACGGTGCTACACTGCAGACTGCTAACGAAGATACGAGCTTATGGAATAGGTTCACAGATTTGTGACTGGCTGGAAGACTTCCTAAGTAATAGAACGCAGTACGTTGTTCTCGACGGCGAGTGTTCATCAGAGACGAGTGTATCGTCAGGCGTGCCCCAATGGAGTGTGATAAGACCGCTATTATTTTCTATCTATATTAATGGTCTGATGGACAGAGTAAGTTGTAATTTGCGGCTGTTTGCTGATGATGCTGTGGTGTATGAGAGGGTGTCGTCTGTAACTGACTGTAATAGCATACAGGTTGACTTAGACAAAATTTCTAGTTGGTGCGAAGAATGCTCTCAACGTAGAAAAATGTAAGGTGATGCGCATGAGTAGAAAAAACAATCTTATAATGTTCGAATACAGCATCAGTAGTGAGCTTCTTGATGCGGTCGCGTCGTTCAAATATCTAGGCGTAACATTGCAGAGCGATATGAAATGGAACGAGCATGTAAGGACAGTTGTGAGTAAGGCAGACAGCCGACTTCGGTTTATTGGGAGAATTTTGGGAAGTTGTACTTCACCTGTAAAGGAGACCGCGTATAAAACGCTTGTACGACCACGTCTTGAGTATTGCTCAAGTATTTGGGACCCGCAGCAGATCGGTTTGAAGGAAGACATAGAGGCGGTTCAGAGGCGAGCAGCTAGATTTGTTACCGGTAGGTTCGACCAATGCGCGAGTGTCACGGAAATGCTCCGGCAACTCAACTGGGGAAAGACGACGTTCTTTTCGTGAATTTCTGTTAAGTAAATTTAGAGGGCCGGAATTTGAAGCTGAGTGTAGTACGATCTTGCTGCCGCCTACTTACATTTCGCGTAAAGATCACAAAGACAAGATAAGAGAAATTAGGGCTCGTACGGAGGCATATAGGCATTCTTTTTTTCCTCGTTCAATTTGGGAGTGGAATAGTAAAGGAAATGCCTAGTAGTGGTACAGTGTACCCTCCGCCACGCACCTTACGGTGAATTGCGGAGTATGTATGTAGATGTAGATGTAGACAAACATTTGAACATTTCCAGCTGTGAGGTGAGGCATCCCTCCCAGTTGAGTGACGGACGGAAGGCCACCACAGTCTGACTTGTTAGTACAGCACGAACTAGCGTATTTATCAGTTAATTATTTTTTCATCGTCACTGATAACGAGTTCCATAATACTTAAAACGAAAATCAAAGTCCAACAAAAACTAGTTCAAGCCTGTTATTGTTATATACCTACATCAACTTCAGATATTCAGCTTCAAATAAACCGCCGCAGCGGATTAGCCGTGCGTACTGCCTTGCGCACGGGTGTTCGCCGTCAGAGGTTCGATTCCCTTCTCGGGCATCGGTGTTTGTGTTGTCCTTAGGTTAGTTTACCTTAAGTAGACTAATAACCAGCAGTTGGTTCCGATAGATTTACAAACATTTTCAAATAAACCGTAGTTCGCTAAAATCCGGTATGTTGGTTCTTGAGTTACACACCACAAAGCATCACGTTTGGAAAATAACTGTAACGTCACCGAATTTTAACTTGGAAAAATAGTGATCATTAAGGCATAAGGTAATGACAGTGTTTTCTTTTACATTTATTGGTACATGTAGAAATATTAAGTAATTAAAAAATACAATGTTAATTTTCTCACTTTCGGTCTGATTTGTAATGGAATAGCCCTTATGCGTCGCAAATTACTCAGGCTGCCTCCGTTACTCTCTTCCCACTACTGAACTCAAACAGCATAGCACGTCGCAAATGTTCCGAATTATCCACTTGGCACTGTTTTCTAACGTCCACAGCTTCACTCACTGTCTCCTAACCACAAACTGACAATATGTAAAAAAAAAAAAAAAAAAAAAAAAAAAAAAAAAAAAAAAAATATATATATATATATATATATATATATATATACTGAAATTGCAGCAGTGAACTTCAAAGAAAAAATGGAAAAATGGCAATCGATAAGTTGTTAACCCACAGCAAAACAAACATGCAAACAAAAACACTACGGTCTAATGCACCAACCATACAGATACTAGAAACAGATGACAGTATTTTTTTCACAATTGTAAGTAAACGTTTTTTATCCTGTCGCCTGGTTTTACAGGAAACAGTAAGGATGATGACATTTTCACGGCTTCTCAGGGCCAGAAAGCCAGCTGTATGCTGCGGTACGTCCCCGCAAGCGTGTTCCGCCTATTATTCGGCCTGCCTGTTGTGTGTCTGACAAAAGCTCGTCAATGTGTTTGTAGCAACTGCTCTTCCTAGAAGAGCGTCAAACGTGATTCAGACCACGCCGTGTTCTTATCTGCCGCAGATGACGGAAAATACTTACGAAACTGTCACCGCCAGTCTAACGAATGCTCCTAACAGCTACATTCAACTACTATAACACACTTTTGTGTAATAACTATCAGACGCTGTTGAATAAAACGGAACATGTGTAATACCAGATTAAAAAAATCGATAAAATGTGCGCACAAGATTTCATTAAGGGCGTACAACATTACTTTACCTGAGAAACTGGGAGTGAGAAAGTTATGTGGAAGAAGGTTGTGTCTTCTGGACATAATATCTTTAAGCTAATCTCACAATATTTCTAGAAGAGTTTTAAAAAAATGCAACTTATGTACTACGAAAGATACTTTTGACCATCACTCCACTCAAGAAACGCAGCAGTAATCGAAACAGAAGAAGGGAGCCGGTGGAAATACATTAAAAAAACTGTGGAATCGATTCCATCCGCCGTAAAAGTCTTGAGCAGTGCCTTATTGGAATGGGGAGGAGATATTTGTTAATGCCTACCATACAAATTTTAAAATAACAGAAGAGAAGTGGTATGTGTCATCCTTTACAGGATTCGGCCATGATACAGAAGTTATTCAACGCTTTGGGATAAACAAATCATTATTACTAGGTCATAAATGAATGCACAAAATGGGGGGGGGGGAGGTGTGGATTGATTTGCAAGTGATTATTTGTCAGACAACATTATTTCTTGGAATAAACCAATAAACCAATGTTGTTTGGCAGGGGGCACTACGATAGTGGTATGCGATAAATTGGCAATTTGACCTAGACGAGAAGTGTGTACGGATAGCCTAATGGTTGAATTTGGCGTACCGTTTTTCATTAACTGTTTTCACCCATACGGCAATGGCCGTGCTCTCTGAAGAGCGCCTTGCTGCAGAATGCGCGGCCAATCCCCGTCGGAAGTTTGAATCCTCCTTCGGGCATGCAGATGCGCATACTCACGTGTTTCTGTTTCTGTGTGTACGTCTTTTAGTATATATATATATGGGAGTTACAAAAGGTACGGCCAAAGTTTCAGGAAACATTCCTCACACACAAAGAAAGAAAATATGTTATGTGGACATGTGTCCAGAAACGCTTAATTTCCATGTTAGAGCTCATTTTAGTATTTCTCTTTAATTGTAAATTGAAATAATTTGTGCTGACAGTTGTCAAAATACCCAATTGTTTCATTAGTATGTACTGTATTTCCTCGATTCACGTCATCAACACAGATTTTCTGTGAACGTTTGGGCAGGAATTGTTGGTGATGACTTGATTGGGCCTCACGTTCTACCACCTACGCTCACTGGAGCACGCTATCATGATTTCATATGGGATACTCTACCTGTGCTGCTAGAACATGTGCCTTTACAAGTGCGACACAACATGTAGTTCATGTACGATGGAGCTCATGCACATTTCAGACGATGTGTTCGTACGCTTCTCAACAACAGATTCGGTGACCGATGGATTGGTAGAGGCGGACCAATTCCATGGCCTCCACGCTCTCCTGTCCTCAACCCTCTTGACTTTCATTTATGGGGGCATTTGAAAGATCTTGTGTACACAACCCCGGTACCAAATGTAGAGACTCTTCGTGCTCGTATTGTGGACGGCTGTTATTCATTACACCGTTCTCCAGGGATGTATCAGCGCATCAGGGATTCCATGCGACAGAGGGTGGAAGCATGTATACTCGCTAACGGTGGACATTTATTGTAACAAAGTGTTTGAAATCACGCTGGTACATTCTGTTGCTGTGTGTTTCCATTCCATAATTGATGTGATTTGAAGAGAAGTAATAAAATGAGTTCTAACATGGAAAGTAAGCGTTTCACATAACATATTTTCTTTCTTTGTGTGTGAGGAATGTTTCCTGAAACTTTGGCCATACCTTTTTGCAGCACGTGTGTGTGTGTGTTGTCCTTAGCATAAGATAGTTTAAGTAATTTGTCAGTGTAAGGGCGTCGCAGCTTTAATAACATTTTATCCTTCTCAGTATTCTGAATACCCAGCTAATACTTTGCTTTATCAATAAACAGTGATTTTATGCAAATGATGTGCTGTAATTGTGAAGGTCACTCATATACATTTTTATACCTCTGCTATAAGAAAAACTGGGCAAAGATATTATCTGTTAGTATCGAACAAACGCATTGATCTCTATACTACACGATCCCCGCATCCACATAGAACCGATCTACGAGAGGGGGAAATGTTAAAGCGAACGCTTGCCCAGAATGGCAAATCCGGGATCGAATCTAGGTGAGGCACAAATTTTCAATCAACACCGTGAAACAGCCGAGATGTTTAGATATTCTTAAGTCACGAGTTCATTTCTTTGTATAGCTCTCTAAATTATCAGTAGAAGAGATTCTAGAGATTGCAGGAAAATTATAATAACGAAGTGACTCAAAGTGATGTAAAAGAACAGGAGTCACCATTGAAGACTTAGATACAGTGTGCGCAGATCCTAGTGTTGGTTTGTCTGTATTCCCATTATATCTGTTAGGGTCCATTAGAAAAAAAATATTGCCGCGCCGGAGTGGCCGCGTGGTATAAGGCATAATACTGCGAACTAGAAGGTCGCTCCCGCCCAACGTTCGAGTCCTCCCTCAGGTATGGGTGTGTATTGTCCTTAGTCCTAGTAGTTTATTAGCCTATGGACTGATGACCATATCAGTTTGGTCCAATTGGTATACAAACATTTTTTTTAACATTTTCCTACGAAAATTGTAATCTTGAGTAATTTGTTGCTGGAAGTAACAAGTAACGTTGTAATTTTTAATGAAACATAATATTTTGGCTGAAACTGGTTAAAACACAAAGGAAACAAAGGGCAATGTTTTCTAAATATAGCAGACGAATTCCCTTACAGATAATTCCGATCCAGTTGTGTGGTGCCAGAGACGGGCATTTACGGCCGACGGCGTTGCTCTCTAAGGTGACCAGCTGTTTGCTGCGGTAAATGTTGCCTCTATTTCTTGGTTTTCATGTTTAGTCTACAAAGGTTATGGATATCTTCACGGCACTTGCGAAGATAAATCTTCAGAAAGCACTGCATTCCCCACACCGTCCCTGAAAATGCCATTGCAAGGAATTCCACTCCAAGAACGATCACAGGTGGAAGGTGAGAAAGATTCCATGTTCGAACGGCTGCCCATAATGCACGAATATCACGTACGTTAATGCCAAACGACGCCTCGCTTGGTGTAAGGAGCGTAAACACTGGACAGTGGGACAACGTTGTGTGGAATGACGAATCGCGGTACACAATGTGACCATCCTATGGGGGGTGTGGGTATGGCGAATGCTCGGTGAACGTCATCTGCCGGCGTGTCTAGTGCCAACAGTAAAAATCTAAGGCGGTGGTGTTATGGTGTAGTCGTGATTTTCATGGAGGGGGCTTGCACCCCTTGTTGTTTCGCGTGGAACTATCACAGCACAGGCCTACTTTGATGTTTTAAGCACCTTCCTGTTTCCCACTGCTGAAGAGCAATTCAGGGATGACGACTGTATCTTTCAACACGATAGAGCACTTGTTCATGATGCACTACCTACTGCGGAGTGGGTACACGACAGTGATATCTCTGTACTCGACTAGCCTGCACAGTCGTCCCCTTCGTGCTAGCTCTCACCGACCTGTATCGATACCTCAGTGCAACACTTCGTGAAGAATGGGTTGTCGTTCCCCAAGAAACCTTCCAACGTGAGTGGAAGCTATCATCAAGGCTAAGGCTGGGCCAACATCACTTTGAATTCCAGCATAACCGATGGAGGCCGCCATGAAGCTGTAAGTCATTTTCAGCCAGGTGCCCGGCTACTTTTGATCACATGGTGTATATTAAATGGAATCAAAAGTAGCAAAGTGTTTATAATTAATTTTTTCTGCAACCAGTTTCGGCCTCAGATTGAGGCCGGGCTTCCGTTCATTAAACATCACAAAATATCAGTTACTAATGTTATCCATAAGTTGACCATACTAAAATAACACCAACACATTATTGTTTTATGACAACAGTAACAAAATATAAGAACACTTGTGTAGTTTTGTGGAAATTTTTCAGCAGTCAGTTGTAAAATATTTATTTATTGGCAGCTCTAGATTTCTAGCACTGTTTCGTCATTATCAATGCTTAAAAAACTATTAAAATACTTACAACATATCGACCTCCATGTTGGATATTGCGTTTGTCGAGATGTTTTAAGTATTTTAATCGCTTTTTAAGCATTGATAATGACCACACAGTGGTCGAAATCTAGATCAGCCAATAAACAAATATTTTTACGACTGATAGCTGAAAAATTTCCATAAGTCAAATACAGCCGTGGAGCACAAATTCCACCATGGAATAAAGCCTGACTTGTGTAGTTATTCACATATACTACACGTGTAACGGAAGTTTTATGACACCAATACGGAATAATAAACATAGTCACAGTAAACTCATATTGAACATGTAATTTATAAGTGCATCCAAAAGGTAAGTTTTCGTAATTTTTCTACTTTTTTCATGAAAGAAAGAAAAAGACAACGTAGTTACATGAAAAACTTCTTTTGGCTACAGTTACAACAACGTTTGAGCTGTTTATTTGACATAGTCACTGGAAAAATATCGTCGCACCAACTTTTGTATTTTTGCATCATTAAAGTCTGTTGCCTATAAATGGAACTAGCTGGATGCTGACAACTATCAACTCGCAGATACAAATTAGTGATAGTAGGCTTCCTTTAAGCAGCATGTTCCAACGTACCAACAACCTTCCTTCTGACCAACACATCAAGGAAGCGAAGGCAGCCATTCTTCTTTACCTCAATAGTGAACTGAATATTCGAGCGGATTGAATTTAGCTGTTTCAAAGTCCCGTTTAAATTATCACTACCATGACGCCAAACGACACAAGTATCGTCTACATATCGGGGAAAAAAGCATGACGCGTGGTCGCTTCTTCTAAATCCTCCATAAATAAATTGGCCACAACAGATGACAACAGGCTTTCTACCGCTTATCCTTCAGATTGGTCGTAGTACTGAGAATCGAATAAAAAGTAAGTGGAAGTCAGCACGTGTCGAAAAAAGATTTATTAATTCAACACCAAACTTAACCTCAATTAGCTGCAACGAATCAGAGGAGTGTAACTGAAGAGAGAGAGCACATTAAAACTCACTAAAGTATCATAGTCATTGAAACGCAATCCCTGCAATCGACGTAAGAGATCCGCCGAGTTCTTAACGTGGTGTTCACACCTACTAGTCCAGTCAAATAGTAGCTATACCTTGCAAAAGATTTGGTAGAAGATTTTATTCTTTTTTTTTTTTTTTTAACTTGATCATATGGTTGGTAAGATTAGTAAACCAAGTTGTGCCAACAAAATTTCTCTTAGTAAAACTTTCTGCAGCAAAAAACTTCGGACTTTTTACAGTTTTTTCAAAATATTTCTGTTATTGTGCTCCTACTGCTTTTACGTCTCAGTTCTGTTTTAAAGATCACAAAATTCTCTACAATTTTGATTCTTACCATTTTTTGTACTTCCAATAACTAAGTCGCTACAGTGCGTCAAAAATATCAAGTTTTCAAAATTTGTGCAAAGTAGCAAAATTCTTAATGTTTGAACAGTTACATTCAGTTTCTGTTTGTGTAATATAAATATATTATATATCACGTTATATGTTGCAATTTACCATCTCATATTCAGCTATTCAATTTTTCTGTATGCACAAAGGCGATTCCTGGTACCCACCTACTGTGATTCGTACATCCCTAGGCGAAGTTTACTATAGGCGACCCCAGTCCTGGGATTTGTGTAACTATAAATATAAAAATACATAATTAAGAGATATAGGTGCACGCACACACACACACACACAGAGAGAGAGAGAGAGAGAGAGAGAGAGAGAGAGAGAGAGAGAGAGAGAGAGAGAGAGAGAGAAAGTTTTACAGGAAACTAAACTATTATTAACAGCAACAGGCAACCTAATTAGGTAGCTAATTTTCTTGTATATTAACATAGCACACAGTTCACATTAAAATAAGTTGCTTTATTACAATTGAAATGCACAATGAATTACTAAAAACTATTGGCCCTTCTGGGGCTCGGAATTTAGCGAGGTTTTCAATGCGAGATGCCTACAATTATATCACAACGAAACTCTTTCTCGAAATTTGACTGAAAACCCAAAGAGATTTTGGTCATATGTTAAATATACTCGGGGCAAATCACAAATAATACCTTCACTACGTGATAGTAATGGCAATCCTGCCGATGATAACGCTACTAAAGCAGAGACACTAAAGCTTATAGAAACTTATTCACCAAAGAAGACGAAACCAATATTCCAGATTTCGAATTACGAACAGATGCCGTAATGAGTAACGTAGAAGTTGATATCATTGGAGTAGTGCAGCAACTAAAATCACTAAACAAGAACAAGTCTTCTGGTCCAGATTGTATACCCATGCTGATTCGATAGCTCCTTACTTAACAGTCATATACAACCGGTCTCTCATAGAAGGATCTGTACCAAAAGATTGAAAAGTTGCACAGGTCACTCCTATATTCAAGACAGGCAGTAGGAGTAACCCACTAAACTACAGGCCAATTTGCAGCAGAGTTTTGGAACATAACCTGTATTCTAATATTATGAATTATCTCGAACAGAACGATCTATTGACCCAAGGTCAACACAGATTTAGAAAATATCGTTCATGCGAAACACAGCTAGCTCTTTATTCACACGAAGTGATGGGTGCTATCGACAAGGGTTCGCAAATGGATTCCGTATTTCTTCATTTCCAGAAAGCTTCTGACACCGTACCTCACAAACGGCTTTTAATCAAATTGCGTGGTTGTGGTATATCGCCCAATTTGCGATTGGGTAAAGGACTTCTAGTCAGAGGGGACACAGTTCGTAGTAATCGATGGTAAGGCATCGACTAAAACAGGGGTGATATCGGGCGTTCCACAGGGTAGTGTTATTGGTCCTCTGCTGTTCCTTATTTACATAAACGATTTAGGGGAAAATCTAAGTAGCTCTCTTAGGTTGTTTGCAGATGACTCCGTCATTTCCGTCTAGTAAAATCATCTGAAGATCAAAACCAACTGAAGAACGATCTGAATAAGATATCAGTATGGTGTAAAAATTGGCAACTGACTCTAAATAGTGAGAAGTGTGAATTCGTCCACATGAGTACGAAAAGAAATCCGTTAAACTTTGTTTACAAGATAAATCAATCAAAAGTGAAGGCCGTAAACTCCACAAAATACCTATGAATTACTATTACTTCAGATTTAAATTGGAAAGAACACGTAGATAATATCGTGGGAAAGACGAACCAGAGACTTCGTTTTGTTGACAGAACCCTTAAAAATGTAACAGAAGAACTAAAGAAACTACGCTTGTCCGTCCATTTTTGGAGTTTTGGAGCCCAGTGTGGGATCCTTATCAGGTGGGTTTGACGGAGGACATCGACAGAGTCCAAAGAAGGGCAGCTCGTTTCTTATTGTCACGATACAGGGGAAACAGCGTTACGGAAATGATACAGGATCTGGGATGGGAATCATTACAACAACGGCGTTTACCGCTGCGGCGTGGACTACTTGCGAAACTCCAATTGCTAACATTCTCCTCCGAATGCGAAAATATATTGTTGACTCCCACTTACATAGGTAAAAACGATCATCATAATAAAATACGAGAAATCAGAGCTCGAACAGAGAGATTCAGGTGTTCTTTCTTCCCACATGCTATTCGAGATTGGAATTTGAGATACATAGTATAATTGTGGTTCGATAAACCCTCTGCCAGGCACTTAAATGTGATTTGCAGAGTATCCCATGTAGATGTAGATGCAGATGTGGGCGTGTAATTCTCGTAATATTGTACTTCAAGTTTAGCGCATTTGAGAGGGCCATGAGCATCACTTACGACGTTTTGGCATGACGACCGCACGTTAAACCCTAAGCTTGCGTGCTTTCTGATGTGCCAAGTCCCTCGGTGTCACCATGAATACCTTGGGTTGGGTTCAGGTTATTACATAGTTTTGGTCCCAGGTTGACTTTTTCTTTAAACAGTAAGTCGACCTATTAATGTGCATAGGTTTGATCATCGGCTCAACATCCTCCATAAAATCTTCTTCACTGCCTTCATATAAAAATTGTGGCACGTTTTCACAGTTGACCCCAATACCTTTCTTGCAAATTGAAGAACATTTGAAACCCGATTTTCTGCAAGAGCACGATCCGCTACAGGTCACCTTGCATGAGCATGAAACAATGCGGAGTAGTGCTTCAGGTGCTGGGGCTTGCCCTTTGTAAGGGGTACCAGACTGTTGTCACTGTGATTCCAGTCCCATTTCTCAGGGGGTTTCCAGTTCCCGGGCTTAAAGAAAAATAAATAACATGAAATAAATTAAGTTTTCGATGCCTTGTCCTAAACCGGTCACGAGCACAAGTAGGCCAACTTCATCTCCCACAATGACAACAAATCCAAAATATTTACTTCTTGAAATAGCAGATGTCACACCATAAAGTTTGTATCTTCTAGTATCGCTTGCACCTCAATGCTACACTCCCGAAATTCCTTTTTAAGAAGTATGATCAAGTGAAACTTGTTTCGTTCGGTGTACAAGAACGACAAAAAATTTACTCGGTCCATCTGACTTCGCATCTTCTACAGCAACGAAGGCGTTCTAGAATAAAGAGTTCATTCCTTTTCCGATGCTATTTTCTGACAATAAGAATATTGGATAAAGAGCAAGTTCAAATTACAGAATGGCTTTTTAACTGTTCTTCACTTTGTTTCATTAAACAAATCCTTCGGTAAAAAAGGATCAACAGGAGTACTTTTACTGATCCCAGCTTTTATAGTCTTAAATTCAGAAAGGAGTGCCACAACTTTATCTTTTAGGCGGAACTTTACACGCTGGAAATTGTCACCATCTATTCTTTTCATGCATTTTGCCCCTCTTCGTGACACATATGAGTATTTACATCCTCCGTTCCGACAACAAAACTGCTGATAGGCATTACAAAATCACTTTCAGGGAAGTGAGGGTACACTGAAAACCAATCACGCAGCTTAACAAGGTCTGTGTCATCTCGTTCGATGCGTCTACATGCTGTTCTGATGCTACAGTGCTCACTTCGCAGTATGATTCAATTTCTTCACAAATGTTCTGCATGTGAATCATACACAACGTCCATCTGCTTAATACACTATCCATAATCCCTCGACCACAAGTATCATGGTTCATGGTTATCAATGATTGTTCTGTAGTCATATCAGAATAAATCCTTGACCAATACCTTTCTGATCACCGGATAGTAAAATGTCCTTTCATTGTGAACTTCTGATATTCTGATAAATCCAGTTTTTCCTCGTGTCTCAACATATCCTGTACAGGTGGTCACTTTCAGTTACTGAAATCCCAACATATAATATGATATACAATATATTTGTATTACACAAACAGAAACTGAAATAACAGAGTATGAAAATTAGGTATTTTTCCACTTTGCACAAATTTTGAAAAATTGTCATTTTCTGACGCACTATAACGTCTTAGGTATTGCGAGCAGAAAAAAATGGTAAGAATGAAATCTGTAGAGAATTTTTTGATCTTTAAAAACGAACTGAGACGTAAAAGCTCAGTAAGAATTAAGACTTTTGATAGTCTCCTATGACAAGGTACTTTTATTCAGGAGCTTATTAGTCTTTCTCTCGACACTTTTTGTAGATCAGCACCGAGTCTACGATATGCCAAATTAGAAAGTAGACATTGCATCTTTTGAATGTAATCGTACTTTTTCAACAAAAACTCTGGCGTCTCCCTTGTCCGCAGGCAAGACAAACATATCAGGATCCATTCTGAGTGAACGTAAAGCAGACGCCTCAGCTGCTGTTGTATTACACTTTGGCGGACGGGCCCCAGCGAACACACGACAAGCTTCCCTCCTAGCTTCTTCCGCAGCATCGGTGGTTTAGAGACAGCCTGTTCAATAAAACTTATGAAAATTACGACAGGTAAAAGCCTTGGACATTCATTACGCGGGGAAAAGGTTTCTAACAGCCTGCTGAAAGTGGAAACAAAAAGAAAAAAGAAAGACAATTTTTGGAAGTGGCGACGTTTTTTATGTGGCGTTTTGTACAATGTGCGAAACGTGTTAACTAACGGTCACGAAAAAGCGTGAGTCTAACCTGATGAAATTTTTGATTGTTTCCAAATATAAAAAATGAAAGTAAGATGAACAATTATTTTTATTTCCTCGATATGATTGATTGAATAATAGAACCATTATCATTTTTAGTCATTCTTATGTGCCAATATGGATACAAAGAGGAATAAAACCCTCTTACATGCTATTATAAATGAGTGCTCACAGTGTAATATGAGTTTAAAACATGACCAACCTAAAATATAAAACAACGGTTTTTAATCTTGGTTGATAGTTATGGCAATTAATATATTTATATAAATTTAGGACAGCAATTAAATGTCTTGGGTCGTCACCATATTTATCCAAAATATGGAAAATTAAAATGTTACTGATCAGCTATGATGTGATCATATATTCAAACATATAATAAATATTCCTACTCTATTGCAATTTATCAGTTGTACCAAACAAAAAAACGCACTTGAAAAATTATTGGTAAACTTTGGAATTTAACTATTCTGTTTCCCCTCCAAAATAGTGACAAAGGAACGTTCTTAAATGAAAGACGATCTGCTCAAAATCAATTTATTATAATTAAACATTCAGATGACATTTCCTATCATGTAAAACAGATAATGGTATTAACACAATCTTATACAAATGTTAAAACATTAAGACACAAAAAATGACTGGCTGAGACAAAAGGTCGGAGGTTTTGCAAAACAGAATGCTATTAGATTGGTTACACAGGGGCTTGAAATTATCGTTAGCCTTAAGCTCCCCAGAGTAAATAGGCAGATCTCAAAAGAATAAAATAACCCCTTGAGCGCTGCAGACGTATCCCACAGCGCTGCACCCGGCCGTGGGGCCGACCGACGTGGTTTGCTACGGCAGTGGTGTTTCCAGCGGGCCCTGCAGGCGGCCTGTCCCGAGTTCTTTTGTCCCTTCCACTGCACCGGATGGGTGGTCCCTATTTATTTTTTCTGTGCCGCTGCCCCTGCTTTCTGGGAAACACTCTGCTGCGGATTTCGCAGTTGCGTTTGACTATCTGCGTTCTGCTGTTTCGTTAGAATTTTTAGAGTTCGATAGAGAAATGGCACATCGGCTTCATTGCACTGAAGAAGAAAACGTTCAAATGTTTGTATAGTCTATGGACTTAACTACGGGGTCATCAGTCCCTAAACTTACAAACTACTTATGAACTACTTACGAACTAGGACGGCACAAATATACATGCACGAGGGGAGATTCGATCCCCCGACCGTAGTGGCCGTGCAGACCGTGACTGGAGCGCCTTAGTCCCCTCGGCCACCGCGGCCGGCACTGAAGAAGAGATACCGGACATACTGACAAGGAGTGAAAGTGACAGTGAGGGTTGCATCTGCAGTGAATGAAGTGACGATGATGATTCATCAGAAGAATCTCGTAGTAATACACATACACGTACTTCACCTAGCAGAGCTCCCCAGGACAGTTTTCAGATATTGAAACTGAAAACGAATCGATCTGTAAAAGGCCACGCTGTAATAACGAGAAATTTGATTGGAATAAACGTGATTTCAGTTCAGCACTTCATACATTTGATGACTCTTCTTCAGGACATAATTGCCAACTGGCGTTCTATCGTTTTTCATGCTATTTCTTTCAGAAGATCTGCTGAAATTTATGGCACTTGAAACGAACCAATTTTATACGTTCAGCATGGCAAATACGTCGGAATCAGTTTGTTGTCGGCTATCCACCTGGAAAGATACAAGTTTTGAGGAACTGTATAGCTTCATTGGTCTTTGGCTTCTCATGGCTCGTTTTATAAAGTCGAGAATAAAGGAATATTGGTCCAGAGATGTACTACTAAGTACTCCAATTTTTGGCGAAGTTATGTCCCGTGACCGTTTTATGCTACTTTTGAGAATGCTACATTTTACATTACTCGGCCAATCGTGGGGATGACAATTTGTTTAAAATTCGGAAAATAGTTGATACAGTTCGTGTGGTGTTCCGAAGTGCATTTAATCCATACAAGAAAACTCTGTGTCGATGGAAGCCAGTTATTGTCCAAAGGTCGCTAATCTTTTAAACAGTTCATTCCTTCAAAGCGAAGTAGATTTGGGATCAAGACATTCGTGTTGTGTGATTGTAAATCTGGATACGTCTTGGATTTCATTGTATAAACAGGCACAACAACAGAAATTGAAGTCCATAATTTGGGGAAATCTGGAGATATAGTAGCAACACTAATGAAGCCATACCTTGAACATGGACATACCATGTATGTCGACGACTGGTACACAAGTCCAGCCTTGTTCCTCTGGCATCACCACCAGAAAACAGCAGCATGCGGTACTGTACGTCGCAGCAGTCGCAATTTTCAGAAGCTACAGAAGAAACGGAAATAAGGAGAAGTTGAATTTATGGCAACTAACACAATGCTTGCCATCGAGTGGTGCGACAAGAGAGACGTGTCCATGCTGACTACCTGTAACACTACAGAAATGCGTGACACGGGCAAGACATACAGGAAGACCGGCGAGAACGTAATGAAGCCGCAATGTGTTGTCGACTACAATGCAAATATGGGCGCAGTAGATCACTCTGACATGTTACTAAGCTCTGTTGCATCTGTGCGTAAATCTGTTAAATGGTGCAAAAAGTTTTTTTCATGTTGTGGACCTTTGTGTTTTGAATGCTCACTCTCTTCACAGATCGGTGACAGGGAGAAAAATGTCATTAGCAGATTTTCATTTATGTCTGGTACGAGAAGTTGTGAAATTTTCTACAGAACGGAGGAGAGATAGGAAAGGAAGACACTTTGGTGACGAGAATCCTCTTCGCTTCACTTGGAGGTACTTTCCACATGTGGATTCCAAGTGACCAGTCCAAGAAACGCGGACTATGGCGTAGATGTGCAGTCTGTTCGAAACATAATGTGAGCAAAGAAACAAAGTATGAATGTAAAACTTGCAATGTACCTTTGTGTGTTGACCCATGTTTTGAAACATACCACACAAAGAAGAACTTTTAGTGAAGTTGCTACAGCTGGAAGATGAAACTAAGCCATCACTTTTGGAAAAAAAGTTTAAAAATAATGTAACATAATTTTTTTTTAAATTGTTAACTTCGCCATTTCCGGTCCAAAGCCCGGATGAGACAGAAGGATGGGAAATATAACAGTGCAAACAAAGACAAAAAGAAAAAAGAAGATCTTTAAAAGTCTCTCCAGATGAATTACTTCGCTGACAAACAACTGATGTACGAAGATGTGAAACATCCAGTCTGTGTTGACAAATGTTTCAAATGTTCGGACATAGGATGCAAAAATAAATATTTAGTGCAAATTTGTGAATTCTTCCGTAACTTCTTTATATATATTAAACCTTAGATATTCTTAATTAAACAAAAAATTCTGGTATTATTATTTCTAGTATATTCTGATCTGGGTTGCGGTAAAAATTATTTATTTAAATGGCGTCTAGTGTCGAGCGAAGCCCAAAGTCTATGACAATCACATTACAGTTATCCATATCCTTTGATTTTATTAACTGCTAAAATGTGGTTGTCACATTTCTTTTTTACATGGTTGTTTGAAATTGGGCTTCGGCCGAAACTAGTCGCCGCTTAAATAAATATCTTTTACCACAACTGAGGCTACAGTTATCTAGTGATATTTAGTAACGGGAATCGCTAGTTGCATACAAAATTCAGATAATTAAGTACCAGTATGACAAATAAAATTCAGATGTATACAAAGACCTTATCATGATTCTTAAGAACTAAACGCAAATAAAAGAAAGCCTTTGATGAAGAGTGTCATTCCATGTCAGCTCACCTAGCATTCCCTGTTCGACCATTGCAGATTTTGTTGAAATTTTATATGAACATTTGCTGAAATTTCTCTTACCAACGTATTAAGTTTTAAGTTTCATGAGTAGCATTCATTTACAGTCGGAGATAGAACCAAAATTTACACTTTTCTTGCGCCGTGATTTACGCGTTCACATTTGATTCAAATCATCTAGCATTGTCGGCCTGCGTTGGTTGACCATTTACACTTTGTTTGCAGTTAAAATAATGTTCTATCTAATAAGCCCAGTTTGGAAAGCTTTATAAAACAAAAATAAGGTTGAAAATACCGCATTTTTAACCTTTCTAATGTCTTCAACTTTTACACTTAATTTATTTAGTATTGGAAAGCGACACATAAACGAAGCTTCATATTTCAGAACCTTGTAGTTAGTTAGTCCCTGATACAACGCGCCAAATATTGAAGTTTTTTGGGTCGCAAATTTTTAGAGCAACTTTGTTTAAACTTTTATGATTGTACTATATAGCACGTAAAATTCTTTTCAATATTATTCCTATGAAAACGCATACGTTTGTACATGATGCCCAAATTTCATATTTGGCATCGAAATATTTACCGAGTTATAACAGTTTAAAGTCGCCAGGAATTCACGCTTGCCCTTCGCAAAATTGCGCATGGCGTCAAACAAATGATAACTCGTCCAGTATTGCTTTAACGAATCTTAAAATCTATCATTATCGATTGATTGGCGACATGTTCGAATGTTCACATAAATTTTTCCGTCATGGTAGAGAAGGAAAATATTCCGAAATTATGTGATTTGACACGCAATGACGCTGGGGGTACATGTTAGTAGCGTAAGTAGTTTCAGTGTACATTGTCTGTCGGGTAATTATTTCAAGATTCAAAGTTAAGGAATAAGTATCCAGATATTATCTTTATTTGCAACGTCAGCAAGCACATTGTGAGACTGGTGCGGCCGTTCTGGTTCCAGAAATACTCCGGGCAGGGCGAGGACGGCCAGGCGGAGAGCTCAGGCACACACAACAGGCCGCGGAGACGGCGGCCAGTGAAGGTAGGCGGGTTAGGCGGCCGCCGGGGCATGCTTGACTCGGCAAGCCGGACGCGCAGGTGCGGCACTCAAAGGGATAAGGGACAGAATCCAACAATTCTGATTCATATAACCCTGCAGCAAGTACGTCCCCTTACCCACACAGATGATCATTGACGGCAGCGTCTCAGGCTCGCAGGCAGCAGGCGGTGGGCGGATGAGCTGAAATTTTTATCCGACCATAATTGCTGCGACCTGTTAAGCAGGGTCGACATGTAACTTAACACAGCGTCACTGGCGTCGACGTCGCTAGGCAGTTGCTGTGCGATTCTATCAGGCTAGTAGACTAATCAATATTTTGCATAGGTGACACAAAGGCCACTTGGCACAAATCGATCAGTCTCTTGAGTAATGAGATCTATAAAATCAATGCCCGATTCGCAAAGGCGCGAATGTTCAAATAGAGACTTCTAGCAAAACGAAAACTAAACTGTGGCCGCTCACAGCTTAACCACGGGACAATGTAACGTCCGTGAAGTAAACACAAGTTCTACAAGGTCCGAATCTTCGGAATCACACACAAGTCTAACCAGAGGACCGTTTAATACGATGTCCTCCTCGCGAATCTAAACGGAGTATTTCGTGTCTCCCGAGGTCCGTACACTTCGGACGCTCAAACAGGGGACTAGCGAGGTCCGTACACTTCGGACGCTCAGACACGAGAGACTGTACCTCCTCGCGCTCTGCCGCAGCTCACGGCAAGTGACGGGCGGCCACACCCACGCGCAAAAGACGCACCAATTTCTGCTAACGGCTAACAGTCCAACCAATCGGATGGCGTAGCGCCGTTGACAAATTTTTTAGCTGTCATACCAAAATAATCTGCCGAATCAGGACGCGTTCTCTGCGGCTGCCAAGAGGGTCCGCCCACGCCACCAAAGCTTCCTGCGGATTTCACCGTTCCCAGGGTGAATGCTCTGCAAGGAATTTCACCTTGCTCCTAGCTACAGTCACACAAACTAAAAATATTAACGTTGTGCTATATATACAGCCGCTGGAGCTAAACCCCTGGGGTGCCAGACGGGCAGAAAGCTTTCCTCTCAACCTAACCATTTGTCACACTAACTGTGTTCAAACTCTAATGCTTTCTAGGAAGTTTTTTTTAGATAATGCCTAAGGTAAATATGTCTCCATAAACAGCCCGGGGCCCAGAGCACTCTGCTATTGTTTCTATCCAGCAAATCCCTCTCTTGCGAAACGGCCAAATGACTAAAAAGGCAGTCCCCGCTATCGCCCACCGTAAACCGCGGGCCAGCATTGTGTGATGCGTCTCACACACACACAAAAATTCTGTCAGTTATACTCCGCTACCTGTAGTATCGGCGCCAAACAGGTCAAGCCAGACCCTCTCGTCCTTCCCTGAAGGCGAGCAAAAGTTGGTGGGAGGAGGAGACCCCCAAGAACGTCTCTGCTCTGTGTGGCCTGACCGTGCCCAACACGTAAAATCACTTTTTAGCAGCCAAGTTGCGCCATTAAACATTACAATCCCGAAATGTTCATATAAACATAGAATGTACTACAATCCCAGGAGCCCATTACCCCTGATGTGTCCCCAAAGGCACAGAAATAAATAAAGCTCTACAAAGAAAAATGTTACATATTTCAATAACTAGCATAAAGAGAAAGCTAACACAAGGTTACTATGAAAAATAGACTAATTACAGCCCCTGTCTCACAGGTTGCTCTAGTGACCAGTCGGTCAGCTCCGCCTCCTGACGCCTACTACATTCAGAGTTGTTGTTTATCTCCTTATGGACGTCTCTAACAAGCAGCCTCGCTAGCTGCTACACAAATACCGGTTCTATTAAAGCTACTCATTTAATTCAGCGGACATCAGTTTGGACATTACCTTCTAGTTACATCGTGTTCTCAAACCGGGCATTTGGCAGTCTTGTTTGCATCTTCCATCAGAGAAGACTCAGACGTGTGCACCTTCGATATAGCGAAAGTTGAAGGTAACCCCTAGTCGGTCGCCTCGTGTAGCGACGCATCTCGCGAGGGCACGTTAGCCGGCCGCGGTGGCCGAGCGGACTAAGGCGCTCCAGTCACGGTCTGCAAGGTCACTACGGTCGGGGGTTCGAATCCCCCCTCGGGCATGGATATTTGTGCCGTCCTAGTTCGTAAGTAGTTCATAAGTAGTTTGTAAGTTTAGGGACTGATGACCTCGTAGTTAAGTCCCATAGACTATACAAACATTTGAACATTTTTTTGAGGGCACGTTAATTAAGTCTAGGCGCGAACTGAGTGGTGTGTAGCACCTGTCAAGCGAAATTTAATATCGTTTCAGCTCGACGCACATGTTCCACACGTCCTGAGTGTCTGACGGGAGAGCCTTACATGCGGTGTAGTGTAGAAGCGGCGTTCCCGACGATACGAAAATACTTATCAACCAACCTTAAGAAATCCATTAGATAAATAATTTTATTTTACACTTTCATATCTTAGCTCGATATAGTTAGATTTTACTTTTTTATTACTTTTTCTTTCGCTCTTCGTCACAGAGTGCAGCATCAAATGAAACATAGAATGTGCAGAGCTATAATGCCCTGCGTAGCTTTTTACCGATGTAGGCCTAAGCTTACGATCCGTCTGGCGGCATAGTGTAGAGTGTTCAGAGCTTGGCTACGGCCACTGCATGTGACAAGCCAATCAGGTGATAGTGCTCGGCAGCCAATGAAATTCCCTGATTTACATTGCCACAATATTCGAATGTATTCATTTCGCGTTAAGTTTTCATGCCGCTACGCGCCCTCACGTACCTGAAACAAACTTCCCGTGTAACGTATACCTAACCTTAAGGATACGCTTGCCCGGTGTTGGTTGTGAAGTTATTGATAGACTGAAACTGTGGTGGAGAAGTCGTAAACTTTCACTTTAAAAACTGATTTGTAGCGTAGCCTTAAGAAGATTAGAAATCTGTCAAACGGAAGGTGCTTTATTATTATTATTATTAATTTTTCTTAAATATACTTGAGGGTGTGTAGCGCCAGAATCTCCGGTTTAGAAATTTAGAACCGCTCAGTAAGTCTCTTATTCTTCCGCTTCGAGTCTGTACCGTTCGATATATATCCTTCGCAACTTCGTGATACAGCGGAACTTCTAGATATACGGATTCTTCCAAATTAGCCTTTATTCAATATTATGCTCAATTTACATTGTGCAAACATTTAACTGCTTTCTTCTCAATGTTTTTCTACTTAGACCAAAAGTATTGCTTCAGCGTCGTGACATAATTAAATAACAGTGATAGTAGGCTACTACTTTTCGTTCATACAATACTGCAAGAATTTTCTCGGGATTACGATTACAATAAAAACATCACCTTCCGCAAGGAATTTCACATGTTTCAAACAACAATATCAGATGCTCCGTTTACAACCAATATTATCTATTGTGAAGACAGAACAGTTGTTAACATAATAATATCTGATAGTCTGTCATCGTCTGCGTTACTATTGGTCCGTTTCGGCCACTGCCAACATCTCAACATATCCCAATGTATGATCTCGCAGAATAGAACCTTCCATTCAGTTGTAGATAATTTGGATTTGCGATACCCGTTAATGTCCCAGTTTTCCGTACGTTTATGGTGATGTGAGTGACTCAAACATGCAGAGAATCAGACAATACTACTGCATACAGTAAGGCGAGAAGGCGAAACAATAATTTTTCTGGTGGTTCAGTCATGCCAGTTCCCTTCTCCACTATTATCCGGTGCTATCTGTCTTTCGACACACAGATCGTATGTTTACCTGCCCATTATTCTGCTGACATGGTAATTCTATCAATGTACTGTACCAGCCAATAACAGAGGCTGAAGACTTTCTCTCGTGTATTGAGGATGTCTAGCACTCATACTTCTCTTTCTCCGTCTGTTTAACAATGCTACCCAGCCCGTATACCCCTAGATGTACAACAAACTAGCTGGTTCGGCCACTCAGAAGACATACGCGCATGGAGCTCCTGTTTCCAAACGTCCACTCTCTTTCTTATGGGGAAGCACAGTCTGAATTCTCCACAATACCCTCATCTCTCCTATTGATAGACTGGTAGCAGCGCACGTAATGCCATGTCCACGTGGCAGTAATTATGAGTACTATTTACCCAAACAAGTTTCACGAGCTGCTACATTTACGAAAGTTGTTCAGAACGGCTTGGTATAATCGCACACTTCTATCGCTCCCATTCTGATTCCCCTGGTATCGTTTAAACAGCGTCACAGGCAGCGAGATATCTCGCCAGAAATTCTTCTTCAGTATTCATTTAACTCTCGAATACTTTTCACGTGGCTCTGCAAGACTGGGAACAGGTGAAGCTGCTGTTCATGGAACCGAAACTCCTTTTCAGAGACTCTCTGATTCATGTGTTTGTAAGGTTCCTACATTTAATTTTATATTTTCCATTCTATGTAAAATTCTACATTTAATTTGATGTTTTCGATTCTGCGTAAATTCTATTTGTCTTGACAATGTTAATATATTTTACTTTATTTATTTTGATTCTATGTACATTTATAGCATATCTTAATACTCTACATCTTTGTATCTGGACGCATATATTGTAGCAGATAAAGAGTCGATGGTTAGCAGTCGGTATTTTCAGTCTGTCTGTAGCAGTTAGTAAGTGCAGCCTCTCTGTGGAACATCGTCTGTAAGCAGCTTTTGTAAGTGAACGTTTCTGGGGGAATTAAGAATTTTTGGGTAAGGAAGAACATGAAGATAAATATGCGGCATCCAGATCCCCCCCCCCCAATAAAAAAGGCCTAAGAAATTTTATAATGGTAGGTCAGATATCACATAGAAGCGTGCTTGGGCCCCATTATTAGGAATGAAGTTACGTCGAAGTTTTTTATTGTTATTGTTCACTGTAAATTGTTGAAAAGAATTTTATTTCTTTTGTACATGTAAAGTTCTGATCACTGTAAAATTTTGCATCAAAGTCAATATAGGATACTTTGTTAGAACTAAAAGATGTCAGCTACGTCATTTAATTCACGTTGTTAGTTTCTCATCACTTCTGCATATTTTTTTAAAATTCGATTTTTGAGTCAGCAGATATTTTGGGCCACATTGCACTTACAATACATGAATTATTTATTTATTTATGATTTTGTCTGCTATCGAAGTTATTGCTGCTGTTATTGCTGTGTTGCTGTAATTCTTGCGAGACAATCAAATGCGTTATACAACTTGGAGGGAAGTGCAACACCAAGGCCATAAATTCGACAAAAACAGAGCCATCACTTTCGCATCCTGATACTTCTGTGCATAAAAGCCTTACCTCATTCTCAACGAATTAAGTGCGGTTGTAATAAATTTCATAACAGTTGTCAGGTCAAACTTAAAAGAGATATTTTTAGTTCAATTTTTATTCAAAGCAGATAGTTCAATAGATATTCAGCCCACTTAAACAGACATCTTTCACTTAAACGGATATCTTCGACTTTTGAATTTTTTTGATCGCTTAAATAGATACCTTCTATGTTTATAAACACTGAATCGTATGCGAGGTGGGTTTCGATCATGTTATATTGATGAGCCACGGTCATGCAACAATTTGTAATTGATTTTCTGCATTTGACTGTATAACTTCGCCGTCCAGAGCCATTTTCAAGTGCAAATATCGTCCATCAGTTGCTACATGTAGGGTTCCAAGTTTTATTCCTGAAAATAGTAGGAATGCGTATTTGCAGCCATAATTAATTATGATAGATTAATTTTTTAATTATGATTGATATGGATGAAAAATTTCTTTTATTTTATTTTCGGTAATGACGACTTGCAAACCTACATGTAGCAACTGATTTGATGGAACCTGCACTTGACAATGGCTCTAAAGAGCTGCTCGTAATGGCTGCGTGGTCTAAGGCGTCGTGCTACGGACTGGGCGGCTGCTCCCGCCGGTGGTTCGAGTCCTCCCTCAGGCGTGTGTACTTGTGTGTGTGTGCTGTGTGTGTTTGTGTGTGTGTGTGTGTGTGTGTGTGTGTGTGTGTGTGTGTGTGTGTGTGTTTCGTCCTTTCTGTAAGTTTGTATAAGTAGTTTGTAAAACTGATAACCACAACAGTTTGGTTCAATAGGATTACAAACATTTGAACGTTTTGGCTCTAAAGCTAGAATTCGGCTGGTATATAAAAAAATATACGTTCTTATACAGCCAAATTGTTAACAACAGTACCGGTATAGCCAGCCACGGTGGCCGAGCGTTCTGCGGCGCGCCAGTCACAGTCTGCACGGCCACTACGGTCGGGGGTTCGAATCCCCTCTCGGGCGTGGATATTTGTGCCGTCCTTAGTATTAGGTAGTTCATAAGTAGTTTGTAAGTTTAGGGACTGATGACCCCATAGTTAAGACCCATAACCTCCACAAACATTTTTTGAAGTACCGGCACAAACTCGTATATTATACACTCATGGATATGAAGACGATTTGCACATTTAGTTTGGGATTCCCTTATTTCGGGAACAGTTGCCCTATCTCAAATCGATACATTTATTCATCACCCTGTAAGCATTATCTGCTAATATGTACATACTGTGTGCGCCTCGGTTGCACAGTGGTAGAGAACCAGACTACAAATCGAAAGGCGCGGGTTCGATCCCCGCCAGGTCCTAGGATTTTTATCTGTTACATTCCACTTCTTTCACATCTGGCAGTATTGCTCATGTAGCACCGTGGTTCGGAACCCACGTTAAACTGTAGGTCCCCCGAAAACTGGCTGGGTAAGTGAATTCGAAGGTCGGAGGAAAGCAACGGCATACCACCTTCAAACAAGACCATGCCTAGTAAAGCACTGTGGTGTTCAAAACAAACTTCGGATTGTTGACTACTTTACCTTATGTACGTACTTAGTGACAGAACATTGGGCGTTGGCTAAACGGTAGTAAAATGTTGTAAAAAGATTACCTCAGAAAGACATAGTATTTTTAAATAATATATTTATCGATACTATTTATTTACAAATTTAAATTCTTAAACAACTGCTCAACATAGGTCTACGAGAGATCAGATGAACTGTTGAGTTGTAATTCATAAACGGACGTTCATGAGCCCACGCTGCTCTCTTTGTCTCCTGCGGGTGCTGACTGCCCCGGGAAACTGTGTTGTACGTTGACGTATCCCTCCTTGGACGCGGTAATAATTAAGGAATTCTGACATAATGTCTGCATCTACATTACCTCCTTGCTTTGCAGATAACATTTTAGTACCTGGCAGAGAGTTCATTGAACCACTTTCGCACTATTAATCTACCACTCCACTGCCTAAAAGCACCCATGAGGAAACAATACCGAATCCCTGGACCTTGATAATCATTCACTCTTTTGTAGGTGAAAATCAACAATATACATTCACATCCGGAGGAGAATGTCGGAGATCGAAAGTTCTTAACCCTAGAACGGTCGGCCGAATAATAGGTTTAGGAACGGTCGGGCTGGGTCTGACGGACCCAACAATTAAAATTCTTATGACAAGTGCCAAAACAGTGTATTTACATCAAATGACGATTTTTTATATTGTTTAGGTCCTACCAAATGCTGTAGGGAAATTATTTTAACGTTCTGAATTTCACAATTGCTGTAAAATAAAAATAGTAGAAAATATACTTCTTTGTAGTAATAAATATAACCACACTAGAAGTACAAGTAAGTTGGATTGAAATACAAATATAAATGAGAATAATTTGTAGAACTGAGAAGCAGACTTGTTGAATTTTTGTTATATAAATCGAAATTGTGCATATAATGAAAAGTTTGTGTCATGTCGTCCTCTAAAGTCGTCACTTTTTCTAACAGACGACACAAACCATTTCTGCATGCACCAAGCACAACTATATTTTGCAAATTTTACAGAAGTATTTCGTTTTGCTGTCCTTCCACTTATAGCATCTTTCCCTTCATCCCCACTTATTTCACTATTGCTATCATGATCACTGTTTATTTCGAAGTGTGGGTCCGCGTCAGAATCGTCAATTTCATTATCATTATCGTGTAATATGTTGAAGATTTCCCAGTATAAAACACTTTCTCTTGAAATTTTATACTTTAAATCATTGGCATCAGAAATAGTTCACAAAGTAATTTGAAACTGGATGAAACACCAAATACAAATACACCCGCACTGGTAGAATTCAATAACGTAAACGGTCGGGCTGGGTCTGAGAGACCCTCCAGATTTTTATATAACTGCCGAACATTGTCTAAACGATTTAAAACCTTATTCATGATGTTAACGCTTTCTCTTGCATGTTTCAGAAAGCTAGCAGAGCGCTCGAGTCAGATCAGCAACTATAAGCATATAAATTCGTTGAAATAGTAACTAGTGGGTCTCACAGACCCAGCCCGACCGTTCTAGGGTTAAATAGATCCTGTGCCAACGAAAATCGACGTTGTTGTAGAGATCCCAAGTCCAACGCCTGTGACACTCTCGCCCTTGTATCGTGATTATACAAAAGGACCTGCCGTTCTTTGTACTCTATCTACGCCTTCCGTCAACCTTACCTTATAAGGATCCTATACCAAGCAGCAACACTCCGAAAGCGGACGGACGACGATAACGTATGTAGACTCTTTGGTAATTATATTACGTCCTCTAAGTGTTCTTCTAATTTTTTGAGATTTACTCCCCTGAAATCGTCACATTCACTTTTTTTTGCCCTTTTAAAAAATTAGAAATTAATTTGAGTAAGAGTAAGTAGTATTTTCAAAGGGCAATAATCCGATCGCTGCCCCGAACTTCACACAAACACCCGCATCGCTATCTATCAGTTCTTTGCTGCATTACGTCGTTCTTTCCAAGCAAAATGAAGCCTGTATGTTGGGCCAGAATATTCTCTATTCATCCCCATGAATGTTCATTTAGTACTTCTGGAGATTACTCTCTACTAATAGACACATGCGACTGCTTTCAGAGAAATGTTTAAATTGTGATATCTTACTTTTTCTGGTCCGATTTTGTGAAATGAAGCGTTTCTGTAATCGTAAGATACACTCACGTTTCCTGTGAAAAACCCCTGTGATGTTCTTTCCGTGATCCGATTTTTACGAAACTAAATCTATATGTTGTCCCAAGGTACGCTGAAGTTACCTGTCAAAACCCCGTGCGAATTCGTGAAATAGTTTTGGAGAAGTGGTTTCCAATAGATGAGCAGACAGACACGACGGTCTATGAAAACACTTCGTGATTCTATTTTGATGATATCATGCCTAGATCCTGAACCACTCTTCGCTCATGTTTACTGTGAAAACCGCATGAAAATTGGTCCAGTAGTTTTGCATATTGACGTCAACAGCGGCACGCCTACGATTCATTATTAGTTTAGATATGTTGTACAATAGTATAATTTTTCAGCACTATATTGATTTGTATAAGTGCTGTATGTCGGTAAAATCTGTTGCGAATACGGTTAGTAGTAAAGAAGTAGTCGATTAAAACGCGATGCTTGATGGGGCGGTTTTCCATAAACGTTACTCTTTGCGTCTTCACATCTCATTAAGTATGTGTCGTACTGTGATAAAATTTCGAAGGTATATCATCTGTATATCTGTATATTGTCAGTAAAATTTCCTGCGGTTACAATTTGTAGTGTACAAATTATCAATGGTAATGTCATACCGAATGCCGTATTTTTTACTCCATAAAGAGCGGAAAAGTAGTAAGTGAGTACTTTTTTTTTCCTTTCATCTTCTTGCTATGGTGATCATCGAGAAAAAGTTTAATAAAGGTTTGAAATTATGTTTAAAGTTTGTTGCAAGTCGCTAATTACTTTCATTCTCATATAGTATATTCATAAAGTCTCGTAGCATTATGTGGCAGTTTCTTGCAACTCTTATTGTTTATGATGTTATGTCTCCTGAACCATATGTCGCATGTGGTTCGTACTTCTTCAGCAATTGTTATCTCACGTAAGGAATATGTGTACCAAATTAGGATGAAATCGGTCTAATGGATTAGGAGGAAATGTGCAGCATTGTCGTTTGATGCAACAGTTTTTCGCGCATCTCATGTCTATGACGTCATATCTCCTTTCGTATGTGTCCAATGTGATTCTTATCCCGACAGCGATTGTTCCCTGATATTAAGAAACATTTGTACCAAGTTTGGTTGAAATCGGTCAAGTAGTTTAGGAGGAGATGTGGAAAAAACATATATACATACACACAAACACCCTATTTTATAAGATGTAAGCTGGATGCAACTGTCTTGTTGTAGTAGGTATTCCGTATTTATTGCAGCTACTTCACAAAACCATAACTTCCCATAATGCGATATCAATGCTTCCCCATTAATTACATTATTTCTAGCGTTATACTGCATTTTGTGAACTCATGGTCTTTAATAATTGTTGTTGAATAAAGCAACCATCCACATAAGCTTTCAAAAATATTTTATTCGAAGAAATTATTGGTTTCGAACTACCTGACAAAAATATATGTAAAGAAAACGTGAGCAGCTGGCAGATGGGCAAGCTAGCCCGAAACCGGTACGGCTTTTAATTAAAACATTTTTGAAAGGTATGTGGCTGGTTGCGTTATTCACCAACAATTATCTCTTTGTGTCTAATTTAAATTCTTTCCCGTGGTGGCATTTTAATATCACTGACACACTTTCAACTTAATTCAAATGTTCAAATGTTTGTTAAGCTGAAGGGACTTAACTACAGGGTCATCAGTCCCTAAACTTACAAACTACTTATGAACTTCCTATAACTAAGGACGGCACAAATATCCATGCCCGAGGGGGATTAGAACCCCCGACCGTAGTGGCCGTGTAGACCGTGACTGAAGTGCCTCAGTCCCCTCGGTCATCAACTTAAATCACAGCAAAAGAAACAGGAAGGCGAAACTTTGTGTCCTGTGTTGTAGAATTGCTCATACTAGTTACTCCAAATTTGGTAACTATTTGGAATTATTATGTAGAATTCGTGGTATTTGTGTTCGTGTTGAGAGCACACGCAAAAAGACAGTCAAACTGTACTTGAGATTTATTGTTCGACTCCTCAGCCCTCAGAGTTATTTCGTTTTTTCATTTTTGTGATCTGGAAAAAAAATATCGTCCTCATGGGAAGAATTAATCATTGGAAGTGAAGCTGAAATGAAACCTGTTTCCTGCTTACAATTACAAGTACCCTCGTAGAAACCGTTCAGTAGAGATACTTAAGATAAATGTCCATTAACCGTGGCGGATAGAACTTAATGAGAACTTAATGCCTTTGCTATTCATGGAAACAGAAGGCCGAGGTCGTTTCTTGCTTACTTGGCGGTTACTGCTGTGCCACGAAAGAGCTGACGTCACCCTCGCGCAGATGCATCTCGCTGCCGTACTGTGCAGGTAACAATGGCCTCTGCGCGAAGCGCGGGGATGCACCGCAGGAAAGCCCGCTCAGAGATGCTGCGGTATAAAGCAGGGGTGGTGCAGCCAGTAGCCGCAGACAACACCAGCAGCTCCAGAACCGTGCCTGCAGCGCAGGTAAGTCCTACCTGAGAGCCAGGCAGATGCACTAGCTTACGCCTTGCTGGGAGATAGTATTAACGCCGCGGATTATCAGAGGATTCTCAGGGCTGTATGGCAAGTACCTGTGTTATTGATATTTGTTGGAGATTGTAGTAAAGCTACACTGATTTCGATTACTTCAGTGCATGCAAAAATTTTACGGGCAGATCTAAATTTCGGTGAACACCTATTTTTCCATAAATTAACACCGTTTGTATGTTTTGCTTGATATTGTTAGACGTCTTGCTAATGGAATATCTGATAAAAATTTCACTTTTTTAGCTCTAATACTTTTAACGTTTGTCTAAACATGGTACAAAAACGTATTTCTGCAACTTTATTCGAAACTAATGATACTGCAAGTTGGGTAATTTTTCATTGTAAAAATAATAATTTGGCCTGGAAAAGTCAAACTCGTTATGTTGCCTCTCAAAAAACCCTTTTCCCCGCTAAATTCTGTGGTAGTTCAATCATGCTTTATTAAGCGATGAGACCTATTCAGACGGCGGGTCTATTAAAAATGACCAGCAGAAAAGTAATGTTAGACCCCATCACGAAAATTCGTATACCGCCGTTTTCTAAGGCATTACAATGGAAAAATAAAGTTAACATCATATGTGGCAAGGCGACTAACATACAACACACATAAAACACTGACTTTGGTAAGTGAAGTTATTTCGAGATACCTGTGAAGTTATTTCAAGATACCAGTGAAGTTCTACTAGAGATGTGCTATCTGCCTGTGAACATTATTCTTCAGCAGCTGCAGAAGCAAAAAGTCAAATCTTATACGAATTCCACTCCAGAGTATACTTTATGTTTTCTCCATTACTTTGGGCCACAGTGATTTAATTACGTTTGAAGTAAGACGGAAGCTATTTCACTGAAAAAACGTGTTTATTGAATTAAACGAAATTCACCCCAGCCTCAGGCCATTTCCAACCATCATAGTGAAAAAAAAATAGATCAGACTTTTCTCTGGCCACCCTGCAGACGCCAGCACAGACGACAAACGAAGACATGCTTTCTTAACTACAGCAAAACGAGACCTACAGCGGGAGGCGGTGACTGTAAGCCATTGCGCTGTAGTCAGTCAGTATTAAGAGCACACATTCACATTCACTTGAACACACATTTGATACTTGAAAATAATGTAAGGCCGAAAATGTGATTGTTTAATTGCATAAATAATTTATACAGAAAAATGCCGGAACTTTCATCCAAACAACGAAATTGCTTGGATCGAGGGATCGGTCACTACAGCAGCAGCAAAATTTTTTATCACCTCAGAAACTTTTCGCTGGAAATCTTTCATTTTGTATCATTTTATTGTATTTACTTTTTTGTGAAGCACACTAGTATCAGGTTCCAAGTTTAATGAAGTCACAAGTTGTCATCCTTGCCGAGTGAATAAATTTTACAATACGCTCTTATAAATTGTAACCACTGGAATCTTGCTATCTTGCTGATTCAAATATCTTTGGTTATGGTAAATTCTTTTCGTCTGTCTAATTTGGAGGCAATAATCATCACCTTCGCTGTTGCAGAGCGACGCAGAGTGAAGCTCTATGAAGCCCGCCGCGCTCTTCCTCGTCCTGAGTGCCGCTTTGCTGAGCTCCGCCTTCCCGACCCCGGAGGACAAGGTAAAGCCTGTTTATGTATATCTAGAGAGACATCTGCTATCACAAATAACGCAGGAGATTTTTGATATAGTTGGAAAGGGATGTCGTTTGTATTTGAAGCACTTCATAATTTATTGTAGCCTGCTTTCAAGCCAAGAAATTAATGTGTGTGCAATTCCTACTTGAAATGAAAGTTCAAGACATTTTTTGCAATTTCAGTGATATGTACACATTTTTCTATATCTAAAGATCCTCAAGAGCAATAGTAAATTTAGTCCTATGGGCATGTCGACACAGTCTCGATACACATGCATGAAGTTGCCAGTCTGTTTGTGTTAGTCTTTTCGTGGTAGGAAATATGGAACCAGATTCACATTTAGCTTTTATCTATTTGTTGACATTTACATATGTCTTGTCGTCTTGTGGGTAACGCAAATGGTGCTTTAAAAATATGAGAGACTACATGTGTTCTGGGTGTGATTTTTTTCCTTTATTTATGAATCTGCAGTTCCAAACTGATATATCAGATAATTATAACATTTTTCCAGTATTGCAGTTCCTTGTTGATAATTTGGATCCATTAATGTTCAAAAACCTATTCGTAGTGTATAACTTTTCTCACCAATCGCCAGAAATGACAGAAATGCGTCGTGATATTACCGATATCTGTATCTGAATATCTCACTATCCCGTTATATATGTCACTTCATTATTCGTTAGCTTTTATTTTATGAAAAAAAAAGACTTCTTTAACCAGGCACAGCCGCAATAGTGTTCCGCTGTTACCAAACATCAAATTGCATTGCGATGTCCCATTTGAAGAAAGGGCTACGCAACTTTCATATGCGTTGCATACTGGTTTCTACCATACTATGGTGCAATGTATAACAGAGCCATTTACATGTTTCGTAATTAGGTAATTAGTTTTTCTGGAAGGGGTTACGACTAAAATTATAAGGGCACTCTGTGGTATGGTGTGAATATTACTACGGGGAAATCTGTAGCCTACCGTGCTACTTTTGTTTTTGCTACCCCAACACGTACGCCATTTATATCTGAATCAAAATATCGAACTCAAGTCACGCTGAACAATTAACAAATTATAGGGATTTAACTTTATAGATTATCCCGTAACGAAAAAATAAATTAATATATAAAATTAAAAAAGTAAATAAACACAGTAATTTAAAAAAATAAAATCTTTCTTATGAAACTAAATATCTTAGGAATCGCATTCGGAAGATGGTGGTTCAAATCCAAATCCAGCCATAAATATTTCGGTTTTCCATGATTTCCCTAAATAACTCAAGATAAATGTCGGCATGGTTTCTTTAATGGGCAACGCCGATTTTCTTCCCTGCTCTCCGCCTTAAGACCATGCCGTCGACATTAAAACTCAGCTGCCTCCTTTCCTTCTGAGCTATCGCCACTATCTTCTGAATAGTATTTTGTACATAACTCTCGGTTATTATTCAGCATCAATCACATTGTTTTATTTACTTTGGGAAATAACATATAAAAAGAGTGCTATGCATTAAATTTACAAAGTGAGGTATGTTCGTAGACTATCTCATTAATAAGTTCAAATATGAAAGAAACACTGTGAGGATCTCCAGCCAAATTCTTTGAAAATACGACGACGAGTACAGATACTTTCGACTATGCCATCAATGAGTTCTTCTTTTGTGAGTATAAACCATCAACAACTGATTAAGTACGAAGAGAGTCTTGCTGACATAAATCATTAGGCAAATCGTTTAAAACTGCAGTGATTCTGTGAACAGTCGGTGTAGTACAGGGGTAGCGTTCTGGGCTCCTAAATTGCAAGTTTTGCGGTTGCTGGCACGACTTCCATTACACCTCATATTCTTAGTTCCTGTAACTACAACCCTTTCACATGTTATTTGTGGAAAGTGTTATATACTCTCTATAGAGAGCATTGCAAATTATTTTTCAAGTGCGTCCCCATATAGTTTATCTTTAATTGCAAACACACACATCCCACTGTACCAAACACATGAAATTTCTAAAAAACATTATATCAAGATAGTCTACTCAGAACCGTAATTTTACATGTATCTTGTTTGACATCCTAGTGTTCCCTCTCTCTTTCTCTCTCTTGCGAAGTAAGTTCGTGGTTACTGTCAAAGATTCGACACCAGCAGCAAAAATTTCCCTAAACTGAATGGTTTCTGAAATAGAAAACATTAATGCACATTGTTATTTTCTTTGTTATTCGGCATATAGTTATTGTTTCCAATGTTCCAAAACGGTGTAGATAAGGAGAAGACGCATAATTTGATACAGGACACTTGCCAATCAAGTCAGGAAACAGCGTGATATGAGCTTACAAAACCCATCTAAGCAACAGAGAATGCACATTGCACAAGACTTTGTCTCTGTTGTCCTCTTCATGCAAACTAAAAGTCTTAGAGAAAAAGTGAGTAGGATTTTTTTTAAGGAAAATTTATATAGTTTAATTTTGTACAGTAACGCGTTTTGCTGCAGACTGCATATTTCCTGTTATCATGAAAAAGCGTATAAAAGTAACATTAAATAAATACGTTTTATCTCAAGAACTCTTCGGAATAGAACATTTGTCTATATGACTGTTTCTGTTGCTTCAGATGATCGTATCTGTAAGCGAGCTGCAAGCTTTATCGGAATAAAGGAGTTGATAGAACAGAGTGATGCACGGAGTCGCTTTGTTCTGCACCAAGCGGTTCGCCAGAGGAGTGGGGGGAACCGTGAGCAGTGCGCCACACGGGTGGCTCGGCAAGCAAGTGGTGTCAGGAGAGTGGTGGGGAGAGGCGAACCGGTGAACCAGTTAACTCACCGACTCAGTTGATGGTCGGATCGCCTAGATCGCCGGGGTCGTGCGGAGATGCGAGCCAGTGGGATTCAGGAACCAAATGTTCACTGAACCATGATGCTCGCGCGACTCACCGATTCTCGACTCGCAGTGCGGAGATGCTACATGTGTTTAAGGCTCATTTTTTGCAGTTTTACATTTGCACATGGTCTATACCACATTTATTTTGTAACTTACAAAACTTCTGAAGCATGTGGCAAGGGGTTTGGGAGACTTCTGTAGCATGTGGCAAGGGGTGCTTATACAGCTCATTGCTGCCACTCTTTTTTTCGGTTTCATCCATCACTCAGTCCTTAGAAGGATCTGGCTCATTGAATCAGTTCAGGAGCAGATTGCCCATCTCTACTTGTCACAGCCAGAGGAATTCAGGGAGCAGGGAATGCCTCATTAAACAGTCAGATAGTTGTGCTCAGGCCTATGGTGATTATTTTTGAATAAAGACTACAATTATAGCCAAAATGTTGTTGCCTAACTTTTCATTTGATCACCCATTGTATGTTACCAACTCGTCTTATATCCACAATTAAGTTTAGTTGTCCTCATGAAGTGAAGAATTCATTAAATGAAATTTTGTGACTAACTTTTATAAAAGACAGTTCATATCCTTATGTATTTATAGTCACTATGATCGGCTCAGATAGTGTCGCCTGTTGGGCCTATAGTAGTACCAACTGTATCTTTAACAAGATTGCACATGTTCTTCAGGACGACCGTGGCAGAGTGGACGTGGACGTGCACAGAGAGAAGGGCGTGGGCACGGTGGTGGGGGTGCGCGGCGAGGGCAACGTCTGGAAGAGCGACGACGGCAGGACCAGCGTGGACGCGGACGGCTCCTGGCAGAGGGTCTACGGAGGGCCCGGCGCCGGCAAGCCCAACTACTCTGCTGGGATCCGCTTCTCACACAGATTCTGAACACCACTCCACTGTCTAGCTGCTGGCCTAGACATGGTGGCAACCCCTCGTCAATCGAACTGCTCTTCTTTGGCGTGAAATGGTAGCTGTACATTGTGCAACAATGCCATTTACATGTAATTACTTGTACCTGAAGTTCAAAGATATTTAATAAATGTCTCACAAAAACTATACTCATTTCCTTTTCTTTATAATATCATTTATCCCAACTGTTATTCAGTGTGTAAAACTAAACAAACTATGAACTAAAACAAGGACAAATCTGGGAATGAAGTTCAGGTAGAACATATAAATGCTGTATGCTCATGACTTTACAAATACTTGTAGGAAAGAGCAAAGAAACTAGAAGAGCAATTGAATGGAACGGATGGTATCTAACAAGGAGGGTATGAGATGTTCGTGTTGTACTGTAGTTGGCGTCATGTAGAAAGGCGCTTCCGCCCACAGAGGCGCAGTGATAGAGGAAGCCTGGAAGGGGCGAGCCACCGCCTAGCGCCAATATGCCGGGCGCCGTGGCTCAGCGCGCCCGTCAGGGGGCTGAGTTTTCTCTATAATAAATAAGCTGAGCCAAATATTCAACGAACAACCAAGAACGAACTATACCAAAGACCACAAAGCATAGACGTACATGGGGCATAGCATAGACGTACAACGGCTGAAACTGGAGCACGGAATATAGGTTATGTGCAATATTTCTTTCCAAACTATCCTTATGCAATTATCAAAGATAACTTTCAACTCATTTCTCAGTTTACACCAAATCATCTCCATCCTCTCTCTCTCCTTCTCTCTTTTTCTTTCTCACCCCCCCCCCCCCCATCTCTCTCTTTCTCACTCGTACACGAAATGTTTATTTTTTAGGCTTACATTTTATTATACTTTAGTCAGATGTTTTCAATATTCAACTTATATTATTTAACTTATATAACCACTAAACCTTCAGAAGTTCCTCTTACTCTTTGTTGTATGTTACGCTCCATCAATATATTTTTTTCTGTTTTCACCATTACTGTATCCTCTTTCTGATACTAGTTAATTACTCTTCAACTATGTTATAGGGCAATATACAGTAAAATAAATAAATTTTTACTCTTCGACTTTATTTTATTTGTGTACAATTTCTACCATATAAATTAATGAAATGCAGCAACCAGTTACTTGTGGTTATTTATTTTTAACTTCAATGACCGGTTTCGGGCGCTTGAGTGCCCTTCTTCTGGTCTATTTTTGGACTGTTGCTTAACCGGTCGTTAAAGTTAAAAATAAATAACCACAAGCAACTGGTTGCTGCATTTCATTAATTTATAATCTGAACATTTGCTGAAATGGATAAATTACTTCAATTTCTACCATGTTATTAGGACAGAGAAAATGAACACAATGAATCCAATATTTGTTATTCGACATCAGTTTGTAAGGCGTCAAAAACTATCGACCTCCTTACGTCCCATTTGTGAACATTCTATAGTGAAGTACGCATTTTTCTGATTCCTTTGATACCTCACAGCTGCAGCGGAACTGCCGAGCACATTGACGCTCTATGCTGCGGTGCGCGAGGCCGTTCCCCATAGTGGGTTCCAATCACCCCCTCGAGCATAGATTTTTGTGCTCAATTTAGTATAAGGTAGTTTATAACTAGTTTGTAAGTTAAAGGACTGATGAACCCGTAGTTAAGTCCCATAAGCTTAACAAACAATTCAACATTTTAAATACCTCACATGTAATATCTGTGATGATAATTAACGACAGTAGTTACTGCTTTTGTCTGCTAGCGCCACTAGATGGTGGCAGAGTGTAACTGCACTAAGCAGTGCTCCAGATGCGTGAGTGTTATAGCTGCAGTACATATGAGGCGCGTCCAGAAAGTAAGTTTCGTTTCAATTTATCTCCGCTGCAGCGCTGCGATTGCAGTTCCCCGTATGCGCTGTAGACGATGTGTATCAAGGAAAAGAACGTGCGCCATTTGGAGATCGCTGTCAGTTACGTACGCTTTGTTGTGTTTGTTTGAAATGTCGGCGTTGATTGATAATCCCGCCGCCTGTGAAATCAGGTCGGTGATTCGGTTTTTGAATGCGAGGAAAGTGAAACCTAGTGAAATTTATCGGCAAATTGCGATGTTTACGGACCAAATGCGATGAGTGATTCGATGGTGAGAAGATGGGTCCGACAGATCAATGGCAGGCGTAGTGATGTGCACGGTTAAGAACGAAGTAGGCGTCCACCTTCGGTTACAGAAGAACTGGTTCACGCGATTGATGACAAGATCCAGAAAAACCGTAGGTTTACATGTACTTTAAGCAGAGAGATTTTGGCGCTGCTGATTGAAATTTTATTGACACAATGACGCCATTAAATTTCATATAATATCTCTTTCATATGGTACTGACATCTTGTTTCTTTGTGTCTCACTGTTAAAATGGTACTTGAGGTACAATGAAACGTTTTGAATGGAAAGGACAAACACCACTGTCCTGTTTATGACAGCCTGTTATTGCAAGCTTGGTTTTCTTGCAGTTCAGAGCAAAAAAATGTTCAAATGTTTGTAGAGCTTATGGGACATAACTACGGGGTTATCAGTTCCTAAACTTACAAACTACCTATGAACTAGCTACTACTAAAGACGGCAAAAATATCCATGTCCGAGGGAGAATTCGAATCCCGACCGCAGTAGCCGTGCAGACCGTGACTGACGCGCCGCAGAACGCTCAGCCACCGCGGCCGGCCAGTTCAGAGCGTTCGAGGTCAAAGATGTCCCTTGTGATAATCAGTTTTTAACTAGTACGGCATCCAGTGCAGACCACACGTACAGAACTAGGAGTCTATCGCTGTACAAAGTCATTGAACCTCTGTTTTACAGAATTGGATTAGATTTTTCTCCTACAAGTAAGATATTAAAAATTTAAAGCATTGTATTGGGTTTCTCACTTCATAATTGTTTTCCTACAATGTGACGTCTCCTTCATTGTTGACATTATGCGACATCGCAGGGTGGAGGCGAACTATTGAGAGATGGCAGCCCATCTCTCATCGTTGTTAATTGTGTTTATCATTCATTGTAATGATGTAAAGTGACCAGTATATGCATTTTTCTATTGCAGTGCAGGTAAGATTTTTTCTGAGGTGAGAAACAGAGCTGACTTTGTCTTGACGGGGGAGAGAGGACTTCTGTGGAGGCGGCCGTTACAGCACTCTCTGCCTGCAACCAGTAGCGTGCCGTGGGGGCCGCGCCGTAGGGGTCCCGATAGGAAAATGCTTCGGAGCTCTGGCCGAGCAGCAGGTTGTGAATGTGTTAGCCTAGTGTCCCAACTGAGGAGGAGTAGTATTGTCTGTGCCTTTAGAACCGCTCCTTCCGAGTTTAGAAAAAAAATAGCCGGCCCCTCCGCTGAGACAAGAGCCCAGAATCTTGTCAGCTAAAAAAGGAAGACGACACTGAAAGTGGCTCCTTTTTTTTTTTTTTTTCTTTTTTTTTTTTCAGAAGCTTGATTTGCGCTTTGGAAGGGGTAGCCGACTCTGATTGGCTGATGGTCAAAGCGCTAGCTTTTCGAAATCGGTGGTCGTTTAGTAAAATTTTACTGGCCGGAGTTTGAGAACTCGATGCTGATTGGTTTTCCGTAAAAACGGGTTCTCGCGGGGTCTTGCGCGTCAGACGGACTTCCTGCTTTGCTCCGCTGGAGTACGGACGCGTCTTCTCGTGCCCTGTTCTCTTAGTGGACGGACTCGGAGATTTTGCTTATTGAGCCGATTCTTGGACAGGTGAACTTGTATAAGTTTCAGGGTAAACTCTGAACTTGTACTTGACCTGAAAGTCCTTGTTTTCGGTTTCGATAAGATCAGTCAGCCAATACTAGTGCACAGAGGTAATAGTTACGGTATACTCAACTTCTGGAGTCATCTAGGCTTTCAGTAATTGTATGTACTTGTCTACGCTAACAGAAGTGGCCCTGACTTGGCAGAACTGCTTGAGAGCATAGGCACTGTGTACTGCTGAGCACACTGAGGCTGATAGGAGGGAGTACAGCTTCCGAGTAACGGAATGTGATTTTATTTCGTGGTCGGGAAAATTTTCAGCTTACAGCCGCCCTGCGCCCACGCCACTGCAACGCAGTTCCTTCACAGGCAAGTCGTCAATTTGGTAATGTATATCAAAGTGTTCACCAGCAACAAATAGTCGTTGCAACAGGTTCTGCATAATAGTGGTATTGTGTAGTTAACAAAATAAACCCTGCACTGATATTCCGGTTCAATTATATACTTAATATCGTGATTTATTATCACAGTTATTAATGCAGGGACAGCAGCTCCTGTCTCTCTTTGCAGTTTAATTCACATCCCCACCTTATATATTTAGCCTCCCCTGCCAGTTTCCATTCCCCTTGTTTTTTTTCCCAAAACCCCACACACCCTCCACACTTTACACTATAGCGATAAATTAGCTGCAAAAGGAAAAAGGCCAAGATGGCAGTTTGATTTATTGATTGACGACTGGTTTCCATGTGCTTTCCTATGATCTTCTGGTCGCATGTACAGTATTTTTACAATGAGGTTATATATTTAGAAGATGGAGGTTAAACAGTTAATGAGTAGAATGGAGAAGCTGATTCAACGATCAAAATAATCAAATTGATATGAAATTAATTAGAATAGTTGCATAATTAGAGTAATTGCAATTACGTGTACCTAGAGTAATTGTGTAATTGCATAATTTCAGTTACATGTACTTAGGGTAATTATTATTATTATTATTGCTTCGATTTATGAAGAGTCCGAGTCTTTTCTTGTACAGTTTTAGGTAGAGTCCTTTCCAATAACGGCTCCTTCCATCATATGGTTGTGTCTTTGCGCTTCCTCGAGCTGTTGTTGAGCGTTTTTCGCGTTATTGATCGTTCTGGCAATAGCCGATGTGCCTCCGGCTAGAGATCCCACTGCCGAATGTCCTGCCACAGCTGGAATGTGGAACGGGATAATCCAACCTGATACGTTTTTCGGTATTGGTAGGCTCTAGGTGTTTTAGCCATCCTCGTCTATTCTTTATTTTTTTTTTCAGAGCTCGTTTAGCTGCATACAGAGCTGTTAAAATTCAGTACTTCTGCTTTAGGACGCGTCATGCCGCATTCATCGCGTGTTTAAAACCCAGACCAAGCTTAATTTTGGCTCGTATGGTCTTATCTACTGATAATTCTGCAAGCCGCTGACCAATACCTATATCGCTCCTTTTCCTTATCGCTTTTGCTCTATCCACTCTATCTGCAGTGTGACGGTCTTGATTCGATGCGTATGCAATGTCATGTTCCATACACGCCTCGTCGAGCAGATTACTACCTTTATCACCCCGTGCTAATCGTTTTCTAAGCTTTGTTCCAGGTCCGCAGTAGTTATATCCGGGGACGTGGAGTTCAACTGGTAATTTATCGAGAACACCACCACCTCCTCTGGTGCGTCTTCTGCAGGACATGGTATGCTACTGATGCAATTGCGCTACTTGCACCTCTTTACATAGCATTTCGTCTGCGTAAATCCAACTGTTTTCCGTATCTGGGAAACCGAGCCATTTAACTAATACTCGATGTCCACGGCGTTTCACAACTCTCTCTATGAGTCTGGTTTAGAACTCTTCTGCAGTTCTTTAGAGTAAAAAGAATCTGCAATTTCTTCCCCTTGGCGATCGTTTAAAATATAAGTTCTAGGATTTCTTCGCTGCACCTTTCAGTCGGTGAATATCTCCGTTGACCAGTTTGGTAGCTATGATTTCTCGAAGGTGGTTTTGTGTTTTGAAATACGCACAAAGTCTCCAACATTAAATTTTTGTCTGCGGTGATCAACCATTTTAATTCTGAAGTAAACAGTGTTTGGAAGTTCATTATCACGAACATCGATTGGTCTCATGTTTATCGTGCTGTGTTTGGTCCTGTTGTACGGCACGATTATTTCAGGAAGAATATCAGTCCATTTGTATGATCCACGTAGATTAAATAGCTTCCACATTAGTGTTTTTATAGTTCTGTTTAGACGCTCCACAATACTTGCTTTGAAATGGGTGAATGTCGATTAATGGTTTATGTTATACCGAGTCATCACAGTCTTGAAATTTTTGTTGTAAAATTCAGTTCCGTGATCTGTTTGAAGATTTTTAGGAAACCGCTCGTCCCAGTCTGCAGCAGTTTTTCAAACACACGTGCAACATCCTTACTAGATTTATATTTCAGAGGTAGTGCCCATGCAAATTTAGAATTTGAATGGATGATCATTAGAATATATTTGTAGCCTTTATTCACACGAGATGCTGCTGCATATCCACAAGATTAGCCTGCCACAAGTTATCCAAACCATAGATCATCACAGGTCTGCGAGGGTATGTTTTACGTGCCAGCTTATGGAGTTCGTCAACCACTGTCTCCATTCTTAGTCGATGATACCTCTCTCTCTCTAAGCTGTGAAATTATTGAAACAACCTCATTCGAGTGTACATTATTGCCGGCAGCGGCAGATGCCATCAGTAGCTGTAAGCGGTCTACTAAATCGCCTGGTCGGTTGTAGTATATATACTCAGGAGCTTGACCGCTCACACTTTTATGCTGTATATCAATTCCATCTCCAGTACTACTTTTTTTCTTCTTATTATCTAGTATGTGTTTTATAACGATTTTGTATTTCATGGAGGTTACGCTTTCCGGTTTCCCATCGGCATCCTTATGTAGGTCCTTCAGAAGCACTATTTTCCCATAAGTGTCGAGATCTGTAGACGGGTAGTTTGATGTTCTTGGGGATTTTAAGAAGATGAGATTCAATAGACCTTGTGTTCTTTGAAGCTCTTTATCACCAATCTGTATCGTGTTTTTGGTTAATTTTATGCGTTTTGTACCTAGCATATATGGTCTTACTCTACGGACACCGTATGTTTTGTCTATTCTTGATTCGTTGTGGCTTTTGAAAAATTCTGTAACACCATTATCGTCATCTCCATCGTTATCAGCGCGGTTGTTGATGTCGGTGGAAATTTGTTTGAGAGAATCCGTAACTGGTTTAAAGGTTTCTCGTAGCATATTATCTTGTTTCAACTGTCCTAAACGCATCAGTAGTAGCTTCTCGCGAATAGTCTTCCGCGCTTGGATAAGGTTCTGCTTGGTTGACATGCTGGCAAATACTAAACGGTTTTTGGTGTTGCACTCTGTTTTACATGCACGTCAATCTTCATCCTCTTCCTCTCCTTTGCAGGCTTGTTAACTGTAACAGCTTCAATCTTTTCTTCATCATCATCATCTTTTCCTTCGAGGATTTTTTAGTTTCCTATCCATATCATCAAGTCTTGCATGCGCTTCATTATTATGTAACACGATAAGTCTACAATAATTTCATATTCCTTTCGAAGATCTTTGATTTTGTCACTGAATAACGTATTTAGTTTACTGATAGCCCCTTCAATATATTTTCTCACACTCTCTACTAGTTCATCACGAAATCATTCAGTTTTGCTGTTTACATACATGTGAATGTTCTGCCTCTGCGCACCACAACCGCCCGACATACGTGCTAATTTATCCATGGTGTTGTGTGAAATGATGTAACCACCGCTTCTTAGAGCTATTTATGTGAAAAAGAGTATTGGAAGTTTCGTCTATACCTACCATCATCCAGTTTTCTGGTTTTGTCTATAACGATAAACCCATACTGAGAATGTAAGGACAGTTGTGAGTAAGGTATGTTGACGATACATTTTTAATCTGGCCACACGGGAATGAGGCACTGCAGCAGTTCGTGGATCATTTGAATGGAATACACACCAACATAAGATTTACAGTGGAAGTAGAGAAGGACGGGTAGCTACCCTTCTTAGACTTGTTGGTTGAACGAAAATCAGATGGACGACTTGGACACTCTGTGTACAGAAAGCCGACGCATACAGACTTGTATCTGAATACTCGTAGCTTTCATCATCTCACTCAGAAGAAAGCTATGCTAAACACCTTGGTACACAGAGCAAGGATTATTTCAGACGAAAACCACCTCGACTCTGAGATCAACCACCTGAAGAAGGTCTTCAGAAAGAATGGATATTCCTCCCGTGATAGTAGGTCCACACTGTCGAGGAAACCTAGACAGGATGCTATTCCAACAAATCAAGAGGACCAACGCATCGCGCGGCTTCCTTTCTGCGGTGCAACAAGCAGTAAAATCGGAAGAGTCCTAAATAGGCATGGGATCCGACCTGTCTTTCATCCTCCCAAGAAGATGAAAGAAATTATGCCACCCATCAAAGACAATCTTGGTCTGTGAGTGCCGGGAATATACAGCATTCCGTGCGAGTGTGGCAAAAATGACGTTGGGCAGTCAATAAGAACTGTTCCTGAACGCTGCGTTGAACATCAGCGTCACTTGAAATACAAGCATTTAGAAAAATCTGCGGTGGTTGAGCACAGCCTGTTAAATAAAGACCGGATTTTGTTTGAAGAAACGAAAGTACTGGCTCAAGCTTCCAACTACTGGGATTCTGTCAACAGGGAGGCGACTGAAATCAGATTATGCGATAATAATATCAATAGAGACTACGGATATGCTCTCAGAAATGCATGGAAGCGAGCACTGGAGAAGGAGAAGGAACAGAGGTTGGCTCGCAGAACCTTTAGTACTTCCTGCAGATTATCACCTACTGCGAGAGATGGCACTGCTAACAACGCGGAATAGAGTGCGCTAGAAAATTCTAGGTGGTTAGATGGCACCACCCAAGTACACGCCATTACCACTGTGACGTAAGCTAGCCAATGAGAAGCCGTCTCCTGGTTATATAAGCGGAAGCCTCCAGTTCACGGCATCCTTCTCTGCCGACGACGAGCTCCTTCGCCTGACTCATCTCCTCTCCATCCAACTCAACTCCCGTCGCTCCGCAATTTTTGTATCCCTCGACATCCAAAAAGCCTACGACCGAGTATGGCATTCCGGTCTCCTTTTCAAGATCCAGCTCTACGCCCTTCCCATAAATTACGTCCGCCTCATCGCTTCCTTCCTTACCCGCCGCCCCTCCTATGTCACTGTCTGCAACCCCGACTCCCGTATATTCCACCCCTCCGCCGGGAAAGAAAAGATTATATTACAAAAAGAATGTAGAATTTTTAAAACAAGACCCTGAAATTACAGAGTCTATTTTCATCAGTTGAAATATAATCCATAAACTGTGTTAGGCGACGGAAAGTTAAACCAGAGGCATCCGTAACTGAATATATGAAATATTAATAGGTGTAACAACTTAAATAACCAATGTAGGCCTCAAATAAAAATTTACGTGCCTACTGAATCTTTATGTGAAGACGACAAATGCTTGCACTACCGCTGACGTCGCTTCTATCATACCGAAGCACTACAACAAACTAAATAAATTTCCACCACCAACCAAAATATATAATAAAAGGACGTCACACAAAATGTCGCCCTACAACGTTGGGCTCGAACTAAGAAGGAAGTAGAAAGAAAAATTTGAATTTGAAAAGTACACAATAAACCCTGAGATTAAGAAGAAATAAAGAAGATCGTGAGTTCACCAAATGAGTGGAATAACTGAAACCTGAGGATTGATGACCATTGTTGTAATTGGACGTAAAGCAGAAAATTAAAGAAAAAGGTGATTATCGTCATAAACTGTTATTTTGTGAAATATTTAAGAGACTGAAATATTTGCTTTTAGTGTGTGTGTCTATGTATAATATTGTACGTGTACTAATCTGAACAATTTTTTTCTGTTTCATGATTAATATGTAAATGTATTCTGGATTGTGAGCATACTTGGAGAAATCTGCATCCTTGAATGCTCATGTATAAAAGAATAATTGAAAAGTGATTTAATCCGTGCTACTGCCAGAAACTACAAAAGGTAAGGATTGTTTTTATCTGCATTTTGCCTTGCGGAATAGTGCACCATAATTACATCTGTTCTGTGCATACAATAACGAATTATCAAAGAGAAAACTGTACGAATCCCCAAGGCAAAATACGTATTGTATTGTATTGTAGTGTAGTATATGAGTGTATATATATGTGTGTGTTGGTTAAGAAACAGTGCATGTGAAGTATTTTTAATTTTAATTTATTATTTTGTATATTAGAGGTGAATGTATTGTATTATGGTTAGGCCAACGTCTAAAACAAAAATGGCATCAGGAAACAGGATTGTTACTCGATCGCAGGATGAGCGAGGACGAGAAGGTGTGCTTTTCAGAACCCGATTTAACCGATTATGCTGAAGCTAAGCAATCTGAACAGGTTTATGAACATTTCGATCCCCATCCTAGTACATCTCGAGGTCCAGGATTTACAACCGAATTCCAGAAGTCTCAAAATTTTAATCAGAATGTAAATACCGGTACAATAGTTGATTCTTTTACCTTGATTACACAGAAATTAGAAGAGAAGGTACAGAACCTATCTTCACAAATTCATATTAGTCAAGAAGAACAAGCTAAAAGACAGGAAGAACAGGCTAAAAGACAGGAAGAATAGGCTAAAGACGGATAGAGCAGGCAACAAGGGTAGAACAACAAGTACAAAAATTATCTTTACTATTTCTGTTTAGTTGTGTAGAACAAGCTAGAAAATTAGATGAACACTGCAGATTAATTAACGAACAGTTTATAAAGCAGGAAGTAACTATTAATGAAATCCGAACGGAAACTAGTAAAAATTACGTATCACTAAAAGAGCGCCTGGAAGGTTAACAGGAACAGCACGAACAGCTTAAATAAGAGTTATACAACACCACTACCAATATCAAATCCGAAATAGAAGAAAGGGACACACGCCGCGACCGCATAACAAATCATTTAATTTCAAAGTTCAAAAATTTGAGATCGGAAGTGGAAGACGTTAAAACCACTTTCGATGGCGTTCCTCAAAAAGTAGAAGAAATACAATCCGATTTAAATAAAATAAAATAAAATAAAAGATGCACAAAACATTACACAGCCAACTATTAAATAACTAAATAATAAAGTACACTATTTACAAATAAATGTTAAGAAAACTATTAATAATTTCTTGCAAGAATCATCTAAAAACATCAATAGCAACGTGCAAGACTGGTTAGATAATCAGGCGACTGTAATCCAACAAACAGTCGAAAAGGAGGTACAGTCGAATTTGAATAAGACACATAATAATAATGATAATCATAAAAGTAAAACCAAAATCAAACAGATTATCATCTTTTCAGCCCTCCGTCTCAACCAAATCGTACTTAACACACCCATTCAGAACATATTTTAACGGACGAAATTGCAACCTGAGCGTGCCAATTTGGACGCGGGTGATTCTATTTACACTTCGGTAAAATTAGACGTGACGTCATTATGACGTATCCACACTATCGAAGACGACTGGAGCCATGATCGACTTATGTGGTCGTTCTAGACGCAATACTGCGGTTGCAATTGTAGCAGACGAATTAAAAGAGAAGCAATCAGCAGTGCCAAAATAACAAGCATACAGAAACGACTGCTAGTAAAATCTCTGAAGTACCTGACAATGAAACTGATACTAACTTTCGGCACACTGCAGCAGGAGCGAGACCAGCTAGATTTCAATTTACTGATTCTACTGGATGCAAATTACCGCGAAGTCCAGTTGCAAGTTATATTAGAGAAACATGTCACCATAGTTGTTCTCATTCTACGTGTTCGAATAGAGATTCGAAAATATTGAAAAATAGACACTTCCAGACATTTTCGTCTGAGAAGGAAGATACCCATTCGATCATTTTCATTAGAAGCTTCCAAAATGTATTCACCCATACTTGGGATGAATATAGCAAACTCCAATTTATTGCTTCTCACATAGTTGACGAAGGTTCTTTGTGGGCTAATGACATAATTGAGACGTGTGAATCCACCGAAGAATTTGAGATGTTATTTGTAGGGAGCTACTTTTCGAGAAGCAAACAGGAAAGATTAAGAATTGAAATTTATTATCCGGAGTCTTATAATCCTAGAAAAGGGACACTCCGGAAATATTTCGAGAAATATATTAACAAGACAAGATAGTGGGATAATCCGATACCTACTTGGGAAGTATTAGAAATAGTAAAGGGGAGGATTCCTTTTTATTTAAGAGAGAAATTAATATACGAGCCTGACCATGACCTTGAAACTTTTTTGGCTCATGTCGACGTACTTGACCAAATTGAAGATGATTAGTCATTTTTCGGACCATTTTCATTCAGATTCAATTCTAATAATTTGTAAGAGGCAGAATTTTTCTGTATTTGTCAAAATTTCAGTAACAGTCAATATATCTTTGAGGTATCGAAACAGTACAGTCTCAGAGTAACCGCGTCTAAACAGCGTAAATCAGATTAGTCTTTTGCCGCAATAGTAGTATAGATGGTTCTGCAGTATAGCTACTCGCTCTCTCAGTCTTTGTTTGTCCCAACGTTAACAGCTCTTAGTATTTAAAATGATATCCAATCCATGGTGTACAACAGCAATCAGTTAGAATAAATATTCCTTCAAACCGACATGATTGCAAATTTTTTATTAGTTAATGACGCGTTTCGCCCTTTAGCAGGGCATCTTCAGATTATCTGCGTGACAGAATTTACACAAAATTACAAGGCGGAATTACAAACGGCTATAATGGTACATGTGCTTATTTTGTGTTAAGAAGACAGTATAAATGGTAAACAAAGCTTACAATGCGCTCTCCGTGGTGTGACACCGTAAGTTGTTATTGCGGTGTTTCTATTTTCCTGGAATGTTTTTTGGATTTCCTTGTGGCCCTACAAATGTTCGGGTAACAACGAATTACAGTTGGAACATACTCCGTAAAGATGTGAGAAACATAAAACCGATTTTTAAGATTACCTTAATCGATGTGGTGGTCTCTGATGACACAAGATAAGCCTATGTTTACAATTGCGCTCACGGGCGGTGGGCGGGCATGGTGTGCTGCTCCGCCGACTTGTACAGACTAAGTAAGGGAATGTGGGTAGGGAGTGACATAGGAAGCCGATGTATAAGACGGGACGGGTGAAATCTAGCTATCTGAATACAAATTTAACGAAAGGGATGTTATTAAGCAGGACAGAAGTTTATAATTCATGTTGGTATTTGTAAATGAGAGGAATTTTATTTGAACAGAGACATCATAATATCTCGGAATGTTTGACCTTTGCATGCCAACTGATCGTTTAGGAGGTGTGGGTGTCCAAAGTAAGCGCGCTTCGCTATCTCAAACTCTTCCAGAAAATTTAGCTTACGTCCCTTCTGCTCTATATGTAAGATTTGCATGTTGTCAATGGTAGGTTGTTGATGATCAGTAAAACGTACTTTAAACGTCCGGCCTGTGTGTCCTATATATTCATCTGGGCATTCGGGACATTGTAGTTTGTAGACTCCTGAGGAAAGGTATCTGTCCTTATTGGTTTGTTCGTTGTGTGGGAGAATTTGCTGTATGCTCAAAGGGCTACTAAATACGATTTGTACATTTGTGCCACGAAAGAGTTTAGCCAGGTCATAAGAAAAATATCCCATGAAACGAATGGGGATACGTTTAACTTCATCGTCAGGTGTTACTGAGTGAAGCTGTGGTACATGTATAGAACGTTTTTTATTGTACGTTTTGCGAACCAAGGACTGGTTGTAACCATTCATTTCGGCGATGTATTCCAGATTATTTATTTCTTTATTGATGGAAGTTTCAGAAAGGGGAATCTCAAAAATTCTGTTAATCATTGATTTAAAAAAGCTCATTTTGTATTGCCATGGATGGCATGAAGATGCATGTATGACTGAGTCACTTGTGGTCGGTTTCCTATAGATTTGGAATACCACTTTGTTTTCAGCTAACTGTATCTGTAGGTCCAAAAAATTTAAGACACTGGAGGAGTTCATTATTTCATGTGTAAAGGTTAGTTTCGGGTGTAAGTTGTTGAATTCATAAACTAGAACTGTTACATCAGCTAGGGTGCCATTGAAAATAATCAGGATGTCATCGACATATCTCTTGTAGAAGAGTATTTTTCTGCTTATTGGAGTTTTTTGTTGGAAGTATTGAGATTCAATGTAAATGACAAATATATCGGTAAGGTCCACTCCCATGAACCACAGACATTGCCGAGGTGGGGTGGCTTGCGTGCCTCAACGATACAGATAGCCGTACCGTAGATGCAACCACAGTGGAGGGGTATCTGTAGAGAGGCCAGACAAACGCGTGGTTCCTGAAGAGGGGCAGCAGTCTTTTCAGTAGTTACAGGGGCAACAGTCTGGATGATTGACTGAGCTGGCCTTGTAACATCAGCTAATGTGGCTTTGCCACACAGTTACTGCGAACGGCTGAAAGCAAAGGGAAACTACAGCCGTTACCTTTCCCGAGGACATGCAGCTCTACTGTATGAACATATGATGATGGCATCCTCTCGGGTAAAATATTCCGGAGGTAAAATAGTCCCCCATTCGGATCTCCGGGCGGGGACTACTCAGGAGGATGTGATCATCAGGAAAGACAATACTGGCATTCTACGGGTCGGAGCGTGGAAAGTTAGATCCCTTAATCGAGTAGGAAAATTAGAAAATTTAAAAAGGGAAATGGATAGGTTGAAGTTAGATATAGTGGGGAATAGTGAAGTTCGGTGGCAGGATGAACAGGACTTCTGGTCAGGTGAGTACAGGATTATAAATACAAAATCAATTGGGGGTATCACAGGAGTAGGATTGATCATGAATAAGAAAATAGGAATGCGGGTAAACTACTATGAGCAGCACAGTGATCGCATTATCATTGTCAAGATAGATACGAAGCCAACACCGACAACAGTAGTACAGGTTTATATGCCAACTAGCTCTGCCGATGATGAGGAAATCGAAGAAATATATGAGGAGCTAAAGGAAATTATTCAGACAATTAAGGGAGAGGAAAACTTAATTGTTATGGGAGACTGGAATTCGGTAATAGGACAAGGAAGGGAAGGGAAGGGAGGATAGTAGGTGAATATGGTCTGGGCAAAAGGAATGAAAGAGGAAGCCGCTTGATAGAATTTTGCACAGAACATAATTTAGTTATAACAAACACCTGGTTCAAGAATCACAAAAGAAGGTTGTATACGTGGAAGAGACCAGGAGACACTGGAAGATACCAGATAGATTTTATAATGGTAAGACATAGATTTCGGAACCAGGTTCTACAATGTAAGACATACCCAGGGGCAGATATAGACTCTGACCATAACTTGTTGGTTATGAACTGTAGGCTGAAACTAAAGAAACTACAAAAACGTAGGAAAATAAGGAGATGGGACCTGGATAAATTGAAGCAACCTGAGGTTCTTAAGAATTTCAGAGGGAGCTTTAGGCAATTGACAGAAACAGGGGAAATTAAAACAGTAGAGGAGGAATGGGTAAAATTGAGAGACGAAATAGTGAAGGTAGCAGAGGAAAAAATAGGTAGGAAAGAAAGATCTACAAAAAATCCTTGGATATCACAGGAGATACTAAATTGAATCGATGAAAGGAGAAAATATAAAAATGCAGTAAATGAAACAGGCAAAATGGAGTACAGACGACTAAGAAATGAGATTGACAGGAAGCGCAAAATGGCTAAGCAGGAGTGGCTAGAAGGCAAATGTAAGGATGTAGAAGAATGTATAAATAAGGGAAAAATAGATACAGCCTACAGGAAAATAAAAGAAACATTTGGAGGTAAGAAAAACAGCTCTATGAATATCAAAGACACTGATGGAAAACCAGTTCTCAGCAAAGAAGGGAAAGCTGAAAGGTGGAAGGAGTATATAGAGGGGCTCTACAAAGGAAATGAACTTCGAGACAATATTGTAGGAAGGGAAGAGGATGTAGATGAAGATGAAATAGGAGGTACTGTACTGAGAGAAGAATTTGACAGTTCCCTGAAAGACCTGAGTCGAAATAAGGCCCCTGGAGTAGATGATATTCCCTCAGAGCTACTGAAGTCTCTGGGAGAAGCAGCCATGACAAAATTGTTTAACCTGGTGTGTAAGATATATGAGACAGGTGAAATACCCTCAGATTTTAAGAAAAATGTTATAATCCCCATCCCTAAGAAAACAGGTGCAGACATGTGTGAAAACTACAGAACCATCAGTTTAATAAGTCATGGTTTCAAAATATTAACGCGAATTATATACAGAAGGATGGAAAAGCTGGTAGAAGCCGATCTCGGGGAAGATCAGTTTGAGTTCAGGAGAAATGTAGGAACACGGGAGGCAATACTCACTTTACGGCTTATCCTAGAAGATAGATTAAGAAAAGGCAAACCTACATTTCTAGCTTTTGTAGATTTGGAGAAGGCTTTTGACAATGTTGATTGGAAAAACTCTTTCAAGTTCTGAAGCAAGCAGGAGTAAAATATAGGGAACGTAAGTTTATTTACAACTTGTACAAAAACCAGACAGCGGTTGTCAGAGTTGAAGGGCATGAAAGGGATGCAGTGGTTGGAAAGGGAGTAAGACAGGGTTGTAGCCTTTCCCCAATGTTGTTCAATTTGTACATTGAGCAAGCTATAAAGGAAAGCAAGGAGAAATTTGGAGAAGGAATTAAAGTTCAGGATGAAGAATTAAAAACATTGCGTTTTGCCGACGACATAGTAATTCTGTCAGATACAGCAAAGGACCTGGAAGAGCAATTGAACGGAATGGACAGTGTGCTGGAAGGTGCATATAAGATGAACATTAACAAGAGCAAAACTAGGGTAATGGAATGCGGTCTTAGAAAATCAGGTGATGCTGAAGGAATTAGATTGGGAAACGTAGCAATAAAGGAGGTAGATGAGTTTTGTTACTTGGGCAGTAAAATAACAATTGATGGTCGCAGTACAGAGGATATAAAATGCAGAATGGCAATGGGTAGAAAAGCGTTCTTGAAAAAGAGAAATTTTTTAACATCGAATATTGATTTAAACCTAAGGAAGTCCTTTCTGAAGGCATTTGTATGGACTGTTGCCTTGTATGGGAGTGAGACATGGACGATAAACAGTGCGGACAGGAGGAGGATTGAGACTTTTGAAATATGGTGGTATAGAAGAATGCTAAAGATTAGGTGGGTGGATCGCGTAACTAATGAGAAGGTACTGAACAGAATTGGGGAGAAAAGGAATTTCTGGCATACCTTGACTAAAAGAAGGGATAGATTGGTAGGACACATTCTTAGACATCAAGGAATTGTGAATTTAGCGTTGGAGGGAAGTGCATGGGGAAAAAATCGCCGAGTTCTTAATGTGGATTTCTTACGTCGATTGCAGGGATTGCGTTTGAATGACTCTAATATTTTAGTGAGTTTTGATGTTGTGTCTCTCTTCACTCGCGTTCCTCTGTCAGATTCGTTGCAGCTAATTGAGGTTAAGTTTGGTGTCGAGTTAACAAACCTTTTTCGACACGTGCTGACTTCCACTTACTTTTTATTCAATGGTCAGTACTATGAACAAACTGATGGAGTTGCAATGGGAAGCCCTTTGTCACCTATTGTGGGCAATTTGTTTATGGAGGATTTTGAGGAACGTGCTTTAGCGTCAGCGACTCTGAAACCTGCGTGTTTTCTCAGATATGTAGACGACACTTTTGTTGTTTGGCCTCATGGTAGTGAGAATTTAAATGATTTTTTGGAACACCTAAATTCAATCCACCCGAATATTCAGTTCACGATGGAGGTGGAACAGAATGGCTGCATTCCTTTCCTTGATGTGTTGGTCAGAAGGAAGGTTGATGGTACATTGGGACATTCTGTTTATAGGAAGCCTACTCACACAGATTTGTATCTGCGAGCTGATAGTTGTCACCATCCAGCTCAGCGTGAAGGAGTACTTCGTACTTTGGTTCACAGGGCACATGTCATTTCAGACCCTGACAGTTTGTCAGCTGAGTTGTCCCATCTCGAGGTGACCTTTCGTCAGAACGGTTATAGTGAGAGACAGATAAAACGTGCATTGCGCTATCAGCCTTCTGTGCAACGGGTGAGTGACGATAGTAATGAAGTGGCACCTAAATCTATGGCCTTTTTGCCTTACGCAGGAAGTATTTCCAACAAGATTGGTCGTATTTTACGGAAATATGATGTGAAATGTGTTTTTCGACCACCTTCTAAGATAAAGGCCCTGTTGGGGTCCGTAAAGGATGATCTTGGTTTGCGTAAGGCAGGTGTATATCGTATTCCTTGCAGTTGTGGCATGTCATATATTGGTCAGACAATCAGGACTGTGGAAGACCGGTGTATTGAACATAAACGTTACACGCGCTTACAACAGCCCAACAAATCCGCTGTTGCAGAACACTGTCTTGACACCGGTCATCCTATGGAATACAACAACACGGAGATTCTGGCATGCACCTCCACCTATTGGGATAGTGTTATTAAGGAAGCTGTTGAAATTAAACTAGCAAGCGACCTTATAAACAGAGATGGTGGTTTTTGTTTAAATTCTGCTTGGAATCCGGCACTGTCTCTCGTCAAAAAACAGAGGGATAAAATTAATGTTGCCTCACCTGTTGATTAAGTCACTATCGATATTTTTGATGTTTGGTCACCTCTGGTTGTGTTGACTCTGCTGTGACTTGTACTGTGTGTGTTATCTTCCTTGTTTACACTTTGCAAACCGAGGTATTAAATACGCTTGCACATTGCTTCCTTAAGTGCAGTTGTGCCTTGAGAATGGCAGGGTGTTCTCCTGCCGAAATATCGGCGGTTGTCGACGACGTCACCCGGCAGCATACCCGTAAGTTGTTTGAACATTCCTTACGCCGGGAAAAGTTAAAGTCTCACATAAGTTTGGATTGTTTTGAACATTTAGAACTGTCTAGTGCGATTTTAACATCTGCAGCTAACGATGTGATCGACCTCTCCTGCATACGTGGTTGTACACTGTACTTCATGCCCTTTTCTAGTACAGCGCTTTGCCTAGCATTGAAACTAATATCCGTCAAAATTATCAGACGATCGGCGAATTCAAATGTCGGTGGAATGCGCCGCAGACTCGGCCCCAGCGGGGGGTGAGATGCCAGGATGAGGTGCCCTTTGATAGAGCAAGGACTGCTTTTCCCGCATCGCCTCGAAAAAGTTGTAAATATGCCATTAAAATTTATCCCTTAACTAAAAATTACTGGTTTGATTACTGAATGAGTTTATTTCTGTTTTGTTTAGTTGAGTTTTTCAATACTATTATAGTTTTTAGCGAACGGATGTACTTGTGAGCTTTGATTTTAATAGCAAATATCGCAACCAACTGACATGAACATATGCCCATTCTTGACATAAATTCATTAATGGAAACTAAATTATATACAAGGCATATGTTCAGTTTATGACTACCAAAACTTGTAGTTAACATATTACGTAAATAAAAAAATTTTTCTTTGGCTCACTGTGGGAGCTTTAATCGTTCATGAAATTGTTTACTAAGACTTACATACTAATTCACATATATACATATAGACATTTATACATATATACAGGCATTGGTAGCTGGATGTTACATTTTAGCGAATTTAAGTTGTTTATTTTTCTGACATAGGGTATTCTTTGTATGTATCATAGCACAGTTCTTTGATTGGGAAATGCAGTAGAGGCGGTTTTCGCTGAGTCCATTATACAAATGTTAGATACATTTTGTTTATTTTGAAACCATTCACAGTGCTAGTTTGGATTTTCACACGGCGGGATCGCCATTGGGTGCGTGACGTAACAGTCAAGCGTCAACAATGAATAAATTGCTACCGCTGGCCAGCTTCAGCCTTCAGCAGTAGAGCTGGGCAAAACGGTTATTCTCCGATATCAGTTATAATGGGTATCGTTATTCTTTTCTATCAGTTAATTTTAACGGTTATAAATAACTGCACGGTATTTTTCCACTAACTTCCAGATGGAGTTGATACAGCTTACTCATACTGCTACTAGGTAGCGCTACTGAGCACTTCCAGATGGCGTTGGTACAGCTTACTCATACTGCTACTAGGTAGCGCTACTGAGCAGTTATCGGGCAGTTATCGTTATGAGTATTCCGTGAATTCTACTAGGTAGCGATACTCTATAGTTATCGTTATCGTTATTAGTACTGAGTAGTGAGTAGCCACTACTGACTACTGAGAACGGACAGTTATTGATATTACGTAGAAATACCAGTACCCGACAGTTATGGTTATTTCTACTCAGTACTAATAACGATCTATCAGTATATAGTATATCTGGTGTGATTCAAATTGCGATTGCTGTGTAATGGCAAAAGTTATCGTCCGAATCGTGCAATAAACACACATAACTAAATGTCCTGTGTATTAATATGCTATTACATGAAATCTGTGCCCTGGAAATGTAGCCGTAATTTACGAAGCTACTAAGAACAGTGTATGAAGTGAAAGTGGATTATTAAATATGTGCTTAAACGTGTATGAAGTGAATATTGCAGTTAAAATTATAAACATAACGTTGCTTCAGTGTTTTGTGGAGCGTCATTAAATGCAACATAAAAGTAAACGTAATGTGATCGTTTTGTTTATTCCTAATAAAGTTCTATATTAAATTTGAAAAACTGCTCGATTTGCGGAAAATTTTCTTTAGTTCATGACAGCATCCTGGTTTGTAAATATGATTATAACTACGAAGTAAATTTCTCCAATTATGCCGTAACAGGTCAATTGAAGATTGGGATACCACCCGTCGGATTTGACGAAAAAGTTCATAAAATTTATTTGGAAATACAGCTTGCTACTTGGGTGTAACAATTTGCTTTAATAATGTGAATAAGCCGAATTTCGGCATTTCTGTATGCAGTGAAAGTGAATATACTAGCTCCAGAATGGACCACACTGAACAAGTCAATACTGCCCAGTACATGTAACTGATATCTGAAATTATCGGTATTTTAAAATATTAAATCTATTGTAAACAGGTTATCGGTCGTAATTGAGGGTGTAGACCAAATCCTCAAAGCTGCAATGTAAAGTGTACCAAACATTGCTCCAGTACTATCAAAAGTAAACTGTTATAAATGTGCATTTAACAAGTATAGGCCTACTACATGCGAAATCAGAAACTTCATGGTGTTGTAATAAGTGTCTTCAACACAAAACTAGACATACATATTTCCATATATTGTAAGAGAAATCCCATTTCAGAAAACTAAGGCAAGTTTTATGTGAGCTTTGGAAAATGCTTGATATCTTCGGCTATTGACAGGGTATTCAGTTAAATTTTACTTAGGGTATGGTGTGCTATGTTGGTAACAAAATGTTCACTTTGCAAGGGAAATTACTGACAGGACAAGGTTACATATAAGATCCAATCAACAACAAAGAAGGAACAGTATTATTTATTTAACTCTCAATTTGAAAATTTATTGTTATTCTATAGGCCTACGGTTGAGTTTTAAAAGAGCATTCAAAGGTCATTGCTAACATCAGCATGTTACTCTAGTGAGACCGTAAGGAAACCTTTACCATGACAGTTCATTTTTGGGTGTGAGGGTGACTGTTTGTTGCATATACTTATCAATATCTTTAAAGTGCTCTCTCTTATGTTCAAAAGTATTGCAGACAGAATTAGGTTCCACCTGTCAGGTGCTACATGTTTCTTGCTTTTTTCTTTGTTTTATTGAGTAAGGACTTGTGTGAACAAATAAAACCAACACAGCATGGATAGCCACTTTAAATGACAGTGTAATTTTCATAAAGAAAATCTAACCTGGCAAATTAGTGCACTTGGCAGAAAATTCCTCTGTGTCACCCTGTATGATGAAAATCCTTTCTGTATCAACACAGTTGCTATTACTTCATAAAATATCACCAAGAACTATGTGTGGCCCAGTTATTATAGCAAAAAAATATAGGTTTTCATGCCAAATTTGACATGTCTCTCATACATGTGTATTTAAAGGTATAGGCCTACTATATATAAAATCAGAAATGTAATGGTGTTGTGGAAGTGTCTTCCAGTCAACACCAAAATATACATACATATTCCCGTATATTGTAAGAGAAATCTCATTTGAGAAAATTTAAGCATGTTTTATTTGAGCTTTGGAAAATGCTTTAGATCTTCAGCTATTGACAGGGTATTCAGTTAAATTTTACTTAGGGTATGGTGTACCATGTTGGTAACAAAATTTTCACTTTACAAGGGAAATTGCTGACAGGACAAGGTTACATATAAGAGCCAGTCAACAACAAAGCAGGAACAGTAATATTTATTTAACTGTCAATATGAAAATTTATTCTGTTATTCTATATGCCTACAACGAGTTTGCAGCATACACTTTAAATGTCTTGAAAGCACTCTCTCTTATGTTCAACAGTATTGCAGACAGAATTCAGTTCCACCTGTCAGGTGCTACATATTTCTTTCTTTATTTTATTCAGTAATGACTTGTGTGAACAAATAAAACAACCAACACATGATAGATAGCCACTGTAAATGACAGTGTAAGTTTCAAAGAAAATCTCACCTGGCAGAAAATTCTTGTCACCCTGTATGATGAAATTCTTTATGTATCAGCACAATCACTATTAATTCATAAAGTACCACCAAGAACTATGTGTGACCCAGTTATTACAACAAAGGTTTTCATTAAAAACATTCCTCCATGAAGTGCTTAACTTAACATTTGTCTCATAAATGTGAATATTCTGCTGTATAATTTTTGTGCAAACTGATGTGTTTAATGTGCTGTAGAAAGTTTTTTCAAAGTCTCATGCCAAATAATTAAATAAAAAACTACCATGTGTAACTGAAGAATACTATATGAGAAAGCTAGTCACTGTCACAATTCTCACAATAATGCCTAAGAGAAAAGTCTCACCGAACCACCCAAGTAATTTGTACTCTGAAGCTGACATGAATAAGATGTATGGTAGGTGTTTTTTATTAGACATGTCTGTGATGCAGCATTGGCACCTAATATTAATGAAGCCACTAAGGTTGAGGTGCAGGGTATAGTAGTACTTGCAGATGGTTCAGATTTGCTTTAATATTTTACACCACCTGCAATATTTAAACATGATAAAAATGTTCAAAAATATAACATTCATACTCGTTAACTGTGCTGTGTATGTTTTATCACAGAAATATCACAGTAAGCACTTTTTGAGAAGGATTGAGTGTTTTTTCTTTATATTTACTATTATTTAATATAATGAATGATGTTTAACATCCCAAACATGCACTAATACAAATAATGAACTGTGTGATCCTGTTCTATGTAAACCAGCACTGCCATTCTTTCTCATGCTTTTATTAGACAGCAATATCACCTCAATACATACACATGTGACTAGGCAACAAGTGAAGACTTACTGCCTGTGAGGAATTAAGGCACTTAAAAATGTATCAATATCCAAACTGTGTTTATAATGTGGGATCATCAGTTGGGTTGAACCTTGACTCCTTTCCCAAATCAAATTGAGCATTTCAAACACACCAGTGTTACAAATAAAGGAAAAAATATGGTTAAATGCTATTAGATGGGCCACAAACTGTGTCTGGACAAGGACGGGATTAGTTCACTGGAATCATCAAATAACACAGGCATCAAATATTTATGTTTATCTTTTTATTTAATTTTAGGAGATGCCCATCTATCTTATTCTTTTCATTTTTCCAATCGTTTTGGGGACAAATTCTGTAATGGCACTTTGTACAACTTGCTGCCTTGAGGTGGATGGAATATGTTGCTCGTCTTCCATACTGCATGTGACTGGTGGGATCACCTCCAGCAGCAGTTTTTCTGCACGTCTGGATTGACCTGCAGATACATGGGTTTCACATCAACATAAGCAAATATTAAGTTGACTATGGATATGGGATGAAAATTAAAGTGTCTTTCATTCTGCTACAAAAAATTTCAGTTTAGTGCACAATTGTTCATGAAACTTGCAGTCTGAAATTTAGTTCATAGAAAGTTACAACTGATTCAGTTTTCTCTTGGTATACAAATGAATAATAGAGTACCTAATAATTAAAGACTTCTCATAAATACTGTACTTTTTAAAGAGATGCTGATGTGTAACTATGGACCTTAATTTGCAAATACTTAAGACATTCACTGTAGTCATCCTACTATTAATGTTTAAATTTTTTGTTAAGTTAAAATTTAAAATATTTGTGGAATATGGTAGAAGACTTAATTAAAAACAATAAATATTTTTGAATTTGCCAGGAAGTCCTGGATTAGACAGCAATATTCTCGTAACTTGGTGAATACAGCCCCCCTCCCCCCCCCCCCGCAAGTTACAATCGCCTCAAAATAAACATGTATATTTTCACGAAAATGCGCCGTTTAACAAAGATTTAAGCGTCCGTTACACGCATCTCGGAGTGTGAGTTCCATCAAAAATGTATTAGAAATGTAAGATTTCCGTTTTCCTACCTTCCCCTCACTCGTTAACGAATAAATGGCAATAATTGACGTAAGTTTGTTTACAAAGTATTGGCAGCAGGGCACTTTATTCCTCATAATAGCATAAAATATTAATTATAACGATTAGAGCATATTTATTCTTTTATTTAGAAAATTTATTAATCCTGTCATACAATATTATGAACCTTTTCACTGACCAGCATTGGTTACAAAACCAAGTTTTTTATTATTATTATTATTATTATTTTTGGAGGATTTCTTCATAATTCTAAAAGTCGGCACTCTACGAACGAAATATGTATCCTCTCTGGGAATATCATGACCTGCTACAGTTAATAACCAAATACCAAAGAAGTATATAGGTGTTTGCCAAATACTCATAACGATACTGCCAGTGAAAATTAACTGCCACTGATATTTCTACTACTCTCAATACTCAATACTCCCTAAAGCGTCTACCGTTATCATAGTACCTCGAATTCGCATTGGTCACTCCATGTTATTAGATACAAGATTCCCACGAGAACGTAGTACACACTTTCACCAACAGATGGATAATCGTTAAACAGTTATTACCCATGATTCTTACGCGGTTAATTCCATGGAGTATAGAACTGACCAGTATTTGGACAGGACATCTGGTCGATACTGTGGTCGAATCGTTTCATTAGAACCAACTTTTGTGAACAGATGGCGCTACGCAGTACGCATAGTTATTACGATAACTGCCAGTATTTGATGAGCGGTTATTACAATCACGGTTATTCATAAATAACCGGATATTTCTATCAGTTATCGTTATTTTGGCCCAGCTCTATTCAGCAGTGTTCGTCCAAACGTGGCAGCGGCAACCTCGCGAGCATTGCGTACAGCACATAACTCGCCGACTTTGTGTTTTCGCGTGTGTTTTTCATCTTTCTTCCAGAATAGAAGATTCATCCATAAAAGTTCATAGTGAAGATCGTCGCAGCGCGGTGAGTACCTAATTATTTATATTATGGTGGTTAGGTCCGCTTACTTGCTGCGCATTCTTCATTTATTTTTATGTTGTCATCTCAGCTGCCTTAATCAAAGTCCATTAGCTGAGACAAGACCTACGACTTTGTATGCAAACATAACTATACGACTAGCCATTAGTTCGTATATGCACTTCGAAAGGCACTTCACTGCACGATTTTTTTTTATCATGACTGTTTATGTCGGTATGCCGCACGTAACAAGTTTTTTCGGTTTATTTCACATCACACTACTTAAGTGTCCATCACCGTAATGCTGATATACATAAAGTCACGTACTTGTCAGTCTATCCGTTCACTTATCACTTGAATTTATTATGCGAGTGCTATTTTTTGTAGTCCGACCTCACTATTGTCAATGACAAAATCACTTCACTAGTTAATTAATATCTGTTTATGTTGTCTTTTTTTATTTATTTTTTTATTGTTCATGAAGTCATGGACTTCTGCCGCGCACTTTGACTATAAAAAATGAGTCCTAGTTTTGTGAATACAAACACTGTGTGGATAGTTTTACCACTTCTGGATTTTATACAGTTCATATTAACCTGACGTTACTTTACTATTTACAAAGGTTATATGCAGTGACAAATTATTCTGAAATACAGGTCATTAACAGAGTTCATAAATTTTCAAATGACATACAAGCCACATTTTATCGATTTTTGGTTATTATTTCGTCAACATTATAGTTTTTAGACAATACAGTGCATTGTACAATACGTCGCGGCCTATGTTCATGTCAGAGGTCGGTAGGGGGTCCTTGTTTTCAGCAATATTATTCCTCATTGTCTTTTTACTTTAAGCTTAAAGGCTCATCATTAAGCATTCATATCACCACATTGAATGTCAGATTTTTTTTAAAGATTGAGAAATGAATCTTTGGAAATTTTTATTTCAGATTTTGTAACATGGGAGGTAACGTCTGTCATAAAACATTAGCAGTTAGCATATAATTTGGGATGGTTCTATAACATTTTTTAAACAGGTAACGCAAATAAATTTTGCTGACACAGGCAAGGTCAGACTCATCAGCTAATTTGGTAACAAAAAAAAAAAAAAAAACCTTTTTTCATTCTCCACTCCGAGGAGTGGAGCGGGCTGTTTGAGATCCGGCCCATAAAGAGTCGCGGTTCTATTCAGCCAATATCAGACAAGCTGATAGTGGGGCAAAGGGGGATCCCAATTGGGAATAAGTGGGAGGGGCTTACCAGCTCCGGCATACGCCTTACAACCAAGGAAAACCTCCCGAAAACCTTGGTCGGAGCCGGGGGATTGGGACCAATTTAATTTAGCTCCGGGACTTGCCCCGGACAAAAATGGATTATCGAGAGAACACGAATGCACTCACGACAATCAAGGATCGGACGCACGAGTTACTCTCATAATCTCGTAGAGATCAGCTCGACCAACAGTGGACAAGCATCTCCCTACAGGAACCGCACCCGTGGGCACGGTATCCTGTGACTAATTTGGTGCATAGATTTGGGCTAAATAGCATTCAGAATAAAGATCGAGTAGAAGAGAGAAAAACAGCATTATAGTTAGAGAAGTCTCTCTAAAATAACACACAACATAAATACAGCACTTCAATCCATCATTTGCAAAAATTATCATTTATATTATTATTATAAAATACTACGTCAAACTAAAATATTCTAACGTCTCTCATAGCAAAGCACTCCATGCTTCTCTCTCAAATTGCTGTAAGTTTTGCATGCGGTCTGACCGGCTATTGTCTGTTCTTTCCTTTTCAGAAATGAAATGTGTAGTTTAGATTTTCTGTTTTAAATACGTGTCTGTACTCTAGAAACATCATGCTAAGTGTCTAATATTTTCGATCGTCGTGTTGTACGTGTGTGTTTAAAGTGTCTTAAAACAAAATAAGTCATATAATATATGTATATGTGGGTCTCCTCCGTCATTTTGATGAGTTGTCGATCTTCTTACCGTTGGCAGGAACACAATTCTCGTGCACGTCGTCAGCTGAAAAAGAAGTCTTAAACTAATGCTTATACTAAAGGTTGTTTAGTATAAAGATTGATTTTTCAATAAGTGAACGCCTCTGACACATCAGCTTGTAATGTTGTTCAAAATATTTCATATCTGTTGCAAGTGTTTTGATACGTAAATAGTAGTATTGACGCAACATCGTAATGACACTGTATCTTAATTACTGCCACGCTCATAAGCATCAGCATAAAGACTTGTGTAATTTTTAAGAAATTTTTGTCCCACAATACGTAACTAGAATTGTTCAATAAACTTAGATGTCTTTATAGGTCATATGTTCCCTCTTAAATAAATTGCACAGTTTTGTGCAACTTCATATCATTTGTACTGTCTTTGAAAATATAGCTGACTGCAAATACGTTACCATATCATGTCTCATGTCTCGTATTGGATGTGTGTGTGTGTGTGTGAGAGAGAGAGAGAGAGAGAGAGAGAGAGAGAGAGAGAGAGAGAGAGAGAGGGGCTCGTATTAGGAGCCGTTGGGCAAACAAAACATTAATATATCCTTATCACTACATTTCTTTCATAAAAAAAATCCTCCATCTGATCCATCGTACTAAAATAAATCATTTGCTCCATATATTCATTTTCAGCATCATAAATATTCTCTTATACTAATAATTATAATAATTAATGCCCATAGTAAGTGTTTTATGTTGTATTAAACATAACAGTGGTTCGATATATCTGTGTATTTGCTACGTGTTTGACATGAGAACAGTTAAACTGTCAGTTAATATTTGTTGTCCATTACGTAACATTGTAAGAGAAAAAATATTTTGTTCAACTTATTGTCCTTGGATCTGTGAATGTGTTACTTATTCACTAGGAACGAGGTGTCATATTTATCATTTTTTTTATCTTGATTCAGTGATCAGCTTAAAAACTAAGCGTAGAACTTTTTCAAATGCTTGTGTGGATATAAACCTCTCACTCTTCCCGAGTGTACTGTAGATAATAAATAACTTCCCTCGTGCGGAATTTGAACAATTCTGAGGGGTCCAGAAAATAGATGTTGCCATTTTTTTATTACGTTTTAAGATAGCTGATGGTTTAGGATGATTTCGCAGAAGTACTAGCTCTCCGATATTAAATGTTTGTGTTCTTTTCATTTGCTTATAATAGTAGGCTTTTCTTTTTATAGCTGCATCAGTCAGGGCTACTAATATTTGTCTTACCTTTTCTTCCAGCGTTATGTCACCTCGGGGAAATTTTGGTATCGGTTTTACCCATTCGTTTGTCTCTATGGTTTGTAAAACTAAATCGGTGAGTGTATAGGATGTAGAATACAAAGGTAGGTTGTTAACCACTTGCTCAAATAGTCTAATATATTCAACCCAGGATGTTGGTTTGTTAGAAGCATATGTTCTGATGAAGCGATTTAATTCACGGAACATGCGTTCCATTGGCAGAAGGATTGTAACGTGAAATGAGAATGTGATTCAGGTTATGTTTATGAATGAAATCTTTCCATGCGTGACATGTGAAAGTTTTTGCATTGTCGGACAGAATGGTCGTCGGCTTACCGACAAAAGGGAATAGTCGCGCTCCAGGCGCCGAATCACTGCTTTTGCGGTAGTAGTTTTTAATGCGTATAACTTCACAAATTTTGAAAACACATCATAGATGCCAGCCGGAAGAGGTCCTGCAGTATCAATTGAAACTAATTGAACAGGTTTATATGGCAAGATAGAATGAAGCGGCATCTTGTTTGACTGATTGTTGGGCTTGCATTTCTGACAGATTAAACAGGATTTCAATGTATAATGGATTTATCGTGACATATTCGGAAAATAACAGTATTGTTTAAGCTTACGGAGACACTTTAGTGCGCCAAAGTGTACCCAAACTATGAGTGTGCCAAATTAGAGGTTTTTCATATGTAGCAGGTATGCAAACACACCAGAGTTGCGATTGTACATGTCTACGAAAGAAAAGTACTCCTTTGTAGACTTTGTAGTGTTGATTTAGATGTGCATCTGACTTGTCTGTAATTTGTGTGATAATTTTGTTCCACCTTTCATCTGCTTGCTGTAATACCTGCATTTTTTTGCACATATCTAAATAATATGTTCTAAATTCCATGTCCTTCATGAGCATTATCTTAAACTCTGTGTTTGACTCAAGACAGTCTTCAAATTCTGCAAACCTTGGGGAAGTCTGGAAAGTGCATCAGCTATGACCATATCTGGTTCTTTAATGTGTTCAATTTCAAAATCGTATTCTTGTAGTATCATGGCCTATCTGGCTAATCTATTGTGTAACAGTCTGCATGACATCAAGAAGCTAAGTGCCTGATGATCACAGAAGACTCTCGTGTGTTTACCAAAGATATAATGACGAAACTTTTTGAATGCCCTAACAATTGCAAGAAGTTCTAACTCTGTGGTTGAATATCGACGTTCGCACTCAGTGAGCGTGCGACTAGCAAAACTGATGACTTTTAGGGACTGTGGATCCAGATTACTTGAAATTTGGAAGAGATACTCCCCAACCCCAAAATTTGACGAGTCCGTAACAATACAGAAATCCTGTGACATGTCAGGGTGGTTTAATATGTCTGAGTTAACAAGGGGTTGTTTAATTTTGTCAAAGTCTTGCTGACACTGTTCTGTCCAATTCCAAGGGATGTTTTTTCTAAGAACTGAAAGAAAAGCTGTACTATTGAGTAGTTGTTGTGGCACAAAGCGCCGAAGAAATGAACATAAACCATAGAAGGCTTTTAATTGCTTCCTTTTGTGAGGTGCAGGAAAATTTTGAATTGCTTTTTTTCAGGGTCAGGAACTATGCCTGTGGGTGAGATAATGTACCCAAGAAATTTGATTTCAGTTTTAACAAACTTAAACTTTTTCAAGTTGACAGTTACTCTAGATGACAGAAATTTATCGAACACTCTTTCAAGTAGGATGACATGGTCTTCCCATGTAGAAGTAGCAACAAGTATGTCATCAACATAAACTGTGATATTATCTAGTAATTCCGGACAATGTACTGTATCAAGTGCTGTGATAAAGACACCAGAAATCACATTTAGTCCAAAAGGCAGTACCTTCAATTACTGTCAAATAACATTTACCTTCCTTAAGATCCAATTTTGCTTCTCGACTTTGAAGATATTCTAAACCAAGTACACAGTCTATGACAGCATCTACTACAAGGAATGAGCAAGTATCAATTTCATCACAGATTTGTAGTTGAACAAGTGTTTGTAACTTAACTGGCTTAGATTTTGCACCTACTGCACCAATGATTTTACAGTTCTGTACAGGAAAGCTAGGTAACCTCTGAATGTTGTTTATGCGTTTAAATAGACTGTAAGACAATACATTAACAGCTGCTCCAGTGTCAACTAAAATCGATGTAGGTATGTTTCCTACTGTTATTGTGTGCTTGATAGGCAACTATAGGTACTTTGTTTTGTTGTGTTTGTTCCTGGAGTAGCTCTTCCCTGATATCGATTCCTTTATTGTAAAGCAGTATATTTACTGTGAGAATTGTGCCCTCACTGCCTCTGTCGCTCACTGTCGGAAGGTCAGACACGAGCCGATTTAGTTTGACGTCTGCGTCCCGTTAGATTGTCTTTGAGGTTGATTTAAAGTCTCTGTCGCGTCAGTTATAGTCACGGTCGATTCCTTTTGTGTCCAGTTTGTTTGATGTGTACTGTCAGTCGTCATCGTTGCTACTGGTATTTGATTTACATTTGGTTGTTGTGCAGGGTAGTAGAAAAATTCGGAATTTGTTGATTACCGTTATTGTTTGGAAAAAATTCTTTTTCTGTTATTATTATTTGTAGTAGTTTCCGTTACGCCAGAGCGGTTGTGTGTTCCCATTATACTGGTTAGGGAAAGTAGCTGCATTGTTATTGAAATTATTATTATTGTGATTGAAGTAACCCGGATTAAATCTCTTGTCACGACGGCGTCGGTAATACTAACCGCCGTTAGGTACGTTTCGTACTGCGTTTCCACTGTTTACTCCACTAGTCACTTGTTGCATTTGCGGCTGTCCGGTATTGCAAATTGTCTGTTGCGGTAACATCTGTGGAGGGCGTGACATGTTGTGATTATTAGGCTGCGGCTGGCTGTCATGAATCAGTTGAAGTAATTATTTGCGTTGCCGTACCTGTAACTATTATTTCTTGCTCGGTCATCTTCAAATATTGAATCTAGAGTGTCCATCTCAGTGAGAAAAGATTCTAAGTTTTGTGTTGAAACGTGTGCTAATTGTAAGCGCAACTGCGTAGGCAATTTGCTTATTAATACGCGTAGTATTTCTCTGTGCGGGAGAGGGTCATCAAAGAATTTAGCTTTGTTTATGTACTTCTCAAAACATCTCCGCAGACTCCCGTTTCGTTCATTGAAAGGTTGCGGATTATAAACTTCATTTCTAAACCTTTCTTGCACAACAGGCGACCAAAAGGTGGCTAAAAATGCCCGTTCGAACTCACCGTAAGTTTCACAACTCTGTAGGTCTTCTGCAGCCCAGATTCCCGCTTCACCTTGAATGTAGCCGACAACAAATCTTATCTTTCTTTTTTCGGACTACGATTCAGGTAATAAACCTCTAAAAGATTGTAGGAAAATGACTGGGTGCACAATACGTTTCTCATTAATAAAGGTTTGAAATTGGTGGTGCTTTATCATACTTTCGTCAAGTTCTACGGCAGTAGCATGATTTCATGGTGAATAAGAGGGGATATGTTTGATTTCATTTCCCTACCTAGTCGGTCAAGGTCATTAGAGGTCGTCAAGCAAAAGTTAGTCTGCGTCCTGTCTGACGTCAAATTGTTAGATGTACCCGGATTATATGGAGAGTGTGGAATATTTGTTGCAATTCTGGGAGATTTCCAATCATGGAACACATTTGTCACGGGTTCATTTGGCCTAGATTGTGTCATCTGTGTATTTAAAATTGATTTCACGTCTGTAAGATCTTTTTGTAAAGCTTTAACAGTATTTCCATGTTTTTCATACACTTTAGAAGCTACGTCTTGAATTACAGTAGTTAATTCTGCGTCTATCTTTTCATTCAACTTCGCTTCTGTATTAGATAAGAATTGTTGTACCCTATCATGATTTTCTTTGACTGTTTTCTGCCTGACTCGTAATTCTCGTAACAGTTGTTTCCAAGTTTTCTTGTTGAATTTTAAACTGTGTAAGATTTTGTTGAGACTGTCAATAGCTGTTGGTAATGTTTTAACGGTTTCTTTGCAATTAGTTACATCATACACTACAGAAGAGATTTTTGTATCTACTGTGTCCATGATTTGATCCACTACTTTGTTTTGTACTTTAGAAAACTTACCATTGATAGCCTGTTCGACTTTGAGTATCTGTGCGTCTATCTGTTTGTTTACTTCCTCAGAAATAAGTGAGAGTAAATTTTGTTGTACTGATTCTAGATTTTTAAATATCGACTCAAATTCATCCTGAGTTATCATTTGAGCCGCGATTTGATTTTGCTGTTCCTCTACTCTGTCTAATTGTTGCTTGTTGGAATTTTGCAACTGCTCTAAAACATGTTTTGTGTTGGCCTGTAAAGTGTTAGCTTCATTTTTTGTTGTTGTCTGCAAATGATTTGATCGGTCAAGCCTGAAATCTGATTGTTTGTAGCATGTGTAGATGCTTGCAAATTGTTAACTTGTTGCGACATGTATAACATTCGTAGATGCTTGCAAATTATTCATCTGTTGCGATATTTTAGCAAATAATATCTGTAAATCGTTTTAACCAATCTTCTTGCGGATTTGCAGATTGGTGTACTGTCTGTGTGGAAAATCTGTTACGTGTGATGTGGTTGCAAGATTTTCCTCCACTATGTGTGGAATCATTTCAATTGATCTCGCAGCCACATTATTTTCAACATTTTGCGCGGGCTGTGAAACGTTAGTGTTTTGTGCTGACTCCATTGCAGTAATTTGTCTACGGGTTTTAACCATACTAATAAATTATCAAAAATTTGGAATAGTGTGGGGAACCTACACACTTCACACGCAAACAAAAAAATTCTTTAATCAGCACTGTTTAAGCAATGAAACAAATCACTATTAATATTCGTCACACGCATGCGAGACGCTTCGAGTGAGAGACAAGCGAGGATCGCTTTGTTATATCGATTTAGCAGCCATGTTGGCCATTTTTCCATCTTGTGATTTAAAATAAATATCTGACTACAAAAGAAATTTTGAAAATAGATTTTTGCTAATAGAATGAGGTACTGAATCGGAAATTGCGTACTTACGAAAGACCAAGAGAAAGTAGAAAGCACCAAATAAGCGAAATAATCAGTCTGTCCTTACCTGTGCTGCAATTTTCATTGTTGGCTGCAGTTGAATTTCTCGTGATCGGGTGTGGCTCCAAATTTTTATTTTATTATTCTCCAGGGTAGCAATTATGATTTTCACGTCACAATCGGTCAGCAGTTGTTCATGAAAAATAAACACATTATACAGATTAGATACCATACATTGGTGAATGATTACAAATATAAAAAAAATTTCAAACAATGGTATAATTAATTCACATAAAATTACAAATAAAATTTACTCTTTTTTTTCAGTTGCCAATTTTTATGTAATGTTACTTTTTTTTTATTTTATCGCTGGTGTTGTCACAAGTTCAATGTTGAAAACCGGAATTGAAATTTAACTAACCGTAAGATCAGCAATGGATATTAATTTTTCAAATGGTTATCAGTTCTCAGTAGCAATGTAAGTTAAAAATTACGAAAACAGTAGAAAGCACCATTACATAAGAAAACAGCGGAATCAGTTACCTGGTATGCATTCATTGGTTGAAGCCGTGACTCTGCAGTTGAACCTGTATGAATTGATTGATATCTTCTTTCTCGTAAACTGATGCTTGGTTTCATGACTATTAATTGTTAAAGTTTTAAGACCGTGTGCAATTTTGATCACTATGGTTATCGAAAGTTAAGAAATTATCGGACTTCGCTTTTAACAGAAAGAAGATATCCTACAGGCATTGAATTCAATTTTTAATATAAAATGAGAGTAAATAAATTTAGCATCGAGAATGTTCTTTTGTCATCATGAGACAATAGGCAACAATGACCAAGCATCAGTTTACTAATATTCCTGAAATTCAAGTAATAAATTATATGAAAGATGGGGAGAAATAGTCATTATTTAAATAAAATAGGATTTCCAAATGAAATTTAAAATTTATTATGTTAAATGATGCTAACCAAGGCTCACACTTACAAATTTCTGGAGGTCGAGTAAAATACGTCCGTTCAGTGTAAAGGTAGAAAAACGAAAGACCACAAGCGATTCCGTTTTCTCTCCAGATCGTTTGAAACAGTTGAATGTACTAATTAAAACAAGGATAATCAGAGATTTACTGGCACAGAGAATGGATGCTTGCGACAAGCGTCGCAGATATAATTTTCAATAAAAAGAATATTAATGTATCGCTAGATGTCGACCACATCAATCGTAGCTAGCACCTAACCTTCCCATTGATAATTGAAGAAATTTTAAAAATAACATCTTTGAATTATCTGTGATTTAAAGTGACTAAAAATAATTAAAGGACGTCAAAACTCAGTAAAAAAAGACTTGCAATTTAAAATCAATGTTATGACTTTTATAGGTAAAGATTAGTGATGTTTATGTGACGTGCTTCGTTAAATGGACCTGCCGGGAAAGAAAAGATTATATTACAAAAAGAATTAATAATTTTTGAAACAGGCTCCTGAGATTACAGAGTCCATGTTAATCTGTTAAAATATAATCCATAAACTGTTTTAGGCTACGGAAAGTTAAACCAGAGGCATCTGTAACTAAATATATGAAATATTGACAGGTGTACCAACTTAAATAACCAACGTAGGCCTCAAATAAAATTTTTTACGTGCCTAATGAATCTTTATGTGAAGACGACAAAAGCTTGCACTACCGCTGACGTCGGTTCTGTCATACCGAAACACTACAACAAACCAAATAAATTTCCACCACCAACCAAAGTATAAAATAAAATGACGTCACACAGTCAGTGTGCTTTAAACATCGATTGTGTGAAGACGTTTTGTTGTTTGGTTCTGGAATGTCCAAAGACTTGTTGACTGATGGGTTTGGACTTGTATCTGTGAGTAGTTTATAGTAAAAGTATTCATTAAAAATGTTTTTCCATTATTATTATTAAAACTTCACCAGTGCATACTCCGAGATACTCTGGACCTCAGTCCTTCGGAGGATCATACAACTTCAGGTAACGAGACCAGCCAACAAAGAAATATTAAAACTTTGATAATCGAGATTCGACTTCTTCATACTGAACGTTTCTGCTCCGCGATATCTCCAGTGCCATCTTCATAGGACGCCGCGTCGGAGTGGTAAAGCGCATTGAGGTGCTATGCTGTGATGCAGGAATCCCCCCTCGGGCATGGATGTTTGTGCCGTCTTTAGTATAAGGTAGTTTGAAAGTTTAGGGACTGATGACCCCGCAGTTCAGTCCCTTAAGCTTAACAAACATTTCAAGATTTGATTTAACAGGAGCACTTGTGAACAATATGTACAGGACTTACGAGGATAGTTTCACTCTCCCTGGATGTTACTACTTGGTCAATTTATCGAGTATTTTGTATTTCAGGGGAGCTACACTAGTAATACCAGCTATCGTGATACTAGTGCATTACAGTGTCTACGTCCCCGCTAGTTTAGCTAAAAAAAATCTAATGCATCTCCGCAAGGAGTTGTTGATTGAAAGAGAAACCGCAACTGCGAGCAAGGCGTTCTTTCCAAGTAAGTGTGTCCAGATGTATGACAGGCTGATCCACCTGATACCTGATACAATGGCCAGTGCCACACGTCTCGCCCTGCCTCGAGGGGCCAATGTTCCACTCAGTGACGCCGGACCACCATGCATATTGTCCACCTACGTCTGACGCCAGGTGCTTAACAAGTCCGTCTCTCCAGTGCCCTTGCCGTGGGCACTGAAACTAGCCCCCTGTCCTTCTGAGAATCAAGTCCTGCCTTGTCTATTCCCAACACCCACGAATCAGTAACTACTGAGATCCAGCTAGCTGCTAGGCAGACAATTAATTACTGCAATTAATCTCTCCTGGAACATATGTCAAAAGTGCTCTCACAATATAAATTAATTACTGGCACTATACCAGGATATCGTGGCGTGTATCATAGCAGGCCCAGAAATCGTATGAAACATTGAGAGACGCTTAGCCACCTCTCAACTCCAGCATAACGTTGATGACAAATTGCCCTGTATTCATCCAGTGTTTAACGATGAGAACACTTAGTCTCTTCCAACAAGCTCTAGCATGATTGACGTTACGTGCTGTTGACATGTTTCTCTAATTAAACTGGCGATTTTTCTAACATGAAGTTAAGCAAAACGTTAAATCTCTAAGTTTGTACTCAAAAGGGTTGGCACTGCAAGGTGGAAAAAACTGCCGTGACACAAAGGCTAGACATCAGAAAGCTGCGCACATTTCAATTCAAGACAGGTAAGACGTTAATGGCTGTTACTCAAAATAAACCAAACTACAGATCGTATAAGTGTAACAATAATAAAAATAATTAAAATGCTAAATGACTTCACATGATATGGGAATGGGGTATGCAGCAGAATTTCAGTAAAATAGTTTCCCACTGAATGAAAAAGAATGTATTAACTTTTAAATTGAAAACAAATTGTTAACGTAAAAAGGAGGATAAGCATTATTTACTTTAGTGGTGTCACTTTGGCACTCTGTACCTCAGTGCAAACAATAAATGAAATAATGTATCTCAAGAAAAAAAAAATCTACCATTACGACTCTGGAAGCTGACCGATATACTGAAGTAGATCTAAACTTCCCATCAATGAAGTCAAGACGCGCTGTCTTTTCCTAGTCAAAACCTAGTTGACAAGGTACACTAATTATAAAAATTAATCCACCGACGTGCAGCTCACTGATAGTCCTCAGACCATCATTAAATATCGTGGTCTGGCCAAAAATGTTCACTGCTCACTGTGAGAAGTGCTGCGCTACACGTTATGTGTACACTGCAACACTTGGCAGCTGGCGGCACTGTTCCCACAGCAAGCCTCTATCAGAACCACAGACAGGTCGCCTCCGAACTCCAGAAAAGCGTCTCCACAAGAGAGTGAAAGTCCGTTTTCTTTTCTCTCTGCCTTTCTGCTGGTCATCGACTTAACTACACCCCTGGCCATTAAAATTGCTATACCACGAAGATGACGTGCTACAGACGCGCAATTTAACCGGCAGGAAGAAGATGCTGCGATACACAAGTGATTAGCTTTGCAGAGCATTCACACAAGGTTGGCACCGGTGACTGACATGGGGAAAGTTTGCAACTGATTTCTCATACACAAACAGCAGTTGACCGCCGTTGCCTGGTGAAACGTTGTTGTGTTGCCTCGTGTAAGAAATAGAAAGGCCTACCATCACGTTTCCCACTTTGATAAAGGTCGAATTGTAGCCTATCGCAACTGCGATTTATCGTATCGCGACATTGCTGTTCGCTTTGGATCCGATCCAATGACTGTTAGTACAATATAGAATCGATGGGTTTAGGACGGCAGTACGGAACGCCGTACTGGATACCAACGGCCTCGTATCCCTAGCAGTCGAGATGACAGCCATCTTATCCGCATGGCTGTAACGCATCGTGCAGCCACGTCTGATCCGTGAGTCAACAGATGCGGATGTTTACAACACAACAACTATCTGCACGAACAGTTCGACGACGTTTGCAGGAGCTTGGACTATCAGCTCGGAGACCATGGCTGCGGTTACCCTTGACGCTGCATCACAGTCACGGGCGTCTGCGATAGTCTTCGCAACGACGAACATGGGTGCACAAATGGTAAAAGTATTTTTTTCGGATGAATCAAGGTTCTGTTTACAGCATCATGATGGTCGCATCCATGTTTGGCGACATCGCGGTGAACGCACATTAGAAGCGTGTAATCGCCATCGCCATACTGGCGTACCACCCGGCGTGATGGTCTGGTGTGACAACTGGTTACACGTCTCGGTCATCTCTTGCTCGCATCTACGGCACTTTGAACAGCGCCCGTTTCATTTCAGAAGTGATACGATCCGTGGCTCTACCCTTCATTCGATCCCTGCGAAACCCTACATTTGAGCAGGATAAATGCACGACCGCATGTTGCAGCTCCTGTACGAACGTTTCTGGATATGGAAAATGTTCGACTGCTGGCCTGGCTAGCACATTCTCCATAACTGTCACCAACTGAAAAACGTCTGGTTAATTGTGGCCGAGAAACTGGCTCGTCGCAATACGCCAGTCACTACTCGTGGTATCGTGTTGAAGGTGCATGGACATCTGCACCTGTACACGCCATCCAATGCTCTGTTTGACTCAGCGCCCACGCGTATCAAGGCCGTTGTTATGGCCAGAGGTGGTTGTTCTGGCTACTGATATCTCAGGATCTATGAACCCAACTTGTGTGAAAATGTCATAGTATAATATTGCCGCGAGAGACCATGAAAACCGACTGCCGGCGTGGCGCTGCGGTGCTGAAGGTCCCCGGTTCAATCCCGCCCACCGGCAAAAATTTATTTTTGTAATTAACAATTCCAAACTGTTCTACATCTTTCATATGTTCACTTGTAAATTCCACTTGTTTCATATGATAACTGTCCTTCTAATTTCCGATAAATTCTGTCTGTGTATAAATAGCACAGCACTCTGTCTGAGAGGCAGTTAGTGCTGCGTGTATATTCAGTTCGTAATAAACGTTCTTTCAGTACAAGTGTTGTGTTCAGTTGCTTTCGAATTCAAGCATCATTCCATTTCAACGCGACATTGTTTGGTGGAGGCGCCGGATACCCTGTGCAACAGCTGCATCACCGTCGCTCCGATTAGGCAACGTAGAAGCCGTTGCTTACACGGACTAGAACCGGAATACAAGGGATATACCGAGTACATCCTTCCGGAAGTCCATATCATCAGAAGAACCATGGACACGAAATCAACGGTAGGCCAGCTGCACATCAGACACCCGTCGGTGTTCTCTGGAGACGCTGCATAGGATCCCAATAAATGGCTAAAAGGATTCGACCGAGTCGCCAAATACAACAGGTGGGATCATACAATGTGTTTGCCCAACATTTATTTCTACCTGGACGGAACAGCCCAGCAATAGTTCAAGAACAACGAAGGCAAACGGAATGATTGGGAAAGGCTCCAGGCGGAACTTAAGAAGACGTTTGGAGACCGACAGCGACAATTCCGCTCGGCGGAAGAACAACTGAAGAACCGGGCCTAACGACATGGTGAGCCGACACAGTCTTACATACAGAATGTTTTGGCTCTGCGTAACACTGTCAGTCCGAACATGACTGTGGCCGACAAAATCACGCACCTTATGAAGGGTATAGCAGAAGACATGTACCAAGCCCTTCTGATAAAAGGCGTCGCTATGACAGAAGAGTTCATTAAGTGGTGCCAACGTATTGAAGAGATGCAACAAAGGAGAGTTAGACGCAATGTTGTCAATATGGCCGTTGTGGAAGACCAGCATGACTTCGCTTCTCTCATACGACAAATTGTGAGAGAAGAATTACAACAGTGCATGGCAGCTGGGCCTATTAGACCGACCGAGCATCAGATTATGGCCATGGATGTAAGCCATGTAAGTCACTAGGAAGCCGACGCCGCTGAGGAAGAGGTATTTCAGACATTAGCTACTGTCTGCCCCGCCAATCGCACCTGACGTGAAGAATGGCGTCGCCCTGCTATGACATACGCTGCAGCCGCCAAACGGCACCCTATGAACCGGCCGACGCGGCCGCAACCAACTATATCAGCAACAATCACGCCCCACAGAAGAACAGGTGTCTGGAGGACAGAAGACAACACACCACTGTGTTTCCAATGTGGGCGCCCTGGACATGTCGTTCGCTACTGCAGAGATATAAGGCGAGTTTTCGACGATTGTTTTGCCGCAAGACGTCAGCCATCAGAGCAGTTCTGTCCCAGGCAATCACCTGCTGATGGGTTCAGTCGACCTATGGGAAGAAGCCCATTGCCGTACCCTAGACGAGGTCGTTTCCCGACGCGCCGCAGCCGTTCGCCGTCTCCGTACAGAGGTACGAGCCGCTCCACTAGTCGCCGCACCCAGAAAAAATATGCGAGGCGACCATCTACGGAGGTGAGGCCGCCGCAGATGAAAATCTTCCATGGACGACATTCGCTAAGATGTCGGGAAATCTCATCGACGCCATAATGGACGGCCAAACCTGTCCGGGCACTTGTTGACCCAGGAGCATCTTTCCCTGTATTGTCGGTTAATTACCGCCGCACACTAAAGAAGGCAATGTTCTGTGATACTGGGGTAACTGTGCTGAAGGTCGCGAATGGAAAGTACGTCCATCCAGCTGGAATTTCTGTCGCAAGAATAACCATCAACAACAGGAACCAGCCATTTCAATTTCTCGTGTTAGCGGAATGTAGTCACAATGTCATACTCGGATGGGACTTCCTTCAGGCATCCCAAGCTATCATTGACTGTGGAAGATCTGAGCTGCAAATTGAAGTTGTTCCGCCGGATACACGTAATACAGAATTTTCTGCGAAGTTATTCGTCGTTGACAATGTGACGATACCGCCGTTGACAATGAGAAGAGTTGCAGTCACAAACACAGATGACTGGTTAAACTGTGAATTTCTTGTTGATAGTAAAAAGTTTATCAGGCTCACAAAAGAAATTTACATACCTGCGGCTATCATAAGCATTACCGGTGGTCAAGGCGAGATTTGGATCACACATTGTCACGAGCAGTCACAACTTATCCCCAAGGGAATGTGTATCGGGACAGCTGAACCAATCTTCGACGGTGAGCTCAACGTCATCAATGAAGACCCATGCCCTCCTGTTAGTACAGACAACACGCTGGAGGAAAGAAACGTGGTACTGCCAATAGGGCCTGGACTGACCAAGGAACAACGCCGGCGGGTGTTAAGTATACTATGTCAATTTTTGGGTGCATTCACACCTCAGCAGGGGAAAAGTCAGACGAAACGGCCCACGATAAAGCACCGTATCAATACTGGAGATCATCCACAAATTAGCCAGCGTTCGTATAGAGTGTCGCCAGCTGAGAGACGGATAATTCGGGAGGAAGTGGAGAAGATGTTGCGAGATGACATTATTCAACCGTCGGAGAGTCCTTGGTCGACTTCAATGGTCCTCGTAAAGAAGAAGGATGGCATATGGCGATTCTGTGTCGACTATTGGCGGCTGAACAGAATCACAAAGAAAGATGTCTACCCATTGCCGCGCATTGACGACACCTTAGACTGCTAGCAACGAGCTTCATACTTCTCAACTATAGGCATGCAGACAGGTTACTGGCAAATCGAGGTTGACGAAGCTGACAGGTAGAACACGGCTTTTATTACACCTGACGGCCTCTATGAATTTAAAGTAATGCCATTTGGATTATGTAATGCTCCAGCCACATTCGAACGCATGATGGACAACTTTCTTCGACACCTTAAGTGGACGACGTGTCTCTGCTATTTAGATGACATTGTCGGTTTCTCGAAAACATTTAAAGAACATCTGAGTCCCCTGACGACCGTGTTGAAGATTGTTCAGACTGCAGGTCTCCGCCTCAATCCAAAGAAGTGCCTCTTTGTCGCCAAGTAGATAAAAATCCTGGGGCACCTAGTCAAGGGAGATGGTGTGCGTCCTGATCCAGGTAAAGTAAGGGCAGTCACAGAATTTACAACTCCTCAGCACATTCATGATGAGACAAGTTTTCTCGGGCTGTGCTCATACTACCGACGTTTCATAAAAGGATTTTGTAACAAGGCTCGTCCATTACAAGAACTTCTGCAGGGAGACGCCAAGTTTTACTGGGATGAGACAAATAAAGAGTTTTTCGGGCACTTAAGGAGGCTCTAACTTCCGCACCAGTGCTAGCCTTGTACGACGAGAATGCAGAAGCGAAACTTCACACAGACGCCAGTGGTTATGGGACTGGTGCAGTGCTTGTACAAGTTCAGGAAGGTGCTGAAAAAGTGTTAGCTTATGCATCAAGAGTACTCTCAAAGTCCGAGATAAACTACCCTACAACTGAAAAAGAATGTCTCGCATTTATCTGATAAACGAGTTCCGGCCGCATTTATTCGCCAAACCATTCACCGTCGTGACAGACAACCATTCTTTGTGTTGGCTGACTAGCTTGAAGGATCCATCAGGTCGGCCAGCAAGATGGGCATTAATACTCCAAGAGTACGATGTCACAGTGGTATTCAAGAACGGGCGCAAACACAAGGATGCTGACTGCCTTTCGAGGAATCCATTAGTGGAACACAACAGTATTCATGAAATTTCAGCCCTCACTGAATTAGATGACGTTACAGCTGAACAGAGGAAAGATCCAGCACTATTAAAAACGATAGAGGCCTTGCAGAAAGAAGAACGGACCAATGGAGAGTTCCAACTTATAAACGGAAAATTATATAAGAGCAATTGCGATCCACTGGGCCCCAAATGGCTACTGGTTGTTCCAGCTCATCTCCAGCTATTCTCAAATATTTCCACGATGCTCCAATATCCGGTCATCTGGGATTCGTAGAGACCCTAGACAGAATCAGACGCAGGTATTACTGGAAAGGTTTCTACCGATCTGTCAAGCACTATGTGAGTCACTATAAAGAGTGCCAGCGACGGAAGCATGTGCCGCAATTACCTCCAGGGCATCTCGTACCGATTCCGCCGGTAGCAGCTCCGTTCCACCGAGCTGAGATCGATCTTTTAGGGAGGTCCCCTATGTCGACAACTGGTAACCGTCGGATAATAGTCTGCACTGACTACCTCACACGATACGCTGTGCCGACTGCAGAAACTCCAGAGATCTCAAAATTCCTTGTAGAAAACATTATTTTGAAGCATGGAGCACCACGTGTCATGATATCTGATCGTGGAGAAGTATTCCAGTCAAAACTAGTATCAGAGGTAATGTCATGGTGCAACATTGTCCACAGAATGAGAACTGCATACCATCCTCAGACAAAGGTCTTCCGGAACGTTTTAACTAGACGTTAGCCGACATGCTGTCGATGTACGTCGATGTTGACCAGAAGGATTGGGATACAATTCTGCCAGTCGTGACATTTGCTTACAATACCGCAAGACAAGAGACCACAGGCTTCACTCCGTTTTTCCTGCTCCATGGCCGTGAAGCTGAGGCGACAATGGATACGCTGTTCCCGTTCCAACCGGACGACACTCAGGATGACTTTGTTAAACAGCTCATCACCAGGGTCGAAGAAGCAAGCTGGCTCGCATACGGACACTGGACGCCCAGGAGAAGGTCCGTCAGCGGTATAACGACAAGCACCGACCTGTTGTGTACAGCCCAGGAGATCTGGTACCCGTGTACGGAAGGTTGGACTCTCAGAAAAGTTATTGAAGCGATACTTTGGTCCATTTCGTGTCATGCGCCGCCTGTCAGACGTCACATACGAAGTTGAGGATTATGAGCCGTCGTCGAAACGTCAAAAACAAAGAGACATTGTTCACGTCCTGCGCATGAAGCCTTTCTACGATCCTGAAGAGCAGGTAGACGACAGTGGCTACTTGTTCAAGGACTCTAAGGACGGTAATCTTCCTGATGAAGCCACGACAGGAACGTCTGTCGTCAATAATCGCGGAGAACTGTCATACAGTGGACCTATGACACTGTCAAGATCCAGGACTTTGCAGCTGGCTCCACAGGGATAATAACAGCGGGTCGCTGTTTTTCCAGGAGAGGGAGCAATGCCGCGAGAGAACATGAACACCGATTACTGGCGTGGCGCAGGGGGTAGCGTCACGGACTACCGTGCTGAAGGTCACCGGTTCAATCCCTCCCACTGCCAAAAATTTATTTCTTTGTAAATAACAATTGCAGAATGTTCTACATCCTTCTTATGTTCACTTGTAAATTCTACTTGTTTCTTATGTTAACTGTTCTTCTAATTTCTGGAAAATTCTGTCCGTGTATAAATAGCAGAGCACTCTGCCTGAGAGACAGTCAGTTCGTAAACAAAGTACTTTCAGTAGTAATGCTGTGTTCAGTTGCGTTCGAAGTCAAGCCTGCTTCCATTTCAACGCGACAATATGTTTATCCAATGAATGCGCGTTTATCATCTGCTTTTCTTCTTGGTGTACTAATTTTAATGACCAGTGTGTATTTCTGGTGGTATTTCCCCCAAATTCGCTGTTAACACGTACTTTGCTTCAACAGCGAAAGGAAAGCGCAGTAGTAACGGCTTGCTGGTATTCTTGTATTGCTGTCCGCCAATGACAAAATCTGTCTTATGCCTCTATGATACACGCTAAGAGCCAATGCAATTCTAAGAAAAATGAACGCCAGACGCAGGTGTCAGTTTTTAGGAATTAGGGTGACTAGGCTGCAGTGTGAGTCACAGACAGCACATTTTTTTCTGAGGGTAGGGTCGTAAAATCACCCATTAGTCCCAGGTCCACCTCCTAACAGGTCCCATTCCACTTTCGCACGGTCTGTTTTTCGCAGTGTCTGCTGGCTTTCTTTCAAAATAGCTTCTACATAACGCAACGCATTTTAATTGTGTCTGTATGATAGCAGCCTCTAATATATTTAGTGTGTGAAACGCATTTATTTCTGCAAATTTAGTAACTACAGTTGTTAATTACAATCACACGTAAGTTACCATATTAATCAACAAGAGACGTACTTTACGCCAAAATCTTCAAAAACACGATGTAAGGCTGTAAATTATAATTGCCACCTTACATAGCTTGAAAACAATTGTAAAACATTTCATTGTACGTTTAAAATTGCATATTTAGTGTATTACATCCTTTGTAAGGTTAACATACTTCTACACAAAAGAACTGTACTACTTATGGACTCTTGGTTTTTAGCAGTATTTACTAAATTGGTATTATTGCACCAAACAATTTGACAGTACAAGACAGAGAAGAGTAACTAGTATCTGAGTAGCTGCAAAGATTTTCATTGGCAACATTATGTTCTAGAATTGATATTTTGTGAGTAAATAACTGTTACATCTGCATATTTTTGGAACTTTTAAATTCTCAGCAAGGGAACTTGCTCAATAAATACATTTACTAAGAATCTAGTAAAGAAGAGGGGGAAAAAAACCACTGACAAACAGTACTTTAGAAAACGGTAATCTAATATTCATAATTAGCTGGAACCAGTTTTTATTTTTATTTTCTTGGTCTTATATGTGACATACAGCTAGATTTAATTTTTAATGATCGTTTGTGAACAGAGGATGGCCTGTACTAGTACGACCTTCCTATCGATACTCACCAATAAGAATTGGACAATACATAGCTCAGGTTAGTAAAACATTTATGGCTCGCCGTCTCTGTTCATAGGATGAGTTACGTATGTCAGCTTCTATGGCCTAAAGAGCTACTGAAACTGTTTAATAATTAATCTGTAGTTTAGCCAGTATATCAATCTGCAGATTATAATGCGAAAATATTTTTAAACATACATAAATTAAAGCTCTAAATAACCAACAAAATGGATTCTATGATAAAGGAGTTTATTAATCTTTTTTGGACATGAAAATGCGGAGGTGATCCTACTTTATACGTCGCTAAATAACTGAATATTTCCCAAACTATTGTTCATGAGAGGCACAATAAGTATTTCATGCACTCGAGAGTAAATGTTCCCAATTATCACAAGTAAATTAATGAAGTTCATTGAACACTGCAGTTCCAAATGTATTACAGTATTTCTTATAAAACACAGTTTGTCATCACACGAGTACAAGATTGCTGAATTATGACACAGCTCTACTACCGTCCATAGTTTAACCAGAGACTAAGTTCTGCAGTCACAGTTCTGTAATTTTTCAAAGTCCAGACACGCCTAACTCTTCAAATCAGATCGTAACACGGCTTCAGACCGCCCAGCGTTACAACCTTTCACCAATGCATCCAAGTTACGAGTCCCTTCTCAAGCGCTCAAAAGCTTTCTCTTCCTGCTTCCAAAATTGTATCCTTCCGCGCATCCTAACGCCTCATTTTTAAAATACAATTTCCCTTCAAAATATTATATATTTGAATATCAAAGAATTAAATGCTTTGACCACCTCCCTACAAATGTTGTTAACATTTAACAAACAAATATATATTTAACAATAATGAAAACGGTTGAGACTGAAGCTCTTTGCTCTGGTATCTATTATGCGTGGCGTCTCACTGTTCAAATATACTGCCACCGTTGAAATATTGTTACACAATTAATATTTAAGTTATCATGTCTTTTTATGGAAATATATTCAGTTCTTGTCCACAAATACACATAATTAATTATGTACAAATTATCTGTTGCATACCTACTATTTGTAGTAGGCCATGAAATATGTAAGAGGCAGTTTACAAAATAAAAAGAACGTTTCTAAAAATGACATTTAATTTAATAAAATACATATATGAATGTAATGCACTTTGCTTAGTTCATGTTTTGTGTTTCTGTAATGAAATCTATGTTCAGACACAAGAATATTACTACATAAACGAAAAACAGAAGATGAAAGGAAAAAAAAAGTTTATTGAAGGAATACGGAAATAATGTGGTGCGGTGCGTCTTTTAAGATAGGTAGCGTGGTGCAATGCTGCCCATGTGCTTCTTGAACTGTTACTGATAAATCCTAGTATCAATAATTGTAAATATAAGTCTTATAATACTAATATTATAGTACTGAAATTTATTGTTTTTTATCTGTAAGGAATTTTGAAATTGAAATTATAGAGTATGTTTCTCCCAAGTCTCCTGAATCAAGTCATATAATTATATTTGCCGTATAATCATTCTGACAAATCCCGCCTTTCATATGGAAGCAATCAGCTTCCCCCTGTAGCTGTAATATGACACTAGTTACCACTAGGCCTAGTAGCATTATGACGATTCTTTTGACGATGCCGCCCGTGGCCGTGGGTCCTGTTTCCTCTCAGCTTCTTTAGAGGGTTCTCCACCAGCGACACGAAGCGCCGCTCCCGCACCTCTGACTCCTGAAACCAACCAACCGCAATGAACACTCATATGATTGTTTCCATTCAGTATCAAGAAAAAGGGACTCTAATAAAAGTGCACACAAGAAAGATAAATTTCAATCAATTACAGAATACTAATAATCTGACATTTGCACAACTTCAGCACACATGATCATTAAAAATTGAAATCGTAAACTGCTTTTGGCTTGATGTGACTATAATAGTCTAAGAATTATTGTATATACTTTAGTGTATCTATCTGTCATATGAAAACAAGTTTCATATTTTATGGGTTCTCGCACTTAAAGTCACTTACAATCACAATATATATATATATATATATATATATATATATATATATATATATATATATATATATATATATATATATATATATATATATATATATATTAGTCTTTGAGCTCTTCTCACCACAGGAGTATGGAGCAAAATCTAATCTAACAAATGTTTACCCAACTAGACAGTTTATAATGGTATCCAAACCAACACAGGAGAAAAAATACGTTACTTAATGTGGATAGAACAGATGTAACATTGCAGGTTTTTGCTCAGTATCCTGAAGATACAGCATCGACAAAGAAACAAGCGTGTGTGCCCGGTAGAGGAGTTACCGAACCACTTTCACGTCCTTCATTGTTCGTGAATGTGATTATGTTCCAATAACCGTAAAATTATTGATTTGTTTCCAAGAGTAAGACATCCCCTCCCCCGCAACCCAGAAGATGATATGAAGAGTTTGAAGTTTAAATCTGGGTGGGTGTCAGTTTATGTCTGGAGACCAGGAATAAACTGCCCTAAGGTTCTTCCATCACAAGGTTCTAGCTGTCAGACACGAAAGATTATATGCAGTAACCTCACTGGAGTATTGCAAAGTTCCGGCAGATATTGTGGCGCAATCACACGGGATGGGGGGGGGGAGGGAGGGATGTAATTGGGTGGAAGCCTCCCATCCAACACCTCTATAAGATTTCTTAATTGTATTATTTTTTATTGTTTTCATTTTTTACTTTTTAAACAGGTCGGCACTGGATATTTGGAATAGTACACATGTGAACGTGACACTGGGTCTCCAACTTGATGCTGCCACTGAGAGCGTGTGCTGCTATTACTGTGAGCGGTTTTAATGCCGCCGCGGCCGGGTTTGATGGTGCCTCTAGTTATTGTTACTGCTATGCTGAAGTTACGAGGCTATTGTTCGTACGCGGCGACCCGCTGCTTAGCAGGTCAGTGGCGCCACCGAGTGGAATCGTATGAAGACAACAGTGTTAGTGTACGGCCATACTGAACAGCTCCACGCTAACTGCTCGGACGCTCGACCCGCGGCGGTCGCCACTCGTGCGAGGCAACGGCGCGATGGCAGCTGGTGGCGGCCACAGTGCGCAGCCAACCGCGCGCCGGCTGATGCCGATACATGACCAAAACTACTTTTCCATTTTCTTGCTGAAAAAAAATACTGCATATGTATGAAACAAAGCTACATCGCACTCCGGTAACAGTTTTTCGATAAAAATTCACCTTCTCAAGTAAAAAAAAAAAAAAAAAAATAAAAAAAATAAAAATAAAAAAAAAAAAAAAAATAAAAAAAAAAAAACCACCTTTTCCGGCTTTTTGCGTGTTTCTTGACTTATGATACTTCTCACTCGATTCTGAGGAAACTAATTGTCGTACATCACTGAGTTTTGCACATCGTCCAGGCTAACATAACAGCTTCATAACGGAGTGTCTGTTTTTTCGATATTCGTCATAGTTAATATGATACTTAATTTCCAATTAACCTATCGCATAACATTTGAAACTTTTGCAGTGAAAAATATAGTCGCTGACTGCTTTACGTTTGGTTGACTTTAGGTTATACATTACTGCGTACGAAATGTAGCCAACATTGTGAAATTGTTTTTAAAGCTGAAAAGAAAGCGATACATCGCTCCAGTATAGTGAACAGGGTGTTGAAATTTGAGGGCGCTGGCGTCGTGCGCTCTCCTTCGGCGCGCCTCGCTGAGTGACCAACAGTTGACCTAATGGTGCTGTCGCGAGAGGATCTTTTGTGTGCTTTGTTGGCAGCAGATAGTGTACGCCACAAAATGAAGAGAAGGAGATAGGCGAACGTTCATCAAATTAACAGACCTCGCCATGAATCTGGTGAATATCATACACTGTTTCCTAAGCTCAAATCTCACCCCGACAAATTCCGTGAATATTTCCGAATGGATATCGATACATTCTAGTACATTTTGAATAAGGTAGAATTTAGACTACAAAAAGGATGCTGCAACTTTCATCAACAGAAAATTCTTTCTAAAGAACGTCTGATGGTCAGTCTAAGGTAAGTGACATTGAATTTAGTATTCAGATTCTTTTTATTTATGGGCCATTTTCTTATGTTTCAAAACCATATTCCTAAATTTTTGAATTTATTTTTTTTTTCATTTTAAATTTTGAAGAAAATAATTCATTAATATCTTCTCTTGTATTAAGGAAAACATGCAAGAAGGAAAGTAACCAATATCCTTACAAAAATAGTGTTTTCTCACAAATGTTGTTGTGATGGTCTTCAGTCCAGAGACTGGTTTCATGCAGCTCTCCACCCTACTCTATCCTGAGCAAGCCTTTTCATCTCCTCATAAGAACGGCAACCCACATCCACTTGAATCAGCTTACTATACGCGTCTCTTGGTCTCCCTCTGAGATATTTACCCCACACACTTCTCTCCAATCCTAAATTTACGATTCCCCGATGTCTAAGAATGTGTCCTACCAAGCGATCCCTTTTTTTAGTCAGGGTATGCCAAAAATTCCTTTTCTCACCAATTCTGTTCAGTACCTCTTCATTAGTTATGCGATCTACCCACCTGATCTTCAGCATTCTTCTGTAGTACTACATTTCAAAAGCCTCTATTCTCTTCCTGTCCACACTGCTTATCGTCCATGTTTCACTCCCGTACATGGCAACACTCCACACAAATGCCTTCAGAAAAGACTTCCTTACACTTAAATTAATATTCGATGCTAGCAAATTTCTCTTTTTTAAAAATTCTTTTCTTACCATTGCCATTCTGCATTTTATATCCTCTGTACTGCGACCATCGCATGTTATTTTACTACCCAAGTAACAAAACTCATCTACTACCTTCATTGTTTCGTTACCTAATCTAATTCCTTCAGCATCAACTGATTTTCTAAGACCGCATTCCATTATTTTTGTTTTGCGCTTGTTAATGTTAATTTTATACGTTCTCTTCAACACAGTGTCCATTCCATTTAACTGCTCTTCCAGGTTCTTTGATGTCTCTGATAGAATTACTATGTCATCAGCAAAACGCAATGTTTTTATTTCTTCCCCCTGAACTTTAATCCCTATTCCAAATTTTTCCTTGCTTTACTTCACCGCCTGCTCGATGTACAAATTGAATAACATCGGAGAAAGGCTACAACCCTGTCTTACTCCCTTCCCAACTGATGCTTCCCTTTCATGCCCTTCGAGTCTAATAACTGCGGTCTGGCTTTTGTACAAGTTGTAAATAACTCTCCTTTCCCTGTATTTTACCCCTGCTGACTTCAGAATTTGAAAGAGTGTATTCCAGTCAACATTGTCAAACACTTTCTCCAAATCTACAAATGCAAACCTATCTTCTAAGATACGACGTAAAGCGAGTATTGCCTCCTGGGTCCTTACGTTCTTCCTGAATCCAAACTGATCTTCCCCGCGGTCAGCTTCTACCAGCTTTTCCATTCTCCTGTAGATAATTCGTGTTAAAATTTTGCAACCATGACTTATCAAACTAATGGTTCTGTAATTTTCACACCTGTCTGCGCCTGATTTCTTTGGACTGGGGATTATTACATTTTTCTTGAAGTCTGAGGGTATTTCGCTTGTCTCATACATCCTACACACCAGTTTAAATAGTCTTGTCATGGCTGGCTCTCCCAGAGACTTTGGTAGCTCTGAGGGTATGTCATCTACTCCTGGGGCCTTGTTCTGACCTAGGTCTTTCAAGGCTCTGTCAAACTCATCTCTCAGTACAGTATCTCCTATTTCATATTGATCTACTTCCTCTTCCCTTCCTACAACATTGTCTCTAAGTTCATTTCCTTTGTAGAGCTGCTCTATGTACTCTTTCCACCTTTCAGCTTTCCATTCTTTGCTGAGAAATGGTTTCCCATCTGAGTTTTTGAATTCGTAGAGTTGCTTTTCTTGTCCCCAAATGTGTCTTTTATTATCCTGTAGGCGGTATCTACTTTTCCTCTTCTTATACATTCTTCTACAGATATGCATTTGGCTTCTAGCCACTCCTGCTTAGCCATTTTGCATTTCCTGTCAATCTCATTTTTTAGTCGTCTGTACTCCATTTTGCCTGTTTCATTTACTGCATTTTTATATTTTCTCCAATCATCAATTAAATTTAGTATTTCTTGCGATATTCAAGGATTTTTTGTAGGTCTTGCCTTTCTACCTATTTTGTCCTCTGCTGCCTCGACTATTTCATCTCTTAATGCTACCCATTCCTCTTCTACTGTTTTATTTCCCCCTGTTTCTGCCAATTGCTGCCTAAATCTCCCTCTGAACTTCTCCAGAACTTCACGTTCCTTCAATTTATCTAAGTCCCATCTCCTTATTTTCCTACCTTTCTGCAGTTTTTTCAGTTTCAGCCTACAGTTCATGTCTAACAAGTTATGGTCAGAGTCTATATCTGCCCCTGGGTATGTCTGACAGTTTTTCACCTGGTTCCGGAATCTATATTTTACCATTATAAAATCTATCTGATACCTTCCAGTGTCTCCTGGTCTCTTCCAAGTATACAACCTTCTTTTGTGATTCTTAAACCACGTGTTTGTTACGATTAAATCATGTTCCGTGCAAAATTCTACCAGGCGATTTCCTCTTTCATTCCTCCTTCCCAGTCCGTATTCACCTACTATTTTTCCTTCTCTTCCTTTTCCTACTACCGAATTCCAGTCTCCCATCACAATTAAGTTTTCCTCTCCCTCAACTGTCTGGATAATTTCCTTTAGCTCCTCATATATTTCTTCGATCTCCTCATCATCGGCAGAGCTAGTTGGCATATAAACCTGTACTACTGTTGTCGGTGTTGGCTTCGTATCTATCTTGACAATGATAATGCGATCACTGTGCTGCTCATAGTAGTTTACCCGCATTCCTATTTTCTTATTGATTATTAGTCCTACTCCTGTGATACCCCCAACTGATTTTGTATTTATAATCCTGTACTCACCTGACCAGAAATCCTGTTCATCCTGCCACCGAACTTCACTAATCCCCACTCTATCGAACTTCAACCTATCCATTTCCCTTTTTAAATTTTCTAATTTTCCTACCCGATTACGGGATCTAACATTCCACGCTCCGATCCGTAGAATGCCAGTATTGTCTTTCCTGATGACAACATCCTCCTGAGTAGTCCCCGCCCGGAGATCCGAATGGGGGACTACTTTACCTCCGGAATATTTTACCCGAGAGGATGCCATCATCATATGTTCATACAGTAGAGCTGCATGTCCTCGGGAAAAATAACGGCTGTAGTTTCCCCTTGCTTTCAGCCGTTCGCAGTAGCTGTGTGGCAAAGCCACATTGGCCAATGTTACAAGGCCAGCTCAGTCAATCATCCAGACTGTTGCCCCTGTGACTACTGAAAAGGCTGCTGCCCCTCTTCCGAACCACACGTTTGTCTGGCCTCTCCACAGATACCCCTCCGCTGTGGTTGTACCTATGGTACGGTTATCTGCATTGTTGAGGCACGCAAGCCACTCCACCTCGGCAATGTCTGTGGTTCATGGGGGTGGTTCTTACAAATAACCTCAACAAATTCTCATTTACGTAACTTGCGTAAAACATGTTGCGGTGCCTGTGGCTTTCAGACTAAATATATAAATGATAGACTTTTCAACACATGCTATTTCATTTTCTGTGCAGAAAAGTATTAAAATTGTCTCGTGAATATTTACTCGAATAATGAGAAATTTTGAAGACAAATTATTGTTAACTTGATTTTCAATTCATACCATAAATCCAGATTCGAAAATAATGGAAAATATGTTAATGTATATGACAATCTGAACGCACAGATTTTCCAAATCACAATTCAGCTAAGTAAAAATTATTAATATGATAATTACAGCCCCGTCTTCAAGCATTACGCGAAGAAAATCAGCATAACAGAAAAGAAAATAAACATCATTCATATTTATGCAATACATAAGTAAACGAAAACTTTATAACGTTATTTAAAAATGGTAATTACTTGATAAGCAGCTTAGACACGATAGAGGATAAAGGCCTTATCCTCAGTTACCTGGACGATTTTTTTTTTTTTTTTATGCCGACCCAATTCATTCCTCAAACATTTACTGTACTTTTTTCACCGTCCCATAATGTGGATCTACTTATTAAAAAAACAGTTATCATCCGGTAGTTTCGTCTATTATCTTTGACTTTATGTATTGTATCGTTTCAGAAATGCTCACCTTAAAGTCGCAACAGTAATGAGACGTAACGAAAAATAGTTTTCGACATTAGTTTTACCCGCACACACATGCTAAATCGAGGCAAATGATTGGTGGGAGACTGTTTATGAAAGCATGTGATAAATAATAATCCATTCTTAAATTAAAAACACGTTACACAAATGACACAAACCATGCATAACATTAACGTCAAACTTTACTTGATATTTTTTATATATTCACTCTGCGAGTTCGTTATAATACATGAAACCACTTAAGAGCCGCTGTTGTAAGTGGTATTCGACTTGCACTGGAATTTCTCATTTTTGTATTTTTGTTGCCGTTACAGGAAATGAAGTGTATAAAGTCTCCAACAACAATTTACATGTAATACTTCGCCTATTCGATCGCTCTATGAGTACATGCTATATTTGTATTTATATTTCATGCTTTTAGGGCACGAATACCACACAAAACATAATAAAAGTGTGCACAACCATATTTTATACTTTAACAAATACTGTGTCATGTTCTTCGCGACAGTTACAGAAACGATTAATTAGCACTTGAAAATTCGTAAGTAAAAAATCGCTTCGGAACTAACAAGGTTTTTTTTTTTTTTTTTTTTTTTTTTTTTTTTTTTTTTTTTTTTTTTTTTTTTTTTACTATGAGATGTTTTGACCTGTTATCTGAAAGCCACAATTATGTAATTTTGCATAGAACGTTTCAATAATAATTTGTGAATTTCATTTTAATAATAAATACAAGCTGGAATTATAAAAATAAAATAATTTATTCATCTAATAATATAAAGGATATAGTGAGACAAACAGTGTGTAATACAAATAAACATTTTATCATACGGCGTTCTCTGAAATGGTAGGCGACGGCTGTAATACATTTGCATTTTGCTGTATGGAGAGCTGTTCGTTCAAATTACACTCCATACCAACAGAATTAGAAATAGACGTAACTGTTAACACAATGTCCTCATTGGGAACGGAAATAAATTCTTCTACTATTTGCTGCACTCTACTTCGAAATCGAAGTTTCAAGTGTTCTGGTATTTTTGCCACATAAGCCAAAATACTTCGAAAGAACAAAGCGTCATCATATTCATCCGACCTACGTTCTTGTATGACCTGCTCTAACAAAGTTGCCTTCCTTCTTTCGATCGACATAATTTGCTCGTTGTATTGATAATTTATGTCTCCTCGTTTCCTTTTTCGCGAAATAAACATTGGTTCCTGAAGCTCTTTTTCTAGGACTGTTTCTTGAGTTTGAGTGGATGAATTTTCCACTTCATCCTCAGCTCTGTCTTTTGCACTCTCCGCAGGATGTGGTATCATCTCACTGGTCTCATTGAAGTTGTCAACTAAGGGTTCACTATGTGTCAGGTTACTTGCTGACGGTCTCGCCTTGACAATGTTCTTCAAGAACATAATGGAACTGAAATAGGGCCACTTTGACTCAGTGTGACCACCAGGATCACCAGACCGAGAAGGTCGGATCTTCCCCATTTCGACGGCAAATTGGTCTCTGAGATATTTCCACTTCTTTCTCAGAGCACCATCTGAAATGAAAAATATCTAAATATATTTATATACTCTCTTAAAATTTTTGGGGTGACAGATTTTTTACATATTTCTTCGGAACTTGGTAAAACAAAGATGTTGTAAATGACTAATGTTGAAAGTGATAGACGTATGATTGAATGAAAGGCGTTAATCCACTGAGAGTGTATTTTATTGAAGTTTGATAGATTGCCACAGCCGGTTTTGCAACGTTTTTAGTTGCATCTTCTAGTGCATATCGCAGCAAGAATACCAGTATTGTAATATACCAAAAAACTCTGCAGTCAAGATAATTTACGTGTACATAGGCGACTTAGCTCACTATATGAAATGGTTACTTCACTGCTACAGGCTGCACGCGAAATTGGCATTTTTTGTGAGCCAGTAACATGGTGCAATTTTGTACATAACTAGCGTATATGCCTGTGCTTCGCAACGGTTGTTAAAGAGGGACCTGTATATATCATGCTTTTTTAAGGGTTCCGAACCTAGATCAGCAAAAACAGAATCCTTGTTGGATCGCTCTGACGATGTAAATTCAATGTTAAGTTGTGTGCATAAAGTTAAGACTGAGGTGTGTAACTGTCTGTTTGGCGTAAACTTCTGAAAATAGTTCTATCATTGAGATGCGAAATAGTAATAATAATAACAGCGCCGTGTATTGGTTCTGTGGTGTAGTAGTAAACTGTTCATCTCTCTCACTGTAAGTGTATGCTTAAGTGTTAGTATGTTGCAGAGTTGCACTGGGGACAATGTAGTTATTCTATATGCAGTGCTCCATGTTATCGAAAACTCGACGAATGCTGAAAGTCTGGTAATTCAGTCAACAGAGCAGTTCATGTCTAAGTAAGACGTCATGGTGGTGTCAATAGGCGATAAAGTAAGTCTAGGTAATCGTTAAAGGAATAGCGTCAGCTGATTGTCTCTCTATTAAATATAGTATTTCCAGTGAATTGTCTTGACTGCGTTAGCAGCATCGGCCACCCTTTCAGCTAATACATGTCCTCAAGTTCTGCAGTCTGCGGTGATTACTTCGTAAAGCACGAAGTTGAAATCAACCTTGTGTAATAGAACTTTATATTCAGAAGTCGGATTATAACTCAAATTTTCTCTGCAATCTGATGTAGTCCACACCAAAAGTAAGTAATTACAAATTTTAATCGCAGTATTGTAACGAAGAATTACGAAAGCAGAGAGATCTCTGATGAGTTTGTTGCTAGCGTGTGTATATTATCTCTAGTGGCAGGCAGAAAGCAGAAATATCTCTGTAGAGAGCATTCAGTTTTTTTTTTTTTTTTTTTTTTTTTTTTTTTTTTTGCGGACCTTCATCAACTTTCTTGTTGCTTGTTGCTTCTGTGACACATTAGTTAGATATATTTCATGTTAGGTGGTTGCTCTGCGAAAAGGAGGTGGGATTTCTTTGCAGCCAATGCGGTACAGACCCATTGTAAGAGCAAATAAATGTGTGGAAAGAGTAGATATGTCCCAATATCACGTGGTAATTCCAACTTAATGTTGAAAAGATGCACAGAAAACAATGCTCACTCCATAGACAGTTCTACTCCAAGTAAAATTTAGTGATTACACCCGTCGAAAGATGCACTTCTTTTCTTTCCATTACATTGCAAATCATGTGTGATACAGCTAGGAAGAAAAACATTTTTTGCGTCAAAAATTTTCAAATTTTTGTAATTCTATGGGACCAAACTACGTTGGTCATCAGTCCCTAGTCTTACAAACTACTTAAAATAACTTAAGGACAACACACACATCCATGCCCGAGGGAGGATTCGAACCCCCGATGCAGGAGGCCGCGCGATCCGCAACGTGGCGCTCCAGACCGCTCGGCAGACCAGTGAACGTTTAATTTTAAGTAAAAACAGGTGCCAAAAGGTTTTATGAATTACCAATGACGCGTTTCTCCCTCACAGCAGAATTACTACAACAGCCCCCAGTTTGACTATTTTAAATGTTGTAATTCTTCTGTAACGTTCGTCATGCAGATAATGATGCCTTGCTGTGAGGACGGAACGCGTCATTGATAATTAATAACACCACTTTGTAACTACGACTGTTTTTACTAGAAATTACAATGTAACTCACAGTGTACCGTATGTCACTTACATATTTTGAGATTATAATAGGACAGCAGTTACAGCTATTTCACTGTCAAGGTTCCTGATCACATACCATCATTTTATACCGTTTGCGATGAATTTTTTTTTTTTTTTGTAAGATGAGTTGACATGGAATGACTGCGAAATAATTATGAATAAAGTCGACCGATGTTATTTGCCCACAAAAAGCCTGTTTCACGTACAATCTTTCGCAAAGAAGGGACCATTTCATATTCTGAAATCTACACGTAAATTATCTTGAATGTGTAGTTGTGCGAGTCTACAAAACTTCAATAAAACTCAGCTACCGTGAATTAATGGCCTTTCATTCAGTCATACATCCATCACTTTCAATCCTTATTTTTAACCACCATATTTTACTGAATTAATTGTATATAAATTATAAGAAAGGAAACTACTTTTTACGGCTTGAAATATCCGAAAAAACAACTATGTATAAAATTTTAGCTACAGCAGCCCTTGGTGTACAACTGCCTATAAGGAAATTTCTTCAATTTCATGTATCTAGTTTTTCTTGCAGATTTATATACATATATTTTATTTAATCTATTTCATTTGAGATACTTAGCGACGGAACTATCGTTCAGAGCACTAGCCTTTAGTTTCCGGATGGGAAAGACAACTGTATCCAATATCGTCAAGGGAACACTGGAAGCGATATGGGATGAACTGCGGCCTCTACATATGCCAATACCGACAACTGAAACGTTAAAACAAAATGCAACTGATTTCTACAAAATTTGGAATTTCCCACATGTAGTGGGCTGTCTTGATGGGAAACGCGTTCGTGTAACTTGTCCTTCCAACTCTGGTTCGATGTTTTATAATTACAAGCAACACTTTTCCGTGGTTCTACAGGCACTCGTCGATGCTAATTACAAGTACATTGTTGTTGATGTGGGAGGATATGGGAAGCAGAGTGATGGAGGGACGTTTTTATCATCAAATCTTTTCAGTTTTATTGATAAAGAGCTACTCAATTTTCCAGCACGTGACATGTTGCCACATAGTCAAATAGATGCTCCCTTTGTCATTCTTGCAGATGGGGCTTATCCTTTGCTTCCGTACCTCATAAAACCATACAAACGAGAAGGGCTCACTGAAAGGAATCGAGTGTTTAACGACCGCTATCACGAACAAGAAAGAGTGTAGAATGTGCATTTGGAATAACGTACACCCAATGGCGCATACTCTCAAAATCCATAGAGACGTCAGTGGATCTAGCAGACAACATCGTGAAATGCGTCTGTCTTTTGCACAACATTGTGATTGACAGAGAAGGAATGCAAAGAAACCTCTCACAGGTTGAGATTACAGGACACGAAGTTAGTTGGGAGAGGAGAGGGCGACCTGCAATTCAGGCTGAAAATATAAGAAGTACGTTTGCCCAATATTTTGAAAAATACCCACTCCTTTATAAGCAGACAGAGTGAAAAGTAAATACTCCACAAATTCACAGATATAATAAAGAGACTACAAAAGAAATGAGTAATAATTTTTTAAAAGCCTAAATATTCTGTAACACATTACAATATGTAACTCCTTTGGGAAGAAAATAAAAATGAAATTACTGTAATTTGTTTGTTTGATTTACACTGTTGACAACAAGTGTGCACTTTAATTCCTGTTCAAAACTATTTAGCCATTAAGAAAATATTCGTCCCAATGAACAGGTACATAATTATTGACGCAGGCTACTGTACACACTGGTTCCAAGGATTCTGGAGTGTCAAAAGTCATATTTCAGTAAGTACAAATTATATTATTTGGCCCTGAAAAGTGGCGAAGGTAACGTGAAGGGTAATAATAATGCGAAATTGCAAAAGCAAGAAATGTGACAACTGAAAAAGTAATTCATACTTACATACCTTGCAGGTACTGACACGTCACTTTCGAAGAGAAAGGAACTACATGTCATTTGTTCCACAGACTATTAAAAAATAACTGCAATAAGTACTTACTTCGAAATACACTATTTGAGTAGAAACTTTGTAGAATTAGACGTCGATTTTTCTCAAGTACTGCATTTTTTCAGTTGAGGCACATTTCTTGCCGGAGCGCGATATATCGCTTGCATAACGAATAGAATAAGTTGATTCCTTCAATGTGAGAAATATCTTCTGAGTAAATTAGGCCATTCAATGCTTCAAGACAGCTAAAAATAACTGAAGTTTGCTTTTGGCCTTTGGCGTTTAGCCTATCCCTTGTTGTTAATGTAGGGACTGTAATCGGAGGCATAAACTATGGAATAGGTCACAATGAAAATCTTCTTTGGTGGAGCGTATGTATAATGTTGCATCTCGTACCATAAATTATAAGAATACGTAAAGGAAGAAGCACTGTACAACATCCGGAATTTGTGTAATAATAATGAACATTGAAATTTATTGTGAATTGTACACAATGTTTTTCACTGCAGGTACATCATAGAAATATCCAGCACATAAGGAATGCTTTTATCAATAATGAAAGGAGCAGCATTAGCCGTAAAATCTTTTGCTTTATTTAGGCAAATCGATTTCGGTTTTCCAAGAAACCGTCTTCAGTGTTGTCAGCTGACCCAAAAAGAAATATGCTAAATCAATAAACTAATACCTAATTACAAACTCTCGATTAGGTACAAGGATTATGAATAATTAATACATACCAAGTTCATAATCCTTGTACCTATTGGAGAGTTTGTAATTTGTTATTAGTTTATTGATTTTTGTATATATCTTTTTGGGCCAGTTGACAGCTCTGAAGACGGTTTCTTGGAAAACCGAAATCGATTTGCCTAAATAAAGCAAAAAACTTTACTTCTAATGCTGCTCCTTTCATTATTGATAAAAGTGATTTTGTGGCCGTTGAGCAAACCCCTCCAGATAATGGAATCCAATTAAAAAAAAAAAAAAAAAAAAAAAAAAAAAAAAAAAAAAAAAACATAAGGAATACTCCAACTACAATAGTCTTACACTCTGAGATGGAATTAAAACAAAAGAGCTTTGTCTGGTAATGAAAAACAAGGAATTCACAAGACGTTTATTACAAATCAATGTTATTAGTTGCTGTACCGGTCGGCCCCAATGGAGTGGAGAGTATTTAATGGACCTACAACATCGTTGTTTTACCAGAAGGCTCGTATGCAGCAGAAACCGCCGTAAAATTAATGGGATGACAATCTACACTGGAAATCTAGAATTCTTAGGTAAATCTACGGCCCTATTCTCAAAGACAACCTACTCAGCAATTGTTCGACAACACAGACAACATCACGGATATATTTTGGAAATGACGGCTACAGTTCTAAAATTCCTATCTAGGAGGGATGAAAACAGACTCACTAAGGGAATTTTTAACATCATTAATACACGGAAATTTAAGACTAGCCGGATGAAAGAAACACAAGAGAATCTAGGACTGAAGATTTCGGAATAAATAGTGCATAAGAAACAAAAAATAAAATCACAAACAAGAAAACTGAACAAACCTCGACGAAGAATCACAGGGAAGAAGTAGGCAGCCGAAAGAAAGAAGAATATCCTACACCGAATTAACGAGTTATAATGATGACTAATTTCTCGCACCATCCTTTAACCCCCATTTCAGCAGTAATTTCCGTCAATGCATTGTCCACGAGCTTACGGTTTGCATGGCTCTTCAGTCGTTTGTCCCAAATCATATTTCTTAAAAACACTTTTGATATTAACACGTCTTTATCGGCTTCCATTTTAAAGACGACGTGCAGCGCACAACGTTGGAACCTCGGCACCTGCTAGCTGAGAGCGGAACAAGAAACATAAATTCTTTCTTGCAGGGTCGAGTGAAGCCTATGTGGGCGAGCGGAAGTGGTCGCGCAGGTGCACTATGGCCACCCCAATGGGATTACTCACTGGGTTTTCCGGTCGCTTACCTGCCGCCGCTAAGCAGGAAGCGTGAAGCGGCTCACTATGGCCGTACCCTTAGTTTAGTTCAATTTTTACACATAGAGTCTCATGTTAATTAAACTGCAAACCTTTCTCTTTGGATAGTAATACAGTAGCTGATTATTTTACGAGATAATTATAGACACTCCTTTTCAACCACATCGCTCCTCTTCCACTTTCAAATTTATGCGAGTCTACTCATTTTATTTCTTGTGCAATTGGTTTAGTAGTATAATTGGTTAAATTATGAAAAGTGTAAACATAAGTCACAGATTAATAAAATTCAATTGCCTTTATTTTGAGAAAAATTAGCCCTCCCTCCAAAAAAAATTCTGACTGCGCCACTGGTCAGATACGCACCTCTTAAACTGCAGCGGCGCAGCTGAAGGCGATGACGCTGAGGATGAGGAGAGCGCAGAAAGTCCTCATGGTGACAACTGGGTAGCAGGGCTGCGACTGGTTCTGCTGGAAGTCTGCAGCAGGCGAGAAACAGCTCTCAGAAACACACAGCGTCACAATACGTATCTACATCTATATAGATGTTAACATAAATCATTTGTACAGGCAATCGGTGTATGAGTGAGACTGTAATTTATTTTTAATTTTTTTATCCTCATCTTATAGAACTCGTATAAACTGATGTATTGCGTCACTGTCGCTATCAGCTGTTCAGATTTAGCTCTGAATGGATGTTTTCACGGCCAGTACTTGAATTATTGTCGATGTCAGGTAAATGCCAATAAGGCCATGGTCAGAAAATGACGGTCTGCCTGTCGTTTAGACATCGTCGGAGGCTTTGCAGGCACTGGTTCACACTGGAGTCGCCTCAGCATGCCGTGCTCTTAATGCTTATCCACTGGACGGTCGGCTCATGACCTCACGAATCTGTTGCCTACAATGGCGGAGTCGGGACGACGTATGTTATGGAGCTCGTGGTGAAGATATGGTACTACGTAATTTATTTATAACTAAGGCCCACAATTTGTCTAATTCAAGTCCTTCTCCATTCATGTTGAAATGGTGTCTGTCCTTCACACATTCGATGCCTTCGCAGTAAATCCTAGCCTAGTAATTATTTGGCCTCAGCGAGAAAGAGAATTCTCTCAAATTCTAAATATTTTGAATTACACTAATTCCAACGTAAATTTCACTATAGAATCACATTGCAGTGAATGATTTATGAATATAATTCATGAAAATGAGGTATCTACTACGCCTATATCCCTTACATTCTCGTCTTCTACTGGGCAAAAAATTAAATAATTTCCTTCACTATTGACATAATTAGTCGCAACTGAACAAGATATCTGTTAGACATTTATCAGTTTTATAGATACGTTAGGAATACTGTATTAACCCTGCTCAGTGAAATCTTTTTATACGAGGAAAGAAAGAGCAAAGATTAGCCCAGTGTTTTTCAGAGTTCCTTGTGTAACGTTCATTATTAATTGAGTAGATCATATATTGTCACATAATACTTTGTGTGTTAATGATGGATAAGCACGAAATGTGAAAACTGTTTGCAAAAATCAATGTATAGGTCAAAGTAAGTGATACAACAAGTAATTCTGAAAAATTCGAAAACAAAGTTGTTCTTATTTACCAATTACAGTTACCTGGCATGTTACGCCTTTGGACACTGATCCATTTATAATATTAATAAAAATATTTTTTTTCACTCTATCAAGCCAAGATCGCTAATAAAATATATTTCTTTCTGTTAACCGGTTCCAGTGATTTATAATGCTTTTAAACATCTTCACTTACAAGAACAAGTAAAATAAAAGGTTTCTCGTCGAAATGTGAAATGAGTAAAATGCATGGTCAAAATGTTAAAATATACATCACCAAAATGGATCATCATATCAGATTAAAAAATGCAATATGACTGTTTCGCTTAAGTACCAGAGAGACTCAAACAGCCCTGTTTTATTTTTTAATCTGAAATGAGATCCATTTTGGTGACGTATATTTTAACATTTTGACCGTGCATTTGTACTCATTTTACATGTCGACGAGAATCCCTTTATTTTACTTGTTCTCCTAAGATATTTAAACCTTTCTGAAGATGATGATATAAATTATTGAAACCAGTTAAGGGAAAACAACAATTTTACTGCGATCTTGGCTTAACAACCCGAAGAAGGTGTATTTTTCTTTACCAGTTGTCTGCACAGTGGAACCTTTCTTAACAAGCATAATTTGCTTCTGCGTTTTGCGTAAAAACGCAACTGGATCATGTGTTCCATTCCGAAAAAAAAAAAAAAAAAAAAAAAAAAAAACCAAAAAGTACGTCAAATATTTTAAAGCTGAAGCGAAACAAAGGTGATTATATTTGTTACTTTTGACATAACATAGTTTTGTTAAGTTTACTAAGGACCCGGGGGAGGGGGTTGCTAAAATGTTTTTATTTGCAAGGGGGTAGCGAGAATATTTTTAATTCGAAGCGGATCGCATATTCACGAAAGTTTTAAAACACTGGCTTAGACCTTCGCTGGGTGATAGTTATAACGAAGGACCTCCGAATCTACTGGTTGGGTTTCGCTTTTGGCTTACTATGCAGCGGCGACCTAGACTAGAACGGTGGCTATACAGTACGAGCAGAAGGAGCACTTACCTGTCACGGTGCGTGTCTCCGCTGTCAGTGTGGTACAGTGCAGACGACAGCCGCCGTCCCGCTATATAGAGGCAGGCCTGGCTGCGGTGTATCCCCACTACAGACACTGTGCTTGCGGTGTGACGTCACGACCGCCCGAACCTCTCCGAACGCTGCGCCATCGACCTCGCGGCAGTCGGGAACTCTTGTTTCTCGAAGCGGGCTTTCGTTAACCCTGCGTTACTAACATCTGGTTTTAATGCACGCTACTGACATCCGTCTTCCAAGGGGTTCTGAACTTTTCTTAATAACACCCGTCAATTCTGTGATTAAGAGAAAACAAACGGAACAGGCCAAAACACTGTTGCAGGAAGAACGAAATAAACTTGTGACATTCAAACGAACAGAAACTCCCCGAGACTGTCTATCTTCACAGGAGTTCGAAATTCAGCGAAAATCCTGCAGTCGTTTCCACGGAGCACCTGTTTCTCGGAATTTGGCAGAAAACACCGAAAAAGTGAAACTATTGACTCTCTAAATGCCGATATGAACACTTGGAGTAATATAACACTTTGCCACACTGTGCACTGCACTACCACTGCTTTACGAAGCTCGTTTGAAGTTGTGGGCAGAGAATCCTTCTCTCTTATCGGCGTCGTACTCTCGTACCTGGCTCACTTGTATCTCGCCTATGCTTTCCGAAACGTTTTGTGTGTTTTCTTTTACTTTACAGTGATTCTAACATATTTTTAAGCTATATAGCATTACGTGCTCTTAAATTTACTCTTTTTGAATGCCTCTGTTGGGCATTTAGTATGCTGGATTTGCATATTCAAAATTCCGTTCTCTCTTAAGATTACAGTATTATAAGATCCTTACAACCTACAAGTTATATCCATTTTCTGTTTACGTCCATTGTTTCTCTAAAGATGCACACATTAACAACTTAGTTTACGAGTTACACCACAATATCAGCACTTGATGTTCAGTGTTATTACGCAAAGCTCTGAGTGAGCATATAGGACGCAAGTAATGTAACTAAATTCTTTTCGTTTATATGATCTTAATACTTGGTATAGCTCCTTATTTTATCATAATGCAGCAGAATAACACACATTTTGTCACTTTTCAAGAAAGATTTATATACACCGTACTTCTTGCTCGTTTAATTCTGTGTTTCTACTTCGAATGTTATGTTTGCTTTCGTCTTAATTGTTTCCTGTGCAGTTACCCGAAGAAGGGCAATAATTGCTCGTAACTGGTTGTTAATAATCTGCTGCCCTACAATTTACATACAGTAAAATTTATCCCAAGGTATTAAATTAATAATAAATTTACAAAGATATTATTTACTTATATTCGAAACATCAGCGACACAATTACATCATACTGCACAACATGGCTACGACACGGGTCAAAGCCGACGAGTGGTATCCCCTGCTCGAATTGACCTCGCAAAAGTGTAACCACAAGAAAGAAACATTCTGGTTTGTGGATTACGCTGCTGTAGGACAGGAATTGAAATTATTTTTTTTTTAATTGTGTGTCACTATTATGGGGATAACCCGCAGCCAAGCCACCATAATGGAGTCTAAAAACGTTAATGTTCAAAGAGAAAACACCGGATCAGTTCAGAATATTAATGCAATTTTCCATCAGTTGAGAACATACCGACGAATGTTCTCGAAACTGACAGTGTAGGTATTTCTAGAACAATCGACAGTTCGAGCAGACTAATACCGGATGGATACCACCACAGCCTAATGTTTATCAAAATGTATCTGCTACTCATGCCACAAGAGAGTGTCAAACAGGGACACCTTTTGTGAGAACAAATAATCAAGGCGTGGTAATAACAGAAGTAGGTGATACGCACTCACCCAACAACAATAATGAATCGTCAAACTGCTAAGGCTCGAATCCTGCCCTCCGGCGTCGAGCTCCTCTTGTAGCGAGGGCTCTTCAATCATAGAAATAAATTTAATACGATATGATAAGGGAAAATAACTTCGCTAAAAATTGTTACTAGAACATGTTTCTTGTAAAGAAAGTACTGTAGAAATTTTCCAAGCAAATATCCTGGCTGTTGTAGGCAACATACCCACCGTTATCTTATTAGATACGGGAGCAGCTATTAATGTAGTTTCTCTAACATTGCTTGAACAAATTTGTACTGTATACAAACCATCCACATATCTAGTTCAGTACTGTAGGATAATAGGAGCTATAGGTACCAAATCTAAAAACATTAAACTACAGACGCAATTGCAAATGGTATACTGTGACCATACAGACTTTTGCATATTTCTAATTGTCGATGGACTGCTTGAGAATTGTATATTAGGGCTTAAATACTTAAGAAACAGAGAGGCACGTATTAATTTTAAAACAGGTAAGTGCTATTTCACAATCAATAAAAAGGTGTGTGCTATCAACTTGATCAAAAGTAAATCAATGCACGGAATGTAAAATGATGAACTCCTGCCCATGAACACCAGTAAAACAACGTCGATAGGATGCAGAAAGGTAGTTTTAAAACCCATCACATGCATAAATGAGAAGTGAATACAATGCCAGTAAGTTTTTAACAGCATAACTGTAAACGGCAAGCCTTAAATTTTTTTTTACAAGGAATGCAAAATGTTATTATTGTGTACTACCATTTGAAATGTTAACTGTGTGAGTGGGTAGCAGAAAGTGATTTTCCACAGTATCATCTTGTGTAGAATAGTGGATGGATTGCATCTAAAACGTAAAATATAATTATTTATATATATATTTAATGAATAAATATGTGTAGGGTCTTCAAATATATATATACCTATGGTGAGGTCTGGAGCGTACAATGCACTACCCACATATAGTAAAAATTTTCTGAAACCCACACAAAACTTAGGTTTAAGATTTAGTTTTAAGTGCATGAATGGATGAATGTTTGATGAATGCTGATGCGAGGTATGTGCGTTTTGAGGACCTTCTCACACACAGACACATACACATACTAGGAAGCATACAAGTCAATCGTACTATAATTAGTGCAAATTGTAATCTTAAATTTCAACTTACACCTAGAGAACAAGTCGAAAACATTTGCATCCTTGTGATATTTTACCAGTAAAGGGAGTCCAATATTTTCTAACGTGAAAACTTATTTTAAATTACAGAATTAGTAGAACTACCTTGTTAAGAAAAATAGTTGTCTTTTCTTTAAAATCAGTACTTAAATGTACAGGCTTTGAAAATATATTCAGAGACACTTTCAAATCTTACAAGAGATCGTACTGAAACGGTGTTTACATGGGCTAGGATGATATATATATATATATATATATATATATATATATATATATAATAATTTATTTATTCTTAAAGTCACTACGTAAGCTTATGAAAAGGGTTTTTTTTCTGTATTTTAAGCCACACAGTATCAGATCAGTTAAATAGCACAAACGATACACTGCACGAATGCTACGATATCTCAATTCCGCAGATTTAAGTCTTTTTAAAGCATTTCAGGATGACCACTACGACCTGTCGCTAAAAGAAGAGGAGCAGAAGAAGATCACTGACGACTCCGAGAGAAAAACACACTTCTAGTTATAAGTAAACCACAAACATGATACTACGACACGATCGTAGCGAATATATATTACCAGGAAAAATTTTCTATAGAATAGTGAAACACGTGATTGAAACCGCGATAGGATACCCAGACACACGATGGTACAATAATTATACGATCAGACTATACACTGATGCCGAGAGCAGTGATGTGCAGCGAGCGTAGCGAGCCGCCGCGGTAGAATTTAACTGATTGTTGAGCGCGTAAAAGCCGCGAGTCAAACTAAAACTTCATGTGCTGGTAGCTAGAAATGTTGTCATATTTAATGCTGTCCTCTGGAAATTTTATTGAAAATTTCTGCTTAACTGTACCGCGACCTCCTTCTCTCACGTCTTTCTTGATAGCTAAATTAATCTCATACTGTCAATTGTCAGTCTTTGCTTGAAATTCAATTGATGGGTATGTCTGGTCGTAATTTTCCTTGAAACCTTGTATGTCGTATCTTTCCTGGAAATCCTACCGTTCCCTTGTAATCTTATATCGTACGTTTTCCTTGTAACCCTGTATATTGTACCTTAACTTGTGACCTAGTATTTTAATTTCAATTACGTAATCAAATTTGGCCATGACTTGAATGAATCTTAATGAGACAGAGATATATATTTTTTAAAAGACCTGAGCTTGAACCTGATTAAGACCTATTTTGCATAATTTTAATTAGAATGCGAATTATGTATTCAGCGAATGCTTAAAATGTCAAAGTTAAGTCCCGATATGTGAGATTTAATCCCAGATTTTTGCGAAAGCTCACTAATGTTCTCGAAATACTAACTGTAATAAATAGAGAGAACTTGGAAAAAGATATTATACACGCCACTCTCAAAACCTTTCTGACATGAACGCAGGCAAATTCATAAACAGAAATTCTTAATTAAATGATATCATCTATATGTGATCTTTATTGTAAAGAAACTGTCGGCTAGTGAATGTACAATGTAAACAGGCTGTATTATATAAGATTCAATGCATAATTGTGCACTGGCAAGGACTAGTAGTCCGTAAAAAAAAAAAGGAAGGACAAATCATTAATTGGTGCTCAATACACGCTATCCGTGCGACGTGTACCCGACCAAGATAATGAAAATGAACTGAGATTCATTGTAAAGTAATACTGTGTGAAGGACGCAAATTCGCGACTCCGTATGTAACCAAATGCGAACCTTAAAAACTGTGTTACTTATTAGACGTGCTAGTGTTTTGTAGTCCATAGTGAACTACACGTGTAGTGCAGATTTTAGTGACAGACCTTTAGTGAAAGGACTACCTACCGGTAGCAAAGTGTCACGTATTTAGCATGGACCTACGCGCGGCTGTGTTCGAACAATTCTTATATAACTGTTGACCAAATAGTGTATGAGTAGAAGCGATTGAATTTTACAGAGTGACAAAGACACTCCTCACAACACTATTGTGTACATTCAGAGACGCTTTCGTGGTGTGAAATATTAAAACAATAGCCATTCAGACAAAAACGTTGTCATTGCTTCGCATGATGCCTTAATTGTTAAAAGTAGATTCCGCGATTATATTTTTGGACAAGGAATTGATGGTACCGTATGTTTGAAATTGAAATAAGTTAAAGCAAATAATCCACGGGTTGCATACTAAAGTCAGGCACCATACAAGCAACACCACGTTATATGACTTACGGAAAGCATCTAGCTGGATCCTGCGCTTCGTATTGGATAAGCTGGAAATAATAACTTTTTTGAAATATGTGAACGTTGGAGATACTTTCCGTAGTAGATCAATGTTCAGACTGTTCACTTCGCTTTTCATTGTGTGACCGTGGGTGGAACATGAAGTTACTGGTAATGATAGAATAATTAAAAAAATGATTGAAATTTTGCAGACAATGCGAATCGATTGTAATGGCGTCTGAACATTAAACTATTGCGGACGTCGAGGAGCTGAAAACAGTAGAAAATAAGTATTTGACGTGGAGGGATTCATTTAAATGGAAGCCAAAGAGAGGGGATGATTATAAATTTAATTAATATACTTTTACAACATCTTGCATCACAATAACTTACATTGAATCGATACTTGAATGGAAGACGTCCGTACAGAACGAACATAGACAAGAGAGTGATTAAAACGACTATCACAGGTACGTCTTCTCGCTTGTTCGGAAGTAAAAAATGACGAACGAAATTAAATTAGTTACATTACGAGTCAGAGGGAATCGGAGGCGATAAGCATCGCTGATCAAAGATGAACAAATAAAAATTTAGTGTATCGTTACACTTGCCCCCTCTGGCTTTGTGTGGGGCAAATGCAACCTACACAAAGACATACTAGTTTGGGTATTATTATTATTATTATTGTTATTGTTGTTGTTTCTTTTTGTCTTTTTTTTAAATATTTGCATCAGTTTGTTATTGTTGTTTGTTTAACGTTTATGTATACAATTCAAATAAGTTATTTTTTTACAAGTATATTAATGAAATAAAGAATTGTAGCGACGGGACTGTGAGGAAGCCGAGGACGGTGAGGACAGATGCGAAAGGCGCGACAGGTAGCGATGACGTCAGACGGTAGCGCGGCGGCGACAACGGGTGGCTGGATGGTGTGTGACGTCAGCGGGTGGGGAGAAGCGTGACGTCACGGCCAGCGGCGTTCGAGCAAGGAGCCTCTGCGTCTCGAACACCAAACTTTTGGCCCTCGGTTCGGCGCTGCATCGCGCCTCCGATGGTGGTTAACATGGAAACAAAATCATATACACAAAATTACATTCTGTTTTTTGCATAGACGTCAGTTTTCCTTCTGAAAGATGAGGACATATTCAAACATTATTACTGTGCGGTTGCACTCCGCTTTCCGACTTCCGTGAATCGTAAATTGTGATTTCTCGTCGTTTTTTCCGTTTGTGCACTAAACACTGGATTATAGTTCTCTGCAAGATCCACCGCAGCTCGGTAAGTACACTTTGAGTCTTTTGCGGCAGCTCAGCGTTTGTTTTAACGTTCGTGCAGTTTATTACACCGTTGTGAGGGTGTGCACTTTAGCACTGTGACTATTACGTATTACGTTCAAGATCACTTCATATAGTCTGTTCACAGGACAATTTATCGGTTCATGAGGTTTTATTTGCGTGGCACAAAATAGTCATTCAATGCAATCGTGTGCAGCTGTCCATAATACATTGCGTATGTACCACATTGTCTTTGGGAAAACGAGCGGCACTGGAGTAGTGTCCCGTTCGTCGTTTCGATTAAAAGGTTGATCGTATCACACGACACTTTTGTTTTATCGTTCACTAAATAATGGTCACTTCCTACCTTTAGTTCGTTACAGTACATTGTTCGACTTAGTAGCCATTACTGACAGCACAATGGTCGTACACACGTTCACTATGATCATACATGTAGATAATCTCAGAACGGCACATGTACTTTTACAAAAGTCAGATGTTGGTACGAAGTTTGAAAGTTTTCGTGCCACATTGATCACGTATTTTTGTCTTTACAGGCAAGATAATTGCAATCTCTTTCTTTAGAACATTATACAGATACTTATGTATATTCACAAATTTACACAAATTTATTTCGGGCTGTGTTCATGTCAGCTTAGAGGAGAATGTTAGCAAAAGGGACTGGCTGTTTTCAGCACCTCCGTATAATCTACATTACCAAATTTGGTAACATTTCGTCTCATGACATTTGTTTACATATTTTATTGGTCTTGATGTCATCAATTTTCGTCATATTTCCTCTCGTGATTTCTTACTTAAATTCATGAGTGTTCAGTTGTATGTCATTTTGAACATAAAAGAAATTAACCATTAAATGTTAAAAACATGATAGCAATTACTGTGAGTCTTTAACATTTATAATAAACATAAACAATTACTGTGAAACTTTGACACAGGTAAAGTCAGACCAGCAGGTATACTTGGTGCAGGAGGGCTTGAAATACGGCATGCGGAAAGATAAAGATAAGGATTTAAAAAGGAGGGTTTCATTACATAAGACATAGGGAGAAAAGCATCGCTAAATTAAGCATACGCATTGCAAATTCAGCATTACAGTTCCTAACTACATCAAATACTACTGTCACAATCATAAATTACAATAAAGTTACAATGCAAGTATCAAGTTTACATAAAAGCATCGCGTTCTCTCGCTCCTCCCTCGCGGTACCTCTCTGCATCCCATACGTTTTGTTGCTACTTGTCTGACTGGTGTGAAACTGCTGAGTACAATGTGTTAGGGAGAATATCCTGTGTCAACCTTACGAATGTTCATGTCGTTGTCTAGTCCATGTTTGTCAGTGTGTGTCTGTGTTTGGTGTGTATACCGTGTCAAAATAGTTATAGCTCTAGCTCATATCTCTCCGAAGTAGATTATAGTTCTGACGATCTCGCTGCGATGACGGCGGCACCAAAATTCTCGGACATGATGGCAACCAGTAGAAAGAGAAAACTTAATCTATTCTTATGCTATTGATATGTTGATGTATGTGTTATCGTGGAATAGATAAGAAATGGCACAGTTTTACATACATATCTGCATAAAAAAATATTAAAAATTATTTTACGTAAAACATAAACAAGTAACCAGCTGATTCTATTTACATCTCCCATTCCTAGGGGTTCATGCACTTTCGTGGTTTCCGAAGTCACGTATTGCTGTTGTACGTCACTCTTACATGTTATTTTTATAAAACCTAGTTGATAAACAGATAAATTCATAATGATTCCTGTCATGTGTAACAAAGGTTTCTACAGAATATATCTGTGTTATGCTTACGTCAAAATATTTGTTGCTTGACCTACAATGACATTCTTGCAAACGGGTCGTAATTTAAAATCTTCCATTCACTCTCTCACACTTACAAACTAACCCTAGACAATATAAATTCATTACGCAGTAGTGGGTTCCCTAACAAAAATAATAAGAGGGTGCTTGTGCGCTCCACCCGCATAATAATACTAATATTGCCCAATTTCTAGCCATAACAAATTGGTCATTGTATTAAATCTTCACATAAATAATAAATGATGCCATTCATTCAATTGCACCACCCGTTTGAAGAAACATTACTTAGTATACTTGTCACACAGCATAAATTTAGATACGTTATAGTGCCCAGAAATTTGTCTGAAAAGTTTTTATTATTGTGTCGGTAGTTAAAAGTGGTATCTGTCAATCACTGAGTATTTCAAACATAACAGTACATTCTAGGAAGGCTTATGGTACATATTAAGTCATAGAATCAGCTTAATAACAATTTATGCATGATATTTCTTAAGATCTTTGTGTGGAGAGATTCGTCTAGGTCGTGTCGTGTGTACAGGTGACAATAAATAATTTCCTTCGTGAGGAATCTGTAGTATTCTGTACGGTCTGGAATAAAGGTATTGGCATTTTTGTTTCTCTTTTGGACTTTGGATGTACTCTTAACATTACCAAATCATTAAATTCGAATGACTGTGTGCGTTTCAATTGTTTGTCGAAATAGCTTTTACGTTTGAAAGCTGCGTTCGTTCGTGTTGTTAAAACTACCCTTTCCTTCTCTTCCAGCGATGGCTGTTCTAGTGGGATTTTTTGTAGTGGGTTTACCCACTGATTGTTTTCTTTAGTTTGCATAACTAAATCAGTTGGTGTGTATGGTGTGGAAAATAATTTATAAATATATTGGCTTTTTGTCTCTTATATAACTTTTTCTGCCCTGCTTTTTATGTACTTAATTTCTTTTACAAATTCCTAACTTCAGATGGGTTTTCGTGCCTGATTAACATTGGTAAATTTAATTGTAAATGAGTGAAGTGAAAAAGAAGAAAAAAGGAAAAGAAAGATGTTAAGTATCACACATTTATTGATTTAAATGACACACAAATGTATATTTAACAAAACTGATACATACAGACTTTTAATGACATGGATGTGTCTGACGCTCTTTTATAGTAAATTATCAATGTTTGATTTCAGTTTTGTTAGGTTTAACCTTAAATAATTTGTCAGTCATTTCCAGCCTTTTTCTTCTCTTTGTAAGAAGATTGGCACCAGCTTCTTGCGACTCCTAATATCGTTATGAAGTGAAGGCTGGGTTATAACGCAAACTGAAAAATTCCGTGGTCCGACCGGGTTTCGAACTGGCGACCGTTCGGTTTCCAGTCGAGCGCTTTACCCCGAGACTACCAGGGTTATAAAAAAAGTCATCCACCTATGTTTCTTTGACCGCTCTTTCAATTACGGGCAGTATGAACTGTTACACAAAATGCAGAAAAACTTAAGAAGCACACATTCTCCCAGTTCACAATATGTTAATATATCCCTTTATGAATGACGAATTATTTCTTGTTCATTCATGGGCAGCGTTCGATACACATCACACTTCACGGAGAAGGGCAAGGGGTAGTAGTTTATGTAATGTAGCTTTGAAAATAATAACGTAGCAGATGGTATCGTAATTGAAAAGTAAGCTCAAGTTCCTATTTTGAGATTTGCGTTTAATAAAATGTAATATAAATCTCTATTGAGAATACAAGTGCACCTTCAGATTCATTTATGTTGTAATGCGTTACGAGTTACACTACATAGATCATAATAGTCTGATCTTCGCCCCCTCCTCCCCCCCCCCCAAAAAAAAATAATTCTGACTACGGGCCTGCATCAAGAGACCAAAAATACAGAGTTTCTCCACCTTCTCGCTTAGCCGATGAAGCGAACAGTGACATACAAAGGATCAATCTTCATCATTGTGAGAATAATTCTGAATTTTGGTAGCGACCTTCTTAAATATGAACCACCATCGTGCATCACCATTTACAAGAAATAGACCCCCAAATTATTTTGTCGGTGCCATGAACCCCTTGCAGATTGGAATATTCCCCTGGGGTTCTATATGGACCACTTTGGGAAGCAATGGTATAGACTGTTACAACGATGAAGTTGACTGGTCACTGTATGAAGGTACTCCATTATTAATGTTGTATATTTTTCATATTGGCCCTCGCACTATTTTCATTTTAGCGATAGCATTTTATATCACCATTGGTTATCAGATTGACCAGAAATGCCTCTGATTACCACTTAAGGAGATTTTAACTTCAGTTCAGCTATTGGTGAGACCTTAAAATGTATTTGAAAGAATTATTCTATTGAATAATTATAATTAATGGATAGTCAATAAAAGTAATGCTCCGTTAGGTACTCATTACTCAAATCTGAAAATAATCACATAACACCGAAAAAGTCATGTGGGAGAAAAATAAAAAAAAATCCTCTTAGAGTCTGTGACTGTTACCACAGCGTGACTCTTTTGTCTTCCTGTGGCGTCTATCTGTTGAGAACTCAGAACAGAGACTTGAGTGTGTTCTTCTCCACTCCATAACACGGGGATACCCTTTCTGCTTCTTCAGGAGACATACGCTGCTCGCGCCTGCTCCTCCGCCGGCCGCACAACTCAGCCGTTTGGAGTGTTGCCTAACGAGACAGGCAGCTCACCCAGAGGCCTGCCGCCCACTTTGGCTTCCTTTCAGAACTGCGAGTAAAAAGGGAACTTGTGAGCGAGGGAGCAAATTACGTTTATGTGGATGGCTCCATAACCACAGCGAAGTGATTTACTGGCTGCAAAACTAATATAAGTCGATACTTACTGGACTACCATATAATCAATTAATGACTGACATAGGTGTTCTAGGACTTTTTCCTGTAGTTTTTAAATATTTACTTTGAAAGGTTGCAGGATTTGTATTCCTTGAGTTGTGTATTTATTCACATTTTTTGAAGTTAGGAAATACCTTAATTCAGAAGTAGTTATTTTAATGAGACTATCTCTAAAATTCATTTGTTTCTCTTTATTTCTTTAAAATGAACGGACACAATACATTTCTTTCCATTGGGGAATCTTTAAATTTTAGCTCTAACTCCGAATGATTAACATCAGAATGTAGTGATACTATTACAGTATTTTAGTGCCACAATGAAAGTTGCTCTTACAGCAACAGTCACACATCCAAATATTAAAATATTCAGTAATTTAGCTTTAGCGCCAGGGGGAAAATTTTCTAATCGTAAATTCAAAATGGTTTCAAAGAGAGTGATTAAAAAACTCATTTTTGTTGTATAAAATACAAATGTGTTAGACTACTACCGACAGTAAATTCTTCGAGGAATGTGTGTGTGTGTGTGTGTGTGTGTGTGTGTGTGTGTGTGTGTGTGTGTGTGTGTGTGTGTGTGTGTTTGTGTGTGCTTTCATGAATAAGTTTTGATGTGGCTAAAAGAATTATACTTAAAACATGTAATTTCATCAGGTAGGATTTCAGGTAGATATCTGATATAAAAGAAACTTTACAAAGCTTCGGAAGCGAGAAAGATCTCTAAAAAATGTCTAACATATTTAGGTTGCCCCACCTTGGGTATGAGTTGTTGTTAAAATTCAATTTCAAAAGATGGGAAAGAACTATTGTTACTCAAGAAATAAACAACATTAACACAGGTATATAAATAATTAATAATTAATCAGATTTTGGAAGATGTGTTTCGTCTGTAAAGGAGACCGCATATAACAAGCTTGTGCGACCTCGTCATGAGTATTGCTCAGGTGTTTGAGATCCCCACCAGATCGGTTTAAAGGTAGACAGTTGGAATTCAGAGGCGGGCTGCTAGTTTTGTTTCTGGTAGGTTCGATCAATGCGCTAGTGTTACTGAGATGCTTCGGGGACTCAAATGGGAGTCGCAGGACAATTTATTTACAATAACAATTTAGGTCTGTTACCTGGATAACTAAAACAAACCTTTGTTGTTGTTGTTATAGTCTTCAGTCCGGAGACTGGTTTGATGCAGCTCTCCACCCTACTCTATCCTGAGCAAGCCTTTTCATCTCCTCATAAGAACGACAACCCACATCCACTTGAATCTGCTTACTATACGCGTCTCTTGGTCTCCCTCTGCGATTTTTACCCCACACACTTCCCTCCAATGCTAAATTTACGATTCCTCGATGTCTAAGAATGTGTCCTACCAAGCGATCCCTCCTTTTAGTCAGGGTATGCCAAAAATTCCTTCTCTCACCAATTCTGTTCAGTACCTCTTCATTAGTTACGCGATCTACCCACCTAATCTTCAGCATTCTTCTGTAGCACCACATTTCAAAAGCATCTATCCTCTTCCTGTCTACACTGCTTATCGTCCATGTTTCACTCCCATACAAGGCAACACTCCACACAAATGCCTTCAGAAAAGACTTCCTTACACTTAGATTAATATTCGATGTTAGCAAATTTCTCTTTTTCAAAAATTCTTTTCTTCCCATTGCCATTCTGCATTTTATATCCTCTGTACTGCGACCATCGCATGTTATTTTACTACCCAAGTAACAAAACTCATCTACCACCTTCATTGTTTCGTTACCTAATCTAATTCCTTCAGCATCGCCTGATTTTCTAAGACCGCATTCCATTATTTTTGTTTTGCTCTTGTTAATGTTCATTTAAACGCTCTCTTCAACACACTGTCCATTCCCTTCAACTGCTCTTCCAGGTCCTTTGCTGTCTCTAACAGAATTACAATGTCATCAGCAAAACGCAATGTTTTTATTTCTTCCCCCTCAACTTTAATCCCTATTCCAAATTTTTCCTTGCTTTCCTTCACCGCCTGCTCGATGTATAAATTGAATAACATCGGAGAAAGGCTACAACCCTGTCTTACTCCCTTCCGAATTGATGCTTCCCTTTCATGCCCTTAGAGTCTAATAACTGCGGTCTGGCCTTTGTACAAGTTGTAAATAACTCTCCTTTCCCTATGTATTCCAGTCAACATTGTCAAAAGCTTTCTCTAAATCTACAAAAGCTAAAAATGTAGGTTTGCCTTTCCTTAATCTATCTTCTAAAATAAGACGTAAAGTGAGTATTGCCTCCCGGGTTCCTACGTTCCTCCTGAATCCAAACTGATCTTCCCCGAGGCCAGCTTCTACCAGCTTTTCCATTCTCCTGTAGATAATTCGTGTTAAAATTTTGCAACCATGACCTATCAAACTGATGGTTCTATAATTTTCACACCTGTCTGCGCCTGATTTCTTTGGAATGGGGATTATTACATTTTTCTTACAGTCTGAGGGTATTTCGCCTGTGTCATACATCCTACACACCAGTTCAAATAGTTTTGTCATGGCTGGCTCTCCCAGTGACTTTAGTAGCTCTGAGGGTATGTCATCTTCTCCTGGGGCCTTGTTCCGACCTAGGTCTTTCAGGGCTCTGTCAAATTCATCTCTCAGTATAGTATCTCCTATTTCATCTTGATCTACTTCCTCTTCCCTTCCTATAACATCGTCTCTAAGTTCGTTTCCTTTGTAGAGCTGCTCTATGTACTTTTTCCACCTTTCAGCTTTCCCTTCTTTGCTGAGAACTGGTTTCCCATCTGAGTTCTTGATATTGGTAGAATTGCTTTTCTTATCCCCAAATGTTTCTTTTATTTTCCTGTAGGCTGTATCTATTTTTCCCCCATTTATACATTCTTCTACAGATTTGCATTTGGCTTCTAGCCACTCCAGCTTAGCCATTTTGCACTTCCTGTCAATCTCATTTCTTAGTCGTCTGTACTCCATTTTGCCTGTTTCATTTACTGCATATTTATATTTTCTCCTGTCATCAATTAAATTTAGTATTTCCTGTGATATCCAAGGATTTTTTGTAGGTCTTGCCTTTCTACCTATTTTGTCCTCTGATGCCTTCACTATTTCATCTCTGAATGTTACCCATTCCTCTTCTACTGTTTTATTTCCCCCTGTTTCTGTCAATTGTTGCCTAAATCTCCCTCTGAAATTCTTCAGAACCTCACTTTCCTTCAATTTATCTAAATCCCATCTCCTTATTTTCCTACCTTTCTGCAGTTTTTTCAGTTTCAGCCTACAGTTCATGACTAACAAGTTATGGTCAGAGTCTATATCTGCCCCTAGGTATGTCTTACAGTTTATCACCTGGTTCCGGAATCTATGTCTTACCATTATAAAATCTATCTGATACCTTCCGCTGTCTCCTGGTCTCTTCCACGTATACAACCTTCTTTTGTGATTGTTAAACCACGTGTTTGTTACGATTAAATCATGTTCCGTGCAAAATTCTACCAGGCGACTTCCTCTTTCATTCCTTCTGCCCAGTCCATATTCACCTACTATTTTTCCTTCTCTTCCTTTTCCTACTAACGAATTTCAGTCTCCCATCACAATTAAGTTTTCCTCTCCCTTAACTGTCTGAATAATTTCCTGTAGCTCCTCATATATTTCTTCGATCTCCTCATCATCGGCAGAGCTAGTTGGCATATAAACCTGTACTACTGTTGTCGGTGTTGGCTTCGTATCTATCTTGTCAATGATAATGCGATCACTGTGCTGCTCATAGTAGTTTACCCGAATTCCTATTTTCTTATTCATTATCAGTCCTACTCCTGTGATACCCCCAACTGATTTTGTATTTATAATCCTGTACTCACCTGACCAGAAATCCTGTTCATCCTGCCACCGAACTTCACTAATCCCCACTATATCTAATTTCAACCTACCCATTCCCCTTTTAAAATTTTCTAATTTTCCTATCTGATTAAGGGATCTAACATTCCACGCTCCGATCCGTAGAATGGCAGTATTGTCTTTCCTGATGACAACATCCTCCTGAGTAGTCCCCACCCGGAGATCCGAATGGGGGACTATTTTACCTCCGGAATATTTTACCCGAGAGGATGCCATCATCATATTTTCATACAGTAGAGCTGCATGTCCTCGGGAAAAGTAACGGCTGTAGTTTCCCCTTGCTTTCAGCCGTTCGCAGTAGCTGTGTGGCAAGGCCACATTAGCTGATGTTACAAGGCCAGCTCAGTCAATCATCCAGACTGTTGCCCCTGTAACTACTGAAAAGGCTGCTGCCCCTCTTCAGGAGCCAAACGTTTGTCTGGCCTCTCCACAGATACCCCTCCGCTGTGGTTGCACATACGGTACGGCTATCTGCATCGTTGAGGCACGCAAGCCACCTCACCTCGGCAATGTCTGTGGTTCGTGGGGGTGGAACAGACCTTTACAATCAATTATTATACATTACAAATTGCTTGGTTGTTAGTAATAAGTTAATGACAACTCTAATTCCCGCCTGTTAGCAAGCCTCCTGAAGCGAGGCCAGTACCCATCCCTACGACGTGGACGTGGTCGGGGCTTACGTACTAATGTAACCACTGCTACTCATATTAATGTTTTTGATTGTTACATTTACAAAACAAAGTAAATTACACTACTTCTACTAGTGGTGCACTGATTTGCACTATCAATCTCCTTTGCACCACTGGATTTCTAGTGTAGATTGGATTTGGAAAGTAGCGAGGCAGCCAACACCAGAGAACTTATTCCAGTGACTTCTCCCTTATACCTTGCTCACGCAAGGCGGGGAAGTCGTCCAGCTCTTCTCTCCTTGCCTGAACTAACCTTCCGGTCATATTTGGTTCCATCCGTGGTGCCAAACCGACGTTAGCCGGCCAGACGCCAGGGATGGTGATGTCAATCCAGTTTCACGTACGCAGTATATTGTTGCCAATATATGCCTCATAGAGGCATGCACGGCTTTTCTCTCCTGTTGTTTCGCAGCAGACTATCCTCGATAGACCTGCTGCGTGTGGGTTGATACTTTCTCAGTTAGTATAATGAGGATCTCTACTAACTCATCGTTCCTTATTATTTCATAGCTGTCCCTGGTGGCTATGGCTTGCCTCTCTACAGAGGCAACTCGTGCGTGTACTGGGCACTCGAAGATTACGTGTTCCGGGCTGCCTATCTCAGCACCACATTCTCAATCTGCATCAGGCCGTTTCCCTATTCGGTACAAGTGCACCGGGTAGGGTCCGTGACCTGTCAAAAAGTGCACTAATCCTTTGGATGGAAGAAATTTTAACTTCATCCTTTCTCTCACTGGTGGTAGGAAGGAGTGTACGCGCCTGGCTTCGTTAATTTGTGTTTTATTTTCACAGACCCTCCCAATTATCCTTTCTACTTGAATGAAGTCGTGTCTTTTCAACCAATAGACCACCGCCCTTTTCTGATTATTAAATCAATAGGGTAAAGCCCCATAATCACCGTGAGCCCATCCGTAGGTGTGGTCCCAAAAGCCCCAACCGATCTAATTATGATATTCCTTTGCACTCTTTGGACAGCCAATGAGGGCCTGACCAGTCTGAGCCTATGAGCCCAGGAGCTCGCACCGTAGCCCATAATCGAGGCGAGTAAACTGTTATGATACAATTTGGTTACACTTGGAGGCAAATGGAACCTCCTCTGTCCTATTGAAATTATTTTGTTATACTATTCTATGGTTTTATTTGCAACTCGATCTATATGAGCATCAAAGTGGAGTCTCTGGTCGAGATAGACACCCAGGTACCTGGCAACTGTTTGCCGGCCAATTCTTTCGCCTGCAAGTTTTATGATTGGGTCTCTTTGCAAATTTCCTTTGAAGAGCATGTAATTGGACTTTCCTGATGCAACTGATAGTTTTACCTTGTTGCACCAGCTCTGAATTATTTCCGTGGCCACAGAGTCTCTGTCCTCCATCTGACGTCTTGAGTTCGATTGAACCAGAACGAGAAGATCGTCAGCATAAGCTACTGCCCCCAGTATCCCCTCCTCTTGCTGCAAGATGTTCAGCAGCGGCTCCATATGTATATCCCGGAAAACTGGGCCAAGAACGGAGCCCTGAGGGCAACCCTTGGTTATCCTCTTTGAGACGGTTCCACCTGGGGACACCAGCTCCACAAGTCTTTCGTCGCAGTAGGCTCTCAGACAACCTTATAGTGAGCCGGGACACTCCATTTCCCTTAAGCGGGAAAAGAGCGCCGGCCACCAAAGGTTGTCGAAACCTCCGCTATATCAATCATGATACCGGTAACATATGTACATTCCGATGAGTGGACAAGCCTGGCCACCTGATTTATGGCGTCCTCCGTGGACCACATAGGACTCGATGACTCGCCAATCTGTCATAGAGTAATTTCTCAAGAAGCTTCCTCAGTATATCGAGAAGGCAAATTGGTCTGTACGATTTGGGATTTAAAGGGTCTCTGTCCTCTCCTTTGCTCAAGATAACAACATGAGCTCGTTTCCAACAACTAGGATGTTCCCTCTGTATTAAACATTGATTATACAGTTCAGCTAAAACTGGCACCAACTTTGGAGTTAGATGTTGTACCACTTCTACAGGAATCTTATCTGGTCCTGGTGCTTTCCCACCTTTTAGGGACTGAATTTTCTCATTGATTTCTCTATACGAAAATGGGTATACCTGAAGCTCATTAATATACGGCTGTCGAAGTTCCTCTCTTAACTGGGTATGTTCTTGCGAGTCTTCCTCTATGACATCATCTGGCAACAACGCTTCTAGTAACCTTTCAGCTGTGGTTCGCCAATCTGTTGTGGTTTCTTGACCACAACGCAGAGATGACAACACAGTGGGGGCTCTAACTTTCCCTCTTACTATCTTATAGGGTATTCCCCAGGGGTCCAAGCACATGTTTTCCCTTACAAATTTTTCCCAGCTTCTGTGCCTAACTTCCTGGATTTTGGCTTTGTACTCTATTTTCTTACGTCTGTAAATTTCTAATAGGCATCTTCTCCGATCCGGGAAAAGACTTCTTTGATAACGTTACCACGATCGTCTCACAGATCGACGAAGGTCATCGAGCTCCGTGGACCATGATAAAGAACTCGGTGCTGTCGACCTTCACGTGTCCGGGACAACTTCCTCAATTACCCACTGAATTGAAAGATAAAGTTCTTGCGCGTACGCGTGAACATCCAGGGCCTCTCCCAACTCTGGAGGATCAAAACGTTGGAGAAGCAAGTCCCAATTCGTTTTCCCAAAGTTCTTGACTAACTACCACTGAGCCGGTTCAGAACCAATTTCTCCAATACTGAACTCTATGACATTGTGGTCACTATTGACCACTTTATCTAAAACTTTCCAATCATGGATTTTTGTCATAATACCTCCTGTGGCTAGTGTAACATCGATGTTGGATTCAACACCCGCCCTGTTACAAAAAGTGGAGAGGTTACCCCCCTCGTTAAGAACATGCAGGTCCAGCTCCATGATTATATCTTCAAGTATAGCTCCTTTCTCATCACGAGTATCGCTAAACCAGATCAGTGACTTTGCATTTGCATCCATCGTTATTATAAGTTGCTTACCCACTAGTGCTCGAAAAATAGTTCTAACTTCTATTACATAAATATCTATATCATGTGCATACTGACAATAAACATTGATGATATACCAACTACTTTTATGAAGCAAATCTTCAATTACAACAATATGTTCATTACAAAATTGTGTCAGTTTGATTACTCTTATGGCTTTATTAAGAATGACGATTGATGCCATAGGCTGATCAACGTGCATTATGACTTGCGATATAACAGGCATACTTGGGATCTTGCCCCTACAAACGTATGCTTCCTGTAGATAAAGAATATCTACTTCCTTGTCCTCAGCAACTTTTCTAATTTCTTGTATAGCAAGTTTACAACGCTGCGCAATTAATTGAAATATTTTAAGGGCATAGCTATGGATGATGTGTATGCACGTAACAGGAAACGATCGACATTGGTAAGAGACCAAGCGAACATAACCAATCACCATTTGTTTATAAATATTTCCAAGATAAAAAACTTTATTTCTACGTTTATATACTCTTTTAACTAAAGCCAGTAACTGACTGTATTCTGAAAGTATGTTATAGGAAGCCAAAAGATCCTCCAGAACTGAGAAGGTAACCCTGGCGCCGTCCGGGTGCCCATAACGCACGAGCTGCCTCAACGCAGCAGTTAGTACATTGGGTTCTTCGAGTCTACTCATTCTGACTGCAGTCGCAGGACAGAACGCGACTTTCTTTTCAAGATACACTGTTTAAGAAATTTAGAGAGCCATAATTTGAAGCGGGATGCATATCGATTCTACTTGCGTGCTAGTTAATGCAATTTTTGTTAACATCTTAACTTTGTACTATCATGGCAGCTTTTCGGAGCTGAAAGGAGTTGGCAAAATACCAGCTTTCAAAAGTAGCATAGTTGATGAATGAAAATGCGTAGTCAGTTAGGAAATAATGCAATGTTCACAGAGGGCTTCGGTGTAATATACTCAAGCTAAGTGAGACGCACTAAAGGACGTTTAAAAGGCTTTGCTATGCTGGGAACTATGGTTGCGAACTAAAAACCTAAGACCATCAGTGGAAATATTTCGGGAGTATTTTTTTGCTTCAACACAAACAAATTTCCTCCACAATCAACTTTACATATTAAGTCGTTTGTTTTACTTATAGGTCCCTCCACTTCCTCCAAGAGTTAAAAGGAAGAGTGAAATCAAAACGAGGCAGGTAGGGAAAAAGCAATCGCCAAGAAAATTAATACACTTATTGACAGAGAAGACGGTCAACGACTTATTCGAACGATTTCTGCGGTTGCATACGGAACCATGTTCCTAAATACGCGAGCACATCCACAAGCAAAGTATATTGACGACCTACAATGTCTTCATCAAGGTTTCAAAAAATATGGCAACCACATGAAGAGAGATCTAGATTGTACGGAAGTTATGTAAAAGAAAGTTGTGTAGTGTACTCGAAACGGCGTTATTCGGTTTCAGTAGTTGCAATGGTTGTTTCGACTGGACTGCAGAAGCTTCGCTGGGAAACCGTTACGCATTTTCCATAAAGTACCGGTTATTTCCCGTGCAGTTTCTACATATTTTTGTACATGTGGATACAAAATTGGTACCGCAGGCAACCGCAACAATTTTTCTGTGAGTAAATTCCTTTTTTTTCTCAGCGGGGTAAATACATTAACATTAAACCCGATTACCTTGAAATAATAAATAGATTTGCTTCTATTTCGAATAAACACGTGCCGGCGACTGTTGTCAAGTTACAAGAGACCATCTTTACTGTATAACTTTCCTCTATCCTACTCGTAGAGCAGTTATTAGAAGCTACAACTAAAGTTATTATTACTCCCTATCAGACCCTGCACATGTAAAATTTTACGTCCAACAGTGGCGAAGTATTTTCTACAGAGTAATGTAATTTGTTTGGCATGATCAAACATTTATTTTCGGAATACTTCACACGTATATAAAACAAATTTCACAACAACAACAAAATTGATTACCAAACTGTGTGCCACTAATTATTAAAATGTAGAACCTAACTGCGTCAGCTCATATAACTCTACGACTGTGCGAACTCGAGAACTTTACACCATTGCCGATACTCAAGCACTGAACTACTGGTGCTGTACACCAGTGATATTACAATTACTCCAAAGAATGTAGTCCTATGTCAAAGAAACTACCGTGTATCCTTACAGATCCCCACCAACAGGAAACCGAGCTATTAAATTTTGTGGGGACAAAAAATTATAGCGAAAGTCCCACAAAACAGAAAGAATTATTACAGAATGAAGTAATTAGTATTTAGTTGAAAATACTTAGTCGTTGTTGGACGTAAAATATCCAAAGATTGCAGGTTCGACTCCTGTCATGGTCGCCATGCTAACTGCGTCAGCTGATGTAACTCTACAACTGTCTGAGCTTAACTACTTTACACCATTGCTGACGCTCAGCCACTGAAATACTGGTGCCGCAGACCTGCGATATTAGAATTATTCCAAATAATGTAGGACTATGTCAAAGCTACTACTATTTATCCTGAAAATTATAGCAAAATGGACGTTAAACCATTACTGTAGCTTATATGCATACGTACACTCACGAGGGCCAGTCGTGACGGAGGTTGAGCTCACACTGGGGACGCAGTGAAGCGAATCTTTGTCATGACGGGGCTTCGTGAGTATACGTGCACGCCGCGGTGGAGTAGCCGAGCGGTCTAAAGCGTCTCGCTGCGGAACACGCGGTTGCTCGCCGTGGAGGTTCGAGTCCCCCCTGGGGCATGGGTGTGTGTGTGTGTGTGTTGTCCTTAGGTTAGTTTACCTAGGTTTAAGTAGTTTGTAAGCTCGGACTAATGACTACGCAGTTTGGTCCGATAGATTTACAAACATTTGAACATTTAGTACGCGCACATAAATAAGCAAGAGTAATAGTTTCACATCTGTTTTACTGCACTAGAGATAGTCACAAAGTGACTCTGACTGCTGTCGTCTGAGGATCACTTGGAATGGTGGGCCGTCGTCTACGGCGATGAAAGCAGATTCTGCCAAATAAATAAAGGATGGGATCCTCCCAGCCCACGCCATCGTGATGACCAACTGAAAAGTTCTACTGTTACCTGCGTACTGGTTAGTTTTTGTTATGGTGGATCACGGGAGATGGGGGGCGCGTGTTATCCGTACGTATGGGCACGATCACGCTTGAAGTCCGTTTCAAACGATGAACGACCTTGTAATGGATTGATAAGTCTCTGTTAACGGCGGCGGTCTGTCATTTGAACGGCTTCACTAGTATGATCGCGCTAGTATCGACGCGCGATAATCGTAGCGTTAAAAAACTAGGGCCAGTCCTAAATTCGGTACTAGTGGGTTCACTGTGAATGGTCGTATATTGACAGTCATGATTCAAATAGAAGCCAAGATCGCTATTGCCATTATCAGTCTCTCGCTGGTCATCAGGCGGTTAGCGCGTGAGGTAGCTCGTCGCACATTTGATTGACTTCGACGACTTGTGTTACGTCTCTTTCTCCTCGGTATTGTCAACAGTATCAGATAATTATGTTTTCGTGCACTAATACTGATAACTATAATGGTGACAGTTTGACAAATGAAGTTTAAATTTTTTGTTTCTCTTTTTGGCGTTAGTTCCAAGGCGCTTTGCAGTGGCACTATATTCAGTGTGCATTTTGCATATATTTAGTGTATGTGTAACATTTGACATTTCATATACGGGTCCAGGTCGTGTGAAGCGAACTTTACTCTTACAAAGTATATTTCCGAACGGTTCCAACAAAACAACCAAATCATATTAATACATGTTTTAAATCTAAATTATCCTCGCAATTTTTCCATATTTTATCACCGTTTAAACTTTCCCGGAACTTCGACGAATGTGACATGAACATTATCCTGGACATGTGTGCGTGATTTGCCCACTCTTTCCGCCTACCTATCGAGCCGATTGCTGTACTATCTGATGATGCCTTTACAAAGCTACTGGGTGTAAAATACATATGATTTCAATTAATATGATTTATATTAAGAGGTAAGTGATACGAAGTTCATTGTGTCATATTGTCATGTAGTCGACCCAGCAATACTCAGCAATTGTTAATATGTATGTACTCTTGCTTTCGATGTCAAATGTGCGAAATTTTATCGCAGTCGTATAAATGATGCTGATATCCCAAAGAAAAGAGCTCTTTCACTTTTCCACATATTTTCCTATTTTCTGGACAACTATTCCAAACTTTTACTTCAGTTAAATCTTCTTCTCGCTTTGAACGTCGAATGTCCAAAATTTTATCGCAATCAGATAAATGGTATTGATATTTCATAGGAAAATCTCTTTCTATTTTTTCCAATTTTCCGGTAATCTTTTCCAAATTTTTATTTCATAAGAAAGTTACTCTTGCTTTCTACGTCAGATATGCTAAATTATATCGCAATCAGACGAATGATACTGATAGGCCATTGAAAAATTCCCTTTCAGTTTCTCGCGAATTTTCAAATTTTCTGAATAGCTTTCCCAATTCTTTAGTTCATAATAACGTTCATCTTTCGTTGAACGTCAAATAATGAAAATTTTATCGCAATCGGATGAACGGTTCTCAACTTATACTGTTGAGTACATTTAGAAACACTTTGAAAATGGAACTTGGTTCGAATTTTGCGACTTTCCTTTTTAACTGTGTTTTTTTTTCTTACTGAAAACTTTTCCAAGAACATAATGTACAAAACAAAAATTTTCCTACTTTCTGGGCTACTTTTCCAAATTTTTATTTGTTACTAACCTTACTATAGCCTTCAACATGAAATGTACAAAAGATTATCGCAATTGGACGAATGGTATTGATACCTCACTGGAAAAAGGTTGTTTCAGTTTTCCCGATTTTCCTCTTTTCTGTACAAGTTTTCCATATTTTATCACCGTTTAAACCTCCCCTGGACTTACACGAATATTTCAAGACTAAAATTAGCCAAATCGGTTCAGCCGTTCTCGAGTTTTAGCGAGACTAACGACCATCAATTCATTTATATATATCATCATATAGTCTAAGTATCGGCTCGATAGTGGGCACATTTGTCCAGGATAATGTTCATCTCACATTCGTGGAAGTTCAGGGAAGGTTTAAACGATAAAATATGGAAAAATTGAGAGGAAAATTTAGATTTAAAAAGTGTAAAATAATGACATGGTTGTTATGTTGGGTGCGCTCAGAAATATACTTTGAAAGAATAAAGTTCGCTTTACACGATATGAACCCGTATATGAACCGACAAAAATGAATTACTGTTCGTTACTCTCGCTAAAACTTGAGAACGGCTGAACCGATTTGGCTATAGATCATTACATAAACCATGGAATCTATTGTGATTAAGTTTGGTGTGGAGATAGCTTAAACGCTGAAGTACCGGATAAGTTTCTTTAGAAAGTATATAATTCAAGATATTTTTTGATTTGTAGTATATAGGGCTAAAGCGAAATATTGAACAATAATTACCCTCTGGAAAAGCTATTTACTCTTGGACTTCAGAAGTTTAAAAATGCATTGTCCGTCTTGTAAGGAGTGGATAGAACGTCAGAACAACACAATTACCTCTCAGTTTTCCACAATTTTTTCTATATTCTGGCTAACTATTCCAAACTTTTACTTCCTCAAACCTTCCTCCTGCTTTGAAACCCGAATGTGCAAAATTTTATCGCAATCACATGAATGGTATTGATATTTCATAGAGAAATCTCTTTTTCTATCTGAATTTTCCAATTTTCCGGGAAACCTCTCCAAATTTTTATTTAATAAAAACGTTACTCTTCCTTTGAACGTCAAATATGCAAAATGTGTTCGCAATCAGACGAATGATATTGTTTGTTCTTTCTTCGCTGATACTTAATCAAGAATCTAATTTTGTCAGAAGTCAAGATACAAATTTTTTTTGAAGGTCTAATAAAAATTACGAAATTTAAAGAAAATATTTTTATTATCAAACTAAGAGGGTTATCTCTACCATTGTAGATCCACATAAATATAACATTGTCAATAAGAGGTAAAATTTTCAGAGCTTTGGCTTAAGTACTTTCTGAGATAATGGGAAACATTGGCCAAAAAAGTAGTTCTTGAGAAATCGCACTTTAAATTTTAAATAAAGGAAAACTCACTATTGATTGAAGATACAGTCTAAAACTCTCCAGCTTGAAGTTCAGTCGGGTTCAGTCTCTTTCTCCTTCTTAGTGATCGTGCAGCTTCTGTTGTATTTTTGACCATAATTTCTGCCTTCTGTCTTTCCAGTTCTTGTAGGATTGATTCCGTATAATGGCCAGCCTTATGAACTCGCAGTTGCTTCAGAACCTTTATTCTGCCTGCATTTCCATCACTGAAGGTGATCGCAGCATCACTGACCCCAATCTTCAGTGTTTTCAAGCCCGCAAATACGTTCTTGGGTATCCTGGTCCATACAACATTGTCGAAAGACCTGTGAGGCATTTCTTCAGAAAATCTGGATGTGCAGCAGAATGTTTACTATAACTAAACATAAATCACCACCTTCTGGAGCAAATAGTTTCCGAGATATCTTGTCGTAACTGAGCAAGTGGTCTTGGAACCCGTAAAAATTACTTGTGCAGTAAGTTATTTAAAACCATTTAAAAATACTTACAGTCATCCAAAATTAACGAAACATACATCAAATTATACAGAAAACTCCAAACAACAATTTTCCATAAAAAATCTATATTTTTACCCCAAACTACCTTTAGTACTGCCGTTAACAACCTCACGTCAAATATTTCATTATATCGAGCTATTGTTATACATACAAAATAGATTTATTTCTTTTTGATTTTTCTGTCTCCTCTCCAGTAATGATTAGCTTGTCACACTGACTCATGAGTATCACCTCTGTATCAATTTGTTACTAAGAACGTTTTTGAAAATGTGTACCGTATTTCCGTCACAAATATACAGCAGCTAGAAACCACCAGTAAGTTTCATGTTACTAGCATTTTCACTCCAACTGGAATTGGTCTCCATGTGTCTTGTGATGTCTCTACTTTACATCTTTACTTTACGATATTTGGTATTACATACATGCTACACAGTTTTTTGTGTTTCAAACATATACATTTTTTATAATGCCTTAACGATACTCAAACTGATTTTTGCGAACTCGGGGATAGGGATCTCAGAAAAAGTTCAGCTACAAGACAGGAATGATCGATGTCCGTTTCCCCAAGAGTAGTTGCCCTATTACAGATATAAAACGTAAAAAAGATTTCCAATTTTGAAGAAGTTTGATTTATAGTTTGGAAGGTAAGAGTCTCTCTCTCTACAGTGAACGGTGAAGTAGTTATACACTCGCTTAAGTTGTTCGGTTCCTACTCGATATGACTAGTCACATAATGTCATAACACACTAAACTTGCAGGCGATGTAATCACAAAATACTATCTCCACAAAACCGAGCTACTTGATTTTCGCAAATGAGTGTTCTGTCCTACAAAATTCTAATAATACAGTTCTTCGATTTGTCATAGATAACAGTCTAATTTACCAGAAAATCTGATTAATTATTTATATACCTGGGTGAATGTTGTTTATTTCTTGTATAACAATAGTTCTTTCTCATCTTTTGAAACTGAATTTTAACTACAACTCATACCCAAGGTGAGGTAACCTAAATATATTAGGCATTTTTTAGAGATCTTTCACGCTTCCGAAGCTTTATAAAGTTTCTTTTATATCAGATATCTACAAGATGAAATCCGTAATGTGTATATCTTCAATGGACTGTTCAGATCTGAAATCCTACCTGATGAAATTGCATGTTTTAAGTATAATTCTTTTAACCACATCAAAACTTATTCATGAAATATATATAGTCCTAGAAGAATTTATTGTCGGTAGTAGTCTAACACATTTGTATTTTATACACCAAAAATTAGTTATTTAATCACTCTCTTTGAAACCATTTTGAATTTATGATTCGAAAATTTTCCCCCTGGCACTAAAGCTCAATTACTGAATATTTTAATATTTGAAAGTGTGACTGTTGCTGTAAGTGCAACTTTCATTGTGGTACTAAAATACTGTAATGGTATCACTACATTCTGATGTTAATCATTCGGAGTTACAGCTAAAATTTAAAGATTCCCCAATGGAAAGAAATTTATTGTGTCCGTTCATTTTAAAGAAATAAAGAGAAACAAATGAGCTTTTTTGAAATAATTAATGCTGCAGCAGTCACTATTTACTAATATTTTTATTGGCACGACGCATTTTGTCAGCACGCTACCATCATCGGATGCATTTTTACAGTTACTGGTACATTATTGACTTATTATGTTTTGTGTTGTGAATGCCAGTGAGGTTACGTTTGTACATTTTAACGTGTTCAGGAAGATATAGCTATTTTTAGTATTACGTTTCATCATGATAGTTTTTGGATTATTGTAGTGTTGTATTTACTTACAGTTTTGATAATCTTGTTGTCTGCCACACACAACACAAGAACATAGTTACATATACACTTACAGCATATGTGGACATTTTGTATTTGAAGGTTACTGTACAAAGATCCTTAAAAGCTGAAAGTGCATATGTAGCTGCATATGTTGAAACAGAAGTTACTACATTTTAAAGAATTAATCAGTCAGTGTTACATTATTAATTTTATATTTTAATGAAAAATGCATTCAATACTGGAGAAATTTTTGAAGAAATTAGTATTGTTGCTTTCCAGTTCATCATTTAGTAGAAGCTCACCATGTATTTTCTCATGGATGAAGATTTCTAGTTCTTCATAGAGGTCTCTTATATGTCCCTTCTCCATTTTATGCAGTATATGAAGATCACTCTTGATATTCTGGAATGGATGCCCTGTGTTCTCTACATGGGTAGCTACTGCTGATTTATTAAAGTTATTGGTGTGGTAGGCATTTATGTGTTCATTGTATTTTTGTTTTGAATTCTCTTCCTGTTTGGCCTACATACAGGGCATTACAGGTGTTGCATACTATTTTGTAGATGCCTGAGTCTGTTTGTTTATCTGTAAGTATGTTTACATTGTGTCTCAGTGAGTGTTGTAATTTATTGTGTGTTTTGAAGGCTATGTTGATGTTGTGTGGTCTGAAAATGTTTGCTAATTTGTAGGATAGTTTGTCAATGAATGGGATACATGCTGTAGGTTTATTTTTTGATTTCTGCGTGGGGATTGGTTTCTTTTTGGTTTTGCTTTTTTGTGCAAGGTTGTCAACCAGTGTGTCGTCGTAACCATTTACTGTGGCTATTTGTTTGATGATATTGAATTCTTAAAGTTTTGTATTGTTCTCCATTGGTGTGTTGTAGGCTCTGATAACAAATGCTCTATATGCAGCATGTTTGTGTGTTGTCGGATGGCAGGATGAATTATGTATGGTGGAATCTGCTGTTGTTGGTTTTCTGTAGACTTTGAAGGTATGTTTACTTTACTAATAGTTAGGTCTAGAAAGTTGATACTGCCATTGTTTTCATGTTCCATTGTGAATTTTATATTTTGGTCCTGGCTGTTTAGTGTATTGAGGATATTATTGATTTCATAATGGTCACCATCTATCAAGAGCAAGGTATCGTCCACATATCGTTTGCAATAAATGATTTTATCCAAGGAATTGGATTTCATGGCAAGAGTTTTTTGCTCTAGGTGATTGATATATATGTTGGCAATGGTACCAGCTTTTCTTCAGCCCATTGCAAGAGCTCTACGTTGCTTGTACATTTTATGTAAGTAGTTGTGGTTAAGCATTAGTTGCAGATCTATGAATCCAATGATTTCAGCCATTGATAGTTTTTCATATTTTATGAGGTTTGACCTGATGATTTTTAGTGTTTCAGTTCTAGGTATATTTGTGTATAGGTTTGTGATGTCAAATGATACTAGTTGAGCAGAATGAGGAATTTTAATGTTCTTAATTTCGTCTATTAGCTGTTTGCTGTTTTTAATTGAGTAATTTGTTGGGTAAGTGTACACCTCAGTTAAAATGTGATTTATTTTACTAGTAATTTTATACCTTGGGCTGTTTCGTGAATTGACCATAGGTCGTATCGGGTAATTTATTTTGTGTATCTTTGGTTGTGATCTTAGTTTTGGTGCTTGTGGATTCATGGCTGTACAATATTTCTTTTCCCATTCAGTTAGGAGGAAGTGTGTGTTTTTTTAATTGTAGTTTAAGCTTTGTGTGGAATGCTTTTGTGGGGTGCTTTTGAATTTCACTAATGCCATTTTCAGTGAAGAACTCGAATGTTTTATTAATGTATTTATCGTCTTTTATTATACATAAGGTGCTGCCTTGATCTGCTTTGGTGGTTATGGCTTCATGGTTCTGTAACTTATTATATATATCTCTGAGTGTTTTCCTGTCATTTTGCTCGGTGTTACAGCTTGTATGTTGTTTATGTAGTTCGGTGTTTATGGCTTTCATTGCTTTCTAAGCTATAACTGTCTTTTCATTGTTCCATAACTTTGCTATATCTGTGGCATTTTTTGTTGCAATTATAATATCTGTAATGATTTTGGGGCTTAGGTCAGGTTGTATATTAATCCAAAAACTATAATGATGAAACATAACAGTAAAAGTAGCTATATCTTCCTGAACAGGTTAAAATGTACAAACATAACCTCACTGGCATCCACAACACAAAACATAATAAGTCAATAATGTACCAGTATCTGTTAAAATGCACCCGATGATGGCAGAGTGCTGCCGAAACGCATCGTACCAATAAAAATTAAAAAAAATTAAATAGTGACTGCTGCAGCATTAATTATCCAAAAAAGCTTATAATACAGTCGCAGACCTCAGAAAAATCCAAATAACATGGATAAATTTATGTTTAAGAAACAAATGAATTTTAGAGATAGTCTCATTAAAATGACTACTTCTGAATTAAGGTATTTCCGAACTTCAAAAAATGTGAATAAATACACAACCCAAGGAATACAAATCCTGCAACCTTTCAAAGTAAATATTTAAAAACTACAGGAAAAAAGTGCTAGAAAACCTATGTCAGTCATTAATTGATTATATGGTAGTCCAGTAAGTATCGACTTATATTAGTTTAGCAGCTAGTACATCACTTCGCTGTGGTTATGGAGTCATCCAGATAAATGTAATTTGCTCCCTCGCTCACAAGTTCCCTTTTCACTCGTAGTTCTGAAAGGAAGCCAAATTGGGCGGCAGGCCTCTGGGTGAGCTGCCTGTCTCGTTAGGCAACACTCCACACAGCTGAGTTGTGCGGCCGGCGGAGAAGCAGGCGCGAGCAGCGTATGTCTCCTGAAGAAGCAGAAAGCATATCCCCGTGTTATGGAGTGGAGAAGTACACACTTAAGTCTCTGTTCTGAGTTCTTAACAGATAGACGCCACAGGAAGACAAAAGAGTCACGCTGTGGTAACAGTCACAGACACTAAGAGGATTTTTTTTATTTTTCTCCCACATGACTTTTTCGGTGTTATATGATTATTTTCAGATTTGAGTAATGAGTACCTAACGGAGCATTACTTTTATTGACTATCCATTAATTATAATTATTCAATAGGATAATTCTTTCAAATACATTTTAAGGTCTCAACAATAGCTTAAACGGAAGTTAAAATCTCCTTAAGTGATAATCAGACGCATTTCTGGTCAATCTGATAACCAGTGGTGATATAAAATGTTATCGCTACAAATGAATATAGTGTGAGGGCCAATATGAAAAATATACAACATTAATAATGGAGTACCTTCATACAGTGACCAGTCAACTTCATCGTTGTAACAGTCTATACCATTGCTTCCCAAAGTGGTCTATATAGAACCCCAGGGGAATATTCCAATCAGCAAGGGGTTCATGGCACCGACAAAATAAGTTGGTGGTCTATTTCTTGTAAATGGTGATGCACGATGGTGGTTCATATTTAAGAAGGTCGCTACCAAAATTCAGAATTATTCTCACAATGATGAAGATTGATCCTTTGTATGTCACTGTTCGCTTCATTGGCTAAGTGAGAAGGTGGAGAAACTCTGTATTTTTGGTCTCTTGATACTGGCCCTTAGTCAGAATTTTTTTTTTTTGGGGGGGGGGGGGGGGGAAGTTCAAACTATTACGACCTATATAGTGTAACTCGTAATGCAGTAAAACATAAATGAATCTGAAGGTGCACATGTATTCTCAATAGAGATAATAGTACCTTTTATTAAACGCAAATCTCAAAATAGGAACTTGAGCTTACTTTTCATTTACGATACCATCTGCTACGTTATTATTTTCAAAGCTACATTACATAAACTACTACCCCTTGCCCTTCTCCGAGGAGTGGGACGATTATCGGACGCTACCCATGAAGGAACAAGAAATAATTCGTCATTCATGAAGGGATATATTAAAATATTGTGAACTGGGAGAATGTGGGCTTCTTAAGTTTTTCTGCATTTTGTGTAACAGTTCATACTGCCCGTAATTGAAAGAGCGGTCAAAGAAACATAGGTGGATGACTTTTTTTATAACCCTGGTAGTCTCGGGGTAAAGCGCTCGACTGGAAACCGAACGGTCGCCAGTTCGAAACCCGGTCGGACCACGGAATTTTTCAGTTTGCGTTATAACCCAGCCTTCACTTCATAACGATATTAGGAGTCGCAAGAAGCTGGTGCCAATCTTCTTACAAAGAGAAGAAAAAGGCTGGAAATGACTGACAAATTATTTAAGGTTAAACCTAACAAAACTGAAATCAAACATTGATAATTTACTATAAAAGAGCGTCAGACACATCCATGTCATTAAAAGTCTGTATGTATCAGTTTTGTTAAATATACATTTGTGTGTCATTTAAATCAATAAATGTATGATATTTAACATCATTCTTTTCCTTTTTCTTTTTTTTCACTCCACGCATTTATACATCTTTCTTTTCTTTGTGTCTTGTTTTTCATTCCACTCATTTACAGTTAAATTTACCAAAGTTAGTTGCATCATGTCAGGCGCGAAAACACATCTGAAGTTAGGAATTTGTAAAAAATGAAGTACATAAACAGCAGGGCACAAATAGTTGGCAACGGGTATATGAGACAAAAAAGTTTGGGAACCCCTTGTCTGTACCAACTTTTATAGTCTATATAGATTTTTACACTGGAAAGCCATAGAAACTGGTATAGGCATGCGTATGCGAACACAGATATAGTGTCGCATTGCAATGGAAGAAGGCTTGACTTCGAAGGCAACAGAACACTGGATGTATACTGACAGCACGTTTATTGCGAACTTAACATACATGCAGCACTGACTGCCTCTCGGGCAGAGTGCTCTGCTATTTATACACAGACAGAATTTACCAGAAATTAGAAGAACAGTTAACATAAGAAACAAGTAGAATTTACAAGTGAACATAAGAAAGATGTAGAACCTTCTGGAATTGTAAATTACAAAGAAATAAATTTTTGCCGGTGAGCAGGATTGAACTGGTGACCTTCTGCTCCGCAGTCCGTGACGCTATCCCCTGCGCCACGCCAGCAGTTGGTGTTCGTGGTCTCTCGCGGCATTGCTCCCTCTCCTGGAAAAACAGTGACCCGCTGTTATGTTCCCTATGGAGCCAGCTGCAATGTCTTGGCTTGACCTTGTCGTGGGTCCTCTGTGTGGCAGGTAAAGGAAATCCTTCCCTTCTCCACGATTATCGACGACACGTTCCTGTTGTGGCTTCTTCAGTAATATTACCGTCCTTAGCGTCCTTGAACAAGAAGCCATTGTCGTTTACCTGCACTTCAGGACCGCAGTAAGGCTTCACGCGCAGGACGTGAACAACGTCTCTTCGTTTTTGTCGTTTAGACGAAGGCTCATAATCCTCAACTTCATATGAGACGTCTCACGTCTGTGGTGTCTTGTCTTGCGGTATTGTAACCAAATGTCACGACTGGCAGAATTGTATCCCAACACTTCTGCTCAACATCGACAACATCTTGTTAAAACGTTCCGTAAGACCATTTGTCTGAGGATGGTATGCAGTTGTCATTCTGTGGACAATGTCGCAACGTGACATTACCTCTGATACTAGTTTTGCCTGGAATACTTTCCCACGATCAGATATCATCACACGTGGTGATACATGCTTCAAAATAATGTCTTCTACAAGGAATCTCTGGAGCTTCTGCAGTTTGGTGACAGCGTAGCATGTGAGGTTGTCAGTGCAGACTATTATCTATCGGTTACCAGTTGTCGACTTTTGGAACCTCCCTAAGGACAGCCATGTAAATTGTCATTGATCCTCTAACCGTTCATGAACAGACTATGTAACCATATATGAAGTACCTGCCAACCTTGTAGGCAATTCTTTTAATTCTTTTGTAAGCACTATGTAACTGTTAGGATATTTTTTGTGTTTTTCTTTACTGGTGAACAAACTTTGAATAATGATGTATATAAATGTAATCTTAATATAATTGTATGTAAATGTAACCCATTTCTATTGAATTGGATACTCAAGATGTACGGCATCAACCGACTTATGATCTTAAAAAAATGGACTAAATTGTTTTACCGCTAATGTATGTTGAGCACTGATATACTAATCATTGGTGTAAATCATACCATAATGTACGAACTTTGTAAGCTTTATGTCACACTAGAATTCACATGTAAAGACCAATGAGAACTGAGATTCTTTCGGCTGTGTCCACTAAATATGTTTATGTACCAATACATATGACTTTCGTTTCATATTGATTGTTAACTGAACTCTTTAATTAATTAATCATTTTAAAGAACAATGTACAAACTTTGCGAACATTATGATTATACAAATGGTCTGATGATGTGTTTTGTCCTGTTTAAGAATTTCTTGGCTAGCTGATGCTATCTTGTCAGCATCATCCACCCCGCAAAATTCTTTTCCCGTAGGGGAGGGGTGATGAAAGAAGTACGCAGTATAATTTTCACATAATTTTTGCCTGTCATATAGCATTGAGCATGTTTTGTTATAAAAACCAAAACTATAATTTTGCAGAAAACAAATTTATGCATATTTTGTACCATTTCACAAATCGATATAACATACTGTACTCATTTTCATATCTTGGCTGACAACCAAAGACTTTGTTTTATCTTTGGAATGTGTCTTGCACTCAGAGTAGTTGCGTTGAAAGAGTCGATATCTGACCTTTGTGTAGAGAGGAGTCGAGGTGTGTGACCTTCGTGCAGGATAGTTGAAGTGGTAGAGTTGTAGTCGGGTTAGTCTGTCTATGTGTTAGACTCGAAGAGTAAACATTCAGTTTTGAAGAGTCGCAGCCAAGTCTGCAGATTGAAAATTTTGTATGGAAATTTATGTCTCAAATAAGGTAAACTTGTACTTTTCTATTGTTATGTATGGTAGCCTGTATGTATCCTATATTGTAGTTGGTTTGTCTTTTGGGTAATGAATACTGTTTAATTCAGCTCGCATTTATCATTTATCCCTGTGTCATTTTACCAGTTCCTCGTTCTTTTCACCAATTTGAATTGCTATCCGTTCTGATCATTGTTTCTTATGACAGTGTTGCATAATTATTGTGTTTGTAAATTTGTATGCTAATTAGAACAGTTCAGTGTAGGCATTTTGTGATGATCAGTTGGTCTATTAATGAGAGCAGGAAGTAGTTTGTTCATAATTGCAGTAAAGATCGTAGTTAAAGATTTTCTCAGTCTCAATGAAAGTTCAGATTGTTAAGGTAGTTAATGTTAGTAACAGTTAAAGTGATTTGTTTGATTAGAAGAGAAGTAGATCACGTAAAGAGATGAAACATATTTGCAGTGTGTGATACTTGAAATCTTTTCCAGATTTGTAGAACATTTTTATTGCATTGAATCTGTGTGGTAATTTTTGTACAAATAAGCACATTATCAAGTGCAGTGATCTTCATATCCAATTAATATCAAATATTCTTGTTTGGCATCCTGTTAGTTCAAGTAGCAAAATTATCACTGTAGTAGCACTTTCTGTTCGCTCTCGCAGTCGAATTATACATGTATAGTCTGGCTGCTGGTATATGGTGCACGCTAACAGATCTGAACATTTCATTTGCTCACATTGTGTAGACCAATTACGAGTTTAATTACCGTTGACTTATTAACAACTTTTTGTGTCCCAACTTCGTCGCCGCTTTTGTGTCCCAGCCTCGTCGTAGGTGTCGGTGGCCGAGTGGAATGAGACCGACACGCTGGTGCAGGTACGGAGGGTAGCAGCCAGAAACTATAAACACTCGAGTAAATTAGAAAGATATATATTGCACAGAATGTAACAATACTTAACTTTTACATAGTACTGCAGAATGTTGATACATAGTTGTTAGAGGCCTGCCTAGTGCCTGTACAATAGCAAAGTCTTCACTCGTGCCTATCGGATTACGAAGGTCCTAACTCGTTGCTATCTCAGTCCGAAGTGACCGGTGTCTTTCCGTGGTGGCCACGAGCGGGGTTCCAGCAGAGGGCGCTCGTGGCTGTCGTCGTGAGAACGCCGCGCCGTGCGTGCATGACGGCGCGCGGCGAAAGTAAGTGGCGCGCACTTTGTACTTGTGCGACACCACACCCCTCCCCCCCAAACCGCCGCGCCGTCGTGGCGTAGGGCTGAGGGCCACGGCGACGGCACTGGGAGGAGGGCCTGGGCGGGGGCGTTACTGGTGGGACGGGCGTCGTCGCTGAGGCCGGGATTGAGACGCCGTCCGCGCCCCGGCATCTGCCTTGAGATCCTCCAGGGAACCCGCCGAAACCTGGGGAAGGGCGCCCGCCCCCGCCCAGAGGGAGCAGGTCATCTTCTTCTGAGGTGCGTGGCCCAAGCTGGGGGGGGCCCGCACGGTCCCGGAGTCCCTCTCGGTGACGCTGTCATCTGCGGCGGCGACAGCGGCGGCGTCGCGTCGATCTCCATCGGGACGATCTCGTAGTCCGGGGACGAACGATGGGGTTGTGCTCCCTGGCGGTGAACTGGGTCTGGAATCAAGAAACCGGAGACAGGAACGCGCGGCCTGTGCAGGCGCAATTGGTTTGCGTGGCGCCGCAGCTCCGACCCTGTGGAAGAACGTACAACAAACATATTGCGCCCGAGCACGCGCTGAATGGTGCCCGGCAACCATGTCTTCTTGTTTCCAGCAAACACCCTGTACAGCACCGGCGTGGAAACCTGAAAACGCGTAGCGCCATACGAACCGACTCGGTGCGTGGGAGGCTGCAGCAGGTGAAGGAGAGTGCGGTGACGGCGGCCGTGTAGCAGCTCGGCAGGAGACGGGCCGTCACGTGGCATGCACCGATATGTAGACAGGAAAATTTGAAGAGCTTGCTGCCTGGAGTGCTGACCTTTCATCTTCTCCATGTGAGACTTGAATGTTCGAACGAAACGTTCTGCTTCACCATTGGACTGAGGGTGAAAAGGTGCGGTGGTGATATGCTGAATGCCATTCACACGACAAAACTGTTGAAATTCCGCACTAACAAACTGAGGTCCATTGTCACTGACGATAGTTTCAGGCAAGCCTTCGATGCAAAACACTGATGTTAAGGCACTGATTGTACTAGACGCCGTCGTTGAGTTCATGGCAATCACAAAAGGAAACTTGCTGAAAGCGTCTACAACAATTAACCAGCGCGTATTCCAGAAAGGTCCGGCAAAGTCAATATGTAAACGTTGCCATGGTCCCTTGGGGCGTGGCCAGTCTGAGAAACGTTGCGGTGGAGCCGCCTGATACTCCGCACAAACAGTACACTGTGACGTCATGTCCTCTATCTGAGCGTCCATACCAACCCAGGTACAATGACGTCTGGCCAATTGCTTTGTCCTAACAATGCCCCAATGTCCTTGATGCAGGAGGCGTAACACTTCTCGTTGCAGGGAACGAGGAACAATCACTCTTGCTTGGTCGTTGTCGGTATGCAACAACAGTACACCCTGACTTAAAGATAATGCATGACGTTGTGCAAAATAACGTCGAACCAGAGGCCGATCAATGTCTTTGGCTCTGGCAGGCCACCCTGAGCGAACAAAACGTGCTACCACACTTAGGTCTGCATCCGCAGCTGTTTCCTGTGCAACCCGACGAGAGTTCAAAGGAAAGTCTGCGACAGCGGAAGCATCTCTGGAGTATCTGACAACATGCCATTTCTGAAGAATCAAATGATACATCCTGGCCAACCGGAAGTCGGGAAAGTGTGTCCGCGTTGGCATGTTTAGTGGTAGGTCGGTACAAAATCTCATACTGATAATTAGACAATATCAAGGACCATCTCTGAAGCTTTTGTGCCGTTCGTGGCGGAATTGGCTTTGTGGGTGAGAACAACGACGTGAGAGGCTTGTGGTCTGTCAACAAATAGAATTTCCTGCCTTAGAGATAATGATGAAACTTTGTGACGCCGTAAATGATTGCTAAGGCCTCCTTTTCTATCTGACTGTAATTCCGTTGCGTCGGCGTCAGTAGCTTGGATGCAAAGGCAATAGGACGATCGTGACATCCAATACGATGTGAGATTACAGCGCCTACACCGTACGACGAGGCGTCAACTGCTAGCACTACAGGCTTCTGTGGGTCAAAGGGAATCAAACATGCATCACTGAGTAGTGCAGACTTTAGTTTGTCAAAGGCAACCTGACAATCTTTGGACCATACAAAAGGAACATTCTTCCTACGTAAGTGATGCAGTGGAGCTGCAATCTGAGAGGCATTGGGAATAAACCTGAAATAGTAGTTAAGCTTTCCCATTACTGCTTGCAATTCGTGCACATTCTTAGGAGGAGGCAAGTCTTTGATTGCTCTAAGATGTGACTGTAAGGGATGAATTCCTTGGGAGTTAATCACATGGCCTAGGTACTCTATTTCAGTTTGAAAAAACGAACACTTTGCTTTATTACAACGTAGACCTGCTGCAGTCAAAACTTTGAAAAGGCACTCCAGGTTTGCTAAATGTTCTTCAACTGTACGTCCGGATACCACAATGTCATCTAAATAGTTCGAGCAACACGGTACAGAAACTGTCAGCTGTTCCAAAAAACGCTGAAAAATAGCGGGAGCGGAAGAACTGCCAAAGGGTAGGCGTTGAAATTGAAAAAGGCCCATGTGAGTATTAATGACGAAAAACTTTTTTGACTCGTCATCAAGTGGAATCTGTAAGTATGCCTCTGCTAAATCAATCTTGGAAAAGAAACGAGACTGTCCTAATTTGTCCATTAGTTCGTCAGGTCTGGGCAGGGGATAAGTGTCTACAATTGTTTGACTGTTCACTGTTGATTTGAAGTCCGCACAGAGACGAAGTTTTCCTGACGGCTTGGGGATAATTACTATAGGCGAGGCCCACTGACTCGCAGAAACAGGAGAAATCACCCCACTATCTTGCCAACGTTTAAGTTCTTCGGCAGTTCTTCGGCAACTGTATCATGCGATAGGCACTGGTCTAGCTTTACGAAATTTTGGAACTGCAGATTCTTTTAAAGTTACATGTGCCACGAAGTCTTTTGCACAACCTAGTTCCGGCGAAAACAAGTCACTATATTTGTCACATAAAGCATTGATTTTGTCCTGAGGCACTACTGACGAAATTTGAAGCACATCTCTTTGAATTGATAAACCAAACAAGTCAAAAGCATCTAGTCCAAAAATGTTCTGTGTCGATTTGGCCTGAAGAACAACTAAAGCAATCGTCTTTGTAACACCTTGAAAAGAGGCAGGCAGGCTACACATTCCTAGCACGGGAATATTTTGACCCGTATACGCCGTTAGCACATGTTGACACGGCGACAATTTTGGCGAACCCAGAAGTTCATAAGTATCTCTATTTATTAGGGTAACAGCGGAACCAGTGTCAAGCTGAAAATACACAGTCTTATTTTCAAGGGAAAGATTCACATAAAGTTTTTGCTTGTGGCGCTCGACAGGTGCGCGGATATGGGCAACGTCTAATACACCGTGTTTGCTGCGCTTGCGCGGGTTGCGTGCGGTAGGAAGCGGCGCATACTCGGGACGCAGCGGATTAACAACACTGTCACTAGATGACACTACCGCCGGATCGGCGTCCGCGCAAGCCTGCGAAGCTACTGCACTAAAATTACTTTCAGTATCTACAACAAGTCTACTGTCACTAGCTACACAGTACGGGGCACTATTACAAGGAGCAGTTGCAGAAGGCACTAATTTCACTACAGGAATGCACTGTTCATAGTCATTTTGCTTATCCCGAACCCTTTTCCGTTGCACTGGTTTACGCGCTCGTCGGCGCTTGCTACGTGGTGCACTATATAGTTTTGCCATAGGCGCAGAACTACTTTCTTGCAATTGAGATCCAAGGAGAGCACTGTTCAATTCCACAGCCCGTATAACATTTACAGAATGAACTGTTCTCGCACTTTGCGAAGCACTGTTTCTAACGTGACTGTTCTTTGGGTTTTTAATTTGCATACACACAGACTGCACATGTCCCGATTTGCCACATTGATAACAGGTTGCGTTGCGACTAGGGCATTGTGCACGCTTGTGGCGAGATACACACTGGGGGCAAGACTTACGAACATTTTTCTGAAATGAGCGTTGGCGCCCGTTATTCAAATTACTTTGTCTAACACGACGGGGCGACCTTTGCGTCGCACTTTTACACTGGCTACTGTTCACTGTCTGTTCAGCACGGCCGGTAGAAAAATAAGAATCACTAGTGCTATACTGAGAACTACGGCTAGGAAAGCGTCCGTTACGGCGCACTGAATTAACACTGTGGCTTTGCATTTCTACATCAGCTAAGTCAAAAGTATCATGCGCTTCTATAAGCTGCAGTACACTGTCTAATGAGGGGTCAGACTGTTTCAGAATTGCTGCTCTAATTCTGGGGTCCTGAATATTCTGCGTAATCGCATCCCTCAACATCACGTCACTATACGAAAGTCCACAAGAGCAAGTAAATTTACATTGGCGGGTTAAGCCCTTCAATTCCGTAATCCACTCTTGGTGTGATTGCTGCGGTAACTTTTTAAGTCTGAAAAATCGGTATCGTGCAGCGGCTACAAGAACTTTTCTCTCATAATGAGCATTCAGTGCATCTACAATTTGTTCAAAGTCTACATCACGAGGAGATGCGAGAGGGAAAAGTTTTTGCAATAGTACGAAAGTCTGGGGGCCCACAATCGATAAGAAAAGGTTCTTCACTCTCTGACCTGTAATTTGATGAGCCGCGACGAGTTCTTGAAACTGCGCGAAATAGTCGCTCCATGCTTCCTCACGTTCGTTGTACTGGCGGAACGTCGGAAGCGGTGCGGCGGCATGTGTGGGCTGCTGATGTGACGACTGTTGTTGTTGGTGAGCAGCCTGTGTCATCAACTGCGACACGGCCTGGAGAAGCTGGGTAATTTGCGCCGTCTGTAACTGAATAATTTCCATTAAGTTTGGGTTCGGGGTAGTGGCCATGCTGACCGATTAGGCGCCGCGTATACAAGTAACTTAGTACAAAACACAAATGCAATATGAAAGAGGACGCTCTGCAACAAAAAAGTCCACAAAATACGTAACAGAATATGTTCCCCCAAAAATCTTATAATAAGGGTGGGTGGGCGGGAGCAATTTTTGCGTGCTCCGACTGCTGCTGTCTGGCTGCAGTAAGCGGGCTGGTCCAAGGTTCTATCACTCCTCGTCGCCACTTTTGTGTCCCAACTTCGTCGCCGCTTTTGTGTCCCAGCCTCGTCGTAGGTGTCGGTGGCCGAGTGGAATGAGACCGACACGCTGGTGCAGGTACGGAGGGTAGCAGCCAGAAACTATAAACACTCGAGTAAATTAGAAAGATATATATTGCACAGAATGTAACAATACTTAACTTTTACATAGTACTGCAGAATGTTGATACATAGTTGTTAGAGGCCTGCCTAGTGCCTGTACAATAGCAAAGTCTTCACTCGTGCCTATCGGATTACGAAGGTCCTAACTCGTTGCTATCTCAGTCCGAAGTGACCGGTGTCTTTCCGTGGTGGCCACGAGCGGGGTTCCAGCAGAGGGCGCTCGTGGCTGTCGTCGTGAGAACGCCGCGCCGTGCGTGCATGACGGCGCGCGGCGAAAGTAAGTGGCGCGCACTTTGTACTTGTGCGACACCACACAACTGTACAATTTAAAGTGTTATCCGTTGCGCATCAAACTAAAGCACTTTTACGTAAGATCATTGCATCCCATGTCAGTTGCAATTTATTCTAACAGGGCAAAGGAAGGTACTAAGTCTCATTACTTAGTCAAATTATTTTGTTACCAAAACCACAACAGAACATTTATTCGGGAATTTTAGCGGGGACGGTCTCTCAACAAAAACAGTGACACGCTCGGCCCACAAACACATACTACTCTCCATTTCAAACAAACACACACCACTTTTAAGGGGTACAAATGTTTCCAGTCACTGAATCGTTTCTCCAAATCAGAATATTGGGATTTGTCTTCTCCTGTAAAAAGGAAGCAAGGGAAACAAAATAACGTGTCACTGGACTTACTGTACAACATACATTGCCTTTTTACTATTTCACTATTTGGTACAAATTTATAAAACCATTTAGAAGAGAAGTGCCTTCCATCACATGTGCAGGGAATTATATAGTTATTCAAGTCAGTTGTTTGTGGGCCTCGTTCAACAAGTTTACAACGAACAGATCAAAAATTTGCCGGTCATTTTTTTGGGATCATCATAGATCATTTGTTTTCCCACATCAGTTGATTCGAATGTATGATTTACGCTAGATGTGGAGGGTTCATCAATATCCACAGAAATCCTACCTGTTGAAAAATGACTTAGCTCTGGTTCACTTTCTTGTTCAGGGTTAGGGACCGTGTCTGCAACATCAGCCAGGCTTTAGGTGCTTTCTTCTGATGCAGTCATACTATCGTGTTCTTGAAACTCAGTACCATCATTTTCATCAACTTCTAACTGGATGGTTCGTTCTTCTTGTTCATTTCATGTGCGTATGATAGTTTCTTGTTATCTTCTTCTTTTCGATTTTCAATTTTTGTAAATTGAATTCCAGAAGGTCTTTTCGGGACCATTTCTGAAAGAAACGAATTTTTAATAGGAATGAGAAGATATTCACCAATATATCCACGCTACCTACATAGTTTTATAAAATTCCATTTCGTTTGGAAGTCTTTGAAAAAAATTCTACTCATTAGGTTGAGTCATACACTAGAATGGGGGCTAAGAAGAATGTTACACTTTTTCTGCTATTTCTGATATAAATGACCTAGTTTAGAAAAGTCTAGAGTCAATTTTCGCTTGAATGCAGAATTATCATGCAAGGAACTCGATTTAACTACCAACGAAACATTTACGCTCGTTTAAACTGACGACATTGAATGTAGCTGGGATACTAGGAATTCGTGTTTTGTAAGTACACTGCGTTCCTGACTGTACAGGTGTGCCAGAAAGCCAAGACCGAAACCCAGCACTAGCGTGGAATCTTATTATGTGTGCGTAATAATAACATGCACGGTAATGATCATTACTAAATTAACTATAGGTCAGACCAGGTTGACAAAATTCTGTTTACATCTGATGAAGAAAAACGAACAGCATATAATCCGAGTCGATAATGAAGGGCTCTGTCACAATAGCCTGTTCATACTTATGCTGTTTACTCGCAGGCTTGAAAACGATCGAATTTTGTGGTAAAAAGGAAAAAGCAGTTACTTGTATGTGGTGCAGCTGTTAAAGGAACCCAAAATCCCCAAGATTGGCGATCCTACACAGAATCTCCAAATTTAGCGATAACTTCAATGTGAGATGCCTACAATACTTTCCACAACGAAACTCTTCTCAGAATTTGACTGAAAACCCAAAGATATTTTGGTCGTATATACTTGGGGCAAAACACAAACAATACCTCACTACTTGATAGTAGTGATAGTAGCTACCTGCCCACGAAAGCGCTACTAAAGAAAAGTTACTTTTCCTGAACGGCTTTTAATCAAATATCGTGGTTATGGTATATCGCCACAAATTTGCGATTGGATAGAGGATTTCCTGTTAGAGAGGTCACAGTTTGTAGTGATCGATGGTAAGGAATCGACTAAAACAGAGGTGATATCGGGCGTTCCACAGAGTAGTGTTATTGGTTCTCTGCTGTTCCTTATATACTTAAACGATTTAGGGGAAAATCTAAGTGGCTCTCTTAGATTGTTTGCAGATGACGCCGTCATTTACCGTCTATTAAAATTCTCCGTATATCAAAATCAACTGCAAAACGATCTGAATAAGGTATCACTATGGTTTTAAAATTGGCAATTGACTCTAAATAATGAGAAGAGTGCGAAAAGAAATCCGTTAAACTTTGTTTACAAGATAAATCGATCAAACGTAAAGGCCGTAAACTCCAGTAAATGCCTAGAAATTACTATTACTTCAGACTTAAACTGGAGAGAACACGTAGATAATGTCGTGCTCAGCGCTAACCAGAGACTGCATTTTATTGGCAGAATTCTTTAAGGACCCAACAGAACTATTAAAGAAACTGCATACATATACGCTTGTCAACCTTTTGTGGAGTATTGCTGCCCAGTGTGGGATCCTTATCAGGTGGCTTTGACGGAGGACATCGAAATAGTCCAAAGAAGGGCAGCTCGTATTGCATTGTCACGATACAGGGGAGAGACAGCGTCACGGAAATGATAAACAATCTGGGATGGGAATCATTACAACAACGGCTTTTATCGCTGCGGCTTGGGCTACTTACGAAACTACAATCGACAACATTATCCTCCTAATGCAGAAAACATATTTTTGACTCCGATTTACATAGGTAGAAATTATCATCAGAATAAAGTACACTCCTGGCCATTAAAATTGCTACACCATAAAGATACCGTACTTCGCACGTGAAATATAACCGACAGGAAGAAGATGCTGTGATATGCAAATGATTAGCTCTTCAGAGCATTCACACAAGGTTGGCGCCAGTGGCGACACGTACAACGTGCTGACATAAGTTTCCAACCGATTTCTCATATTCAAACAGCGCCTGACCCGCGTTGCCTGGTGAAACGTTGTTGTGATGCCTCGTGTAAGGGGGAGAAATGCGTACCATCACGTTTCCGACTTTGATAAAGGTCTGATTGTAGCCTATCGCGATTGCGATTTATCGTAGCGCGACATTGCTGCTCGCGTTGGTCGCGATCCAATGAGTGTTAGCAGAATATGGAATCGGAGGGTTCAGGAGGGCAATATGCAACGCCGTGCTGCATCCTAACGGCCTCGTATGACTAGCAGTCGAGATGACTGGCATCTTATCGTCATGGCTGTAACATAAAATAACAGATTAGTTTGTTGTATTACAAATAACAAGAAACAGTAATAGATTGCTGCAGGGTATTCGAATCGGGGTTTGAAAAACTAGTTTCATTTCTGACTTGGTACACAATTTAAATCAAATGTTCAGTTTTCAAATAAAGTCTCTTTAGAAAGACAGGTTTGACAATGTGTAAGACTGCAACAGGTGTAATGTTTGTTGTCTTCCTCGCTGATACTTAGAGAGCACGTCCATTCTTCTTTGAATCCGGTGTGGGTGTTATTGGTTTTTGGAAAACATTCTTCAGAACCCGCGAGACTGCTGTTCTTAGCTCTTTCGGTAGACCGACATATACGATTGACAACTCGAAGTCTTAGTAATATTCATAATAAATTAAAAGTCTAATTAGTCCTAAGTAAAGTAATATAAAGTTGATAAATACACTTTGACCACATAGAAAACAGAGTTACGGCGTCGTGGAGTAAATAATGGCACCACAGAAACTTTTTAACTGTCTACTGAGAGAACAGACGAACAGACAGTGCTTGAATGCTTGCAGTTCGTCTACCGCTCGGTTACCATCTGCTGACAAGGTATGTGGATTCAAACAATAGAATAACGTACTGGGGAAGTGGCAGGGGTGATCAGTTTCTCAAGTATCGAAAAGGGCCACGCCACACCGTTTGACTGTTAAGATTTTCTAATGAATTGACAGCCGTCAAAGTTCATCTTAAGTAATACCACAGTCTAACATATACAGTCACGACACTCCCACAGATTTTTGTTATACGCTGCGATAGCAGCGCTCCAAGCGGTCGGCAAGCTACGTTTCTGAATACGATAGCTGATGAGTGCGAATAGTATCGTTTAGATTGACTACAACATACTTTTTACATTATGGAACGTATGTAGTGCCTTATAAATAGGTCATAATTTAAAAATAGCTCCCCATTTGTGTTTCTTAGGTTTCATAAGATTCTTGATAAGGTACGAAACGGTACAATACAGGACAGTTAATTTATTATCATCCTGTAACATAGAGGCTTTAAATGAATAATTTCTATTAAAAATAAAAATGCCTAGGAAACACTAGAAGACATGCCCTTTAGCAGAGAGACGTCAATTTCTACGCAGGAACATTAAGTATTCTGCATTACAATTCCAGTAAAATCGGTGAGGCTGGAACATAGGAAACGTATATAGAATGCAGTAAATACGGTATTTAACATATCAAATCAACCATCACAGCAGTAGCTGTAGGGAAAACGTCACAGACATGGCAATATAACGATAAAAGCAACCAAACTGTTTTCCAACAGTGAAGAACCCAATTCCACAATTGTTGCTACTTCTGAACCACAAACGGCAAGAATCATCAAAACATAGGTTTTTTAAACCTAAAGTAATTACACTTAAAAGAATATGCACGTATAAGAAAGACGAGTGATGTATAAAAATGTGAGATCATTAGACTCCGTACCGAATTGGCAACAAGTCAAAAACTGGCTGTCATAGTAAGAACAGACCATAATTGAAATTTATTATACTATTATGTTTATATGAAACTTACTTTCAGCGGAATAAGCTGCAAATATACACATATTCGTAAGTATTTGCTCATGACAGAGTTGTTCTTTATACCATTGAATCATTTAAATGAGTCTGTTTTTATATTAATTGGCGTATTATGTTTGTCTCTCGATATTTTAATACTGCTTGTAACGCAAAAATTATAGTAAGTATTTCGTTAATTACGTACAAAGGCGATTATAAACAAACATCACTACTTCGGCAGCTTGCCCACCGCCAGGTGCGCTAGTGTCGCAGCAACTGTCAGTTGGTAACAACTTTTACAGCAGTCAGTGTCGGGACTGTATGTGTTAGACTGTGGTAATACTTCGGCTACTTAATTTGTATTCCAAAATTCGTGTGCGAGGGCAGTTTGATAAGTCGGGTAAAAAAAGAATTTAAAAAATTGTTTCAACGGCGAAAAGTCACTTTATTTCTCGATGTAGACTCATTGCAAGGCTACACACTTGGTACAGCAATTTTGCAATTTTTTAACCCATCGGCAAAGTAGGCTTTGTCAAACTCTGCACAATTGTCACAGCGGCGGACACTTTCTCATTCGATGAAAATTTATTCCCACCAAGCCAAATTTTCAAGTTTGGGAATAAGACGAACTCACTCCGAGACATGTCTGGTGAATAGGGTGGGTGACGAACCAATTCGATTCCCAAGTCGTGCACATTTGCCATTGCGACAGCAGCTGTGTGGGTTGGAGCATTGTCCTCATGAAACAGCACTTTCTTCTATCCCACTCTTGGACGTTTTTCAATTACTCCCTATTTCAAACGACCAGCAAAGCATCATAAGGGGCCCAGATATGGATCTGCTGTTTTCCAAATAATCTATCAGGATTATGCCCTGAGAATCGCAAAAGACAGTGGCCATCTCCTTTCCAGCTGACAAAAGACTTCGCTTTCTTTGGTGCACTCTCCCAAATCTTCATCCATTGTTTGGACTGTTTTTGGTCTCTGGAGTGTAATGGTGGATCCAAGTTTCAATCAAAATTATAAATCTGCCCAAAAGGTCTGTGGATTGCGCCTGAACAGTGTGAGATTCTGAGCAGAAATGTTCCTTCGTTTCAGTTTTTGGTCCAAAGTGAGCAGGCGCGGCACCCATCGCGCACAGAGCATCTTCATGGCCAGTTTATCATGGAGCATGTACTGCACTTGTTCAGTTGAGATGCCTACAGTGTTAGCTGTCTCGCGAACTTTTAATCTTCGATCTTCCATCACCATATCATACACCTTATAGGAGATTTCATGTCTGGTGAGTTCTACGGGCCGACCTGAGCGTGCTCCATCTTCCGTGCTTCTCCGACGACGTTTAGATTCATTGATATAAAAGAAGATGATCTTCAGTGTTGGTGCAGAATCCACTTGGACCTCTGTGCAGCATTTCAAACCTTCAAATGAATAATTTCGCGCGAAATTCGTTTCTCTCCGTCCTAAGGAACTCAGTACACAGTTATCACTTCAGCCAACAATCAATTAATAACAGCTGCCGTTCGAAACTTGCTGTAAAGCCCGTGAAAACATCAGGCTTACCAACAACAGTGCAGCTTCCAAACATTTACAGCTCTTTCATAGAAATGTACCAGAGTTATCAAAGTACCCTTGTACATTTGCAGCGTCTGCGTAGGTCAGTTGTGGTGCGTTTTTAGCACTATTAATACGTATTGTTAGATTGGCTGAAGCAGCTTCCTGCTCCGTGGTCAAAGACGCACCTTTAAAACGTCGTTTCGCGGGTTTTGTTGTTGATCGCCTTGTTATCAGTGCGGGCCGCGGTGACGAAGATTCCGGACGTGTCATATCCGAAAGGTCTTCTTTTTTCAGACTGTGTAGTATCGGGAGACCTAAATGAAAGTGTTCCAAAATACTTCTGAAGTTAATATTGAAGGCCGCATATTACACCGAGATGTAGTTGATTAACCTTAAAACTATTGAAAGACTTAAAACAACCTGCAATAGCTGCCTGCAGATTGGAGGGATAGAATATTAGAAAAAATGTATCCAACACGATCGGTATTCCATTCTATTCAAGGTAGCACTTTAACAGCGTCCGTTTTTAGAAGCACATACATTTGCGATATTATTTTTCAGACAGATAGTATGGGATACATGAGACGACTTGCAAACTCCTTAAGAAGCGTGTCTCTTGAGGTCCAACGGTACACAAACTTCCCTCTATCGATAACTTCCGTACCATTGACTCATAGGTCGTGTTTGGCATCTGAAAAACTCACGAGTTTTATGTCAATATTACATGATGGTATGTGTCAACCTTTATTAAGTCTCAAAATATATTATGGAACAATAAACATATTTTCACATGTACGATAAAGTTCATAAGCTACGGATTATATAGCTTTCCGTAAGAATATTTATTGCTCTGTTTCTCAGATTTTTTTCACTATCATGCACCTTTATGAATTACACTCCAAAAACTTCCCTATTTATTACGCTGCTTATTGGTGAAACACATAAGAAAAAGTGTGAAGTAGTTACTGACTTTATCAAGGACAGACAGATGCATGGGAAGGGTTCTGATTTACAATATGTTTAGATATCTACAAAAATTGACGTGTCCGTGTATTTTATTGGTTGCTATGTTCTACGTAGAATGATTAAACACGATCTATACCACGCTTGTATAGTCCTCAGTGTCATTAACTCAAATTTATATACTAATATCACAGTCTAACATATTTGTAAAAGTTTGTCTCGCACTCGGAACGACAGAACGCACCTAGTCGAGAAAAAGTCAACCTTAGATGCACTGTCCACACGGTCACGGAAGCGCCGCTAGCGATGCAAGCAGCAACATTGCTGTTATAGAAAGAACACATGATGCAAATTTATGGCTCTTTCTCCGCTAGGGAAGGAACTGTCGTTCCAAGAGAGAGACATGAACTTCGGTATATCTCTGTACTTATAATACGCATGTGTTGCCTGTATGTCTGTTCTCTTATAAATCAAGATCCAGACAACCAAATAACGTGAAATTTGGCACACGTACACAGAAAAACGTATTTTAACCCCGGGCAAAGCCGGGTACATGCAGCTAGTACGTCAATAAATATCTTGATTCGATCGCCACCAAGCTTCACATGAACGCACATTGGGCTGAGCTGCAGCCATCTTAACGTCTACAGGGAACATACTATAATGTAGCGCCTGTATGGTGTTTGGTGGGAGTCGTTAGCTGAAATATTGTGTACTGAACTGGAACAAATGGAAAAGGTGCATATGATAAAAAAAGAATAAAAATTAAATTCAACAAAAAGAAATAGAACGACTGTAAGGGTAAAGATGGGCGGCTTCTACATTATAAAAAGAAGACGATGATACCTTCAGTAAGTACCATCTCGATGTGCAATGATGGTAGGTCAGGGATCTGTAATCAAATATTTTATAATGAAAGGTACCCATCGTGGTGATCAGAAATTGGTCGTATTAAAAATCTGTTATTGTTCAATGGGCCGTTTGCTAAATTTTAGTTGTGGGCTCCCCGTATGCCATTGGCAAGAATGTAACATAAATGGAAAAAATATTCGGACTTCGTTTTAATAAATAGCTATACAAATTCGACTGCAGGTCCTGTAATCTTCCCTATCTTTGATGGTGGAAATATTGGAATAGAGAAAAGCAATGAAACAGATTTAACAATTACTACACTGATCATTATTAGCCATAAGGGCGTCCAATTCCTTCTCACTTCAAGTTCACGCCACTCGAGTGAAAAAGGGCAACTTAAAAGAAAGATGACTGCCATTTAAAATATGATATTAAAGTATTTCAAGTTAAAAATCATAATTTACAGGAGCGGCACTATACTTACACAAAATTGAGTATGACCAAAGGAGAGCTGCATCGAATAAGTCTTATCTCCATCAAGGCGATACGAAAAAAAAAAAAAAAAAAAAAAAAATTAATCGCTGTTCTTTCTCTCCCGCAGTAAAACAAGGGAAGGTGGATCACAGATACTTTAATGGGAGAAAAAAGAACGATCTTTGCCTACTCGAAATTCATGAAATTAATTTTTATTTATTTATTTATTTATCCACGATTTATATTGTGTCGTTTCAATATATACATACACGGGCCCATTTTTACAGTTATATATGTATTAAACGCGATGAGTACTTCCATCTAATCAAGTTGGCAACAAGTGTCCGTATTTAGAAGCTTATATATTTGCATGCCTGTTTTTTCATGAATGAAACATGTAAAAACTAATGCAATATTAAATGTTTTATGCATACCATCAACTATGTTTTATAGGTTACAAAAGAAAACACCCAACAGTTGTAGGGTAGCAGATTATTCACAACCAGTTACGAGCAATTATTGCCCCTCTTCGGGTAACTGCACAGGAAACAATTACGACCAATGCAAACATAACATTTGAAGTAAATACACAGAATTAAAGGAGCAAGAAGTACAGTGTATGTAAATCTTTCTTGAAAAGCGACGAAATGTGAAATGTTAATACGCTATTCTGCTGCATTTTGATAAAATAACGAGCTATACAAAGCATTAAGATCATATAAACGAAAAATTTTTAGTTATATTAATTGCGCCCTATATGCTCACTCAGAGCTTTGCGTAATAACACTGAACATCAAGTGCAGAGATTGTGCTGTAACTCGTAAACTAAGTTGTTAATATGTGCATCTTTGGATAAACTATGGTCGTAAACAGAAAATGGATATAACGTTGTAGGTTGTCAGGATCTTATAATACTGTAATCTTAAGAGAAAACGGAATTTTGAATATGCAAATCCAGCATACTAAATGCCCAACAGAGGCATTCAAAAAGAGTAAATTCAAGAGCACGTAATGCTATATTGCTTAAAAATATGTTAGAATCACTGTAAAGTAAAAGAAAACACACAAAACATTTCGGAAAGCATAGATGAGATACAAGTGAGCCAAGTACGGGAGTACAACGCCGATAAGAGAGAAAGATTCTCCGCCCACAACTTCAAACGAGGTTCGTAAAGCAGTGGTAGTGCAGCGCACAGTGTTCTTCACTACGAAAGTGAATCAGATAGGCGTGTTTAATTATAGGTGCACAATTAACGCTCACAATACCCACAAGGTGGCAAAGTGTTATATTACTCCAAGTGTTCATATCGGCATTTAGAGAGTCAATAGTTTTACTTTTTCGGTGTTTTCTGCCAAAGTCCGAGAAACAGTTGCTCTGTGGAAACTACTGCAGGCATTTCGCAGAATTTCGAACTCCTATGAAGATAGACAGTCTCGGGGAGATTCTGTTCGTTTGAATGTCGCAAGTTTATTTCGTTGTACCTGCAACAATGTTTTGGCCTGTTCCGTTTGTGTTCTCTTAATCGCCGAATTGACGGGTGTTACTAACAAAAGTTAAGAACCCCCTGAAAGACGGGTGTCAGTAGCGAGCGTTAAAACCAGATTTTAGTAACGCAGGGTTAACGAAAGCCCGCTTCGAGAAACAAGAGTTCCCGACTGCTGCGAAGTCGATGGCGCAGCGTTCGGAGAGGTTCGGGCGGTCGTGACGTCACACCGCAAGCACAGTGTCTGTAGTGGGGATACACCGCAGCCAGGCCCTGCCTCTATATAGCGGGACGGCGGCTGTCGTCTGCACTGTACCACACTGACAACGGAGACACGCACCGTGACAGGTAAGTGCTCCTTCTGCTCGTACTGTATAGCCACCGTTCTAGTCTAGGTCGCCTCTGCATAGTAAGTCAAAAGCGAAACATAACCAGTAGATTCGGAGATCCTTCGTTATAACTATACCTGCCACCCATCGAAGTTCTAAACCAGTGCTGTAAAACCTCTTCGAATATGCGACCCTGTTCGAATTAAAAATATTCTAGCAACATTTTAGCAACCCCCTTCTCCCCGGTCCTTATGCACCTTAACAAAACTATGTTATCTCAAAGGTAACAAATGTAATCACCTTTGTTTCTCTTCAGCTTTTTAAATATTTGACATACTTTTTCGGTTTTTCTTTCGGAATGGAACACATAATCCAGTTGCGTTTTTTACGCAAAACGCAGAAGCAAATTATGCTTTCTGGTAAAGAAAAATACACCTTCTTCGGGTTGTTAAGCCAAGATCGCCAGTAAAATTGTTGTTTCCCTTAACCGGTTTCAATAACTTGTATCATCATCTTCAGAAAGGTTTAAATATCTTAGGAGAACAAGTAAAATAAAGGGATTCTCGTCGACATGTAAAATGAGTTAAATTGTTAAAATATACGTCACCAAAATGGATCTCATCTCAGATTAAAAGATAAAATATGGCTGTTTTGAGTCTGTCTGATACTTAACCGAAACAGTCATATTGTATCTTTTAATGTGATATGATGATTCATTTTGGTGACGTATATTTTAACATTTTGACCATGCATTTTACTCATTTCACATTTGACGAGAAACCTTTTATTTTACTTTTTCTTGTAAGTGAAGATGTTTAAAATCATTATACATCACTGGAACCGGTTAACAGAACTAAATATATTTTATTGGCGATCTTGGCTTAACAGCCTGAAAAAAGTATATTTTTAATAATATTATAAATGGATCAGTGTTCAAAGGCGTAACATGCCAGGTAACTGTAATTGTTAAATAAGTACAAATATGTTTTCGAATTTTTCAGAATTACTTGTTGTATCAATTACTTTGACCTGCACATTGATTTTTGCAGTTTTCACATTTCGTGCTTATCCATAATTAACACACAAAGTATTATGAGACAATTCATAATGAACGTTATCCAAGGAACTCTGAAAAACACTGGGCTAATATTTGCTCTTTCTTTCCTCGTATAAAAACATTTCACTGAAAAGGGTTAATACAGTATTCCTAGCGTATCTATAAAACTGATAAATGTCTAACAGATATCTTGTTCAGTTGCGACTACTTATGTCAATAGTGAAGTAAATTGTTTAATTTCTTGGCCAGTAGAAGACGATAATGTAAGGAATATAGGCGTAGTAGATACCTCATTTTCATGAATTATATTTATAAATCATTCACTGCAATGTGGTTCTATAGTGAAATTTATGTTGGAATTGTCTTTCTCGTTGAGACCAAGTAATTACTAGGCTAGGATGTACTGCGAAGGCATCGAATGTGTGAAGGACAGAAACGATTTGAATATGAATTAAGAAGGCCTTGAATTAGACAAATTGTGGATCTTAGTGATTACGTAGTACGTAGTACCAAATCTTCACAACGAGCTCCTTAACATACGTCGTCGCGACTCCGCCATTGTAGGCAACAGATTCGTGAGGTCATGAGCCGACCGTCCAGTGGATAAGCATTAAGAGCACGGCATGGTGAGGCGACTCCAGTGTGAACCAGTGTCTGCAAAGCCTCCGACGATGTCTAAACGACAGGCAGACCATCATGCCCGGACCATGGTCTTATTGGCATTTATCTGACATCGACAATAATTCAACTACTGGCCGTGAAAACATCAATTCAGAGCTAAAGCTGAACAGCTGATAGCGACAGTGGCGCAAAACAGCAGTTTATACGAGTTCTATAAGATGAGGATAAAAAATTAAAAATAAACTACAGTCTCACTCATACACCGATTGTATGTACAAATGATGTATGTTAACAGTAGGCAGTTTCATTCCGTGTAAATCTGATCTTCTTCAGTTTTTCCCAGTTCAGGGGTCGCTGTTCCGTATTTTCACCTTCCGTTTCTGTCGGTCCCGCGCGTTCTCCCAGCTCAGTCCCTTCTCTCTCAGGTCTTCAGTGCTGCAGTCCATCCATCTTCTCTTTGCTCTCATCTTCTTCTCCTGCCCTCCACTTGTAACTCCGTTGTTCTCTGCAACAGGTCCCTTGTCACATGCCCTTACCATTGTTATCTTCTTTCCTGGGCTTTCTTCGATGTCTCCACTACACTTGTTTGCTCTCGAATAAGATCATTTCGTATTTTGTCCATCCTCAATTTTACCATCATCCACCTAAGCTTTCGCATTTCATACACGTTTAATTTCTTCTCCTGCACTTTCGTTAACAGCCAGATCACACTAGCATACAACATTGCTGGTCTCACCATCGATTTAATTTTTTTTCCTTTTGTCTTCGGGCCGTGACGTAGCGCCCGAGCGCATTGAGGCACTATGCTCCGATGCGCGAGGCCGTTCCCCGTCGGGGGTTCGAATGCCCCCTCGGACATGGATGTTCTGTCATAAGGTAGTTATCAGTAGTCCGTAAATATAGGGACTGATGACCCCGCAGTTAGGTCCCATAATATTTACAAACATTTGAACATTTTTTTCTTTGGTTTTATCCTTTTGTCGCAGAGCACACCTGACACACTTTTCCAGTTCGTCCTTCCAGCCTGGATCCTGTAGCTTATCTTCTTATCTAAATCTCCTTTACTGGTTGCATAGAAGCACAGGAACTTTAATTCTCCAACTCTTTACAACTAATCATTTGCCAACATAATTTTTCCATTCCTTCCATCTTCACCAAACCACAGGTATTCAGTATTTTCCTGTTAACGCTAAGTCCTCCAGTTTCCATTTCCTTCCTCCACCTATCCAATGTTCTTTCTACTCTCTCGTAGTCCTCCTCCACTATCACCACGTCATCTACAAAACTACACGACCATAAAGCCGGGTCCTGCACTCCTTCCGTCAACACATCCATCAGTATACTGAACAGGTATGGACTTGGTGCTTTCGGTTTTAGTGCTTTCGTGTAGAACTGATACTGGATGAAATTCATTTGAAAATGATTGCCATAGGTCGCGAGTTTTATTCAGGGGAGGTCCGGCCAAACGCTGCACACTGTGTAGAGGTGCAGGAGCGACGACATCTGTTATTCGATTCGAGCGGCGACGGCTCCAGTTCCTGGTGTAATGCGGTACAAGCAAGAGCGCAACACACACAGTGTTGTTTGCGCCTGGCGACCCCTGTGGGTAGAAACAAGCACTACATGAGCGGAGATGGCTGATGCGTGCACGCACTGCTCGTAAGTTGCACATGTGCAGCAGCACAGCACGTGTGCAGAATTTCTGGCCCGCCCTGATTTATGGCAATATGTCTGAATTAAGTGTAGCTATTCATGACTGTACCTGCATTGTGGGTAGTATAACTATTCTTTCAGGCTACTGATTGATGCGAAGGTAAAATACGTATGACAAAATTACTTCTAAGTACTGGTGTACTTCGGTGCGTATGGAATATCGCCCCAATTGTGCGACTGGATTCACGATTTCCTATCAAAAAACACATGTCGTAGTAATTCACGGTAAGTCATCGAGTAAAACAGAAGTGATATCTGGCATTCCCCAGGGAAGTGTTTTAGGTCCCCTACTCTTCCTTACGTTTATAAACAATTTAGAAGACAATCTTTATAGCTCTCTTAGATTGTCGGCGGACGATGCTGTTGTTTTTTTCGGTTAGTGATGTCAACAGAGGATCAAAAGGAACTGCAAAGCGCTTTAGACAAAATTTCTACTTGGTGTGAAAATTGGCATTAACAAAAAATAATGAAAAGTGTGAAGTAATACACATGACCACTAAAAGAAATCCGTTGGACTTCAATTACACGATAAATGAGTCAAACATTAAGGTCGTAAATTCTACCAAATACCTAGGAGTTACAGTTACGAACAGCTTAGACTGGAGAGAACACATAGAAAATATTGTGGGGAAGGTGAACCAAAGGTTACGTTCCATTGGCTGTTACCTAGTGTGGGACCCTCACCAGATGGGACTAACGGAAGACATTCAGAAGGTTCAGAGTAGGGCAGCTCGTTATGTTTTATGACGTTACAGGGGGAAAGCATTACGGAAATGTTGCACGATTTGAGGTGGAAATCATTATTCGTTGCGGCGAGATCTATTAGCGAAATTTCAATCACCGACTTTTACTTATGAAGGTGAAAATATTTTGCTAGCACTCACCTACACAGTGGGACATGACCATCCTAATAAAATAAGAGAAATCAGATCGAAAAAGGTAACGATTTAGGTGCACTTTCTTTCCGCACTATTAGAGATTGGAACGGTATAGACAGGTTATAAAAGTAGTCTGCCATGCACTTAAATGTGATTTGCAGAGTATCTATATAGATGTAGATACGTATTGTGAAGCTGTGTGCTTCTGAAAGCTGTTTCTCGCCTGCTGCAGACTTCCAGCAGAACCAGTGGCAGCCCTGCTACCCAGTTGTCACCATGAGGACTTTCTGCGCTCTCCTCATCCTCAGCGTCATCGCCTTCAGCTGCGCCGCTGCAGTTGAAGAGGTGCGTATATGACCAGTGGCGCAGTCATAATTTTTTTTTTTTTTTTTTTTTTTTTTGGGGGGGGGGGTAATTTTTCGAAGTTAAAGGCCATTGAATTTATTAATCTGTGACTTATGTTTACACTTTTCATAATTTAACCGATTATACTACTAAAACAATTTCACAAGAAATAGAATGAGTAGACTCGCATAAATTTGAAAGTGGAAGAGGAGCGATGTGGTTGAAAAGGAGTGTCTATAATCATCTCGTAAAATAAGCAGCTTCCGTGTTACTACCCAAAGAGAAAGGTGTTTGCAGTTCAATTAACATGAGACTCTGTGTGTAAAAAGTGAACTAAAGTAACACTGTTGTCTTCATACGATTCCACTCGGTGGCGCCGCTGACCTGCTAAGCAGCGGGTCAACGCGTACGAACAATAGCCTCGTAACTTCAGCATAGCAGTAACAATAACTAGAGGCACCATCAAACCCGGCCGCGGCGGCATTAAAACCGCTCACAGTAATAGCAGCACACGCTCTCAGTGGCAGCATCAAGTTGGAGACCCAGTGTCACGTTCACATGTGTACTATTCCAAACATCCAGTGCCGACCTGTTTAAAAAGTAAAAAATGAAAACAATAAAAAATAATACAATTAAGAAATCTTATTGAGGTGTTAGACGGATGCTTCAGCCGAATTATATAACCCTCCATTCCAAGTGATGGTGCCACCGTATCTGCCGGAACTTTGCAATACTCCAGTGAGGTTACTGCATATAATGTTTCGTGTCTGACGGCTAGAACCTTGTGATGGAAGAGCCTTAGAGCAGTTTATCCCTGGTCTCCAGACATAAACTGCCACCCACCCAGGGTAAAAGTTCAAGCTCTTCATATCATCTTCTTGGTTGCGGTGGAGGGGTTGTCTTACTCGTATGTCCTTTCTGGATGGAATCGATTCAGTGATATTATTCCAACAACTGTAGATAATTTCCAATGAAACAAATTAATAATGTATGGTTATTGGAACATAATCACATTCACGAACAATGAAGGACGTGAAAGTGGTTCGATAACTCCTCCACCGGGCACTCACGCTTGTATCTTTGTCGATAGTGTATCTTCAGGATACTGAGGAAAAACCTACAATGTCACATCTTTTCTATCCACATTAAATAACGTATTTTTTCTCCTGTGTTGGTTTGGATACCATTATAAACTGTCTAGTTGGGTAAACATTTGTTAGATTAGATTTTGCTCCATACTCCTGTGGTGAGAAGAGCTCAAAGACGTAGAATAAGCCATAAAACAAGAATATATAATATACATAACCAAACTAAGAGATATATATTGTGATTGTAAGTGACTGTAAGTGCGAGAACTAATAAAATATGAAACTTGTTTTCATATGATGGATAGACACATTAAAGTACATACCATAATTCTTAGGCTATTATAGTCACATCAAGCCAAAACAGTTTACGATTTCAATCATCATGTGCGCTGAAGGTGTGCAAAAGTCAGATTATTAGTGTTCTGGTATTATTATACGTCTCTCATCTACTAAGATCTTTGTCGGTGACACAGGAGTTAATGATGAATAAATCTTTTACGACGATCATTAATAGCTGAAGGCGAGTTGTTATAACTTCGTTTTCCTTGGTATTGGACACATTTCTAAGCCAAGGGCCAGTCTAGTTCTGATATTTCCCTTCGTCGCTACATATTGTATAATTGTTCTTCCTTTACAATAGCTTCTTTTAGTTTCTTTTCCTATTTCGATATCATCACGTTCGGTGACAAAACATATGTTTATCTCTTCTTTGCAGCACTTTATAATTTTTATTTGTATCTAACGTATGACTGAATGTTCATTAACACGCAGTTGCTATCCTGAGTAAACCCTGGCCCATTATGTCCATCACGTGTGAACTGGCTAGATTGTGGAGAGGTAACGCTGGGCTCTGGAGGACGATGGAACAAATATGCCTCTGGCCATCTTGATTTCGTTTTCCATGGTTCCCCTAAATCACTTCAGGCAAATGCCGGAATGGTCCTTCCAGAGGAAACAGTCGATTCTCTTCCCAACCTTAGCAAAATTCAATCTGAGGGTTGCTGCTTAACAAATGACCATAGTATTTCTTCCTAATTTCTATGACGTCTGCGATCTTACCAATATGACAGATTTTTCCATCAATCTTTTTTTTTCTGGCAAAGGTCTATTTTCACTTTCTTCATGACATTTTTGTGATGTGAATCAAATGTTAAAGCCGCGAACTGCACGATAGCCAAAACTACGCACCTTTATTAACATATATTTTTTTGTGTCCCAGCCTCGTCGCCGCTTTTGTGTCTCGTTTCCGTCGTAGGTGTCGGTGGTCGAGAAGAAAGACCGACATAGGAATAAAGGATGTAGGCATATGCAGGTAGGATGTGTCCATCCAGTGGGACTGCAGAAACCAGAAACACTAGAGTAAATTAGAACGAGATACATATTTCTTAGAGACTTAGTAATACTTAACTTTTACATAGCTCAGTAAGCCTACTGCAGAATGCTGATGCATAGTTGAGCTAGAGGCCTGCCTAGTGCCTATCCGACAGCCAAATCTTCGCTGGTGCTTATCTGATTCCGAAGTGTTAACTGGTTCCTATCTCAGTCCCAAGTGAACGATGTCGTTCAGTGGTGGCCACGAGCGAAGTTGTAGCAGAGGGCGCTCGTGGCTGACGTCGTAAGAACGCCGCGCCGGGCGTGCATGGCGGCGCGCGGCGAAAGTAGGCGGTGCGCACTTTAGACTTGTGCGACACCACAATTTTCAGGTTTACTTATTGATTGAAATTTATCTTTATCCCTTCTTACTTGATACTGCATCTTCAGGATACTGAATGGAAACAATCATATCAGTGTTCAGTGTGGCTGGTTGGTTTCAGGAGTCAGTGGTGCGGGAGCGGCTCTTCGAGTCGCGGGTGGAGAACCGTCCCAAGAGACAGGCGCAGCACGTGATAAGTGGCTCTCTGGGTGGCAGCGTCAGCAGCGAAGGCCTCTTCGGCATTTTCGGCCGCAAGGTCAAGGGCAAGGCCGACGGCACCTTTATCGACAAGACCGGCAACACCAGGGTGGGCGGCGGCGCCGAATACGAGCACGATGGCGGACTACTTACTGGAAACTCCACCAAGAGCGGCTACCTCAACGTGGACTCCAAATTCCCGGGCAAGTGAGCGCGCACCACCCAGCCACCGACACCGCTCTGACAACCTCTGCCACCCAGGAACTTCTGCTTATGAATTGGAGCTCAACATTTCACTCCATTTCATGTTGCATCTCTAATGACCACAGTGTCAGTGTAATGTTCAACCCAGTCCTCCTTTCATTTCATGTCGAGCAGTGTGGCATTCTACTATTCACGTAAATACATATTTATTTTTGAGAAATATATGTGTAAGACAAGTAATTCCACTGTGTAATTTATGTGTACATTTTACCTTTCCTGTTGTATGAAGATCACATCCCCGATCATAATTTTTATTAGAGAACTGGTGTTAACTAGTGTGATATTACAGATACAGGGGGAAGCTGCTTGCTTTCTTGTGAATGGCGGGTTTTGTCAGGCTGCTGGGTTCCCCAGTCGGCCGTCTTACAACTTGGACATAGTGAATAGAATACAGGTAGTTAGGGGTATCCTAATCTGCTTGGAAACAGGTAACAGCGGCCTTGGATGAGCGAGGGCGGCTAAGCCACATTGTAACTGAAATACTACATAGTCACACACATTACAAATCCATATAAAATCAAGGAATGATCATACGGCAAATATAATTATATGACTTGATTCAGGAGACTTGGGAGAATCAAACTTCGTAATTTCAATATTCCTTACAGATAAAAAACAAACAAATTTCAGTACTATAATAATACTATTATAAGAGTTATATTCACAATTATTGATACTTAGGGTTTATCAGTAACAGTTGAAGAAGCACATGGGCAGCATTGCACCACGCTACCTATCTTAAAAGACGCACCACATGATTTCCGTATTCTTTCAATAAACTTTTTTTTTTTTACTTTCTTCTTCTGTTTTTCGTTGATGTAGTAATATTCTTGTGTCAGAACATAGATTTCATTACAGAAACACACAACATGAAGCACTTTAAGGGACCGAAATGACCCCACACTCGGTGTGTATGCTGAATCAGCTTTTTTTTTCGCACGATTCTGGAATGCATACGCACCAAATGTCGGATTGTGGGTGCCGGCGGAAGGAAAGTACGTTCTGATGAATTTTGTATCGTGCAGATAAAGGGTCTGTAGGATTTTGGGCAAGTTTATTGATAATGTTGCTCCACCGTGCGTCCCTTAGCTGAAAATCGTGCATATTTTTATTCGTCAAGGAAATATTGCCGGTAGTTTGTATCTTTCATCAGCATAATTTTGAATTCTGAAGTACCTTCAACGTGATCATCGAACTCTGGAAGACCTTGGGGAAGCCTGGACATTGCGTCCGCTACAACATTGTCTGAGCGTTTTATATGTATGACTTCAAAGACAAATTCTTGAAGAAGCATAGCCCATCTATGCAATTTACAACACATTAAAAAACTTAATGCCTGATGATCGCAGAAGACTTTGACATGATTGCCGAATATATATTGACGAAATCTTTTAAAAGTCCATACAATGGCTAAGGTCTCTAACTCTGTTGTAGAGTAGTGTCTTTCACACTCAGTCAAATTTCTACTTGCAAAACTGATAATTTTGACAGTATCTGGATTGAATTCTCCAGTCATCTGAAAGAGAATTCCTGATACACCTGTGTTCGATGCGTCGGTAGTAATACAATAGTCTTTTGTCATATGTGGATGACTGAGAATATCGGAGTTTACAAGGGCATTTTTGATTAATTCAAAATCTCTTTGGCACCCGTCATTCCAACACCATGTGCTACCTTCTCGCAAAAGCGAAAGAAGAGCATAACTGTTTAGCAGTTGGCTTGGTACGAAACGCCTAAAATACGAACACATTCCAATAAATGACTTTAATTGTTTCTTGTTCCGAGGTGCAGGAAAGTGTTGAATGGCTCCTAATTTTCTAGGATCTGGAGTTATTCCATTTTGGGGGATAATGTGTCCTAGGTATTTGATCTCAGATTTTGCAAACTTTGACTTTAGAAGATTTACGATCACTCCACAAAACTGAAACTTGTGCAAAGTGCGCTCAAGCCATAATAAATGTTCTTCCCAAGTAGATGTCGCAATAAGAATGTCATCAACATACACTGTAATTTTGTCAAGCAGATCGGGATCCAAAACGGTATCTAAAGCCATGACAAAAACTCCTGAGCTTACATTAAAAAAGTTAACACCATAGAATTTCTGCAACTGTTCCTCAAGGTTTTCCTGGACGGGTACAAACTGGTAAAATTATTTGGTTTATAGCTCGCGCGTCTAGAACTAAACGTACGGAGCCATCAGCTTTAAATACATCCAGCAATGGGTTGGAATAAGGAGGGGAAGATGGCTCTATAATGTTCCATTCTAACATTTTGTTGATTTCTTGTTTAACAGTCTCTCTTTTGGCCCAGGGAATAGCCTGTGTCTGTTTTACGTAAGTTTCATGGGGTTTCACCTGCATGTGGTAAACATAGGTCGTAATAAGGCCTGGTTTTTCATTGAACACTTGACTATATTCTAAAAGTAGATGTTTTAACTGAAACTTCTGTTCTTCCGAAAGCTGTTCTGATTCATCAATTTTATCACTTATACATTCAGGCATTACTGTCTCTATGTCTACCACATGACCTGTACTATAAGCAAAAGTTCAGTTTATTTTTGGTAATGAAACTTTGATGGAATGGCAATAGTTTCCGAGCATTGATTTACTTTTGATCAAGTTGATAGCACGCACATTTTTATTGATTGTGAAATAGCACCTACGTGTTTTAAAATTAATACATGCCTCTCCGTTTCTTAAGTATTCAATCCCTAATATACAATTCTCAAGCAGTCCATCGACAATTAGAAATGTGCAAAAGTCTGTATGGTCCCCGTATATCATTTGCAATTGCATCTGTAGTTTAATGTTTTTAGATTTGGTACCTATAGCTCTTATTATCCTACAGTTCTAAACGGGATATGTGGGTGGTTTGTATACAGTACAAATTTGTTCAAACAATGTTTGAGAAACTACATTAATAGCTGCTCCCGTATCTAATAAGATAACGGTGGGTATGTTGCCTACAACATCCAGGATATTTGCTTGGAAAATTTCTAAAGTACTTTCTTTACAATGTACCTGTTCTTGTAACAATCCTTCGCTAAATTCTCATGACCAAGTAGTAACATACAGGGAACGAGAAACTATTCTATCAAGTCCTGTACATATTGTTATTGTTCACAAGTGCTCCTGTCAAAGATTAAATCATATCTTGAAAGGTTTGTTAAACTTAAGGGACTTAACTGCGTGATCATCAGTCCATAAACTTACGAACTACCTTATACTAAAGACGGCACAAACATCCATGCCAGAGGGGGGATTCGAACACCCGACGGATAGTGGCCTCGTGCATAGCAGCATAGCACCTCAATGCGCTTGACCACTCCGACGCGGCGTCAACGATTAACTCTATGAAGATGGCACTGGAGATATCGTGGAGCAGAAGCGTTCAGTATGAAGAAGTCGAATCTCGATTATAAAAGTTTTATTATTTCTTTGATGGCTGGTCTCGTTGTCTAAAGTTGTATGATGCTTCAAAGAACTGAGGTCCAGGGTATCTCGGAGTATGCACTGGTGAAGTTTTAATAATAATGGACATTTTATAATGAATACTTTTACTATAAACAACTCACAGATACAAGTCCGCCATGTTACTCCAAACACATCAGTCAACAAGACTGTGTTTCGTGATATAGGCCCTACCCTTTGGACATTCCAGAACCAAACAACAAAACGTCTTCACACAATCGATGTTTACAGCAGACTGACTGTGTGACGTCCATTTATTTTATGTTTTGGTTGGTAGCGGAAATATATTTGGTTTGTTGTAGTGCTTCAGTTTGATAGAAGCGACGTCAGCGGTAGTGCAAGCTTTCGTCATCTTCACATAAAGATTCATTAGGCACGTAAAAATTTTGTTTGAGGCATATGTTAGTTATTTAAGTTGGTACACCTGTTAATATTTCATATATTTAGTTACGGATGCCTCTGGTTTAACTTTACGTAGCCTAATATAGTTTATGGATTACATTTTAACTGACGAACATGGACTCTGTAATCTCAGGCGCTTGTTTTAAAAATTATTAATTCTTTTTCTAATAAAATCTTTTCTTTCCCGGCAGTTCCATTTTATTGAGTTTTGACGTCCTTTAATTATTTTAAGTTACTTTGATTCACAGATAACTCAAAGATGTTATTTTTAAAAGTTCTTCAATTACCAATGGGAAGGTTAGGTGCTAACTACGATTGATGTGATCAACACGAAATTTTAAATTAATACTTTTCCTATATTTCACCTTAAGCACAGATTTACAAAACACTGTCAAAGTCACATGATACATTTTAAATAAACAGTTCTCTATAGTTCATTTCAGAAAATCGTTGTTTGATATTCTTCAACATGTTTCAACATTTAAAAATTATTCCTTTTTTGAATCAAGTTAAAGTTATTTGATTTAATATTTGCCAATGAAGAAAACCTTTTTAACAATGATTATTACGTTCCTATCGAAAGGCAGAATTCGTTGTAGCCTATCGAAAATTAAAGTCCACAGATATTATTTACGCACTCGCGCATAAGTTCGATTTAATTAAGCCTTTCAAATAAATCCAATCATAGTAAACCAAAAGTTCGGAATATTTTTGCACCTGACTATCTGTTTCAGATACGAGCACAACATTGTAAGTCCGATAGTTGACTAAAAAATGTTAATACATCGAGGAACAAAGACTGAGAGAAATCTTATCGTTACGAGAAACAAATACTGAGAGCTGTTAACGTTGGGAGAAACAAAGACTGAGAGAACGAGTAGCTATACTGCAGAACTATTTATATTACTATTGCGACAAAAGATTACTCTGATTTACAGTGTTTAGATGCGGTTAATCTGAGACTGTACTGTTTGGATACTTCAAAGATATATTGGCTGTTACTGAAATTTTGACAAATATGTAAAAATTCTGCCTCTTACAAATTATTAGAATTGAATCTGGATGAAAATGGCTAGTTTGTGCTGTGATTGCAATGTGGTTTTTCTTAACTGAATAAGTTTAATCAACTACGTAGTTGCTAAGATATTTCAATATTTAGTACATTTAAAGACTAGTGGTTTGTCTGATGTTAACAGATGTAACTTAACAAACGTATTGACAGTATTACTGGAAAGTGAATTGTTCTATTTTCAAATGAGGTAGAAGCGTGTGTTTTGAAATGTGTGGCTGCATCCATGTTTTAATGCATAAATTAACTTTGTGAGTGTTAAAATCGGATTCCTGGTGCAAAATAAAGGATGTGTACATGTTAGCAACATTTATTTTTATGATATCAGCAAGATTGTGAAATTGTACTTTTGACCAGGATCATTATGTACTTTTATTAAAACCAGTACATGAAGTGTCATTATAACTTAGTACAAATATAATGTGTCATGTTTAAACATCTAAAAGTGTTTGAATCGAAACTAATGCAGGTATATACCTCAAAGAAGTTAGCTGATCATGGTGCCTTTCTGTATCCTTCAATTTATGAAAACTTACGTTAATTTACTTTTGGCATCGATTAGTTCAATTGAGATTTGCCTGTAGCTGTTGTATTATAAGCGGCAGGCTCCAATGCACAGACAATACAGGCATAGTCGCCACTTTGTACACAAACAGTGGATAGTAAAGTACAGCCAATACTTGCTACTAAGGGGTAAGTGATAGCCAGGCCGTGTCACTGTTCGCTAAGGCGCTGTTTATATAATATTAAGGTAGTGGAAGAACCGTCTTTGGTACTCATAGAGTGGAGAGTAAAATCGTCCCTTGTGTTTTCTACGTACCTAGCAGCACATGTCAGATACGTGTCGGTATCCACAGCCAACCAGAATTTGAAAGGCAGTTACTAAACGTTAATGTTGATCCTACATAGCATGTTTTGCTCACAGATTTCTTACAGATTGGGTTTGTAAAATAAATTAATTAGGTAAGTAAAAGTGTGCTCATTTATAGTTACTAGCTGCCCCATCTCATATTTAGATAAGAAACCCATCAAATTTTAATCATGCTATTAAGTTGTAAAAAAAAAATGTTTGTTAAGCTTATGGGAATTAACTACAGGGTCATCAGTCCCTAAACTTACAAACTACTGATGAACTACTTATGAACTAGGACGGCACAAATATCCATGCCCGAGGGGGGATTCGAACCCCCGACCGTAGTGGCCGTGCAGAACGTGACTGAAGCGCCTCAGTCCCCGCGGCCACCGCGGCCGGCCTATTAAGTTGTCTCAAAATTATGCAGTGCAGTCCAGTCCAGTTGTTATTGTAGGGAGATGAGAAATGATAGATTCTCATAGTTGAAGCTACTATTTTTCCCTTCCCTCTCTATTAATCGGATTCTACAGCTTATGGCAGCTGATGGCATGTCTCCTTAACTATGTGTTGTGGGATGATATATTTTCCCACGTACTTCAGTGATACATTACGTAGAAATTCTCTGTAAAGGGTATCGCGAACAAAGTAAGTATTTAAGAAGTAATTAATTAAAGTGCTGAGCATAATACTCGAGTGTGATGCCGTCATCAGGGAAAATGTAGTATGTGACAAACGTGTTTACATTCGTCGTTTCTTTCACATGTCAGTGAGAAAATGTTTAGTAAAAGTTTGAAATTGTTTGTTCGTTGGAAGTCGCTAAGTTCACTCGTCACAATTATTGAATCAATAAATAGTGGGTATTTAAGGGCTTCGTCAGACTGCCTCAAGAAAAACATAGCTGTTAACTGTTTAACTGTAATACTTGTCTCATTGTCCACATAACGACTAGAATATGACAAGAATTAAAAATTTTAAATTTGGGGAATAATTACAACAAATATCCATAAGCAAATTTTTCTCTGTCCTAGAAGCTGTTAGATATGTGGCGTACAGTTTGTATTGATATCTTATATGAAATTGAGAGCACAACAATACCTTATTTCGTTCTGGAGATAGTGATTTTTATATCCAACGACCTGACTTGTGCAGAGTGCTATGTACTGCTATGTACTGCTTGTTTATATACATAAATAGTATTACATTTAAGAAAAGTATTCAGTAAGTAAATAAATTAAAAGTAAAAAGAGTAAAAAAATTGTATGCGTGCTATCGTGAGGTCATTTGTCTTTGCTCTACAAACGACTTAATTTCTTAACGTTATCATCACACACTGTATAAAAGAGTATGCTTATCGTCCATGTTTCACTCCCATACAAGGCAACACTCCACACAAATGCCTTCAGGAAAGACTTCCGTACACTTAAATTAATATTCGATGTTAGCAAATTTCTCTTTTTCAAATTTCATGAGAAATTAACTTCTGAATATAATCCAGCGCGCCCACCTCCTGAAGCTTACTTCAGTGTAACTGTAACTGTATTGGAAATGTATGGAGATGCCGCCTTAATGATTTCAGATGGTGAATCTTGCACTTAGATACGACACTCCGGTGTTGTAAATTTAAATAATTTATGTGATGCGATACGATTTGCATCTGACAGACTGTTCTTGTGGTGGTGTTATGTTAAAGCACTCCACGATGATATTGTGATTTACCTATGAAGTCATAGTGTACATCTGGATGATGTACCTCAGTGAATATCTATGTGTGTTCAATCAGTACCCAAGTCAGCAACAGTAAATCCATTAAGTGTGAATTGCTTAGAAGCTAAATTTACCGATGGAATACCTGAATACTTTGTTGCTTCTCCTGCTGTGAACCTAATACGAAGTGAATTTCTAGCGTATAGAAGACAATTGTTTGCTAAATACTGTACCGCTACTGCAAACCCACAAGCGGGCGAAAAAAGAAAAGAATGTAAACCTTATTTCGATGTTGATTCTGCATTCAGCCATTGGAATGAATAAAAATGTATGTAAAAAACTGTGTTCATAACATTATTTATAGTATCCCCTGCCTCATGTAAAGTCATTGCACAGACGTTCTTCTGTATATATGCCCATTGCACTCCTGTACGCGACATAGTCAGTAACATGGCAGGGTGGGTGAAACATCAACCTAATTTTACAGTAGAAGACTGGTCTGCGGAGAAGAAGAAAAAGGTCGTAAGAAGAATGGTGTGCTCCTTCCAGATAATAGACGTGCGATTATTGTAGGACCATCGAACTGTGGCAAAACAAAGACTCTCATCACACTGATAACCCACATTGATATCGTCCGCTTCGAACATGTCTGTATTTTCTCAAAAACTCTCTCACAGCCTAAATACCAGATGCTACACAAGATATTAAATGGTTTAGATGATGTAACATACACCACGTATAACCAGAGCGCCGATATACCGCTTCCAGAGAACATAAAACCGAACACTGTCTTCATATTTGACGACGTAGTCGTGGAAAACCAGGACCAAATTCGACGATATTTCTGTTTTGGGAGACATATGAGCGTTGTTGTTTTTTATCTTAGTCAAACATATTCTCGAATCGCAAAACAGCTGTTGCGGGATAATGCAAACCTAATTATAGGATTCAAACAAGATAATTTGAATTTAAAACATATTTACCAAGCCCATGTGGAAACGACATGTCTTTCAATGAGTTTGTAAAAATGTGTACAGATTGCTGGAATCATTCTCAGTATGGGTTTCTCGTTACAGACAAAACCAGAAAACTGGATGATGGTAGGTATAGACGAAACTTCCAAGACTCTTTTCACATAAATAGCTCTAAGATGCGGTGGTTACAACATTTCACACAACACCATGGATAAATTCGCACGTATGTCGGGGGGTTGTGGTGCGCAGAGACAGAACATTCACATGTATGTAAACAGCAGAAGTGAATCATTTCGTGACGAACTAGTAGATAGTGTGAGCAAATATATTGAAGGGGCTATCAGTAAACTAAATACGTTATTCAGTGACAAAATCAAAGATCTTCGAAAGGAATATACAAATTATTATAGACTTATCCCGTTACGTAACAATGAAGCGCATGCGAGACTTGATGATATGGATAGGAAACTAAACATCCTTGAAGAAGAAGAAGATGATGGTGAAGAAGAGGTTGAAGCTGTAACAGTTAACAAGCCTGCGAAGACGAGAAAGAGGATGAAGATTGGTGTGCATATAAAACAGAGTGCAACACCAAAAACCGATTAGTATTTGCCAGCATGTCAACCAAGCAGAAACTTGTCCAAACGCGGAAGGCTATTCGCGAGAAGCTACTACTGATGCGTTTAGGACAGTTGAAACAAGATAATACGCTATGAGAAACCTTTAAACCAGTTACGGATTCTCTCAAATAAATTTCCGCCGACATCAACAACCGCGCTGATAACGCTGGAAATGACGATAATGGTGTTACAGAATTACTCAAAAGCTACAACGAATCAAGAATAGACAAAACATACGGTGTCAGCAGAGTAAGACCATATATGCTAGGTACAAAACCCATAAGATTAACCAAAAACACGATACAGATTGGTGATTAAGAGTTTTAAAGAACTCAAGGTCTATTGAATCTCATCTTAAAATCCCCGAGAACATCAAACTACCCATCTACAGATGTCGACACTTATCGGGAAATAGTGCTTCTGACGGACCTACATAAGGATGCCAATGGGAAACCGGAAAGCGTATGAAATACAAAATCGTTATAAAGCACATACTAGATAACGAGAAGAAAGGAAGTAGTACTGGAAATGGAATTGATATACAGCATAAAAGTGTGCGCGGTAAAGCTCCTGAGTATATATACTACAGCCGACCAGACGATTTAGTAGACCGCTTACGGCTACTGATGGCATCTGCCGCTGCCGGCAATGAAGCACACTCGAATGAGGTTGTTTCAATAATTTCACAGCTTAGAGAGAGAGGTATCATCGAATAAGAATGGAGACAGTGGTTGACGAACTCCATAAGCTGGCACGTAAAACATACCCTCGCAGACCTGTGATGATCAAAGGCTTGGATGACTTGTGGCAGGCTGACCTTGTGGATATGCGGCAGCATTCTCGTGTGAATAAAGGCTACAAATATATTCTAATGATCATCAATTCATGTTCTAAATTTGCATGGGCTCTACCTCTGAAATCGAAATCTAGTAAGGATGTTGCACGTGTGTTTGAAAAACTGCTGCAGACTGGGACGAGCAGGTGTCCTAAAAATCTTCAAACAGATTTCAGAACTGAATTTTACAACAAATATTTCAAGACTGTGATGACTCGGTATAACATAAACCATTAATCGACATTCGCGCATTTGAAAGCAAGTATTGTGGAGCGTCTAAACAGAACAATAAAAACACGAATGTGGAAGCTATTTAATCTACGTGGATCATACAAATGGACTGATATTCTTCCTCAAATAATCGCGCAGTACAACAGGACCAGACACAGCACGATAAAAATGAGACCAATCGATGTTTGTGATAACGAACTACTAAACCCCGTTTACTTCAGAATTAAAATGGTTGATCACAGCAGAAAAAAATTTAAAGTTGGAGACTTTGTGCGTATTTCAAAACATAAAACCACCTTCGAGAAATCATACGTACCAAACTGCTCAACGGACATATTCACCGTCTCAAAGGTGCAGCGAACGTATCCTAGAACTTATATCTTAAAGGATCGCAAAGGAGAAGAAATTACAGGCTGTTTTTACTCTGAAGAACTGCAGAAGTTCTAAACCAGACGTGTTTCTCATAGAGAGAGTTGTGAAACGCCGTGGACATCGAGTATTAGTTAAATGGCTCGGTTTCCCAGATACGGAAAACAGTTGGATTTACGCAGACGAAATGCTATGTAAAGAGGTGCAAGTAGCGCAATTGCATCAGTAGCATTCTATGTCCTGCAGAAGACGCATCAGAGGAGGTGGTGGTGTTATCGACAAACTACCAGTTGAACTCCACATCCCCGGATATAACTACTGCCGACCTGGAATAAAGCTTAGAAAACGAGTAGCACGGGGTGATAAAGGTAGTAATCTGCTCGATGAGGCGTGTATGGAACATGACATTGCATACACATCGAATCAAGACCGTCACACTGCAGATCGTATTTTAGTGGATAGAGCAAAAGCGGCAAGGAAAAGGAGCGATATAGGTATTGATCAGCGCCTTGCAGAATTAGCAGTAGATAAGACCATGCGAGCCAAAATTAAGCTTGGTCTGGGTTTTCGACATGCGATGAATACGGCACGTCGCGTCCTAAAGAAGAAGTAATGCATTTTAACAGCTTTGTATGCAGCTAAACGAGCTCTGAAAAAAAAAAAAAAGAATCGACGAGGATAGCTAAAACTAGAGTCTACCAATACCGAAAAACGTATCAGGTGGGATAATCCTGTTCTACATTCCAGCTCTGGCAGGACTTTCGGCAGTGGGATCTCTAGCCGGAGGCGCATCGGCTATTGCCAGAAAGATCAATAACGCGAAAAACATATACTTGTGACATATACTATTCCGAAAGAACAAACGTCACTTCTGATCCTGCAGTTGTTATTATTTAATGTCACAGAATATATGACATCAACTGCGATTGCGCAAAGCTGAAAATGTGTACCCAGCCGGGATTCGAACCCGAGTCTCCTGCTTTCTAGGCAGTTGCGCTGACCCCTACACCATTGGGGACACAGTGATCACCGCACCTGCAAGGACTACCTAAGCACGCTTCCCGTCAGATACATATTCCCAGCTTTGCCCTGCCCACATTACTCAAACTCGTAGTTATTATCGTTAGTGGGGAGGGGTAGGCAAGTTTGAAGCCCTTACTCTTAAGGGAATTAGTTTAATAACTACGAGTTTGAGTACTGTGGGCAGGGCGAAGCTGGGAATTTGTATCTGTACCTCAGCGCCAAAATCTCTCTGCTTAAAGTACATAGCGTTAAACACAATTATATAACAGTACCACACATCTGCCTCTCCGGGGGACACCACCTTGACGAAGCACTGTCCTTGTGGGTGGAGAGGCTTGCGTATCTGCGTGAAGCAGAGGGCTATACCGAAGGTAGAGAACCTACTGCCGGAAAGGCTTCAGCTGATGGATCAGACCAAGCGTGTCCCATAACTTCCCGTCTTCCTTATCCTCTCCCAGTCCTTTCACAATTCCTTTCCCAACCCAAGGTGTGATGCGATCCATGCCGAGGGGTGTGTGGCACATGGGTGGATGTGTCTCGAATGGAGCCTCAGGGATACCGGGCGACCTCCCTGAGTAAGTAGCCTTGCACCGCGTGGGTTTATCGTGGTGTGGACCATATAAATCCCAAAATCTCGTGGGACGAAGATGAACACGGCGAAAAAAAATATTTTAAAAGAATCCGAGGGGCAATCTGAGACCTCAGATACTCAGACATTGGGATCAGGACCGATGGAGTGCACTCCTACTTGTCAGTCAGGGTCTAGACCTGAGCAAGAAGTGGGAACTGTAACAGAGAAGCTGGACGAGATTAGGATTAAGGCCTTGTCTGGGGTTCAGAGGAGGAAAATTCTCAAGGAACAGAAGCAAAAGAAGGAAAAAAATGGCTTCCTAAACATAAGTGGAGGGAATTAAAAGGGCTTGAGCCCAAGACCTCCAAAAAGAAACTGCCTCAGATCGAAGGGGATACACAGACCCCCTCGACGTCAAAGACAGGTGGCAAGAGGGTTAGGGAGGAATCTAAGACTCACTTCTCTCTGGAGAAGCGTGATCCTAAAAGGCTGAGGCAGGAAATACGGAAACAGACCTATAGTACTACAGTCTCGGTCTTTAGAATGGCGGTTGTCCAAGAAGGATACCCACTGGTGAGCATCACCTCACAGCAGGAGGATCTCGTGCAGATGGCCCTCTTTGAAGAGATTGCTGGGGTCGCTGGTCCAGGACCAAAATTCAGGACGATCTATCTAGATCGGGGTGCCCTCATTTATGTCTGCGTGGGGGAGCACTCAGCAGAATGGCTTAAGGACTAGGTGCCCATGATGCCCCATGGGAGTATGCGAAGCTGCTGGTCGAGACAGCAACCGAACTCCTGAAGACCGCAAAGGTATCAATATGGGTACCAAAGATCCTTAAGGATGTCCCTCCAAAGACTCTGTTTGAGAAAATAAGGGCCCAGAACCCAAACGTCTCGACAGAGGATTGGAGGGTAATTAACCAAAAGGTCATTCCAGAAGAACGAACCCTGGTGGTGGAGGCTGGAGAGAAGTCCCTGAAGGCAATGCGAGAGCAAGGCCTGAAACTATTTTTTGGGTTCTCGCAGGTCGCTGAAAGGGTAATCAAAGACTTTAAAGGCTATAATGGCAGCAGGATGGGGACTGGAAGTGCTGCAGATAAACCTGCAGCACAGTAAAGGGCCACTGCTGCCCTGAGCCGTAGTCTGGGAGACAGGAGGTGGACGTGGCCCTGATACAAGAACCCTATTTATACAAAGGGGGTGTATCGGGCCTCGGTGGTACTGGAGGTAAGCTGATTTATGCTAGAAATCTAAAAAACTCCAGAACATGCATTTATGTTAGTAATGGAATATCTTTCATACCAATGATGGATTTTTGTTCCAGGGACTTGGTGACCATCAGGATGCAGCAACATGAGGAAGATGTCACGAGGGAAATTGTTTTGGCCTCAGCATAGCTTCCTTACGAAGACAGCTCTCCTCCTCCTTTGGAAGTGAGGAGACTGACGGAAGCCTGCCATTGGCAAGGTGACGAACTGTTGGTGGGATGTGATGCCAATGCCCACAATCTATCGTGGGGCAGCAAGGACACCAACAGTAGAGGTGAGCACCTTCTTGAATTTCTCCTATCTAACAACTTGGAGATCCTGAATAGGGGTGATAAATCCACATTCAGGAATAGTAGAAGGGAAGAAGTAATTGACATAACTTTTGTTCCATGATGATGGGAAGTTACGTCAGACAGTGGCATGTGGTCCTGGAGCCATCCTCATCAGATCACATGTATATTGAATTCAAGGTTGAAATGGGAACCAGACAGAACATGGCCTATAGGAACCCCAGGAAAACGGACTGGGAGATATATAGGAAAGACCTTGACTTCAGCCTATTCGATAAGGAATCCAGCAGAGTTTGAGGAAATAGCAGAGGCTGTAACCTCTGCTATAGTGACCTCATACCAGGAAAACTGCTCAATCACCAAGAAATCACAAATAGGAGTGTGCCTTGGTGGAATAATAACCTGGAAATGCAAAGAAAACAGGTATGAAGACTGTTTAACCTTGTGAGGCGCAAGGGATAATGGGCAAAGTATCGTGAGGCCCTTGTCAATTACAACCTTGCCATCAGACGGACAGAGGAGGCATCCTGGAAGGTATTATGTGAGGAAGTGGAGGGCACGGCTGCTCAAGCGAGACTTCATAAAATCCTCACTAGGGTACCAACTAATCCAGGAGGAACATTGAGGAAGGAGGATGGGGAGTATACAAAGACAGCACATGAAACGCTGGAACTGCTCCTCAAGACTCACTTTCCTCAATATACTCTGGGGGATAACTCAGACCAGAATGCGATTTCTGAGAGACAAAGGTTCTCAGGTATTCGCAAAGAGGACTGGGATTTGGCCAAGGAGTGTGTCAATTTCAGTAAGGTCCGATGGGCGGTGGGAACATTTAAACCGTTCAAGTCACCTGGCCCCGATGGAATCTTCCCAGCTCTCCTGCAACAAGCGAGAGAAAATCTTATTAGGTTCCTTTGCAGGTTATTCAGGGTTAGCCTAGCAGCAGGAATCATTCCCAATGCCTGGAGGGCAGTGAAGGTTGTCTTCATTCCTAAACCAGGGAGAATTGATCATACCAAGGCCAAGATATGAGACCAATCAGCCTGTCCTCCTTCATTCTTAAGACATTGGAAAAGCTGGTTAATGTGCGTGTTGGAGAAAGGAGGTTAAGTAGGGCTACATTCAAACCAACATGCATATCAGCCAGGTAAATCATGTGAGACAGCTCTTCACCAACTCGTTGGGAAGGTGGAGAAAGCACTAAACATTCCAGAAATAGCCCTCTGTATCATCCTGGACATCGAGGGGGCTTTTAGCAACACGACCTTCGATTCCATGGTTAGGGCAGCAGAGGTGCATGACCTAGGGACCACTATATGTAGGTGGACTAGGGCAATGCTCAGTGGAAGAAAGGGAGAAGCTACCATGATGAAAAAAATGGTAATCAACACCACTAGAGGTTGCCCGCAAGGAGGAGTTCTTTTCCCTTTATTGTGGAATCTAGTACTCTAGGCAGTACTTTTGCCAAGGATATGCAGATGATCTTGTCATAGTAATACTTGGCAAATTTGCTGACACAGTAAAGAATATGGCACAAGGTGCTTTGGACATTGCGCAAGAATGGTGCAGAAAACAGGATCTGGGGGTTAGTCCTAAGAAGACTGTTGTTGTACCATTCACAAAGAAGCATATATAACATTCAAGTTGGAATCTAAAGCTTTTCAACTAAACGCTACCTGTGAAGGGGACAGTGAAATATCTAGGGGTTACCCTAGATGAGAAACTGACATGGGCCCCTCACATCAGGAATATTTGCTCCAAGGCAAAAGGTACTCTTGTGAGTACCAGGAGAGCTTGTGGCAAAAATTGGGGCCTGAGCCCCAAGGGTATGCACTGGATGTACACCACAGTGATTAGACCCAGGATCACCTATGGGGCGGTCGTGTGGTGGAAGAAGGTAGAACAGCAGGTTGCTGCTAAGAAGCTTTGTAAGGTGCAGAGACTAACCTGCTTAGCTATAACAGGCGGAATTAGCAGCACACCAACTGCTGGGATGGAAACCATGCTGGATATGCCCCCATTACACCTTTGGGTCAAGATGGAGGCAGCGTCTGGTGCATACAGGCTCAAACCTGGCAACAACTGGAACTCTTTGGGATATGCAGAATCACACACTAAAATAGTGAGTGAGGTGAATATAGGAAAGGTTGGGGAAATGCCAGCCGACTATATTATAACTCCATACTGCTTCAACAAGCTTTTCAATATAACAATTGGAATTAGGGAGCAATGGGAGAAAATAGTTCGACACCGTACGGGGATATTGTCTGGTTCACTGACGGGTCAAAATCCGACCAAGGTGTTGGGGCCGGGGTATATAGGGTGCAGCCAAGACTGGAGGGCGTCATCTCTCTAGGAAAACTGGCCTCAGTATTCCAGGCCGAAATCACTGCCATCAGGGCGTGTTTGGAGGAGAATTTGCGTAAGTGCTACAAAGATCGTAGTATCTATATCTATTCAGACAGCCAGGCAGCCCTGAGATCACTGACAGCTCCTGCAACAATGTCTAAAATTGTTGCAGAATGTCACAGGATCTTGTGGAGCTAGGGGAAAGCAATAGAGTAAACCTATTGTGGTTCACTGGCCACTCGGGGATCAGTGGCAACGAACATGCCGACAGATTAGCCAGGATGGGGGCAGAGACTTCATTTATTGGACTGGAACCTATCCTGACAATCACCAAGGAAATGATCAAATTGGAGCTACGTAACTGGCTCAGAAGACAGCCCGTAGAATATTGGACCAAAGTCTACCAACAAAAACATGGCAAGGTAATGATGCCAAAGCCATGTTTTAAAAGAAGCTCTGCAATCCTGGGCCTGAACAGGAGAGAGATTAGACTCATGGTTGGATTGCTGACAGGCCATGGGAATTTCCACAAACACCTACATACAATGGGAATAACAGAAGAGGACCCTAAATGTAGGATCTGTGATGACGGTGATGAACTGCATCACATCTAATCTTCGAATGCATTGCATTGGAGAGTAAAAGGCACAGAACATTTGGGACAACCAGACCCGAAGAAATTGTGTCTAATAAAGAACTGGTAAAGGGACTCCTTGCACTGCTCAAGGGCATTGGTTGGCTTTACTAGATAAACAGGGAGCAATACCGCACAATAAACTTAGTTTTGGTGCGGGCAGTGACAGGTTAGACCAAGACTATTTTGGCTTCCCTGGAAAAATCAAATCAAATCAAATGAACCACACACCTGAATGTGGCTATATTAGTTCTCAAAGTACAGACACATGCCAAATTACTTTCGCATTCACACAGTCGAATATGAAAAGCCACACTAATTACGTTTTGAAATGTTTATGTCCCTATGTCAATACCATAAGCTTTTGCTAAGCATATTGCAATATAGGCTTGTAAATCAAAGTGTGAAGTTTCATGATGAAATAACTATCAAGTACCTTCACATATGGTGTGGCACCTTGTAGTCTTACAAAATCAGTAGTCCTTCTGATAAAGGGGTTTATATTGCCGAAAGAAGTAAACATCAAGGGATGGGCAACATTTTCTTGTTTTTGGTGACAAGATCTTCAGCGTAACATCCACTCCAAGATTCAAATACGAGGCGCGTCCAGACCGTAAGTCCGTTTGGTAATAAAATGAAATTGTACAGAGATACAGAAGAAATCTTTATTGCACAAAATTCTACAGCTCTTATACTACTTTTCCACATAACTGCTGAAATGTTGCAGGCATTTGTCATTGCGTGGCACCAAGTTTTGTATACCTTCTTCATAGAAATGTGCCGCCTGTGTCTTCAACCAGTCATTGGTGAAGTGAAATTTGGGGGAAGTCCATAGCGAGACCACTAATTGTAAACCTACGTTTTTTCTGGATCTTGTCATCAATTGCGTGAACCAGTTCTTCTGTAACCAAAGATTGACGCCTACTTCGTTCTTATCGTGCACATCACTACGCCCGCCATTGAACTGTTGGACCCATCTTATCACCATCGAATCACTCATCGCATTTGATCCGTAAACATCGCAAATTAGCCGATAAATTTCACTTAGTTTCACTTTCCTTGCCTTCAAAAACGGAATCTCCGACCTGATTTCACATGCGGCGGGATTTTCAATCAACGCCGACATTTCAAACAAACACAAAAAAGCGTACGTAACTGACAGCGATCTCCAAATTGCGCACATTCTTCTCCTTGATACTTATCGTCTACAGCGCATGTGCGGAACTGCAATCGCAGCGGTATAGCTGAGATAAATTGAAACGGAACTTACTTTCTGGACGCGCCTTATATGTACTGCGAGCGTGAAGGTCGGGGTGAGAGTTTAAAATAGGGAAAGATTAATTTTTAAAACTCACAACCACCAACTGCGAACCAAATTCCTAAACATGCAAAAACACTGGAACTGTGATTGCGACTGTTTGACTCGTTTTCTAGGGGATGATATCACACGTTCGCAGCTTTCCTTCCCTGCATATGATTAACAAAACAAATTCATAATAAAATCAAGTTCATGAGAGAAAAGGCTGTACTAACTACTAATTTTGAAAACACGTGAAAATTCTCTTCATGTTGTTTATTTCACAATATTTGAACCCTGTGGCTGATACGTCTGTACGTCGACACATTTACCAAATAAAGTTATAGCTCGTGAGCCCTCAGACAAAATGAATATTTGTCGCGAAGTGTTTTCACACCACGTGGCTGTCTCAAACACCGTTTATGTTCATGCCTATGCGACAACACGTGTTACATTAACAAATCACCGTCACTTTAATTTAATGCGATGCACACCTTGTTCTACCGGCTAAATATTCACAAACACACAGTAGCACTCGATTTAACTTGGTACAGTCTACGACGAGCAACCACACGTGGCGATTGCCACAGACAAATCTGAAGTCACCATCTCGAGATCCACATGCCGACTGATGCAGAGCGACGCCGCCCGGCCAGTTATCCACGTGCTCCCGACCTCGTCACTTTCTGCCCTCGCACGCGCGCGCGCGCGCGCCAAAAGTTCAACTGCCGGGTTTTCTTCCGCTACGTCATCAACTTCCCCATGAGAGCTGTTCTAACCGATTTGCCAACGTACAGCTCTCAGCCAATACATTTCTAAAACTTTACTTAAAATCAAAATAATTACACTACACATTAAACAAATATTTTCTTACGTTTTTATATTAGTATAAACATCCTTTGTACTGTTTATCATAATCGTGCAATTTCTTATACCACAGATAAGTGATTTAACTGAATACTTAAGATAAAATACAAAAGATTAATTGAAAATAAAATGAGAAATAGTTAATATATTATTTTTATAAACAAACATTGCCATGCTAGTTGAGTAACTGTCTTGTCTTCGTTGGTAATTTATTACTTTTCATTGTCAATTAAACATATTACGTTAGATGTGACTGTATCAGCTAATGTATTGTTTATTTATCAACAGGCTATTTTGTAATGAGGGCCTTAAAGGTTCCTAACTGCATCGTATTACTTCAAATGCCAGTAGTATTACAATATTTGTGCATTGCACTGTGCCTGGCACTCGCCATTGTCCCTCTCTCCCCTCACCAGAAACGAACTGGAAAATCCTAAGTTGGAACAAGCCACCAACGTCGGCCTGCTCGCTGGCCTCCCATCAGCTGCAAGCACACAGCAAATCTCAACGTGGAGAATTTCTACCTATGACCTAACTATAAATGTTGTCACCCAACTGTGTACATACATTGCTACCATAATTAATAAGATTAAAATTGTGTAACATTTAGTGCATTGGCATGGTCAATGTTTGCAGTGAACTTCATACTGTTTAATTATCAAATGCTATTGATTACCGGTGTTTCTATTAGGCGGTAATCTCACAATACCCCCACTTGCGGCATCCAAACCATGTGCAGGATGGCGCAAGTAGCACCAAAATTAATACATTCAAATGTGCAAAATTTTAAATTACAAAATTATGGTTCGAATTGGCTCAAACACTATGCCAATTATGACCTCAACTAATGCAAAAAATAAATAAATAGATAAATAAAAAATAAACAGGGCAGTGAGATAATTTCCCAATATTTGTACCATTAAGACCACTTACAGTGTGTGCATATTTTTAAGAAAAGAATCCTTATAACTAATTACATCCATGAAATTTAAGTGTGCCTGTTGTTTACATACAGAATTGGCACCAATTTTATAATATTATTAAACTTTAGTCTTTAGAGAACCTTGTCCTACATGGAAAAACTAGAATTCTCACTATAAAAACTTTTGAAGGTGTACACTCCACTTGTTTAAAGGAAATCTCTCACCACTTTGACACTGAGAATCCCAGAGTCATCGTTGCAGCAACTCTGGTCCATGGTGTACGGTCCTATGTCTCCGTCATTTCAACCAACATGCTGTTGCAGCACTGGATTCATGGCACTGGATCAAGCGTGCTTGTTCACACACGTCATATGCACCCTACATGGAACAGGAAGAGCAGAAGGCACTCATGAGTCAACATAGACAAAAGTTTGTCTGGACACCAGGATTCGGTTGGATTTGTATCCCACCCCCCTGCCATCCAGACTTGGTGCAATTGAAACTAAGCATTGAGACATGTACAGTAACATGTAAATCAACAGAATTAAGAACTGAGAGTGGCTGTTGTTAGTAATTATCAGATTAACCCAAACCACCATGCCTGCAGTCTCATCAGCCATAGCTTCAGATGAAACAGACAAGAGAATATGTGGCCTACTTGGAGTATTACTCCATCAAATAAAAAAAATAAAAAAATAAAAAAACCTGCCTATGTCAAAAATATATCTTAAAGCTCAAATAATACTACCAAAAGAATGTTATCATAGAGAATTTTCTCTTCCATCATAATGACACCTACAAACATAAATACAAATCCTACCCCCTCGCACCAAAAAAAATATTTTTGCTGGTGTGAGATTTAATTGGCCCATACTATCCTAAGTTAATCCTAGCACGTCTATACTTCACAGTAACTACAACTCCTGCAGCCTGTGAACATCAATTGAATACAATATATATACGTCCTCTAGTCCTGATTTCAGATTAGTATGCATCTACAAAAATAAAAACAATTTAATTATCATTCATAGAATTACCTAACTAAATAGTTTCACTACTCATACATAAATTATGATGACACAATAAACACAATATCCCTCTCAGCTGTTGTTTTTAGGAATGAGTCCTGGCAACAATTGCACCTTTCACCAACACAACTACATCAACAACAAAAATAAAGCAAGGCAAAAATAGAGAATAAACCAAGTCAAAATAATTATCAAATTGTCAAGTTACTCCACAAAAACTCTTAAATCTAGACATACATAAGTCACAAAAAATACATACAGATCCTAAACCTAATACTCACATGAGGCTGCAAACTGGCTTAATCCAGTTGCTTATATAGCCTCAACTCAGTAATATTTCTTAACCCCAACGGTTTTCCAGACTTGGGATATTCCAACCGGTAAGCATTTGGGTACGGACATGTTGCTACCCGGAATAGCCCATGATATAACTCAAAAAGTTTCTTTATTTCTCCATCAATATCACTAGACTTTTCTTTAGTTTTCACTAGTACTAGGTCATTGACTTTGTACTTAGTTGGCTTGTACCTACTGTCATGTCTCTTTTTCCTCTGAGCTGCTGCCTTAGCCATCTGCTCGGTCGCCAGCTTTATCCGTTCCTGTGGTGTCACCTGATTCCCTGGTGGGAAATCTACAATCTCACCTATTAGATTCGGTGCCTTTTTGCCCATCATTATCTCATATGGTGTATATCCTGTTGCTTTACTTTTAACACTGTTCATGACATCCTCAAAGGAAACAATGTACTCTGCCCATGATTTGTGGTTATTACTGCAGTACGTTCGGCATAGCCGTCCCAACTCGCGCATGTATCGCTCGGCAGGATTGCTCGCCGGATGGTAAACTGAAATTTTTATATGTTTCACACCTGACTGTTGCATAAAATCTTCCCATGCCTTAGATGTAAACTGGGAACCATTGTCTGACAGCAATGCCTTAGGTTTTCCATGTTTTTTGAAATAATCTAGCTCTAGCTTACGGATTATTGTTTTGCTGGTAGCCTTCTTGATACTGTATAGCCTTACATATTTTGAAAACACATCAACTGTAAGTATGACATATTTTTGTCCACCCCTACTTGCTGGTAATGGTCCAAAAAGGTCAATTGCCAACAACTCACCCACACCCTTAGGTAAAATGCTTTGCATTTCACCTTGGCTAGCCACAGTGCTATGCTTCACACGCTGGCATTTATCACAGGCACTTAACTGTTTCCTAACACTTCTATCCATATTGTTAAAAATAACATAATACTGTAATATTTCCAAACACTTTTGTGGTCCATAATGACCACGTGACAAATGTATATATTCTATCAATGACTGGACATGTTCCTCTGGCCAACATACCCGCCATTCTTCTTTGTCAACATTCTTTCTCCTAAACAATACCCCCTTATAGATCTTGTAATATGTATCTAATTTTTCGTGCCCTTTTGTACTCGTGTTTGTTTTGACCAGTTTGAGAATCGGATCAGTGTTCTGTATCCTTACATATGTCCCTAATATGTTTTTCCCCATCAACACCTTTAATGTACATCACGTGGAATTCAGTGCCTTCACCCTCAAGTTATATAGATTCATCCCCTTTAATAGGCAAACGGGACAGGCTGTAAGCAACTACGTTTTCAGTGCCCTTTATGTATTCTATCTTATACTGGAATTGTTGGAGTATTAGTGCCCAACGTGCCAGCCTTTGATTTAGTAACTTACAATCCTGCAAATAGCTCAATGCCTTATAGGCAGTCATAACAATTGTCTCATGACCTTGCACGTAAATTCTGAATTTTAGAAAACCCCAAACTATAGCCAAAAGTTCCTTCTCCGAAATACCATATCTCCGCTCATGTTTTGATAGGACCCTGCTTGCAAATGATATGCTTCTGTGTTCAATCTCACCATCCACTTCTTTTCTTTGAAAGAGAGCAACTCCTATTCCATAGTCTGAGCTGTCTGTGGCTAAGTAAAATGGAAGAGACATGTCTGGGTAATGTAAGAGTTTGCTATTGCACAGACTGGTTTTGATTCATTCAAAATCCCTATCACATTCATCAGACCAAACCCAGGACACATTTTTCTTCAATAACCGTGACAAATTTGGAGAATTCAGGCTTTTATTACGTATGTATTTTCTGTAGAAACTAGCCATGCCGAGAAACAATTTTAACTGCTTCCGGTTCTTAGGTTTTGCACATTCTGTTATTGCCTTAATCTTATCCCCATTAGGCATAAATCCTTCTGAAGATAACACATGACCTAAAAAGTTTATTTCTGCTTTCACAAATTCACACTTTTTACGCTTGAGTGTCATACCCCCTGCAAGTAAAGCTGTAAAAACATCCTGCAATAAACGGTAATGCTCCTTCCAAGTAGCTGTAGCAACCAATATGTCATCCACATAAATTGTAAGCCTTCTCATCCGTTCATCTCCCAACACATAACTCAAAGCTCTAATGAAAACAGCAACAGAAATACACAAACCAAAAGGAACAACCTTATATTGATAGGCCCTGCCTTCAAATAAGAAAGCCGTGTATTTCCTGCTCTCAACAGCCAGCAGTACCTGCCAAAATCCGGCAGTCAGATCCATGCTGGTCATAAGTTTCACATTATGGAACCCTTGAATCAGTTCATCCATGTTCTCTGGATGATCTGTATCAGGAACTATAATTTTGTTTAATTTTCTGGCGTCTAACACTAACCGCACAGATTTGTCCTTCTTTTTTTACCACTACCATGGGAATGCTGTACTCGCTTCTACATCTTTCAATTATGCCCCAGTCCAGCATCCATTGTAATTCAGTTCTAACTGATTCCCTTTCAGATATGGCTATAGCATAAGGCTTAGCTTTAACTGGTTCATGTGGTTTTACCCTAATTTCATATTCAGAATCTAAGATTTTTCCTGGCTTTTCAGAAAACACATTCTTATACCTAGACAATAAATAATACAATTCCCCCTTTTGACTTTCACTTATCCCCTTTGTCTCATCTACCTTCTTCCATATTTCTTCCTCAACTTCAGCTTCATTCACAACACATCGTGCTATCTGTATGCATGCCATCAGATTCCTTTTATCAACAGAGTTCTTAAATTTAATCTTCTTCATATGACTCCCTACATTCAATTTTATAGCCTTGTCCTTATAGTCTAGTTGTGCCCCATATTTGCACAAAAAATCATTTCCCAACTCTAAATTTAAGCAAAGTCCCTTTATGACAAGTAAACCTTGACTAAATAATTCATCCTCAATCATCAAGTCTAACAGTACTTCCTTATTCACTGATTTGCTATAACTGCCAGTAGCATTCTTTATCCATACCCCAGTAACTGGAAACTCTACTGTCCCTGTACTCTTGATTTGATTGTAGAAATCCTCTGAAATACCACTAATTGTACTTCCAGTATCAATCAATGCAGTTTCACTGACCTCTTCTACCTTAAAATTTATAATGGGCTGTACATTTTCAATAACATCTTCCTCAAGTTCATTTTCTGCCAACAAATCCTCCTCAATTTCTTGCATACAGTTCTTAACCATAGTATTTATTTCCCCTACATAACAATATGGTTGTATGTCCTCATCATTTTCAAATATTTCACTGAATGCTTTCCCAAATTCTGGGTTTATTGTACTCAACTCCCCAAGTTTCCTTGCATACCCATATTTCTCTTCTATCCATGTCACTGGCTCCACTGATTTTAAATGTCCAAGGAAATGGACCCAATCATCTGGACCATATTCACTTACTTCTTTATCAATCCACCCTGCTCCTACACCATCACAATCCATTTCCTTACAATTTTCATTGTTGTATACTACAAAAGTTTGTACACTCTCCTTATTATTATCTGTCCCCTCCTGTAATACACCAAATCCTTCATCTACTTCATTTTGGTCTACAGCACACATGCCTAGTCCCCTTAATTCATTGTATTCATTCTCCCCACTCACTAAGTCTTTTGCCAGGCTATAGTAAGTTTGATCCCTATTACATTGCTTCCCAAGTCGGTCCAAATACTCATATTTGTGTAATAGCCAATCATCTGGTGCCCACTTCCTAATCCACTTTATCTTCTCCATAATACCTCCGTCCTGTCCCAACACATCATCAGTTACAGGTGGGTATACATCAGCATTGACAATTTCACCTACTTCAGAAACATTCACACTTCTCTCATTATTCATACTAGACCCAGTGCCATTTAATGTTTTTACTGGATCACATTTAAGTTTTTTTAAATTCAGAACTCCATTCATTCTCATTCACACACTCAACACCATCTATGCTGGCTCCAGTACCATCAATATTTACATTCTCACTTTCACATTCAGTCAACACTTGTGCCTCTGACCTATCCAAAACTAAGGCTAACCCAACACTGTTTTCATCTTCTTTAATGTTATTATGAAATAAATTTCGCATATCATATTCCCCTTTACTGTCCTCATTCCTATCCTTTCTCCTCCTGTTTGCCTTTCTTTTGTCATGTTGCCTAAACCAATCCCCAAAAATTTCCTGACTACCTTTAACAGCATCCATTTGACACATACTTCCCTCTCTTTTCTCCCTTCCCTTGTTAACTCTATTTATATTTTCTTCCCTCTTTTCTTTATCCTTGCCTTTGTGAACTCCGACTTCCTCTTTCCTATCATTATCTCTGTCCATGTGACATAGTTTTTCCTCCCTTCTCTCCCCATCTCTATTCCTACTGTAATTATGGTCATTTGATCCCTTGCTATCCCATCTTCTGGTCCTGTTATTAGAATAGCTCCTTGTCCCAAAACGGACCTCATTTGGAACAAATCTTAGTTTCCCTGATTCTGTCTCAGATTTTCTCTCCTACTGTTATCCCCATTCCTATTTCCACCTTCCTGCCTTTGATTTCTCCTACCATTTTCCCATGTTTCCCTCTGGCTTCTATTATCCCAGTTGTCTCCTCTGTTATTGTTACCTCTCCAATTTTCATTTAAATTCCTCTCTCTATTGTGGTTTCCCTGGTTATGACCCACATTTCTACTGCCTCTGTTTTCATTGTGGTTCACATGCTGTGTTCCCCAGAGCTTTCGTTCCGTAACTAAACCCTGGTCTATCTTTTCTACAAATTCAATGAAATTCTCAGCTGAATCTGTGGGATGGTGAATTAACTGCCAATGCAAATCTGTAGGTAACCTCCTACACAAAGTGGAGATTACTGCTAAAAGACTCAAAGGTGTATCTAAATGCACTAGTATCTCAAGTTCCTCCTGACAAAATTCCTTCATGCTCTGTCTCCCTTTCACATAGTTTGGCCCGTTCAAGAATTCATTTTGTATCTTAGCTTGCTTGGCCTCCCCCCAATACCTATTTAAAAACAATTTTTCAAACGCCTCAAAAGTAACAAATTTATCAGCACACTGATTTGCCCAAGTTTGAGCAGAACAGTCAAGCATTCTCTTTGCTAACTTCACTTTACACTGGTCTGACATACCAGGCACAAATTGGTCCTTGCATGCAGCCAAAAAATCTACTCGATGATAATTACCCAATCCTGAAAACTTTTTGCCATTAGGTGTCTGCACCATGGACCAATTAGTGTTTCCTGATGCAGTACCAAATTCTAGACTATTTATTCTAGTGTTCACCTTCTCAATCTCAGTATTGTTCACTGTCACTATTTGTTCTATCTTTTTCCTAAAGTTACATTCTGTATTCTCTAATTTTCCTGACAACAAAGTTTTTGTTTCCTCAATACCTGCCACCATCCTCTTGTCAACCTCAGCCAACGCCTGCATTGTGCCCTCAATCCTGTGATCACATATTTGTTTCACAGCATCTAACTTGTCTCCTACGTCAGTGTCAATGGCACAAATTCTGGCATGTATCTCCTTTTCCCTATTATCAAACCGTTCTATTAGACTTCCTATCTTTTTGTCAATGTCTGTGACATTGAATTTTGTAGTGCCCCTATGTCTGCCTTAAAGTCTGCTTTCAATTCTGATTTTACAGTTCCTATTTCTGATTTTACAGTTTCTATTTCTGATTTTACATTTCCTATTTCTGATTTTAAATTTGAGTTTGAATTTTCTATTTTTGATTCTAAATTTGAGCTAAAACTCGCTAACATGGCTGCTAACATCTCCGGTGTCAACAACATTCCCCCAGTATTTACCCTCTCTGGACTTTCTGGTATGCTACTCTCTGAATCTACGTCGCTTGGTGACTTTTTAAAAACCTGCTCCATTTTGTGTGCCACAAGAAAGCTTGATTAACACACAAGAATTTATAGCGCCAGCTGCTTTACTTATCTTTTAAGCCAGAAGTTGCTGCAACGAGCTGCGACGTCCCCAACGCTCGCTGCCGTCTGTTGTAGAAGCTGTGGCTGGAATATGTCCTCACTGCATCCCTTATCCTTTGTAGAATCGAAGCTGCTGGGCCCCGACGCTCCGTTGACGACTTGCAAAGTCCCCACGATTACTGCCGTCCGTTGCAGAAGATGAAATTTCGATTATGCTGTTTTGTCCACTATCACTGTCCTAAGCACACCCTACCTCTCTGTCCGAGCAAGACCAGTGCGAATTTATCCCGCTCGCTGCTGCCAGCCTCCACACACACTTGAAATTGTCCGTCGCGTCCGCGCACTTGTTTGCAACTGTTCGTAACTGTTCACTGTCCTATACACACCCTAATCTCTCCGTCCGAGCAAATCCAACGTGAACTTATCCCGGACGAGCCTCCAAATGCGAGCGTGAAGGTCGGGGTGAGAGTTTAAAATAGGGAAAGATTAATTTTTAAAACTCACAACCACCAACTGCGAACCAAATTCCTAAACATGCAAAAACACTGGAACTGCGATTGCGACTGTTTGACTCGCTTTCTAGGGGTTGATATCACACGTTCGCAGCTTTTTCTTCCCTGCATATGATTAACAAAACAAATTCATAATAAAATCAAGTTCATGAGAGAAAAGGGTGTACTAACTACTAATTTTGAAAACACGTGAAAATTCACTTCATGTTGTTTATTTCACAATATTTGAACCCTGTGGCTGATACGTCTGTACGTCGACACATTTACCAAATAAATTTATAGCTCGTGAGCCCCCAGACAAAATGAATATTTGTCGCGAATTGTTTTCACACCTCGTGGCTGTCTCAAACACCGTTTATGTTCATGCCTATGCGACGACACGTGTTACATTAACAAATCACAGTCACTTTAATTCAATGCGATGCACACCTTGTTCCACCGGCTAAATATTCACAAACACACAGTAGACTCGATTTAACTTGGTACAGTCTACGACGAGCAACCACACGTGGCGATTGCCACAGACAAATCTAAAGTCACCACCTCGAGATCCACATGCCGACTGATGCAGAGCGACGCCGCCCGGCCAGTTATCCACGTGCTCCCGACCTCGTCACTTTCTGCCCTCGCACGCGCGCGCGCGCGCGCCAAAAGTTCAACTGCCGGGTTTTCTTCCGCTACGTCATCAACTTCCCCATGAGAGCTGTTCTAACCGATTTGCCAACGTACAGCTCTCAGCCAATACATTTCTAAAACTTTACTTAAAATCAAAATAATTACACTACACATTAAACAAATATTTTCTTACGTTTTTATATTAGTATAAACATCCTTTGTACTGTTTATCATAATCGTGCAATTTCTTATACCACAGATAAGTGATTTAACTGAATACTTAAGATAAAATACAAAAGATTAATTGAAAATAAAATGAGAAATAGTTAATATATTATTTTTATAAACAAACATTGCATGCTAGTTGTGTAACTGTCTTGTCTTCGTTGGTAATTTATTACTTTTCATTGTCAATTAAACATATTACGTTAGATGTGACTGTATCAGCTAATGTATTGTTTATTTATCAACAGGCTATTTTGTAATGAGGGCCTTAAAGGTTCCTAACTGCATCGTATTACTTCAAATGCTTACAATATTTGTGCATTGCACTGTGCCTGGCACTGGCCATTGTCCCTCTCTCCCCTCACCGGAAACGAACTGGAAAATCCTAAGTTGGAACAAGCCACCAACGTCGGCCTGCTCGCTGGCCTCCCGTCATCTACAAGCACACAGCAAATCTCAACGTGGAGAATTTCTACCTATGACCTAACTATAAACGTTGTCACCCAACTGTGTACATACATTGCTACCATAATTAATAAGATTAAAATTGTGTAGCATTTAGTGCATTGGCATGGTCAATATTTGCAGTGAACTTCATACTGTTTAATTATCAAATGCTATTGATTACCGGTATTTCTATTAGGCGGTAATCTCACAGTACTGCAGCTACAACACGCATCTGGAGCACTGCTTAGTGCACTCTGCCACCATCTAGTGGCGCTAGCAGACAAAAGTAGTAACTACTGTTGTTAATTATCATCACAGATATTACATGTGATGTCTCTAAAAATGTTCAAATGTTTGTTAAGCTTATGGGACTTAACTGCGGGGTCATCAGTCCCTAAACTTACAAACTAGATATGAACTACCTTATACTAAATAGAGCACAAAAATCCATGCTCGAGGGCGGGATTGGAACCCCCTATGGGGAACGGCCTCGCGCACCGCAGCATAGAGCCTCATTGCGCTCGGCAGTTCCACCGCAGCTGTGAGGTATCAAAGGTATAAGAAAAAAGCGTACTTCACTATAGAATGTTCACAAATGGAACGGAAGGAGGTCGATAGTTTTTGACGCCTTACAAATTGATGTCGAATAACAGATATTGGATTGATTGTGTCCAGTTTTTCTGTCTAAATAACATGGTAGAAATTGAAGTATTTTATCCACTTCAGCAACTGTTCAGATTATAAATTAATGAAATGCAGCAACCAGTTGCTTCTGGTTATTTATTTTTAACTTTAACGACCGGTTAAGCAACAGTACAAACATAGACCAGAAGAAGGGCACTCAAGCGCCTGAAACCGGTCGTTAAAGTTAAAAATAAATAACCACCAGCCACTGATTGCTGCATTTCATTAATTTATGTGGTAGAAATTGTACACAAAAGAAATAAAGTCGAAGAGTAAAAATTTATTTATTTGACTGTATATAGCCCTATAATGTAGTTGAACAGTAGTTATCTAGTATCATAAAGAGTATATAGTAATGGTGAAAAAAAAAAGATACTGATGGAGCGTAACATACAACAAAGAGTAAGAGGAACTTCTGAAGTTTTAGTGGTTATATAAGTTAAATTATATAAGTAGAATATTGAAAACAACTGACAAAAATATAATAAAATGTAAGCCTAAACATGTAATAAACATTTCTTGTATGAGTCTGGGTGAGAAAGAGAGGGAGAGAGAAAGAGAGAGAGAGAGAGAGAGAGAGAGAGGTGAGAGAGAGAAAGAGAGGAGGAGAGGTAGGGGATGGAGATGATTAGGTGTAAACTGCAACTGAGAAATGAATTGAAAGTTATCTTTGATAATTGCACAAGGATAGTTTGGAAAAAAAATACTGCACATAACCTATATTCTGTGGTCCAGTTTTCAGCCGTTCTGCGCATCCCAGTCCATGTTTTCCCCATGTACATCTATGCTTTGTGGTCTTTGGTATAGTTCGTTCTTGGTTGTTCGTTGAATATTTGGCTCAGCTTATTTATTATAGAGAGCACTTAGCCCCCTGACGGGCGCGCTGAGCCACGGCGCCCGGCATATTGGCGCTAGGCGGTGGCTCGCCCCTTCCAGGCTTCCTCTATCACTGCGCCTCTGTGGGCGGGAGCGCCTTTTTACATGACGCCAACTATAGTACAACACGAACATCTCATACCCTCTTTGTTAGATACCATCCATTCCGTTCAATTGCTCTTCTAGTTTCTTTGCTCTTTCCCACAAGTATTTAAAAAGTCATGAGCGTACAGCATTTATATGTTCTACCTGAATTTCATTCCAAGATTTGTCCTTGCTTTCCTTCATAGTTTGTTTAATTTTACACACTGAATAACATTTGAGATAAATGTTATTATAAAGAAAACGAAATGAATATAGTTTTTGGGAGACATTTATTAAATATCTTTGAACTTCAGGTACAAGTAATTACATGTAAATGGCATCGTTTCACAATGTACAGGTACCATTTCACGCCAAAGAAGAGCAGTTCGACTGACGAGGGGTTGCCACCATGTCTAGGCCAGCAGCTAGGCAGTGGAGTGGTGTTCAGAATCTGTGTGAGAAGCGGATCCCAGCAGAGTAGTTGGGCTTGCCGGCGCCGGGCCCTCCGTAGACCCTCTGCCAGGAGCCGTCCGCGTCCACCCTGGTCCTGCCGTCGTCGCTCTTCCAGACGTTGCCCTCACCGTGCACCCCCACCACCGTGCCCACGCCTTTCTCTCTGTGCACGTCCACGTCCACTCCGCCACGGTCGTCCTCAAGAACATGTGCAATGTTGTTAAAGATACTATCTGAGCCGATCATAGTGTCTATAAAGACATATGGATGAAAACTGTCTTTTACAAAAATGAGTCAAAGTGAGTCACAACATTTCATTTAATGAATTATTCTCTTCATAAGGATAACTAAGCATAATTGTGGGTATAAGACGACATGTTTTCAATGGGTGATCAAATGAAAAGTTAGGAAACAACACTTTGGCTATAATTGTAGCCTTTATTCAAAAATAATCACCATAGGTCTGAGCACAACTATCTGACTGTTTAATGAGTCATTTCCTGCTCCCTGAGTCCCTGTGCCTATGAGAAGTAGATATGATGGACAGTCCGCTTCTGAACTGATTCAAAGAGCCAGATCCTTCTAAGGAGTGAGTTATGAATGAATAAAAAAAAAACTAAAAAAAAAGAGTGGTAGTTCACCCGATCCGAAAAATATCCCTGATGACAGCAATGAGCTGTATAAGCACCTCTTGCCACATGCTTCAGAAGTATCCCAAACCCCTTGCCACATGCTTCAGAACTTTCCTAAGCTACAAAATAAATGTGGTATAGACCATGGGCAAGCATAAAACTGCAAAAAATGAGCGCCTAACCACGTGCAGTGTCTCCACACTGCGAGTCGAGGATCTGTGAATCACGCAAGTAGCATGGTTCAGTGAGCGCGTGGTTCCCGAATCCCGCTGGCTCGCAGCTCCGCACGACGATCGAGGTGATCCGAACGCCAACTGAGTTGGTGTGTTAACTGGTTTGCCGGTTCACCCCTCCCCACCACTCACCCGACTCCACTCGCTTGCCAAGCCACCCGCGTGGTGCAGAACAAAGCGACTCCGTGCATCACTCTGTTCTATCAACTCCTTTATTCCGATAGAGCTTGCAGCTCGCTTACAGATACGATCATCTGAACCAACAGAAACAGTCATATAGACAAATGTTGTATTCCGAATAGTTTTCGAGATAAAACGTATTTATTTAATGTTATTTTATACGCTTTTTCTTAATAACAGGAAGTATGAAGTCTGTAGTGAAAACACATCACTGTACAAAATTAAACTATATAAATTTTCTGCGATAAAGATCCTACTCACTTTTTCTCTAAGACTTTTAGTTTGCATGAAGAGAACAACAAAGTCTTGTGCAATGTGCATTCTCTGTAGCTTATATAGGTTTTGTAAGCTCATATCACACTGTTTCCTGACTTGATTGGCAAGGGTCCTGTATCAAATTATGCGTCTTCTCTTCGTCTACACCATTTTGGAGCATTGAAAACAATGACTATATGCCGAATAACAAAGAAAATGCATTCATGTTTTCTATTTCAGAAACCATTCAGTTTAGGGAAAAGGTCCATTTCAAATTTTTGCTACTGGCGTCGAATCTTTGACAGTAACAACCAACTTACTTCACAAGAGAGAGAGAGAGAGAGAGAGAGAGAGAGAGAGAGAGAGAGAGAGAGAGAGAGAGAGAACACTAGGATGTCAAACGAGATGCGTATAAATTACGGTTCTGAGTAGACTATCTTGAAATAATGTTTCATTAGGAATTTTATGTGTTTGGTACAGTGGTATGTATATATACATAAAACATTGCACAAATAACAGGTGAAAGGGTTGTAGTTACAGGAACTAAAAGTATGAGATGGAATAGAAGTCGTACCAGCAACCACCAAACTTTCAATTTAGGAGCCCAGAACGGTACCCCTGTACTACGCCGACTGTTAAAAGAATCACTGCAGTTATAAACGATTTACCTAATGATTTATGTCAGCAAGACTCTCTTCGTACTTAATCAGTTATTGATGGTTTGTACTCATAAAGAAGTAGTCATTGATGGCATAGTCAACAGTTTCTGTACTCGTCGTCGTATTTTCGAAGAATCTGGTTGGAGATCTTCACAGCGTTTTTTTCATATTTGAACTTATTAATGAAATAGTCTACGAACATTCCTCACTTTGTAAATTTAATGCATAGCACTCTTTCTATACGTTACTTCCTAAAGTAAATAAAACTTTAATACCTTACTCTGAAACTATCAGTATTCTACTGTTTATGGATGCTAAACGTTAGAAACAGGTGATCGGTTCTGCCATCTTGTAGCGATAATCTGTCGCGCTCACGTAGCACACCCGGCCGTATCGCCGGATGTCGCTGCTTATAGCTCCAGTGTCGCGTCGCTGAATGTTGCGCGCTGTTGCTCGCATTTGTCGCTCACGTAGGACACGGCCTTACTGCGCACGGCTACCCCGCCGCGGCAGTTGCCACGCCCTGCACGGGGCTCTCGCAATATATCACGTTTCATTCAACTCACTCAAACTCTCAAACTACTCACTGTATGAATATGGAACTAGTATCATTCTGCAAAATATTGTATTCTTGAATAAGAATATAAAAATAATCAATTTTTATTTTTCTAATTATTTCACCTGAAAAACATGTAAATTCTATTACACCATTTTTAGTGTTTAATGTCGCTGTAATCCACAAATTTTAATTGTCGAAATTACTAAGGACTTACAATGAAATTATTACTCCTCTTTCTTCTTTCACAATATGGCCAAATCAGATAAATAAAGTACAGTAACAAAAGCAATGTGCTATCGTGTTAAGCTGGTGAGTGGTGAGTCAGTGAGTCATGAAAAAGAACTAGTTCATTCCTGATCCGATCCCTGAAAAGATCGGTTTTGCCGATCTCTAGTGACAAGAGCCAGTCCTCTAGTATCTTATTGAATTCGAGTTGAAGAGCTTCCTTTTGAGATGTTTTTTTAGCGGACCAAGTCACAGGGCAACGTGCCTAGGCTGTAGGGCGAGGGTTGGGTTTGCTTAGGTTATCAGAACCCAGGTGGGGAGGGGAAGGAGTGAGGGTAGGAAAGAAGATGGGGGGGGAGGGGAAGTAAGTGCAGTCCAGGTAGTAAAGAAGGAAGGAAGACTGCATTAGTTTTGGGTCACTTACTCGCCACGCAAGTATTAACGAAAGAACTGTGAGTCCCCTGTGGGAGGGGGTGCATGGCGTATGCACAAGCTGCCTCCACTTGAACTTGACCAGGACACTTTGTGTGATCCTGGACATACGTTATCAAGGTGCAGAATCACAACATTAATGGATCCAAATTATCAACAAGGAACTGCTTAAGCTGGTGATAATTCCATAATGGTACGGACTGTTTTTATATGGAATATACTGGGTCTTCTAATAGAAACGTAAAGATCACCGATTGCAAATGGTTGTTTTTGGAGGCTATCTGCAGCCAGTAATAGACTTTAGGTTTTCAGACAACAGTGGAAACTTCATGAGGACAACGTTGGATATCGCCAGACCACGACTATTCGTGCTAGGTTTAAAGAACATTCTACATGATTCCACACAGATAGCCCGGTCCGACATTGAGAGGTCAGTTCGCGCAGAAATTGCTGTACCAACAACCCTTTAGTAAAATTGGACGCTTATAGAGTGAGCATGGCTCAACATTCCAGCAGCACCGACAATTCGAATGCATACTACACTGAGCTGCTGTACTTTGACAGACAAAAAGAGGAGATATCCCATGACTTGTTCCCAATTGTATTTTTCAGCAAGCGGTAAAATAAAGTATCCTGTGCATACATATTATCAGCTCCACTAACATGCGCAAGAATGCCAAACGAAACACTGTGGTACTCCTAAAGGGATTTCATGAGTTGTGGAACTCCTCACATTTATGTTTCACAACCGCACGTTTCCAGACCGCTACATGGCATTTACTTTCCATTTACAGCTGTCCTCTCTCTTTATTTTTTTCATAAAGGTGAAATGTTATAATTATCTGATACATCAGTTTGTTTTATATTAACACTGTTTTTGGAACTGCAGATATACAAACAAAAGGGTTTCGTCAATGGAAAAAAATCACACTCAGAACACACGTAATGTCTGATATTTTTAAAGCACCGTCTGCGTTACTCAAAAGACGACAAGACATATGTAAATTTCAACAAATTGATAAAAGCTAAATGTGAATCTGGTTCCATATTTCTTACCACGAAAAGACTAACACAAACAGACTGGCAACTTCATGCCTGTGTATCGAGACTGTGTCGACATGCCCATAGGACTAAATTTACTATTGTGTTTGAGGATCTTTAGATATAGCAAAATGTGTACATATCACTGAAATTGAAAACCATGTCTTGAACTTTCATTTCAAGTAGGAATTGCACACACATTAATTTCTTGGCTTGAAAGCAGGCTACAATAAATTATGAAGTGCTTCAAATACAAACGACATCCCTTTCCAACTATATCAAAAATCTCCTGCGTTATTTGTGATAGCAGATGTCTCTCTAGAGACACATAAACAGGCTTTACCTTGTCCTCCGGGGTCGGGAAGGCGGAGCTCAGCACTGCGGCACTCAGGAGGAGGAAGAGCACGGCGGCCTTCATAGCGCTTCACTCTGCGTCGCTCTGCAACAGCCAAGGTGATGATTATTGCCTTCAAATTAGACAGACAAAAAGAATTTACCATAACCAAAGATATTTGAATCAGCAAGATAGCAAGATTCCAGTGGTTACAATTTATAAGAGCGTATTGTAAAATTTATTCACTCGGCAAGGATGACAACTTGTGACTTCATTAAACTTGGAACCTGATACTAGTGTGCTTCACAAAAAAGTAAATACAATAAAATGATACAAAATGAAAGATTTCCAGCGAAAAGTTTTTGAGGTGATAAAAGTTTTGCAGCTCCTGTTGTGACCGATCCCTCGATCCAAGCAATTTCATTGTTTGGATTAAAGTTCCGGCATTTTTCTGTATAAATTATTTATGCAATTAAACAATCACATTTTCGCCGTTACATTAATTTCAAGTATCATATGTGTGTTCATGTGAATGTGAATGTGTGCTCTTAATACTGACTGACTACAGCGCAATGGCTTACAGTCACCGCTTCCCGCTGCAGGTCTCGTTTTGCTGTAGTTGAGAAAGCATGTCTTCGTTTGTCGTCTGTGCTGGCGTCTGCAGGGTGGCCAGAGACAAGTCTGATCTATTTTTTTTTTTTTTTTACTATGATAGTTGGAAATGGCCTGAGGCTGGGGCGAAGCTCGTTTAATTCAATAAACAAGTTTTTTCAGTGAAATAGCGGAATTTTAATTCAAGGATTATTACTTTGAACACCAAGCTTCCGTCTTACTTCAAACGTAATTAAATCACTGCGGCCCAAAGTTATGGAGAAAACATCAAGTTTACTCTGGAGTGGAATTCCTATAAGATTTGGCTTTGTGCTTCTGCAGCTGCTGAAGAATCATGTTGACAGGCAGATGGCACATCTCTAGTAGAACTTCACTGGTATCTTGAAATAACTTCACTGGTATCTTGAAATAACTTCACTTACCACGGTCAGTGTTTTATGTGTGTTGTATTTTACGTCGCCTTGCCACATATGACGTTAACTCTATTTTTCCATTGTAATGCCATAGTAAACGGCAGTGTACGAATTTTCGTGAAGGGGTCTAACATTACTATTCTGCTGGTCATTTTTAATAGACCCGCCGTCTGAATAGGTCTCATCGCTTAATAGAGCTGGATTAAACAACCACAGAATTTAGCGGGGAAAAGGGTTTTTTGAGAGGCAACATAACGAGTTTGACTTTTCCAGGCCAAATTATTATTCTTACAATGAAAAATTACCCTAGTTGCAGTATCATTAGTTTCGAATAAAGTTGCAGAAATAGGTTTTTGTACCATGTTTAGGAAAACGTTAAAAAGTATTAGAGCTAAAACAGTGAAATTTTTATCAGATATTCTGTTAGTAAGACGTCTAACAACATCATGCAAAACATAGAAACGGTGTTAATTTATGGAAAAATAGGGGTACACTGAAATTTAGATCTAAATCAAATGTTTGTATAGTCTATGGGACTTAACTACGGGGTCATCAGTCCCTAAACTTACAAACTACTTATGAACTAGAATGAAACTTCACTCTGCAGCGGAGTGTGCGCTGATATGAAACTTCCTGGCAGATTAAAATTGTGTGCCGGAACCGGGACTCGAACCTGAGACCTTTGCCTTTCGCGGGCAAGCGCACTACCGACTGTGCTATCCCGACACGACTCACGATGCCGCCTCACAACTTGCCCGCGAAAGGCAAAGGTCCCAGGTTCGAGTCCCGGTTCCGGCACACAATTTTACTTATGAACTACTTACGAACTAGGACGGCACAAATATCCATGTACGAGGGGGGATTCGAACCCCCGACCGTAGTGGCCGTGCAGACCGTGACTGAAGCGCCTCAGTCCCCGCGGCCACCGCGGCCGGCCAAATTTAGAACTGTCAGTAAAATGTTTTCAAGCGCCGAAGTAATCAAAATCTGTGTATCATTACTACAATCTCCAACAAATATCAATAACACATGTGCTCGCCCTACAGCCCTGAGAATTCTCTGAAAATCCGCGGCGTTAAGCTAGTGCATTTGCCTCGCTCCCAGGTAGGACTTACCTGCGTTGCAGGCACGGTTCTGGAGCTGCTGGTGTTGTCTGCGGCAACTGGCTGCACCACCCCTGCTTTATACCGCAGCATCTCAGAGCGGGCTTTCCTGCGGTGCATCCCCGCGCTTCGCGCAGAGGCCATTGTTAACCTGCACAGTACGGCAGCGAGATGCATCTGCGCGAGGTGTGACGTCAGCTCTTTCGTGGCAGAGCAGTAACCACGAAGTAAGCAAGAAACGACCTCGGCCTTCTGTTTCCATGAATGGCAAAGACAAGTGTGACACGTTCTCATTAAGTTCAATTCGCCACGGTTAATGGACATTACATAAGTATCTCTACTAAACGGTTTCTAAAGAACCTCGCTGCGGAGCGCGCAGTTGCTCGCCGTGGAGGTTCGAGTTCTTCCTGGGGCATGGATGTGTGTGTGTTCGTCCGTAGGTTAGTTTGCATAGGTTTAAGTAGTTTGTAAGCTACGGACTGATGACCACGCAGTTTGGTCCGATAAATTTACAGACATTTGAACATTTGAACGGTTTCTACTAGGGTTCTTGTAATTGGAAGCAGGAAACAGGTTTCATTTCAACTTCAGTTCCAATGATTAATTCTTCTCATGAGGACGATTTTTTTTTTCAGATCACAAAACTGAAAAAAGAAAATAAATCTGAGGACTCAAACAATAAATCTCAATCATAATTCGACGGTGATTTTGCGTGAGCTATCAACACGAACACAAATACCACGAATTCTACTTAACCACTCGCAACAGTTACCAAATTTGGAGTAACTAGTATGAGCAATTCTACAACGAAGGGCACAAACTTTCGGCTTTCTGTTACTTTTGCTGTGAATTAAGATGAAAACGTGTGAATGACATTCAAATGCTGCCGCGAGGGAGTAGCCGAGCGGTCTGGTCCGCCACATGGCGAATCGCGCGGCCTCCCGCGTTGGGGGTTCGAATCCTCCCTCGGTCATGGATGTGTGTGTGTTGTTCTTAGGTTAGTTTAACATAGTTTAAGTAGTTTGTAAGCTACGGACTAATAACCTTGCAGTTAAGTCCGACAGATTTATAAACATTTGAACATTAAAATGCCACCAAGAGAAAGAATTTAAGTCAGACAGAAAGAGAAAACTGTTGCTGAATAACGCAGCAGACATTGCCGAGGTGGAGTGGCTTGCGTGCCTCAACGATACAGATAGCCGTACCGTTGGTGCAACCATAGCGGAGGGGTATCTGTGGAGAGGTCAGACAAACGTGTGGTTCCTGAAGAGGGCAGCAGACTTTTCAGTAGTTACAGGGGCAACAGTCTGGATGATTGACTGAGCTGGCCTTGTAACATCAGCTAATGTGGCTTTGCCACACAGCTACTGCGAACTGCTGAAAGCAAGGGGAAACTACAGCCGTTACTTTTCCCGAGGACATGCAGCTCTACTGTGTGACTATATGATGATGGCATCCTCTTGGGTAAAATAGTCTCCCATTTGGATATCCGGGACTACACAAGAGGATATTGTTATCAGTAAAGACAATACTGACATTGTACGGATCGGAGCATGGAATGTTAGATCCCTTAATCGGGTAGGAAAATTATAAAATTTAAAAAGGGAGATGGTTAGGTTGAAGTTAGATATAGTGGGGATTAGTGAAGTTTGGTGGCAGGATGAACAGGATTTCTGGTCAGGTGAGTACAGGATTATAAATACAAAATCAGTTGGGGTATCACAGGAGTAGGACATAATGAATACGAAAATAAGAATGTGGGTAAACTACTATGAGCAGCACAGTGATCGCATTATCATTGTCAAGATAAATATGAACAACAGTTAGTACAGGTTTATATGCCAACTAACCTTGTCGATGATGAGATTGAAGAAATGTATGAGGAGTTAAAGGAAATAATTCTTACAATTAACGGAGAGGACAACTTAATTGTGATGGGAGGTTGGAATTCGGTAGTAGGAAAAGGGAGAGAAGGAAAAAATAATAGGTGATTATGGACTGGGCAAAAGGAATGAAAGAGGAAGTTGCCTGGTAGAATTTTGCACGGAACATGATTTAATCATAATAAACACCTGGTTTAAGAATCACAAAAGATGGTCGTATACGTAGAAGAGACCAGGAGACACCGCAAGGTATCAGATAGATTTTATAATTGTAAAACATGGATTCCAGAACCAGGTTTTAAACTGCACGACATACCCAGGGGCAGATATAGACTCTGACCATAACTTATTGGCCATGAACTGTAGGCTGAATCTGAAAAAAACTGCAGAAAGGTAGGAAAATAAGGAGATGGGACTTGGATAAATTGAGGGAACCCGAAGTTCTTAGGAATTTCAGAGGCAGCTTTAGGCAACAATTGACAGCAACAGTGGGAAATAAAACAGTAGAAGAGGAATGGGTAAAATTGAGAGATGAAATAGTTAAGATAGCAGAGGACAAAATAGGTAGGAAGGCAAGACCTACAAAAAATCCTTGGATATGACAGGCGATACTAAATTTAATCGATGAACGGAGAAAATATAAAAATGCAGTAAATGCAACAGGCAAAATGGAGTACAGACGACTAAGAAATGAGATTGACAGGAAATGCAAAATGGCTAAGCAGGAGTGGCTAGAAGCCAAATGCAAATCTGTAGACGAATGTATAAATAGGGGGAAAATAGATACAGCCTACAGGAAAATAAAAGAAACATTTGGAGATAAGAAAAACAGCTCTATGAATATCAAGGACACTGATGGAAAACCAGTTCTCAGCAAAGAAGGGAAAGCTGAAAGGTGGAAAGAGTATATAAAGGGGCTCTACAAAGGATATGAATAATGTTGTAGGAAGGGAGGAGGAAGTAGATCAAGATGAAATAGCTATACTGAGAGATGAATTTGACATAGCCCTGAAATACCTAGGTCGGAACAAGGCCCCAGGAGTGGATAACATTTCCTCAGAGCTACTAAAGTCTCTGGGAGAGTCAGCCATGGCAAAACTGTTTCACCTGGTGTGTAAGATGTATGAGGCAGGCGAAATACCCTCAGACTTTAAGAAAAATATAATAATACCCATTCAGAAGAAATCAGGCGCAGACAGGTGTGAAAAATACAGAGCCATCAGTTTGATAAGTCATGGTTGCAAAATTTTAACACGAATTATTTACAGGAGAATGGAAAAGCTGGTAGAAGTTAACCTCGGGGACGATCAGTTTGGATTCAGCAGGAACTTAGGAACCCGGGAGGCAAAACTGAATTTTTCGACTTATCTTAGAAGATAGATTAAACAAAGGCAAACCTCCATTTTTAGCTTTTGTAGATTTGGAGAAAGCTTTTGACAATGTTCATTGGAATACACTCTGTCAAATTCTGAAGCAGCAGGGGTAAAATACAGGGAAAGGAGAGTTATTTATAACTTGTACAAAAGCCAGACCGCAGTTATTAGACTCGAAGGGCATGAAAGGGAAGCATTACTTGGGAAGGGAGTAAGATAGGATTGTAGCCATTCTCCGATGTTATTAAATTTGTACGTCGAGCAGGTGGTGAAGGAAATCGAGGAAAAATTTGGTGTAGGGTTTGAAGTTCACAGTGAAGAAATAAAACCATTGCGTTTTGTTGATGACGTTATAATTCCGTCAGAGACAGCAAAGGACCTGGCAGAGCAGTTGAATGGAATGGACTCTGTGTTGAAGAGAGTGTATAAAATCAACATTAACAAGAGCAAAACAAAGATAATCGAATGCAGTCTTAGAAAATCAGGCGATGCTGAAGGAATTAGATTAGGTAACGAAACATTGCAGGTGGTAGATGAGTTTTGTTACTTGGGTAGTAAAATAACATGCAATGGTCACAGTACAGAGGATGTAAAATGCAGGGTGGCAATGGGAAGAAAAGCATTTTTGAAAAAGAGAAATTTGATAGCATCGAATATTAATTTAAGTGTAAGGAAGTCTTTTCTGAAGGCATTTGTGTGTTGCCTTGTACGGGAGTGAAACATGGACGATAAATAGTGCGGGCAGGAAGAGAATAGAGGCTTTTGAAACATGGTGCTACAGAAGAATGCTGAAGATTAGGTGGGTAGATCGCGTAACTAATGAAGAGGTACTGAACAGAATTAATGAGGAAAGGAATGTCTGGCATACCTTGACTAAAAAAAGGGATCGCTTGGTAGGACACATTCTTAGACATCGAGGAATCGTAAATTTAGCACTGGAGGGAAATTTGTGGGGTAAAAATCGCAGAGGGAGACCAAGAGACGCATATAATAAGACATATAGTAAGCAGGCTTTGCCACACAGCTACTGCGAACGGCTGAAAGCAAGGGGAAACTACAGCCGTTACCTTTCCCGAGGACATGCAGCTCTACTGTATGAACATATGATGATGGCATCCTCTCGGGTAAAATATTCCGGAGGTAAAATAGTCCCCCATTCGGATCTCCGGGCGGGGACTACTCAGGAGGATGTGATCATCAGGAAAGACAATACTGGCATTCTACGGGTCGGAGCGTGGAATGTTAGATCCCTTAATCGTGTAGGAAAATTAGAAAATTTAAAAAGGGAAATGAATAGGTTGAAGTTAGATATAGTGGGGATTAGTGAAGTTCGGTGGCAGGATGAACAGGATTTCTGGTCAGGTGAGTACAGGATAATAAATACAAAATCAGTTGGGGGTATTACAGGAGTAGGATTGATAATGAATAAGAAAATAGGAATGCGGGTAAACTACTATGACCAGCACAGTGATCGAATTATCATTGTCAAGATAGATACGAAGCCAACACCGACAACAGTAGTACAGGTTTATATGCCAACTAGCTCTGCCGATGATGAGGAAATCGAAGAAATATATGAGGAGCTAAAGGAAATTATTCAGACAATTAAGGGAGAGGAAAATTTAATTGTTATGGGAGACTGGAATTCGGTAGTAGGACAAGGCAGTGAAGGGAAGATAGTAGGTGAATATGGTCTGGGCAAAAGGAATGAAAGAGGAAGCCGCCTGGTAGAATTTTGCACAGAACATAATTTAGTTATAACAAACACCTGGTTCTAGAATCACAAAAGAAGGTTGTATACGTGGAAGAGACCAGGAGACACCGGTAGATATCAGATAGATTTTATAATGGTAAGACATAGATTTCGGAATCAGGTTCTACAGTGTAAGACATACCCAGGGGCAGATATAGACTCTGACCATAACTTGTTGGTTATGAACTGTAGGCTGAAACTAAAGAAACTACAAAAAGGTAGGAAAATAAGGAGATGGGACCTGGATAAATTGAAGGAACCTTAGGTTCTTAAAAATTTCAGAGGGAGCTTTAGGCAACAATTGACAGAAACGGGGGGAAATAAAACAGTAGAGGAGGAATGGGTAAAATTGAGAGATGAAATAGTGAAGGTAGCAGAGGACAAAATAGGTAGGATGGAAAGACCTACAAAAAATCCTTGGATATCACAGGAGATACTGAATTTAATCGATGAAAGGAGAAAATATAAAAATGCAGTAAATGAAACAGGCAAAATGGAGTACAGACGACTAAGAAATGAGATTGTCAGGAAGTGCAAAATGGCTAAGCAGGAGTGGCTAGAAGGCAAATGCAAGGATGTAGAAGAATGTATAAATAGAGGAAAAATAGATATAGCCTACAGGAAAATAAAAGAGACATTTGGAGACAAGAAAAACAGCTCTATGAATATCAAGGACACTGATGAAAAACCAGTTCTCAGCAAAGAAGGGAAAGGTGAAAGGTGGAAAGAGTATATAGAGGGGCTCTACAAAGGAAATGAACTTCGAGACAATATTGTAGGAAGGGAAGAGGATGTAGATGAAGATGAAATAGGAGATACTGTACTGAGAGAAGAATTTGACAGAGCCATGAAAGACCTAAGTCGAAACAAGGCCCCTGGAGTAGATGATATTCCCTCAGAGCTACTGAAGTCTCTGGGAGAACTAGCCATGACAAACCTGTTTCACCTGGTGTGTAAGATGTATGAGACTGGTGAAGTACCCTCAGACTTTAAGAAAAATGTTATAATCCCCATCCCTAAGAAAGCAGGTGCAGACAGGTGTGAAAACTACAGAACCATCAGTTTAATAAGTCATGGCTGCAAAATATTAACGCGAATTATATACGGAAGGATGGAAAAGCTGGTAGAAGCCGACCTTGGGGATGATCAGTTTGGGTTCAGGAGAAATGTAGGAACACGGGAGGCAATACTCACTTTACGGCTTATCCTAGAAGATAGATTAAGAAAAGGCAAATCTACATTTCTAGCTTTTGTAGATTTGGAGAAGGCTTTTGACAATGTTGATTGGAATAAACTCTTTCAAGTTCTGAAAAAAGCAGGAGTAAATTATAGGGAGCGTAAGGTGATTTACAACTTGTACAAAAACCAGACAGCGGTTGTCAGAGTTGAAGGGCATGAAAGGGATGCAGTGGTTGGGAAGGGAGTGAGACAGGGTTGTAGCCTTTGTCCAATGTTATTCAATTTGTACATTGAGCAAGCTATAAAGGAAAGCAAGGAGAAATTTGGAGAAGGAATTAAAGTTCAGGGTGAAGAATTAAAAACATTGCGTTTTGCCGACGACATTGTAATAATATCAGAGACGGCAAAAGACCTGGAAGAGCAGTTGAAGGGAATGGACAGTGTGCTGAAAGGTGCATATAAGATGAACATTAACAAGAGCAAAACTAGGGTAATTGAGTGCAGTGTAAGGAAATCAGGTGATGCTGAAAGAATTAGATTGGGATACGAAGCAATAAAGGAGGTAGATGAGTTTTGTTATTTGGGCAGTAAAATAACAAATGATGGTCGCAGTACAGAGGATATAAAATGCAGAATGGCAATGGGTAGAAAAGCATTCTTGAAAAAGAGAAATTTGTTAACATCGAATATTGATTTAAGCCTAAGGAAGTCTTTTCTGAAGGCATTTGTATGGAGTGTTGCCTTGTATGGGAGTGAGACATGGACGATAAACAGTGCGGACAGGAAGAGGATTGAGGCTTTTGAAATATGGTGCTACAGAAGAATGCTGAAGATTAGGTGGGTGGATCGCGTAACTAATGAGGAGGTATTGAACAGAATTGGAGAGAAAAGAAATTTCTGGCATACCTTGACTAAAAGAAGGGATAGATTGGTAGGACACATTCTTAGACATCAAGGAATTGTGAATTTAGCATTGGAGGGAAGTGTGTGGGGTAAAAATCGCAGAGGAAGACCAAGAGATGGATACAGGAAGCAGATTCAGACAGATGTAGGTTGCCGTTCTTATGTGGAGATGAAGAGGCTTGCTCAGGATAGGGTATTGTGGAGAGCTGCATCAAACCAGTCTCTGGACTGAAGACCACAACAAACAGTAAGCAGATTCAAATGTATGAAAAGGCTTGCTCACGATAGAGTAGGGTGGAGAGCTGCATCAAACCAGTCTCCGGCATGAAGACCATAACACAACGCAACAAGCCACATATCTTTTAAAAATGTTTTAATTAAAAGCCGTTATCTGTTTCGGACTAGCTTGCCCCTCTGCAGCTGGTCACGTTCTCTTCACATATACCTCTCTGTCACCTAGTTCGAAACCGATAATGGCTTTGAATTAAATATTTTTAAAAGCATATTTGAATGGTTGCGTTATTCAACGACAGTCATTAACGACCATGGAGCTCACAAGATCCAGTATGGATAAAATGAAAGAGATAACGCTATAAATAATGTCATTAATTGGGAACGACGGACATCGCATTTTGTGAAGTTATGGTTTTGTGAGGTCGTTGCAATAAATACAGAGTACCTAATGTAATAAGTCAGTTGATTCACTAGGGCCGCGGTGGAGTAGCCGAGCGGTCTAAGGCGCCTCGCTACGGAGCGCGCGTTTGCTCGCCGTCGGAGGTTCGAGTCCTCCCTGGGGCATGGGTGTGTGTGTTGTCCTTAGGTTAATTTACCTTTGTGTAAGTAGTGGGTAAGCTACGGACTGATGACCACGCAGTTTGGTCCGATAGATTTACAAATATTTTAACATTTTTTTGAATAAACAGGTTTTGAAAACTTTGAAAAATCGCAAGATGTTTAGTCCAAAGCGAATAAAAAATATGGAAAAACATTATATGAACGAAGACTTTTACATCTATTTAATGAATGCCGTCGAAGACGCAATATAATTTCTAAAGAGCGTGCATATGCTATCGTCGTCCGTCCTATTTCGGGGTGTTGCTGGTAGGTATAGGATCCTTATCAGGTGAGAGTACGGAAGAAATCGATAGCGTACAGAGAACGGCAGGTCCTTTTGTGTAATCTCGATACAAGGGCGAGTGGCACAGATACAGGAGCTGGATTATCTCTTCAACATCGGCGATTTTCTTTGGAGGATCTAGTTACGAACTTTCGATCTCCGGCTTTCTCCCCCGGATGTGAAAGTATATTGTTGATTTCAACCTACAAAAGAGTCAGTGATCATCAAGGTAGAGGGATTCGGTATTGTTTCCTCGTGCGTGCTTTAAGAGAGTGTAATGGTAGGTTAATAGTGTGAATGTGGTTCTATGAATTGTTCGCCAGGTGCTGAAATGGTATTTACCAAGTAAGGATGTAAACGTAGACACAGAAATTATTTGAGAATTGAGGGGTTTGGCGCAAGAAACAAGCAGCTCCACTTTTTCGCTCTATTGAGTTGAACGTTCTATCGCATACAACACTAGTCGAGTCGCGGAGAAATCCAACAGACAGTGGCGGCGCTAGGCGTCGGCGACGTCGGCAACCGCCGACGGCCTGTTGCGACGACCTACTTCTAGCTTAACCGTAGGACGAATACAGGATCTGTACCGAAGGGTGGGATTTGACCCCCGACGGGAGCGATCTCGCTCACTATGGTATGACGCCTTAGTGCGCTCGGCTATTCCCGGCCGGCAGCTATTTAGTTGTCCGTATTTATTTCCGTATGAGTGCAGCATTGATGCAATTTTTAGTTAAATACTTGCAAAACAACTTCTTCAGTGCATTTTAGAAAACAATTTGGAAGAAGTATATCCAAATGTTTATATAACAATAAGACTCATGCTCACAGTTTCCAGTCAGTACAGCTTCTCAAAGTTAAAATTGATTAAGTCTTACTCGAGAAGCACAATGAGCCAAGAAAGACTATCTGCGTTGCCAGTACTGTCAACTGTCAAATAGTGACTAGTAGTAATTATGATGTGGTCTTAAAACAATTCAGTGAGGCGAAAAACCGAAAAGTTCTTCTATTTTAATTTCTTTATTGTAATTTTTGTCACTGCAAGCCTAATGATTATTAGTGCGTAATTCAGCTCATTTTATTTAACATTTCCTTCCTGCCTGAAAAAATGACAAGGCCTCGCAAAGACGAGTTCACCGACGCTCAGCTTTCGTCTAGCGTCGCCACTGTCAACAGATCGTTTGGTAATATAGAAAAGTGTTTGAGGAAGATGGAAAGAGTTTTTTTCCAGTGGACTATGCTCGCATTATCAGAAGAACCAACAAGGAAATCACTAACAAGGAAAGTACTTGGGCTCGAACAAAAACATATACATCATAACCGTATGAGAGGTAATGTAAAGGTCCCTTATTGCATTAGTGATACTCCCGCATCTGCACAACTCTGCAGTCGTCCGTTAGAGGTCTCTGCGTGTGCCATACCACATTGCACTTTGACCTGTCGGTTCGTCAGTAGGAACGGTGCAGTGTGCCTCCAAAGTTGTGTTTTGTGACGTTTTACTTGTGTGGTGAAGCGTCAGATGGGCTAGCGATTGGTAATCAATCCTGCTAAGGTATTGCGATAGATTGAGATGAGGTTACGAGGAACCCTTCTCAGTGAAGATGGTATTAGTGTAGAAGATGGATCATTCGCATGCTTTCTCGTATCTGTTATGGTACAGAAATATGAGCGTAAGTTAAATACTGTTGTAACACTAACACATGACGATGATAATAGGAATGATAACGACGAACAACTCATTGCAAGCGGTAGTGCTACGGTAAGTGCGGGAAGAGGCAATGGAAGCAGTGGCAGTGAATACCAAGTCTTCCGAGAAGAAGGTTAAAATTGCAACTACCATCAGGGCTTTTGATGACAATATGCTAGAGAACATGTACGATGATTATTACATAAGTTATAGTTAAGATATCTGTATTACGTATGGCGTCTACAGGTATATTTACAGTGCTATCTGGAGCATGATTGCAGAGTTTTGCATAAAAACGACACCCACCAGCACATTGAGGTGTACGTATCACGTTCATACAGATATGTTTGTTCGAGACCATGTACTTTCCTTGTACGTAGAAAATATTCCTCTAACAACATCCATACATCGGTAAAGGGATTATTCAATACAGTGCGACCGCAGGGATGACTGTCTTCAATAATGGGCAAATTTGCAACCAAGGACCTCCGAGTCTCATAACAATGGCCCACTTTCATCAGTCTTATGATTGTCTCCACCCGCTTAAAGACCAAAAGTTTAACGATGTCAAAGAGCAGGCAAGAAAGTATGTTGGGCAAAACGAAATGTGGTTTTACGACCAGCTGACATCAGATGCTTCAAACGATCCCAAGGAGACTGAAGGGAAGCTAGAAGACTGAAGAAGAACTGTAGAATTAATGTATTCTGCCAATAATGCTGAAGAAGAACTGTAGAATTAATGTATTCTGCCAATAATGTTGTACTTTCTTTATTAATAAATATTTTTTTAAACTGAAATATGGTAATTATGAAGAAAATGGTCCTACAAACAGTTTTTCATTCACTTTGGAGTAAAACGGATCATTTTCGCATCCAAGAAGGGATACATCAACGTACAACACAGTTTTCCGGGGCAGTGAACGTCCGCAGGAGACAAAGAGAGCATCGTGGGCTCATGAACGTCGCTTTATGAATTACAACTCAACGGTTCCTCTGATTTCTCGTAGACCTATGTTGAGCAGTTGTTAATCATTTTCTTATCAATGTAAGTAAATTTGTAAATAAATAGTATCGATAAATATATTATTTAAAAAACAGTATGTCTTTCGTAGTTAACCTTTTTAAAACATTTTGTCACCATATAGCCAGCTCCTAATGTTGTGTCACTAAGTATGTACATATTAGCAGATAATGCTTACAGGGTGATTCCTAGAGGATGCTACAAACTTCCAGGAATGATGGATAAATGTATCGATATGAGATAGGGCACCTGTTTCCGAATTAAGAGAACCCCAAGCTAAAAGTGCAAATCGTTTTCATACCCATGATTGTGGAATATACGAGTTTGTACCGGTACTGTTGTTAAAAAGATTTTAAGGTGGGACTAAGTCTCTTGTAATTGATTTTCCCGCCATTTGGTATATTTATTACCACCCGGACTCCGGCTTTAGAGACAAAACGTTCAAATGTTTGGAAACCTATTGGACCAAACTGTTATGGTCGTCAGTCTTACAAACTACTTAAACAAAATTACAGAAAGGACAACAAACACACACACGCAGCACACACACATACACACGCCCGAGGGAGGACTCGAACCACCGGCGGGAGTAGCCGCCCAGTCCGTAGCACGACGCCTTAGATCACGCAGCCATTACGAGCAGCTCTTTAGAGCCATAGTCAAGTGCAGGTTCCATCCAATCAGTTGCTACATGTAGATTTGCAAGTCATCATTACCGAAAGTAAAAGGAATGAATTTTTTTCATCCATATGAGTCAAAATTAAAAAATAAATATATCATAATTTATTTTTCAGTTATGACTGATACGGCTGTAAATATGCATTCCCACTATTTTGAGTAATGAAACTTGGAACCTTACATGTAGCAACCGACTGCACGGTAATTGCAGTTGAAAGTGGCTCTAAAACCGAAGTCTGGATGACGTAGTTATGCAGTCAAATGCGGAGAATCAGTTACAAATTGTCGCATGACCGTGGCTCATCAATATAACATGATCGAAACCCACCTCGCATACGATTCAGTGTTTATAAACATCCGTTTAAGTGAAAGATGTCTGTTTAAGTGGGCTGAATATCTATTGAACTATCTGCTTTGAATAAAAATTTAACTAAAAATATCTCTTTTAAGTTTGACCTGGCAACTGTTATGAAATTTATGACAACCGCACTTTATTCGTTGCGAATGATGTAAGGCTTTTATGCACAGAAGTATCAGAACGCGAAAGTGATTGCTCTGTTTTTGTCGAATTTATGGCCTTGTTCTTGCACTTCCCTCCAAGCTGGATAATGCATTTGATTGTCTCCCAAGAATTATAGCAACACAGCAACAACAGCAGCAATGACTTCGATAGCTGGCAAAATCATAAATAAATAAATAATTCCTGTATTGTAAGTGCAATTTGGCCCAAAATAAAGTCTGCTGACTCGAAAATCGAATTTTAAAAAAATATGCAGAGGTAATGGGAAACTAACAACCCAAATTAAATAACGTATGTGACATCTTTTAGTTTTAACAAAGTATCCTATATTGACTTTGATGCAAAACTTTACTTCGATCAGAACTTTACATGTACAAAAGAAACAAAATTCTTTTCAACAATTTACAGTGAAAATTAACAATAAAAAACTTCGACGTGACTTCATTCCTAACAATGGGGCCAAAGCACTGTTCTACGTGAACATTAACAATAAAAAAATTTCGACGTGCCTTCATTCCTAACAATGGGGCCAAAGCACGCTTCTACGTGATATCTGACCTACCATTACAAAATTTCTTAGGCTTTTTTTTTTTTTTTTTTTTTTTTTTTTTTTGAGGCGGAGGGCTGGCTGGTGCATATTTATCTTCATGTTCTTCCTTACCCAAAAATGCTTAATTCCCACAGAAAAGTTCACTTACAAAAGCTGCTTACAGACGATGTTCTACAGAGAGACTGCACTTACCAAGTGCCACAGACAGACTGAAAATACCGACTGCTAGCCATCGACTCTTTATCTGCTACAATATATGCGTCCAGCGTTAATAGTATATCCAAAGATGTAGAGTATTAAGATATGCTATGAATTTACATAGAATCAAAATAAATAAATAAAGTAAATATATTAACATTGTCAAGATACATAGAATTTATACAGAATCGAAAATATCAAATTAAGTGTAGAATTTTACATAGAATGGAAAATATAAAATTAAATGTAGGAACCTTACAAACACATGAGTCAGAGAGTCTCTGAAAAGGAGTTTCGGTTCCATGAACAGCAGCTTCACCTGTTCCCACTCTTGCAGAGCCATGTGAAAATTATTCTAGAGTTAAATGAATACTGAAGAAGAATTTCTGGCGAGATATCTCGCTGCCTGTGACGCTGTTTAAACGATACCAGGGGAATCAGAATGGGAGCGATAGAAGTGTGCGATTATACCATGCCGTTCTGAACAACTTTCGTAAATGTAGCAGCTCGTGAAACGAGTTTGGGTAAATGGTACTCATAATTACTGCCACGTGGACATGGGATTACGTGCGCTGTTACCAGTCTATCAATAGGAGAGATGAGGATATTGCGGAGAATTCAGGCTGTGCTTCCCCGTAAGAAAGAGACTGGAAGTTTGGAAACAGGAGCTCCATGCGCGTATGTCTTCTTCTGAGTGGCCGAACCAGCGAGTTTGTTGTACGACTAGGGGTATACGGGCTGGCTAGTATTGTTAAACAGACGGAGAAAAAGAAGTATGAGTGCTAGACATCCTCAAGACACGAGAGAAAGTCTTCAGCCTCTGTTATTGTCTGGTACAGTACATTGATAGAATTACCATGTCCGTAGAATAATGGGCATGTAAACACACGATCTGTGTGTGGGAATCCAGATCGCACCGGATAATAGTGGAGAAGGCAACTGGCATGACTGAACCACCAAAAAATTATTGTTCCGCCTTCTCGCCTTACTGTATGCAGTAGTATTGTCTGATTCTTTGCCTGTTTGAGTCACTCACATCACCATAAACGCACGAAAAACTGGTACATTAATGGGTATCACAAATCCAAATGATCAACAACTGAATGGAAGGCTCGATTTTGCGAGATCATACATCGGGATAAAGCTTTACAATCCGTGTCCTGGCGTAGTGTCGAATGTTGAGTTGTTGGCAGCGAACTCAACGAACCAATAGCATAGTTGACGAGATGTAGCGTGAGCTATGACGTCAGGGTGCGCAGTGGCCCTGCGCCGGTTTTGTGTAGTGGGGCAAGGCGCGGGCTCACAGCTGCAGTGGCCGCCGCACAGTTCGCTTCGCGCGTTTCACAACACTCAGAAAACATCGAGTCTGGCTGTCAGGGAGCAGAAAAAGGAGGAAAATACACTTTCAGATTTTCTAGTAGTAAAAAATTTGGACGGTATATAAGACCACCCCACATCGTTTTATCTACTTATTTTTGCCTTACAAGCTTTAGTTTGCCTATGATAATAGGAAGTGTCTAGTTTTCATTTCGCGCGAGTTTTTAGTTTCATTACGCTTCTTACTCCAATTTGATGAAAGTTTGCAGTTAAAAAATCTGATTTTTAGACACGTGGTAGTAAAACATCCCAACTTTCTAATAAATCATTCACCTTTTCATAATTCGTAACAGTCGTTTTCAAATGACGCTATTTTTCAAGTGCGTGCACATGATTTACAAATCGTGTATTGAAAAAGTTGGATAGTGGGAAGCTTACTGTTCTGTGCATTTTAGACCATACATTACAGCGAGTGAAACGGAGCTAAAAGTACAGATTTTTTTTTTGAAATGGCAGTCGCACTGATATCTACCTCCTTTCACAAGTAATTGCGAGATATCTGAGCGGCGTCACGCCGCGATCGCAAGCATTCGATGCCGACGAATGTTCGGCGTAGCGTGAAGAACTACAATCTACACCACTGAGAAAATGAATATTGCTGGCCACGTGTGTCGCTTCTGCGTTATGTGTTAATTGTCCTTAACACGAAAACAAGTATAAAAGTGCCGACCGATTATAACTGACAATGGTTTTACATTAGGTCACACTTTATAAGAGGAATACAACTGATTTCTTGTCCACATTATACAATTCCATTGTGTGTTGCATTAATAAAGGCCGAGTTCATAATTACTTTGAAATTCGATGCCACTGGTTGAATTTTGAATCTTTTCTTACTACTATTTTAGGATCGGAATAGGCTCGTTCTTAAAATCCGATTCCAAGTAAGAGTGGGAATGTAGAAAGTAAATCTGTCATGGGAAGCTGATATAAAAATTAAAAAGTAACATTTTTATTTATACAATTTATTTCTAGCTGTCAACAATTTTCAAAATGCGGACATTCTGCAGTTTATCCAGATAATTTACCTTTCGAATCTGACAAGTCTAATTGTACTGCACATACAAAGTCTTCCATATTTCATCAATGTAATTTATAGCCTATAACAGCAAGGTAGTACAAATTGTGACGCTCCTCTTTTTCCAAGTTTATGATAATGAAATTGTGTCTGGTCTTGACTCGATCGTCCAATTGTCAACACGAATTGTGTATTTTTCCATTCTAAAGAATGGGACAATAGCTAGAAAGGTTCTTCTAAAAATAAAGGCAAGAATTGAAAAGATATCTTTCATACTCAGCGACCACATATACTCCACAATGGATACTCTCAAAACAAAGAAATGAGTTGTGTCGAAATTACTGTCGGCCTCCCTCCTTCGCCATGCCGCTGCGTCGCCGCCCCGCGCTTTTCGCACGCCATGGCCAATGCCTTGCGCAAACCCTGGGCTGATATCTTCAGGACGGACAGCACCGCCGCCGCGCACCCTCCCTCCCGCGAGCGCATCCCCCCTGTGGTCGTTCCCTTCCCCTTACGCGCAGCTCGTAGCTCTTCCTAAATCTCGTCGACTATAGCATAGACGATGACAGCCAGACATTATTACGTTACCAGCTGTTCTAAAAGTGTTCAAATGTTTGTAGAGCTTAAGGGACTTAACTGCGGGGTCATCAGTCCCTAAACTTACAAATTCTTGCGAAGAAAGCAGTCAAATATTTGCGCAATGTAAATTGGGCATAATCGAAGAAAGGGTAATTTGGAAGAATCCATGTATCTCGAAGTTCTGGTGTTGTAGTTGCGATATATATATATATATATATATATATATATATATATATATATATATATATATATCGAACGGTACAGACTCGAAGCAGACGAATACGAGACGTACTGAATGTTTCTAAACCGGACTAAACCGTACTTAAAAAAATAAAAAATAAAATAAAAACGATAGCTCCTTCTCTTTTGACCTATACCTAGCCTTCTTAAGGTTTCGCAACAGAACAGTTTTTAAACTGAAGGTTTAGGATGTCTCCACCACACTTTCACACTATCACTAACTTCAAAACCAACAACGGACCAGCGTAGCCTTAAGGTTAGGTATACGTTATGCGAGGGCGCGTGGCGACATGAAAACTCAAAGCGAATATTGCGCGAGTGTAAATCAGGGAATTTCATTGGCTGCCGTGCACTATCGCCTGATTGGCTGGTCACATGCAGTGGCCGTAGCCAACGTGTGAACACTCTACACTACGTCACGACACGGATCGTATGATGAAGCCTACATTGGTAAAAGGCTTCGCAGTGCATTCTGTGTTTCATTTAATGCTGCACTCTGTGACGAAGAGCGAAAGAAAAAATAATAAATAGGTAAAATCTGCCTATATCGAGCTAAGACATGAAAGTGTAAAACGGAGAAAATAAAATTATTTATCTAATGGTTTTCTTAATGTAGGTTGATAAGTATTTCGTAGCGCAGGGAACGCCACTTCAGCACTACTCCGCTTGAAAGGCTTTCCGTCACACAGGACATGTGGAACATGTGCGTCGTGCTGAAACGAAATTACGTTTCGCTTGACAGGTGCCATACGTGACTCAGTTCGCGCCTAGCCTTAATCAAGGTGCCAAATTCCCGGGTTGAGAACACGATGTAACTAGAAGGTAATCCTATTAACGTCCAAATCGATGTACGCAGAATTAAATGAGCAGCTTTAAAAGTACCGGTATTTGTGTAGCAGCCAACAAGGCTGCTTGTTAGAGACGTCCATAAGGAGATAAACAATAACTCTGAATTTAGTAGGCGTCAGGAGGCTTTTTAAAAGAGCTTACCACCATTTGACTAAAAGTATTTTTTTATTATCACTACCTGGTTTCGGCCTTAGGCCATTTTCCTGATATGCCATCAGTTGGTTTTGTGATAATCTTTGTTGAATCCTTTGTCCTCATTAACCAGTTGCTTTTGTGATTTTATGGTGAACATATACCTATTTTATTATTTTAAATTAAGATGTGGGGACAAATGTGTAACTAATTTTATTACTCCGACATGGATTCAACTCCGAATATCTTTTATTATTATTATTATTATGACGATGATCTAAAGAAGCCTTTCTGACAACTTTTATGTAAGTAATGGACTTATACCACTGCAATGTGCTTTATATTTATACTTCATATTAATTTATATTAATTCAAATAATTTATTTTTTAAATGATAGCACAGCACTTGAAAATGGCCTAGGCCAAAACCACGTAGTGATAATAAAAAAATACTTTCAGTCAAATGGCAATCAGCTCTTTAAAAAAATAGCTCTGAAGTTTATGAGACGCAGTGTCGGTGGAGGACACAAGGTATATCACAGAATAAAGAAGAAGGTTCTCAAAAAAAATTACGTGAAAGGAATCAGGAAAGGAAAAAAGGGCTACACTCCAGATGGATCACCTGACCAGGATGGGCGCTGGAAGCATAGAGGGTGACACTGTGGAGGAGCTGGCCGACTGGTCACCTAGAGCAACCGTTGTTTTATATTTTATGTTGGTCACGGGAGGCAATACTCACTTTACGACTTCTCTTAGGAAATAGATTAAGGAAAGGCAAACCTACATTTTCAGCTTTCGTAGATTTGGAGAAAGGGTTGTAGCTTTTCTCCGATGCTATTCAATTTGTACATCGAGCAGGCGGTGAAGGAAAGCAAGGAAAAACTTGGAATAGGGATTAAAGTTCAGGGTGAAGTAATAGAAAACATTGCATTTGGTGACGATATTGTAATTCTGTCAGAGACAGCTAAGGACCTGGAAGAGCAGTTGAATGGAATGGACAGTGTGTTAAAGAGAGCGTAAAAAGTGAACATTAACAAGAGCAAAACAAAGATAATGGAATGCAGTCTTAGAAAATTAGGTAATGCTGAAGGAATTAGATTAGATAACGAAACAATGTAGGTGGTAGATGTGTTTTGCTACTTGAGGATAAAATAACATACGAAGGTCGCAGTACAGAGGATATAAAGTGCAGGGTGGCAATGGTAGAAAAGCATTTTTGAAAAAGAGAAATTTGCTAGCATCGAATATTAATTTAAGTGTAAAGAAATCTTTTCTGAAGGCATTTGTGTGAAGTGTTGCCTTGTACGGGAGTGAAACATGGACGATAAACAGTGCGGACAGGAAAAGAATAGAAGCTTCTGAAATGTGGTGCCACAGAAGAATGCTGAAGATTAGGTGGGTAGATCGCATAACTAATGAAGATGTACTGAACAGAATTGGTAAGAAAAGGAATTTTTCGCATACCTTGAGTAAAAGAAGGGATCGATTGGTAGGACACATTCTTAGACATCGAGGAATCGTAAATTTAGCATTGGAGGGAAGTATGTGGGGCAAAAATCGCAGAGGGAGACCAAGAGACGCATATAGTAAGCAGATTCAAATAGATGTGGGTTGCCGTTCTTATGAGGAGATGAAAAGGCTTGCTCAGGATAGAGTATGGTGCAGAGCTGCATCAAACCAGTCTCCGGCCTGAAGACAATAACAACAACAACATGTTTTAAACTTATATTACATTGTAAGCACTCATTTATAATAGCTTGTAAGCGGGTTTTATACCTTTTTGTATCTACATTGGCGCATAAGAATGATTAAAAATGATACTAAGATGACGGTCGGTTCTGTTGTTAAATCAATCATATCGCGGAAATAAAAATAATTCTTCAGCTTACTTTAATTTTGTATATTTGAAAACTATTAAAAATTTCATCAGGTTAGACACGCCTTTTTCATGACCGTTAGGTAACACGTTTCTCACATTGTACAAAACACCGTATAAGAAATGTCGCCACTTCCAAAAATAGATTTTTTTTCTTTTTGTTTCCAGTTTCAACAGGCAGTTAGAAAGTTTTCCCGGCGTAATGAATGTTCAAAGCTTTTACCTGTCGTAAGTTTCATATGTTTTATTGGACAGGCTGTCTCTAAACTACCAATTCTGCGGAAGAAGCTAGGAGGTAAACTTGTCGTGTGTTGACTGGGGGACGTCCGTCATAGTGTAATATAACAGCAGCTCAAAAAATGTTCCAATGTTTGTATAGCTTATGGGACTTAACTACGGGGTTATCAATATCTAAACTTACAAACTACTTATGAACTAGCTAACACTAAGGGCGGCACAAATATCGATGCCCGAGGAGTAATTCGAACCCCCGACCGTAGTGGTCGTGCAGACCATGACTGGCGCGCGTCAGTCCCCTCGGCCACCGCGGCATATCAGCAGCTGAGGCGTTTGCTTGACGTTCATTTAGAATGGAACCTGATCTTGTTGGCTTGCCTGTGGATAAAGGAAAAGCCACAGTTTTGTTGAAAAAGAACGATTACATTAAAAAGATGCAATGTCTACTTTCTGATTCGGCATATCGTAGGATCGATGCTGCCATACAAAGAACGTTGAGAGAAAGACTAAACACCTCCTTAAGAATAGTGCCTTGTCACAGGAGACTATCAAGAGTCTTAATTCTTACTGAGATGTGTGAGATTACCGCCCAATAGAAATACTGGTAATTAATAGCATTTGATAATTAAACAGTATGAAGTTCACTGCAAACATTGACCATGCCAATGCACTAAATGTTACACAATTTTAATCTTATTAATTATGGTAGCAATGTATGTACACAGTTGGGTGACAACATTTATAGTTAGGCCATAGGTAGAAATTCTCCACGTTGAGATTTGCTGTGTGCTTGTAGCTGACGGGAGGCCAGCGAGCAGGCCGACGTTGGTGGCTTGTTCCAACTTAGGATTTTACAGTTCGTTTCCGGTGAGGGGAGAGAGGGACAATGGCGAGTGCCAGGCATAGTGCAGTGCACAAATATTGTAATACTTACTGGCATTTGAAGTAATACGATGCAGTTAGGAACCTTTAAGGCCCTCATTACAAAATAGCCTGTTGATAAATAAACAATACATTAGCTGATATAGTCACATCTAACGTAATATGTTTAATTGACAATGAAAAGTAATAAATTACCAACGAAGACAAGACAGTTACACAACTAGCATGGCAATGTTTGTTTATAAAAATAATATATTAACTATTTTTCATTTTATTTTCAATCAATCTTTTGTATTTTACCTTGAAATATTCAGTTAAATCAGTTATCTGTGATATAAGAAATTGCACGATTATGATAAACAGTACAAAGGATGTTTATACTAATATAAAAACGTAAGAAAATATTTGTTTAATGTGTAGTGTAATTATTTTGATTTTAAGTAAAGTTTTAGAAATGCATTGGCTGAGCGCTGTACGTTGGCAAATCGGTTAGAACAGCTCTCATGGGGAAGTTGATGACGTAGCGGAAAAAAACCCGGCAGTTGAGCTTTTGGCGCGTGCGCGGGCGCGCACTCGAGGGCAGGAAGTAACGAGACGCGAGCACGTGGAGAACTGGCCGGGAGACGTCGCTCTGCCTCAGTCGGCATGTGGATCTCGAGGTGGTGACTTTAGATTTGTCTGTGGCAATCGCCACGTGTGGTTGCTCGTCGTAGACTGTACCAAGTTAAATCGAGTGCTACTGTGTGTTTGCGAATATTTAGCCGGTGGAACAAGGTGTGCATCGCACTGAATTAAAGTGACTGTGATTTGTTAATGTAACACGTGTCGTCGCATAGGCATGAACATAAACGGTGTTTGAGACAGCCACGTGGTGTGAAAACAATTCGCGAAAAATATTCATTTTGTCTGGGGGCTGTGCCGACGTACAGACGTATCAGCCACAGGGTTCAAGTATTGTGAAATAAACAACATAAAGTGAACTTTCAGGTGTTTTCAAAACTAGTAGTTAGTACACCCTTTTCTCTCATGAACTTGAATTATTATGAATTTGTTTTGTTAATCATATGCAGGGAAGGAAAGCTGCGAACGTGTGATATCATCCCCGAGAAAACGAGTCAAACAGTCGCAATAACAGTTCCAGTGTTTTTGCATGTTTAGGAATTTGGTTCGTAGCTGGTGGTTGTGAGTTTCAAAAATTAATCTTTCCCTATTTTAAACTCTCACCCCGACCTTCACGCTCGCAGGTGTATCACTTAGATTGTGTGGCCTTCATAAGATCCACTAAGAGAAAGTCCCTTTGAGGCCTACAGTTTGTGAAATTGGTGTTACACATGGTGTAGCTAAAATTCTCCCTAGTTTGTTGAGTCCAACAGTAGGTAGGTGTCAACACCACATTGAGAACTCGGCGGATTCCTTACGTCGATCGCAGGGATTGCGTTTAAATGACTCTTATAGTTTAGTGAGTTTTTATGTGGTCTCTCTGTTCACTCACGTTCCTCTGATTCGTTGCAGCTAATTGAGGTTAAGTTTGGTGTTGAATTAACAAATCTTTTTTCCGCTTACTTTTTATTCGATGCTCAGTACTACGACCAATATGAAGGATAAGCGGTAGGAAGCCCGTTGTCACCTATTGTGGCCAATTTCTTTATGGAGGCTTTAGAGGAACGTCTTTTGGAGTCAGCGAACAGGAACCATGTTTTTTTCAACGATATGTAGACGATACATTTGTCGTTTGTCCTCATGGTAGTGAGAATTTAAACGAGTTTTGAAACAGCTAAATTTGACCCGCTGAAATATTCAGTTCACTATCGAAGTGAAAAGAATGGCTGCCTTCCCTTCCTTGATGTGTTGGTCAGAAGGAAGGTCGTTGCTACCTTGGAACATGCTGCTTATAGGAAGCCTACTATCACTGATTTTCATCTGCGATTTGATAGTTGGCAGCATCCGACTGGTTCCTTTTATAGGCAACAGACTTTAATGGCGCAAAAATACAAAAGTTGGTACGACAATATTTTTTCAGTGACTATGTCGAAAAACAACTCAAACATTGTTGTAACTGTAGCCAAAAGAAGTTTGTCATGTAACTATATTGTCTCTTTCTTTCTTTAAAAAAGTAGAAAAATTACGGAAACTTACCTTTTAGATGTGCCTATAAATTATATGTTGATTATGAGTATACTGTGACATTTTCCTTTCCATAGTTATTATTATGATGTTTATTATTCCGTATTGGTGTCATAAAACTTCCGTTACACAGGTAGTATATGTGAATAACTACACAAGTGTTCTTATATTTTGTTAGTGTTGTCATAAAACAATGTGTTGGTGTTATTTTAGTATAGTCAACTTATGGATAAAATTAGTAGCATATATTTTGTGATGTTTAATGAACGGAAGCCTGGCCTCAATCTGATGCCAAAACTGGATGCAGGAAAAATTAATTATAAACAATTTGCGGCTTTTAGTATACACCATGTGATCAAAAGTGTCCGGGTACCTGGCTGAAGATGGCTTACAACTTCGTGGTGGCATCCATGGGTAATGCTGTAATTCAATATGGTGTTCCTCGACACTTAGCCTTGGTGATAGCTTCCACTCTCGCAGATATACGTTCATTCTAGTGCTGGAAGGTTTCATCTACATCTACATCTACATAGATACTCTGCAAATCACATTTAAGTGCCTGACAAAGGGTTCATTAACCACTTTCATAACTTTTCTCTACCGTTCCATTTTCTAATAGCGCGCGGGAAGAAAGAACACCTAAATCGTTCCGTTTTCGATCTGATTTCTTTTATTTTATTGGGATGGTCATGTCTCCCTAAGTAGGTGGGTGCTAGCAAAATATTTTCACATTCATAAGTAAAAGTCGGTGATTGAAACTTCGCAAACAGATCACACAGCAATGAATAACGTCTTTCTTTTAATGATTTCCACCGCAGTTCGTGCAACATTTCCGTGACGCTTTCCCCCCGTAACGTGATAAAACAAAACGAGCTGCTCTTCTCTGAACCTTCTCGATATCTTCCGTCAGTCCCACCTGGTGAGGGTCCCACGAGGGGCAACAGTACTCCAGGAGAGGAGGCACAAGTGTGATGTAGGCAGTCTCTTTGGTGAAGCTGGTGCATCTTGGGCAATGACAACTCATTCTTCACGAAGTGTTGCACTCAGGTATCGATACAGGTCGGTGAGAGCTAGCACGAAGGAGTTCTATAGAAGGCTAGTCCATTACAGGGATATCACTGACGTGTAACAACTCCGCAATAGGCAGTGCATCATGAACAAGTGCTCGATCGTGTTTAAGGATCCAATTGTCATTACTGAATTGCTCTTCAGCAGTGGGAAACAGCAAGGTGCTTAAAACACGAATGAAGGCACGTGCTGTGATAGTGATACGCAAAACAAAGGGTGCAAGCCCCCTCCATGAAAAACACGACCCCATCGTAACACCACAGCCTTCGATTTTTACTGTTGGCACTATATGTGCCGACAGATAACATGCACCGAACATTCGGAGCATTCGCCATACCCACACGCCCCATAGGATGGTCACATTGTGTACCGAGATTCGTCATTCCACACAACGTTGTTCCACTGTTTAATCGTCCAATGTTTGCGTTCCTTACACTAAGCGAGGCGTCGTTTGTATTAACGTGCGTTATGTTCATGCGTTATGGGCGGCCGTTTGACCATGAAATCTTTCTCACCTTCCGCCTGTGATCGTTCTTGGAGTGGAATTCCTATGCAATGGCATTTTCAGGAACGGTGTGGGGAATGCTGTGCTTTCTGCAGATTTATCTTCGCAAGTGCCGTGAAGATATCCATAAGCTCTGGTAGACTAAACATGAAAACCAAAAAAATATAGGCAACGTTTTGACATTTACCGCAGCAAACAGCTGGTCACCGCAGAGAGCAACGCCGTCGGCCGTAAATGCCCATCTCTGCCACCAGACAACTGGATCTGAATTATCTGTAAGGGAACTCGTCTGCTACATTTAGAAAACATTGTCCTGTGTTTCTTTTGTGTTTTAACCAGTTTCAGCCAAAATGTTATGTTTCATTAAAAAATTACAACATTACTTGTTACTTATTGCAACAAATTACTCATGATTACCCTTTTTTGTAGAGAAACATTAAAAAAATGTTTGTATACCAATTGGACCAAACTGATATGGTCATCAGTCCATGGACTACTTGAACTAAGTTTTCAAATAAAGTCTCTTTAGAAAGACAGGTTTGACAATGTGTAAGACTGCAACAGGTGGAATGTTTGTTGTCTTCCTCGCTGATACTTAGAGAGCACGTCCATTCTTCTTTGAATCCGGTGTGGGTATTATTGGTTTTTGGAAAACATTCTTCAGAACCCGCGAGACTGCTGTTCTTAGCTCTTTCGGTAGACCGACATATACGATTGACAACTCGAAGTCTTAGTAATATTCATAATAAATTAAAAGTCTAATTAGTCCTAAGTAAAGTAATATAAAGTTGATAAATAAATTTTGACCACATAGAAAACAGAAACAGTTACGGCGTCGTGGAGTAAATAATGGCACCGCAGAAACTTTTCAACTGTGTACTGGGAGAACAGACGAATAGACAGTGCTTGAATGCTTGCAGTTCGTCTACAGCTCGGTTACCATCTGCTGACAAGGTATGTGGATTCAAACAATAGAATAACGTACTGGGGAAGTGGCAGGGGTGATCAGTTTCTCAAGTATCGAAAAGGGCCACACCACAGCGTTTGACTGTTAAGATTTTCTAATGAATTGACAGCCGTCAAAGTTCATCTTAAGTAATACCACAGTCTAACATATACAGTCACGACACTCCCACAGATTTTTGTTATACGATGCGATAGCAGCGCTCCAAGCGGTCGGCAAGTTACGTTTCTGAATACGATAGCCGATGAGTGCGAATAGTATCGTTTAGATTGAATACAACATACTCTTTACATTATGGAACGTATGTAGTGCCTTATAAATAGGTAATAATTTAAAAATAGCTCCCCATTTGTGTTTCTTAGGTTTCATAAGATTCCTGATAAGGTACGAAACGGTAAAATACAGGACAGTTAATTTATTATCATCCTGTAACATAGAGGCTTTAAATGAATAATTTCTATTAAAAATAAAAATGCCTAGGAAACACTAGAAGACATGCCCTTTAGCAGAGAGACGTCAATTTCTACGCAGGAACATTAAGTATTCTGCTTTACAATTCCAGTAAAATCGGTGAGGCTGGAACATAGGAAACGTATATAGAATGCAATAAATACGGTATTTGACATACCAAATCAACCATCACAGCAGTAGCTGAAGGGAAAACGTCACAGACATGGCAATATAACGATAAAAGCAACCAAACTGTTTTCCAACAGTGAAGAACCCAATTCCACAATTGTTGTTACTTCTGAACCACAAACGGCAAGAATCATCAAAACATAGGTTTTTTAAAACTAAAGTAATTACACTTAAAAGAATATGCACGTATAAGAAAGACGAGTGATGTATAAAAATGTGAGATCATTAGACTCCGTACCGAATTGGTAACAAGTCAAAAACTGGCTGTCATAGTAAGAACAGACCATAATTGAAATTTATTATACTATTATGTTTATATGAAACTTACTTTCATCGGAATAAGCTGCAAATATACACATATTCGTAAGTATTTGTTCATGACAGAGTTGTTCTTTATACCATTGAATCATTTAAATGAGTCTGTTTTTATATTAATTGCCGTATTATGTTTGTCTCTCGATATTTTAATACTGCTTGTAACGCAAAAATTATAGTAAGTATTTCGTTAATTACGTACAAAGGCGATTATAAACAAACATCACTACTTCGGCAGCTTGCCCACCGCCAGGAGCGCTAGTGTCGCAGCAACTGTCAGTTGGTAACAACTTTTACAGCAGTCAGTGTCGGGACTGTATGTGTTAGACTGTGGTAATACTTCGGCTACTTAATTTGTATTCCAAAATTCGTGTGCGAGGGCAGTTTGATAAGTCGGGTAAAAAAAGGATTTAAAAAATTGTTTCAACGGCGAAAAGTCACTTTATTTCTCGATGTAGACTCATTGCAAGGCTACACACTTGGTACAGCAATTTTGCAATTTTTTAACCCATCGGCAAAGTAGGCTTTGTCAAACTCTGCACAATTGTCACAGCGGCGGACACTTTCTCATTCGATGAAAATTTATTCCCACCAAGCCAAATTTTCAAGTTTGGGAATAAGACGAACTCACTCCGAGACATGTCTGGTGAATAGGGTGGGTGACGAACCAATTCGATTCCCAAGTCGTGCACTTTTGCCATTGCGACAGCAGCTGTGTGGGTTGGAGCATGGTCCTCATGAAACAGCACTTTCTTCTATCCCAGTCTTGGACGTTTTTCAATTACTCCCTATTTCAAACGACCAGCAAAGCATCATAAGGGGCCCAGATATGGATCTGCTGTTTTCCAAATAATCTATCAGGATTATGCCCTGAGAATCGCAAAAGACAGTGGCCATCTCCTTTCCAGCTGACAAATGTCTTCGCCTTCTTTGGTGCACTCTCCCTACTCTTCGTCCGTTGTTTGGACTGTTTTTGGTCTCTGGAGTGTAATGGTGGATCCAAGTTTCATTAAAAATTATAAATCTGCCCAAAAGGTCTGTGGATTGCGCCTGAACAGTGTGAGATTCTGAGCAGAAATGTTCCTTCGTTTCAGTTTTTGGTCCAAAGTGAGCAGGCGCGGCACCCATCGCGCACAGAGCATCTTCATGGCCAGTTTATCATGGAGCATGTACTGCACTTGTTCAGTTGAGATGCCTACAGTGTTAGCTGACTCGCGAACTTTTAATCTTCGATCTTCCATCACCATATCATACACCTTATAGGAGATTTCATGTCTGGTGAGTTCAACGGGCCGACCTGAGCGCGCTCCATCTTCCGTGCTTCTCCGACGACGTTTAGATTCATTGATATAAAAGAAGATGATCTTCAGTGTTGGTGCAGAATCCACTTGGACCTCTGTGCAGCATTCCAAATCTTCAAATGAATAATTTCGCGCGAAATTCGTTTCTCTCCGTCCTAAGGAACTCAGTACACAGTTATCACTTCAGCCAACAATCAATTAATAACAGCTGCCGTTCGAAACTTGCTGTAAAGCCCGTGGAAACATCAGGCTTACCAACAACAGTGCAGCTTCCAAACATTTACAGCTCTTTCATAGAAATGTACCAGAGTTATCAAACTGCCCTTGTACGTTTGCAGCGTCTGCGTAGGTCAGTTGTGGTGCGTTTTTAGCACTATTAATACGTATTGTTAGATTGGCTGAAGCGGCTTCCTGCTCCGTGGTCAAAGACGCACCTTTAAAACGTCGTTTCGCGGGTTTTGTTGTTGATCGCCATTTTATCAGTGCGGGCCGCTGTGACGAAGATTCCGGACCTGTCATATCCAAAAGGTCTTCTTTTTTCAGACTGTGTAGTATCGGGAGACCTAAATGAAAGTGTTCCAAAATACTTCTAAAGTTAATATTGAAGGCCGCATGTTACACCGAGATGTGGTTGATTAACCTTAAAACTATTGAAAGACTTAAAACAACCTGCAATAGCTGCCTGCAGATTGGAGGGATAGAATATTAGAAAAAATGTATCCAACACGATCGGTATTCCATTCTATTCAAGGTAGCACTTTAACAGCGTCCGTATTTAGAAGCACATACATTTGCGATCTTATTTTTCAGACAGATAGTATGGGATACATGAGACGACTTGCAAACTCCTTAAGAAGCGTGTCTCTTGAGGTCCAACGGTACACAAACTTCCCTCTATTGATAACTTCCGTACCATTGACTCATAGGTCGTGTTTGGCATCTGAAAAACTCATGAGTTTTATGTCAATATTACATGATGGTATGTGTCAACCTTTATTAAGTCTCAAAATATATTATGGAACAATAAACATATTTTCACATGTACGATAAAGTTCATAAGCTACGGATTATATAGCTTTCCGTAAGAATATTTATTGCTCTGTTTCTCAGATTTTTTTCACTATCATGCACCTTAATGAATTACACTCCAAAAATTTCCCTATTTATTACGCTGCTTATTGGTGAAACACATAAGAAAAAGTGTGAAGTAGTTACTGACTTTATCAAGGACAGACAGATGCATGGGAAGGGTTCTGATTTACAATATGTTTAGATATCTACAAAAATTAACGTGTCCGTGTATTTTATTGGTTGCTATGTTCTACGTAGAATGATTAAACACAATCTATACCACGCTTGTACAGTCCTCAGTGTCTTTAACTCAAATTTATATACTAATATCACAGTCTAACATATTTGTAAAAGTTTGTCTCGCACTCGGAACGACAGTACGCACCTAGTCGAGAAAAAGTCAACCTTAGATGCACTGTCCACACGGTCACGGAAGCGCCGCTAGCGATGCAAGCAGCAACATTGCTGTTATAGAAAGAACACATGATGCAAACTTATGGCTCTTTCTCCGCTAGGGAAGGAACTGTCGTTCCAAGAGCGAGACATGAACTTCGGTATATCTCTGTACTTATAATACGCATGTGTTGCCTGTATGTATGTTCTCTTATAAATCAAGATCCAGACAACCAAATAACGTGAAATTTGGCACACGTACACAGAAAAACGTATTTTAACCCCGGGCAAAGCCGGGTACATGCAGCTAGTACGTCAATAAATATCTTGATTCGATCGCCACCAAGCTTCACATGAACGCACATTGGGCTGAGCTGCAGCCATCTTAACGTCTACAGGGAACATACTATAATGTAGCGCCTGTATGATGTTTGGTGGGAGTCGTTAGCTGAAATAATATGTACTGAACTGGAACAAATGGAAAAGGTGCATATGATAAAAAAAGAATAAAAATTAAATTCAACAAAAAGAAATAGAACGACTGTAAGGGTAAAGATGGGCGGCTTCTATATTATAAAAAGAAGACGATGATACCTTCAGTAAGTACCATCTCGATGTGCAATGATGGTAGGTCAGGGATCTGTAATCAAATATTTTATAATGAAAGGTACCCATCGTGGTGATCAGGAATTGGTCGTATTAAAAATCTGTTATTGTTCAATAGGCCGTTTGCTAAATTTTAGTTGTGGGCTCCCCGTATGGCATTGGCAAGAATGTAACATAAATGGAAAAAATATTCGGACTTCGTTTTAATAAATAGCTATACAAATTCGACTGCAGGTCCTGTAATCTTCCCTATCTTTGATGGTGGAAATATTGGAATAGAGAAAAGCAATGAAACAGATTTAACAATTACTACACTGATCATTATTAGCCGCAAGGCCGTCCAATTCCTTCTCACTTCAAGTTCACGCCACTCGAGTGAAAAAGGGCAACTTAAAAGAAAGATGACTGCCATTTAAAATTTGATATTAAAGTATTTCAAGTTAAAAATCATAATTTACAGGAGCGGCACTATACTTACACAAAATTGAGTATGACCAAAGGAGAGCTGCATCGAATAAGTCTTATCTCCATCAAGGCGATACGAAAAAAAAAAAGTTAATCGCTGTCCTTTCTCTCCCGCAATAAAACAAGGGAAGGTGGATCACAGATACTTTAATGGGAGAGAAAGAAGAACGATCTTTGCCTACTCGAAATTCATGAAATTAATTTTTATTTATTTATTTATTTATCCACGATTTATATTGTGTCGTTTCAATATATACATACACGGGCCCATTTTTACAGTTATAGATGTATTAAACGCGATGAGTACTTCCATCTAATCAAGTTGGCAACAAGTGTCCGTATTTAGAAGCTTATATATTTGCATGCCTGTTTTTTCATGAATGAAACATGTAAAAACTAATGCAATATTAAATGTTTTATGCATACCATCAACTGTGTTTTATAGGTTACAAAAGAAAACACCCAACAGTTGTAGGGTAGCAGATTATTCACAACCAGTTACGAGCAATTATTGCACCTCTTCGGGTATCTGCACAGGAAACAATTACGACGAATGCAAACATAACATTTGAAGTAAATACACAGAATTAAAGGAGCAAGAAGTACAGTGTATGTAAATCTTTCTTGAAAAGCGACGAAATGTGAAATGTTAATACGCTATTCTGCTGCATTTTGATAAAATAACGAGCTATACAAAGCATTAAGATCATATAAACGAAAAATTTTTAGTTATATTAATTGCGCCCTATATGCTCACTCAGAGCTTTGCGTAATAACACTGAACATCAAGTGCAGAGATTGTGCTGTAACTCGTAAACTAAGTTGTTAATATGTGCATCTTTGGATAAACAATGGGCGTAACAGAAAATGGATATAACGTTGTAGGTTGTAAGGATCCTATAATACTGTAATCTTAAGAGAAAACGGAATTTTGAATATGCAAATCCAGCATACTAAATGCCCAACAGAGGCATTCAAAAAGAGTAAATTCAAGAGCACGTAATGCTATATTGCTTAAAAATATGTTAGAATCACTGTAAAGTAAAAGAAAACACACAAAACATTTCGGAAAGCATAGATGAGATACAAGTGAGCCAAGTACGGGAGTACAACGCCGATAAGAGAGAAAGATTCTCTGCCCACAACTTCAAACGAGGTTCGTAAAGCAGTGGTAGTGCAGCGCACAGTGTTCTTCACTACGAAAGTGAATCAGATAGGCGTGTTCAATTATAGGTGCACAATTATTGCTCACAATACCCACAAGGTGGCAAAGTGTTATATTACTCCAAGTGTTCATATCGGCATTTAGAGAGTCAATAGTTTCACTTTTTCGGTGTTTTCTGCCAAAGTCCGAGAAACAGTTGCTCTGTGGAAACTACTGCAGGAATTTCGCTGAATTTCGAACTCCTGTGAAGATAGACAGTCTCGGGGAGTTTCTGTTCGTTTGAATGTCGCAAGTTTTTTTTCGTTGTTCCTGCAACAGTGTTTTGGCCTGTTCCGTTTGTGTTCTCTTAATCGCCGAATTGACGGGTGCTACTAACGAAAGTTCAGAACCCCCTGAAAGACGGGAGTCAGTAGCGAGCGTTAAAACCAGATGTTAGTAACGTAGGGTTAACGAAAGCCCGCTTCGAGAGACAAGAGTTCCCGACTGCTGCGAAGTCGATGGCGCAGCGTTCCGAGAGGTTCGGGCGGTCGTGACGTAACACCGCAAGCACAGTGTCTGAAGAGGGGATACACCGCAGCCAGGCCCTGCCTCTATATAGCGGGACGGCGGCTGTCGTCTGCACTGTACCACACTGACAGCGGAGACACGCACCGTGACAGGTAAGTGCTCCTTCTGCTCGTACTGTATAGCCACCGTTCTAGTCTAGGTCGCCGCTGTATAGTAAGCCAAAAGCGAAACATAACCAGTAGATTCGGAGGTCCTTCGTTATAACTATACCTGCCACCCATCGAAGTTCTAAACCAGTGCTGTAAAACCTCTTCGAATATGCGACCCTGTTCGAATTAAAAATATTCTAGCAACATTTTAGCAACCCCCTTCTCCCCGGTCCTTACGCACCTTAACAAAACTATGTTATCTCAAAGGTAACAAATGTAATCACCTTTGTTTCTCTTCAGCTTTTTAAATATTTGACATACTTTTTCGGTTTTTCTTTCGGAATGGAACACATTATCCAGTTGCGTTTTTTACGCAAAACGCAGAAGCAAATTATGCTTTCTGGTAAAGAAAAATACACCTTCTTCGGGTTGTTAAGCCAAGATCGCCAGTAAAATTGTTGTTTCCCTTAACCGGTTTCAATAACTTGTATCATCATCTTCAGAAAGGTTTAAATATCTTAGGAGAACAAGTAAAATAAAGGGATTCTCGTCGACATGTAAAATGAGTTAAATTGTTAAAATATACGTCACCAAAATGGATCTCATCTCAGATTAAAAGATAAAATATGGCTGTTTTGAGTCTGTCTGATACTTAACCGAAACAGTCATATTGTATCTTTTAATCTGATATGATGATCCAATTTGGTGACGTATATTTTAACATTTTGACCATGCATTTTACTCATTTCACATTTGACGAGAAACCTTTTATTTTACTTTTTCTTGTAAGTGAAGATGTTTAAAATCATTATAAATCACAGGAACCGGTTAACAGAACTAAATATATTTTATTGGCGATCTTGGCTTAACAGCCTGAAAAAAGTATATTTTTAATAATATTATGATTGGATCAGTGTTCAAAGGCGTAACATGCCAGGTAACTGTAATTGTTAAATAAGTACAACTATGTTTTCGAATTTTTCAGAATTACTTGTTGTATCAATTACTTTGACCTACACATTGATTTTTGCAGTTTTCACATTTCGTGCTTATCCATAATTAACACACAAAGTATTATGAGACAATTCATAATGAACGTTATACAAGGAACTCTGAAAAACACTGGGCTAATATTTGCTCTTTCTTTCCTCGTATAAAAACATTTCACTGAAAAGGGTTAATACAGTATTCCTAGCGTATCTATAAAACTGATAAATGTCTAACAGATATCTTGTTCAGTTGCGACTACTTATGTCAATAGTGAAGTAAATTGTTTAATTTCTTGGCCAGTAGAAGACGATAATGTAAGGAATATAGGCGTAGTAGATACCTCATTTTCATGAATTATATTTATAAATCATTCACTGCAATGTGGTTCTATATTGAAATTTATGTTGGAATTGTCTTTCTCGTTGAGACCAAGTAATTACTAGGCTAGGATGTACTGCGAAGGCATCGACTGTGTGAAGGACAGAAACGATTTCAATATGAATTAAGAAGGCCTTGAATTAGACAAATTGTGGACCTTAGTGATTACGTAGTACGTAGTACCAAATCTTCACCACGAGCTCCTTAACATACGTCGTCGCGACTCCGCCATTGTAGGCAACAGATTCGTGAGGTCATGAGCCGACCGTCCAGTGGATAAGCATTAAGAGCACGGCATGCTGAGGCGACTCCAGTGTGAACCAGTGTCTGCAAAGCCTCCGACGATGTCTAAACGACAGGCAGACCATCATGCCCGGACCATGGTCTTATTGGCATTTATCTGACATCGACAATAATTCAACTACTGGCCGTGAAAACATCCATTCAGAGCTAAAGCTGTACAGCTGATAGCGACAGTGGCGCAAAACATCAGTTTATACGAGTTCTATAAGATGAGGATAAAAAATTAAAAATAAACTACAGTCTCACTCATACACCGATTGTATGTACAAATGATGTATGTTAACAGTAGGCAGTTTCATTCTGTGTAAATCTGATCTTCTTCAGTTTTTCCCAGTTCAGGGGTCGCTGTTCCGTATTTTCACCTTCCGTTTCTGTCGGTCCCGCGCGTTCTCCCAGCTCAATCCCTTCTCTCTCAGGTCTTCAGTGCTGCAGTCCATCCATCTTCTCTTTGCTCTCCTCTTCTTCTCCTGCCCTCCACTTGTAACTCCGTTGTTCTCTGCAACAGGTCCCTTGTCACATGCCCTTACCATTGTTATCTTCTTTCCTGGGCTTTCTTCGATGTCTCCACTACACTTGTTTGCTCTCGAATAAGATCATTTCGTATTTTGTCCATCCTCAATTTTACCATCATCCACCTAAGCTTTCGCATTTCATACACGTTTAATTTCTTCTCCTGCACTTTCGTTAACAGCCAGATCATACTAGCATACAACATTCCTGGTCTCACCATCGATTTAATTTTTTTTTCCTTTTGTCTTCGGGCCGTGACGTAGCGCCCGAGCGCATTGAGGCACTATGCTCCGATGCGCGAGGCCGTTCCCCGTCGGGGGTTCGAATGCCCCCTCGGACATGGATGTTCTGTCATAAGGTAGTTCATCAGTAGTCCGTAAATATAGGGACTGATGACCCCGCAGTTAAGTCCCATAATATTTACAAACATTTGAACATTTTTTTCTTTGGTTTTATCCTTTTGTCGCAGAGCACACCTGACACACTTTTCCAGTTCGTCCTTCCAGCCTGGATCCTGTAGCTTATCTTCTTATCTAAATCTCCTTTACTGGTTGCATAGAAGCACAGGAACTTTAATTCTCCAACTCTTTACAACTAATCATTTGCCAACATAATTTTTCCATTCCTTCCATCTTCACCAAACCACAGGTATTCAGTATTTTCCTGTTAACTCTAAGTCCTCCAGTTTCCATTTCCTTCCTCCACCTATCCAATGTTCTTTCTACTCTCTCGTAGTCCTCCTCCACTATCACCACGTCATCTACAAAACTACACGACCATAAAGCCGGGTCCTGGACTCCTTCCGTCAACACATCCATCAGTATACTGAACAGGTATGGACTTAGTGCTTTCGGTTTTAGTGCTTTCGTGTAAAACTGATACTGGATGAAATTCATTTGAAAATGATTGCTATAGGTCGCGAGTTTTATTCAGGGGAGGTCCGGCCAAACGCTGCACACTGTGTAGAGGTGCAGGAGCGACGACATCTGTTATTCGATTCGAGCGGCGACGGCTCCAGTTCCTGGTGTAATGCGGTACAAGCAAGAGCGCAACACACACAGTGTTGTTTGCGCCTGGCGACCCCTGTGGGTAGAAACAAGCACTACATGAGCGGAGATGGCTGATGCGTGCACGCACTGCTCGTAAGTTGCACATGTGCAGCAGCACAGCACGTGTGCAGAATTTCTGGCCCGCCCTGATTTATGGCAATATGTCTGAATTAAGTGTAGCTATTCATGACTGTACCTGCATTGTGGGTAGTATAACTATTCTTTCAGGCTACTGATTGATGCGAAGGTAAAATACGTATGACAAAATTACTTCTAAGTACTGGTGTACTTCGGTGCGTATGGAATATCGCCCCAATTGTGCGACTGGATTCACGATTTCCTATCAAAAAACACATGTCGTAGTAATTCACGGTAAGTCATCGAGTAAAACAGAAGTGATATCTGGCATTCCCCAGGGAAGTGTTTTAGGTCCCCTACTCTTCCTTACGTTTATAAACAATTTAGAAGACAATCTTTATAGCTCTCTTAGATTGTCGGCGGACGATGCTGTTGTTTTTTTCGGTTAGTGATGTCAACAGAGGATCAAAAGGAACTGCAAAGCGCTTTAGACAAAATTTCTACTTGGTGTGAAAATTGGCATTAACAAAAAATAATGAAAAGTGTGAAGTAATACACATGACCACTAAAAGAAATCCGGTGGACTTCAATTACACGATAAATGAGTCAAACATTAAGGTCGTAAATTCTACCAAATACCTAGGAGTTACAGTTACGAACAGCTTAGACTGGAGAGAACACATAGAAAATGTTGTGGGGAAGGTGAACCAAAGGTTACGTTCCATTGGCTGTTACCTAGTGTGGGACTCTCACCAGATGGGACTAACGGAAGACATTCAGAAGGTTCAGAGTAGGGCAGCTCGTTATGTTTTACAGGGGGGAAACATTACGGAAATGTTGCACGATTTGAGGTGGAAATCATTATTCGTTGCGGCGAGATCTATTAGCGAAAATTCAATCACCGACTTTTACTTATGAAGGTGAAAATATTTTGCTAGCACTCACCTACACAGTGGGACATGACCATCCTAATAAAATAAGAGAAATCAGATCGAAAAAGGTAACGATTTAGGTGCACTTTCTTTCCGCACTATTGGAGATTGGAACGGTAGAGACAGGTTATAAAAGTAGTCTGCCAGGCACTTAAATGTGATTTGCAGAGTATCTATATAGATGTAGATACGTATTGTGAAGCTGTGTGTTTCTGAAAGCTGTTTCTCATCTGCTGCAGACTTCCAGCAGAACCAGTCGCAGCCCTGCTACCCAGTTGTCACCATGAGGACTTTCTGCGCTCTCCTCATCCTCAGCGTCATCGCCTTCAGCTGCGCCGCTGCAGTTGAAGAGGTGCGTATCTGACCAGTGGCGCAGTTTTTTTTTTTTTTTTTTTTTTTTTTTTTGGGGGGGGGGGTTAATTTTTCAAAGTTAAAGGCCATTCAATTTATTAATCTGTGACTTTTGTTTACACTTTTCATAATTTAACCGATTATACTACTAAAACAATTTCACAAGAAATAGAATGAGTAGACTCGCATAAATTTGAAAGTGGAAGAGGAGCGATGTGGTTGAAAAGGAGTGTCTATAATCATCTCGTAAAATAAGCAGCTTCCGTGTTACTACCCAAAGAGAAAGGTGTTTGCAGTTCAATTAACATGAGACTCTGTGTGTAAAAAGTGAACTAAAGTATCACTGTTGTCTTCATACGATTCCACTCGGTGGCGCCACTGACCTGCTAAGTAGCGGGTCAACGCGTACGAATAATAGGGTCGTAACGTCAGCATAGCAGTAACAATAACTAGAGGCACCATCAAACCCGGCCGCGGCGGCATTAAAACCGCTCACAGTAATAGCAGCACACGCTCTCAGTGGCAGCATCAAGTTGGAGACCCAGTGTCACGTTCACATGTGTACTATTCCAAACATCCAGTGCCGACCTGTTTAAAAAGTAAAAAATGAAAACAATAAAAAATAATACAATTAAGAAATCTTATTGAGGTTTTGGACGGATGCTTCAGCCGAATTATATAACCCTCCATTCCAAGTGATTGTGCCACCGTATCTGTCGGAACTTTGCAATACTCCAGCGAGGTTACTTACTGCATGTAATGTTTCGTGTCTGACAGCTAGAACCTTGTGATGGAAGAGCCTTAGAGCAGTTTATCCCTGGTCTCCAGACATAAAGTGCCACCCACCCAGGGTAAAAGTTCAAGCTCTTCATATCATCTTCTCGGTTGTGGGGGAGGGGGTGCCTTACTCGTATGTCCTTTCTGGATGGAAACGATTCAGTGATATTATTCCAACAACTGTAGATAAATTTCCAAGGAAAAAAATTAATAATTTTAACTTTATTGGAACATAATCACATTCACGAACAATGAAGGACGTGAAAGTGGTTCGATAACTCCTCCACCGGGCACTCACGCTTGTATCTTTGTCGATAGTGTATCTTCAGGATACTGAGAAAAAACCTACAATGTCACATCTTTTCTATCCGCATTAAATAACGTATTTTTTCTCCTGTGTTGGTTTGGATACCATTATAAACTGTCTAGTTGGGTAAACATTTGTTAGATTAGATTTTGCTCCATACTCCTGTGGTGTAGAGGCCTGCCTAGTGCCTATCCGATAGCCAAGTCTTCGCTGGTGCTTATCTGATTCCGAAGTGTTAACTGGTTCCTATCTCAGTCCCAAGTGAACGATGTCGTTCAGTGGTGGCCACGAGCGAAGTTGTAGCAGAGGGCGCTCGTGGCTGACGTTGTAAGAACGGCGCGCCGGGCGTGCATGGCGGCGCGCGACGAAAGTAGGCGGTGCGCACTTTAGACTTCTGCGACACCACAATTTTCAGGTTTACTTATTGATTGAAATTTATCTTTATCCCTTCTTCCTTGATACTGCATCTTCAGGGTACTGAATGGAAACAATCATATCAGTGTTCAGTGTGGCTGGTTGGTTTCAGGAGTCAGTGGTGCGGGAGCGGCTCTTCGTGTCGCGGGTGGAGAACCGTCCCAAGAGACAGGCGCAGCACGTGATAAGTGGCTCTCTGGGTGGCAGCATCAGCGGCGAAGGCCTTCTCGGCCTCCTCGGCGGCAAGGTCAAGGGTAAGGCCGACGGCGCCTTTATCGACAAGACCGGCAACACGAAGGTGGGCGGCGGCGTCGAATACGAGCACGAGGGCGGACTACTTACTGGAAACTCCAATAAGAGCGGCTACCTCAACGTGGACGCCAAATTCCTGGGCAAGTGAGAGCGCACCACCCAGCCACCGACACCGCTCTGACAACCTCTGCCACCCATGAACTTCTGCTTATGAATTGGAGCTCAACATTTCACTCCATTTCATGTTCCATCTCTAATGACCACAGTCTCAGTGTAATGTTCAACCCAGTCCTCCTTTCATTTCATGTCGAGCAGTGTGGCATTCTACTATTCACGTAAATACATATTTATTTTTGAGAAATATATGTGTAAGACAAGTAATTCCACTGTGTAATTTATGTGTACATTTTACCTTACCTGTTGTATGAAGATCACATCCTCAATCATAATTTTTATTAGAGAACTGGTGTTAACTAGTGTGATATTACAGATACAGGGGGAAGCTGCTTGCTTTCTTGTGAATGGCGGGTTTTGTCAGGCTGCTGGGTTCCCCAGTCGGCCGTCTTACAACTTGGACATAGTGAATAGAATACAGGTAGTTAGGGGTATCCTAATCTGCTTGGAAACAGGTAACAGCGGCCTTGGATGAGCGAGGGCGGCTAAGCCATATTGTAACTGAAATACTACATAGTCACACACATTACTCTAAAAATCCATATAAAATCAAGGAATGATCATACGGCAAATATAATTATATGACTTGATTCAGGAGACTTGGGAGAATCAAACTTCGTAATTTCAATATTCCTTACAGATAAAAAACAAACAAATTTCAGTACTATAATAATACTATTATAAGAGTTATATTCACAATTATTGATACTTAGGGTTTATCAGTAACAGTTGAAGAAGCACATGGGTAGCATTGCACCACGCTACCTATCTTAAAAGACGCACCACATGATTTCCGTATTCTTTCAATAAACTTTTTTTTTTTTACTTTCTTCTTCTGTTTTTCGTTGATGTAGTAATATTCTTGTGTCAGAACATAGATTTCATTACAGAAACACAAAACATGAACCCGGCAAAGCGCATTACATTTGTATATGTATTTTATTATATTTAATATTATTCTTAGAAACGTTCGTTTTATTTTGTAAACTGCCTCTTATATATTTCATGGCCTACTAAAAATAGTAGATATGCAGCCGATAATTTATACATAATCCATTATATGTATTTGTTGACAAGAACTGAATATATATTCATAAAAAGTCATGATAAATTAAATATTAACTGTGTGGCAGTATATTCGAACAGTGAGACGCCATGCTTCATAGGTACCTGAGCAAAGATCTTCAGTCTCAATCGTTTTCAATATTGTTAAATATATATTTGTTTGAAACTTCCTGGTAGATTAAAACTGTGTGCCGGATTCGGGACTCGAACCTGGGACCTTTGCCTTTCGCGGGCAAGCGCACTACCGACTGTGCTATCCCGACACGACTCACGATGCCGCCTAACAACTTCACTTCCGCCAGTACTTCGCCTCCTACTTTCCAAACTTCACAGAGGCTCTCCTGCGAACCATGCAAGACTAGCACCCCTGGAAGAAAGGATATCGTGGAGACATGGCTTAGCCACAGCCTAAGGGATGTTTCCAGAATGAAACTTTCACTCTGCAGCGGATTGTGCGCTTATATGAAACTTCCTGGCAGATTAAAATGGTGTGCCGGTACCGGGACTCGAAGCTGGGACCTTTGCCTTTTGCGGGAAAGTGCACTACCGACTGTGCTATCCCGACACGACTCACTATGTCGCCTCATAGCTTTACTTCCGCCAGTACCTCACCTCCTACTTTCCAAACTTCACAGAAGCTCTCCTGCGAACCATGCAAGACTAGCACTCCTGGAAGAAAGGATATCGTGGAGACGTGGAGACATGGCTTTGCCACAGCCTAAGGGATGTTTCCAGAATGAAACTTTCACTCTGCAGCGGAGTGTGCGGAGTGTCCGCTGCAGAGTGAAAGTTTCATTCTGGAAACATCCCTTAGGCTGTGGATAAGCCATGTCTCCACGATATCCTTTCTTCCAGGAGTGCTAGTCTTGCATGGTTCGCAGGAGAGCTTCTGTGAAGTTTGGAAAGTAGGAGGCGAGGTACTGGCAGAAGTAAAGTTGTGAGGCGACATAGTGAGTCTTGTCGGGAAGTAAATGTATTTATTGAGAAATTTCTATTGCTGAGTATCGAAATGTTCCAAAAATATGCAGATGTAACAGTTATTTACTCAAAAAATATCATTTCTAGAACATAATGTTTCCAATGAAAATCTTTGCAGCTACTCGGATACTAGTTACTCTTCTCCGTCTTAGACTGTCAAAGTGTTTGGTGCAACAAATCGAATTTATTAAATACTGATAAAAACCCGGAGTCCTTGGTTGTATGGTTTTGACTTCTGGCATACCAGACATAACTTTTGGACGTTATGAATTTTCCGACACATGTTCTGGAAGAAACAGTACCATTTTAACTTCTTTAGGCACTTTAAGGGACCGAAATGACCCCACACTCGGTGTGTATGCTGAATCAGCTTTTTTTTTCGCACGGTTCTGGAATGCATACGCACCAAATGTCGGATTGTGGGTGCCGGCGGAAGAAAAGGACGTTCTGATGAATTTTGTATCGTGCAGATAAAGGGTCTGTAGGATTTTGGGCAAGTTTATTGATAATGTTGCTCCACCGTGCGTCCCTTAGCTGAAAATCGTGCATATTTTTATTCGTCAAGGAAATATTGCCGGTAGTTTGTATCTTTCATCAGCATAATTTTGAATTCTGAAGTACCTTCAACGTGATCATCGAACTCTGGAAGACCTTGGGGAAGCCTGGACATTGCGTCCGCTACAACATTGTCTGAGCGTTTTATATGTATGACTTCAAAGACAAATTCTTGAAGAAGCATAGCCCATCTATGCAATTTACAACACATTAAAAAACTTGATGCCTGGTGATCGTAGAAGACTTTGACATGATTGCCGAATATATGTTGACGAAATCTTTTAAAAGTCCATACAATGGCTAAGGTCTCTAACTCTGTTGTAGAGTAGTGTCTTTCACACTCAGTCAAATTTCTACTTGCAAAACTGATAATTTTGACAGTATCTGGATTGAATTCTCCAGTCATCTGAAAGAGAATTCCTGATACACCTGTGTTCGATGCGTCGGTAGTAATACAATAGTCTTTTGTCATATCTGGATGACTGAGAATATCGGATTAATTCAAAATCTCTTTGACACCCCTCATTCCAACACCATGTGCTACCTTCTCGCAAAAGCGAAAGAAGAGCATCACTGTTTAGCAGTTGGTTTGGTACAAAACGCCTACAAAACCAACACATTCCAATAAATGACTTCCATTGTTTCTTGTTCCGAGGTGCAGGAAAGTGTTGAATGGCTTCTAATTTTCTAGGATCTGGAGTTATTCCATTTTGGGAGATAATGTGTCCTAGGTATTTGATCTCAGATTTTGCAAACTTTGACTTTAGAAGATTTACTGTCACTCCACAAAACTGAAACTTGTGCAAAGTGCGCTCAAGCCATAATAAATGTTCTTCCCAAGTAGATGTCGCAATAAGAATGTCATCAACATACACTGTAATTTTGTCAAGCAGATCGGGATCCAAAACGGTATCTAAAGCCATGACAAAAACTCCTGAGCTTACATTTAAAAAAGTTAACACCATAGAATTTCTGCAACTGTTCCTCAAGGTTTTCCTGGACGGGTACAAACTGGTAAAATTATTTGGTTTATAGCTCGCGCGTCTAGAACTAAACGTACGGAGCCATCAGCTTTAAATACATCCAGCAATGGGTTGGAATAAGGAGGGGAAGATGGCTCTATAATGTTCCATTCTAACATTTTGTTGATTTCTTGTTTAACAGTCTCTCTTTTGGCCCAGGGAATAGCCTGTGTCTGTTTTACATAAGTTTCATGGGGTTTCACCTGCATGTGGTAAACATAGGTCGTAATAAGGCCTGGTTTTTCATTGAACACTTGACTATATTCTAAAAGTAGATGTTTTAACTGAAACTTCTGTTCTTCCGAAAGCTGTTCTGATTCATCAATTTTATCAATTATACATTCAGGCATTACTGTCTCTATGTCTACCACATGACCTGTACTATAAGCAAAAGTTCAGTTTATTTTTGGTAATGAAACTTTGATCGAATGGCAATACTTTCCTTGCATTGATTTACTTTTGATCAAGTTGATAGCACGCACATTTTTATTGATTGTGAAATAGCACCTACGTGTTTTAAAATTAATACATGCCTCTCCGTTTCTTAAGTATTCAAGCCCTAATATACAATTCTCAAGCAGTCCATCGACAATTAGAAATGTGCAAAAGTCTGTATGGTCCCCGTATACCATTTGCAATTGCATCTGTAGTTTAATGTTTTTAGATTTGGTACCTATAGCTCTTATTATCCTACAGTTCTAAACGGGATATGTGGGTGGTTTGTATACAGTACAAATTTGTTCAAACAATGTTTGAGAAACTACATTAATAGCTGCTCCCGTATCTAATAAGATAACGGTGGGTATGTTGCCTACAACATCCAGGATATTTGCTTGGAAAATTTCTAAAGTACTTTCTTTACAATGTACCTGTTCTTGTAACAATCCTTCGCTAAATTCTCATGACCACGTAGTAACATACAGGGAACGAGAAACTATTCTATTAAGTCCTGTACATATTGTTATTGTTCACAAGTGCTCCTGTCAAAGATTAAATCATATCTTGAAAGGTTTGTTAAACTTAAGGGACTTAACTGCGTGATCATCAGTCCATAAACTTACGAACTACCTTATACTAAAGACGGCACAAACATCCATGCCAGAGGGGGGATTCGAACACCCGACGGATAGTGGCCTCGTGCATAGCAGCATAGCACCTCAATGCGCTTGACCACTCCGACGCGGCGTCAACGATTAACTCTATGAAGATGGCACTGGAGATATCGTGGAGCAGAAGCGTTCAGTATGAAGAAGTCGAATCTCGATTATAAAAGTTTTATTATTTCTTTGATGGCTGGTCTCGTTGTCTAAAGTTGTATGATGCTTCAAAGAACTGAGGTCCAGGGTATCTCGGAGTATGCACTGGTGAAGTTTTAATAATAATGGACATTTTATAATGAATACTTTTACTATAAACAACTCACAGATACAAGTCCGCCATGTTACTCCAAACACATCAGTCAACAAGACTGTGTTTCGTGATATAGGCCCTACCCTTTGGACATTCCAGAACCAAACAACAAAACGTCTTCACACAATCGATGTTTACAGCAGACTGACTGTGTGACGTCCATTTATTTTATGTTTTGGTTGGTAGCGGAAATATATTTGGTTTGTTGTAGTGCTTCAGTATGATAGAAGCGACGTCAGCGGTAGTGCAAGCTTTCGTCATCTTCACATAAAGATTCATTAGGCACGTAAAAATTTTGTTTGAGGCATATGTTAGTTATTTAAGTTGGTACACCTGTTAATATTTCATATATTTAGTTACGGATGCCTCTGGTTTAACTTTACGTAGCCTAATATAGTTTATGGATTACATTTTAACTGACGAACATGGACTCTGTAATCTCAGGCGCTTGTTTTAAAAATTATTAATTCTTTTTCTAATAAAATCTTTTCTTTCCCGGCAGTTCCATTTTATTGAGTTTTGACGTCCTTTAATTATTTTAAGTTACTTTGATTCACAGATAACTCAAAGATGTTATTTTTAAAAGTTCTTCAATTATCAATGGGAAGGTCAGGTGCTAACTACGATTGATGTGATCAACACGAAATTTTAAATTAATACTTTTCCTATATTTCACCTTAAGCACAGATTTACAAAACACTGTCAAAGTCACATGATACATTTTAAATAAGCAGTTCTCTATAGTTCATTTCAGAAAATCGTTGTTTGATATTCTTCAACATGTTTCAACATTTAAAAATTATTCCTTTTTTGAACCAAGTTAAAGTTATTTGATTTAATGTTTGCCAATGAAGAAAACCTTTTTAACAATGATTATTATGTTCCTATCGAAAGGCAGAATTCGTCGTAGCCTATCGAAAATTAAAGTCCACAGATATTATTTACGCACTCGCGCATAAGTTCGATTTAATTAAGCCTTTCAAATAAATCCAATCATAGTAAACCAAAAGTTCGGAATATTTTTGCACCTGACTATCTGTTTCAGATACGAGCACAACATTCTAAGTCCGATAGTTGACTAAAAATGTTAATACATCGAGGAACAAAGACTGAGAGAAATCTTATCGTTACGAGAAACAAATACTGAGAGCTGTTAACGTTGGGAGAAACAAAGACTGAGAGAACGAGTAGCTATACTGCAGAACTATTTATATTACTATTGCGACAAAAGATTACTCTGATTTACAGTGTTTAGATGCGGTTACTCTGAGACTGTACTGTTTGGATACTTCAAACATATATTGGCTGTTACTGAAATTTTGACAAATATGTAAAAATTCTGCCTCTTACAAATTATTAGAATTGAATCTGGATGAAAATGGCTAGTTTGTGCTGTGATTGCAATGTGGTTTTTCTTAACTGAATAAGTTTAATCAACCACGTAGTTGCTAAGATATTTCAATATTTAGTACATTTAAAGACTAGTGGTTTGTCTGATGTTAACAGATGTAACTTAACAAACGTATTGACAGTATTACTGGAAAGTGAATTGTTCTATTTTCAAATGAGGTAGAGGCGAGTGTTTTGAAATGTGTGGCTGCATCCATGTTTTAATGCATAAATTAACTTTGTGAGTGTTAAAATCGGATTCCTGGTGCAAAATAAAGGATGTGTACATGTTAGCAACATTTATTTTTATGATATCAGCAAGATTGTGAAATTGTACTTTTGACCAGGATCATTATGTACTTTTATTAAAACCAGTACATGAAGTGTCATTATAACCTTTAACTAACGTGGTGCGGTCTATCTGACCGCGCGCTTTCATCAACAATTGCGATTTAGCCAGTTCCCTACCCATTATTGCGCCCGTCGGCTCAGTAGCTTCGAGTTTAGTTGTGAGTGGACCGGCAAAGCGTGTGGTGTTGTTCCAGAGCTTCTATAACGTGAGTGACGTCCGTTTGAAAATAGGTCGCGGTCATTTTGACCGCACTACGTTGTTTGTGTAATTTTTTCTGCTGTGACTTTCCTTACATATTCTCGATATCTTCCATTTCACAGCTTTTGAAATATGGAGGAACCAAGTACTTCTACAGGTAAAGGATCTGCTGCAACCAACAGACAGTGTGTGAACACTTTAGACCGTAACTTTGAGGAAACTGTGAGCAGATGGTTGGAAGCGTCAGATGATAGTGACTGTGACGATAATCCTGAAGAAACTGAACCAATTGTGAGTGATCATGACACATTGTCAGAACAAAGTGCAACAGAAAATTACTCTGACGAAAGTAGTGAAAGTAGTGATCCATCTGACGACCAACGGAGAAGCAATTACGTCTATGGCAAGAATCAGTACAAATGGGCCAAAGCTCCGCCAACCCGAGCTGTTAGAACTCCTCGCCATAACATCATCATGAAATTTCCATCCACCACGTTGACTACAGGAGCTCCAAAAGACCCATTTTCATTATGGCATCTATATTTTGATGACGAAGTTCTCGATCACATCTTACTGTGGACAAATGCTAAAATAGATTGCGTCAGGCAGAAGTACTCTGACAAAAGCAAAGCTGAACTTCAGAACCTGGATTTGGATGAACTTGTGGCGTTTTTAGGACTTCTGATATATTCTTCTGTCTTTAAATCCAATCACGAAAATGTAAATTATATATTTGCAACTGATGGTTCAGGTCGGGAAATTTTCAAATGTGTCATGTCTAGGAACCGTTTCCTAATGTTGTTGAACTGCTTACGGTTTGATGACTTTCGAACCAGAAAAGAGAGGCTCAAAGTTGACAAAATGGCAGCAGCCTCTTTTCTCTTCAGAAAAATTGTGGAAAATTCCCAAAAATATTTCAATTTAGGCACATGTGCTACTGTAGATGAGCAACTAGTTTCCTTCCGTGGTAAATGCTCATTTGTGGTCTACATGCCAAAGAAGCCTGGTAAATACGGTTTAAAAATAATGTCCTTGTGTGATGCAAGGACCAGTTACTTCTATAATGGGTATGTGTACACTGGAAAAGGCTCTGATGGTGATACTATGCCGGACAATGATAAGAAAATGATGATACCAACGCAGTCTCTGTTGCGATTGTGTAAACCAATCTATGGCAGTAATCGCAACATTACTGCTGACAATTGGATCAGTTCAATACAAGTTGTAGAAGAGTTAATGAAAAGAGGATTGACTTTTGTTGGAACTCTAAAAAAGAATAAGAGAGAGATTCCGCAAGCCTTCCAACCAAATAAGAATAGGCCAGTTGGTTCGTCTTTATACGGTTTTACGAAGGACACCACTCTGTTGTCGCATGTGCCAAAGACAAACAAAGCGGTTCTTCTTGTCTCTTCCATGCATCATAGCCCTGCTGAGGATTTGACTTCTCAGAAACCAGAAATTATATCATACTACAACGCCACTAAAGGAGGCGTCGATGAACTCGACAAAAAGTGCTCCATATACTCCTGCAGTCGGAGAACTCGACGTTGGCCAATGTGTTTATTCTACCGTTTACTGGACATCAGCACAGTAAATGCATATGTTCTTCAGAAGAGTGGATCAGATGAAGCTCCTGTCGACAGAGGCATCTTCCTGAAAGAGCTGGCCCGTAGTCTTGTGCTGAAACATATGCAAAAGCGAGCTCAGAACCCACGACTTCCGCAGGAGTTACGACTAACGACCCGCCGGATTTTAGGCCCTGATTCTCCAACAGAAGAAGCAGTGGAAGCAGAATTAGGTCCTAAGAACAGGAAAACTTGCAGAATCTGCCCAGCCAGCAAAAAAAGGAAGACTTCCCATGCTTGCTACGTCTGCAAGAGGCCCATATGCATGCAGTGCTGTTCCCAGGTCTGCAAGCACTGTTGTGAGAATTTGTGATTTGAACGTCTCTGATTTTTCATATGGTACTTCTTCAAGTTAAAAACTTAACATTTTTTGTTTCATTAGTTCTTTAAGAAGAAATACAAAATATACCAAAGTATGAATGTCATTATTAGCTAATGGAAAACGTATAAATGTATTAGTGTACAATATGTGCAGTAACCACTTCTGAATGCCTGTTCATCAGTAACTATTTGATGTTAATGTTCTGTTTTTTCGTGTTTAATTACTTTGTATTAAAGACTCTTTCATATACAAAACAGAGAATTTCAGAGTTGTTCATATTGTTAACATTATACCCACCTATAAGTAAGGGGGTCAGATTGACCGCACCACGGTGTTAGTGTCCCATTTTTGCCACCACGTTAGTTAAAGGATAACTTAGTACAAATATAATGTGTCATGTTTAAACATCTAAAAGTGTTTGAATCGAAACTAATGCAGGTATATACCTCAAAGAAGTTAGCTGATCATGGTGCCTCTCTGTATCCTTCAATTTATGAAAACTTACGTTAATTTACTTTTGGCATCGATTAGTTCAATTGAGATTTGCCTGTAGCTGTTGTATTATAAGCGGCAGGCTCCAATGCACAGACAATACAGGCATAGTCGCCACTTTGTACACAAACAGTGGATAGTAAAGTACAGCCAATACTTGCTACTAAGGGGTAAGTGATAGCCAGGCCGTGTCACTGTTCGCTAAGGCGCTGTTTATATAATATTAAGGTAGTGGAAGAACCGTCTTTGCTACTCATAGAGTGGAGAGTAAAATCGTCCCTTGTGTTTTGTACGTACCTAGCAGCACATGTCAGATACGTGTCGGTATCCACAGCCAACCAGAATTTGAAAGGCAGTTACTAAACGTTAATGTTGATCCTACATAGCATGTTTTGCTCACAGATTTCTTACAGATTGGGTTTGTAAAATAAATTAATTAGGTAAGTAAAAGTGTGCTCATTTATAGTTACTAGCTGCCCCATCTCATATTTAGATAAGAAACCCATCAAATTTTAATCATGCTATTAAGTTGTAAAAAAAATGTTTGTTAAGCTTATGGGACTTAACTACGGGGTCATCAGTCCCTAAAGTTACAAACTACTGATGAACTACTTATGAACTAGGACGACACAAATATCCATGCCCGAGGGGGGATTCGAACCCCCGACCGTAGTGGCCGTGCAGACCGTGACTGAAGCGCCTTAGTCCCCGCGGCCACCGCGGCCGGCCTATTAAGTTGTCTCAAAATTATGCAGTGCAGTCCAGTCCAGTTGTTATTGTAGGTAGATGAGAAATGATAGATTCTCATAGTTGAAGCTACTATTTTTCCCTTCCCTCTCTATTAATCGGATTCTACAGCTTATGGCAGCTGATGGCATGTCTCCTTAACTATGTGTTGTGGGATGATATATTTTCCCACGTACTTCAGTGATACATTACGTAGAAATTCTCTGTAAAGGGTATCGCGAACAAAGTAAGTATTTAAGAAGTAATTAATTAAAGTGCTGAGCATAATACTCGAGTGTGATGCCGTCATCAGGGAAAATGTAGTATGTGACAAACGTGTTTACATTCGTCGTTTCTTGCGCGTGTCAGTGAGAAAATGTTTATTAAAAGTTTGAAATTGTTTGTTCGTTGGAAGTCGCTAAGTTCACTCATCACAATTATTGAATCAATAAATAGTGGGTATTTAAGGGCTTCGTCAGACTGCCTCAAGAAAAACATAGCTGTTAACTGTTTAACTGTAATACTTGTCTCATTGTCCACATAACGACTAGAATATGACAAGAATTAAAAATTTTAAATTTGGGGAATAATTACAACAAATATCCATAAGCAAATTTTTCTTTGTCCTAGAAGCTGTTAGATATGTGGCGTAGAACAGATGGGAACCGGAAGAGATAACTGTGCATTGCATAGCCTCTTCGTACAGTTTGTATTGATATCTTATATGAAATTGAGAGCACAACAATACCTTATTTCGTTCTGGAGATAGTGATTTTTATATCCAACGACCTGACTTGTGCAGAGTGCTATGTACTGCTATGTACTGCTTGTTTATATACATAAATAGTATTACGTTTAAGAAAAGTATTCAGTAAGTAAATAAATTAAAAGTAAAAAGAGTAAAAAAATTGTATGTGTGCTATCGTGAGGTCATTTGTCTTTGCTCTACAAACGACTTAATTTCTTAACGTTATCATCACACACTGTATAAAAGAGTATATAAAAAAGAAAATATAAAAAGGTCAAAACTTTACTGATCTACAGATTTCTCTTAAATAAAGGGTACATAAAGGGAAAAAGTGGGGAACCATTTGAAAAATGCTCTTCTTGGATCCAAGGAATGCGCGTGTTCCTGTATAAAGGACTAAGACAAAAAAGACGGACCATCTGCAGCAGTTCCCTTTTCACATTCCTCAAAAAAAAAAAAAAAAAAAAAAAAAAAAAAAAAAAAAAAAAAAAACTGCCACCAGAAGATATAAGATCGATTTAAGTCTATGTTATAATGGAATCCGTACTGAGGCTGGTCTATTTATGTTAAATAAAACAACATAAACTTTACAATTTTGATGGATACGTTAATTATTTGGATTTAGAAAATATCATTTCTTGTGCTGCAGAAGAAGCAGAAAGAGTATGACAGTGGAAGAGACAGGAGACAATCTCCATTACAGAAAATAAATGTGACGGTGGTAGAGAGGCAACTGCGGTAATAGGGATAGGAGCCTGCAGATTTGCGTGCACAGCGTCAGGGGAAGAGAGGTGCTATGTATGGAGGCTTGACCACTTGGTGAAAGTATTTAACGTTATTTTGTGGCGAAGAAGGGAGACTAAGGACTGAGACACTTGGTTTCCCACATTTCAAAATTGCTGCACACTCTTACAGTCAGTCCATTTCGTAACATGTGGATATTATAGCTTCATTAATTGTAATGTTAAACATTAAAGTAGAATGGAGAAGCCGATTCAACTACCAAAATAATCAAATTGATATCAAATTAATTAGAGTAATTACAATTACATGTACCTAGAGTAATTGTGTAATAGCATAATAGCAATTATGTGTGCGTAGGGTAATTGTTTATTTATTTATTTATTGTTTCTTGTTATTGCATATGTTCACTCCTCCACGTATGGCGTGGAACTGAGCTCACCCCACGGCATCACGTGACTACCACCACCCTACCACGTGCCAACCACCGACCAATGAGAGCCCAGCATGTGACCACGTGACCACCCTTCCACAGTGAACAATAACAGGTCCAGACTCGTTCACCCGGAGATTTTTACAATAACAGGTCCAAACTCGTCCACCTGCGAGCACAGCCCGCGACCACCCGCTCCCCACCCTGTCACATGACTATAAGCGACCAATGAGAGCACACCACGTGACCATCGACCAATTACAGCGAAGCAGTCTGTCTTCGTGCTCAGCCGGCTCTCTGCCATCATTCAGACGCCGAGTGTTGCAAGGATAACATCATCATCATGAATCGTCAGCAGCAGCAGCAGCAGCAGTCTGGTCCATCTCAGTCTAAGAGGAAGAAGAATAATAATAAAAAAACGTAAGTTATATATAAATTATTGATATACGCATGTATGTTTTTTTACCACATGTGTGTATGTGTGTGTGTATTCGTGGTTTTATTTATTTATTTATTGCAGAACCCGATACTGCAGCGATGCTGCCTGATGATGTAGAGTTTCTGATGCAAATGCCAATCATTGATGTCACTGGTCAACAGCACTGGAGTCCACCTCCTGCTGGAGGAGGAGGACAAGAATCTCCATCCAGCAAACCCTTTAGGAGTAATAATAAAAGTGTATGTAGTTGTGTGAAGAAATATTATACGCGTTTATATCTTCCACATGCGTGTGTGCATGCGTGTGTATGCATGTACTTCATGCTTTTTCCACAGAACCCGATACTGCTACTACTAAAATTATGTTGAACGATGATATGGAGTTACTGAGGCAGATTCCGATCGCTGCCTATGAAGACACTCGACCGGTTCCCGACACGTTGAAACAGGAGTGCAACGGCAGCCCACAGGTGCAGCACGAGCCTTCAACTTACTGGCCGCCTTCATACGACCCATCGCGAGGATGCGATGAAACAGATGACTGGCCGCGTTCATCGTGTGACGGGACAAAAAGTGTGAATCCTCCACCAACAGTGCTACTTTTTGCTTCCACGTATAACTTAACAGCTAGTGGTTCCAAACGTATAACAATTGGTTTAGAAACCAGTGACGAGTGGCAATGGGAAGTGGCTATTGCAGTTGAAAACAGGGCACTAAAGCACGGTTTTACAAGCACGCGTGGCATGAACTAGTTTCAATGTTGCCTATTGTTGCTGTTATGGTCTTCAGTCCGGAGACTGGTTTGATGCAGCTCTCCACCCTACTCTATCCTGAGCAAGCCTTTTCATCTCCTCATAAGAACGGCAACGATTATCCACTTGAATCTGCTTACTATACGCGTCTCTTGGTCTCCCTCTGCGATTTTTGCCCCATACACTTCCCTCCAATCCTAAATTTACGATTCCCCGATGTCTAAGAATGTGTCCTACCAAGCGATCCCTTCTTTTAGCCAGGGTATGCCAAAAATTCCTTTTCTCCCCAATTCTGTTCAGTACTTCTTCATTGGTTATGCGATCTACCCACCTAATCTTCAGCATTCTTCTCTAACACCACATTTCAAAAGCCTCTATTATCATCCTGTCCGCACTGCTTATCGTCCATGTTTCACTCCCATACAAGGCAACACTCCACACAAATGCCTTCAGGAAAGACTTCCGTACACTTAAATTAATATTCGATGTTAGCAAATTTCTCTTTTTCAAAAATGCTTTTCTTCCCATTGCCTATTATTCATGAGAAATTAACTTCTGAATATAATCCAGCGCGCCCACCTCCTGAAGCTTACTTCAGTGTAACTGTAACTGTATTGGAAATGTATGGAGATGCCGCCTTAGTGATTTCAGATGGTGAATCTTGCACTTAGATTCGACATTCCAGTGTTGTAAATTTAAATAATTTATGTGATGCGATACGACTTGCATCTGACAGGCTGTTCGTGTGGTGGTGCTTTGTTAAAGCACTCCACGATGATATTGTGATTTACCTATGAAGTCATAGTGTACATCTGGATGATGTACCTCAGTGAATATCTATGTGTGTTCAATCAGTACCCAAGTCAGCATCAGTAAATCGAAATAAGTGTGAATTCCTTAGAAGCTAAATTTACCGATGGAATACCTGAATACTTTGTTGCTTCTCCTGCTGTGAACCTAATAAGAAGTGAATTTCTAGCGTATAGAAGACAATTGTTTGCTAAATACTGTACCGCTACTGCAAACCCACAAGCGGGCGAAAAAAGAAAAGAATGTAAACCTTATTTCGATGTTGATTCTGCATTCAGCCATTGGAATGAATAAAAATGTATGTAAAAAAACTGTGTTCATAACATTATTTATAGTATCCCCTGCCTCATGTAAAGTCATTGCACAGACGTTCTTCTGTATATATGCCCATTGCACGCCTGTACGCGACATAGTCAGTAACATGGCAGGGTGGGTGATACATCAACCTAATTTTACAGTAGAAGACTGGTCTGCGGGAGAAGAAAAAAAAGGTCGTAAGAAGAATGGTGTGCTCCTTCCAGATAATAGACGTGCGATTATTGTAGGACCATCGAACTGTGGCAAAACAAAGAATCTCATCACACTGATAACCCACATTGATATCGTCCGCTTCGAACATGTCCGTATTTTCTCAAAAACTCTCTCACAGCCTAAATACCAGATGCTACACAAGATATTAAATGGTTTAGATGATGTGACATACACCACGTATAACCAGAGCGCCGATATACCGCTTCCAGAGAACATAAAACCGAACACTGTCTTCATATTTGACGACGTAGTCGTGGAAAACCAGGACCAAATTCGACGATATTTCTGTTTTGGGAGACATATGAGCGTTGTTGTTTTTTATCTTAGTCAAACATATTCTCGAATCGCAAAACAGCTGTTGCGGGATAATGCAAACCTAATTATAGGATTCAAACAAGATAATTTGAATTTAAAACATATTTACCAAGCCCATGTGGAAACGACATGTCTTTCAATGAGTTTGTAAAAATGTGTACAGATTGCTGGAATCATTCTCAGTATGGGTTTCTCGTTACAGACAAAACCAGAAAACTGGATGATGGTAGGTATAGACGAAACTTCCAAGACTCTTTTCACATAAATAGCTCTAAGATGCGGTGGTTACAACATTTCACACAACACCATGGATAAATTCGCACGTATGTCGGGGGATTGTGGTGCGCAGAGACAGAACATTCACATGTATGTAAACAGCAGAACTGAATCATTTCGTGACGAACTAGTAGATTGTGTGAGCAAATATATTGAAGGGGCTATCAGTAAACTAAATACGTTATTCAGTGACAAAATCAAAGATCTTCGAAAGGAATATACAAATTATTATAGACTTATCCTGTTACGTAACAATGAAGCGCAGGCGAGACTTGATGATATGGATAGGAAACTAAACATCCTTGAAGAAGAAGAAGATGATGGTGAAGAAGAGGTTGAAGCTGTAACAGTTAACAAGCCTGCGAAGACGAGAAAGAGGATGAAGATTGGTGTGCATATAAAACAGAGTGCAACACCAAAAACCGATTAGTATTTGCCAGCATGTCAACCAAGCAGAAACTTATCCAAACGCGGAAGGCTATTCGCGAGAAGCTACTACTGATGCGTTTAGGACAGTTGAAACAAGATAATATGCTATGAGAAACCTTTAAACCAGTTACGGATTCTCTCAAATAAATTTCCGCCGACATCAACAACCGCGCTGATAACGCTGGAAATGACGATAATGGTGTTACAGAATTTCTCAAAAGCCACAACGAATCAAGAATAGACAAAACATACGGTGTCAGCAGAGTAAGACCATATATGCTAGGTACAAAACCCATAAGATTAACCAAAAACACGATACAGATTGGTGATTAAGAGTTTTAAAGAACTCAAGGTCTATTGAATCTCATCTTAAAATCCCCGAGAACATCAAACTACCCATCTACAGATGTCGACACTTATCGGGAAATAGTGCTTCTGACGGACCTACATAAGGATGTCGATGGGAAACCGGAAAGCGTAACCTCCATGAAATACAAAATCGTTATAAAGCACATACTAGATAACGAGAAGAAAGGAAGTAGTACTGGAGATGGAATTGATATGCAGCATAAAAGTGTGAGAGGTAAAGCTCCTAGGTATATATATACTACAGCCGACCAGACGATTTAGTAGACCGCTTACGGCTACTGATGGCATCTGCCGCTGCCAGCAATGATGCACACTCGAATGAGGTTGTTTCAATAATTTCACAGCTTAGAGAGAGAGGTATCATCAAATAAGAATGGAGACGGTGGTTGACGAACTCCATAAGCTGGCACGTAAAACATACCCTCGCAGACCTGTGATGATCAATGGTTTGGATGACTTCTGGCAGGCTGACCTTGTGGATATTCAGCAGCATTCTCGTGTGAATAAAAGCTGCAAATATATTCTAATGATCATCAATTCATGTTCTAAATTTGCATGGGCTCTACCTCTGAAATCGAAATCTAGTAAGGATGTTGCACGTGTGTTTGAAAAACTGCTGCAGACTGGGACGAGCAGGTGTCCTAAAAATCTTCAAACAGATTTCAGAACTGAATTTTACAACAAATATTTCAAGACTGTGATGACTCGGTATAACATAAACCATTAATCGACATTCGCGCATTTGAAAGCAAGTATTGTGGAGGGACTAAACAGAACAATAAAAACATGAATGTGGAAGCTATTTAATCTACGTGGATCATACAAATGGACTGATATTCTTCCTCAAATAATCGCGCAGTACAACAGGACCAGACACAGCACGATAAAAATGAGACCAATCGATATTTGTGATAACGAACTACTAAACCCCGTTTACTTCAGAATTAAAATGGTTGATCACAGCAGAAAAAAATTTAAAGTTGGAGACTTTGTGCGTATTTCAAAACATAAAACCACCTTCGAGAAATCATACGTACCAAACTGCTCAACGGACATATTCACCGTCTCAAAGGTGCAGCGAACGTATCCTAGAACTTATATCTTAAAGGATCGCAAAGGAGAAGAAATTACAGGCTGTTTTTACTCTGAAGAACTGCAGAAGAGTTCTAAACCAGACGTGTTTCTCATAGAGAGAGTTGTGAAACGCCGTGGACATCGAGTATTAGTTAAATGGCTCGGTTTCCCAGATACGGAAAACAGTTGGATTGACGCAGACGAAATGCTATGTAAAGAGGTGCAAGTAGCGCAATTGCATCAGTAGCGTTCTATGTCCTGCAGAAGACGCATCAGAGGAGGTGGTGGTGTTATCGACAAACTACCAGTTGAACTCCACATCCCCGGATATAACTACTGCCGACCTGGAATAAAGCTTAGAAAACGAGTAGCACGGGGTGATAAAGGTAGTAATCTGCTCGATGAGGCGTGTATGGAACATGACATTGCATACACATCGAATCAAGACCGTCACACTGCAGATCGTATTTTAGTGGATAGAGCAAAAGCGGCAAGGAAAAGGAGCGATATAGGTATTGATCAGCGCCTTGCAGAATTAGCAGTAGATAAGACCATGCGAGCCAAAATTAAGCTTGGTCTGGGTTTTCGACATGCGATGAATACGGCACGTCGCGTCCTAAAGAAGAAGTAATGCATTTTAACAGCTTTGTATGCAGCTAAACGAGCTCTGAAAAAAAAATAAAGAATCGACGAGGATAGCTAAAACTAGAGTCTACCAATACCGAAAAACGTATCAGGTGGGATAATCCTGTTCCACATTCCAGCTCTGGCAGGACTTTCGGCAGTGGGATCTCTAGCCGGAGGCGCATCGGCTATTGCCAGAAAGATCAATAACGCGAAAAACATATACTTGTGACGTCTATTCCGAAAGAACAAACGTCACTTCTGATCCTGCAGTTGTTATTATTTAATGTCACAGAATATATGACATCAACTGCGATTGCGCAAAGCTGAAAATGTGTACCCAGCCGGGATTCGAACCCGAGTCTCCTGCTTTCTAGGCAGTTGCGCTGACCCCTACACCAGTGGGGACACAGTGATCACCGCACCTGCAAGGACTACCTAAGCACGCTTCCCGTCAGATACATATTCCCAGCTTTGCCCTGCCCACATTACTCAAACTCGTAGTTATTATCGTTAGTGGGGAGGGGTGGGCAATGTTTGAAGCCCTTACTCTTACGGGAATTAGTTTAATAACTACGAGTTGAGTACTGTGGGCAGGGCGAAGCTGGGAATTTGTATCTGTACCTCAGCGCGAAAATCTCTCTGCTTAAAGTACATAGCGTTAAACACAATTATATAACAGTACCACACACCTGCCTCTCCGGGGGACACCACCTTGACGAAGCACTGTCCTTGCGGGTGGAGAGGCTTGAGTATCTGCGTGAAGCAGAGGGCTATACCGAAGGTAGAGAACCTACTGCCGGAAAGGCCTCAGCTGATGGATCAGACTAAGCGTGTCCCATAACTTCCCGTCTTCCTTATCCTCTCCCAGTCCTTTCACAATTCCTTTCCCAACCCAAGGTGTGATGCGATCCATGCCGAGGGGTGTGTGGCACATGGGGTGTCTCGAATGGAGCCTCAGGGATACCGGGCGACCTCCCTGAGTAAGTAGCCTTGCACCGCGTGGGTTTATCGTGGTGTGGACCATATAAATCCCAAAATCTCGTGGGACGAAGATGAACACGGCGAAAAAATTATTTTAAAAGAATCCGAGGGGCAATCTGAGACCTCAGATACTCAGACATTGGGATCAGGACCGATGGAGTGCACTCCTACTTGTCAGTCAGGGTCTAGACCTGAGCAAGAAGTGGGAACTGTAACAGAGAAGTTGGACGAGATTAGGATTAAGGCCTTGTCTGGGGTTCAGAGGAGGAAAATTCTCAAGGAACAGAAGCAAAAGAAGGAAAAAAATGGCTTCCTAAACATAAGTGGAGGGAATCAAAAGGGCTTGAGCCCAAGACCTCCAAAAAGAAACTGCCTCACGTCGAAGGGGATACACAGACCCCCTCGACGTCAAATACAGGTGGCAAGAGGGTTAGGGAGGAATCTAAGACTCACTTCTCTCTGGAGAAGCGTGATCCTAAAAGGCTGAGGCAGGAAATACGGAAACAGACCTATAGTACTACAGCCTCGGTCTTTAGAATGGCGGTTCTCCAAGAAGGATACCCACTGGTGAGCATCACCTCACAGCAGGAGGATCTCGTGCAGATGGCCCTCTTTGAAGAGATTGCTGGGGTCGCTGGTCCAGGACCAAAATTCAGGAGGATCTATCTAGATCGGGGTGCCCTCATTTATGTCTGCGCGGGGGAGCACTCAGCAGAATGGCTTAAGGACTAGGTGCCCATGATACCCCATGGGAGGATGCGAAGCTGCTGGTCAAGACAGCAACCGAACTCCTGAAGACCGCAAAGGTAACAATATGGGTACCAAAGATCCTTAAGGATGTCCCTCCAAAGACTCTGTTTGAGAAAATAAGGGCCCAGAACCCAAACGTCTCGACAGAGGATTGGAGGGTAATTAACCAAAAGGTCATTCCAGAAGGACGAACCCTGGCGGTGGAGGTTGGAGAGAAGTCCCTGAAGGCAATGCGAGAGCAAGGCCTGAAACTATTTTTTGGGTTCTCGCAGGTCGCTGACAGGGTAATCAAAGACCTTAAAGGCTATAATGGCAGCAAGATGGGGACTGGAAGTGCTGCAGATAAACCTGCAGCACAGTAAAGGGGCCACTGCTGCCCTGAGCCGTGGTCTGGGGAGACAGGAGGTGGACGTGGCCCTGATACAAGAACCCTATTTATACAAAGAGGGTGTATCGGGTGTCGGTGGTACTGGAGGTAAGCTGATTTATGCTAGAAATCTAAAAAACTCCAGAACATGCATTTATGTTAGTAATGGAATATCTTTCATACCAATGATGGATTTTTGTTCCAGGGACTTGGTGACCATCAGGATGCAGCAACATGAGGAAGATGTCACGAGGGAAATTGTTTTGGCCTCAGCATAGCTTTCTTACGAAGACAGCTCTCCTCCTCCTTTGGAAGTGTGGAGACTGACGGAAGCCTGCCATTGGCAAGGTGACGAACTGTTGGTGGGATGTGATGCCAATGCCCACAATCTATCGTGGGGCAGCAAGGACACCAACAGTAGAGGTGAGCACCTTCTTGAATTTCTCCTATCTAACAACTTGGAGATCCTGAATAGGGGTGATGAACCCACATTCAGGAATAGTAGAAGGGAAGAAGTAATTGACATAACTTTTGGTTCCATGATGATGGGAAGTTACGTCAGACAGTGGCATGTGGTCCTGGAGCCATCCTCATCAGATAACATGTATATTGAATTCAAGGTTGAAATGGGAACCAGACAGAACATGGCCTATAGGAACCCCAGGAAAACGGACTGGGAGATATATAGGAAAGACCTTGACTTCAGCCTATTCGATAAGGAATCCAGCAGAGTTTGAGGAAGTAGCAGAGGCTGTAACCTCTGCTATAGTGACCTCATACCAGGAAAACTGCTCAATCACCAAGAAATCACAAATAGGAGTGTGCCTTGGTGGAATAATAACCTGGAAATGCAAAGGAAACAGGTATGAAGACTGTTTAACCTTGTGAGGCGCAAGGGATAATGGGCAAAGTATCGTGAGGCCCTTGTCAATTACAACCTTGCCATCAGACGGACAGAGGAGGCATCCTGGAAGGTATTATGTGAGGAAGTGGAGGGCACGGCTGCTCAAGCGAGACTTCATAAAATCCTCACTAGGGTACCAACTAATCCAGGAGGAACATTGAGGAAGGAGGATGGGGAGTATACAAAGACAGCACATGAAACGCTGGAACTGCTCCTCAAAACTCACTTTCCTCAATATACTCTGGGGGATAACTCAGACCAGAATGCGATTTCTGAGAGACAAAGGTTCTCAGGTATTCGCAAAGAGGACTGGGATTTGGCCAAGGAGTGTGTCAATTTCAGTAAGGTCCGATGGGCGGTGGGAACATTTAAACCGTTCAAGTCACCTGGCCCCGATGGAATCTTCCCAGCTCTCCTGCAACAAGCGAGAGAAAATCTTATTAGGTTCCTTTGCAGGTTATTCAGGGTTAGCCTAGCAGCAGGAATCATTCCCAATGCCTGGAGGGCAGTGAAGGTTGTCTTCATTCCTAAACCAGGGAGAATTGATCATACCAAGGCCAAGATATGAGACCAATCAGCCTGTCCTCCTTCATTCTTAAGACATTGGAAAAGCTGGTTAATGTGCATGTTGGAGAAAGGAGGTTAAGTAGGGCTACATTCAAACAAACATGCATATCAGCCAGGTAAATCATGTGAGACAGCTCTTCACCAACTCGTTGGGAAGGTGTAGAAAGCACTAAACATTCAAGAAATAGCCCTCTGTATCATCCTGGACATCGAGGGGGCTTTTAGCAACACGACCTTCGATTCCATGGTTAGGGCAGCAAAGGTGCATGACCTAGGGACCACTATATGTAGGTGGACTAGGGCCATGCTCAGTGGAAGAAAGGGAGAAGCTACCATGATGAAAAAAATGGTAATCAACACCACTAGAGGTTGCCCGCAAGGAGGAGTTCTTTCCCCTTTATTGTGGAATATAGTGGTGAATGATCTCATTCGAGAATTAAACTCTAGGCAGTACTTTTGCCAAGGATACGCAGATGATCTTGTCATAGTAATACTTGGCAAATTTGCTGACACAGTAAAGAATATGGCACAAGGTGCTTTGGACATTGTGCAAGAATGGTGCAGAAAACAGGATCTGGGGGTTAGTCCTAAGAAGACTGTTGTTGTACCATTCACAAAGAAGCATATACAACATTTAAGTTGGAATCTAAAGCTTTTCTATTAAGCGCTACCTGTGAAGGGGACAGTGAAATATCTAGGGGTTACCCTAGATGAGAAACTGACATGGGCCCCTCACATCAGGAATATTTGCTCCAAGGCAAAAGGTACTCTTGTGAGTACCAGGAGAGCTTGTGGCAAAAATTGGGGCCTGAGCCCCAAGGGTATGCACTGGATATACACCACAGTGATTAGATCCAGGATCACCTATGGGGCGGTCGTCTGGTGGAAGAAGGTAGAACAGCAGGTTGCTGCTAAGAAGTTTGGTAAGGTGCAGAGACTAAACTGCTTAGCTATAACAGGCGGAATTAGCAGCACACCAACTGCTGGGATGGAAACCATGCTGGATATGCCCCCATTATACCTTTGGGTCGAGATGGAGGCCGTGTCTGGTGCATACAGACTCAAACCTGCCAACAACTGGAACTCTTTGGGATATGCAGAATCACACACTAAAATAGTGAGTGAGGTAAATATAGGAAAGGTTGGGGAAATGCCAGCCGACTATATTATAACTCCATACTGCTTCAACAAGCTTTTCAATATAACAATTGGAATTAGGGAGCAATGGGAGAAAATAGTTCGACACCGTACGGGGATATTGTCTGGTTCACTGATGGGTCAAAATCCGACCAAGGTGTTGGGGCCGGGGTATATGGGGTGCAGCCAAGACTGGAGGGCGTCATCTCTCTAGGAAAACTGGCCTCAGTTTTCCAGGCCGAAATCACTGCCATCAGGGCGTGTGTGGAGGAGAATTTGCGTAAGTGCTACAAAGATCGTAGTATCTATATCTATTCAGACAGCCAGGCAGCCCTGAGATCACTGACAGCTCCTGCAACAATGTCTAAAATTGTTGCAGAATGTCACAGGATCTTGTGGAGCTAGGGGAAAGCAATAGATTAGCCAGGATGGGGCAGAGACTTCATTTATTGGACTGGAACCTATCCTGACAATCACCAAGGCAATGATGAAATTGGAGCTACGTAACTAGCTCAGAAGACAGCCCGTAGAATATTGGACCAAAGTCTACTAACAAAAACATGGCAAGGTAATGATGCCAAAGCCATGTTTTAAAAGAAGCTCTGCAATCCTGGGCCTGAACAGGAGAGAGATTAGACTCATGGTTGGATTGCTGACAGGCCATGGGAATTTCCACAAACACCTACATACAATGGGAATAACAGAAGAGGACCCTAAATGTAGGATCTGTGATGACGGTGATGAAACTGCATCACATCTAATCTTCGAATGCATTGCATTGGAGAGTAAAAGGCACAGAACATTTGGGACAACCAGACCCGAAGAAATTGTGTCTAGTAAAGAACTGGTAAAGGGACTCCTTGCACTGCTCAAGGGCATTGGTTGGCTTTACTAGATAAACAGGGAGCAATACCGCACAATAAACTTAGTTTTGGTGCGGGCAGTGGCAGGTTAGACCATGACTGTTTTGGCTTCCCTGGAAAAATCAAATCAAATCAAATCAACCACACACCTGAATGTGGCTATATTAGTTCTCAAAGTACAGACACATGCCAAATTACTTTCGCATTCACGCAGTCGAGTATGAAAAGCCACACTAATTACGTTTTGAAATGTTTATGTCCCTATGTCAATACCATAGCTTTCGCTAAGCATATTGCAATATAGGCTTGTAAATCAAAGTGTGAAGTTTCATGATGAAATAACTATCAAGTACCTTCACATGTGGTGTGACACCTTGTAGTCTTACAAAATCAGTAGTCCTTCTGATAAAGGGGTTTATATTGCCGAAAGAAGTAAACATCAAGGGATGGGCAACATTTTCTTGTTTTCGGTGACAAGATCTTCAGCGTAACATCCACTCCAAGAGTCAAATACGAGGCGCGTCCAGAAAATAAGTCCGTTTGGTAATAAAATGAAATTGTACAGAGATACAGAAGAAATATTTATTGCACAAAATTCTACAACTCTTATACTAATTTTCCACGTAACTGCTGAAATGTTGCAGGCATTTGTCATAGCGTGGCACCAGGTTTTTATATATCTTCTTCATAGAAATCTGCCGCCTGTGTCTTCAATCAGTCATTGGTGAAGTGAAATTTGGGGAAAGTCCATAGCGAGACCACTAATTGTAAACCTACGGTTTTTCTGGATCTTGTCATCAATCGCGTGAACCAGTTCTTCTTTAACCAAAGATTGACGCCTACTTCGTTCTTATCGTGCACATCACTACGCCCGCCAGTAAACTGTCGGACCCATCTTATCACCATCGAATCACTCATCGCATTTAATCCGTAAACATTGCAAATTTGCCGATAAATTTCACTTAGTTTCACTTTCCTTGCCATCAAAAACCGAATCACCGACCTGATTTCACATGCGGCGGGATTTTCAACCAACGCCGACATTTCAAACAAACACAAAAAAGCGTACGTAACCGACAGCGATCTCCAAATTGCGCACATTCTTCTCCTTGATACACATCGTCTACGGCGCATGTGCGGAACTGCAATCGCAGCGGTATAGCGGAGATAAATTGAAACGGAACTTACTTTCTGGACGCGCCTTATATGTACTGCAAGCGTGAAGGTCGGGGTGAGAGTTTAAAATAGGGAAAGATTAATTTCTAAAACTCACAACCACCAACTGCGAACCAAATTCCTAAACATGCAAAAACACTGGAACTGTTATTGCGACTGTTTGACTCGTTTTCTAGGGGATGATATCACACGTTCGCAGCTTTCTTTCCCTGCATATGATTAACAAAACAAATTCATAATAAAATCAAGTTCATGAGAGAAAAGGGTGTACTAACTACTAATTTTGAAAACACGTGAAAATTCACTTCATGTTGTTTATTTCACAATATTTGAACCCTGTGGCTGATACGTCTGTACGTCGACACATTTACCAAATAAAGTTATAGCTCGTGAGCCCCCAGACAAAATGAATATTTGTCGCGAATTGTTTTCACACCACGTGGCTGTCTCAAACACCGTTTATGTTCATGCCTATGCGACGACACGTGTTACATTAACAAATCACAGTCACTTTAATTCAATGCGATGCACACCTTGTTCCACCGGCTAAATATTCACAAACACACAGTAGCACTCGATTTAACTTGGTACAGTCTACGACGAGCAACCACACGTGGCGGTTGCCACAGACAAATCTAAAGTCACCACCTCGAGATCCACATGCCGACTGAGGCAGAGCGACGTGTCCTGGCCAGTTCTCCACGTGCTCCCGACCTCGTCACTTCCTGCCCTCAAAAGCTCAACTGCCGGGGTTTTTTCCGCTACGTCATCAACTTCTCCATGAGAGCTGTTCTAACCGACTTGCCAACGTACAGCGCTCAGCCAATGCATTTCTAAAACTCTACTTAAAATCAAAGTAATTACACTAGACATTAAACAAATATTTTCTTACGTTTTTATATTAGTATAAACATCCTTTGTACTGTTTATCATAATCGTGCAATTTCTTATACCACAGATAAGTGATTTAACTGAATACTTCAAGATAAAATACAAAAGATTAATTGAAAATAAAATGAGAAATAGTTAATATATTATTTTTATAAACAAACATTGCCATGCTAGTTGTGTAACTGTCTTGTCTTCGTTGGTAATTTATTATTTTTTATTGTCAATTAAACATATTACGTTAGATGTGACTATATCAGCTAATGTATTGTTTATTTATCAACAGGCTATTTTGTAATGAGGGCTTTAAGGTTCCTAACTGCATCGTATTACTTCAAATGCCAGTAGTATTACAATATTTGTGCATTGCACTGTGCCTGGCACTCGCCATTGCCCCTCTCTCCCCTCACCGGAAACGAACTTGAAAATCCTAAGTTGGAACAAGCCACCAACGTCGGCCTGCTCGCTGGCCTCCCGTCAGCTACAAGCACACAGCAAATCTCAACATGGAGAATTTCTACCTATGACCTAACTATAAATGTTGTCACCCAACTGTGTACATACATTGCTACCATAATTAATAAGATTAAAATTGTGTAGCATTTAGTGCATTGGCATGGTCAATGTTTGCAGTGAACTTCATACTGTTTAATTATCAAATGCTATTGATTACCGGTATTTCTATTAGGCGGTAATCTCACAATACCCCCACTTAAGGCATCCAAACCATGTGCAGGATGGCGCAAGTAGCTCCAAAATTAATACATTCAAATGAGCAAAATTTTAAATTACAAAATTATTGAATCGAATTGGCTCAAACACTATGCTAATTATGACCTCAACTAATGCAAAAAATAAATAAATAGATAAATAAAAAATAAACAGGGCAGTGAGATAATTTCCCAATATTTGTACCATTAAGACCACTTATAGTGAAAAGAATCCTTATAACTAATTACAGCCATGAAATTTAAGTGTGCCTGTTGTTTATATACAGAATTGGCACCAAATTTATAATATTATTAAACTTTAGTCTGTAGAGACCTTGTCCTACATGGAAAAACTAGAATTCTCACTATAAAAATTTTTGACGGTGTACACTCCACTTGTTTAAAGGAAATCTCTCACCGCTTTGACACTGAGAACCCCAGAGTCATCGTTGCAGCAACTCTGGTCCATGGTGTACGCTCCTATGTCTCCGTCAATTCAACCAACATGCTGTTGCAGCTTAGATTCATGGCACTGGATCAAGCGTTCTTGTTCATATGCACCCTACATGGAACAGGAAGAGCAGAAGGCACTCATGAGTCAACATAGACAAAAGTTTGTCTGGACACCAGGATTCGGTTGGATTCGTATCCCACCCCCCTGCCATCCAGACTTGGTGCAATTGAAACTAAGCATTGAGACATGTACAGTAACATGTATATCAACAGAATTAAGAACTGAAAGTGGCTGTTGTTAGTCATTATCAGATTAACCCAAACCACCATGCCTGCACTCTCATCAGCCATAGCTTCAGATGAAACAGACAAGAGAATATGTGGCCAACTTGGAGTATTACTCCATCAAATAAAAATAAAATAAAATAAAATAAAACAACCTGCCTATGTCAAAAATATATTTTAAAGCTCAAATAATACTACCAAAAGAATGTTATCATAGAGAATTATCTCTTCCATCATAATGACACCTACAAACATAAATACAAATCCTACCACCACGCACCAAAAAAATTATTTTTGCTGGTGTGAGATTTAATTGACCCATACTATCCTAAGTTAATCCTAGCACGTCTATACTTCACAGTAACTACAACTCCTGCAGCCTGTGAACATCAATTGAATACAATATATATACGTCCTCTAGTCCTGATTTCAGATTAGTATGCATCAACAAAAATAAAAACAATTTAATTATCATTCATAGAATTACCTAACTAAATAGTTTCACTACTCATACATAAATTATGATGACACAATAAACACAATATGCCTCTCAGCTGCTGTTTTTAGGAATGAGTCCTGGCAACAATTGCACCTTTCACCAACACAAATACATAAACAACAAAAATAAAGCAAGGCAAAAATAGAGAATAAACTAAGTCAAAATAATTATCAAATTGTCAAGTTACTCCACAAAAACTCTTAAATCTAGACATACATGAGTCACAAAAAATACATACAGATCCTAAACCTAATATTCAAATGAGGCTGCAAACTGGCTTAATCCAGTTGCTTATATAGCCTCAACTCAGTAATATTTCTTAACCCCAACGGTTTTCCAGACTTGGGGTATTCCAACCGGTAAGCATTTGGGTACAGACATGCTGCTATCCGGAATGGCCCATGATATAACTCAAAAAGTTTCTTTATTTCTCCATCAATGTCACTAGACTTTTCTTTAGTTTTCACTAGTACTAGGTCATTGACTTTGTACTTAGTTGGCTTGTACCTACTGTCATGTCTCTTTTTCCTCTGAGCTGCTGCCTTAGCCATCTTCTCGGTCGCCAGCTTTATCCGTTCCTGTGGTGTCACCTGATCCCCTGGGAAATCTACAATCTCACCTATTAGATTCGGTGCCTTTTTGCCCATCATTATCTCATATGGTGTATATCCTGTTGCTTTACTTTTAACACTGTTCATGACATCCTCAAAGGAAACAATGTACTCTGCCCATGATTTGTGGTTATTACTGCAGTATGTTCGGCATAGCCGTCCCAACTCGCGCATGTATCGCTCGGTAGGATTGCTCGCCGGATGGTAAACTGAAATTTTTATATGTTTCACACCTGACTGTTGCATAAAATCTTCCCATGCCTTAGATGTAAACTGGGAAACATTGTCTGACAGCAATGCCTTAGGTTTTCCATGTTTTTTGAAATAATCTAGCTCTAGCTTACGGATTATTGTTTTGCTGGTAGCCTTCTTGATACTGTATAGCCTTACATATTTTGAAAACACATCAACTGTAAGTATGACATATTTTTGTGCACCCCTACTTGCTGGTAATGGTCCAAAAAGGTCAATTGCCAACAACTCACCCACACCCTTAGGTAAAATGCTTTGCATTTCACCTTGGCTAGCCACAGTGCTATGCTTCACACGCTGGCATTTATCACAGGCACCTAACTGTTTCCTAACACTTCTATCCATATTGTTAAAAATAACATAATACTGTAATATTTCCAAACACTTTTGTGGTCCATAATGACCATGTGACAATGACTGGACATGTTCCTCTGGCCAACATACCCGCCATTCTTCTTTGTCAACATTCTTTCTCCTAAACAATACCCCCTTATAGATCTTGTAATATGTGTCTAATTTTTCGTGCCCTTTTGTACTCATGTTTGTTTTGACCAGTTTGAGAATCGGATCAGTGTTCTGTATCCGTCTCATGTCCTTACATATGTCCCTAATATGTTTTTCCCCATCAACACCTTTCATGTACATCATGTGGAATTCAGTGCCTTCACCCTCAAGTTCTATAGATTCATCCCCTTTAATAGGCAAACGGGACAGGCTGTAAGTAACTACGTTTTCAGTGCCCTTTACGTATTCTATCTTATACTGGAATTGTTGGAGTATTAGTGCCCAACGTGCCAGCCTTTGATTTAGTAACTTACAATCCTGCAAATAGCTCAATGCCTTATGGTCAGTCATAACAATTGTCTCATGACCTTGCACGTAAATTCTGAATTTTAGAAAACCCCAAACTATAGCCAAAAGTTCCTTCTCCGAAATACCATATCTCCGCTCATGTTTTGATAGGACCCTGCTTGCAAATGATATGCTTCTGTGTTCAATCTCACCATCCACTTCTTTTCTTTGAAAGAGAGCAACTCCTATTCCATAGTCTGAGCTGTCTGTGGCTCAGTAAAATGGAAGAGACATGTCTGGGTAATGTAAGAGTTTGCTATTGCACAGACTGGTTTTGATTCTTTCAAAATCCCTATCACATTCATCAGACCACACCCAGGACACATTTTTCTTCAATAACCGTGACAAATTTGGAGAATTAAGGCTTTGATTTCTTATGTATTTTCTGTAGAATCTAGCCATGCCGAGAAACGATTTTAACTGCTTCCGGTTCTTAGGTTTTGCACATTCTGCTATTGCCTTAATCTTATCCCCATTAGGCATAAATCCTTCTGAAGATAACACATGACCTAAATAGTTTATTTCTGCTTTCACAAATTCACACTTTTTAGGCTTGAGTGTCATACCCCCTGCAAGTAAAGCTGTAAAAACATCCTGCAATAAACGGTAATGCTCCTTCTAAGTAGCTGTAGCAACCAATATGTCATCCACATAAATTGTAAGCCTTCTCATCAGTTCATTTCCCAACACACAACTCAAAGCTCTAATGAAAACAGCAACAGAAATACACAAACCAAAAGGAACAACCTTATATTGATAGGCCCTGCCTTCAAATAAGAAAGCCGTGTATTTCCTGCTCTCAACAGCCAGCGGCACCTGCCAAAATCCGGCAGTCAGATCCATGCTGGTCATAAGTTTCACATTATGGAACCCTTGAATCAGTTCATCCATGTTCTCTGGATGATCTGTTTCAGGAACTATAATTTTGTTTAATTTTCTGGCGTCTAACACTAACCGCACAGATTTGTCCTTCTTTTTTATCACTACCATGGGAATGCTGTACTCGCTTCTACATCTTTCAATAATACCCCAGTCCAGCATCCGTTGTAATTCAGTTCTGACTGATTCCCTTTCAGATATGGCTATAGCATAAGGCTTAGCTTTAACTGGTTCATGTGGTTTTACCCTAATTTCATATTCAAAATCTAAAATTTTTCCTGGCTTTTCAGAAAACACATTCTTATACCTAGACAATAAATGATACAATTCCCCCTTTTGACTTTCACTTATCCCCTTTGTCTCATCTACCTTCTTCCGTATTTCTTCCTCAACTTCAGCTTTATTCACAACACATTGTGCTATCTGTATGCATGCCATCAGATTCCTTTTATCAACAGAGTTCTTAAATTTAATCTTCTTCATATGACCCCCTACATACAATTTTATAGCCTTGTCCTTATAGTCTAGTTGTGCCCCATATTTGCACAAAAAATCATTTCCCAACACTAAATTTAAGCAAAGTCCCTTTATGACAAGTAAACCTTGACTAAATAATTCATCCTCAATCATCAAGTCTAACACTACTTCCTTATTAACTGGTTTGCTATAACTGCCAGTAGCATTCTTTATCCGTACCCCAGTAACTGGAAACTCTACTGTCCCTGTACTCTTGATTTGATTGTAGAAATCCTCTGAAATACCACTAATTGTACTTCCAGTATCAATCAATGCAGTTTCACTGACCTCTTCTACCTTAACATTTATAATGGCTGTACATTTTCAATAACATCTTCCTCAAGTTCATTTTCTGCCAACAAATCCTCCTCAATTTCTTGCATACAGTTCTTAACCATAGTATTTATTTCCCCTACATAACAATGTGGTTGTATGTCCTCATCATTTTCAAATATTTCACTGAATGCTTTCCCAAATTCTGGGTTTATTGTACTCAACTCCCCAAGTTTCCTTGCATACCCATATTTCTCTTCTATCCATGTCACTGGCTCCACTGATTTTAAATGTCCAAGGAAATGGACCCAATCATCTGGACCATATTCACTTACTTCTTTATCAATCCACCCTGCTCCTACACCATCACAATCCATTTCCTTACAATTTTCATTGTTGTATACTACAAAAGTTTGTACACTCTCCTTATTATTATCTGTCCCCTCCTGTAATACACCAAATCCTTCATCTACTTCATTTTGGTCTACAGCACACATGCCTGTCCCCTTAATTCATTGTATTCATTCTCTCCACTCACTAAGTCTTTTACCAGGCTATAGTAAGTTTGATCCCTATTACATTGCTTCCCAAGTCGGTCCAAATACTCATATTTGTGTAATAGCCAATCATCTGGTGCCCACTTCCTAATCCACTTTATCTTCTCCATAATACCTCTGTCCTGTCCCAACACATCATCAGTTACAGGTGGGTGTACATCAGCATTGACAATTTCACCTACTTCAGAAACATTCACACTTCTCTCATTATTCATACTAGACCCAGTGCCATTTAATGTTTTTACTGGATCACATTTAATTTTTTTTTTAAATTCAGAACTCCATTCATTCTCATTCACACACTCAACGCCATCTATGCTGGCTCTAGTACCATCAATATTTACATTCTCACTTTCACATTCAGTCAACACTTGTGCCTCTGACCTATCCAAAACTAAGGCTAACCCAACACTGTTTTCATCTTCTTTAATGTTATTATGAAATAAATTTCGCATTTCATATTCCCCTTTACTGTCCTCATTCCTATCCTTTCTCCTCCTGTTTGCCTTTCTTTTGTCATGTTGCCTAAACCAATCCCCAAAAGTTTCCTCACTACCTATAACAGCATCCATTTGACACATACTTTCCTCTCTTTTCTCCATTTCCTTGTTTACTCTATTTATATTTTCTTCCCTCTTTTCTTTATCCTTGCCTTTGTGAACTCCTACTTCCTCTTTCCTATCATTATCTCTGTCCATGTGACATACTTTTTCCTCCCTTCTCTCCCCATCTCTATTCCTACTGTAATTATGGTCATTTGATCCCCTGCTATCCCATCTTCTGGTCCTGTTATTAGAATAGCTCCTTGTCCCAAAATGGACCTCATTTGGAACAAATCTTAGTTTCCCTGATTCTGTCTCAGATATTCTCTCCTACTGTTATCCCCATTCTTATTTCCACCTTCCTGCCTTTGATTTCTCCTATCATTTTCCCATGTTTCCCTCTGGCTTCTATTATCCCAGTTGTCTCCTCTGTTATTGTTACCTCTCCAATTTTCATTTAAATTCCTCTTTCTATTGTGGTTTCCCTGGTTATGACCCACATTTCTACTGCCTCTGTTTTCATTGTGGTTCACATGCTGTGTTCCCCTGAGCTTTCGTTCCATGACTAAACCCTGGTCTATCTTTTCTACAAATTCAATGAAATTCTCAGCTGAATCTGTGGGATGGTGAATTAACTGCCAATGCAAATCTGCAGGTAACCTCCTACACAAAGTGGAGATTACTGCTAAAAGACTCAAAGGTGTATCTAAATGCATTAGTATCTCAAGTTCCTCCTGACAAAATTCCTTCAAGCTCTGTCTCCCTTTCACACAGTTTGGCCCATTCAAGAATTCATTTTGTATCTTAGCTTGCTTGGCCTCCCCCCAATACTTATTCAAAAACAATTTTTCAAACGCCTCAAAAGTAACAAATTTATCAGCACACTGATTTGCCCAAGTTTGAGCAGAACCGTCAAGCATTCTCTTTGCTAACTTCACTTTACACTGGTCTGACATACCAGGCAAAAATTGGTCCTTGCATGCAGCCAAAAAATCTACTGGATGATAATTACTCACTCCTGAAAACTTTTTGCCATTAGGTGTCTGCACCATGGACCAATTAGTGTTTCCTGATGCAGTACCAAATTCTAGACTATTTATTCTAGTGTTCACCTTCTCAATCTCAGTATTGTTCACTGTCACTACTTGTTCTATCTTTTTCCTAAAGTTACATTCTGTATTCTCTAATTTTCCTGACAACAAAGTTTTTGTTTCCTCAATACCTGCCACCATCCTCTTGTCAACCTCAGCCAACGCCTGCATAGTGCCGTCAACCCTGTGATCACATAATGAAACTTTCACTCTGCAGCGGAGTGTGCGCTGATATGAAACTTCCTGGCAGATTAAAATTGTGTGCCGGAACCGGGACTCGAACCTGGGACCTTTGCCTTTCGTGGGCAAGAGCTCTACCACTGAGCTACCCCGACATGACTCACGATGCCGCCTCACAACTTTACTTCCGCCAGTACCTCGCCTCCTACTTTCCAAACTTCACAGTAGTTCTCCTGCGAAACTTGCAAGACTAGCACTCCTGGAAGAAAGGATATGGTGGAGACATGGCTTAGCCACAGCCTAGGGGATGTTTCCAGAATGAAACTTTCACTCTGCAGCGGAGTGTGCGCTGATATGAAACTTCCTGGCAGATTAAAATTGTGTGCCGGAACCGGGACTCGAACCTGGGACCTTTGCCTTTCGCGGGCAAGCGCTCTACCACTGAGCTACCCCGACACGACTCACGATGCCGCCTCACAACTTTACTTCCGCCAGTACCTCGCCTCCTACTTTCCAAACTTCAAGTTTGGAAAGTAGGAGGCGAGGTACTGGCGGCAGTAAAGTTGTGAGGCGGCATCGTGAGTCATGTCGGGGTTTCTGTGATCACATATTTATTTCACAGCATCTAACTTGTCTCCTACGTCAGTCTCAATGGCACCAATTCTGGCATGTATCTCCTTTTCCCTATTATCAAACCGTTCTGTTAGACTTCCTATCTTGTTGTCAATGTCTGTGACTATTTCTGCCTTTAATGCACACATTGAATTTTGTAGTGCCCCAATGTCTGCCTTAAAGTCTGCTTTCAATTCTGATTTTACAGTTCCTATTTCTGATTTTACAGTTTCTATTTCTGATTTTACAGTTCCTATTTCTGATTTTACAGTTTCTATTTCTGATTTTACAGTTCCTATTTCTGATTTTAAATTTGAGTTTGAATTTTCTATTTTTGATTCTAAATTTGAGCTAAAACTTGCTAACATGGCTGCTAACATCTCCGGTGTCAACAACATTCCCCCAGTATTTACCCTCTCTGGTCTTTCTGGTATGCTACTCTCTGAATCTACGTCGCTTGGCGACTTTTTAGAACCTGCTCCATTTTGTGTGCCACAAGAAAGCTTGATTAACACACAAGAATTTATAGCGCCAGCTGCTTTACTTATCTTTCAAGCCAGAAGTTGCTGCAACGAGCTGCGGCGTCCCCAACGCTCGCTGCCGTCTGTTGTAGAAGCTGTGGCTGGAATATGTCCTCACTGCATCCCTTATCCTTTGTAGAATCGAAGCTGCTGGGCCCCAACGCTCCGTTGACGACTTGCGAAGTCCCCACGATCACTGCCGTCCGTTGCAGAAGATGAAATTTGAGTGCGTGGATCCCGCGCGCCGCCGCTCACTGCTGCCGAGCCGAAGCGCCGTCGATCGCCGGTTACGGATGCCCGCGCCCGAACTCTGTCAGTCACCAACCGTCGTTAACTGCGCGACGCGTTTACGTATCGTCCGATTATGCTGTTTTGTCCACTATCACTGTCCTAAGCACACCATACCTCTCTGTCCGAGCAAGACCAGTGTGAATTTATCCCGCTTCTGCTGCCAGCCGCCATACACACTTGAAATTGTCCGTCGCGTCCGCGCACTTGTTTGCAACTGTTCGTAACTGTTCACTGTCCTATACACACCCTAATCTCTCCGTCCGAGCAAGTCCAACGTGAACTTATTCCGGACGAGCCTCCAAATGCGAGCGTGAAAGTCGGGGTGAGAGTTTAAAATAGGGAAAGATTAATTTTTAAAACTCACAACCACCAACTGCGAACCAAATTCCTAAACATGCAAAAACGCTGGAACTGTGATTGCGACTGTTTGACTCGTTTTCTAGGGGTTGATATCACACGTTCGCAGCTTTTTCTTGCGTGCATATGATTAACAAAACAAATTCAAAATAAAATCAAGTTCATGAGAGAAAAGGATGTACTAACTACTAATTTTGAAAACACGTGAAAATTCACTTCATGTTGTTTATTTCACAATATTTGAACCCTGTGGCTGATACGTCTGTACGTCGGCACATTTATCAAATAAAGTTATAGCTCGAGAGCCCCCAGACAAAATGAATATTTGTCGCGAATTGTTTTCACACCACATGGCTGTCTCAAACACCGTTTATGTTCATGCCTATGCGACGACACGTGTTACATTAACAAATCACAGTCACTTTAATTCAATGCGATGCACGCCTTGTTCCACGGGCTAAATATTCACAAACACACAGTAGCACTCGATTTAACTTGGTACAGTCTACGACGAGCAACCACACGTGGCGGTTGCCACAGACAAATCTAAAGTCACCACCTCGAGATCCACATGCCGACTGAGGCAGAGCGACGTGTCCTGGCCAGTTCTCCACGTGCTCCCGACCTCGTCACTTCCTGCCCTCAAAAGCTCAACTGCCGGGGTTTTTTCCGCTACGTCATCAACTTCTCCATGAGAGCTGTTCTAACCGACTTGCCAACGTACAGCGCTCAGCCAATACATTTCTAAAACTATACTTAAAATCAAAATAATTACACTACACATTAAACATATATTTTTTTACGTTTTTATATTAGTATAAACATCCTTTGTACTGTTTATCATAATCGTGCAATTTCTTATACCACAGATAAGTGATTTAACTGAATACTTCAAGATAAAATACAAAAGATTAATTGAAAATAAAATGAGAAATAGTTAATATATTATTTTTATAAACAAACATTGCCATGCTAGTTGTGTAACTGTCTTGTCTTCGTTGGTAATTTATTACTTTTCATTGTCAATTAAACATATTACGTTAGATGTGACTATATCAGCTAATGTATTTTTTATATATCAACAGGCTATTTTGTAATGAGGGCGTTAAAGGTTCCTAACTGCATTGTATTACTTCAAATGCCAGTAGTATTAGAATATTTTATTTCACGCTGTGCACTGCACTCCGCCTGGCACTCGCCATTGTCCCTCTCTCCCCTCACCGGAAACGAACCTGGAAAATCCTAAGTTGGAACAAGCCACCAACGTCGGCCTGCTCGCTGGCCTCCCGTCAGCTACAAGCACACAGCAAATCTCAACGTGGAGAATTTCTACCTTTGACCTAACTATAAATGTTGTCACCCAACTGTGTACATACGTTACCATAATTAATAAGATTAAAATTGTGTAGCATTTAGTGCATTGCCATGGTCAATGTTTGCAGTGAACTTCATACTGTTTAATTATCAAATGCTATTGATTACTGGTATTTCTATTAGGCGGTAATCTCACAGTACTCAGCTACAACACGCATCTGGAGCACTGCTTAGTGCAGTTACACTCTGCCACCATCTAGTGGCGCTAGCAGACAAAAGTAGTAACTACTGTCGTTAATTATCATCCCAGATATTACATGTGATGTATCTAAAAATGTTCAAATGTTTGTTAAGCTTATGGGACTTAACTGCGGGGTCATCAGTCCCTAAACTTACAAACTAGATATAAACTACCTTATACTAAATAGAGCACAAAAATCCATGCTCGAGGGCGGGATTGGAACCCCCTTTGGGGAATGGCCTCGCGGCCCGCAGCATAGAGCCTCAATGCGCTCGGCAGTTCCACCGCAGCTGTGAGGTATCAAAGGAATAAGAAAAAAGCGTACTTCACTATAGAATGTTCACAAATGGAACGTAATGAGGTCGATAGTTTTTGACGCCTTACAAATTGATGTCGAATAACAAATATCGGATTCATTGGGTCCAGTTTCTTTGTCCTAATAACATGGTAGAAATGGAAGTATTTTATCCATTTCAGCAACTGTTCAGATTATAAATTAATGAAATGCAGCAATTAGTTGCTTGTGGTTATTTATTTTTAACTTTAACGACCGGTTAAGCAACAGTACAAACATAGACCAGAAGAAGGGCACTCAAGCGCCCCAAACCGGTCGTTAAAGTTAAAAATAAATAACCACCAGCCACTGATTGCTGCATTTCATTAATTTATGTGGTAGAAATTGTACACAAAAGAAATAAAGTCGAAGAGTAAAAATTTATTTATTTTACTGTATATTGCCCTATAACATAGTTGAACAGTAGTTATCTAGTATCAGAAAGAGGATATAGTAATGGTGAAAAAAAAAAAAAAAAAAAAAAAAAAAAAGATACTGATGGAGCGTAACTTACAACAAAGAGTAAGAGGAACTTCTGAAGTTTTAGTGGTTATATAAGTTAAATTATTTAAGTTGAATATTGAAAACAACTGACAAAAATATAATAAAATGTAAGCCTAAACATGTAATAACAATTTCTTGTATGAGTCTGGGTGAGAAAGAGAGGGAGAGAGAAAGAGAGAGAGAGAGAGAGAGAGAGAGAGAGGTGAGAGAGAGAAAGAGAGGAGGAGAGAGAGGGGATGGAGATGATTAGGTGTAAACTGCAACTGAGAAATGAATTGAAAGTTATCTTTGATAATTGCACAAAGATAGTTTGGAAAAAAAAATTCTGCACATAACCTATATTCCGTGGTCCAGTTTTCAGCCGTTCTGCGCATCCTAGTCCATGTTTTCCCCATGTACATCTATGCTTTGTGGTCTTTGGTATAGTTCGTTCTTGGTTGTTCGTGGAATATTTGGCTCAGCTTATTTATTATAGAGAGCACTTTGCCCTCTGACGGGCGCGCTGAGCCACGGCGCCCGGCATATTGGCGCTAGGCAGTGGCTCGCCCCTTCCAGGCTTCCTCTATCACTGCGCCTCTGTGGGCGGAAGCGCCTTTTTACATGACACCAACTATAGTACAACACGAACATCTCATATCCTCTTTGTTAGATACCATCCATTCCGTTCAATTGCTCTTCTAGTTTCTTTGCTCTTTCCCACAAGTTTTTAAAAAGTCATGAGCGTACAGCATTTATATGTTCTACCTGAACTTCATTCCAAGATTTGTCCTTGCTTTCCTTCATAGTTTGTTTAATTTTACACACTGAATAACATTTGAGATAAATGTTATTATAAAGAAAACGAAATGAATATAGTTTTTGGGAGACATTTATTAAATATCTATGAACTTCAGGTACAAGTAATTACATGTAAATGGCATCGTTTCACAATGTACAGCTACCATTTCACGCCAAAGAAGAGCAGTTCGATTGACGAGGGGTTGCCACCATGTCTAGGCCAGCAGCTAGACAGTGGAGTGGTGTTCAGAATCTGTGTGAGAAGCGGATCCCAGCAGAGTAGTTGGGCTTGCCGGCGCCGGGCCTCGGTAGACCCTCTGCCAGGAGCCGTCCGCGTCCACCCTGGTCCTGCCGTCGTCGCTCTTCCAGACGTTGCCCTCGCCATGCACTCCCACCACCGTGCCCACGCCCTTCTCTCTGTGTACGTCCACGTCCACTCCGCCACGATCGTCCTGAAGAACATGTGCAATGTTGTTAAAGATACTATCTGAGCCGATCATAGTGTCTATAAAGACACTGTCTTTTACAAAAGTGAGTCAAAGTGAGTCACAACATTTCATTTAATGAATTATTCGCATCATAAGGATAACTAAGCATAATTGTGGGTTTAAGACGAGATGGTTTACAACGCGATGGTGATCAAATGAAAAGTTAGGAAACAACACTTTGGCTATAATTGTAGTCTTTATTCAAAAATAATCACCATAGGGCTGAGCACAACTATCTGACTGTTTAATGAGTCATCCCCTGCTCCCTGAGTTCCTGTGGCTATGACAAGTAGAGATGATGGACAGTCCGCTTCTGAACTGATTCAAAGAGCCAGATTCTTCTAAGAAGTAAGTGATGAATGAATCAAAAAAAAAAAAAAAAAAAAAAAAAAAAAAAAAAAAAAAAAAAAAAAAGAAGAGCGGTAGTTCACCCGATCCGAAAAGTATCCCTGATGACAGCAATGAGCTGTATAAGCACCTCTTGCCACATGCTTCAGAAGTATCCCAAACCCCTTGCCACATGCTTCAGAACTTTCCTAAGCTACAAAATAAATGTGGTATAGACCATGGGCAAGCATAAAACTGCAAAAAATGAGCGCCTAAACACGTGCAGTGTCTCCACACTGCGAGTCAAGGATCTGTGAATCACGCAAGTAGCATGGTTCAGTGAGCACGTGGTTCCCAAATCCCGCTGGCTCGCAGCTCCGCACGACGATCGAGGTGATCCGAACGCCAACTGAGTTGGTGAGTTAACTGGTTTGCCGGTTCACCCCTCCCCACCACTCACCCGACTCCGCTCGCTTGCTGAGCCGCCCCTGTGGCTGCTCACGGTTCCCCCCACTCTTCTGGCAAACCGCGTGGCGCAGAACAAAGCGACTCCGTGCATCACTCTGTTCTATCAACTCCTTTATTCCGATAAAGCTTGCAGCTCGCTTACAGATACGATCATCTGAAGCAACAGAAACATTCATATAGACAAATGTTGTATTCCGAATAGTTTTCGAGATAAAACGTATTTATTTAATGTTATTTTATACGCTTTTTCTTAATAACAGGAAGTATGCAGTCTGTAGTGAAAACACATCTCTGTACAAAATTAAACTATATAAATTTTCTGCGATAAAGATCCTACTCACTTTTTCTCTAAGACTTTTAGTTTGCATGAAGAGAACAACAAAGTCTTGTGCAATGTGCATTCTCTGTTGCTTAGATAGGTTTTGTAAGCTCATATCACACTGTTTCCTGACTTAATTGACAAGGGTCCTGTATCAAATTATGCGTCTTCTCTTCATCTACACCACTTTGGAGCATTGAAAACAATGACTATATGCATTAATGTTTTCTATTTCAGAAACCATTCAGTTTAGGGAATATGTCCATTTCAAATTTTTGCTACTGGCGTCGAATCTTTGACAGTAACAACCAACTTTCTTCACAAGAGAGAGAAAGAAAGAGAACACTAGGACGTCAAACGAGATGCGTATAAAATTACGGTTCTGAGTAGATGTTTCATTAGGAATTTTGTGTGTTTGGTACAGTGGTATGTGTGTATATATAAAACATTGCACAAATAACAGGTGAAAGGGTTGTAGTTACAGGAACTAAAAGTATGAGATGGAATGGAAGTCGTACCAGCAACCACCAAACTTTCAATTTAGGAGCCCAGAACGGTACCCCTGTACTACGCCGACTGTTAAAAGAATCACTGCAGTTATAAACGATTTACCTAATGATTTATGTCAGCAAGACTCTCTTCGTACTTAATCAGTTATTGATGGTTTGTACTCACAAAGAAGAAGTCATTGATGGCATAGTCAACAGTTTCTGTAATCGTCGTCGTATTTTCGAAGAATCTGGTTGGAGATCTTCACAGCGTTTTTTTCATATTTGAGCTTATTAATGAAATAGTCTACGAACATTGCTCACTTTGTAAATTTAATGCATAGCTCTCTTTTTATACGTTACTTCCTAAAGTAAATAAAACTTTAATACCTTACTCTGAAACTATCAGTATTCTACTGTTTATGGATGCTAAACGTTAGAAACAGGTGATCGGTTCTGCCATCTTGTAGCGATAATCTGTCGCGCTCACGTAGCACACCCGACCGAATCGCCTGATGTCGCTGCTTATAGCTCCAGTGTCGCGTCGCTGAATGTTGCGCGCTGTTGCTCGCATTTGTCGCTCACGTAGGACACGGCCTTACTGCGCACGGCTATCCCGCCGTGGCAGTTGCCACGCCCTGCACGGGGCTCTCGCGATATATCACGTTTCATTCAACTCGCTCAAACTCTCAAACTACTCACTGTATGAATATGGAACTAGTATCATTCTGCAAAATATTGTATTCTTGAATAAGAATATAAAAATAATCAATTTTTATTTTTCTAATTATTTCACCTGAAAAACATGTAAATTCTATTACACCATTTTTAGTGTTTAATGTCGCTGTAATCCACAAATTTTAATTGTCGAAACTACTAAGGACTTACAATGAAATTATTACTCCTCTTTCTTCTTTCACAATATGGGCAAATCAGATAAATAAAGTACAGTAACAAAAGCAATGTGCTATCGTGTTAAGCTGGTGAGTGGTGAGTCAGTGAGTCATGAAAAAGAACTAGTTCATTCCTGTGAGTGACTATTTCTGATCCGATCCCTGAAAAGATCGGTTTTGCCCATCTCTAGTGACAAGAGCCAGTCCTCTAGTATCTTATTGAATTCGAGTTGAAGAGCTTCCTTTTGAGATGTTTAGCGGACCAAGTCACAGGGCAACGTGCCTAGGCTGTAGGGCGAGGGTTGGGTTTGCTTAGGTTATCAGAACCCAGGTGGGGAGGGGAAGGAGTGAGGGTAGGAAAGAAGATGGGGGGGAGGGGAAGTAAGTGCAGTCCAGGTAGTAAAGAAGGAAGGAAGACTGCATTAGTTTTGGGTCACTTGCTTGCCAAGCAAGTATTAACGAAAGAACTGTGAGTCCCCTGTGGGAGGGGGGTGTATGGCGTATGCACAAGCTGCCTCCACTTGAATTTGACCAGGACACTTTGTGTGATCCTGGACATACGTTATCAAGGAGCAGAATCACAACATTAATGGATCCAAATTATCAACAAGGAACTTCTTAAGCTGGTGATCATTCCATAATGGTATGGACTGTTTTTATATGGAATAGACTGGGTCTTATAATAGAAACAAAAAGATCACCGACTGCAAATCGTTGTTTTTGGAGGCTATCTGCAGCCAGTAATAGACTTTAGGTTTTCAGACAACAGTGGAAACTTCGTGAAGACAACGTTGGATATCACCAGACCACGACTATTCGTGCTAGGTCTAAAGAACATTCTACATGATTGCACACAGATAGCCCGGTCCGACATTGAGAGGTCAGTTCGCGCAGAAATTGCTGTACCAACAACCCTTTAGTAAAATTGGACGCTTATAGAGTGAGCATGGCTCAACATTTCAGCAGCACCGACAATTCGAATGCATACTACACTGAGCTGCTGTACTTTGATAGACAAAAAGAGGAGATATCCTATGACTTGTCCCCAGTTGTATTTTTCAGCAAGCGGTAAAATAAAGTATCCTGTGCATACAAATTATCAGCTCCACTAACATGCGCAAGAATGCCAAACGAAACACTTTGATACTCCTAAAGGGATTTCATGAGTTGTGGAACTCCTCACATGTATGTTTCACAACCGCACGTTACCAGACCGCTACATGGCATTTACTTTCCATTTACAGCTGTCCTCTCTCTTTATTTTTTTTAATAAAGGTGAAATGTTATAATTATCTGATACATCAGTTTGGAACTGCAGATTGATAAACAATGGAAAAAAATCACACCCAGAATACATGTAGTCTCTCATATTTTTAAAGCACCGTCTGCGTTACTCAAAAGACGACAAGACATATGCAAATTTCAACAAATAGATAAAAGCTAAACGTGAATCTGGTTCCATATTTCCTACCACGAAAAAACTAACACAAACAGACTGGCAACTTCATGCCTGTGTATCGAGACTGTGTCGACATGCCCATAGGACTAAATTTACTATTGCCTTTGAGGATCTTTAGATATAACAAAATGTGTACATATCACTGAAATTGAAAAAAATGTCTTGAACTTTCATTTCAAGTAGGAATTGCACACACATTAATTTCTTGGCTTGAAAGCAGGCTACAATAAATTATGAAGTGCTTCAAATACAAACGACATCCCTTTCCAACTATAACAAAAATCTCCTGCGTTATTTGTGATAGCAGATGTCTCTCTAGAGATACATAAACAGGCTTTACCTTGTCCTCCGGGGTCGGGAAGGCGGAGCTCAGCACTGCGGCACTCAGGAGGAGGAAGAGCGCGGCGGCCTTCATAGCGCTTCACTCTGCGTCGCTCTGCAACAGCGAAGGTGATGATTATTGCCTCCAAATTAGACAGACGAAAAGAATTTACCATAACCAAAGGTATTTAAATCAGCAAGAGAGCAAGATTCCAGTGGTTACAACGTATAAGAGCGTATTGTAAAATTTATTCACTCAGCAAGGAAGATGAACCTGTAACTTCATTAAACTGGGAATCTGCTAGCAGTGTGCTTCACAAAAAAGTAACTGGAATAAAATGATACCAAATGAAAGATTCCCAGCGAAAAGTTTTTGAGGTGATAAGAATTTTGCAGCTGATGATGTGAGCGATCCCTCGATCCAAGCAATTTACTTGTTTGAATGAAAGTTCCGCCATTTGTCTGTATACATTATTTATGCAATTAAACTATCACATTTTCGGCCTTACATTATTTTCAAGTATCAAATGTGTGTTCATGTGAATGTGAATGTATGCTCTTAATATTGACTGACTGCCGAGGAATGGCTTACAGTCACCGCCTCCAGCTCTAGGCCTCGTTTTGCTGTAGTTAGGAAAGCATGGCTTCGTTTGTCATCTGCGCTAGCGTCTGCTGGGGGCCAGCCAAATCTGATCATTTTTTTGCACTGTGGAAATGGTCTGAGGGTGAGGTGAGGATCGTTTAATTTAACAAACAAGTTTTTATTTTTCAGTCAAATGGCGGAATTTTAATTCAAGCATTATTTCGTTGAAACCAAAGCTTCCCTTCTTACTTCCAATATCCGGCCGCGGTGGCCTAGGGGATTGAGGCGCTCCAGTCACGGTCTGCACGGCCACTGCGGTCGGGGGTTCGAATCCCCCCTTGGGCATGGAAATTTGTGCCGTCCTTAGTCTTAGCTAGTTCATAAATAGTTTGTAAGCTTAGGGACTGATGACCCCGTAGTTAAGCCCCATAAGTTCTACAATACAAACATTTGAACATTTTTGATTTACTTCAAACATAATTAAATCACTGTGGCCCAAAGTAATGAAGAAAACATCAAAGCCGGCCGCAGTGGCCGAGGGGACTGAGGCGCTCCTGTCGCGGTCTGCACGGCCACTACGATCGGGGGTTCGAATCCCCCCTCGGGCATGGATATTTCTGCCGTCGTTAGTCTTAGGTAGTTCATAAGTAGTTTGTAAGCTTAGGGACTGATGACCCCGTAGTTAAGTCCCACAAGTTCTACAAACATTTGAACATTCTTTTAATTTTTTTTTTTTTTTTTTTTTTTTTTTTTTCTTTTTTTTTTTTTTTTAAACATCAAGTTTACTCTGGAGTGTTATTCGTATGAGATTCGGCTTTGTGCTTCTGCAGCTGCTGAAATATCACTTTCACAGGCAGATAGCACAACTCTAGTAGAACATCACTGATGTCTTGAAATAACTTCACTGGTATCTTGAAATAACTTCACTGGTATCTTGAAATAACTTCACTGGTATCTTGAAATAACTTCACTTACCACGGTCAGTGTTTTTAATGTGTGCTGTATTTTACGTCGCCTTGCCACATATGACGTTAACTCTATTTTTCCATTGTAATGCCATAGTAAACGGCAGTGTACGAATTTTCGTGAAGGGGTCTAACATTACTATTCTGCTGGTCATTTTTAATAGACCCGCCGTCTGAATAGGTCTCATCGCTTAATAGAGCTGGATTAAACAACCACAGAATTTAGCGGGGAAAAGGGTTTTTTGAGAGGCAACATAACGAGTTTGACTTTTCCAGGCCAAATTATTATTCTTACAATGAAAAATTACCCTAGTTGCAGTATCATTAGTTTCGAATAAAGTTGCAGAAATAGGTTTTTGTACCATGTTTAGGAAAACGTTAAAAAGTATTAGAGCTAAAACAGTGAAATTTTTATCAGATATTCTGTTAGTAAGACGTCTAACAACATCATGCAAAACATAGAAACGGTGTTAATTTATGGAAAAATAGGGGTACACTGAAATTTAGATCTAAATCAAATGTTTGTATAGTCTATGGGACTTAACTACGGGGTCATCAGTCCCTAAACGTACAAACTACTTATGAACTAGAATGAAACTTCACTCTGCAGCGGAGTGTGCGCTGATATGAAACTTCCTGGCAGATTAAAATTGTGTGCCGGAACCGGGACTCGAACCTGGGACCTTTGCCTTTCGCGGGCAAGCGCACTACCGACTGTGCTATCCCGACACGACTCACGATGCCGCCTCACAACTTCACTTCTGCCAGTACCTCGCCTCCTACTTTCCAAACTTCACAGAAGCTCTCCTGCAAACACGCAAGACTAGCACTCGTGGAAGAAAGGATATGGTGGAGACATTGCTTAGCCACAGCCTAAGGGATGTTTCCAGAATGAAACTTCACTCTGCAGCGGAGTGTGCGCTGATATGAAACTTCCTGGCAGATTAAAATTGTGTGCCGGAACCGGGACTCGAACCTGGGACCTTTGCTTTTCGCGGGCAAGCGCACTACCGACTGTGCTATCCCGACACTACTCACGATGCCGCCTCACAACTTGCCCGCGAAAGGCAAAGGTCCCAGGTTCGAGCCCGTTTCCGGCATACAATTTTACTTATGAACTACTTACGAACTAGGACGGCGCAAATATCCATGCCCGAGGGGGGGATTCGAACCCCCGACCGTAGTGGCCGTGCAGACCGTGACTGAAGCGCCTCAGTCCCCACGGCCACCGCGGCCGGCCAAATTTAGAACTGTCAGTAAAATTTTTGCAAGCGCCGAAGTAATCAAAATCTGTGTATCATTACTACAATCTCTAACAAATATCAATAACACATGTGCTCGCCCTACAGCCCTGAGAATTCTCTGAAAATCCGCGGCGTTAAGCTAGTGCATTTGCCTCGCTCCCAGGTAGGACTTACCTGCGCTGCAGGCACGGTTCTGGAGCTGCTGGTGTTGTCTGCGGCTACTGGCTGCACCACCCCTGCTTTATACCGCAGCATCTCTGAGCGGGCTTTCCTGCGGTGCATCCCCGCGCTTCGCGCAGAGGCCATTGTTACCTGCCCAATATGACAGAGAGCCGCATCTGCGCGAGGTGTGACGTCAGCTCTTTCGTGGCAGAGCAGTAACCACGAAGTAAGCAAGAAACGACCTCGGCCTTCTGTTTCCATGAATGGCAAAGGCAAGTGTGACACGTTCTCATTAAGTTCAATTCGCCACGTTTAATGGACATTACTTAAGTATCTCTACTAAACGTTTTCTAAAGAAACTCGCTGCGGAGCGCGCGGTTCTCGCCGTGGAGGTTCGACTTCTCCCTGGGGCAAGGATGTGTGTGTGTTCGCCCGTAGGTTAGTTTACCTAGGTTTAAGTAGTTTGTAAGCTACGGACTGATGACCACGCAGTTTGGTCCGATAGATTTACATACATTTGAACATTTGAACGGTTTATACTAGGGTTCTTGTAATTGTAAGCAGGAAACAGGTTTCATTTCAGCTTCAGTTCCAATGATTAGTTCTTTTCATAGGACGATTTTTTTTCAGATCACAAAACTGAAAAAAGAAAATAACTCTGAGGACTCGAATAATAAATCTCGTTGATTTTGCGTGAGCTATCAACACGAACACAAATACCACGAATTCTACTTAACCACTCGCAACAGTTACCAAATTTGGAGTAACTAGTATGAGCAATTCTACAACGAAGGGCACAAACTTTCGGCTTTCTGTTACTTTTGCTGTGAATTAAGATGAAAACGTGTGAATGACATTCAAATGCTGCCGCGAGAGAGTTGCCGAGCGGTCTGTTCCGCCACATGGCGGATCGCGCGGCCTCCCGCGTTGGGGGTTCGAATCCTCCCTCGGTCATGGATGTGGGTGTTGTTCTTAGGTTAGTTTAACTTAGTTTAAGTAGTTTGTAAGCTACGGACTAATAACCACGCAGTTGAGTCCGACATATTTATAAACATTTGAACATTAAAATGCCACCAGGAGAAAGAATTTAAGTCAGACAGAAAGAGAAAATTGTTGCTGAATAACGCAGCAGACATTGCCGAGGTGGAGTGGCTTGCGTGCCTCAACGATACAGATAGCCGTACCGTTGGTGCAACCATAGCGGAGGGGTATCTGTGGAGAGGCCAGACAAACGTGTGGTTCCTGAAGAGGGGCAGCAGCCTTTTCAGTAGTTACAGGGGCAACAGTCTGGATGATTGACTGAGCTGGCCTTGTAACATCAGCTAATGTGGCTTTGCCACACAGCTACTGCGAACTGCTGAAAGCAAGGGGAAACTACAGCCGTTACTTTTCCTGAGGACATGCAGCTCTACTGTGTGACTATATGATGATGGCATCCTCTTGGGTAAAATAGTCTCCCATTTGGATATCCGGGACTACACAAGAGGATATTGTTATCAGTAAAGACAATACTGACATTGTACGGATCGGAGCGTGGAATTTTAGATCCCTTAATCGGGTAGGAAAATTATAAAATTTAAAAAGGGAAATGATTAGGTTGAAGTTAGATATAGTGGGGATTAGTGAAGTTCGTTGACAGGATTTTTGGTCAGATGAGTACAGAATTATAAATACAAAATCAGTTGGGGTATCACAGGAGGAGGACTTAATGAATAAGAAAATAAGAATGCAGGTAAACTACTATGACCAGCACAGTGAACGCATTATCATTGTCAAGATAAATACGAAGCCAACACCGACAACAGTTAGTACAGGTTTATATGCCAACTAACCTTGCCGATGATGAGATTGAAGAAATGTGTGAGGAGTTAAAGGAAATTATTCTGGCAATTAACGGAGAGGAAAACTTAATTGTGATGGGCGGCTGGTATTCGCTAGTAGGAAAAGGAAGAGAAGGAAAAAATAATAGGTGACTATGGACTGGGCAAAAGGAATGAAAGAGGAAGTCGCATGGTAGAATTTTGCACGGAACATGATTTAATCATAATAAACACCTGGTTTAAGAATCACAAAAGATGGTCGTATACGTGGAAGAGACCAGGAGACACAGGAAGGAATCAGATAGATTTTATAATTGTAAAACATGGATTCCAGAACCAGATTTTAAACTGCAAGACATACCCAGGGGCAGAAATATACTTATTGGTCATGAACTGTAGGCTGAAACTGAAAAAACTGCAGAAAGGTAGGAAAATAAGGAGATGGGACTTGGATAAATTGAGGGAACCCGAAGTTCTTAGGAATTTCAGAGGCAGCTTTAGGCAACAATTGACAGAAACAGTGGGAAATAAAACAGTAGAAGAGGAGTAGGTCGCATTGAGAGATGAAATAGTGAAGGAAGCAGAGGAAAATGTAAGTAGAAAGGCAATACCTACAAAAATCCTTGTATATCACAGGAAACACTAAATTTAATTGATGAAAGGAGAAAATATAAAAATGCAGTAAATGAAACAGGCAAAATGGAGTACAGACGACTAAGAAATGAGATTGACAGGAAGTACAAAATAACTAAGCAGGAGTGGCTAGAAGCCAAATGTAAATCTGTAGAAGAATGTATTAGAAGGGAAAAGTAGATACTACCTACAGGAAAACAAAAGGGACATTTGGGGACAAGAAAATCAGTTCTACGAAGAACTCAGATGGAAAACCATTTCTCTGCAAAGAAGGGAAAGCTGAAAGTTGGAAAGACTACATAGAGGAGCTCTACAAAGGAAATGAATAATGTTGTAGGAAGGGAGGAGGAAGTAGATCAAGATGAAATAGCTATACTGAGAGATGAATTTGACATAGCCCTGAAAGACCTAGGTCGGAACAAGGACCCGGGAGTGGATAACATTTCCTCAGAGCTACTAAAGTCTCTGGGAGAGTCAGCCATGGTAAAACTGTTTCACCTGGTGTGTAAGATGTATGAGACAGGCGAAATACCCTCAAACTTTAAGAAAAATTTAATAATACCCATTCCAAAGAAATCAGGCGCAGACAGATGTGAAAATTACAGAGCCATCAGTTTGATAAGTCATGGTTGTAAAATTTTAACACGAATCATTTACAGGAGAATGGAAAAGCTGATAGAAGCTAACCTCGGGGACGATCAGTTGGATGTAGGAAGAACGTAGGAACCCTTTACGACTTATCATAGAAGATAAATTAAACAAAGGCAAACCTACATTTTTAGCTTTTGGTGATTTGGAGAAAGCTTTTGACAATGTTAATTGGAATACCCTCTGTCAAATTCTGAAGTCAACAGGGGTAAAATACAAGGAAAGGAGAGTTATTTATAACTTGTACAAAAGCCAGACCGCAATTATTAGACTCGAAGGGCATGAAAGGAAAGCATTAGTTGGGAAGGGAGTAAGACAGGGTTATAGCCATTCTCCGATGTTATTAAATTTGTACATCGAGCAGGTGGTGAAGGAAATCGAGGAAAAATTTGGAATACGGTTTAAAGTTCACAGTGAAGAAATAAAACCATTGCGTTTTGTTGATGACGTTATAATTCTGTCAGAGACAGCAAAGGACCTGGCAGAGAAGTTGAATGGAATGGACACTGTGTTGAAGAGAGTGTATAAAATGAACATTAGCAAGAGAAAACAAAGATAATGGAATACAGTCTTAGAAAATCAGGCGATGCTGAAGGAATTAGATTAGGTAACGAAACAATGAAGGTGGTAGATGAGTTTTGTTACTTGTGTAGTAAAATAACATGCGATGGTCACAGTACAGAGGATATAAAATGCAGGGTGGCAATGGGAAGAAAAGCATTTTTGAAAAAGAGAAATTTGCTAGCATCGAATATTAATTGAAGTGTAAGGAAGTCTTTTCTGAAGGCATTTGTGTGAAGTGTTGCCTTGTACGGGAGTGAAACATGGACGATAAACAGTGCGGACAGGAAGAGAATAGAGGCTTTTGAAACGTGGTGCTACAGATGAATGCTGAAGATTAGGTGGGTAGATCGCGTAACTATTGATGAGAAAAGGAATTTCTGGCATACCTTGACTAAAAGAAGGGATCGCTTGGTAGGACACATTCTTAGACATAAAGGAATCGTAAATTTAGCACTGGAGGGAAATTTGTGGGGTAAAAATCGCAGAGGGAGCCAAGAGACGCTTATCCTATACATATTATAAATGCGAAAGTTTGTATGTTTGTTACCGCATCACGCTAAAACTACAGCACTGATTTAGATGAAATTTCATATAGAGATTTCTTATGTCTCGGATTAGGACATAAACTACTTTTCAAAATGTTTATTACAAATTATTTATTTGAAATATATCCATATAAATACGTAACGGTTGTAAGAAGCTTCCAATATAACAGCAGAAGAGCGTTGTAGAATATGTCATGTACAGCCGCGAGTGTTAACGCGTCATGTAAATTTCCGTTATTTTGGGCAATGGTTCGGGTCCTGCTACAGTGAAATTTTGTTTGTTTGTTATTGTTATCTTTCTTACTTTCGAATATACAAAAATATTCTTCGATACTGCCAAAACGGCTTAACTGACATATAATTACATACACAAGAAATCTGAATGTTGGGGTTTATGCCACATTTATTTTCATTTGTTGTAACAAATGAAGTAAGTATGTATATAAATGGAAGACTTTAAATAAAATATGCTCTAAGTACCATGGCAATAAAAACATTGACGTTTTGTGTAGAATGGGATCTGGATACCAAGCCCTATTTTGTGTACAAAACGCGAACTGCCACGTATAAATAGCGTACGTAAACTGCAACGAAAGTAGTAGCAAATGCACTCAACAGATGGCAGGTGGTACGCTGCAGTTAACATATGAAACCTTCGTTATAGATGTTCGAACACTGTGATGTTATCGTAATTCCTTAAAATTGTTTTCTCTTTGGATTTCAATGAATAATAGTTTCTTTGGTGATTTCGATTATTTATAGCATTCGAACGTTTGCATTTAGTTCTTCCGTTGGTTCGTTTTGCATTTGTAGGATCTCAACAGTTCGTTTCTCCGTTAGATGTCTTTTTTATCTCTTTACTTTTCTCCGTTAGGTTTGTTGTTTATTTCGTTACTTTTCTCCATTTCGTTTGCTGTCTATTTTGTTCCTTTACTTGGCATTTGTTTCCGATTACTGTATTGTTGTTATTGTAGTTCAAATGTTTGTTAAGCTTATGGGACTTAACTATGGGGCATCAGTCCCTAAACTTACAAACTACTTATGAACCACCTTATACTAAAGACGGCACAAATATCCATGCCCAAGGGGGGATTCGAACCCCCCGCCCCCGACCGTTCTTGTACTTACTGTCAGGGGTGCCATCCCACAAGTTGGAGCTGAAGGTGGGTGTGCCTGTTTTATTGATGCGTGGATGCACCACGATTATGCAGTGGCACCAGGTTACGCATCACGGGCCTGAGAAGGCCTATCGTGCAGGCCACCATCATCACCGGTGGAGCCAAGAGAGAGACTGTATTAATACCACGAATTCCCATCATCCCAACAAACTTGCCATTCCAATTTAATCGGTTATAGTTCCCATTGAAAGTGACCTTCTCGATTACTATAAACAAGAGTCAAGGACAAACATTAAAAGTGGCAGGTATTCATGCGGCCACCCCATGTTTCCCGCACGGACAGCTCTACGTAGGCTGCTTCCGTGTATCGAGAGCTAGAAATCTCTACGTATACTCGGAGAACAAGAAGTCTCGAAACGTCGTTTACAGGGACGTATTGCAATAGATTTTTGGCTCTCCATCCGATCCAAGACAATTATATATTCCGTGCTAACAATGTCGCAAACAGTCATGTAGTTATTTATGCCCTTTCCTGGCACTTTAATGTCTGACTATTGAACCGTGGGTAACACCACGGGGAGCAGCTAGTAGTAAGATATAGTAAGAAGATTCAAATGGATGAAAAGGCTTGCTCAGGATTGCGTAGGGTGGAGAGCTGCATCAAAGCAGTCTCCGGCATGAAGACCATAACACAACGCAACAAGCCACATATCTTTTAAAAATGTTTTAATTAGAAGCCGTTATCGGTTTCGGGCTAGCTTGCCCTTCTGCAGTTGGTCACGTTTTCTTCACATATACTTTTTTGTCACCTAGTTCGAAACCGATAATGGCTTTGAATTAAATATTTTTAAAAGCATATTTGAATGGTTGCGTTATTCAACAACAGTCATTAACGACCACGGAGCTCACAAGATCCAGTATGGATAAAATGAAAGAGATAACGCTATAAATAATGCCATTAATTGGGAACGACGGATATCGCATTGTATGAAGTTATGGTTTTGTGAGGTCGTTGCAATAAATACAGAATACCTAATGCAATAAGTCAGTCGATTCAATAGGGCCGCGGTGGAGTAGCCGAGCGGTCTAAGGCGCCTCGCTACGGAGCGCGCGGTTGCTCGCCGTCGGAGGTTCGAGTCCTCCTTGGGGCATGGGTGTGTGTGTGTGTGTGTGTGTGTGTGTGTGTGTGTGTGTGTGTGTGTGTGTGTGTGTGTGTGTGTATGTGTTGTCCTTAGTTTAATTTACCTTTGTGTAAGTAGTGGGTAAGCTACGGACTGATGACCACGCAGTTTGGTCCGATAGATTTACAAATATTTTTACATTTTTTTTTAATCAACAGGTTTTGAAAACTTTGAAAAATCGCTAGAAGTTTAGTCCAAAACGAATAAAAAATATGGAAAAACATTATATGAACGAAGACTTTTACATCTATTTAATGAATGTCGTCGAAGACGTAATATAATTACTAAAGAGCGTGCATACGCTATCGTCGTCCGTCCTATTTCCGGGTGTTGCTGGTAGGTATAGGATCCTTATCAGGTGAGAGTACGGAAGAAATCGATAGCGTACAAAGAACGGCAGGTCCTTTTGTATAATCTCGATACAAGGGCGAGTGGCACAGATACAGGAGCTGGACTATCTCTTCAACATCGACGATTTTCTTTGGAGGATCTAGTTACGAACTTTCGATCTCCGGCTTTCTCCCCCGGATGTGAAAGTATATTGTTGACTAGCTGAACCTCCGCTGCTTCTCATGCGTGGGCTGGTTGGTGTGAACCAGTTGTTTCTTTTTAATCCTGATGAAGAATCCATATCTTAAGTTTCGTACTTATAGCTTGAAGTTTGAGTTAACACCACCATATTTTTGAAAATCAATTTTTGCATCTCGTATTTCACCCCCTTATTGGTCGAATTTCCAAAAATACCGAAGCACGTTTCTTTTATATTCGAACCCCGAATACAAATCCGAAAATTTGTAGTTCTGACTTCAAAATTGCCTAAATAGCAACAGATTTTCGAAAAACATCCCCTCCCCAACCCCCTTGATGGTTGAATTTCCAAAAATAACGAAACACGTATTTTTTAAATCATAACGAACAATACAAATACCAATTTTTGTAGCTATAACTTCAAAATTGTCTTGACAACGAAATGTTTTCGAAAAAAGTTTTTGATCCCCTCTTTTACCCCCTTAGTTTTTGAATTTCCAAAAATACCGAAACTCGTGTCTGTTTAATCCTTATCAAGAGTCCATATCCTAAGTTTCGTAGATATAGCTTGAAATTTAAGTTAACAGCAATTATATTTTTGATAATCAATTTTCGCGTCCTCTATTTTACCCCCTTATTGATTGAATTTCAAAAAATACCGAAACAAGTATTTTTTAAATTCGAACCCCGAATCCATATCCGAAAATTTGCAGTTCTAACCTCAAAATTGCCTAAATAGCAACATATTTTCGATAAACACCCCATCTCCAATTTAACCCCGTTGATGGTTGAATTTCCGAAAATACCGAAACACGTATTTTTTAACGTCTAACCAACTATACGAATATAAATTTTTGCAGCTCTACCTTCAAAATTGTATCAATAGCAACGTGTTTTCAAAAAGATTTTTTGATCCTCTATTTAACCCTCTTACTTGTTGCATTTCGAAAAATACTAAAAATCATGGATTTTTAATCCTGACCAAGATTCCATATTCGAAGTTTCGTAGTTGTAGCTTAAAATTTGAGTTAACAGCAACATAATTTTGAAAATCAATTTTTTGCGTCACCCATTTTACCCCCTTATTTTTCGAATTCCAAAAAATGCTGAAACACGTATCTTTTAAATTCGAACCCTGAATTAAAATCCGAAATTTTGTAGTTCTAGCTTCAAAATTGCCCAAATTGATACGTATTTTCAAAAAACGTTTCATCCCCTATTTCACCCCCTTACGGACGGAATATCGAAAAATCGCTTCTTAAATGACGCCTCCACAAATTTCAAGTTTCTATCTTCAGTGGTTTGGGCTGGTCGATGATGAGTCAGTCAGTCAGTCAGTCAGTCAATCGGGACACTTCCTTTTATATACAGAGATTTCAACCTACAAAAGAGTCAGTGATCATCAAGGTCGAGGGATTCGGTATTGTTTCCTCATGCATGCTTTAAGACAGTGTAATGGTAGGTTAATATTGTGAATGTTGTTCTATGAATTGTTCGCCAGGTATTGAAATGGTATTTCCCAAGTAAGGATGTAAACGTAGACACAGAAATTATTTGAGAATTGAGGGGTTTGGCGCAAGAAACAGGCAGCTCCACTTTTTGGCTCTATTGAGTTCAACGTTCTATCACATACAACACTAGTCGCGGAGAAATCCAACAGATCGTTTATCTATTCCCAGAACTGGGCCACAACTTTATGCCATGCGACAGATCGTTCGGTAATATAAAAAAGTGTTTGAGGAAGATGGAAAGAGTTTTTTTTTCCAGTGGACTATTGTCATATATTGATTTTACTATTGGAATTGTTGAGAGAATGTGTGAGCCACAGAGACGCACTCCAGGCTGAGAAATAGAGACCATTGCAGATAACAGGCTAAAACAGACACGTATATCTTACGGGATGTAGGCACTAAAGAAATCTCCTAGCGAACTGCTGATGCCCTCAGCCACCGTCCCAGGGTGGAGGTTACCTTTCGGAGAAGATGGGCGTAACTTCATATAGCGTCTAAACGCTCTTGTAAGACGTTACGTTAGTACTTGGTGGAAAACAGGCACGTTTTAATGTACGTAGCAAAGTTGATATCAGTCACTTGGGAACAGCAACCTCAGTGGTTCCACGAGGCTAGAGTGAGAGGGTAAAGAAGAAAAACTGCTAGTTAGCAGCTCCCCTGAGGCGTGGCCTAAGGCGAAGCCTAAGGCGTGGCCAACTGACGTAAAACATTGTTATTGTTGCCCATATGGGGTAGCGTCGTGACGTTTTACTTTCAGCTGAACAATGTTGCTACCAAGTATGAATTTTGTTAGTGCACAAACAAGCCACCTCCCCACCGAGGAATGGCAGAAAGGACAGGGGTGAAACGTGGTTCGCTAGAGGACTCAGAGAGAGGGCAAGCCACTACTTAGATTGGTTGAACCAAGCAGCGGCCAATAGGAAATTGTTGACTGTCGGAAAGTGGGGAAAAGAGGTGCACCCACACCGGCCCTTAAAACCCCCGGTTTTTGGATCAAGAGGGGAGTTCTCAGTCAGACGAGTCGGGCGCCAGCCCGCGACTATCGCCGTCGACCTCGGGGTGCTCCATGACAGTCTGTTTCTCGCGGGGAGTGCGTCTGTCTAGGGGATGCTGCTAGGGAACGTAATTACTGGCTTCTGTTGTGGCAAACGATTTTCTACTTCTTGTTTTTTAAAATAACTAACCCCAGTGTAGTAGACTTAGTATGGGATGCAATAAATTCAATGCAAGGTATCTAGGAGTTCCATAAAGTTTCCTAACAAGTATCCTCTCGAGTCCCGAAATCCGCATCTCTAGAAGATGCCTGTACTGTCTCTCTGCAATCACTCCTTTCTGCTCGGGATATGCAGATTGACCTTGCTACCTCTTCCCTCTTTCCTATGTAGGACACGACACTATGCTCGCATTATCAGAAGAACCAGCCCAAAATTTCATGTCACTGAAGTGGACCAGACATTTATTTTCAACTTTGTTGACACGTGGAAGACTTTTTTTTTAAGTATCCTTACGTATCATAATCGAACAAGAAACGAAGAAAATATTTAATCACTAACAAGGAAAGTACTTGGGCTCGAACAAAAACATATACACCATAATCGTATGAGAGGTAATGTAAAGGTCCCTTATTACACTAGTGATACTCCCGCATCTGCACAACTTTGCAGTCGTCCGTTAGAGGCCTCTCCGTGTGCCATACCACATTGCACTTTGACCTGTCGGTTCGCCAGTAGGGACGGTGCAGTGTGCCTCCAAAGTTGTGATTTGTGTGGTGAAGCGTCAGTTGGGGCGGCGATTGGTAATCAATCCTGCTAATGTATTGCGATTGATTGAGATGAAGTTACGAAGAACCCTTCTTCGTGAAGATGGTATTAGTGTAGAAGATGTATCATTCGCATGCTTTCTCGTATCTGGTATGGTACAGAAATATGAGCGTAAGTTAAATACTGTTGTAACACTAACACATGATGACGATAATAGGGATGATAACGACGAACAACTCATTGCAAGCGGTAGTGCTACGGTAACTGCGGGAAGAGGCAATGGAAGCAGTGGCAGTGAATACCAACAGTCTTCCGAGAAGAAGGTTAAAGTTGCAACTATCATCACAGCTTTTGATGACAATATTCTATAGAACATGTACGATGATTATTGCACTTTGACCTGTCGGTTCGCCAGTAGGGACGGTGCAGTGTGCCTCCAAAGTTGTGATTTGTGTGGTGAAGCGTCAGATGGGGCGGCGATTGGTAATCAATCCTGCTAATGTATTGCGATTGATTGAGATGAAGTTACGAAGAACCCTTCTTCGTGAAGATGGTATTAGTGTAGAAGATGTATCATTCGCATGCTTTCTCGTATCTGGTATGGTACAGAAATATGAGCGTAAGTTAAATACTGTTGTAACACTAACACATGATGACGATAATAGGGATGATAACGACGAACAACTCATTGCAAGCGGTAGTGCTACGGTAACTGCGGGAAGAGGCAATGGAAGCAGTGGCAGTGAATACCAACAGTCTTCCGAGAAGAAGGTTAAAGTTGCAACTATCATCACGGCTTTTGATGACAATATTCTATAGAACATGTACGATGATTATGACATAAGTTGTAGTTAAGATATCTGCATTATGTATGGCGTCTACAGGTATATTTACAGTGCTATCTGGAGCATTATTGCAGAGTTTGTGGTGTCGCACAAGTATAAAGTGCGCGCCACCTACTTTCGCCGCGCGCCGCCATGCACGCACGGCGCGGCGTTCTTACGACGTCAGCCACGAGCTCCCTCTGCTGCTATCCCGTTCGTGGCCACGACTGCTGCATCGTGCACTTGGGACTGAGATAGGAACCAGTTAACACTTGGGAATCAGATATGCACCAGTTAAGACTTGGCTATCGGTTAGGCACTAGGACTCATCACTAGGCAGGCCTCTAGCTCAACTATGTATCAGCATTCTGCAGTACTGAGCTATGTAAAAGTTAAGTATTACTAAGTCTCTACGAAATATATATCTCGTTCAAATTTACTCTAGTGTTTATAGTTTCTGCTGTCCCACTGGCTGGTCACTTCCTACTTGCACAAGCGTGCATCCTTTATTCCTGTGTCGGTCTTTCTACTCGGCCATCGACACCTACGACGGAAACGAGACACAAAAGCGGAGACGAGGCTGGGACACAAAAGAGTTTTGCATAAAAAACGACACCCACCAGCACATTGAGGTGCACGTATCACGTATCAGGTTCATACAGATATGTTTGTTCGAGCCCATGTACTTTCCTTGTACGTAGAAAATATTCCTCTAACAACAGCCATACATCGGTAAAGGGATTATTCAATACAGTGCGACCGCAGGGATGACTGTCTTCAATAATGGGCAAATTTGCAACCAAGGACCTCCGAGTCTCATAACAATGGACCACTTTCATCAGTCTTATGATTGTCACCACCCGCTTAAAGGCCAAAAGTTTAACGATGTCAAAGAGCAGGCAAGAAAGAATGTTGGGCAAAACGAAATGTGGTTTTACGACCAGCTGACGTCAGATGCTTCAAACGATCCCGAGGAGACTGAAGGGAAGCTAGAAGACTGAAGAAGAACTGTAGAATTAATGTATTCTGCCAATAATGGTGAAGAAGAACTGTAGAATTAATGTATTCTGCCAATAATGTTGTACTTTCTTTATTAATAAATATTTTTTTAAACTGAAATATGGTAATTATGAAGAAAATGGTCCTACAAACAGTTTTTCATTCACTTTGGAGTAAAACGGATCATTTTCGCATCCAAGAAGGGATACATCAACGTACAACACAGTTTTCCGAGGCAGTGAACGCCCGCAGGAGACAAAGAGCAGCGTGGGCTCATGACCGTCGGTTTATGAATTACAGCTCAACGATTCCTCTGATTTCTCGTAGACCTATGTTGAGCAGTTGTTAATCATTTTCTTATCAATGTAAGTAAATTTGTAAATAAATAGTATCGATAAATATATTATTTAAAAAACAGTATGTCTTTCGTAGTTAACCTTTTTAAAACATTTTGTCACCATATAGCCAGCTCCTAATGTTGTGTCACTAAGTATGTACATATTAGCAGATAATGCTTACAGGGTGATTCCTAGAGGATGCTACAAACTTCCAGGAATGATGGATAAATGTATCGATATGAGATAGGGCACCTGTTTCCGAATTAAGAGAACCCCAAGCTAAAAGTGCAAATCGTTTTCATACCCATGATTGTGGAATATACGAGTTTGTATCGGTACTGTTGTTAAAAAGATTTTAGGGTGGGACTAAGTCTCTTGTAATTGATTTTCCCGCCATTTGAATATATATATTACCACCCGGACTCCGGCTTTAGAGACAAAACGTTCAAATGTTTGGAAACCTATTGGACCAAACTGTTATGGTCGTCAGTCTTACAAACTACTGAAACAAAATTACAGAAAGGACAACAAACACACACACACGCAGCACACACACATACACACGCCCGAGGGAGGACTCGAACCACCGGCGGGAGTAGCCGCCCAGTCCGTAGCACGACGCCTTAGACCACGCAGCCATTACGAGCAGCTCTTTAGAGCCATTGTCAAGTGCAGGTTCCATCCAATCATTTGCTACGTGTAGGTTTGCAAGTCATCATTACCGAAAGTAAAAGGAATGAATTTTTTCATCCATATTAGTCATAATTAAAAAATAAATATATCATAATTTATTTTTCAGTTATGACTGATACGGCTGTAAATATGCATTCCCACTATTTTGAGTAATTAAACTTGGAACCTTACATATAGCAACCGACTGCACGGTAATTGCACTTGAAAGTGGCTCTAAAACCGAAGTCTGGATGACGTAGTTATGCAGTCAAATGCGGAGAATCAGTTACAAATTGTCGCATGACCGTGGCTCATCAATATAACATGATCGAAACCCACCTCGCATACGATTCAGTGTTTATAAACATAGAAGGTATCTGTTTAAGCGATCAAAAAATTCAAAAGTCGAAGATATCCGTTTAAGTGAAAGATGTCTGTTTAAGTGGGCTGAATATCTATTGAACTATCTGCTTTGAATAAAAATGGAACTAAAGATATCTCTTTTAAGTTTGACCTGACAACTGATATGAAATTTATGACAACCGTACTTAATTCGTTGAGATTGAGGTAAGGCTTTTATGCACAAAAGTATCAGAATGTGAAAGTGATTGCTCTGTTTTTGTCGAATTTATGGCCTTGTTCTTGCACTTCCCTCCAAGTTGTATAACGCATTTGATTTTCTCGCAAGAATTACAGTAACACATCAATAACAGCAGCAATGACTTCGATAGCAGGCAAAATCATAAATAAATAAATAATTCCTGTATTTTAAGTGCCATGTGGCCCAAAATAAAGTCTGCTGACTCAAAAATTGAATTTCAAAAAAATATGCAGAGGTAATGGGAAACTAACAACGTGAATTAAATGACGTAGCTGACATCTTTTAGTTTTAACAAAGTATCCTATATTGACTTTGATGCAAAACTTTACAGTGATCAGAACTTTACATGTACAAAAGAAATAAAATTCTTTTCAACAATTTACAGTGAACATTAACAACAAAAATCTTCGACGTGCCTTCATTCCTAACAATGGGGCCAAAGCACGCTTCTATGTGATATCTGACCTACCATTATAAAATTTCTTACAGACGATGTTCCACAGAGAGACTGCACTTACCAACTGCTACAGACAGACTGAAAATACCGACTGCTACCCATCGACTCTTTGTCTGCTACAGTCTCTGCGTCCAGCGTTAATAGTATATCCACAGATGTAGAGTATTAAGATATGCTATAAATTTACATAGAATCAAAATAAATAAATATAAAAAGTAAATATATTAACATTGTCAAGATACATAGAATTTATGCAGAATCGAAAATATCAAATTAAATGTAGAATTTTACATAGAATGGAAAAAATAAAATTAAATGTAGGAACCTTACAAAAACATGAATCAGAGAGTCTTTGAAAAGGAGTTTCGGTTGCATGAACAGCAGCTTCACCTGTTCCCACTCTTGCAGAGTCACGTGAAAAGTATTCGAGAGTTAAATGAATACTGAAGAAGAATTTCTGGCGAGATATCTCGCTGCCTGTGACGCTGTTTAAACGATACCAGGGGAATCAGAATGGGAGCGATAGAAGTGTGCGATTATACCATGCCGTTCTGAACAACTTTCGTAAATGGAGCAGCTCGTGAAACTTGTTTGGGTAAATGGTACTCATAGTTACTGCCACGTGGACATGGGATTACGTGCGCTGTTACCAGTCTATCAATAGGAGAGATGAGGATATTGCGGAGAATTCAGGCTGTGCTTCCCCGTAAGAAAGAGACTGGAAGTTTGGAAACAGGAGCTCCATGCGCGTATGTCTTCTTCTGAGTGGCCGAACCAGCGAGTTTGTTGTACGACTAGGGGTATACGGGCTGGGTAGCATTGTTAAACAGACGGAGAAAGAGAAGTATGAGTGCTAGACATCCTCAATACACGAGAGAAAGTCTTCAGCCTCTGTTATTGGCTGGTACAATACATTGATAGAATTACCATGTCCGCAGAATAATGGGCAGGTAAATACATGATCTGTGTGTGGAAATACAGATCGCACCGGATAATAGTGGAGAAGGGAAATGGCATGACTGAACCACCAGAAAAATTATTGTTCCGCCTTCTCGCCTTACTGTATGCAGTAGTATTGTCTGATTCTCTGCATGTTTGAGTCACTCACATCACCATAAACGCACGAAAAACTGGTACATTAATGGGTATCACGAATCCAAATGATCAACAACTGAATGGAAGGCTCGATTTTACGAGATCATACATCGGGATAAATCTTTACAATCCGTGTCCTGGCGTAGTGTCGAATATTGAGTTGTTGGCAGCGAACGCAACGAACCAATAGAAGCATAGACGATGACAGCCAGACATTATTACGTTAACAGCTGTTCTAAAAATGTTCAAATGTTTGTAGAGCTTAAGGGACTTACCTACGGGGTCATCAGTCCCTAAAGTTACAAACTACCTATGAACTACCTAATATTAAAGACGGCACAAACATCCATGCCTGAGCGGGGGGGATTCGAATCCCCGACGGGAAATGGCCTCGCGCCGGAGCATAGCTGCGCCGTTGCAGCTGTTCTGTCTTCACAACAGATAACATTGATTGTTAACGGAATATCTAATATTTTTGTTTGAAAGACGTGAAATTCCCTGCGGAAGGTGATGTTTTTATTATAATCGCAAACAAGCACAATCACAAGAAAATTCCTGCGAACAAAGCAGTCAAATATTTGCGCAATGTAAATTGGGCATAATTGAAGAAAGGGTAATTTGGAAGAATCCATGTATCTCGAAGTTCTGGTGTTTTACAAAGTTGCGATCGATATATATCGAACGGTACAGACTCGAAGCAGACGAATACGAGACTTACTGAATCTTTCTAAACCGGAAATTCGAACGCTACACGCCTTCACATACTTGAAAAATAAATAAATAAATAAATAAATAAAAATAAAAAAAACCGAAAGCACCTTCTTTTGACCTATACCTAGCCTTCTTAAGGTTTCGCTACAGATCAGTTTTTAAACTGAAGGTTTAGGATGTCTCCACCACACTTTCAGACTATCACTAACTTCAAAACCAACAACGGACCAGCGTAGCCTTAAGGTTAGGTATACGTTACACAGGAAGTTTGTTTCAGGTACGCGAGGACGCGTAGCGACATGAAAACTCAACGCGAATATTGCGCGATTGTAAATCAGGGAATTTTATTGGCTGCCGTGCACTATTACCTGATTGGCTGGTCACATGCAGTGGCCGTAGCCAACGTGTGAACACTCTACACTACGTCACGACACGGATCGTATGATTAAGCCTACATTGGTGAAAGGCTACGCAGTGCGTTTGCCCTCTGCACTTTCTGTGTTTCATTTAATGCTGCACTCTGTGACGAAGAGCGAAAGAAAAAATAATAAATAGGTAAAATCTGCCTATATCGCGCTAAGACATGAACGTGTAAAACGGGGAAAATAAAATTATTTATCTAATTGATTTCTTAAGATAGGTTCATATGTATTTCGTAGCGCCGGGAACGCCACTTCTGCACTACTCCCCTTGAAAGGCTTTCCGTCACTCAAGACATGTGGAACATGTGCGTCGTGCTGAAACGAAATTACGTTTCCCTTGACAGGTGCCATACGTGACTCAGTTCGCGTCTAGCCTTAATTAAAGTGGCAAATGCCCGGGTTGAGAGCACGATGTAACTAGAAGGTAATCCTATTAACGTCCAAATCGATGTACGCAGAATTAAATGAGCAGCTTTAAAAGTACCGGTATTTGTGTAGCAGCCAACAAGGCTGCTTGTTAGAGACGTCCATAAGGAGATAAACAATAACTCTGAATTTAGTAGGCGTCAGGAGGCTTTTTAAAAGAGCTGACCTCCATTTGACTAAAAGTATTTTTTTATTATCACTACCTGATTTCGGCCTTAGGCCATTTTCATGATATGCCATTAGTTGGTTTTGTGATAATCTTTGATGTAGCCTTTGTTCTCATTAACCAGTTGCTTTTGTGATTTTATGGTGAACACATACCTATTGCATTATTTTAAATTAAGATGTGGGGACACATGCGTCACGCATTTTATTACTCCGGCATGGATTCAACTCCGAATATTTTATTGTTTTTATTATTATGACGATGACCTAAAGAAGCCTAACTGACAACTTTTATGTAAGTAATCAACTTATACCACTGTAATGTTATTTATATTTATACTTCATATTACTTTATATTAATTCAAATAATGTATTTTTAAATGATACCACAGCACTTGAAAATGGCCAAGGTCGAAACCAGCTAGTGATAATAAAAAAATACTTTCATTCAAATGGCGATCAGCTATTTAAAAAAAATAGGTCTGAAGCTTATGAGACGCAGTGTCGGTGGAGGGCACAAGGTATATCACAGAATAAATAAGAAGGCTCTCAAAAAAATTATGCGGACGGAATCAGGAAAGGGAAAAAGGGCTACACTCCAGATGGATCACCTCACCACGACGGGCGCTGACAGCATAGAGGGTGACACTGTGGAAAGAGGCGGAGCTGACCGACTGGTCACCTAGAGCAACCGTTGTTTTATATTTTATGTTGGTCACGGGAGGCAATACTCACTTCTCTTAGAAAATAGATTAAGGAAAGGCAAACCTACATTTTTAGCTTTTGTAGATTTGGAGGAAGTTTTTGACAATGTTGACTGGAATACACTCTTTCAAATTCTGAAGTCAGCAGGAGTAAAATACAACTTGTACAAAAGCCAGACCGCAGTTATTAGCCTCGAAGGATATGAAAGGGAAGCATTTCTTCATCGAGCAGGCGGTGAAGGAGAAGCAAGGACAAACTTGGAATAGGGATTAAAGTTCAGGTTGAAGTAATAAGAAAACATTGCATTTTGCTGACGATATTTTAATTCTGTCAGAGACAGCAAAGGACCTGGAAGAGCAGTTGAATGGAATGGATAGTGTGTTAAAGAGAGCGTATAAAATGAACATTAACAAGAGCAAAACAAACATAATGGAATGCAGTCTTAGAAAATCACGTAATGCTGAAGGAATTAGATTAGATAACGAAACAATGTAGGTGGTAGATGAGTTTTGCTACTTGAGGATAAAATAACATATGAAGGTCGCAGTACAGAGGATATAAAATGCAGGGTGGCAAGGGGAGGAAAAGCATTTTTGAAAAAGAGAAATTTGCTAACATAGAATTTAAGTGTAAGGAAGTCTTTTCTGAAGGCATTTGTGTGGAGTGTTGCCTTGTAGGGGAGTGAAACATGGACGATAAGCAGTGCGGACAGGAAGAGAATAGAGGCTTTTTAAATGTGGTGCTACAGAAGAATGCTGAAGATTAGGTGGGTAGATCGCATAACTAATGAAGAGGCACTGAACAGAATTGGTGAGAAAAGGAATTTTTGGCATACCCTGACTAAAAGAAGGGATCGCTTGATAGGACACATTCTTAGACATCGGGGAATCGTAAACTTAGCATTGGAGGGAAGTGTGTGGGGTAAAAATCGCAAAGGGAGACCAAGAGACGCATATAGTAAGCAGATTCAAATTGATGTGGGTTGTCGTACTTATGAGGAGATAAAAAGGCTTGCTCAGGATAGAGTAGGGTGCAGAGATGCATCAAACCAGTCTCCGGACTGAAGACCATAACAACAACAATATGTTTTTAAATTATATTACACTGTAAGCACTCATTTATAATAGCTTGTAAGAGGGTTTTATACCTTTTTGTATCTACATTGCCGCATAAAAATGATTAAAAATGATACTAAGATGATGGTCGGTTCTGTTGTTCAATCAATCATATCGCGGAAATAAAAATAATTCTTCAGCTTACTTTCATTTTTTATATTTGAAAATTATTAAAATTTTCGTCAGGTTAGACAGGCCTTTTTCATGACCGTTAGGTAACACGTTTCTCACATTGTACAAAACGACGCATAAGAAATGTCGCCACTTCCAAAAATAGTTTTCTTTTCTTTTTGTTTCCAGTTTCAACAGGCAGTTAGAAACCTTTTCCCGGCGTAATGAATGTTCAAAGCTTTTACCTGTCGTAAGTTTCATAAGTTTTGTTGGACAGGCTGTCTCTAAACTACCAATTCTGCGAAAGATGCTAGGAGGGAAGCTTGTCGTGTGTTGACTGGGGGACATCCGTCATAGTGTAATATAACAGCAGCTCAAAAATGTTCCAATGTTTGTAGAACTTATGGGACTTAACTATGGGGTCATCAGTCTCTAAACTTACAAACTACTTATGAACTAGCTAACACTAAGGACGGCACAAATATCCATGCCCGAGGGGGAGATTCGAACCCCCGACCGTAGTGGTCGTGCAGACCGTGACTTGCGCGCCTCAGTCCCCTCGGCCACCGCGGCCGGCATATCAGCAGCTGAGGCGTTTGCTTTACGTTCACTTAGAATGGATCCTCATCTTGTTGTCTTGCCTGGGGTTAAGGGAAAAGCCACAGTTTTGTTGAAAAAGAACGATTACATTAAAAAGATGCAATGTCTACTTTCTGATTCGGCATATCGTAGAATCGATGCTGACATACAAAGAGTGTTGAGAGAAAGACTAAACACCTCCTTAAGAAAAGTACCTTGTCACAGGAGACTATCAAGAGTCTTAATTCTTACTGAGCTGTACCACTTAGATTGTGTGGCCTTCCTAAGATCCTCAAAGAGAAAGCCCCTTTGAGGCCTACAGTATGTGAAATTGGTGCTCTGACACATCGTGTAGTTAAAATTCTTGCTAGTTTGTTGAGTCTAACAGTAGGTAGGTGTCAACACCACATTAAGAACTCGGCGGATTCCTAACGTCGATCGCAGGGATTGCGTTTGAATGACTCTTATAGTTTAGTGAGTTTCGATGTGGTGTCTCTGTTCACTCACGTTCCTCTGATTCGTTGCAGCTAATTGAGGTTAAGTTTGGTGTTGAATTAACAAATCTTTTTTCCGCTTACTTTTTATTCGATGCTCAGTACTACGACCAATATGAAGGATAAGCGGTAGGAAGCCCGTTGTCACCTATTGTGAGCCAGCCGCGTTGCCCGAGGGGACTAAAGCGCTTCAGTCACGGTCTGTACGGCCACTACGGTCGGGTGTTCGAATCCCCCCTCGGGCATGGTTATTTGTGCCGTCCTAGTTCGTAAGTAGTTCATAGGTAGTTTGTAAGTTTAGGGACTGATGACCCTGTAGTTAAGTCCCATAGACTATACAAACAACAACAAATCACCTATTGTGGCCAATTTATTTATGGAGGCTTTAGAGGAAAGTGTTTTGGAGTCAGCGAACACGAACCATGTTTCTTTCAACGATATGTAGACGATACATTTGTCGTTTGTCCTCATGGTAGTGAGAATTTAAACGAGTTTTGAAACAGCTAAATTTAACCCGCTGGAATATTCAGTTCACTATCGAAGTGAAAAGAATGGCTGCCTTCCCTTCGTTGATGTGTTGGTCAGAAGGAAGGTCGTTGGTACCTTGGAACATGCTGCTTATAGGAAGCCTACTCACACTGATTTGTATCTGCGAGTTCATAGTTGGCAGCATCCGACTGGTTCCATTTATAGGCAACAGACGTTAATGACGCAAAAATACAAAAGTTGGTACGACAATATTTTTTCAGTGACTATGTCGAAAAACAACTCAAACTTTGTTGTAACTGTAGCCAAAAGAAGTTTGTCATGTAACTTTTTCTTTCTTTCTTTCTTTAAAAAAGTAGAAAAATTACGGAAACTTACCTTTTAGATGTGCCTATAAATTATATGTTGATTATGAGTATACTGTGACATTTTCCTTTCCATAGTTATTATTATGATGTTTATTATTCCGTATTGGTGTCATAAAACTTCCGTTACACAGGTAGTATATGTGAATAACTACACAAGTCAGGCTTGATTCCATGGTGGAATTTGTGCTCCAAGACTGTATTTGACTTATGGAAATTTTTCAGCTATCAGTCGTAAAAATATTTATTTATTGGCTGATCTAGATTTCGACCACTGTGTGGTTATTATCAGTGCTTAAAAAACGATTAAAATAACGCAATATCCAACATGGCGGTCGATATGTTGTAAGTATTTTAATCGTTTTTATGCATTGATAATGACCAAACAGTGCTCGAAATCTAGAGCTGCCAATAAATAAATATTTTACTACTGATTGCTGAAAAATTCCCAAATTTCCACAAAACTACACAAGTGTTCTTATATTTTGTTAGTGTTGCCATAAAACAATAATGTATTGATGTAATTTTAGTATGGTCAACTTACGGATAACATTAGTAACAGATATTTTGTGATGTTTAATGATCGGTAGCCCAGCCACAATCTGAGGCCGAAACTGGTTGCAGAAAAAATTAATTATAAACAATTTGCTACTTTTGATTCCATTTAATATACACCATGTGATCAAAAGTAGCCGGGCACCTGGCTGAAGATGACTTACAGCTTCATGGCGGCCTCCATCGGTTACGCTGGAATTCAATATGATGTTGGCCCAGCCTTAGCCTTGATGATAGCTTCCACTCACGTTCAGTATACTGTTGGAAGGTTTCTTGGGGAATGACAACCCACTCTTTACGAAGTGTTGCACTGAGGTATCGATACAGGTCGGTTAGACCTAGCACGAAGGAGTTCTATAGAAGCCAGGGGACTGTCCAGGCTAGTGCATTACAGGGATATCACTGTCGTGTAACCACTCCGCAATATGTAGTGCATCGATCGTGTTTAAGGATCCAATTGTCATCCCTGAATTGCTCTTCAGCAGTGGGAAACAGCAAGGTGCTTAAAACATGAATGAAGGCCCGTGCTGTTATAGTGCCACACAAAACAAGGGGTGCAAGCCCCCTCCATGAAAAACACTACCCCATCGTAACACCACAGCCTTCGATTTTTACTGTTGGCACTATATATGCCAGCAGATAACATGCACCAAACATTCGGAGCATTCGCCATACCCACACCCCCATAGGATAGTCACATTGTGTACCGCGATTCGTCATTCGACAAAACGTTGTTCCACTGTTTAATCGTCCAATGTTTACGCTCCTTACACTAAGCGAGGCCTCGTTTGTATTAACGTGCGTGATGTTCGTGCGTTATGGACGGCCGTTTGACCATGAAATCTTTCTCACCTTCCGACTGTGATACTTCTTGGAGTGGAATTCCTGTTCAATGGCATTTTCAGGAATGGTATGGGGAATGCTGTGCTTTCTGCAGATTTATCTTCGCAAGTGCCGTGAAGATATCCATAAGCTCTGGTAGACTAACATGAAAATAAAAAAATAGAGGCAACATTTACCGCAGCAAGCAGCTGGTCACCTTAGAGAGCAACGCCGTCGGCCGTAAATGCCGATCTCTGGCACCAGACAACTGGATCTGAATTATCTGTAAGGGAATTCGTCTGCTATATTTAGAAAACATTGTCCTGTTTTCTTTTGTGTTTTAACCAGCTTCAGCCAAAATCTTATGTTTCATTAAAAATTACATTACTTGTTACTTATAGCAACAAATTACTCATGATTACCCTTTTTTTGTAGGGAAACATTAAAAAAATGTTTGTATACCAATTGGACCAAACTGATATGGTCATCAGTCCATAGACTTATAAACTACTTGAACTAAGGACAATACACACCCATACCTGAGGAAGGACTCGAACCTTCGGCGGGAGTGACCGCCTAGTCCGTAGTATGATGCCTTAGATCACGCGGCCACTCCAGCGCTGCAAAAATTTTTCTAATGGACACTGACAGAAATAATGTGAATACAGACAAACTAACACTAGGATGTGTGCATACTGTATCTAAGTCTTCAATGGCCACTCCTGTTCTTTTACATCACTTTGAGTCACTTCGTTATTATAATTTTCTTGCAATCTCTAGAATCTCTTCTACTGATAATTTAGAGATCTATACAAAGCATTAAACCACTGGCAGAAGAGCTAATTGGCTAATACCAAGGTGGGTTTCAACCAGGGAAATCATCTACTAACCATATATTCTTTATTAAGCAAGTCTGTGAAAAAATGTATGAATGTGATAAAGAAATACACCTTCTGTTTGTTGAATTCCAAAAGGCTTATGATAGTATCCAAAGGACAAGTTTGTTTAAGGCCTTGATCGAATTTGGTGTGTCCAAGAAGCTCGTAAGACTTGTATCGCTATGACTGGATGACACAAGAGCGAAGGTTAAACTGGGTAAGAGAACCACGGGTAGTTTTCGGGTAACCACTGGACTAAGGCAAGGCGATAGTGTCTCCCCAATATTACTCAACCTAGTGATTGAGAAGATCATTAGAGAAATGGGGTTTCAACCATCAGGGTATCCAGGTAGCAAATAGGAACATCACCCATCTAGCATACGCAAATGATATAGTCTTAATGACATACACAAAAGAAAATTTGAAGATGCTAATGATGACCATGGAAAGCATAGCAAACAAATTTGGACTGAAAGTGAACCCCTCAGAAACCAAAAACATAATAGTTGGAAGAGCCCCACACCCAGAAATCCAGCAATTAACTGTGAATAATAACACCTAAAGAAGAGAAAAGGATTTTAAATATCTTGGAAGCATAATTTCAGAAAATTCATCGTTTGGAATGGAAATAAAGGCGGGTAGTAGATGCTTGCACTCAGTACACAACATTTTGACTTCCTGGAGCATATCACGAGCCCTCAAACTAAGGTTGCATAAAACATTAATTCTTCCTGTCATTCTATATGGGTGTCAATGCTGGAGCACTAGAAAACAGGAATTAAACAAGTTAGCAGTTTTCGAAAGAACATGCTTGAGGAAACTATTTGGAGCGGTTAAAGACAAAACAGGAGAATGGAGGAGAAGGCACAATATAGAATTAGAACAACTCTGTAGTGAACCGAACATTGTGGGCTTGATGAGAAGTAGAAGATTAGAATGGGCAGGGCATGTGGTACTTATGACTAAGGAGCGATGGCCTAGGGTGGCCATGGAGATGATACCAACAGGCAAAAGAACACTGGGACGACCGAGGAAGAGATGGATGGATGGAATAAGTGAAGACCTGCGAAACCTTGAGGCCTGGAAAAATTGGGAACAGACAGCGAAGAATCGCATTGCATGGAGAGCCTTGATTATATCATCGAGCGGTCCACTGAGCCTGACGGCGTAAAGTAAGTAAGTATAAAAAGAAATAAACTCGTGACTTAGAAATATCTAAACATCTCGGCTGTTTCACGGTGTTGATTGAAAATTTGTGCCTCACCTATATTCGATCCCGGATTTGCCATTCTGGGCAAGCGGTTGCTTTAACATTTCCCCCTCTCGTAGATCGGTTCTATGTGGATGCGGAGATCGTGTGGTATAGAGATTAATGCGTTTGTTCACTGCTAACAGATAATATCGTTGCCCAGTTTTTCTTATAGCAGAGGTAGCAAAATTGATATGAGGGACCTTGACAATTACAGCAGATCATTTGCATAAATCATTGTTTATCGATAATGCAAAGTATTACCTGGGTATTCAGAATAGAAGGAGGAATAAAATGGCATTAACGCTGTGACGCCCCTAGACTAATAAATTATTTAAAATAATTTATGCTGAAGTCAACACACACACACACACACACACACACACACACACACACACATACACATACATACACACACACACACAAAAAAATAGCGTACGCGCGCGCGCATGCCCGAGAACATCTGCAGCAAGGCGCCTCAGAGAGCACGGCCATTGCTGCGTGGGTATAATCATTTAGTGAAAAACAGTACGCCAAATTTAACCATTAGACTATCCGTACATGCTTCTCATCTAGGTAAAATTGCTAATTTATCGCATACCACTATCGTAGTGCCCCCTGCCAAACAATATTGGTTTAACAGAATGAAACGTCACTCTGCAGCGGAGTGTGCGGTGATATGAAACTTCCTGGCAGATCAAAATTTTGTGCCGGAACCGGAACTCGAACCTGAGACCTTTGCCTTTCGCGGGCAAGCGCTTGTCCGCGAAAGGCAAAGGTCCCAGGTTCGAGTCCCGGTTCCGGCACACAATTTTAATCTGCCAGGAAGTTTCAATATTGGTTTATTCCAAAAATAATGTTTTCTTACAAAACACCACTCGCAAATCTATCCGCCCCCCCCCCCCAAGACACTAACTTTCTCTCCGTGTCCATTTCGTGCATTTGTTTATAACCTAGTAATGATTTATTTATCACAAAGCTTCGAACAACTTCTGTATTATGACCAAATCCTGTCAATGATCACATGTGCCACTTCTCTTCCTTTATTTTAAGGTTTGTATGGTAAGCGTTAACAAATATCTCCTCCGCATTCCGTTAAGACACTGCTCAAGACTTTTACGGAGGATGGAAACGATTTCACAGTTTTTTTAAATCTATGCCCACTTCTTCTGTTTCGATTACTGCCGCGTTTCTTGAGTGGAGTGATGGTCAAAAGTATCTTTCATGGTACATAAGTTGGACTGTTTTTAAAACTCTTCTAGAAATATTGTGAGATTACTTTAAAGATCTTATGTCCAGATGACACAACCTTCTTCCACTTAACTTTCTCACTCAGGTAAACTAATGTTGTACACCCTTAATGAAATCTTGTCTAATGGTGCATTGTCTATCTGCGCACATTTTATCGATTTATTTATCTGGGATTGCATTTTTAGCTCGTTGTAAATGTAGATGATTCAATGAAGCCACCTTCAGTTCAGCTGTCCAGTATTAAAATTCACAAAACGATGGAGTAGACTCCTTACAACTTTCGACAAGTTAGTACTGAAAGGAATAATCTAACAGAAGGTCTTTTTAGCACCCACTCCATTTTATCCATTCGAATAAAAATTATGCCCTACGACTATTTAAAAAAATGGTATACATACATGTTTTCCTCAGTCTATGTTGAAGTATTAGTTATTGTGCAAATAAAACAAACAGAAACAAGATATTAATGATGTTAACAAAACCACCGTGCTATTTCGCATTTTTAATCGTAAAATCATACACATGTTCCGTTTTATTCAACAGCGTCTGATAGGTATTACACAAAAGTGTGTTATAGTAATTGAATTTAGGTGTTAGGAGCATTCGTTAGACTGGCGGTGACAGTTTCGTAAATATTTTCCGCCATCTGCGGCAGATACGAACACGGCGTGGTCTGAGACACTCTTCTAGGAAGAGCAGTTGCTGCCAACACATTGACGAGCTTTTGTCAGACACACAACAGGCAGGCCAGACAATAGGCGGAACACGCTTGCGGGGACGTACCGCAGCAGACAGCTGGCTTTCTGGCCGTGAGAAGCCGTGAAAATGTCATCCTTACAGTTTTCTGTAAAACCAGGCGGTAGGATAAAAAAAAGTTTGAATTACAAGTGTGAAAAAAATGCTGTTATCCGTTTCTATTATCTATTTGATTGGTGCATCAGATTGTAGTGTTTTTGTTTGCATGTTTGTTTTGCTATGGGTTAACAAGTTAAATTATCGATTGTCATTTTTTTCTTTGACGTTCACTGCTGCAATTTCAGTTTTTTTTTTTTTTTACATATTGTCTGTTTGTCATTTGGAGACAGTGAATCACGCTGTGGACGTGAGAAAACGGAGTGCCGAGTGGATAATTCAGAACACTTCCGACATACTATGCAGTTGGAGTTCATTAGTGGAGAGACAGCCAAGGAGGCAGCCTCAGTTATCTGCGACGTATATGGGCTATTCCATTTCAAATCGGACAAAATATGAGATATTTAACATTGTATTTTTTAAATAATTAATATTTATATGTTGCTGTGGTCTTCAGTCCGGAGACTGGTTTGATGCAGCTCTCCACAATACCCTATCCTGAGCAAGCCTCTTCATCTCCACATAAGAATGGCAACCTACATCAGTCTGAATCTGCTTACTGTATCCATCTCTTGGTCTTCCTCTGCGATTTTTACCCCACACACTTCCCTCCAATGCTAAATTCGCAATTCCTTGATGTCTAAGAATGTGTCCCACCAATCTATCCCTTCTTTTAGTCAAGGTATGCCAGAAATTTCTTTTCTCCCCAATACTGTTCAGTAATATTTATATATGTTTCAATAAATGTAGAAGAAAACAAATGTCATTACTTTATCCCTTAATGATTATTATTTTTCCAAGTTAAAATTCGGTGACGTTACAGTTATTTTCCCAACGCGACACTGTGTGCTGTGTAACTCAAGAACCAACATACCGGATTTCAGCGAACCATGGTTTATTTGAAAATGTTTGTAAATCTATCGGACTCAAATGCTGGGTTATTAGTCCGTAGCTTCCAAACTACTTAAACTAAGGTAAACTAACCTAAGGACAACACAAATAGCTATGCCCAAGGAGGGACTCGAACCTCCGACGGCGAACAACCGCGCGCACCGCAGCCCAGTACGCACGGCTAATCCGCCGCGGCGGTTTATTTGAAGCTGAATATCTGAAGTTAATGTAAGTATATAACAATATTAGATGTTGATTTCGTTTTAAGTATTATGGAGCTCGTTATTATTAGCAAATTATGACAGGCAAAAGTTAGTAGAGATTCGTGCGTCTATAAAAAGATCGATGCGCGAAGCATACAATAATTATCACAGTCATATCTTAGCAAAAGATCTTTCCGAGAACCCGAAAAAATTCTGGTCCTATGTAAAATCTATAAGCGGGTCAAAGCCCACTGTCCAGTCGTTGATCATTCCGGGGCAGTAATAGAAGAAAGCAGACGGAAAGCTGAAGTTCTAAATTTAACCTTTAAGAAATCTTTCACGCAGGAGGACCGCACAAATGTACCATCATTTCATCAACGTACTAATTCCGAAATGTGGGACATAGCAATAGGTATTTCCGGTGTAGAGAAGCAGCTTAGAGAGCTAAATACGAAAAATCTGCTGGTCCGGATGGAATACCAGTTCGGTTTTACAAAGATTATTCAGCGGTATTGGCCCCCTACTTAGCTAGCAATTATCGCGAATCTTTAATTCAGCGCAAAGTTCCTAGTGATTGGAAAAAAGCGCAGGTGACTCCCGTTTATAAGAAAGGAAAGAGATCTGACCCACACAATTACAGGCCAATATCGTTGACATCAGTTTCATGTAGAATTTCAGAGCATATTCTCAGTTCGAATATAGTAAATTTCCTTGAAACGGAAAAGCTCCTTTCCATGAATCAGCACGGGTTTAGGAAAAATCGTTCATGTGAAACTCAGCTTCCCTTTTCTCACATGACATCTTGCGAGCCATGGATGAAGAGCAACAGGCGGATTGTGTTTTTCTCGACTTCAAAAAGGCGTTCGACGCGGTGCCACAGTGCAGACTTCTAACGAAGATACGAGCTTATGGAATAGGTTCACATATTTGTGACTGGCTGGAAGAGTTCCTAAGTAATAGAACACAGTACGTTGTTCTCGATGGCGAGTGTTCATCAGAGACGAGTGCATCGTCAGGCGTGCCCCAGGGGAGTGTGATAGGACCGCTATTATTTTCTATCTATATAAATGATCTGATGGACAGAGAAAGTAGTAATTTGCGGCTGTTTGCTGATGATGCTGTGGTGTATGGGAGGATGTCGTCTGTAACTGACTGTAATAGCATACAGGATGACTTAGACAAAATTTCTAGTTGCTGCGAAGAATGGCAGCTAGCACTCAATGTAGAAAAATGTAAGGTGATGCGCACGCGTAGAAACAAATTATCCCATAATGTTCGAATACAGCATTAGTAGTGAGCTTCTTGATGCTGTCGCGTCGTTCAAATATCTAGGCGTAACATTGCAGAGCGATATGAAATGGAATGAGCATATAAGGACAGTTGTGAGTAAGGCGGACAGCCGACTTCGGTTTATTGGGAGAATTTTGGGAAGATGTACTTCACCTGTAAAGGAGACCGCGTATAAAACGCTTGTGCGACCACGTCTTGATTATTGCTCAAGTGTTTGGGACCCGCAGCAGATCAGTTTAAAGGAAGACATAGAGGCGGTTCAGAGGCGAGCAGCTAGATTTGTTACCGGTAGGTTCGACCAATGCGCGAGCGTCACGGAAATGCTCCGGCAACTCAATTGGGGATCGCTGGAAGAAAGACGACGTTCTTTTCGTGAATTTCTGTTAAGTAAATTTAGAGGGCTGGAATTTGAAGCTGAGTGTAGTACGATCTTGCTGCCGCCTACTTACATTTCGCGTAAAGATCACAAAGACAAGATAAGCCAAATTAGGGCTCGTACGGAGGCATATAGGTATCCTTTTTTTCCTAGTTCAATTTGGGAGTGGAATAGGAACGAAAATACCTAGTAGTGGTACAGAGTACCCTCCGCCACGCACCTTACGGTGAATTGCGGAGTATGTATGTAGATGTAGATGAAAAAAGATTTAACGGATAAACAGGTAAGTTCATGCTGTACTATCAAGTTAGACTGCGGCGGGCTTCCGTCCGTCACTCAACGGGGAGAGACGCCTCATCCCACAGCTGGACACGGCCTGACTGGTTGCATGCAACACCGTGCAGTGCAGACCACGAATTTAGTTTCTGGATACATGATAATTGTTCTACAACTCTCTATTCAATACACCATAAAACTATTTACTGATTTTTAAATTCATCTGTTCTGACGCCATCCCCCTCTGTCTGTATTTTTTCCTACTCTCTATCCATTTCAGTTTCGTTTTCTTGCAGCTCAACCCTTTTGACGTCATATCTCCTGAATAAGGCATTCTACTATAATATTGATAGGGCGTTTCTAGGTTAGGAAACTGAGGATCAAACAAGACGTGGGGAAAGGTAGCATTGCCAGGCCCGAGTGAATTTAAAAATATTCGAATTTATTAACAGAAAAGGCACAAGCAAGATTACTGAGCAATATACGTATTTAGAAATGACCAGCAAATAATAAATACAAACTTCTAATCTTTAACAAAACAAATATTGTTCAACTACTCCTAAAAACAACATTATAAGATTAAAAACAACAAATGACAGATAAAGATGATTTTTTTTTCTTTTTTAACTAACAGCCTTTCCACAGGTATCCCAGATACAATCGAGAGGGGGAAACTATCGAAAGTTCAGATCGACAGGAGAAGGACGCAAAATACTGAACGTAGGTGAAACCCACAAGCTCTCGCACAGCCGATGGGCTGAATACTCTGGAGGCCTACAGTATAGACAGCTGACTCTCAGCTAGGAACAGGGGACATAACCTAGCTGTTTAGTCCCCTTAAAACAACCAACAACAACAATAGCCTACAGTATATGACTGCTGGCCACAGCCCTTGCTAGCCGCCGGTCGACCGGGCGTAGCCGCACTGCAACACAGAACAACACTCGCGAAAGCCACTCCAGTCCAAGTACAAAATACAAATATGCCTTTAGAAATAGTCTCCCGTAAGGAACTTGCTCTTAATAAATTTAAAATCTAATCTTTTAACGTAAAACAGGTACTATCAACAAAACATGAAATCGACTGGTAATTAATAACACCTGAGAGAATTAAAAGATACAGATTACTTTAATACCTTCAGCCAGTCTTTCTCAGATGGCAAATTTTACTACATTATTACAAATTGGTAAATCTATATCTATAAATGTGAATGTCTGTTCGGTGTACGTTTATCAGGTCTGAACCACAAGACATAAAGAGATAAAAATTTGTACAATTTCTAATGTCTACCCGGGGAAGGCTTTAGGCACGGTTTTATGGCGATCGGATAGCTCTTTATCTAGATATAGTAATGTGAATGTCTGTTCGGTGTACGCTTATCACGTCTGAACTACAAGGCGTAGAGACTTAAATATTTGTACAGTTACTAATTTAAACCTGAGGAAGGTTTTACGCACGGTTTTATAGCGATCAGATAGATATTTAGTAATTTGAAGAATATAACGCGAAATACGGAACAATAATTACTCTTTGAAAATTATATTTTCTCTTTGAAAATGGTTTTAATGGTTGCATTGTTGCTTGAAGGTTGATAATGATAAAAGGGTGGAGTATATTGGGATAGAAAGATATCGGTGTCTATAAAATTCTACGTGTGTGTATGTTAATATTTCGCTCTGCAGCGAAAAGTACAGAACACAGACAAATGGCCTGTGTGTAATTGTAGTCCGAAGTCTCCCGTTGTACACCATAGCAGTTGCATGCCGATAGTTATAAGGGGGTGGAAGATATGGTGCTTGAAAGTCATCAAATTATAAAAAATTCGGACTGAAGGCCAGCGATGACGTTTGTGACTCTATAGCAAGGAGGTTACATTCAGCGAAACGTGATGCCATAGGCCATATCTTTGGTCTATGCGTGCTACAATGTCTTCAGCTCTTTCTCTGTAAGGATAAGTATACGAATAAGGAAATATAAGAATAAATAAATAAAGCAGTAAAAAAGAAATTTATTTTAATACATCTCGTTAAAATAAACTCGATTTGTCGTTTCGCGCATTTCATCAAGTGATCGATCTGTGATATTATTGCAATCAATATTGCTGAATTTCGTGATTGGATTCTTCGAAACGAGTGCATTTTTACGTGTGATTTGATCTACCTACCTACTTTCTTTATAAACAGTAATTATATAGACTTCTGGAATCTGATAGGAATATTTTTCAGTTCCTTCAAAACCAGTTTCATAGCACACTACTGAAGGATAGCTTATCTATCATAATCAACCAACACGCGAGCGGAGCTGCGGGTTTAAGCTAGTACACAAATATAACAGTCCCACAGGAATTAGAATGCCAGATAAACCTTGCTAGTACAGAAGAAATACACTCACATAAGAAATTCTTTTTTACTTGTTGAACCAAGAAAGCATTAAATGCACGCCAGCGGGCAGGGTTATAAAATGGGAGGGGCCCCACAAGTTACTAGCATGAATTACACTTAACACAGCGGAGTTTCCCGGAAGCTATAACAAGCTACTAGCCTGTGACAAGGAGCAGTTAGCCTAAAACATAAGCACACTCGTGGCGATGCTGGCCGCAAGAAACGCACATTGAGAAGCCGAATTAGCAAGTTCACTTGCCATGCAGACTAAAAGTAAACACATTAACGTCAGCGATCACAGCACTAACATTTCCCGTTATGCAGATTTAGCACGGCGACGGTGTCCACCGCCAAATGAATGATGTACCCATAGACCAAAGATGACATAGACTGCGCATGTGTCTGTCTCTGCTATGTCAATTTGCAGCAGGGTTTTGGAACATAACCTGTATTCAAATACTATGAATTATCTCGAACAGAACGATCTTTTTACCCAAGGTCAACACGGATTTAGAAAATATCGTTCATGCGAAACACAACTAGCTCTTTATTCACACGAAGTGATGGTTGCTATCGACAAATGTTCGCAAATCGATTCCGTATTTCTTGATTTCCAGAAAGCTTTTGAGACCGTACCTCACAAACGGCTTTTAATCAAATTGCGTGGTTATGGTATATCGCCCCAAATTTGCGATTGGATAGGGGATTTCTTGTCAGAGAGGACACAGTTCGTAGTAATCGATGGTAAGGCATCGACTAAATCAGAGGTGATATCTGGCGTTCCACAGGGTAGTGTTATTGGTCCTCTGTAATTCCTTATTTACATAAACGATTTAGGGGAAAATCTAAATAGCTCTCTTAGGTTGTTTGCAGATAACGCCGTCATTTACCGTCTAGTAAAATCATCTGAAAATCAAAACCAACTGCAGAACTATCTGAATAAGATATCAGTATGGTGTAAAAATTGGCAATTGGCTCCAGTTTCTGCTGTCCCACTGGCTGGTCACCTCCGTACCTGCACACGCGTGCATCCTTTATTCCCGTGTCGGTCTCTTTCTACTCGGCCGCCGACACCCACGACCACCGGCGGAAACGAGACACAAAAGTGGCGATGAGGCTGGGCCACAAAAGTAATGTTGTTGTCTCCCCTTCGTAGAACCGACAGACTGACGTCGAACCATTTTAGTTCATTCTGACGATGACAATACTTCAGACAACTGAACAGTGTATTATGCCTTTACTGCCAACTCAATTCGCGACACATTTTGCAGGCATTTACCTAATATTCCACTCTATGTAATTCGGAAACTATATTTGAGCCACTATGATTTTTTTTTTTACTTTTTTCCCAACTAACCAATGTGATTTATTAAGGGAAGATTATTTCAGCGTGTCTTGACTGAGCATAGATGTTAGCAATTAAGTAATTTCTGGTGCAGATCTGCCATTAATAGCGTTCCACAATGCTGAAGATGAATACAGACTGTTTATTATCCCTATAAAACCAGTTCTTGTGACGTACAACAATAATTTTTGATCACATTCTTATTTAATGTAAATAGCCAATATTTTCCGTGTTTTACGTTTTGGCTTCACTGTATGTGGAAAAAGTCGCTTGTATTATATTAAAATCGGACATTACGGATTCAAACCGATTTCAGGTATACAGGTATATGAAAGCATGAGAAAACATTTCACATGTATTGTTGAGGAATCGTATAAAACTGATGCTGCTTGTCAAACTAACATTTAATCTCCTGTGTGAGCTACAAACTAAAAGACTCACAGCACAACAAAAACAGGCATTCACTGAAGAACTGCAGTTCTGCTGGTTATAAAAAGAACTGTGAATACATGTCATCTAGGCACAATTGATAACTGTAACCGATGAATTTATACTGCGAATTACGGAGAACTAACGCCCATTGTACTACTGAATATGTAATAAGAAAACGATAAGACGTTTTATTGTCGCAATGACGCTTAATTTCCACTTGCAAGGAGAAGAAGTGAGACTCTCGGCTGCACTTCACACTGCTTGTAATGATGGACAGAGTTTCCTGCCCCGAGTCACGTGGCTTAGATGTTGGTTTCAGTGTAGTGACGTCACGCGCAGTATATATTATCTATGGTCTATGGATGTACCACACAAGGAGAAGTCGGCCAAGGATTTATAGCTGTAATACGAGTCACAAGCGCCGGCTCGCAGAAAAGGCCGAGGTGAAGGCTGTCAGCCGGACGTGGAGGATGTCAACACCTCGAGCGCCGCTATGCGGGCACAGAATAGGGAGTATACAGAAGGGAAAGCTGGGGGCGGCGCCTTTGATCTGTATGTTACCAACTTCGACCATAGATACTAACAGACCGGTCAAACAGTAGAGTAACTATGCACATGGCGAGGTTCAAACATATGACCACGTGACTGTTGGCAAACATTATCCAGATATGATAAACGACTCACCAGTTTTCAAGAAATGCCACCATTTTAAAGTAATAATACTTTCATTTGAAATTTAATGTCACTTTCCATCACAAAAAGCTCTGTATAATCCGAGGCAAAGCTGTATACACTACCACGTGACTGTTGGCAAAACAATGTTTTGGCTGCAGAGATGTTTGTGCCATGAAAACGATGCCATGCCCAGTCTAGCAGTATCTATGGTCGAAGGTTACCAAGCGTTGCGCTCGACGCCATACTGAAAAGCAGTAAACGCGGAACTATAGCCACTTAGTGCCTTGGCTGGAAACGGACATTTTACGAACTGCAGCTAATCTCACCAATTTTTACGAAAGGAAACGGCTGTTCATTAAGCTCTCAGCTATTTTGTGCCCTTTTCTTGCACCTAATTGTAATCGAACGAAAAAAAAGCCTAAATTTTAATACAACTACGAAAATGTACGGTGGAATCGATGATCTTTTTATTCGGTGCTGATCTCTATAAAAATCCCAAATAACGAGGAGTTATGTTTGGGAAATTAGTTATAAACAAGAAAGTGACTTTACAACTGCCAGGTTTTATTTGACACGAATAAATTCGCACAACGTGATTACACAGAACTAATGACGTCTGGGCATATATAAAAGTTGTATTTGCTTTAGGAGTATCATTAATTTACTGATCGGAGAAGGGGATATAGAGAAATCTGTCAACCACAGAGCAGGAACAGCATAAAATAATTATTCCCCTTAATCTATTTGTTTGAGTATCCGAAGAGCATTCGTTGACAACATTAGCACACTACGCCTCCAATGCCGTAAGTAAAATTTTACCTGCTTACTTACTCACTATTCTTTGTCATTCATTTTATATCATTCGCTGCAACGTTAAACTTGTGAAATATAAATGAACTTCAACATTTCGATGCTGTTGAACTGCTGCAGCAACAGCGAGAGTTATCGTCAAGAGAAGAAGCAAGGCTACTTTTAATAATTATGCACACATTGCTCTCATTCGAAACTGATAACATTTAACTTTCACTACACATATAGCGACGTTCACTTACTGCTTAGTATCTTTCGGGAAGGTGAAGAAACTTATATCCTTATTTGTATTCGAATTATTACGGCAATTGGTTGCTGAACACCATCGGCCGCCTTTTCTTTTATTGCTGCTCATATTAAAAACGGAACAGCTCCAACTACTGACATACAGTTCTTTCTTTTCACTGCACTGCACTGTACCAAATACTTGTTTACGTTTATGCGATTCAGGCTGTTAAAATACACAGTTAACAAACAAAGACGGGGCATTACCACGCTTCAGAGTAGGGAGTGATCACTCGTTTACTGCTTTTCAAGATGGCCGATTCCGCGCATGCGCACTAAATTTTGGACGACAGACTGCAGCGGGAGTTTCCTTTCTGTATACTCCTTATTCTGTGATGCGGGCCTGATCCACCACACGGCCTACGGAACTACCAACACCGCCCTCAAGTGTTCCAGTGTTTGTTAAGCTTAAGGGACTTAACTGCGGGGTCATCAGTCCCTAAACTTACAAACTACTCATAAACTACTTTTACTAAAGACAATACAAACATCCATGCTCGAGGGTGGATTCGAAGCTCCGACGCGGGAGGCCGAGCGATCCGTAACGTGGCGCTCCAGACCGCTCGGCTACCCCCGCTAGAGCCCTGTATTGGGAGAGTAGTGCCAACCTTTTATGTGTGGCTTGCCGACAACCGCCGGCTTGCTATTGGTCAGTTGAGCGCGGGTGGGGCACGTCTGCCATTTTAGGCCTAAGCAGTCCATCGGAGTAAATGGCATATTTCACTTAACTAGCTGTTATTTTAGCATTTAGAGGCGTTGGAAATCTGTAGACTCATTATATATTAACTTAAGAGCTTAACATAGCATATTCCATTTATATATGGTGAAAAATGCCGCATTGTTGGCAGTGAATTGTTATACTAAGACAGTCCGAGGTAGCAAGTTTTACGCATTCCACAGGACGAAAGAGATGCGAAAAGACGCGAATTGTGGGTACACCGCATTGGAAGAAAAAATGCATTTCCATACGAGAATGCAACATTTTGCGAAGTAAATTTGTGTTGAAATATCGAGTAAACTTCTAGGTTTATCTGCTCATACAAGTTTCTTGCGAGCAATGTTGGACGGACAATACATGTAACAGAAAATATATTTTTAAAAGATATAAATACATGAAAATCTAACATTATGTGCCGTATTTGACTAATTTCGTATTTATACATAATGGTGCATATTACGAAAGTTTGGGCAGTAAATGAAACCGCCCATTAAGTAGATCTCCAAAACTCGAATTTTAAGATAAAGTTTATTTTACTGAAGTACCCAGCAGTGCGATAACAATGTGTAAAAACTTAAAACTTCCCAAAATGTTAGCTCAGTTAATGTTATGTGATAATATCATATGTAGGTTAGCATACAGCACCTATCAACATTAGGCACTAGATTAATGAAAAGCAATATGTATTTATTACATCTACTTTGATAAAAACCAATGTTGTTGTTGTTGTTATGGTCTTCAGTCCAGAGACTGGTTTGATGCAGCTCTCCACCCTACTCTATCCTGAGCAAGCCTTTTCATCTCCTCATAAGAACGGCAAGCCACATCTACTTGAATCTGCTTATTATACGCGTCTCTTGGCCTCCCTCTGCGATTTTTACCCCACACACTTCCCTCCAATGCTAAATTTACTGTTCCCCGATGTCTAAGAACGTGTCCTACCAAGCGATCCCTTCTTTTAGTTAGGGTATGCCAAAAATTCCTTTTCTCGCCAATTCTGTTCAGTACCTCTTCATGAGTTATGTGATCTACCCACCTAATCTTCAGCATTCTTCTGTAACACCACATTTCAAAAGCCTCTCTTCTCTTCCTGTCCGCAGTGCTTATCGTCCATGTTTCACTCCCGTAAATTAATATTCGATGTTAGCAAATTTCGCTTTTTCAAAAATGCTTTTCTTCCCATTGCCATTCTGAATTTTATATCCTCTGTACTGCGACCATCGGATGTTATTTTACTACCTAAGTAACAAAACGCATCTACCACCTTCATTGTTTCGTTACCTAATCTAATTCCTTCAGCATCGCCTGATTTTCTAAGACCGCATTCCGTTTTTTTTTTTTTTTTTTTTTTTTTTTTTTTTTTTTTTTTTTTTTTTTTTTTTTTTTGCTCTTGTTAATGTTCATTTTGTACGCTCTCTTCAACACACTGTCCATTCCATTCAACTGCTCTTCCAGGTCGTTCGCTGTCTCTGACAGAATTACAATGTCATCAGCAAAACGCAATGTTTTTATTTCTTCCCCCTGAACTTTAATCCCTACTCCAAAATTTTCCTTGCTTTCCTTCACCGCCTGCTGTGTGTACAAATTGAATAACATCGGAGAAAGGCTACAACCCTGTCTTACTCCCTTCCCAACAGATGCTTCCCTTTCATGCCCTTCGAGTCTAATAACTGCGGTCTGGCTTTTGTACAAGTTATAGATAACTCTCCGTTCCCTGTATTTTACCCCTGCTGACTTCAGAATTTGAAAGAGTGTAGTCCAGTCAACATTGTCAAATGCTTTCTCCAAATCTACAAAGGCTAAAAATGTAGTTTTGCCTTTCCTTAATCTATCTTCAAAGATAAGACGTAAAGTGAGTATTGCCTCCCTGGTTCCTACGTTCCTCCTGAATAAAAAACTGATCTTCCCCTAGGTCAGCTTCTACCAGCTTTTCCATTCTCCTGTAGATAATTCGTGTTAAAATTTTGCAACCATGACTTATCAAACTGATGGTTCTGTAATTTTCACACCTGTCTGCACCTGATTTCTTTGGAATGGGGATTATTACATTTTTCTTAAAGTCTGAGGGTATTTCGCCTGTCTCATACATCCTACACACCAGTTCAAATAGATTTGTCATGGCTGGCTCTCCCAGAGACTTTAGTAGCTCTGAGGGTATGTCATCTACTCCTGGGGCCTTGTACTGACCTAGGTCTTTCACGGCTCTGTCAAATTCATCTCTCAGTATAGAATCTCCTATTTCATCTTGATCTACTTCCTCTTCCCTTCCTACAACATCGTCTAAATTCATTTCATTTGTAGAGCTGCTCTATGTACTCTTTCCATCTTTCAGCTTTCCCTTCTTTGCTGAGAACAGGTTTCCCATCTGAGTTCTTGATATTCGTAGAGTTGCTTTTCTTTGTCTCCAAATGTCTCTTTTATTTTCCTGTAGGCGGTATCTACTTTTCCCCTTCTTATACATTCTTCTACAGATTTGCATTTGGCTTCTAGCCACTCCTGCTTAGCCATTTTGCACTTCCTATCAATCTCATTTCTTAGTCCTCTGTACTCCATTTTGCCTGTTTCATTTACTGCATTTTTATATTTTCTCCTTTCATCAATTAAATTTAGTATTTCCTGTGTTATCCAAGGATTTTTTGTAGGTCTTGCCTTTCTACCAATTTTGTCCTCTGCTGCCTTCACTATTTTATCTCTCAATGCTACCCATTCCTCTTCTACTGTTTTATTTCCCCCTGTTTCTGTCAATTGTTGCCTAAACCTCCCTCTGAAATTCTCCAGAACTTCACGTTTTTTTCAATTTATCTAAGTCCCATCTCCTTATTTTCCAACCTTTCTGCAGTTTTTCAGTTTTAGCCTACAGTTCATGACTAACAAGTTATGGTCAGAGTCTATATCCGCCCCTGGGTATGTCTTGCAGTTTACAACTTGGTTCCGGAATCTATGTTTTACCATTATAAAATCTATCTGATACCTTCCGGTGTCTCCTGGCCTCTTCCAAGTATACAACCTTCTTTTGTGATTCTTAAACCACGTGTTTGTTATGATTAAATTCTACCAGGCGACTTCCTCTTTCATTCCTTCTGCCCAATCCATATTCACCTACTATTTTTCCTTCTCTTCCTTTTCCTACTACTGAATTCCAGTCTCCCATCACAATTAAGTTTTCCTCTCCCTTAACTGTGTGGATAATTTCCTTTAGCTCCTCATATATTTCTTCGATCTCCTCATCATCGGCAGTGCTAGTTGGCATATAAACCTGTACTACTGTTGTCGGTGTTGGCTTCGTATCAATCTTGACAATGATAATGCGATCACTGTGCTGCTCATCCGTAGAATGCCAGTATTGTCTTTCCTGATGATAACATCCTCCTGAGTAGTCCCCACCCGGAGATCCGAATGGGGTACTATTTTACCTCCGGAATATTTTACCCAAGAGGATGCCATCATCATATTTTCATACAGTAGAGCTGCATGTCCTCGGGAAAAGTAACGGCTGTAGTTTCCCCTTGCTTTCAGCCGTTCGCAGTAACCGTGTGGCACATTAGCTGATGTTTCAAGGCCAGCTCAGTCAATCATCCAGACTGTTGCCCCTGTAACTACTGAAAAGGCTGCTGCCCCTCTTCAGGAACCACACGTTTGTCTGGCCTCTCCACAGATACCCCTCCGCTGTGGTTGCACCTGCACCTACGGTACGGTTATCTGCATCGTTGAGGCACGCAAGCCACCCCACCTCGATAATGTCTGTGGTTCATGGGGGTGGAAAAACCAATATAGTAGAGATAAAAACGTCAGTCCTTAGCTAATTTAAAAGCAGGAACGTCACTTATTGTGAAAGCAGTGTATTTGGTACAGGGTTTAAATTTTTAGCACGAAAATTTTTTACAACTAGTTTGCTCAAAAATAAAATAAAAAAATTTCCTTAATATTCGTTGTAGATGTGATGAAACGATTAAAAACTTAAGTTCATTGTTTACTTAATGTATTGTCATACCACGTCGATGTACAGACCGGTTTCCTTGACCACAACTGTTAATTTAACAGCGCCGCCCATAGCCTGCTACTGCGAGATGCCTACAATGGCGGCGCTCGCCCGGTTGGCGGTACTCTCCCAATACAGGGCGATAACACCGCCATCCCGTGGCGCCTCGTATCCTTGAATGCCGCGAGGCAAAGAGTTTACCAAACCAGCAGATAACTATCCAGGCGTGCCAACCTCGAAGGTGCAAGGAAGTAGCGACACAGTGGCTCAAATATAGTTTCCGAATTACGTAGAGTGGAATATTAGGTAAATGCCTGCAAAATGTGTCGCGAATTGAGTTGGCAGTAAAGGCATAATACACTGTTCAGTTGTCTGAAGTATTGTCATCGTCAGAATGAACTAAAATAGTTCGACGTCAGTCTGTCGGTTCTACGAAGTGGAGACAACAACATTACTTTTGTGGCCCAGCCTCGTCGCCACTTTTGTGTCTCGTTTCCGCCGGTGGTCGTGGGTGGCGGCGGCCGAGTAGAAAGAGACCGACACGGGAATAAAGGATGCATGCGTGTGCAGGTACGGGGTGACCAGCCAGTGGGACAGCAGAAACTAGAACACTAGGCTAAATTAGAACAAGATATATATATTTCTTGAAGTCTTGGTAATACTTAACTTTTACATAGTTATTGACTGCAGAATGCTGATACATAGTTTATATAGAGGCCTGCCTACGGATGATTCCTAGTGCCTATCCGATAGCCAAGTCTTTACGAGTGCCTATCTGATTCCGAAGTGTTAACTGGTTCCTATCTCAGTCCCACGTGGCCGATGCAGCAGTCGTGGCCACGAGCGGAGTTGGAGCAGAGGGCGCTCACTGAGAGTTTATTTTCAAGTGCAGCAGTGGTTATCCAGTAAAATTACTCTCGACAAACAACAAAGAGACCCAAGCGAGAGGGGATGAAAAAAAAGCAAGGAATGGTCTTGTCTCTGTGCCTACAACTTTGGACCCTGCTCCGGACTAGATACTCCGACACATTTCTTGTATATGCAAGAACGGCTGCCAAAGTAATTGTGGATGCAGGAAAGCGGGCATCCACTGCTCCCCCATCTGCACATCCTGTGAAGGGCTGTGTAATAACGTCAAACTTTCAGAAATCAGCATTGATGTAGAAGTTGAAGAGATAGAAGAAGAAGAAGAAAAAGAAAAAGACAAAGAGGAGATTGAAGAAACACACCTGCACCATGTGGAAGGTATGTCAAATCTCACAATCTGTTTCTAACCATTCTTCTTGAGATATGTTCACTGGTCATTGATTTCTCACCCACCTCCTTCGTTTTTCAGATGAAGTAGCCCGAACACCGGCGACAGAACAACCTGCTCTTATGCCACAATCCACCGCCTTGGAAGAACTTCAGGCAGGACCCTCTTGGAAACTACAGCGGCACATATAATTGATGCACATTATAATGTATTCTGTGTAATAGAATGTAATAATATGTATAAAATTTTCTAAATTTTGTTCGGAATTTCAACTTTCTGTGACAATTTGTACAATTTCTGATTGTATTAACAACTTGAACTTCATGTAATTTCTTTTTTTAATTTCGTATAACTTTACATATATGATCTAAAGAAGGTGTGCATAGAGGACTGGGAGAAGCAGTGGATACCAGACTACATTCTATACGAGTTAGAACTTGTAGGAATTCACTAAATGTCAGCTTTTAATAATGAATTAGTCTTCTTGAGTGGAAAAAGTGGATTTTAGCGGAGACAGCCAAAATACGCCAATTTTCAATTAGCGCTTGAGCCGCAACGCCTCGTCTGACAGAAAAACATAAATAGTGACGGCTTTAGGAAATTTTATGAACTTCAATTTTGTACTCGGAGGCAATTTGTGAAAAGTTGATGGTTTCCGAGTTATAAACAGAAATCAGCCGATAAATGCGATTTTTTCGAAGTTTTGCATTTCTTCCAATGTTGCGTCACGAAATTTTGTTGCTAAATGCCAGATTCGGATTCACCACCCCAAAAAACAAATAGAATCGAAGAAATCAAAACTACCCCAAAACTTTCCGACTAGGAGCCCTATTGAGCACAAGGTGACTGGACTAGACGTCGTAAGAACGCCGCGCCGTGCGTGCATGGCGGCGCGCGGCGAAAGTACGTGGCGCGCACTTCGTACTTGTGCAACTGAGGTAATAACAGAAGGCTTCAGCAGAAGTGCTTGGTGTCGAATTGTGCGTTTACTCTACCAAACGAATTACACAAGCCGTTGGGTTCAGATAATGTAGTGAACAGATAGTGCATGCAACAACAACGTGATTTTCCCGCAGCTATGTCATGAACAGCCATAGGAAGGTTGGAAGCGGGACAGACGCAGAGAGACGTGGCTGCAGCTATTCCAGTGTCCCAAGTGTGATTTACAGGACCTGGACGCGATTTCAGACAACAGGAACCGCTAAAAGAAGGCAAGGCAAAGGAATTCCCTGGATAACATTATTTTTGAGGTTTGATTCCATTTCTTGGAGGTGCTCCACGACCACACAATGATGAACAAACCAGATGTATTTCGCAGCATTGGCCGTTAATGTTTTATTTAATAACCCACAGATCGATTTCAATCACATAGTGATCATCTTCAGTGTCCTTCAAACGAGCATATGAATGCCCTGAATGTAACTGCAAACATGTTTACCGTTGCACTCACATTTAGGGCATTCATATGCTCGTTTGAAGGACACCGAAGATGATCACTATGTGATTGAAATCGATGTGTGGTTTATTAAATAAAACATTAACGGCCAATGCTGCGAAATACATCTGGTGTGTTTAAGGATAACATTAGTAAGAGCTGACGGTTGTCTTTGGTTAACAGTCCAACAAGACAGGAAGCTGAATGAAACTCAGCTGCAACGCACCCTCCAGGCGGCAACAGGACGCACAGTATCAACACTGTACGAAATCGCCTTGTGGAATGTGACGTCTACGTAAGGAGGCCAATGGTGTGTGTCCCATTAAAACCACGACACTAACACACAGAAACTGGGCGGAGTAACGTCAGGACTGCAGTCGTAAAGAATGGCGCCGGGTTCTGTCCAAAGATTTTGTTTTCAGCCGGACATTCGTCGTTCCTTCATCTGGAGAGAGCGTGGAACTCGGAAGAGTCCTGCATGTGTGCAGGAAACAACGCGATATCATTGTGGCGGACGAATGGTGTGGGCAGCAGTCAATATCGGCTGACGTACGGGCCTCTATCTTGTTCAGAATGACGCTTTAACTGCTCAGAGATCCTTCGACGTTTTTTTGTGCCATACTCTGGTACCATACCAAATGGGTTTCTTCTGATGGACGCTCGACCCCATAGAGCTGCACTCTTGTACAGCATACCTGAAACAGAGGGAACTGAACGAAAGGAGTGGACAGATTGTTTACCAGACTTCAACCTGACTGAGCATGTCTGGGATGCACTTGGCAGACGCATTGCAGCCAGACCAGCACCTCCCTCAACGATTGCAGAGCTGGATATTGCTCTCATGGGAGAATAGCCAAATATCCCGCAAGAGCTAATTGATAAGCTCATCTGTCCATGCCACACATGTGTGCATATATACTGGCTGTCCGAGGTGATCACGCATCATATCGGAGAGTAACGAGAATAACTTTTTCGCTACAACGGTAGCACCATGGTGCCTCGCTCTAAGTAAACGCCATGTAACCTCATGTAAAGAGTTGAGACAGCAAAGTATCGTACTCATCAAACACAAATTACAATTGTAACCAACATCTGAATAAAATACGTTGCCACATGTATGCTGCGTATGATATCTCACGTGATTCACTAATTGCTTTGAGCATTGGCACAGTTTCATTCAAAAAACTGCTTATAAAAAATGAGGTCCTGAAGATAAGTAATTATGCAAAAAGTGTTTTCGAATTTTTATGTTGGACCTTGCAAGTGGATTGATGTGTACTGGGAAGAGGAGGCCACTGTGGAAGAAGAAAAAACTTATACTGCGTCAGAAAATGAATACTATATGAGTCACTTACTAGATTATAGACTTGGTCTGAAACGTGGAAGTTGCGGAATTTTTCTGGGCTTTTTTACCAAAAGTGATTTCTTTTCAGACATTTCACATGAAATAGAGCAGAGTTAATTAATTTTTATAGCAACAGCACTGTATTATTTATGTAGTTGTATCCATGTCCGCCTCCGTAGCTAAGCGGTAGCATCGCTGACTACCACGCAGGATGCCCGGGTTCAATTCCCGGCAGGGGACTGGTTGTTCTGTGTTGTCCTAATCATCATCATCGCATCATAATTGGCACGTAAGTCGCCTACGCAGCGTCACATAAAAAGACTTACACTAAGGCGGCCGAACAATCCCGCAAGGGATCTCCCGGCCGAGAAAGCCATACGCTCATTTCCATTTTTCAGTTGCATCCATGCTTCTTTTTCAGCAATGTTACTTAGAGACAATAATTTATATTTTGGAAAAAAAAATCACGTGTAATTGTTCAAAAGCCTATACACATCAAATTTAAGTAACTTAATATTTCATGTTTGTGGTCACTGTGTGTTACAAATAAAGGATTAGCTCTATTCTGATCCTTTACAAGATCGACAACCGATATCGCACCATGACAAACGCATATTCAGCTGATTACTTATTATTTAACAGGGCTATAAGAAATTTGTGTGCCCAACGTTCAAGCTAAAATCCCCTTGGTACAAAAGGCTAATATAGCCGTTAGTGCAGGCCATCTTTTGAGAATGGAGCTTTAACTGCTCAGAGATTTTCGACGTTTTGTTACGCCCTACGCTGGTGGCATACGAAATGGGTTCCTTCTGGTGGACGATAATGCTCGACCCTCATGGAGCTGCGCTCTTATACAGCATACCTGAAACAGAGGGAATTGAATGAATGGAGTGGATTGATTGTTTACCAGTTACCGCGTAACTCGCTGCCGTCTTCAGGTGCTACCTGAGACTGATTTCTTGGAGGATGGTGTCCAGTACTTACGCCGCGAAGGAGCTGGCCGCTTTGTTTGCGGTCCGCGCTGCTAGTAAGCTCCTGTCGCTTCCCTGGTGCTTTGTCGGACTTATTATTTAACAGGGCTATAAGAAATTTCTGTGTGCCCAACGTTCTAGCTAAAATCCCCTCCCTACATTAACCCTTAGCTTCCCACGTCGCCGGCCGCGGTGGCCGAGCTGACTGAGGCGCGCCAGTTACAGTCTGCACGTCCACTACGGTCGGGGGTTCGAATCCCCCCTCGGGAATGGATATTTGTGCCGTCCTTAGTATTAAGTCGTTCATAAGTAGTTTGTAAGTTTAGGGACTGACGACCCCGTAGTTAAGTCCCATAAGCTCTACAAACATTTGAACTTCCCACGTCATTTTTCTGTCACATTCTGTCCCCAAGTACGGTCTGACAGACCGCAATTTTTTAAATAATCATAAATGGTTGTGATTGTTATCTACGTGAACCAATACAGTTCATTACGCAAAAGGCTGCTTATGTCTGTATAAATTCTGTAAAAGAAATACATTCTAAAATTAATATTTAGGAATATATAAATTCAAACGTAAAACTGCAGAAAATGGATTTAACATTAAATAATTTTATTAACACTGTAAAAACTGAAATACTCTGTCCTTAAAATATTACTTTGTGTCATATTTTTATTGTTTACTATGCATGTGATGGTAAAATCCTAAGTGACTCTTCAAAAAAATTCACAAAAACAAAAATTTCACTTCTGCTTTGTTGGTAACTTTTTTTTCTTTTCAAATGTTTTCTCTGCACTCGATGCAAATTTTGGTAGAAAATTCAAGGCAGGTGGACATCTTGCAATGGCAAACATAACATGCCATTCATTCATTTTTTTTGTTGTATATTTTGTATTTTTTTCCCACACATGGAGCATGTTCTACGTTTTACAGGTGCCAATACAATTTCTTCTTCACTTTCACACCGTTCTGAGTCTGAATTATGTTCATGTTGAATCTCATAGTCACTGTCTGATCCCACATCACTCCCCAAAGGATCATCAAACAATTTCAAAACAGTTTGCTCAACATGAGGGTATGTAGCGCGCACAGCAGAGGAAGAGCTCGGTGCTGAATCCATAAGGCAAAGGCCCAGGTGCGGTCTCAGAGTCCGCTAGCACAAAAGAAGATGTAATAATACCGCTCCACCTCGGGTTAACGTGGCTACTGACAATAGAAAACAGTGCAGGTGTTGGACGCAACGATTACACAACGCTTTATTATCCTCCCCCACCCGTGTGCATTAACAATTGACCAACACTAAGTGCTTGCGGTCTGTGAGACCGCACCTGGGACGTTAAAACAGGACGGACAGTTAATTTACTGTGGGTGCCTTCTCACGCTGGTATCTGCTATAATGAGGAAGTTGATTTATTGGCTAAACAAGCGGCATCCTTAGGCACTGTCTTGGACCTACAACTACCATACACAGACTTCTTATCTGCGGTCAAGGAATACTCCAAACAACAGTGGCAACAGATGTGGAACGTTTCCCAAGAAACGAAAGGCGCTTCCTTAAGCTGTGCTGCAACCTCGGATTTCTACACAGCCGTGGTTTATGAAGGCTCATCTGGACCGATTGCTACCATTATTCGTCTTCGCTTCAATCACGCCTCTTATCCAAAACACCTACATCGGATCAACGTCTACGATTGGGCGGCATGTGAGTGTGATCCTGAAACGGAAGCTGATGTCAACCACATCCTGTTTTGGTACCCCAAATTTGAGCGAGAACGTTTGAACTTCCTGCAGACATTTGTGAAGATGGGATATCCCCTTCCCCAATCAGCTTCTTCCCTTTTGTGTACAAAAGACATTCGTGTATACAAAATCATAATTAAGTTTATTAAGATCACTGTGCACAATCTATAAGCATCAAGTATGTTGGTAATATAAGGTTTTCCTTGTGAATATGTGAAAATGTTCCAACAGTATTTAAATTGTAATGTAATGCAGTTTTCGCTTTGTTTCACTTTTCATTTTCCAAAACGTACTTCTGATTTGTCTGTTTATTTAAATTTATATGTACATTTCCACTGTGTGTTGTAGATGGGCACATTGAGTTATCACTCAGAAGGCTAAATAAATAAATAAAAAAAAAGTTAATACAGAGGATAATATAGCCGTTAGTGCTGGTCAAACACATCTTCCGAAAAACGTAATCTACAGAGAATAAATTCATTCCTTTTGGAGGCCTTCGCTTTCACTTGAAACTCAATGTGCAGTAGTCGCATTGCCGATTCAAACAGTGCAATGTCCTCCCTGTAATCGTTTAACAGTATCTCGTTTCTCAGCTGATTGTTATTACTGCGCATACTCGCTGAATCACGTCAGCGCGTAACTTGTGTTTGCTTGTGCGGTGAAGCGTTGTTAGAGGCGCGTCGTTAACGACCCGGCAGATACGGCCAGAGCTGACCTTGGCCGTCTGAGAGGCAGAGCGGGGCTGCACCACCCATGGTCGTTTCTAAACGCCTGTGCTGGCGGTGCGCTGTGCTGCTGTACGTGGAGCCTGAGTAAACCCAGGTGGGAAATCCTAAACACCTCACCGGGACTTTACTCACAGAAAAATTCTTGCGGTTGCCTGCGGCACCATTATTGTATCCACATGTGCATGTTATCGTTTGAAAGAAATCAGTCTCTATTTAGGGCAAAAATATGTAGAAACTGCACGGGAAATAACATGTACTTTATGGAGAATATGTAAGGGTTTCCCAGCAAAGCTTCTGTAGTCCAGTCTAAACAAACATTACAACAATTGAAACCGAATAACGCTGTTTCGGGTACAGTGCACAACTTTCTTTTACATATCTTCGATACAGTCTAGACTTCTCTTCATGTGGTTTCCATATTTTTTGAGCTCTTGATGGAGACAATGTAGGTCGTTAACCCATTTCTTCCCAAAAATAGAAATTGTGAAAAAGTGTTATATTTAGTCATCAGGTTCTCTTTAAAATAATTGAAATAACATTACAAATATTACAAACTGACAGTATGAGTTGTAATATGCACCATCAATAATGTTGCGCTGTCACCTAGTTAAAAAAAAAAAAAAAAAAAAAAAAAAAAAAAAAAAAAAAAAAAAAAAAAAAATTTGATTCTGATCACATTCTTCTATTTGTTCAAACTGTGCAATATTGTCTATTATATGATAACTCTGACTTACATTGATGGTATAACTCATGAAATATTGAAAAACACTGCTTGAAGCTGAACTTGGCATTTCTTGTGTATGTAGATCGTCTGACGTTTGTACATCTTGCACCTTTTTAAGAAGTGTTAAGGTAATTGTGATACTTTAACACATGTACAGAGAGCTCGTGAATGCCTTTTAACACATGTGTGGTGAGTTTTGTATAGTAAGTCCATTTCGACTGCATTTTGTAAGGCTAAATTTTGTGTTGCGTGTACGCAACACTGGGAAGAAATAGGTTAATATGTTTTGGACGGTCGGGGAGGGGGGGGGGTTCGAATCCCCCCTCGGGCATGGATATTTGTGCCGTCCTTAGTCTTAGTTAGTTCATCAGTAGTTTGTAAGTTTAGGGACTGATGACCCCGTAGTTAAGTCCCATAAACTATACAAACATTTGAATATTTTGTTTTGTACGGGGATGTGTTCGCTTATGTAGCAACCGCAGAAATCGTCCCAATAAGACGTTGACCGTCTTCTCTGACAATAAGTGTATTAATTTTCTCGTCGATTGCTTTCTCCCTACCTGTCTCGTTTCGATTTCACTCTTGCTTTTAACTCTTGGAGGGACCTATAGGTTAGACAAACGACTTAATATGTATAGTTGATTATGGACGAAATTTGTTTGTGTTGAAGCAACAAAATACTCCTGAAATATTTACACTGATTTTGGAAACTTCACCTTGAATTGATGGTCTTAGTTCTAAGTTCGCAACCATAGTTCTAAGGATAGCAGAGACTTTAAACGTCCTTTAGCTGTGTCTCATTTAGCTTGAGTATATTACACCGAAGCCCACTGTGAACATTGCATTATTTCCTGACTAGCAATTTTCATTCATGAACTATGCTACTTTCGGAAGCTGGTGTTTTGCCAACTCCTTTCAGCTCCGATAAGCTGCCATGACAGTACAGAGGTAAGATGTTAACAAAAATTGCATTAACTAGCACGCAAGTACTTATTGTACCACCTTTGTATGCTCTAATAGTCCTGTCCTGACTAACGCCTCTTGCACAACGGCCCTCTCGACGGGGAAGCACTGTCACATGTGCTTCTCGAAGTTGGCCTTGTAATGCGTGTATATAAATGCCCTGCTTTTTTCTCTGATCTCCACATTGTTCAGGCAAACCTCGGGCTGCACCATTTGACGGAGACAACAGGTGGTAAGCATGACAGTGTAATCAGCTGCACATTAATTTGTTGTACCAGTAGGAAAGTATGATACAGTCGCATAGATTAGGAACGAGTGTATGCTGAGGTAATGAAGAATTTTGTAGTTTATTGAGACATCTTTTCGGAACAATATCTTTACATAATAGGTTAGAGGAATAATTTCTGTGCTCCGCCCGCTGTCATTATTTAATCCCACAGACTGATTGGATTCTGGATAGTGAGCACACGTTTACTATGGTCGGAAGGTGAAGACGTAGACAGATTAAGAATCCCTCATCCCCCTTTCTACTGTTTATTCGTAGTCCACTCCAAATCTCTCTTAGTCCACAAAGTGTTCTCATTAGAGTATCTCATTCAAAAGATCCTGCAAAAAATTAAGAATGCGGACTTATTCAGGATGTTTATTTCCTTTATTTAAAAAAAAAAAAAAAAAAACCTTAAGTACTCCAGTATCCCACTGTTCAGCATTGATTCTTCCGTAGGATTTTGTCTCCTTCTGGGTACATCATACAATACGTGACTTCAGAAACTTAATTCACTTGGTATCATACTCTATCTCTCAACATCTTCTAAGCACATCTCTTCTTTTGCTTCGTATACGCTGCGCTCGCTATCGCAAACTGAAATTTATTGCATAAGACAGTTAAGCTTCATTTTCTCTCATGCTTACTAGTCATCCCATATTCTTCCGTGACTCTTTATTGCCCTATTTTTGCTTTCCGGCCGCAAATGATTAGTGACCTTTCTTTGCCCTTCGCGAACTGAACTCACCGTTCAAGATCCTCATATATTTTCTCTGCATCTTCAGCTTCGTTTTGTGAGTCACTATGTATTCCCTAACATTCTGTAGTCACTATTCTGCTGTTGTTTATGCCCTACCATCCTGTTACTAACGACTCTCAGCAACGTTTTCTTCTGCTGCTGAGATTCCAATGTAATCTTCTGGACTTATACTGATTCCAAATTTTTACGGTCACAAAAACACTATTGATTTCCCCATTTGCCACATTCCGAAATTGTCAGCTTGGAGTATGCTCTGTGGATACTGTCCAATTTTTGTTTAAAAAAAATAAGAATGCGGACTTTTTTAGGAAGTTCGTTTGCTTTATTTAAAGCAAATAAATAAATAAATAAATAAATAAAATCATAAGTACTTCAGTATCCCACTGTTCAGCATTGATTCTTCCGTAGGGTTTTGTCTCCTTCTGGGTAATCATACAACACGCGATTTCAAAAATGTTCAAATGTTTATAAAGTCTATGGGACTTAACTACGGGGTCATCAGTCCCTAAACTTACAAACTACTTATGAACTACTTACGAACTAGGACGGTACAAATATCCATGCCCGAGGGGGGATTCGAACCCCCGACCGTAGTGGCCGTGTAGACCGTGACTAGAGCGCCTCAGTCTCCTCGGCCACCGCGGCTGGCAACACGCGATTTCGGAAACTTAATTCACCTGGTATCAATCTGTATCTTACAATATCTTCTAAGCTCACCCCTTCTTTTGTTTCGTACACGCTGCGCTCGCTATCACAAACTGGAATTTACTGCATAAGACAGTTACGCTTCATTTTCTCTCATTCTTACTAGTCATCCCATATTCTTCCGTGACGGCTTTCTAGCCGTCCATGATTATTGCCCTTTCGTTGCCCTCTGCGAACTGAACTCGTCGTTCAAGATCCACATATATTTTCTCTGCATTTTCAGCTTCGTTCTGTGAGTCGCTATGTATTCCCAAACTGATGCTGTAGGCGCTATTCACCTGTTGATTATGCCCTACCATCCTGTTACTAACGACTCATAGCAACTCTTCTGCTGCAAAGATTGCAATGTAATCTTCTAGACTTATCCATATTCCAAATTTTTACGATCACAAAAACACTATTGATTTGCCCACTTGCTATATTCCAGAATTGTCAACTTGGAGTATGCTATGTGTATACTGTTGATTATTTTTTTTTTTTTTTTTTTTAAGTTTCATATGGTACCCATGGGCTGCGCTGATGACTGACTTGCATTTTTCCCCTCTTTACTGCAGAGAAGAAAGTAAGGCTTCTTGACCAGGAGATGAAGCTGACCCTGATACTGCTGGTGACTGCGCTTGCCGCATGCCTTACTGACGCACAGCGGTACCCACAGTACGCGAGGCCCAACGGCAGTCTGGTGAGTGTTGTCTGTGTGCATCGCGCAACATCCTACGTACATCTACATCTGTATTCATACTCAGTGTGGTAGAGGGTAGATAGTACCACTGCTTGTTACTGGCTTTCCTGTTCCTCTTCCATACAGAACGCGGGGAAACAGTGTGCTTGTATGCATCTGTACGAGCCCGTATCTCTCTGTTCCTATCTTTGTGGTCTCAGCGCGAAATATAGGCTGGCGGCAGCAGAATCGATATGCACCCCGCTTCAAATTATGGCTCTTTAAATTTCTTAAACAGTGTTTCTCGAAAGGAACGTCGCCTTCTTTCCAGTGACTCCCATTTGAGTCCCCGAAGCATCTCAGTAACACTCGCGCATTGATCGAACTTGCCAGTTTCAAATCTAGCCGCCTGCCTCTGAATTCTTTCTACGTTTGCCCATAAACCGAATTGGTGGGGATTCCAACACTTGAGCAATACTCAAGACTAGGTCGCACAAGCGTATTATACGCGGTCTCCTTTTACAGACGAAATACATCTTCCAAAATCCTCCCAATAAACCGGAGTCGACCATTCTCCTTTCCCACGACTGTCCTTATATGCTCGTTCCATTTCAAATCGCAGTGCAGCGTTATGCCTAGATATTTATTTAACTAACATGACTGTCAATCAGCACACTACTAATGCTATATTCGAACATCACGGGATCGTTCCGTCTACTCATCTGCATCACATTACATATTTCTACATTTAGAACTACCTGCGATTCCTTACACCACCTAGAAATTTGCTGCAAGTCATCCTGCATCCTACTACAGTCGTTCAATGATGACACCTTCCTGTACACCACAGCATCATCAGCAAACAGCCACCGATTGCAACTCACTCTCATCGTCAGATCATTTATATAGATAGAAAATAATAACAGTCCTATCACACTTCCCTGGGGCACTCCCGATGATACCCTAATCTCTGATGGACACTCGCTATCGTGAACAACATAGTGGTTACTACTACTTAAGTACCTTTCGAACCACCCACATATTTGGGTACGTATTCCACTAGCTAGATCCTTTGTTAGCAGACTGCAATGCGGCAACGTCTCAAACGCCTTCCGAAAACAGTCTTCCTGTTGCCCTTCATCCATAGCATGCGAGATACGAGATAAATTTGGGTTTCGCATTATCGATGCTTCCTAAAGCCGTGCTGATGCATGGACAGAAATTTTTGCGTGTCAAGGAAAGAACTAAGGATATTAAGATTACCTGACATCGCCTGGTGTGCAGACGATCAATTCGTTTTATAGTTTCCAAATTATAAGCCAAGATCGCAAACTACCAATTTATTAAATGACGACCGACCATCATCTGGTCACATATATATATTATAATCTGGTCATCTTGTTAAAAATTGGATATAAAATAAGAAGTGCAACATTGCACTTAGTCACTATATATATAAAAAAATATATATAGTTACTAAGTACAATGTTGAACTTCTTATTTTATATCCAATTTTTTTAACAAGATGGTTTCATCCTTTTGTATATATATATATATATATATATATATATATATATATATATATATATATATATATATATATATATATATATATATATATGACCAGATGATGGTGACATAGTGCAAAATTGGTAGTTTGCAGTCTTGGCTTATAATTTGAAACTATAAAACAAAGAATATGTTAAGGAATTCTACTGCAAACTGATGTTAAAGATATTTGCCTTTCATTATTCGGGTCCGTTTTTTTGCATGTTCCAATCTCATGGAACTTTACGCCGGATCAAAGATTTGAGATAAATGCAAGCTACGATTACTCTTTGAAAAAAACAGAATTGGTATTACATCTGGACCTTGCGACTTGTTGGTTTACAATTATCTCAGCTGTTTCTCTGGATCGTCTATGTCTATTACAATGTCCTCCATTTGGGAGTGTGCTCGTCAAATGAAGACATGTTTGCATCAAATGAAGATTAATTGACTACCTACGTTCAAGATCGAGATGGGCAAACCAGACAGGCGTTATGCTTACGTCTAAACCTCGTTCATGACGCCAAACCAGTCCGGTTGAGAATATCAATCTAGAGGTCCAGGTCCTCCTCCACGAAGTAAGTCTGTCCAAAAAATTCCGGAATATTAGTAATTTTTCGGCAATGGAATATTGGAGCCAAAAATGCAGTTGGCATCCCCTGCACTCGCCTGAGTGTGTAACTGCTGGAAGTTTCATCATGTATGTCTGTTTAGTGTCACCAAACTTAAGCACTGTCAGGCTTGGCTAGCACTTGGATGAGTAATCGTCCGTGTCTGTCGAGCGCTGTTGGCAAGCGGGATGCACTCAGCCCTTGTGAGACCAACTGATGAGCTACTTGACTGAGAAGTAGCTGCTCCGGTCAGGAGTGCAGGGCTCTGAACACGTCCCCCTCCATACCGCATCCGTTGACGCCCGAGGGAGGAGGATGACACGGCGGTCGGTCAGTACCACAGACAAATATATACAGACGGGAAACCTCCGTAAGGGCCCGGTCCTACGCTCAGGGGTGCGGGGAGGGAGGGTTTCCAGCAGTTTCGTAAGATGTCCCATGATGGCACTGCGGTCAGAAGCAGCCCTTTATACTGGTCAGAGCAGGCGGCAGGTAGCGGGTGTCCCCACCACCACCTCCCCTCAAATGCCAGCAAGCCGGACACAGCCGTGGCCTTGTGGCAGGCGGCACGAGCTCTCCCCTCAGCCTCCCCTCTACGCTACCCTCTGACGTGCGAGAGGCACCCCAAGCCAGCGATCCGCCTGACACCTGCTAGCATCTTACGGAACTATGAGGGGAGCGTAGGACAGTGGCTTAGGGGTGGCTGCTCCTCTGTATATGTTACTCTGTGTCAGTACCCAGTGGGCCTCTTCAGGGCTGTCGGACGGAGTTTCGTTATGTCTGTTAATTATTGTTCAATGATATGTTGAGTAGAACGTCACATCGCGCCGTTCTCTGATTTCGAATCAGACGAGCAATGCGTCTGCATTAAAATTTCGCGAAACTGGAGAAAATATTAACAAAGGTACACCAAATGATGCCGGACTCCTATGGTAATTAGTACTTTAACTATACTCGTTGTTATGAGTGGTTCACGGAGTTTAAAAATGACTCTCGTGCAGGACACGCTTCGACTTCTATCGACGTCACCCTTCTACATGTACATCTACATGGGATACTCTGCAAATCACATTTAAGTGCCTGGCAGAGGGTTCATCGAACCGCAGTTATACTATTTATCTCCCATTCCATTCTCGAATAGCGCGCGGGATGAAAGAACACCTGAATCTCTCTGTTCGAGCTCTGATTTCTCGTATTTTATTCTGATGATCATTTCTACCTATGTAAGTGGGAGGCAACAATATATTTTCGCATTCGGAGGAGAATGTTGGCGATTGGAGTTTCGCAAGTAGCACACGCCGCAGAGACAAGCGCCGTTGTTGTAATGATTCCCATCCCAGATCCTGGATCATTTCCATACCGCTGTCTCCCCTGTATCGTGACAATACGAAACGAGCTGCCCTTCTTTGGACTCTTTCGATGTCCTCCGTCAATCCCACCTGATAAGGATCTCACACTGGGCTGCAATACTCCAAAAATGGACGGACAAGTGTAGTGTATGCAGTTTCATTTGTAGTTCTGTTGCATGTTTTAAGGGTTCTGACAATAAAACGCAGTCTCCGGTTCGCCTTTCCCACTATATTATCTACGTGTCCTTTCCAATTTAAGTCTGAAGTAATAGTAATTCCTAGGTATTTTGTGGAGATTACGGCCTTCACATTTGATAGATTTATGTTGTAAACAAAGTTTAACGGATTTCTTTTCATTATTTAGAGTCAATTGCCAATTTTTACACCATACTGATATCTTATTCAGATCGTTCTGCAGTTGGTTTTGATCTTCAGATGATTTTACTAGACGGTAAATGACGGCGTCATCTGCAAACAACCTAAGAGAGCTACTTAGATTTTCCCCTAAATCGTTTATGTAAATAAGGAATAGCAGAGGACCAATAACACTACCCTGTGGAACGCCCGATATCACCTGTGTTTTAGTCGATGCCTTACCATCGATTACTACGGACTGTGTCCTCTCTGACAAGAAATCCCCTATCCAATCGCAAATTTGGGGCGATATACCATAACCACGCAATTTGATTAAAAGCCGATTATGAGGTACGGTGTCAAACGCTTTCTGGAAATCAAGAAATACGGAATCGATTTGCGAACCTTTGTCGATAGCACCCATCACTTCGTGTGAATAAAGAGCTAGTTGTGTTTCGCATGAACGATATTTTCTAAATCCGTGTTGACCTTGGGTCAATAGATCGTTCTGTTCGAGATAATTCATAATATTTGAATACAGGATATGTTCCAAAACCCTGCTGCAAATTGACGTCAACGAAATAGGCCTGTAGTTTAGTGGGTTACTCCTACTGCCTTTCTTAAATATAGGTGTGACCTGTTCAACTTTCCAATCTTTTGGTACAGATCCTTCTATGAGAGAGCGGTTGTATATGACTGTTAAGTAAGGAGATATCGCTTCAGCATAATCACATAGAAATCTAATGGGTATACAATCCGGACCCGAAGACTTGTTCTTGTTAAGTGATTTTAGTTGCTGCACTACTCCGATGATATCTACTTCTATGTTACTCATTACAGGATCTGTTCGTAATTCGAAATCTGGAATATTAGTTTCGTCTTCTTTGGTGAATGAGTTTCTAAAAGCTAAGTTTAGTAACTCTGCTTTAGTAGCGCTGTCATCGGCAGGATCGCCATTACTATCACGTAGTGAAGGTTTTGTTTGTGACTTGCCCCGAGTATATTTAACATATGACCAAAATCTCTTTGGGTTTTCAGTCAAATTACGAGAAAGAGTTTCGTTGTGATAAATATTGTAGGCATCTCGCATTGAAATCCTCGCTAAATTTCGAGCTTCTGAGTACGATCGCAAATCCTGGGGATTTCCTGTTCGTTTAAATTTAGTATGCCTTTTCCTTTGCTTTTGCAACAGTGTCCTGACCTGTTTTGTGTACCAAGGGGGATCGCCTCCTTCTTTTATTAATTTATTAGGTATAAATTTGACTGGGACGTGTTTGTTCATCCTCCGTACAGTCCGAACCTCGCTCCTAGCAACTTTCATCTCTTCTTACACCTAAAATACACTACTGACCATTAAAATTGCTACACCACGAAGAAAAGCAGATGATTAACAGGTATTTATTGGACAGATATATTATACTAGAACTGACATGTGATTACATTTTCACGCATTTTGGGTGCATAGATCCTGAGAAATGAGTACTCAAAACCACCTCAGGCCATAATAACGGCCTTGATACGCTTGGACATTGAGTCAAACAGAGCTTGGATGGCGTGTACAGGTACAGATGCCCATGAAGCTTCAACACGATACCACAGTTCATCAAGATTAGTGAATGGCGTATTGACCAGGGCAGCAGTCGAATATTTTCCGTATCTAGAAAGGCCCGTACAGGACCTGCAACATGCGGTCGTGCATTATCCTGCATAAATGTAGGGTTTCGCGAGGATCGAATGAAGGGTACAGGCATGAGTCGTAACACATCTGAAATGTAACGGTCTCTGTTCAAAGCGCCGCGATGCGAACATGAGGTGACCGAGGCGTGTAACCATGTCATCCCATAACAACACGCCGGATGATACGCCAGTATGGCGATGATGAATACATGCTTCCAATTTGCATTTACCTCGATGTCCCCGAACACGGATGCGACCATCATGATGCTGTAAACAGAATCTGGATTTATCCGAAAAAATGAAGTTTTGCCATTCGTGCACCCAGGTTCGTCGTTGCATACACCATCGCAGGCGCTCCTGTCTGTGGTGCAGCGTCAGTGGTAACCGCAGCCATGGTCTCCGAGCTGATAGTCCATGCTGCTGCAAACGTCATCGAACTGTTCGTGCAGATGGATGTTGTCTTGTAAACATCCCCATCTGTTGACTCAGAGATCGAGATGTGGCTGCATGATCCGTTACAGCCATGCGGATAAGATGCCTGTCATCTCGACTGCTAGTGATACGAGCCGTTGGGATGCAGCACGATATTCCGTATTGTCCTCCTGAACCCACCGATTTCCTATTCGTCTAATAGTCATTGGATCGCGATCAACGCGAGCAGCAATGTCGCGATACGATAAACCGCAGTCCCTATAGGCTACAAACCGGCCTTTATCAAAGTCGGAAACGTGATGGTAAGCTTTTCTCCTCCTTAGACGAGGCATCACAACAACGTTTCACCAGGCATCGCCGGTCAACTGCTGTTTGAATATGAGAAATCGGTTGGAAACTTTCCTCGTGTCAGCACGATGTAGCCACCGGCGCCAACCTTGTGTGAATGCTCTGAAAAGCATATCACAGCATCTTCTTCTTGTCGGTTAAATTTCGTGTCTGCAGCACGTCATCTTCGTGGTGTAGCAATTTTAATGGCCAGGAGTGTGTTATTAGTGAACAATTCTTTAACGATGATGACGAGCTAAAAGAACATGTTATCAGATGATTTCATACACAGGTGGCAACCTTCTCTGAAGAAGTTATATAAAAACTTGTGCCACGCATTGACTAGTGCGTACAAAATTTCGAATGTTATGTAGAAAAGTAGCTTAATAGTGACGATTTTTTACAATAAATATTCTTTCCGTATCTGTACACGTTTATTTTATATTACCAAACAGAACTTAGCTTTGTAGACATACCTCGTAACTGAAGTAGTGAATAGTTATCAGCAGCGCCAGCGCTATGGCCAATCTCTCCATTTGGGGATGGATCATCGCCCAACTGCTGTGCATCGCCACGCAGGTCGAGATCATCATCTACCTCCTGAATGAAACTTTTCTCTCTGCAGCGGAGTGTGCGCTGATATGAAACTTCCTGGCACATTAAAATTGTGTGCCGGAACCGGGACTCGAACCTGGGACCTTTGCCTTTCGCGGGCAAGTTTCATCTACCTCCTCCTTAACTACCTCAACATCTACACGTCTCCATTAAAGTCGTCGTACAGAGGATGCTCAAAATAACACGAACACCACGCAGCATATGCTTAATAATTCAAATTATTACAGGACTATTCCTAACTATACATTATACACCAAATATCGAAATAGCATTCTCAAGAGTAGTTCATATTTGTCGAGACGTTAATAATGGATGATTAATTCGAACATTACACGCAAATGGAGCATCAATATTCTTCATATACTGCGTACGTGTGAACAGCAAGGCGAGACCACAGTGCACAATTGAAGAAGGATGTCTTGGACGTTACCTTGCAGTATATTACACAGTTTACTCTGCGATGGTCAACACTGCTGATCGGTGAAATGCGTGACCTTTGTCGCTACCAAACAGGCCAACTCGATGGCGCTCAGTTACTGGGAATATACGTGACGAAAACGGCTCCATTGTTTAAAGTTTCAGTAGTTAAGTACCCCCGGTAATGACAGCGTACACAAAACAAGGTAAAGCGTCGCAGGCAAACAGGCATGAGGCGCGAAACCCGAAGTGAAATGCCAACGATCAACGAGCTTTAACAGCGGTTGTTGTTAGACAGTATAAAACTACACTGGAAAAAGCAACTAAACACCCACTTGAGTAAAACTGATGCGATATAAGCAGTACGGCTATACCCTAATTCGTAGAAGGGCTGCTCTTGCTGAAATCTTCATCACAGAAGCGAACGCAGAGCTGCGAAGAAACGGTGCCACGATCGCAAACCCTGGACATTTGATGAGGCACCGTTTACATTGCTTCCTACAAACGACTGGGTTTATGAATCGAAAACACCAAAACGAGCTTACGCTACGGCATGCGAACTTGCTGCAGTAAAACACGGGGAGATTTAGACATCTATATCGTGCTCATTACCCTCATTGATCGGATAACTGAATGAATATTTGACCTTCCTCGAAAGTAAACTTCTTACTGTGACTAGCCTATTGCTAACAAACACTTCCACATTGTAACATAATGCACCCACACAGACCGCCTAAACGGTCGAGGCTTGTATTTTACAGTATCAGAAACTTCTCGAAGATCTTTCCTGGACAACAAAATCGTCACGTCTCAACGTAGTTGAACCTTTATGGAGAGTTGTAGAGCAGACCAAATTTACAAAAAAATGTTCAAATGTTTGTAATTCTATGGGACCAAACTATGTTGCTCATTAGTCCCTAGTCTTACTGACTACTTAACCTAAGTAAAATAACCTACGGATAATACACACATCCATGCCAGTAGGAGGATTCGAACCTCCGATGCGGCAGGTCGCGCGATCCGTAACGTGGCACTCCAGACCAAATTATAGTTCCAACATCTTATAGAGTATTTTGGTAGAAGATCAAATCCTGATGGACACCATAAATACACTAACCTTTCCTTTCTTGGAAGAGTTGCAACTGTTCTCCGAGCTAATGACTCACGAACCGCTTATTAATAAATAAATATGGTGTCTATGTTACGTTTCATTATATTATAGCCACTGCCTCCATTATCATAGAGCATGTATTGCTTACAAAAATTAATAACAATGTTCCAGGTAATATCATTTAGCAAAAATTACAACCGAAATGAATTTGCTGATAATGATCACTAATGTCTTGGAGAGCCCTCTGTATCTTCCTGGACATCGAGGGGGCTTTTAGCAACTCGACCTTCGATTCTATGGTTAGGACAGCAGAGGTGCATCACCTAGGGACCACTATATGTAGGTGGACTAGGGCCATGCTCAGTGGAAGAAAGGTAGAGGCTACCATGATGAATGAAAAAATGGTAATCAACACAACTAGGGATTGCCCGCAAGTAGGAGTTCTTTCCCCTTTATTGTGGAATCTAGTGGTGAATGATCTCATTCGAGAATTAAACTCTAGACAGTACTTTTGCCAAGGATACGCAGACGATCTTGTCATAGTAATACTTGGCAAATTTGCTGATACAGTCAAGAATATGGCACAAGGTGCGTTGGATATTGTCCAAGACTGGTGCAGAAAACAGGATCTGGAGGGTTAGTCCTAAGAAGGCTGTTCTTGTACCATTCGCAAAGAAGCATATCCAACATTCAATTTGGAATCTAAAACTTTTTAATGAAGCGCTACATGTGAAGGGGACAGTGAAATATCTAGGGGTTACCTTAGATGAGAAACTGACATGGACCCCTCACATCAGGAATATTTTCTCCAAGGCAAAAGGTACTCTTGTGTGTACCAAGAGAGCTTGTGGCAAAAATTGGGGCCTGGGCCTCAAGGGTATGCACTGGATATACACCACAGTGAGTAGACCTAGGATCACCTATGGGGTGGTCATATGGTGGAAGAAGGTAGAACAGCAGGTTGTTGCTAAGGAGCTTGGTAAGGTGCAGACATTAGCCTGCTTAGCCATAACAGGCGCAATTAGCAGCACACCAACTGCTAGGATGAAACCCATGTTGGATATGCCCCCATTACACCTTAGGGTCAAGATGGAGGCAGCAGCTGGTGCATACAGAGTCAAAACTGGAACTCTTTGGGATAACCAGAATCACACAATAAAATAGTGAGTGAGGTAAATATAGGAAAGCTTGGGGAAATGCCAGCCAACTATATTATAACCCCATACTACTTCAACAAGCCTTTCAATATAACAATTGGAAGTGGGGAGCAGTGGGAGACAATAGTTCGTACGGGGGATATTGTCTGGTTCACTGACGGGTCGAAATTAGACCAAGGCGTTGGGGCCGGGATACACGGTGTGCACCCAAGACTGGAGGGTGTCATCTCTCTAGGGAAACTGGCCTCAGTATTCCAGGCCGAAATCACTGCCATCAGGGCATGTGTGGAGGAGAATTTGCGTAGCTGCTACAAAGATCGTAGCATCTACGTCTATTCAGACAGCCAGGCAGCCCTGAGGTTAATGGCAGCTCCTGCAACAAGGTCTAAAATTGTTGCAGAATGTCACAGGGTTCTGGTGGAACTAGGGGAAAGCAATAGAGTAAACCTATTGTGGGTCCCTGGCCACTCGGGGATCAGTGGCAACGAACATGCCGACAGATTAGCCAGGATGGGGACAGAGACTCAATTTATTGGACAGGAACCTGTCCTGACAATCACCAAGGCAATCATCAAATTGGAGCAACGAAGCTGGCTCAGAAGACAGCACGTAGAATATTGGACGAAAGTCTATCAACAAAAACATGGCAAGGTGATGATACCAAAGCCATGTTTTAAAAGAAGCTCTGCAATCCTGGTCCTGAACAGGAGAGAGATTAGACTCATTGTTGGATTGCTGACAGGCCATGGGAATTTCAAAAAGCACCTACATACAATGGAAATAACAGAAGAGGACCCTAAATGTAGGATCTGGTATGACGGTGATGAAATTGCAGCACATCTAATCTTCGAATGTATTGCATTGGAGAGTAAAAGGCACAGAACATTTGGGACAACCAGACCCGAAGAAATTGTGTCTAATAAAGAACTGGTAAAGGGACTCCTTGCACTGTTCAAGGGCATTGGTTGGCTTTACTAGATATACAGGGAGCGATACCGCACAATAAACGTAGTTTCGGTGCGGGCAGTGGGGGGTTAGACCAAGACTGTTTTGGCTTCCCTGAGAAAATCAAATCAAAGTCTTGGAGACGCTGGTAGAAGATGTAGCACAAGTCTCAGCGTACATTACAATAGACATTTTAATTTTGTACCCATCGTTAAAGAAACGCGCAACATTACCGAAACTTATTACACAGCAAAGCCGTATAAACAACACTTATCTACATTTAGTACATATTTTTATGCATAGTTTCCTGAAGTGAACGATTGCTCACCTGTCATACTAATTCTTAGTAATGAAGCTGTTACAAGATGCGTCTGTAAAGTTCAGTGAAAACAAGAGTTACTGTCCTTGAAAGTAATCACCATTGGCTACAATACGCTTCTGACATGGGTTGTACTGCTGTTTGTCAGCAAACGCTTCTTGTGGTTCGCTTGAAGCACTGGGTTCACGCGTTGTTGGATCTCCGCAACCTTTGCGAAGCGTAAGCCTTTCAGGGTTACTTTAAGGCAGGGAAACATAAATAAGTCTGCCGGCGCCAAATTTGGAGAGTAAGGAGCAGGGACGGCGCAAGGCACGTACGAAACGTGCGGCCGCACGGGGCGGCACTTTCCGGGGGGCGGCAAATCTGCCGACTACATGCCGGCCACCCTGTTGAACAAGGGAAGGGAGGGGGGCTAATTTCTTCCTCGCACCTGTGGCAGCGCCGTCGTGTTTACGCCGGAAGGGCAGTAGCGGCGCTAGACGAAAACTGGGCGTCGGCGATCTCGTCTTTGCGACGCCCCTTTCATTTTTTCAATAATGAAAAAAATTAGAACTGAATTATACATCAATAATCATTATACTAAAATTATATTAGTATAATATACTAGTATTATTGCAATGACAAAAATTACAATAAACAAACACAAATTAGAGAAACTTTTCAGCTTTTCTTCTCACTGATATTTTTTTTAAGATCACATCTTAATACCAGCCGCTATTTCGGCTTCATTTGATAGTACTGACAACGCAAATAGTCTTCCCTCGCTCATTGTGGTTTTCAAGTTAGTCTTAATCAATTTTAACTTTGTGAAGCTTCTCTCGGCAGAAGATGTACTGACTGGAACTGAGCATGATTCTAATATATAAACATTTGGATATACTTCTTCCAAATCGTTTTCTAAAATGTACTGAAGAAATTGTTTTGCAAGTATTTAACAACGAATTGCATCACTGCTACACTCATACGGAAATAAATACAGATAAGTAAATAGCTGCCGGCCGGGAATGGCCGAGCGCACTAAGGCGTCATACCACACTGAGCGAGATCGATCTCGCTGGGGGTCGAATCCCACTCTTGGGTACGAATGTTGTGTTCGTCCATTCGTTAAGCTAGTGTAAGTTAGATGTAGGTCGTCGCTACATAACCTAGCAGTTGGAAAGCGCCGTTTAACATCAAATATAAAAAAAGAAAAAAGAAAATTTAAAATTGTTTTGCGAGGCCCCCACAAGCGCGAGGCCGTCGGCGGTGGCCGACGTCGGCGACGCCTAGCGCCGCCACTGCGGAAGGGAAGCAGTCTGGCGCACACGCCAGTATTCTTATCAGTGGAGCGCTGCCAGCGTGTTACGCGCCGTTCGTTTACTCACAGCTAATTTTGCAGGAGACGAAATCTAATTTGGAAATTCGAATGCAATATTCGATACTGCGGTTGTGTACTTCTTGCATCATCTTCTTGGGCGCTAGTTTAACCGTAGCCTCGCTGTACCTCGTCACGTGACCTAGTTCCTGGCACTGCCGCGTCACCACTTCGCCTTTCCAGACAATAGGTATTGTTGCGTTATCTAAGACGAAACTACAGAAATCGTTTCGATAGTTGGCCGAGAGAGTCAAGATTGGTCAGAAGCACTTTGGTTGCGTTTCACAAGAACAGAAGAATTAGTGCGTTCGAATTTCTTGCTACTCGGGATGTAACAGGTACGTGCTTTTCATATAACCTATAATTAGTACTGCGCATGCACGTTACTCATAAGTTAGAATTTTTCTCCACTAAGAATGCAGAATAGGAAAATTTATTTTTCTTATGATCTGTTACTTAAAAAATTGGCAACTCGGCAAATAAGCTCCCGTCACCACAATAATTAGAATGAAAAAGAAACGCAGAAAAGTGACGTGATACGGCGATGACTAATTCCATAATCAGACATGACAGAACTGACACATGCAAATTACGATAGGCGAGTGTCAGTTCTTTGAAATGAATAACAGCAGTGCAGTAAGTTAATATATTTCGACTAGCATCAGTACCCGTTGATTCCCAAGTATGTATTTATTGCATTATTATGTTACTCCATCTCCTTATTCTTCCTCTCTCCATTGTCTTCCGCCCCATATCTTCATAGATTTCTGGCATAGAGTGGCTATTCTCAATGCTTTGAGTTATGTTTACATCTATACCGTCGTGCTGAACGTACCTGTCAACATGACAGTTTAGATGTACTCCACATATTAAAAGCTTTGAAACTGACCACTCAGTGGCCGAAACCTAGGTAGATCTGAAAAGTAAAAACAAAAATTGCGATTGCTGACTTTTCCTACAGATTTGTAGATTTGCTTATATAAAATTTCACAAACGTTTTGTAAAAGAAAAAAACGGCCGGGGAGGGGGGCGGCAATTTAGCAGCTCGCACGGGGCGGCACTTGGGCTTGCGCCGGCCCTGGTAAGGAGGGTGTGAAACCACAGTGACGTTGCGTCTAGCGAGAAAGTTGAGCACGCGGATCGCAGTGTGCAGACAGACATTGTCGTGCAGGAAATTCCACCGTACACTCCAGTACAATTGTGGCCGAACCCGCGTAAACTTCCGCGTTGACCCTCGGGTATATCATGGATATAGCCTTTTCTATCCGAAAACACAATCAACGACGTCTTTATCTTGGATTTTGTCAGCTGACTTTTTCTTGGGAATTCGTCTCGAAATGACTTGTGATGTCTCTAGTTCATATTTACTTTACGATATTTGGTAACACATACTTGCTGCACAGTTTTTAAGTTTCAAAGATATACATTTTGTATAATGCCTTAAGATACTCAACTTGATTTTATTGCGAACTCGGGGCTAGGGCTCTCAGAGAAATTCCAGCTACAAGACAGGAATGACCGATGCCCGTTTCCCCGAAAGTAGTTGTCCTATTACAGATACTCAAAAAACGTAAAAAAAGACTTCCAATTTAAATGAACTTAGATTTATAATTTGGAATTCAGAGGAGAAAGGTGGTGATCGAAATTTCGTTAGTACATCTGCAATGAGCAACACCGTCTTTGCAATGATTCCAACTCGTGTATCGTGGTAATTCCAAACAAGCTGGCCGTCTTTGTACTTTTTCGTCATCCTCCGTCAATCCCACTGGTAAGGGGAGAAGAAAGATAAGTCCATTCGATTAGTGTTAGACTCCAGAAAACTTAATACCATTATACTACCAGAAAAAGATCGCCCGCAAACTTTAGAATAGTTGTTGCAAAAATTTTATGGAGTAAAGGTTTTGTCTACCTTAGATTTGAGATCCAGTTTTTGGCAGGTCGAACTGCATCCAAATTGCAGGAAGTATACAGCATTCCTTTGCTATGGCGTTTGCTATCAGTTTCGTAAATTACCTTTTGGTCTTAACGTATCTTCATCAGCTTTCATTCGTGCATTGAATGCCACGTTACCGGAACAACTGAAGCAAAGAATTACTAGTTATGTAGACGACATTCTTATTGCTGAAAGCTCTTGGTCTGAGCACAACAGTCTTTTAAATTCTTTGTTGGAAGTCTTTGCCCAGTCCGGCATCACTGTTAATTTGGAAAAATCACAGTTTGGGCGTTCACAAACCAAATTTCTCGGACACATCATCTCAAATGAAGGAATCCATCCCGATCCTGATAAATTGGAAGCAATAGCGAAAATGCCTGTCCCTACTACAAAGCGACAGCTAAGAGGTTTTTTAGGCGTAATAAATTTTTACAAACGTTTCATAAGATTAAAGGACTTGACAACTCCTAGGTTGTATCAATTAACAAGTAAAAATATTATCTGGTGTTGGGATAAAACTGCACAACATGAATTTGTAAGTTTAAAAGAGGCGCTTCTAGCTGCGCCAATACTACACCATCCCGATTTAACAAAAGATTTTTGTATCTCCACAGACAGTTCCAAATTTGGTCTAGGTGTCCATGTTTTCCAAGAATGTGAAGAAAACGGCGTTGTAGTACAAAAAACAATAGCATTTTCCAGCCGCGTTTTGTCAAAATCAGAACTCAACTATTCAGTCACTGAGATGGAAGCGTTAGCTGTAGTATGGGCCTTTGACAAATTTCATTTTCTTTTGTATGGCAGACACACGAAAGTGTATACCGACCATCGTGCCCTCCAATTCTTAATGACTGCAAGACTGAATCACGATCGACTTAGACGTTGGGCTTTAACCTTGCAGGAGTTTAATTTCACTATCATTCATATCCCTGGTAAGGAAAACATTGTAGCCGACGCTCTGTCCCTTCGCCCGTTGGACTAGTGAAGGCGACGGAAGAATCCTACCTTGAAAACAATTTTAGTATCTTCTACATTCAAAAGGTGGCTTTTGAAAATTACGTCTCTGCTACGCTCACTGTCATAGCGATGGAACAAGATAGAGATCCCGTTTGGAAAGATGTGAAAACTAAGTGGCACAAGAAAGATTATGTATCAATTAGACAATTTTACACCGTTCGTAATGATATCCTTTTCAAACGCAGATCTCCTGATAGTGAGTTGTGGACGGTGTGCATCCCGGAAGAATCTGTGAATAAATTAATTTGGTACACACATTTAAGTTTTGGCCACTATGGCGCCAAGAAATGCTTTGTTAAATTACGGGACACATGTTATTTCATTAACATGGAAAATGTTCTTTCGAGATGCAAACTGTGTCAAAAGGCAAAACCTCCAACTGTTTCACATTCGGCTCCATTGTTTCCGATAATCCCCACTAAATTGAAACAACTTGCTGCCGTCGATTTATTTGGCCCATTACCAAGAACTGATAATGGACATTCCTTTGTATTTGTCGGAGTCGAACTAACGTCAAAATTTGTATCTTTTGTTCCTCTTCGCCGTGCCACGGCAAGATCTGTTTCAACTGCATTTGTGAAATATTTTCTAAAAGAAGTTGGTCATGTGGATAAGGTCATATCCGATAACGGACCACAATTCCGATCGCAGCATTGGGTACGCATGTTGCGACGTCGAAAGATTAAACCAGTATTTATCTCGTTGTATCACGCTTCTTCCAATCCCTGTGAGCGTATTATGAAAGAACTTAGAAAGCTGTGCAGATTGTATTGCTATCGCCGACATAATTCCTGGGACAGATATCTTCACTTGTTCCAAAATATACTAAATGAGCTGCCAAATGACTCCACATCTCTTCCACAGATTTTGGTGCTAAAGAATAAGCCACCGCCTGATCGTATTAAAGCACTTGTACCTTTTCCCAAACGTAGGCGTTTACGTCATAATGAGATAATTGATCTGGCTCTGGCCAACATCAAAAGAGCAGCCGACAACGGCATGTCAATATCAAACATCTATATGTAGGCCAAAAAGTCTTAATTAAATCCCACCACCTTTTTCACAAAGGTAAATCACTTGTACATAAATTTTTTTCTGCTGTACAACGGACCATATCGCATAAGACGCATTATTCACGACAACGTCGTGGAAGTCGAGACTCTGAGGACACACAAGTCAAAAGGAATACATCATGTCTCTAACATCAAACCCTTTAAGGAATAAACTTTGGGGGTAGAGAATCAACCAATCTATGATGGATACACCAACTGGCGATTGGTGCCCTTTCTCGAGCTGGGTGCTACTATTTCTTCTAATTTCTGTAGTGCACTCTCTCTCTCTCTCTCTCTCTCTCTCTCTCTCTCTCTCGCAGCTATTCTGTTTAGTATGTAAGTATATATTTTTCTCTTGCACTATCCAAGTTTAAGCATTGTAGGGAGATGCTTGTCCACTGTGGTCGAGCTGATCTCTACGAGATTACGAGAATAACCCGTGCGTCCGATCCTTGATTGTCGTGAGTGCATTCGTGTTCTCTCGATAATCCATTTTTGTCCGGGGCAAGTCCCGGAGATAAAATTAATTGGTCCCAATCCCCTGGCTCCGACCAAGGTTCTCGGGAGGTTTTCCTTGGTTGTAAGGCGTATGCCGGAGCTGATAAGCCCCTCCCACTTATTCCCAATTGGGATCCCCCTTTGCCCCACTATCAGCTTGTCTGATATTGGCTGAATAGAGCCGCGACTCTTTATGGGCCGGATCTCAAACAACCCGCTCCACACCTCGGAGTGGAGAATGAAAAGAGATAAGGTTTTTTTTATTTTTTTTTTATTTTTTTTCCAAGTTTAAGCACAGTCTTTTGGTACTACTTATAATTACTATGACCAGATGGCATTAAACATTTCTTGAATTGATGCTAATAAATTACTATTTTTCAGATACGAAACCTTTTATGTTGTGATATCAATTGTATTACATTAAGCACTGTACAGAAGGTAAACACAAGGCAAATAAAATTCCAACGCTACAGAAAGCAGAACAACTTACAGCATAAATTGCATGGAGATATACGGTATAAGCAAAATGTGAACCACGGAAAATAAGGTAAAGATATGTATATAGTAAAATGAAGGGTAAAATACATACACAACTAGAAAAATGAGGTAAAGGAATGACAAAGAAGCCACAGGTGAAGTATGTTATTGTTATGTAGATGAAGAAGCATAGAAGAAGTGAATTAATATAAGGAAGCTAATAAATATGTATAATAATTAATATAAAGTGTATGCACTAATGAAGTTTTATTGAAGGATGAGATATTTTCAGGTGATGATAGAAGTATAGAGTAGGTTGAATTATTATTGTCATTTTGTCTCAGTGATGATGTGTGTATGTAACTGTAACAAAGATTTTCAGATAACTGAGAAACCAAGATGTGGTTGTTTGTTTCAGTAAGTACATTATGTAATAATCATTATACCAATTTAATGAAGAATCTTTGCAGGTATATCTCCACAACAGCTGATATTTTATAACATCTTTGTGCGTAAATTTTGACAACTTTGCAGGTATTTTATGTAGCAATAAAATGAGCTACCAATAGCGTTTAACCAAAATTGCCTTTACCTTACAGGGTAGCAGCAGTTATAGCAACGATAAAAAATATTTCATTTATTAAATTGTATGCCATAGGCATCTGTCTTAACTAATGTGCTTGAATTTGCCTTACCCTTTTTCAGGAATATGTACTTTGGCTATTTACTACATTATACTTACTGATACAATATTTCCTTTGCTGTTCTGTTGTCATAGTAAATAAGCAGTCTATGAAGTGCTAGCACTACTAATATGTTCATTCCTTCATATTCCCCATGACAAAGACAATGACAAAGACTGAATCCCTTGCCCCATTGACTCTTGACAGTATTTGGTACAGCTTGGTAGATTCAACTATGTGATTAACATTAGTACAATTGTTTATCATAGTGTTAAGCCTATTTGTAATATGTTATGAAGGCCTGGCCAATTGAATATAAAAATGTATGAAAATTTGACGAAATGAAAAGGTGGATCACTATTGAAACTTATGTTAACAAAAATGTGGTGATCCCACAGTAATTCTGTATACGTGTACATACGTATCTATTTCCTCTATGTTGTATTACATGGATTATAAAACATTGTCTTACTTATGTACCATGAAACTTTATAATGACTTACTAGTATATTTCGATATCTAACGATATCTTTGGAACAAGTGAAAGTTCCACAACACTGTACACATACTTGTAAGATAATCTTTTCATATGTAACTTTAGAATAACATTCCTAGAAACTATCTGAGTATATAAGAACTATTTACTCTGATTGTGATTACATACTTTATATTCGGTAAAGTAACATGTACCTTACTAAATTGTTGTTGATTAACAGACTGTAAAGAAAGCATGTGACAAATTGAAGTGCAAATAGCACGTGAGCCATTTCTGCTTGCCTAAACAAAAATTATATTTTTCATATTTTGAGGATATATGTAAAATATCATAATGGACGTGTCTCTTCCAGCTGACGAGGAGATACCATTATAAAATTTCTAATTTTGGCTTTGATATATTTGTTTCATGTTTCTGGACACGCATGGGAGCTGGCACTACACGCACGTAATCTGACAAAAAGTTGACCAGTTGCCTTACTGGTTACGCTGATGAAACTTGGAGAGCTGAGTCTGAGGGGAAGCCTGTGGCAAAAACATTCCACATTCCCGGTACCTGCTCAGCCACAATCTTGAGAATCTGTGGGTCATCACGGGACAAGGTGGAGGTCAAAACGTCCCATTCCCGAACCTTTGACCGCAGATGAGCATTCTATCCATCATGTCGCCACAAATGTGATTAGTGTGCGTGTGTAAAATTGGTGATGCGTGTGACATTTAAGTGCCGCCATTCACGTAATTTCTCCCATTGCAAACGTTGTCCATAATAAAGTGTTCTGATAGGTTCTTTCCTTTCAAACAACCAAAAACATTTATGTGTTGTGCTGGTAGAACAGCCATATAAATTTTCATTTTTCATTTAATCATCATGTGCTGGCAGGACAGTCATATAAATTGTATTGTTCACTAAACTACATCATATGCTGGAAGGACAGCCATGTAAATTGTCATTGATCCTCTAACCGTTCATGAACAGACTATGTAACCAAATACGAAGTATCTGCCAACCTTGTAGGCAAATCTTTTAATTCTTTTGTAAGCACTATGTAACTGTTAGGATATTTTTTGTGTTTTTCTTTACTGGTGAACAAACTTTGAATAATGATGTATATAAATGTAATCTTAATATAATTGTATGTAAATGTAACCCATTTCTATTGAATTGGATACTCAAGATGTACGGCATCAACTGACTTATGATCTTAAAAAAATTGGACTAAACCCTCAATTGGTTAACTTATGTAAATTGTTTTACCACTGATGTATGTTGAGCACTGATATACTAATCATTGGTGTAAATCATACCATAATGTACGAACTTTGTAAGCTTTATGTCACACTAGAATTCACATGTAAAGACCAATGAGAACTGAGATTCTTTCGGCTGTGTCCACTAAATATGTTTATGTACCAATACAGATGACTTTCGTTTCATATTGATTGTTAACTGAACTCTTTAATTAATCATTTTAAAGAACAATGTACAAACTTTGCGAACATTATGATTATACAAATGGTCTGATGATGTGTTTTGTCCTGTTTAAGAATTTCTTGGCTAGCTGATGCTATCTTGTCAGCATCATCCACCCCGCAAAATTCTTTTCCCGTAGGGGAGAGGTGATGAAAGAAGTACGCAGTATAATTTTCACATAATTTTTGCCTGTCATATAGCATTGAGCATGTTTTGTTATAAAAACCAAAACTATAATTCTGCAGAAAACAAATTTATGTATATTTTGTACCATTTCACTAATCGATATAACATACTGTACTCATTTTCATATCTTGGCTGACAACCAAAGACTTTGTTTTATCTTTGGAATGTGTCTTGCACTCAGAGTAGTTGCGTTGAAATGGTCGATATCTGACCTTCGTGTAGGGAGAGTCGAGGTGTGACCTTCGTGTAGAGAGGAGTCGAGGTGTGTGACCTTCGTGCAGGATAGTTGAAGTGGTAGAGTTGTAGTCGGGTTAGTCTGTCTATGTGTTAGACTCGAAGAGTAAACATTCAGTTTTGAAGAGTCGCAGCCAAGTCTGCAGATTGAAAATTTTGTATGGAAATTTATGTCTCAAATAAGGTAAACTTGTACTTTTCTATTGTTATGTATGGTAGCCTGTATGTATCCTATATTGTAGTTGGTTTGTCTTTTGGGTAATGAATACTGTTTAATTCAGCTCGCATTTATCATTTATCCCTGTGTCATTTTACCAGTTCCTCGTTCCTTTCACCAATTTGAATTGCTATCCGTTCTGATCATTGTTTCTTATGACAGTGTTGCATAATTATTATGTTTGTAAGTTTGTATGCTAATTAGAACAGTTCAGTGTAGGCATTTTGTGATGATCAGTTGGTCTATTAATGAGAGCAGGAAGTAGTTTGTTCATAATTGCAGTAAAGATCGTAGTTAAAGATTTTCTCAGTCTCAATGAAAGTTCAGATTGTTAAGGTAGTTAATGTTAGTAACAGTTAAAGTGATTTGTTTGATTAGAAGAGAAGTAGATCACGTAAAGAGATGAAACATATTTGCAGTGTGTGATACTTGAAATCTTTACCAGATTTGTAGAACATTTTTTATTGCATTGAATCTGTATGGTAATTTTTGTACAAATAAGCTCATTATCAAGTGCATTGATCTCCATATCCAATTAATATCAAATATCCTTGTTTGGCATCCTGTTAGTTCAAGTAGCAAAATTATCACTGTAGTAGCACTTTCTGTTCGCTCTCGCAGTCGAATTACACATGTATAGTCTGGCTGCTGGTATATGGTGCACGCTAACAGATCTGAACATTTCATTTGCTCACATTGTTTCTCACACACGAGATTAATGTGTAGACCAATTACGAGTTTAATTACCGTTGACTTATTAACAACTGTACAATTTAAAGTGTTATCTGTTGCGCATCAAACTAAAGCACTTTAACGTAAGATCATTGCATCCCATGTCAGTTGCAATTTATTCTAACAGGGCAAAGGAAGGTACTAAGTCTCATTACTTAGTCAAATTATTTTGTTACCAAAACCACAACAGAACATTTATTCGGGAATTTTAGCGGGGACGGTCTCTCAACAAAAACAGTGACACGCTCGCCCCACAAACACATACTACTCTCCATTTCAAACAAACACACACCACTTTTAACGGGTACAAATGTTTCCAGTCACTGAATCGTTTCTCCAAATCAGAATATTGGGATTTGTCTTCTCCTGTAAAAAGGAAGCAAGGGAAACAAAATAACGTGTCACTGGACTTACTGTACAACATACATTGCCTTTTTACTATTTCACTATTTGGTACAAATTTATAAAACCATTTAGAAGAGAAGTGCCTTCCATCACATGTGCAGGGAATTATATAGTTATTCAAGTCAGTTGTTTGTGGGCCTCGTTCAACAAGTTTACAACGAACAGATCAAAAATTTGCCGGTCATTTTTTTGGGATCATCATAGATCATTTGTTTTCCCACATCAGTTGATTCGAATGTATCATTTACGCTAGATGTGGAGGGTTCATCAATATCCACAGAAATCCTACCTGTTGAAAAATGACTTAGCTCTGGTTCACTTTCTTGTTCAGGGTTAGGGACCGTGTCTGCAACATCAGCCAGGCTTTAGGTGCTTTCTTCTGATGCAGTCATACTATCGTGTTCTTGAAACTCAGTACCATCATTTTCATCAACTTCTAACTGGATGGTTCGTTCTTCTTGTTCATTTCATGTGCGTGTGATAGTTTCTTGTTATCTTCTTATTTTCGATTTTCAATTTTTGTAAATTGAATTCCAGAAGGTCTTTTCGGGACCATTTCTGAAAGAAACGAATTTTTAATAGGAATGAGAAGATATTCACCCATATATCCACGCTACCTACATAGTTTTATAAAATTCCATTTCGTTTGGAAGTCTTTGAAAAAAATTCTACTCATTAGGTTGAGTCATACACTAGAATGGGGGCTAAGAAGAATGTTACACTTTTTCTGCTATTTCTGATATAAATGACCTAGTTTAGAAAAATCTAGAGTCAATTTTCGCTTGAATGCAGAATTATCATGCAAGGAACTCGATTTTACTACCAACGAAACATTTACGCTCGTTTAAACTGACGACATTGAATGTAGCTGGAATACTAGGAATTCGTGTTTTGTAAGTACACTGCGTTCCTGACTGTACAGGTGTGCCAGAAAGCCAAGACCGAAACCCAGCACTAGCGTGGAATCTTATTATGTGTGCGTAATAATAACATGCACGGTAATGATCATTACTAAATTAACTATAGGTCAGACCAGGTTGACAAAATTCTGTTTACATCTGATGAAGAAAAACGAACAGCATATAATCCGAGTCGATAATGAAGGGCTCTGTCACAATAGGCTGTTCATACTTGTGCTGTTTACTCGCAGGCTTGAAAACGATCGAATTTTGTGGTAAAAAGGAAAAAAGCAGTTACTTGTATGTGGTGCAGCTGTTAAAGGAACCCAAAATCCCCAAGATTGGCGATCCTACACAGAATCTCCAAATTTAGCGATAACTTTAATGTGAGATGCCTACAATACTTTCCACAACGAAACTCTTCTCAGAATTTGACTGAAAACCCAAAGATATTTTGGTCGTATATACTTGGGGCAAAACACAAACAATACCTCACTACTTGATAGTAGTGATAGTAGCTACCTGCCCACGAAAGCGCTACTAAAGAAAAGTTACTTTTCCTGAACGGCTTTTAATCAAATATCGTGGTTATGGTATATCGCCCCAAATTTGCGATTGGATAGAGGATTTCCTGTTAGAGAGGTCACAGTTTGTAGTGATCGATGGTAAGGAATCGACTAAAACAGAGGTGATATCGGGCGTTCCACAGAGTAGTGTTATTGGTTCTCTGCTGTTCCTTATATACTTAAACGATTTAGGGGAAAATCTAAGTGGCTCTCTTAGATTGTTTGCAGATGACGCCGTCATTTACTGTCTATTAAAATCCTCCGTATATCAAAATCAACTGCAAAACGATCTGAATAAGGTATCACTATGGTTTTAAAATTGGCAATTGACTCTAAATAATGAGAAGAGTGCGAAAAGAAATCCGTTAAACTTTGTTTACAAGATAAATCGATCAAACGTAAAGGCCGTAAACTCCAGTAAATGCCTAGAAATTACTATTACTTCAGACTTAAACTGGAGAGAACACGTAGATAATGTCGTACTCAGGGCTAACCAGAGACTGCATTTTATTGGCAGAATTCTTTAAGGACCCAACAGAACTATTAAAGAAACTGCATACATATACGCTTGTCAACCTTTTGTGGAGTATTGCTGCCCAGTGTGGGATCCTTATCAGGTGGCTTTGACGGAGGACATCGAAATAGTCCAAAGAAGGGCAGCTCTTATTGCATTGTCACGATACAGGGGAGAGACAGCGTCACGGAAATGATAAACAATCTGGGATGGGAATCATTACACCAACGGCTTTTATCGCTGCGGCTTGGACTACTTACGAAACTACAATCGACAACATTATCCTCCTAATGCAGAAAACATATTTTTGACTCCGATTTACATAGGTAGAAATTATCATCAGAATAAAGTACACTCCTGGCCATTAAAATTGCTACACCATAAAGATACCGTACTTCGCACGCGAAATATAACCGACAGGAAGAAGATGCTGTGATATGCAAATGATTAGCTTTTCAGAGCATTCACACAAGGTTGGCGCCAGTGGCGACACGTATAACGTGCTGACATAAGTTTCCAACCGATTTCTCATATTCAAACAGCGCCTGACCCGCGTTGCCTGGTGAAACGTTGTTGTGATGCCTCGTGTAACGGGGAGAAATGCGTACCATCACGTTTCCGACTTTGATAAAGATCGCATTGTAGCCTATCGCGATTGCGATTTATCGTACCGCGACATTGCTGCTCGCGTTGGTCGCGATACAATGAGTGTTAGCAGAATATGGAATCGGAGGGTTCAGGAGGGCAATATGCAACGCCGTGCTGCATCCTAACGGCCTCGTATGACTAGCAGTCGAGATGACAGGCATCTTATCGTCATGGCTGTAACATAAAATAACAGATTAGTTTGTTGTATTACAAATAACAAGAAACAGTAATAGATTGCTGCAGGGTATGCGAATCGGGGTATGAAAAACTAGCTTCATTTCTGACTTGGTACACAATTTAAATCAAATGTTCAGTTTTCAAATAAAGTCTCTTTAGAAAGACAGGTTTGACAATGTGTAAGACTGCAACAGATGTAATGTTTGTTCTCTTCCTCGCTGACACTTAGAGAGCATGTCCATTCTTCTTTGAATCCGGTGTGGGTATTATTGGTTTTTGGAAAAAATTCTTCATAACCCGCGAGTCTGCTGTTCTTAGCTCTTTATATACGATTGACAATTCGAAGTCTTAGTAATATTCATAATAAATTAAAAGTCTAATTAGTCCTAAAATAAAGTAATATACAGTTGATAAATACATTTTGACCACATAGAAAACAGAAACAGTTACGGCGAACTGTGTACTGCGAGAACAGACGAATAGACAGTGCTTGAATGCTTGCAGTTCGTCTACCGCTCGTTTACCATCTGCTGACAAGGTATGCGGATTCAAACAATAGAATAACGTACTGGGGAAGTGGCAGGGGTGATCAGTTTCTCAAGTATCGAAAAGGGCCACGCCACACCGTTTGACTGTTAAGATTTTCTAATGAATTGACAGCCGTCAAAGTTCATCTTAAGTAATACCACAGTCTAACATATACAGTCACGACACTCCCACAGATTTTTGTTATACGCTGCGATAGCAGCGCTCCAAGCGGTCGGCAAGCTACGTTTCTGAATACGATAGCTGATGAGTGCGAATAGTATCGTTTATATTGAATACAACATACTTTTTACATTATGGAACGTATGTAGTGCCTTATAAATAGGTAATAATTTAAAAATAGCTCCCCATTTGTGTTTCTTAGGTTTCATAAGATTCCTGATAAGGTACGAAACGGTACAATACAGGACAGTTAATTTATTATCATCCTGTAACATAGAGGCTTTAAATGAATAATTTCTATTAAAAATAAAAATGCCTAGGAAACACTAGAAGACATGCCCTTTAGCAGAGAGACGTCAATTTCTACGCAGGAACATTAAGTATTCTGCATTACAATTCCAGTAAAATCGGTGAGGCTGGAACATAGGAAACGTATATAGAATGCAATAAATACGGTATTTAACATACCAAATCAACCATCACAGCAGTAGCTGAAGGGAAAACGTCACAGACATGGCAATATAACGATAAAAGCAACCAAACTGTTTTCCAACAGTGAAGAACCCAATTCCACAATTGTTGCTACTTCTGAACCACAAACGGCAAGAATAATCAAAACATAGGTTTTTTAAAACTAAAGTAATTACACTTAAAAGAATATGCACGTATAAGAAAGACGAGTGATGTATAAAAATGTGAGATCATTAGACTCCGTACCGAATTGGTAACAAGTCAAAAACTGGCTGTCATAGTAAGAACAGACCATAATTGAAATTTATTATACTATTATGTTAATATGAAACTTTCAGCGGAATAAGCTGCAAATATACACATATTCGTAAGTATTTGTTCATGACAGAGTTGTTCTTTATACCATTGAATCATTTAAATGAGTCTGTTTTTATATTAATTGCCGTATTATGTTTGTCTCTCGATATTTTAATACTGCTTGTAACGCAAACATTATAGTAAGTATTTCGTTAATTACGTACAAAGGCGATTATAAACAAACATCACTACTTCGGCAGCTTGCCCACCGCCAGGAGCGCTAGTGTCGCAGCAACTGTCAGTTGGTAACAACTTTTACAGCGGTCAGTGTCGGGATTGTATGTGTTAGACTGTGGTAATACTTCGGCTACTTAATTTGTATTCCAAAATTCGTGTGCGAGGGCAGTTTGATAAGTCGGGTAAAAAAAGAATTTAAAAAATTGTTTCAACGGCGAAAAGTCACTTTATTTCTCGATGTAGTCTCATTGCAAGGCTACACACTTGGTACAGCAATTTTGCAATTTTTTAGCCCATCGGCAAAGTAGGCTTTGTCAAACTCTGCACAATTGTCACAGCGGCGGACACTTTCTCATTCGATGAAAATTTATTCCCACAAAGCCAAATTTTCAAGTTTGGGAATAAGACGAACTCACTCCGAGACATGTCTGGTGAATAGGGTGTGTGACGATCCAATTCGATTCCCAAGTCGTGCACTTTTGCCATTGCGACAGCAGCTGTGTGGGTTGGAGCATTGTCCTCATGAAACAGCACTTTCTTCTATCCCAGTCTTGGACGTTTTTCAATTACTCCCTATTTCAAACGACCAGCAAAGCATCATAAGGATCCCAGATATGGATCTGCTGTTTTCCAAATAATCTATCAGGATTATGCCCTGAGAATCGCAAAAGACAGTGGCCATCTCCTTTCCAGCTGACAAAAGTCTTCGCCTTCTTTGGTGCACTCTCCCAAATCTTCATCCATTGTTTGGACTGTTTTTGGTCTCTGGAGTGTAATGGTGGATCCAAGTTTCAATCAAAATTATAAATCTGCCCAAAAGGTCTGTGGATTGCGCCTGAACAGTGTGAGATTCTGAGCAGAAATGCTCCTTCGTTTCAGTTTTTGGTCCAAAGTGAGCAGGCGTGGCACCCATCGCGCACAGAGCATCTTCATGGCCAGTTTATCATGGAGCATGTACTGCACTCCTTCAGTTGAGATGCCTACAGTGTTAGCTATCTCGCGAACTTTTAATCTTCGATCTTCCATCACCATATCATACACCTTATAGGAGATTTCATGTCTGGTGAGTTCAACGGGCCGACCTGAGCGTGCTCCATCTTCCGTGCTTCTCCGACGACGTTTAGATTCATTGATATAAAAGAAGATGATCTTCAGTGTTGGTGCAGAATCCACTTGGACCTCTGTGCAGCATTCCAAACCTTCAAATGAATAATTTCGCGCGAAATTGGTTTCTCTCCGTCCTAAGGAACTCAGTACACAGTTATCACTTCAGCCAACAATCAATTAATAACAGCTGCCGTTCGAAACTTGCTGTAAAGCCCGTGGAAACATCAGGCTTACCAACAACAGTGCAGCTTCCAAACATTTACAGCTCTTTCATAGAAATGTACCAGAGTTATCAAACTGCCCTTGTACATTTGCAGCGTCTGCGTAGGTCAGTTGTGGTGCGTTTTTAGCACTATTAATACGTATTGCTAGATTGGCTGAAGCGGCTTCCTGCTCCGTGGTTACATACGCACCTTTAAAACGTCGTTTCGCGGTTTTGTTGTTGATCGCCATGTTATCAGTGCGGGCCGCGGTGACGAAGATTCCGGACCTGTCATATCCAAAAGGTCTTCTTTTTTCAGACTGTGTAGTATCGGGAGACCTAAATGAAAGTGTTCCAAAATACTTCTGAAGTTAATATTGAAGGCCGCATGTTACACCGAGATGTAGTTGATTAACCTTAAAACTATTGAAAAACTTAAAACAACCTGCAATAGCTGCCTGCAGATTGGAGGGATAGGATATTAGAAAAAATGTATCCAACACGATCGGTATTCCATTCTATTCAAGGTAGCACTTTAACAGCGTCCGTATTTAGAAGCACATACATTTGCGATATTATTTTTCAGACAGATAGTATGGGATACATGAGACGACTTGCAAACTCCTTAAGAAGCGTGTCTCTTGAGGTCCAACGGTACACAAACTTTCCTCTATTGATAACTTCCGTACCAATGACTCATAGGTCGTGTTTGGCATCTGAAAAACTCATGAGTTTTATGTCAATATTACATGATGGTATGTGTCAACCTTTATTAAGTCTCAAAATATATTATGGAACAATAAACATATTTTCACATGTACGATAAAGTTCATAAGCTACGGATTATATAGCTTTCCGTAAGAATATTTATTGCTCTGTTTCTCAGATTTTTTTCACTATCATGCACCTTTATGAATTACACTCCAAAAACTTCCCTATTTATTACGCTGCTTATTGGTGAAACACATAAGAAAAAGTGTGAAGTAGTTACTGACTTTATCAAGGACAGACAGATGCATGGGAAGGGTTCTGATTTACAATATGTTTAGATATCTACAAAAATTGACGTGTCCGTGTATTTTATTGGTTGCTATGTTCTACGTAGAATGATTAAACACAATCTATACCACGCTTGTACAGTCCTCAGTGTCTTTAACTCAAATTTATATACTAATATCACAGTCTAACATATTTGTAAAAGTTTGTCTCGCACTCGGAACGACAGTACGCACCTAGTCGAGAAAAAGTCAACCTTAGATGCACTGTCCACACGGTCACGGAAGCGCCGCTAGCGATGCAAGCAGCAACATTGCTGTTATAGAAAGAACACATGATGCAAACTTATGGCTCTTTCTCCGCTAGGGAAGGATCTGTCGTTCCAAGAGCGAGACATGAACTTCGGTATATCTCTGTACTTATAATACGCATATGTTGCCGGTATGTCTGTTCTCTTATAAATCAAGATCCAGACAACCAAATAACGTGAAATTTGGCACACGTACACAGAAAAACGTATTTTAACCCCGGGCAAAGCCGGGTACATGCAGCTAGTACGTCAATAAATATCTTGATTCGATCGCCACCAAGCTTCACATGAACGCACATTGGGCTGAGCTGCAGCCATCTTAACGTCTACAGGGGACATACTATAATGTAGCGCCTGTATGATGTTTGGTGGGAGTCGTTAGCTGAAATATTATGTACTGAACTGGAACAAATGGAAAAGGTGCATATGATAAAAAAAGAATGAAAATTAAATTCAACAAAAAGAAATAGAACGACTGTAAGGGTAAAGATGGGCGGCTTCTATATTATAAAAAGAAGACGATGATACCTTCAGTAAGTACCATCTCGATGTGCAATGATGGTAGGTCAGGGATCTGTAATCAAATATTTTATAATGAAAGGTACCCATCGTGGTGATCAGGAATTGGTCGTATTAAAAATCTGTTATTGTTCAATGGGCCGTTTGCTAAATTTTAGTTGTGGGCTCCCCGTATGCCATTGGCAAGAATGTAACATAAATGGAAAAAATATTCGGACTTCGTTTTAATAAATAGCTATACAAATTCGACTGCAGGTCCTGTAATCTTCCCTATCTTTGATGGTGGAAATATTGGAATAGAGAAAAGCAATGAAACAGATTTAACAATTACTACACTGATCATTATTAGCCGCAAGGCCGTCCAATTCCTTCTCACTTCAAGTTCACGCCACTCGAGTGAAAAAGGGCAACTTAAAAGAAAGATGACTGTGATTTAAAATTTGATATTAAAGTATTTCAAGTTAAAAATCATAATTTACAGGAGCGGCACTATACTTACACAAAATTGAGTATGACCAAAGGAGAGCTGCATCGAATAAGTCTTATCTCCATCAAGGCGATACGAAAAAAAAAAAAAAGTTAATCGCTGTCCTTTCTCTCCCGCAATAAAACAAGGGAAGGTGGATCACAGATACTTTAATGGGAGAGAAAGAAGAACGATCTTTGCCTACTCGAAATTCATGAAATTAATTTTTATTTATTTATTTATTTATCCACGATTTATATTGTGTCGTTTCAATATATACATACACGGGCTCATTTTTACAGTTATAGATGTATTAAACGCGATGAGTACTTCCATCTAATCAAGTTGGCAACAAGTGTCCGTATTTAGAAGCTTATATATTTGCATGCCTGTTTTTTCATGAATGAAACATGTAAAAACTAATGCAATATTAAATGTTTTATGCATACCATCAACTGTGTTTTATAGGTTACAAAAGAAAACACCCAACAGTTGTAGGGTAGCAGATTATTCACAACCAGTTACGAGCAATTATTGCACCTCTTCGGGTAACTGCACAGGAAACAATTACGACGAATGCAAACATAACATTTGAAGTAAATACACAGAATTAAAGGAGCAAGAAGTACAGTGTATGTAAATCTTTCTTGAAAAGCGACGAAATGTGAAATGTTAATACGCTATTCTGCTGCATTTTGATAAAATAACGAGCTATACAAAGCATTAAGATCATATAAACGAAAAATTTTTAGTTATATTAATTGCGCCCTATATGCTCACTCAGAGCTTTGCGTAATAACACTGAACATCAAGTGCAGAGATTGTGCTGTAACTCGTAAACTAAGTTGTTAATATGTGCATCTTTGGATAAACTATGGTCGTAAACAGAAAATGGATATAACGTTGTAGGTTGTCAGGATCTTATAATACTGTAATCTTAAGAGAAAACGGAATTTTGAATATGCAAATCCAGCATACTAAATGCCCAACAGAGGCATTCAAAAAGAGTAAATTCAAGAGCACGTAATGCTATATTGCTTAAAAATATGTTAGAATCACTGTAAAGTAAAAGAAAACACACAAAACATTTCGGAAAGCATAGATCAGATACAAGTGAGCCAAGTACGGGAGTACAACGCCGATAAGAGAGAAAGATTCTCTGCCCACAACTTCAAACGAGGTTCGTAAAGCAGTGGTAGTGCAGCGCACAGTGTTCTTCACTACGAAAGTGAATCAGATATGCGTGTTCAATTATAGGTGCACAATTATTGCTCACAATACCCACAAGGTGGCAAAGTGTTATATTACTCCAAGTGTTCATATCGGCATTTAGAGAGTCAATAGTTTCACTTTTTCGGTGTTTTCTGCCAAAGTCCGAGAAACAGTTGCTCTGTGGAAACTACTGCAGGCATTTCGCAGAATTTCGAACTCCTGTGAAGATAGACAGTCTCGGGGAGATTCTGTTCGTTTGAATGTCGCAAGTTTTTTTTCGTTGTTCCTGCAACAGTGTTTTGGCCTGTTCCGTTTGTGTTCTCTTAATCGCCGAATTGACGGGTGCTACTAACGAAAGTTCAGAACCCCCTGAAAGACGGGAGTCAGTAGCGAGCGTTAAAACCAGATGTTAGTAACGCAGGGTTAACGAAAGCCCGCTTCGAGAGACAAGAGTTCCCGACTGCTGTGAAGTCGATGGCGCAGCGTTCCGAGAGGTTCGGGCGGTCGTGACGTCACACCGCAAGCACAGTGTCTGTAGTGGGGATACACCGCAGCCAGGCCCTGCCTCTATATAGCGGGACGGCGGCTGTCGTCTGCACTGTACCACACTGACAGCGGAGACACGCACCGTGACAGGTAAGTGCTCCTTCTGCTCGCACTGTATAGCCACCGTTCTAGTCTAGGTCGCCGCTGTATAGTAAGCCAAAAGCGAAACCTAACCAGTAGATTCGGAGGTCCTTCTTTATAACTATACCTGCCACCCATCGAAGTTCTAAACCAGTGCTGTAAAACCTCTTCGAACATGCGACCCTGTTCGAATTAAAAATATTCTAGCAACATTTTAGCAACCCCCTTCTCCCCGGTCCTTACGCACCTTAACAAAACTATGTTATCTCAAAGGTAACAAATGTAATCACCTTTGTTTCTCTTCAGCTTTTTAAATATTTGACATACTTTTTCGGTTTTTCTTTCGGAATGGAACACATTATCCAGTTGCGTTTTTTACGCAAAACGCAGAAGCAAATTATGCTTTCTGGTAAAGAAAAATACACCTTCTTCGGGTTGTTAAGCCAAGATCGCCAGTAAAATTGTTGTTTCCCTTAACCGGTTTCAATAACTTGTATCATCATCTTCAGAAAGGTTTAAATATCTTAGGAGAACAAGTAAAATAAAGGGATTCTCGTCGACATGTAAAATGAGTTAAATTGTTAAAATATACGTCACCAAAATGGATCTCATCTCAGATTAAAAGATAAAATATGGCTGTTTTGAGTCTGTCTGATACTTAACCGAAACAGTCATATTGTATCTTTTAATCTGATATGATGATCCATTTTGGTGACGTATATTTTAACATTTTGACCATGCATTTTACTCATTTCACATTTGACGAGAAACCTTTTATTTTACTTTTTCTTGTAAGTGAAGATGTTTAAAATCATTATAAATCACAGGAACCGGTTAACAGAACTAAATATATTTTATTGGCGATCTTGGCATAACAGCCTGAAAAAAGTATATTTTTAATAATATTATAAATGGATCAGTGTTCAAAGGCGTAACATGCCAGGTAACTGTAATTGTTAAATAAGTACAACTATGTTTTCGAATTTTTCAGAATTACTTGTTGTATCAATTACTTTGACCTACACATTGATTTTTGCAGTTTTCACATTTCGTGCTTATCCATAATTAACACACAAAGTATAATGAGACAATTCATAATGAACGTTATACAAGGAACTCTGAAAAACACTGGGCTAATATTTGCTCTTTCTTTCCTCGTATAAAAACATTTCACTGAAAAGGGTTAATACAGTATTCCTAGCGTATCTATAAAACTGATAAATATCTAACAGATATCTTGTTCAGTTGCGACTACTTATGTCAATAGTGAAGTAAATTGTTTAATTTCTTGGCCAGTAGAAGACGATAATGTAAGGAATATAGGCGTAGTAGATACCTCATTTTCATGAATTATATTTATAAATCATTCACTGCAATGTGGTTCTATATTGAAATTTATGTTGGAATTGTCTTTCTCGTTGAGACCAAGTAATTACTAGGCTAGGATGTACTGCGAAGGCATCGACTGTGTGAAGGACAGAAACGATTTCAATATGAATTAAGAAGGCCTTGAATTAGACAAATTGTGGACCTTAGTGATTACGTAGTACGTAGTACCAAATCTTCACCACGAGCTCCTTAACATACGTCGTCGCGACTCCGCCATTGTAGGCAACAGATTCGTGAGGTCATGAGCCGACCGTCCAGTGGATAAGCATTAAGAGCACGGCATGCTGAGGCGACTCCAGTGTGAACCAGTGTCTGCAAAGCCTCCGACGATGTCTAAACGACAGGCAGACCATCATGCCCGAACCATGGTCTTATTGGCATTTATCTGACATCGACAATAATTCAACTACTGGCCGTGAAAACATCCATTCAGAGCTAAAGCTGAACAGCTGATAGCGACAGTGGCGCAAAACATCAGTTTATACGAGTTCTATAAGATGAGGATAAAAAATTAAAAATAAACTACAGTCTCACTCATACACCGATTGTATGTACAAATGATGTATGTTAACAGTAGGCAGTTTCATTCTGTGTAAATCTGATCTTCTTCAGTTTTTCCCAGTTCAGGGGTCGCTGTTCCGTATTTTCACCTTCCGTTTCTGTCGGTCCCGCGCGTTCTCCCAGCTCAGTCCCTTCTCTCTCAGGTCTTCAGTGCTGCAGTCCATCCATCTTCTCTTTGCTCTCCTCTTCTTCTCCTGCCCTCCACTTGTAACTCCGTTGTTCTCTGCAACAGGTCCCTTGTCACATGCCCTTACCATTGTTATCTTCTTTCCTGGGCTTTCTTCGATGTCTCCACTACACTTGTTTGCTCTCGAATAAGATCATTTCGTATTTTGTCCATCCTCAATTTTACCATCATCCACCTAAGCTTTCGCATTTCATACACGTTTAATTTCTTCTCCTGCACTTTCGTTAACAGCCAGATCATACTAGCATACAACATTCCTGGTCTCACCATCGATTTAATTTTTTTTCCTTTTGTCTTCGGGCCGTGACGTAGCGCCCGAGCGCATTGAGGCACTATGCTCCGATGCGCGAGGCCGTTCCCCGTCGGGGGTTCGAATGCCCCCTCGGACATGGATGTTCTGTCATAAGGTAGTTCATCAGTAGTCCGTAAATATAGGGACTGATGACCCCGCAGTTAAGTCCCATAATATTTACAAACATTTGAACATTTTTTTCTTTGGTTTTATCCTTTTGTCGCAGAGCACACCTGACACACTTTTCCAGTTCGTCCTTCCAGCCTGGATCCTGTAGCTTATCTTCTTATCTAAATCTCCTTTACTGGTTGCATAGAAGCACAGGAACTTTAATTCTCCAACTCTTTACAACTAATCATTTGCCAACATAATTTTTCCATTCCTTCCATCTTCACCAAACCACAGGTATTCAGTATTTTCCTGTTAACTCTAAGTCCTCCAGTTTCCATTTCCTTCCTCCACCTATCCAATGTTCTTTCTACTCTCTCGTAGTCCTCCTCCACTATCACCACGTCATCTACAAAACTACACGACCATAAAGCCGGGTCCTGCACTCCTTCCGTCAACACATCCATCAGTATACTGAACAGGTATGGACTTAGTGCTTTCGATTTTAGTGCTTTCGTGTAAAACTGATACTGGATGAAATTCATTTGAAAATGATTGCTATAGGTCGCGAGTTTTATTCAGGGGAGGTCCGGCCAAACGCTGCACACTGTGTAGAGGTGCAGGACCGACGACATCTGTTATTCGATACGAGCGGCGACGGCTCCAGTTCCTGGTGTAATGCGGTACAAGCAAGAGCGCAACACACACAGTGTTGTTTGCGCCTGGCGACCCCTGTGGGTAGAAACAAGCACTACATGAGCGGAGATGGCTGATGCGTGCACGCACTGCTCGTAAGTTGCACATGTGCAGCAGCACAGCACGTGTGCAGAATTTCTGGCCCGCCCTGATTTATGGCAATATGTCTGAATTAAGTGTAGCTATTCATGACTGTACCTGCATTGTGGGTAGTATAACTATTCTTTCAGGCTACTGATTGATGCGAAGGTAAAATACGTATGACAAAATTACTTCTAAGTACTGGTGTACTTCGGTGCGTATGGAATATCGCCCCAATTGTGCGACTGGATTCACGATTTCCTATCAAAAAACACATGTCGTAGTAATTCACGGTAAGTCATCGAGTAAAACAGAAGTGATATCTGGCATTCCCCAGGGAAGTGTTTTAGGTCCCCTACTCTTCCTTACGTTTATAAACAATTTAGAAGACAATCTTTATAGCTCTCTTAGATTGTCGGCGGACGATGCTGTTGTTTTTTCGGTTAGTGATGTCAACAGAGGATCAAAAGGAACTGCAAAGCGCTTTAGACAAAATTTCTACTTGGTGTGAAAATTGGCATTAACAAAAAATAATGAAAAGTGTGAAGTAATACACATGACCACTAAAAGAAATCCGGCGGACTTCAATTACACGATAAATGAGTCAAACATTAAGGTCGTAAATTCTACCAAATACCTAGGAGTTACAGTTACGAACAGCTTAGACTGGAGAGAACACATAGAAAATGTTGTGGGGAAGGTGAACCAAAGGTTACGTTCCATTGGCTGTTACCTAGTGTGGGACACTCACCAGATGGGACTAACGGAAGACATTCAGAAGGTTCAGAGTAGGGCAGCTCGTTATGTTTTACAGGGGGGAAAGCATTACGGAAATGTTGCACGATTTGAGGTGGAAATCATTATTCGTTGCGGCGAGATCTATTAGCGAAATTTCAATCACCGACTTTTACTTATGAAGGTGAAAATATTTTGCTAGCACTCACCTACACAGTGGGACATGACCATCCTAATAAAATAAGAGAAATCAGATCGAAAAAGGTAACGATTTAGGTGCACTTTCTTTCCGCACTATTAGAGATTGGAACGGTATAGACAGGTTATAAAAGTAGTCTGCCATGCACTTAAATGTGATTTGCAGAGTATCTATATAGATGTAGATACGTATTGTGAAGCTGTGTGCTTCTGAAAGCTGTTTCTCGTCTGCTGCAGACTTCCAGCAGAACCAGTCGCAGCCCTGCTACCCAGTTGTCACCATGAGGACTTTCTGCGCTCTCCTCATCCTCAGCGTCATCGCCTTCAGCTGCGCCGCTGCAGTTGAAGAGGTGCGTTTATGACCAGTGGCGCTGTCATAATTTTTTTTTTTGGGGGGGGGGCTAATTTTTCAAAGTTAAAGGCCATTGAATTTATTAATCTGTGACTTATGTTTACACTTTTCATAATTTAACCGATTATACTACTAAAACAATTTCACAAGAAATAGAATGAGTAGACTCGCATAAATTTGAAAGTGGAAGAGGAGCGATGTGGTTGAAAAGGAGTGTCTATAATCATCTCCTAAAATAAGCAGCTTCCGTGTTACTACCCAAAGAGAAAGGTGTTTGCAGTTCAATTAACATGAGACTCTGTGTGTAAAAAGTGAACTAAAGTAACACTGTTGTCTTCATACGATTCCACTCGGTGGCACCGCTGACCTGCTAAGTAGCGGGTCAACGCGTACGAATAATAGGGTCGTAACGTCAGCATAGCAGTAACAATAACTAGAGGCACCATCAAACCCGGCCGCGGCGGCATTAAAACCGCTCACAGTAATAGCAGCATACGCTCTCAATGGCAGCATCAAGTTGGAGACCCAGTGTCACGTTCACATGTGTACTATTCCAAATATCCAGTGCCGACCTGTTTAAAAAAATAAAAAATGAAAACAATAAAAATAATACAATTAAGAAATCTTATTGAGGTTTTGGACGGATGCTTCAGCCGAATTATATAACCCTCCATTCCAAGTGATTGTGCCACCGTATCTGTCGGAACTTTGCAATACTCCAGCGAGGTTACTTACTGCATGTAATGTTTCGTGTCTGACAGCTAGAACCTTGTGATGGAAGAGCCTTAGAGCAGTTTATCCCTGGTCTCCAGACATAAACTGCCACCCACCCAGGGTAAAAGTTCAAGCTCTTCATATCATCTTCTCGGTTGTGGGGGAGGGGGTGCCTTACTCTAATGTCCTTTCTGGATGGAAACGATCAGTGATATTATTCCAACAACTGTAGATAAATTTCCAAGGAAACAAATTAATAATTTTAATGTTATTGGAACATAATCACATTCACGAACAATGAAGGACGTGAAAGTGGTTCGATAACTCCTCCACCGGGCACTCACCCTTGTATCTTTGTCGATAGTGTATCTTCAGGATACTGAGGAAAAACCTACAATGTCACATCTTTTCTATCCGCATTAAATAACGTATTTTTTCTCCTGTGTTGGTTTGGATACCATTATAAACTGTCTAGTTGGGTAAACGTTTGTTAGATTAGATTTTGCTCCATACTCCTGTGGTGAGAAGAGCTCAAAGACGTAGAATAAGCCATAAAACAAGAATATATAATATACATAACCAAGCTAAGAGATATATATTGTGATTGTAAGTGACTGTAAGTGCGAGAACTAATAAAATATGAAACTTGTTTTCATATGATGGATAGATACATTAAAGTACATACCACAATTCTTAGGCTATTATAGTCACATCAAGCCAAAACAGTTTACAATTTCAATCATCATGTGCGCTGAAGGTGTGCAAAAGTCAGATTATTAGTGTTCTGGTATTATTATACGTCTCTCATCTACTAAGATATTTGTCGGTGACACAGGAGTTAATGATGAATAAATCTTTTACGACGATCATTAATAGCTGAAGGCGAGTTGTTATAACTTCGTGTTCCTTGGTATTGGACACATTTCTAAGCCAAGGGCCAGTCTAGTTCTGATATTTCCCTTCGTCGCTACATATTGTATAATTGTTCTTCCTTTACAATAACTTCTTTTAGTTTCTTTTACTATTTCGATATCATCACGTTCGGTGACAAAACATATGTTTATCTCTTCTTTGCAGCACTTTATAATTTTTATTTGTATCTAACGTATGACTGAATGTTCATTAACACGCAGTTGCTATCCTGAGTAAACCCTGGCCCATTATGTCCATCACGTGTGAACTGGCTAGATTGTGGAGAGGTAACGCTGGGCTCTGGAGGACGATGGAACAAATATGCCTCTGGCCATCTTGATTTCGTTTTCCATGGTTTCCCTAAATCACTTCAGGCAAATGCCGGAATGGTCCTTCCAGAGGAAACAGTCGATTCTCTTCCCAACCTTAGCAAAATTCAATCTGAGGGTTGCTGCTTAACAAATGACCATAGTATTTCTTCCTAATTTCTATGACGTCTGCGATCTTACCAATATGACAGATTTTTCCATCAATCTTTTTTTTGTGGCAAAGGTCTATTTTCACTTTCTTCATGACATTTTTGTGATGTGAATCTAATGTTAAAGCCGCGAACTGCACGATAGCCAAAACTACGCGCCTTTATTAACATATATTTTTTTTGTGTCCCAGCCTCGTCGCCGCTTTTGTGTCTCGTTTCCGTCGTAGGTGTCGGTGGTCGAGAAGAAAGACCGACATAGGAATAAAGGATGTAGGCATATGCAGGAAGGATGTGTCCATCCAGTGGGACTGCAGAAACCAGAAACACTAGTGTAAATTAGAACGAGATATATATTTCTTAGAGACTTAGTAATACTTAACTTTTACATAGCTCAGTAGGCCTACTGCAGAATGCTGATACATAGTTGAGCTAGAGGCCTGCCTAGTGCCTATCCGATAGCCAAGTCTTCGCTGGTGCTTATCTGATTCCGAAGTGTTAACTGGTTCCTATCTCAGTCCCAAGTGAACGATGTCGTTCAGTGGTGGCCACGAGCGAAGTTGTAGCAGAGGGCGCTCGTGGCTGACGTCGTAAGAACGCCGCGCCGGGCGTGCATGGCGGCGCGCGACGAAAGTAGGCGGTGCGCACTTTAGACTTGTGCGACACCACAATTTTCAGGTTTACTTATTGATTGAAATTTATCTTTATCCCTTCTTCCTTGATACTGCATCTTCAGGGTACTGAATGGAAACAATCATATCAGTGTTCAGTGTGGCTGGTTGGTTTCAGGAGTCAGTGGTGCGGGAGCGGCTCTTCGTGTCGCGGGTGGAGAACCGTCCCAAGAGACAGGCGCAGCACGTGATAAGTGGCTCTCTGGGTGGCAGCATCAGCGGCGAAGGCCTTCTCGGCCTCCTCGGCGGCAAGGTCAAGGGTAAGGCCGACGGCGCCTTTATCGACAAGACCGGCAACACCAGGGTGGGCGGCAGCGTCGAATACGAGCACGATGGCGGACTACTTACTGGAAACTCCACCAAGAGCGGCTACCTCAACGTGGACTCCAAATTCCCGGGCAAGTGAGCGCGCACCACCCAGCCACCGACACCGCTCTGACAACCTCTGCCACCCAGGAACTTCTGCTTATGAATTGGAGCTCAACATTTCACTCCATTTCATGTTCCATCTCTAATGACCACAGTCTCAGTGTAATGTTCAACCCAGTCCTCCTTTCATTTCATGTCGAGCAGTGTGGCATTCTACTATTCACGTAAATACATATTTATTTTTGAGAAATATATGTGTAAGACAAGTAATTCCACTGTGTAATTTATGTGTACATTTTACCTTACCTGTTGTATGAAGATCACATCCCCAATCATAATTTTTATTAGAGAACTGGTGTTAACTAGTGTGATATTACAGATACAGGGGGAAGCTGCTTGCTTTCTTGTGAATGGCGGGTTTTGTCAGGCTGCTGGGTTCCCCAGTCGGCCGTCTTACAACTTGGACATAGTGAATAGAATACAGGTAGTTAGGGGTATCCTAATCTGCTTGGCAACAGGTAACAGCGGCCTTGGATGAGCGAGGGCGGCTAAGCCACATTGTAACTGAAATACTACATAGTCACACACATTACTCTAAAAATCCATATAAAATCAAGGAATGATCATACGGCAAATATAATTATATGACTTGATTCAGGAGACTTGGGAGAATCAAACTTCGTAATTTCAATATTCCTTACAGATAAAAAACAAACAAATTTCAGTACTATAATAATACTATTATAAGAGTTATATTCACAATTATTGATACTTAGGGTTTATCAGTAACAGTTGAAGAAGCACATGGGCAGCATTGCACCACGCTACCTATCTTAAAAGACGCACCACATGATTTCCGTATTCTTTCAATAAACTTTTTTTTTTTTACTTTCTTCTTCTGTTTTTCGTTGATGTAGTAATATTCTTGTGTCAGAACATAGATTTCATTACAGAAACACAAAACATGAACCCGGCAAAGCGCATTACATTTGTATATGTATTTTATTATATTTAATATTATTCTTAGAAACGTTCGTTTTATTTTGTAAACTGCCTCTTATATATTTCATGGCCTACTAAAAATAGTAGATATGCAGCCGATAATTTATACATAATCCATTATATGTATTTGTTGACAAGAACTGAATATATATTCATAAAAAGTCATGATAAATTAAATATTAACTGTGTGGCAGTATATTCGAACAGTGAGACGCCACGCTTCATAGGTACCTGAGCAAAGATCTTCAGTCTCAATCGTTTTCAATATTGTTAAATATATATTTGTTTGAAACTTCCTGGTAGATTAAAACTGTGTGCCGGATACGGGACTCGAACCTGGGACCTTTGCCTTTCGCGGGCAAGCGCATTACCGACTCTGCTATCCCGACACGACTCACGATGCCGCCTAACAACTTCACTTCCGCCAGTACTTCGCCTCCTACTTTCCAAACTTCACAGAGGCTCTCCTGCGAACCATGCAAGACTAGCACCCCTGGAAGAAAGGATATCGTGGAGACATGGCTTAGCCACAGCCTAAGGGATGTTTCCAGAATGAAACTTTCACTCTGCAGCGGATTGTGCGCTTATATGAAACTTCCTGGCAGATTAAAATGGTGTGCCGGTACCGGGACTCGAAGCTGGGACCTTTGCCTTTTGCGGGAAAGTGCACTACCGACTGTGCTATCCCGACACGACTCACTATGTCGCCTCATAGCTTTACTTCCGCCAGTACCTCACCTCCTACTTTCCAAACTTCACAGAAGCTCTCCTGCGAACCATGCAAGACTAGCACTCCTGGAAGAAAGGATATCGTGGAGACGTGGAGACATGGCTTAGCCACAGCCTAAGGGATATTTCCAGAATGAAACTTTCACTCTGCAGCGGAGTGTGCGGAGTGTCCGCTGCAGAGTGAAAGTTTCATTCTGGAAACATCCCTTAGGCTGTGGCTAAGCCATGTCTCCACCATATCCTTTCTTCCAGGAGTGCTAGTCTTGCATGGTTCGCAGGAGAGCTTCTGTGAAGTTTGGAAAGTAGGAGGCGAGGTACTGGCAGAAGTAAAGTTGTGAGGCGACATAGTGAGTCTTGTCGGGAAGTAATGTATTTATTGAGAAATTTCTATTGCTGAGTATCGAAATGTTCAAAAAATATGCAGATGTAACAGTTATTTACTCAAAAAATATCATTTCTAGAACATAATGTTTCCAATGAAAATCTTTGCAGCTACTCGGATACTAGTTACTCTTCTCCGTCTTAGACTGTCAAAGTGTTTGGTGCAACAAATAGAATTTATTAAATACTGATAAAAACCCGGAGTCCTTGGTTGTATGGTTTTGACTTCTGGCATACCAGACATAACTTTTGGACGTTATGAATTTTCCGACACATGTTCTGGAAGAAACAGTACCATTTTAACTTCTTTAGGCACTTTAAGGGACCGAAATGACCCCACACTCGGTGTGTATGCTGAATCAGCTTTTTTTTTCGCACGATTCTGGAATGCATACACCAAATGTCGGATTGTGGGTGCCGGCGGAAGAAAAGGACGTTCTGATGAATTTTGTATCGTGCAGATAAAGGGTCTGTAGGATTTTGGGCAAGTTTATTGATAATGTTGCTCCACCGTGCGTCCCTTAGCTGAAAATCGTGCATATTTTTATTCATGTCAAGGAAATATTGCCGGTAGTTTGTATCTTTCATCAGCATAATTTTTTATTCTGAAGTACCTTCAACGTGATCATCGAACTCTGGAAGACCTTGGGGAAGCCTGGACATTGCGTCCGCTACAACATTGTCTGAGCGTTTTATATGTATGACTTCAAAGACAAATTCTTGAAGAAGCATAGCATAATGCCTGGTGATCGCAGAAGACTTTGACATGATTGCCGAATATATGTTGACGAAATCTTTTAAAAGTCCATACAATGGCTAAGGTCTCTAACTCTGTTGTAGAGTAGTGTCTTTCACACTCAGTCAAATTTCTACTTGCAAAACTGATAATTTTGACAGTATCTGGATTGAATTCTCCAGTCATCTGAAAGAGAATTCCTGATACACCTGTGTTCGATACGTCGGTAGTAATACAATAGTCTTTTGTCATATCTGGATGACTGAGAATATCGGATTAATTCAAAATCTCTTTGGCACCAGTCATTCCAACACCATGTGCTACCTTCTCGTAAAAGCGAAAGAAGAGCATCACTGTTTAGCAGTTGGTTTGGTACAAAACGCCTACAAAACGAACACATTCCAATAAATGACTTCCATTGTTTCTTGTTCCGAGGTGCAGGAAAGTGTTGAATGGCTTCTAATTTCCTAGGATCTGGAGTTATTCCATTTTGGGAGATAATGTGTCCTAGGTATTTGATCTCAGATTTTGCAAACTTTGACTTTTGAAGATTTACTGTCACTCCACAAAACTGAAACTTGTGCAAAGTGCGCTCAAGCCATAATAAATTTTCTTCCCAAGTAGATGTCGCAATAAGAATGTAATCAACATACACTGTAATTTTGTCAAGCAGATCGGGATCCAAAACGGTATCTAAAGCCATGACAAAAACTCCTGAGCTTACATTTAAAAAAGTTAACACCATAGAATTTCTGCAACTGTTCCTCAAGGTTTTCCTGGACGGGTACAAACTGGTAAAATTATTTGGTTTATAGCTCGCGCGTCTAGAACTAAACGTACGGAGCCATCAGCTTTAAATACATCCAGCAATGGGTTGGAATAAGGAGGGGAAGATGGCTCTATAATGTTCCATTCTAACATTTTGTTGATTTCTTGTTTAACAGTCTCTCTTTTGGCCCAGGGAATAGCCTGTGTCTGTTTTACGTAAGTTTCATGGGGTTTCACCTGCATGTGGTAAACATAGGTCGTAATAAGGCCTGGTTTTTCATTGAACACTTGACTATATTCTAAAAGTAGATGTTTTAACTGAAACTTCTGTTCTTCCGAAAGCTGTTCTGATTCATCAATTTTATCACTTATACATTCAGGCATTACTGTCTCTATGTCTACCACATGACCTGTACTATAAGCAAAAGTTCAGTTTATTTTTGGTAATGAAACTTTGATCGAATGGCAATACTTTCCTTGCATTGACTTATTTTTGAACAAGTTGATAACACGCACATTTTTATTGATTGTGAAATAGCACCTACGTGTTTTAAAATTAATACATGCCTCTCCGTTTCTTAAGTATTCAAGCCCTAATATATAATTCTCAAGCAGTCCATCGACAATTAGAAATGTGCAAAAGTCTGTATGGTCCCCGTATACCATTTGCAATTGCATCTGTAGTTTAATGTTTTTAGATTTGGTACCTATAGCTCTTATTATCCTACAGTTCTAAACGGGATATGTGGGTGGTTTGTACACAGTACAAATTTGTTCAAACAATGTTTGAGAAACTACATTAATAGCTGCTCCCGTATCTAATAAGATAACGGTGGGTATGTTGCCTACAACATCCAGGATATTTGCTTGGAAAATTTCTAAAGTACTTTCTTTACAATGTACCTGTTCTTGTAACAATCCTTCGCTAAATTCTCATGACCAAGTAGTAACATACAGGGAACAAGAAACTATTCTATTAAGTCCTGTACATATTGTTATTGTTCACAAGTGCTCCTGTCAAAGATTAAATCATATCTTGAAAGGTTTGTTAAACTTAAGGGACTTAACTGCGTGATCATCAGTCCATAAACTTACGAACTACCTTATACTAAAGACGGCACAAACATCCATGCCAGAGGGGGGATTCGAACACCCGACGGATAGTGGCCTCGTGCATAGCAGCATAGCACCTCAATGCGCTTGACCACTCCGACGCGGCGTCAACGATTAACTCTATGAAGATGGCACTGGAGATATCGTGGAGCAGAAGCGTTCAGTATGAAGAAGTCGAATCTCGATTATAAAAGTTTTATTATTTCTTTGATGGCTGGTCTCGTTGTCTAAAGTTGTATGATGCTTCAAAGAACTGAGGTCCAGGGTATCTCGGAGTATGCACTGGTGAAGTTTTAATAATAATGGACATTTTATAATGAATACTTTTACTATAAACAACTCACAGATACAAGTCCGCCATGTTACTCCAAACACATCAGTCAACAAGACTGTGTTTCGTGATATAGGCCCTACCCTTTGGACATTCCAGAACCAAACAACAAAACGTCTTCACACAATCGATGTTTACAGCAGACTTACTGTGTGACGTCCATTTATTTTATGTTTTGGTTGGTAGCGGAAATATATTTGGTTTGTTGTAGTGCTTCAGTATGATAGAAGCGACGTCAGCGGTAGTGCAAGCTTTCGTCATCTTCACATAAAGATTCATTAGGCACGTAAAAATTTTGTTTGAGGCATATGTTAGTTATTTAAGTTGGTACACCTGTTAATATTTCATATATTTAGTTACGGATGCCTCTGGTTTAACTTTACGTAGCCTAATATAGTTTATGGATTACATTTTAACTGACGAACATGGACTCTGTAATCTCAGGCGCTTGTTTTAAAAATTATTAATTCTTTTTCTAATAAAATCTTTTCTTTCCCGGCAGTTCCATTTTATTGAGTTTTGACGTCCTTTAATTATTTTAAGTTACTTTGATTCACAGATAACTCAAAGATGTTATTTTTAAAAGTTCTTCAATTATCAATGGGAAGGTCAGGTGCTAACTACGATTGATGTGATCAACACGAAATTTTAAATTAATACTTTTCCTCTATTTCACCTTAAGGACAGATTTACAAAACACTGTCAAAGTCACATGATACATTTTAAATAAGCAGTTCTCTATAGTTCATTTCAGAAAATCGTTGTTTGATATTCTTCAACATGTTTCAACATTTAAAAATTATTCCTTTTTTGAATCAAGTTAAAGTTATTTGATTTAATGTTTTCCAATGAAGAAAACCTTTTTAACAATGATTATTATGTTCCTATCGAAAGGCAGAATTCGTCGTAGCCTATCGAAAATTAAAGTCCACAGATATTATTTACGCACTCGCGCATAAGTTCGATTTAATTAAGCCTTTCAAATAAATCCAATCATAGTAAACCAAAAGTTCGGAATATTTTTGCACCTGACTATCTGTTTCAGATACGAGCACAACATTCTAAGTCCGATAGTTGACTAAAAATGTTAATACATCGAGGAACAAAGACTGAGAGAAATCTTATCGTTACGAGAAACAAATACTGAGAGCTGTTAACGTTGGGAGAAACAAAGACTGAGAGAACGAGTAGCTATACTGCAGAACTATTTATATTACTATTGCGACAAAAGATTACTCTGATTTACAGTGTTTAGATGCGGTTACTCTGAGACTGTACTGTTTGGATACTTCAAACATATATTGGCTGTTACTGAAATTTTGACAAATATGTAAAAATTCTGCCTCTTACAAATTATTAGAATTGAATCTGGATGAAAATGGCTAGTTTGTGCTGTGATTGCAATGTGGTTTTTCTTAACTGAATAAGTTTAATCAACCACGTAGTTGCTAAGATATTTCAATATTTAGTACATTTAAAGACTAGTGGTTTGTCTGATGTTAACAGATGTAACTTAACAAACGTATTGACAGTATTACTGGAAAGTGAATTGTTCTATTTTCAAATGAGGTAGAAGCGAGTGTTTTGAAATGTGTGGCTGCATCCATGTTTTAATGCATAAATTAACTTTGTGAGTGTTAAAATCGGATTCCTGGTGCAAAATAAAGGATGTGTACATGTTAGCAACATTTATTTTTATGATATCAGCAAGATTGTGAAATTGTACTTTTGACCAGGATCATTATGTACTTTTATTAAAACCAGTACATGAAGTGTCATTATAACTTAGTACAAATATAATGTGTCATGTTTAAACATCTAAAAGTGTTTGAATCGAAACTAATGCAGGTATATACCTCAAAGAAGTTAGCTGATCATGGTGCCTTTCTGTATCCTTCAATTTATGAAAAATTACGTTAATTTACTTTTGGCATCGATTAGTTCAATTGAGATTTGCCTGTAGCTGTTGTATTATAAGCGGCAGGCTCCAATGCACAGAAAATACAGGCATAGTCGCCACTTTGTACACAAACAGTGGATAGTAAAGTACAGCCAATACTTGCTACTAAGGGGTAAGTGATAGCCAGGCCGTGTCACTGTTCGCTAAGGCGCTGTTTATATAATATTAAAGTAGTGGAAGAACCGTCTTTGGTACTCATAGAGTGGAGAGTAAAATCGCCCCTTGTGTTTTGTACGTACCTAGCAGCACATGTCAGATACGTGTAGGTATCCACAGCCAACCAGAATTTGAAAGGCAGTTACTAAACGTTAATGTTGATCCTACATAGCATGTTTTGCTCACAGATTTCTTACAGATTGGGTTTGTAAAATAAATTAATTAGGTAAGTAAAAGTGTGCTCATTTATAGTTACTAGCTGCCCCATCTCATATTTAGATAAGAAACCTATCAAATTTTAATCATGCTATTAAGTTCTAAAAAAAAAAAATGTTTGTTAAGCTTATGGGACTTAACTACGGGGTCATCAGTCCCTAAAGTTACAAACTACTGATGAACTACTTATGAACTAGGACGACACAAATATCCATGCCCGAGGGGGGATTCGAACCCCGACCGTAGTGGCCGTGCAGACCGTGACTGAAGCGCCTCAGTCCCCGCGGCCACCGCGGCCGGCCTATTAAGTTGTCTCAAAATTATGCAGTGCAGTCCAGTCCAGTTGTTATTGTAGGTAGATGAGAAATGATAGATTCTCATAGTTGAAGCTACTATTTTTCCCTTCCCTCTCTATTAATCGGATTCTACAGCTAATGGCAGCTGATGGCATGTCTCCTTAACTATGTGTTGTGGGATGATATATTTTCCCACGTACTTCAGTGATACATTACGTAGAAATTCTCTGTAAAGGGTATCGCGAACAAAGTAAGTATTTAAGAAGTAATTAATTAAAGTGCTGAGCATAATACTCGAGTGTGATGCCGTCATCAGGGAAAATGTCGTTTCTTGCGCGTGTCAGTGAGAAAATGTTTATTAAAAGTTTGAAATTGTTTGTTCGTTGGAAGTCGCTAAGTTCACTCGTCACAATTATTGAATCAATAAATAGTGGGTATTTAAGGGCTTCGTCAGACTGCCTCAAGAAAAACATAGCTGTTAACTGTTTAACTGTAATACTTGTCTCATTGTCCACATAACGACTAGAATATGACAAGAATTAAAAATTTTAAATTTTGGGAATAATTACAACAAATATCCATAAGCAAATTTTTCTTTGTCCTAGAAGCTGTTAGATATGTGGCGTAGAACAGATGGGAACCGGAAGAGATAACTGTGCATTGCATAGCCTCTTCGTACAGTTTGTATTGATATATGAAATTGAGAGCACAACAATACCTTATTTCGTTCTGGAGATAGTGATTTTTATATCCAAGGACTTGACTTGTGCAGAGTGCTATGTACTGCTTGTTTATATACATAAATAGTATTACATTTAAGAAAAGTATTCAGTAAGTAAATAAATTAAAAGTAAAAAGAGTAAAAAAATTGTATGTGTGCTATCGTGAGGTCATTTGTCTTTGCTCTACAAACGACTTAATTTCTTAACCATTTGAAAAATGCTCTTGTTGGATCCAAAAAATGCGCGTGTTCCTGTATAAAGGACTAAGACAAAAAAGGCGGACCATCTGCAGCAGTTCTCTTTTCACATTTCTCAAAAAAAAAAAAAAAAAAAAAAAAAAAAAAAAAAAAAAAAAAAAAAAAAAAAAAAAAAAAAAAAAAAAAAAAACTGCCACCAGAAGATATAAGATCGATTTAAGTCCATGTTATAATGGAATCCGTACTGAGGCTGGTCTATTTATGTTAAATAAAACAACATAAACTTTACAATTTTGATGGATACGTTAATTATTTGGAATTAGAAAATATCATTTCTTGTGCTGCAGAAGAAGCAGAAAGAGTATGACAGTGGAAGAGACAGGAGACAATCTCCAGTAGAGAAAATAAATGTGACGGTGGTAGAGAGGCAACTGCGGTAATAGGGATAGGAGCCTGCAGATTTGCGTGGATAGCGTCAGGGGAAGAGAGGTGCTATGTATGGAGGCTTGACCACTTGGTGAAAGTATTTAACGTTATTTTGTGGCGAAGAAGGGAGACTAAGGACTGAGACACTTGGTTTCCCACATTTCAAAATTCCTGCACACTCTTACAGTCAGTCCATACTGTAACATGTGGATATTATAGCTTCATTAATTGTGATGTAAAACATTAAAGTAGAATGGAGAACCCGATTCAACGACCAAAATAATCAAATTTATATCAAATTAATTAGAGTGATTACAATTACATGTACCTAGAGTAATTGTGTAATAGCATAATAGCAATTATGTGTGCGTAGGGTAACTGTTTATTTATTTATTTATTGTTTCTTGTTATTGCATGTGTTCACTCCTCCACGTATGGCGTGGAACTGAGCTCACCCCAAGGCATCACGTGACTACCACCACCCTACCACGTGCCAACCACCGACCAATGAGAGCCCAGCATGTGACCACGTGACCACCCTTCCACAGTGAACAATAACAGGTCCAGACTCGTTCACCCGGAGATTTTTACAATAACAGGTCCAAACTCGTCCACCTGCGAGCACAGCCCGCGACCATCCGCTCCCCACCCTGTCACATGACTATAAGCGACCAATGAGAGCACACCACGTGACCATCGACCAATTACAGCGAAGCAGTCTGTCTTAGTGCTCAGCCGGCTCTCTGCCATCATTCAGACGCCGAGTGTTGCAAGGATAACATCATCATCATGAATCGTCAGCAGCAGCAGCAACAGCAGTAGCAGTCTGGTCCATCTTAGTCTAAGAGGAAGAAGAATAATAATAAAAAAAACGTAAGTTATATATAAATTATTGATATACGCATGTATGTTTTTTTACCACATGTGTGTATGTGGGTGTGTATTCGTGGTTTTATTTATTTATTTATTGCAGAACCCGATACTGCAGCGATGCTGACTGGTGATGTAGAGTTTCTGATGCAAATCCCAATCATTGATGTCACTGGTCAACAGCACTGGAGTCCACCTCCTGCTGGAGGAGGAGGACAAGAATCTCCATCCAGCAAACCCTTTAGGAGTAATAATAAAAGCTTATGTATTTGTGTGAAGAAATATTATACGCGTTTATATTTTCCGCATGCGTGTATATGCATGTACTTCATGCTTTTTCCTCAGAACCCGATACTGCTACTACTAAAATTATGTTGAACGATGATATGGAGTTACTGAGGCAGACTCCGATCGCCGCCTATGAAGACACTCGACCGGTTCCCGACACGTTGAAACAGGAGTGCAACGGCAGCCCACAGGTGCAGCACGAGCCTTCAACTTACTGGCCGCCTTCATACGACCCGTCGCGAGGATGCGATGAAACAGATGACTGGCCACGTTCGTCGTGTGACAGGACAAAAAGTGTGAATCCTCCTCCAACAGTGCTACTTTTTGCTTCCACGTATAACTTAACAGCTAGTGGTTCCAAACGTATATCAATTGGTTTAGAAACCAGTGATGAGTGGCAATGGGAAGTGGCTATTGAATTGAAGTTGAAAACATTAAACAGGGCACTAAAGCACGGTTTTACAAGCACGCGTGGCATGAACTAGTTTCAATGTTGCCTATTGTTGCTGTTATGGTCTTCAGTCCGGAGACTGGTTTGATGCAGCTCTCCACCCTACTCTATCCTGAGCAAGCCTTTTCATCTCCTCATAAGAACGGCAACTAACATCCACTTGAATCTGCTTACTATACGCGTCTCTTGGTCTCCCTCTGCGATTTTTGCCCCACACACTTCCCTCCAATGCTAAATTTACGATTCCCCGATGTCTAAGAATGTGTCCTACCAAGCGATCCCTTCTTTTAGCCAGGGTATGCCAAAAATTCCTTTTCTCCCCAATTCTATTCAGTACTTCTTCATTGGTTATGCGATCTACCCACCTAATCTTCAGCATTCTTCTCTAACACCACATTTCAAAAGCCTCTATTCTCATCCTGTCTGCACTGCTTAACGTCCATGTTTCACTCCCATACAAGGCAACACTCCACACAAATGCCTTCAGGAAAGACTTCCGTACACTTAAATTAATATTCGATGTTAGCAAATTTCTCTTTTTCAAATTTCATGAGAAATTAACTTCTGAATATAATCCAGCGCGCCCACCTCCTGAAGCTTACTTCAGTGTAACTGTAACTGTATTGGAAATGTATGGAGATGCCGCCTTAGTGATTTCAGATGGTGAATCTTGCACTTAGATACGACAATCCAGTGTTGTAAATTTAAATAATTTATGTGATGCGATACGATTTGCATCTGACAGACTGTTCTTGTGGTGGTGTTATGTTAAAGCACTCCACGATGATATTGTGATTTACCTATGAAGTCATAGTGTACATCTGGATGATGTACCTCAGTGTATATCTATGTGTGTTCAATCAGTACCCAAGTCAGCATCAGTAAATCGAAATAAGTGTGAATTCCTTAGAAGCTAAATTTACCGATGGAATACCTGAATACTTTGTTGCTTCTCCTGCTGTGAACCTAATACGAAGTGAATTTCTAGCGTATAGAAGACAATTGTTTGCTAAATACTGTACCGCTACTGCAAACCCACAAGCGGGCGAAAAAAGAAAAGAATGTAAACCTTATTTCGATGTTGATTCTGCATTCAGCCATTGGAATGAATAAAAATGTATGTAAAAATACTGTGTTCATAACATTATTTATAGTATCCCCTGCCTCATGTAAAGTCATTGCACAGACGTTCTTCTGTATATATGCCCATTGCACGCCTTTACGCGACATAGTCAGTAACATGGCAGGGTGGGTGAAACATCAACCTAATTTTACAGTAGAAGACTGGTCTGCGGGAGAAGAAGAAAAAGGTCGTAAGAAGAATGGTGTGCTCCTTCCAGATAATAGACGTGCGATTATTGTAGGACCATCGAACTGTGGCAAAACAAAGACTCTCATCACACTGATAACCCACATTGATATCGTCCGCTTCGAACATGTCTGTATTTTCTCAAAAACTCTCTCACAGCCTAAATACCAGATGCTACACAAGATATTAAATGGTTTAGATGATGTAACATACACCACGTATAACCAGAGCGCCGATATACCGCTTCCAGAGAACATAAAACCGAACACTGTCTTCATATTTGACGACGTAGTCGTGGAAAACCAGGACCAAATTCGACGATATTTCTGTTTTGGGAGACATATGAGCGTTGTTGTTTTTTATCTTAGTCAAACATATTCTCGAATCGCAAAACAGCTGTTGCGGGATAATGCAAACCTAATTATAGGATTCAAACAAGATAATTTGAATTTAAAACATATTTACCAAGCCCATGTGGAAACGACATGTCTTTCAATGAGTTTGTAAAAATGTGTACAGATTGCTGGAATCATTCTCAGTATGGGTTTCTCGTTACAGACAAAACCAGAAAACTGGATGATGGTAGGTATAGACGAAACTTCCAAGACTCTTTTCACATAAATAGCTCTAAGATGCGGTGGTTACAACATTTCACACAACACCATGGATAAATTCGCACGTATGTCGGGGGGTTGTGGTGCGCAGAGACAGAACATTCACATGTATGTAAACAGCAGAACTGAATCATTTCGTGACGAACTAGTAGATAGTGTGAGCAAATATATTGAAGGGGCTATCAGTAAACTAAATACGTTATTCAGTGACAAAATCAAAGATCTTCGAAAGGAATATACAGATTATTATGGACTTATCCTGTTACGTAACAATGAAGCGCATGCGAGACTTGATGATATGGATAGGAAACTAAACATCCTTGAAGAAGAAGAAGATGATGATGAAGAAGAGGTTGAAGCTGTAACAGTTAACAAGCCTGCGAAGACGAGAAAGAGGATGAAGATTGGTGTGCATATAAAACAGAGTGCAACACCAAAAACCGATTAGTATTTGCCAGCATGTCAACCAAGCAGAAACGTATCCAAACGCGGAAGGCTATTCGCGAGAAGCTACTACTGATGCGTTTAGGACAGTTGAAACAAGATAATATGCTATGAGAAACCTTTAAACCAGTTACGGATTCTCTCAAATAAATTTCCGCCGACATCAACAACCGCGCTGATAACGCTGGAAATGACGATAATGGTGTTACAGAATTTCTCAAAAGCCACAACGAATCAAGAATAGACAAAACATACGGTGTCAGCAGAGTAAGACCATATATGCTAGGTACAAAACCCATAAGATTAACCAAAAACACGATACAGATTGGTGATTAAGAGTTTTAAAGAACTCAAGGTCTATTGAATCTCATCTTAAAATCCCCGAGAACATCAAACTACCCATCTACAGATGTCGACACTTATCGGGAAATAGTGCTTCTGACGGACCTACATAAGGATGCCGATGGGAAACCGGAAAGCGTAACCTCCATGAAATACAAAATCGTTATAAAGCACATACTAGATAACGAGAAGAAAGGAAGTAGTACTGGAGATGGAATTGATATACAGCATAAAAGTGTGAGCGGTAAAGCTCCTGAGTATATATACTACAGCCGACCAGACGATTTAGTAGACCGCTTACGGCTACTGATGGCATCTGCCGCTGCCGGCAATGATGCACACTCGAATGAGGTTGTTTCAATAATTTCACAGCTTAGAGAGAGAGGTATCATCGAATAAGAATGGTTGACGAACTCCATAAGCTGGCACGTAAAACATACCCTCGCAGACCTGTGATGATCAATGGTTTGGATGACTTGTGGCAGGCTGACCTTGTGGATATGCAGCAGCATTCTCGTGTGAATAAAGGCTACAAATATATTCTAATGATCATCAATTCATGTTCTAAATTTGCATGGGCTCTACCTCTGAAATCGAAATCTAGTAAGGATGTTGCACGTGTGTTTGAAAAACTGCTGCAGACTGGGACGAGCAGGTGTCCTAAAAATCTTCAAACAGATTTCAGAACTGAATTTTACAACAAATATTTCAAGACTGTGATGACTCGGTATAACATAAACCATTAATCGACATTCGCGCATTTGAAAGCAAGTATTGTGGAGCGTCTAAACAGAACAATAAAAACACGAATGTGGAAGCTATTTAATCTACGTGGATCATACAAATGGACTGATATTCTTCCTCAAATAATCGCGCAGTACAACAGGACCAGACACAGCACGATAAAAATGAGACCAATCGATGTTTGTGATAACGAACTACTAAACCCCGTTTACTTCAGAATTAAAATGGTTGATCACAGCAGAAAAAAATTTAAAGTTGGAGACTTTGTGCGTATTTCAAAACATAAAACCACCTTCGAGAAATCATACGTACCAAACTGCTCAACGGACATATTCACCGTCTCAAAGGTGCAGCGAACGTATCCTAGAACTTATATCTTAAAGGATCGCAAAGGAGAAGAAATTACAGGCTGTTTTTACTCTGAAGAACTGCAGAAGTTCTAAACCAGACGTGTTTCTCATAGAGAGAGTTGTGAAACGCCGTGGACATCGAGTATTAGTTAAATGGCTGTGGATAGAGCAAAAGCGGCAAGGAAAAGGAGCGATATAGGTATTGATCAGCGCCTTGCAGAATTAGCAGTAGATAAGACCATGCGAGCCAAAATTAAGCTTGGTCTGGGTTTTCGACATGCGATGAATACGGCACGTCGCGTCCTAAAGAAGAAGTAATGCATTTTAACAGCTTTGTATGCAGCTAAACGAGCTCTGAAAAAAAATAAAGAATCGACGAGGATACCTAAAACTAGAGTCTACCAATACCGAAAAACGTATCAGGTGGGATAATCCTGTTCCACATTCCAGCTCTGGCAGGACTTTCGGCAGTGGGATCTCTAGCCGGAGGCGCATCGGCTATTGCCAGAAAGATCAATAACGCGAAAAACATATACTTGTGACGTCTATTCCGAATGAACAAACGTCACTTCTGATCCTGCAGTTGTTACTATTTAATGTCACAGAATATATGACATCAACTGCGATTGCACAAAGCTGAAAATGTGTACCCAGCCGGGATTCGAACCCGAGTCTCCTGCTTTCTAGGCAGTTGCGCTGACCCCTACACCAGTGGGGACACAGTGATCACCGCACCTGCAAGGACTACCTAAGCACGCTTCCCATCAGATACATGTTCCCAGCTTTGCCCTGCCCACATTACTCAAACTCGTAGTTATTATCGTTAGTGGGGAGGGGTAGGCAAGTTTGAAGCCCTTACTCTTACGGGAATTAGTTTAATAACTACGAGTTTGAGTACTGTGGGCAGGGCGAAGCTGGGAATTTGTATCTGTACCTCAGCGCCAAAATCTCTCTGCTTAAAGTACATAGCGTTAAACACAATTATATAACAGTACCACACACCTGCCTCTCCGGGGGACACCACCTTGACGAAGCACTGTCCTTGCGGGTGGAGAGGCTTGCGTATCTGCGTGAAGCAGAGGGCTATACCGAAGGTAGAGAACCTACTGCCGGAAAGGCCTCAGCTGATGGATCAGACCAAGCGTGTCCCATAACTTCCCGTCTTCCTTATCCTCTCCCAGTCCTTTCACAATTCCTTTCCCAACCCAAGGTGTGATGCGATCCATGCCGAGGGGTGTGTGGCACATGGGTGGATGTGTCTCGAATGGAGCCTCAGGGATACCGGGCGACCTCCCTGAGTAAGTAGCCTTGCACCGCGTGGGTTTATCGTGGTGTGGACCATATAAATCCCAAAATCTCGTGGGACGAAGATGAACACGGCGAAAAAAATTATTTTAAAAGAATCCGAGGGGCAATCTGAGACCTCAGATACTCAGACATTGGGATCAGGACCGATGGAGTGCACTCCTACTTGTCAGTCAGGGTCTAGACCTGAGCAAGAAGTGGGAACTGTAACAGAGAAGTTGGACGAGATTAGGATTAAGGCCTTGTCTGGGGTTCAGAGGAGGAAAATTCTCAAGGAACAGAAGCAAAAGAAGGAAAAAATGGCTTCCTAAACATAAGTGGAGGGAATCAAAAGGGCTTGAGCCCAAGACCTCCAAAAAGAAACTGCCTCAGGTCGAAGGGGATACACAGACCCCCTCGACGTCAAAGACAGGTGGCAAGAGGGTTAGGGAGGAATCTAAGACTCACTTCTCTCTGGAGAAGCGTGATCCTAAAAGGCTGAGGCAGGAAATACGGAAACAGACCTATAGTACTACAGTCTCAGTCTTTAGAATGGCGGTTGTCCAAGAAGGATACCCACTGGTGAGCATCACCTCACAGCAGGAGGATCTCGTGCAGATGGCCCTCTTTGAAGAGATTGCTGGGGTCGCTGGTCCAGGACCAAAATTCAGGAGGATCTATCTAGATCGGGGTGCCCTCATTTATGTCTGCGCGGGGGAGCACTCAGCAGAATGGCTTAAGGACTAGGTTCCCATGATACCCCATGGGAGGATGCGAAGCTGCTGGTCGAGACAGCAACCAAACTCCTGAAGACCGCAAAGGTATCAATATGGGTACCAAAGATCCTTAAGGATGTCCCTCCAAAGACTCTGTTTGAGAAAATAAGGGCCCAGAACCCAAACGTCTCGACAGAGGATTGGAGGGTAATTAACCAAAAGGTCATTCCAGAAGGACGAACCCTGGCGGTGGAGGCTGGAGAGAAGTCCCTGAAGGCAATGCGAGAGCAAGGCCTGAAACTATTTTTTGGGTTCTCGCAGGTCGCTGACAGGGTAATCAAAGACCTTAAAGGCTATAATGGCAGCAAGATGGGGACTGGAAGTGCTGCAGATAAACCTGCAGCACGGTAAAGGGGCCACTGCTGCCCTGAGCCATGGCCTGGGAGACAGGAGGTGGACGTGGCCCTGATACAAGAACCCTATTTGTACAAAGGGGTTGTATCGGGCCTCGGTGGTACTGGAGATAAGCTGATTTATGCTAGAAATCTAAAAAACTCCAGAACATGCATTTATGTTAGTAATGGAATATCTTTCATACCAATGATGGATTTTTGTTCCAGGGACTTGGTGACCATCAGGATGCAGCAACATGAGGAAGATGTCACGAGGGAAATTGTTTTGGCCTCAGCATAGCTTCCTTACGAAGACAGCTCTCCTCCTCCTTTGGAAGTGAGGAGACTGACGGAAGCCTGCCATTGGCAAGGTGACGAACTGTTGGTGGGATGTGATGCTAATGCCCACAATCTGTCGTGGGGCAGCAAGGACACCAACAGTAGCGGTGAGCACCTTCTTGAATTTCTCCTATCTAACAACTTGGAGATCCTGAATAGGGGTGATGAACCCACATTCAGGAATAGTAGAAGGGAAGAAGTAATTGACATAACTTTTGTTCCATGATGACGGGAAGTTACGTCAGACAGTGGCATGTGGTCCTGGAGCCATCCTCATCAGATCACATGTATATTGAATTCAAGGTTGAAATGGGAACCAGACAGAACATGGCCTATAGGAACCCCAGGAAAACGGACTGGGAGATATATAGGAAAGACCTTGACTTCAGCCTATTCGATAAGGAATCCAGCAGAGTTTGAGGAAGTAGCAGAGGCTGTAACCTCTGCTATAGTGACCTCATACCAGGAAAACTGCTCAATCACCAAGAAATCACAAATAGGAGTGTGCCTTGGTGGAATAATAACCTGGAAATGCAAAGGAAACAGGTATGAAGACTGTTTAACCTTGTGAGGCGCAAGGGATAATGGGCAAAGTATCGTGAGGCCCTTGTCAATTACAACCTTGCCATCAGACAGACAGAGGAGGCATCCTGGAAGGTATTATGTGAGGAAGTGGAAGGCACGGCTGCTCAAGCGAGACTTCATAAAATCCTCACTAGGGTACCAACTAATCCAGGAGGAACATTGAGGAAGGAGGATGGGGAGTATACAAAGACAGCACATGAAACGCTGGAACTGCTCCTCAAGACTCACTTTCCTCAATATACTCTGGGGGATAACTCAGACCAGAATGCGATTTCTGAGAGACAAAGGTTCTCAGGTATTCGCAACGAGGACTGGGATTTGGCCTAGGAGTGTGTCAATTTCAGTAAGGTCCGATGGGCGGTGGGAACATTTAAACCGTTCAAGTCATCTGGCCCTGATGGAATCTTCCCAGCTCTCCTGCAACAAGCGAGAGAAAATCTTATTAGGTTCCTTTGCAGGTTATTCAGGGTTAGCCTAGCAGCAGGAATCATTCCCAATGCCTGGAGAGCAGTGAAGGTTGTCTTCATTCCTAAACCAGGGAGAATTGATCATACCAAGGCCAAGATATGAGACCAATCAGCCTGTCCTCCTTCATTCTTAAGACATTGGAAAAGCTGGTTAATGTGCGTGTTGCAGAAAGGAGGTTAAGTAGGGCTACATTCAAACCAACATGCATATCAGCCAGGTAAATCATGTGAGACAGCTCTTCACCAACTCGTTGGGAAGGTGGAGAAAGCACTAAACATTCCAGAAATAGCCCTCTGTATCATCCTGGACATCGAGGGGGCTTTTAGCAACACGACCTTCGATTCCATGGTTAGGGCAGCAGAGGTGCATGACCTAGGGACCACTATATGTAGGTGGACTAGGGCCATGCTCCGTGGAAGAAAGGGAGAAGCTACCATGATGAAAAAAATGGTAATCAACACCACTAGAGGTTGCCCGCAAGGAGGAGTTCTTTCCCCTTTATTGTGGAATATAGTGGTGAATGATCTCATTCGAGAATTAAACTCTAGGCAGTACTTTTGCCAAGGATACGCAGATGATCTTTTCATAGTAATACTTGGCAAATTTGCTGACACAGTAAAGAATATGGCACAAGGTGCTTTGGACATTGTGCAAGAATGGTGTAGAAAACAGGATCTGGGGGTTAGTCCTAAGAAGACTGTTGTTGTACCATTCACAAAGAAGCATATACAACATTCAAGTTGGAATCTAAAGCTTTTCAATTAAGCGCTACCTGTGAAGGGGACAGTGAAATATCTAGGGGTTACCCTAGATGAGAAACTGACATGGGCCCCTCACATCAGGAATATTTGCTCCAAGGCAAAAGGTACTCTTGTGAGTACCAGGAGAGCTTGTGGCAAAAATTGGGGCCTGAGCCCCAAGGGTATGCACTGGATATACACCACAGTGATTAGACCCAGGATCACCTATGGGGCGTTCGTGTGGTGGAAGAAGGTAGAACAGCAGGTTGCTGCTAAGAAGCTTTGTAAGGTGCAGAGACTAACCTGCTTAGCTATAACAGGCGGAATTAGCAGCACACCAACTGCTGGGATGGAAACCATGCTGGATATGCCCCCATTACACCTTTGGGTCAAGATGGAGGCAGCGTCTGGTGCATACAGGCTCAAACCTGGCAACAACTGGAACTCTTTGGGATATGCAGAATCACACACTAAAATAGTGAGTGAGGTAAATATAGGAAAGGTTGGGGAAATGCCAGCCGACTATATTATAACTCCATACTGCTTCAATAAGCTTTTCAATATAACAACTGGAATTAGGGAGCAATGGGAGAAAATGTAGGATCTGTGATGACGGTGATGAAACTGCATCACATCTAATCTTCGAATGCATTGCATTGGAGAGTAAAAGGCACAGAACATTTGGGACAACCAGACCCGAAGAAATTGTGTCTAATAAAGAACTGGTAAAGGGACTCCTTGCACTGCTCAAGGGCATTGGTTGGCTTTACTAGATAAACAGGGAGCAATACCGCACAATAAATTTAGTTTTGGTGCGGGCAGTGGCAGGTTAGACCAAGACTGTTTTGGCTTCCCTGGAAAAATCAAATCAAATCAAATCAACCATACACCTGAATGTGGCTATATTAGTTCTCAAAGTACAGACACATGCCAAATTACTTTCGCATTCACGCAGTCGAGTATGAAAAGCCACACTAATTACGTTTTGAAATGTTTATGTCCCTATGTCAATACCATAAGCTTTAGCTAAGCATATTGCAATATAGGCTTGTAAATCAAAGTGTGAAGTTTCATGATGAAATAACTATCAAGTACCTTCACATGTGGTGTGACACCTTGTAGTCTTACAAAATCAGTAGTCCTTCTGATAAAGGGGTTTATATTGCCGAAAGAAGTAAACATCAAGGGATGGGCAACATTTTCTTGTTTTCGGTGACAAGATCTTCAGCGTAACATCCACTCCAAGAGTCAAATACGAGGCGCGTCCAGAAAGTAAGTCCGTTTGGTAATAAAATGAAATTGTACAGAGATACAGAAGAAATATTTATTGCACAAAATTCTACAACTCTTATACTACCTTTCCACGTAACTGCTGAAATGTTGCAGGCATTTGTCATAGCGTGGCACCAGGTTTTTATATATCTTCTACATAGAAATCTGCTGCCTGTGTCTTCAACCAGTCATTGGTGAAGTGAAATTTGGGGGAAGTCCATAGCGAGACCACTAATTGTAAACCTACGGTTTTTCTGGATCTTGTCATCAATCGCGTGAACCAGTTCTTCTGTAACCAAAGATTGACGCCTACTTCGTTCTTATCGTGCACATCACTACTCCCGAAAGTGAACTGTCGGACCCATCTTATCACCATCGAATCACTCATCGCATTTAATCCGTAAACATTGCAAATTTGCCGATAAATTTCACTTAGTTTCGCTTTCCTTGCCTTCAAAAACCGAATCACCGACCTGATTTCACATGCGGCGGGATTTTCAACCAACGCCGACATTTCAAACAAACACAAAAAAGCGTACGTAACCGACAGCGATCTCCAAATTGCGCACATTCTTCTCCTTGATACACATCGTCTACAGCGCATGTGCGGAACTGCAATCGCAGCGGTATAGCGGAGATAAATTGAAACGGAACTTACTTTCTGGACGCGCCTTATATGTACTGCAAGCGTGAAGGTCGGGGTGAGAGTTTAAAATAGGGAAAGATTAATTTCTAAAACTCACAACCACCAACTGCGAACCAAATTCCTAAACATGCAAAAACTCTGGAATTGTTATTGCGACTGTTTGACTCGTTTTCTAGGGGATGATATCACACGTTCGCAGCTTTCCTTCCCTGCATATGATTAACAAAACAAATTCATAATAAAATCAAGTTCATGAGAGAAAAGGGTGTACTAACTACTAATTTTGAAAACACGTGAAAATTCACTTCATGTTGTTTATTTCACAATATTTGAACCCTGTGGCTGATACGTCTGTACGTCGGCACATTTATCAAATAAAGTTATAGCTCGAGAGCCCCCAGACAAAATGAATATTTGTCGCGAATTGTTTTCACACCACGTGGCTGTCTCAAACACCGTTTATGTTCATGCCTATGCGACGACACGTGTTACATTAACAAAACACAGTCACTTTAATTCAATGCGATGCACACCTTGTTCCACGGGCTAAATATTCACAAACACACAGTAGCACTCGATTTAACTTGGTACAGTCTACGACGAGCAACAACACGTGGCGATTGCCACAGACAAATCTGAAGTCACCACCTCGAGATCCACATGCCGACTGATGCAGAGCGACGTCGCCCGGCCAGTTCTCCACGTGCTCGCGTCTCGTCACTTCCTGCCCTCGCGCGCGCGCCCGCGCGCTCGCAAAAGCTCAACTGCCGGGGTTTTTTCCGCTACGTCATCAACTTCCCCATGAGAGCTGTTCTAACCGATTTGCTCAGCCAATACATTTCTAAAACTATACTTAAAATCAAAATAATTACACTACACATTAAACAAATATTTTCTTACGTTTTTATATTAGTATAAACATCATTTGTACTGTTTATCATAATCGTGCAATTTCTTATACCACAGATAAGTGATTTAACTGAATACTTCAAGATAAAATACAAAAGATTAATTGAAAATAAAATGAGAAATAGTTAATATATTATTTTTATAAACAAACATTGCCATGCTAGTTGTGTATCTGTCTTGTCTTCGTTGGTAATTTATTACTTTTCATTGACAATTAAACATATTACGTTAGATGTGACTATATCAGCTAATGTATTTTTTATATATCAACAGGCTATTTTGTAATGAGGGCGTTAAAGGTTCCTAACTGCATCATATTACTTCAAATGTCAGTAGTATTACAATATTTTATTTCACGCTGTGCACTGCACTCCGCCTGGCACTCGCCATTGTCCCTCTCTCCCCTCACCGGAAACAAACTTGAAAATCCTAAGTTGGAACAAGCCACCAACGTCGCCTGCTCGCTGGCCTTCCGTCAGCTACAAGCACACAGCAAATCTCAACGTGGAGAATTTCTACCTATGACGTAACTATAAATGTTGTCACCCAACTGTTTACATACATTGCTACCATAATTAATAAGATTAAAATTGTGTAGCATTTAGTGCATTGGCATGGTCAATGTTTGTAGTGAACTTCATACTGTTTAATTATCAAATGCTATAGATTACTGGTATTTCTATTAGGCGGTAATCTCACAGTACTCAGCTACAACACGCATCTGGAGCCCTGCTTAGTGCAGTTACACTCTGCCACCATCTAGTGGCGCTAGCAGACAAAAGTAGTAACTACTGTCGTTAATTATCATCACAGATATTACATGTGATGTATCTAAAAATGTTCAAATGTTTGTTAAGCTTATGGGACTTAACTGCGGGGTCATCAGTCCCTAAACTTACAAACTAGATATAAACTACCTTATACTAAATAGAGCACAAAAATCCATGCTCGAGGGCGGGATTGGAACCCCCTTTGGGGAACGGCCTCGCGGCCCGCAGCATAGAGCCTCAATGCGCTCGGCAGTTCCACCGCAGCTGTGAGGTATCAAAGGAATAAGAAAAAAGCGTACTTCACTATAGAATGTTCACAAATGGAACGTAATGAGGTCGATAGTTTTTGATGCCTTACAAATTGATGTCGAATAACAAATATTGGATTCATTGGGTCCAGTTTCTTTGTCCTAATAACATGGTAGAAATGGAAGTATTTTATCCATTTCAGCAACTGTTCAGATTATAAATTAATGAAATGCAGCAATTAGTTGCTTGTGGTTATTTATTTTTAACTTTAACGACCGGTTAAGCAACAGTACAAACATAGACCAGAAGAAGGGCACTCAAGCGCCCCAAACCGGTCGTTAAATTTAAAAATAAATAACCACCAGCCACTGATTGCTGCATTTCATTAATTTATGTGGTAGAAATTGTACACAAAAGAAATAAAGTCGAAGAGTAAAAATTTATTTATTTTACTGTATATTGCCCTATAACATAGTTGAACAGTAGTTATCTAGTATCAGAAAGAGGATATAGTAATGGTGAAAAAAAAAAAGATACTGATGGAGTGTAACTTACAACAAAGAGTAAGAGGAACTTCTGAAGTTTTAGTGATTATATAAGTTAAATTATTTAAGTTGAATATTGAAAACAACTGACAAAAATATAATAAAATGTAATAACAATTTCTTGTATGAGTCTGGGTGAGAAAGAGAGGGAGAGAGAAAGAGAGAGAGAGAGAGAGAGAGAGAGAGAGAGAGAGGTGAGAGAGAGAAAGAGAGGAGGAGAGAGAGGGGATGGAGATGATTAGGTGTAAACTGCAACTGAGAAATGAATTGAAAGTTATCTTTGATAATTGCACAAAGATAGTTTGGAAAAAAAATACTGCACATAACCTATATTCCGTGCTCTAGTTTTCAGCCGTTCTGCGCATCCCAGTCCATTTTTCCCCATGTACATCTATGCTTTGTGGTCTTTGGTATAGTTCGTTCTTGGTTGTTCGTTGAATATTTGGCTCAGCTTATTTATTATAGAGAGCACTTAGCCCCCGACAGGCGCGCTGAGCCACGGCGCCCGGCATATTGGCGCTAGGCAGTGGCTCGCCCCTTCCAGGCTTCCTCTATCACTGCGCCTCTGTGGGCGGAAGCGCCTTTTTACATGACACCAACTATAGTACAACACGAACATCTCATATCCTCTTTGTTAGATACCATCCATTCCGTTCAATTGCTCTTCTAGTTTCTTTGCTCTTTCGCACAAGTATTTAAAAAGTCATGAGCGTACAGCATTTATATGTTCTACCTGAACTTCATTCCAAGATTTGTCCTTGCTTTCCTTCATAGTTTGTTTAATTTTACACACTGAATAACATTTGAGATAAATGTTATTATAAAGAAAACTAAATGAATATAGTTTTTGGGAGACATTTATTAAATATCTATGAACTTCAGGTACAAGTAATTACATGTAAATTGCATCGTTGCACAATGTACTGGTACCATTTCACACCAAAGAAGAGCAGTTCGACTGACGAGGGATTGCCACCATGTCTAGGCCAGCAGCTAGGCAGTGGAGTAGTGTTCAGAATCTGTGTGAGAAGCGGATCCCAGCAGAGTAGTTGGGCTTGCCGGCACCGGGCCCTCCGTAGACCCTCTGCCAGGAGCCATCCGCGTCCACCCTGGTCCTGCCGTCGTCGCTCTTCCAGACGTTGCCCTCGCCATGCACTCCCACCACCGTGCCCACGCCCTTCTCTCTGTGTACGTCCACGTCCACTCCGCCACGATCGTCCTGAAGAACATGTGCAATGTTGATAAAGATACTATCTGAGCCGATCATAGTGTCTATAAAGACACTGTCTTTTACAAAAGTGAGTCAAAGTGAGTCACAACATTTCATTTAATGAATTATTCTCTTCATAAGGATAACTAAGCATAATTGTGGGTTTAAGACGAGATGGTTTACAACGAGATGGTGATCAAATGAAAAGTTAGGAAACAACACTTTAGCTATAATTGTAGGCTTTATTCAAAAATAATCACCATAGGGCTGAGCACAACTATCTGACTGTTTAATGAGTCATTCCCTGCTCCCTGAGTTCCTGTGGCTATGACAAGTAGAGATGATGGACAGTCCACTTCTGAACTGATTCAAAGAGCCAGATTCTTCTAAGGATTAAGTGATGAATGAATCAAAAAAAAAAAAATAGTTGTAGTTCAACCGATCCGAAAAATATCCCAGATGACAGCAATGAGCTGTATAAGCACCTCTTGCCACATGCTTCAGAAGTATCCCAAACCCCTTGCCACATGCTTCAGAACTTTCCTAAGCTACAAAACAAATGTGGTATAGACCATGGGCAAGCATAAAACTGCAAAAAATGAGCGCCTAAACACGTGCAGTGTCTCCACACTGCGAGTCAAGGATCTGTGAATCACGCAAGTAGCATGGTTCAGTGAGCACGTGGTTCCCAAATCCCGCTGGCTCGCAGCTCCGCACGACGATCGAGGTGATCCGAACGCCAACTGAGTTGGTGTGTTAACTGGTTTGCCGGTTCACCTCTCCCCACCACTCACCCGACTCCGCTCGCTTGCTGAGCCGCCCCTGTGGCTGCTCACGATTCCCCCCACTCTTCTGGCAAACCGCGTGGCGCAGAACAAAGCGACTCCGTGCATCACTCTGTTCTATCAACTCCTTTATTCCGATAAAGCTTGCAGCTCGCTTACAGATACGATCATCTGAAGTAACAGAAACAGTCATATAGACAAATGTTGTATTCCGAATATTTTTCGAGATAAAACGTATTTATTTAATGTTATTTTATACGCTTTTTCTTAATAACAGGAAGTATGCAGTCTGTAGTGAAAACACATCTCTGTACAAAATTAAACTATATAAATTTTCTGCGATAAAGATCCTACTCACTTTTTCTCTAAGACTTTTAGTTTGCATGAAGAGAACAACAAAGTCTTGTGCAATGTGCATTCTCTGTTGCTTAGATAGGTTTTGTAAGCTCATATCACACTGTTTCCTGACTTAATTGACAAGGGTCCTGTATCAAATTATGCGTCTTCTCTTCATCTACACCATTTTGGAGCATTGAAAACAATGACTATATGCATTAATGTTTTCTATTTCAGAAACCATTCAGTTTAGGGAATATGTCAATTTCAAATTTTTGCTACTGGCGTCGAATCTTTGACAGTAACAACCAACTTACTTCACAAGAGAGAGAAAGAAAGAGAACACTAGGACGTCAAACGAGATGCGTATAAAATTACGGTTCTGAGTAGATGTTTCATTAGGAATTTTATGTGTTTGGTACAGTGGTATGTGTGTATATATAAAACATTGCACAAATAACAGGTGAAAGGGTTGTAGTTACAGGAACTAAAAGTATGAGATGGAATGGAAGTCGTACCAGCAACCACCAAACTTTCAATTTAGGAGCCCAGAACGGTACACCTGTACTACGCCGACTGTTAAAAGAATCACTGCAGTTATAAACGATTTACCTAATGATTTATGCCAGCAAGACTCTCTTCGTACTTAATCAGCGATATAATAATTGCACATTGCGAATTAAACAATGAACAGTTTAGCTGTTGCAAAACCAACAATAGTGAAAGCGCAACATCCGCTTCAAATAAAAATAACATTGATTTGGAAGACGCGCAGATTGTGCTCGAACAGTCTGCAGAAACAGAACCGCAACGCATTGTAAGTGAAACAGTTCCGGTTTCCGTTGAAAAAGATATTGATTCTGAGTGGGAAACAGAGGATTCCTGCAGTGACACTGAACAATGTACTAAACACAAAGTAAATTTTATGGATCACGAATCTTTACGGGTGTATGATAAACCCCATAACACCATCAACAATCTAAACGTAACACAAGTAATCAGTGAAAACGAGCACAGTACACAAAGTGATGAATTGAAGCATTTAAATCTAGATGTAATTAGTGTTGCCGATTGGGTCACCAATTATATGCCCTGGTCGGATAACGATAGTGTGTACGAGCAAGAGATACCTGTACGCAGCAATAATCAACCAGTTGATGAAATTATGGATGATTTTGGTGACACTTTTATTGGGAGACAAATTTCGGATAATTTTTGTGACACTTCCGCTGGTAGTAAAATTTCCTTGAATGATTCACTTAAACAGCAGTTAAATTTTGTACATTTTGATTATGTCAGAGAAGCTTTACTAGAAGAGAAAACTGAATCTCAGAATATTCCCATTCATCCTGTTGTTACCGTCCAAGTTGGTCAGGTATCATTATCCGCTGTACTAGATTCTGGCAGTCCAATCTCTGTAATTAGTGAAACCACATTCAAACGATACCAGGAACTAATCAATTGTCCTACGTTACCTCTTCTGCGTACAAGAATTAAAGGTGTTATTTTAGGAAAAGCTGTAGAGGTCAGACGTCAGACACGTCTTGATTTTGTTTGCCAAGGACACCACTTTTCGGTTAATTTATTGATCGTATCTCTTCTTACCACTGGACTTATACTAGGTGTTGATTTTCTGACAGAATATAAAGTCATCTTAAATTTCAACGTTGCCAATGCAACAGCTGTAGTCTGTGGTCAATTAATCTATTTAAAGTTCGAAGATTGGACCACAAAAGAAGAGGAGGAAGTCAACTGTTTAAAATTTCTGTCTCCATCTAATTTCAATTGTGACAAATAACCTTTATGTAATGTAATCAACAATTTTCAGGAGACGACACAAACTAAGAATATCGCTGAAACCATTCAGGACAAAATAATTAATGTTGAAGATGCGTCTGAGCAGGAGAAACAAGAGTTACTCCACATTCTGCAAACGCATTCTGATGTGTTCGTCAATAAACCTGGCACTATCAAAAATTTTCTATACGAATTCAAAGTCAAAGAGCACAACAAATTTTTTGTCCCACCTTATCTTATTCCTTTGGTCTACAGGGATCGTGTCAGGAAAGAAATTCAATCCATGTTGGATCAGGGCGTCATCGAGCCTGCTGTTAGCTCTTACAATAACCCACTCCATGTTGTGGAGAAGAAAGATAAGTCCGTTTGATTAGTATTAGACTCCAGGCAACTTAATACCATTATACTACCAGAAAAAGATCGCCCGCAAACTTTAGAAGAGTTGTTGCAAAAATTTCATGGAGTAAAGGTTTTGTCTACCTTAGATTTGAGATCCAGTTTTTGGCAGGTCGAATTGCATCCAAATTGCAGGAAGTATACAGCATTCCTTTGCTTTGGCGTTTGCTATCAGTTTCGTAAATTACCTTTTGGTCTTAACGTATCTTCATCAGCTTTCATTCGTGCATTGAATGCCACGTTACCGGAACAACTGAAGCAAAGAATTACTAGTTATGTAGACGACATTCTTATTGCTGAAAGCTCTTGGTCTGAGCACAACAGTCTTTTAAATTCTTTGTTGGAAGTCTTTGCCCAGTCCGGCATCACTGTTAATTTGGAAAAATCACAGTTTGGGCGTTCACAAACCAAATTTCTCGGACACATCATCTCAAATGAAGGAATCCATCCCGATCCTGATAAACTGGAAGCAACAGCGAAAATGCCTGTCCCTACTACAAAGCGACAGCTAAGAGGTTTTTTAGGCGTAATAAATTTTTACAAACGTTTCGTAAGATTAAAGGACCTGACAACTCCTAGGTTGTATCAATTAACAAGTAAAAATATTATCTGTTGTTGGGATAAAACTGCACAACATGAATTTGTAAGTTTAAAAGAGGCGCTTCTAGCTGCGCCAATACTACACCATCCCGATTTCACAAAAGATTTTTGTATCTCCACAGACAGTTCCAAATTTGGTCTAGGTGTCCATGTTTTCCAAGAATGTGAAGAAAACGGCGTTGTAGTACAAAAAACAATAGCATTTGCCAGCCGCGTTTTGTCAAAATCAGAACTCAACTATTCAGTCACTGGGATGGAAGCGTTAGCTGTAGTATGGGCCTTTGACAAATTTCGTTTTCTTTTGTATGGCAGACACACGAAAGTGTATACCGACCATCGTGCCCTCCAATTCTTAATGACTGCAAGACTGAATCACGATCGACTTAGATGTTGGGCTTTAACCTTGCAGGAATTTAATTTCACTATCATTCATATCCCTGGTAAGGAAAACATTGTAGCCGACGCTCTGTCCCGTTCGCCCGTTGGACTTGTGAAGGCGACGGAAGAATCCTACCTGGAAAACAATTTTAGTATCTTCTACATTCAAAAGGTGGCTTTTGAAAATTACATCTCTGCTACGCTCACTGACATAGCGAAGGAACAAGATAGAGATCCCGTTTGGAAAGATGTGAAAACTAAGTGGCACAACAAAGATTATGTATCAATTAGGCAATTTTACACCGTTCGTAATGGTATCCTTTTCAAACGCAGATCTCCTGATAATGAGTTGCGGACGGTGTGCATCCCGGAAGAATCTGTGAATAAATTAATTTGGTACACACATTTAAGTTTTGGCCACTATGGCGCCAAGAAATGCTTTGTTAAATTACGGGACACATGTTATTTCATTAACATGGGAAATGTTCTTTCGAGATGCAAACTGTGTCAAAAGGCAAAACCTCCAACTGTTTCACATTCGGCTCCATTGTTTCCGATAATCCCCACTAAATTGAAGAAACAACTTGCTGCCGTCGATTTATTTGGCCCATTACCAACAACTGATAATGGACATTCCTTTGTATTTGTCGGAGTCGAACTAACGTCAAAATTTGTATCTTTTGTTCCTCTTCGCCGTGCCACGGCAAGATCTGTTTCAACTGCATTTGTGAAATATTTTCTAAAAGAAGTTGGTCATGTAGATAAGGTCATATCCGATAACGGACCACAATTCCGATCGCAGCATTAGGTACGCATGTTGCGACGTCGAAAGATTAAACCAGTATTTATCTCGTTGTATCACGCTTCTTCCAATCCCTGTGAGCGTATTATGAAAGAACTTGGAAAGCTGTGCAGATTGTATTGCTATCGCCGACATAATATACTAAATGAGCTGCCAAATTACTCCACATCTCTTCCACCGATTTTGGTGCTAAAGAATAAGCAACCGCCTGATCGTATTAAAGCACTTGTACCTTTTCCCAAACGTAGGCGTTTACGTCATAATGAGATAATTGATCTGGCTCTGGCCAACATCAAAAGAGCAGCCGACAAGAGAAAAAGTTTACAACGGCATGTCAATATCAAACATCTATATGTAGGCCAAAAAGTCTTAATTAAATCCCACCACCTTTCTCACAAAGGTAAATCACTTACACATAAATTTTTTTTCTGCTGTACAACGGACCATATCGCATAAGACGCATTATTCACGACAACGTCGTGGAAGTCGAGACTCTGAGGACACACAAGTCAAAAGGTACTCGGAGTGGAGAATGAAAAGAGATAAGTTTTTTTTTTTTTTTTTTTTTTTTTTTTTTTTTTTTTTTTTTTTTTTTTTTTTTTTTTTTTCTTAATCCAAGTTTAAGCACAGTCTTTTGGTACTACTTATAATTACTATGACCAGATGGCATTAAACATTTCTTGAATTGTTGCTAATAAATTACTATTTTTCAGATACGAAACCTTTTTTGTTGTAATATCAATTGTATTATATTAAGCACTGTACAGAAGGTAAACACAAGGCAAATAAAATTCCAACGGTACAGAAAGGAGAACAACTTACAGCATAAATTGCATGGAGATATACGGTATAAGCAAAACGTGAACCACGGAAAATAAGGGAAAGATATGTATATAGTAAAATGAAGGGTAAAATACATACACAACTAGAAAAATGAGGTAAAGGAATGACAAAGAAGCCACAGGTGAAGTATGTTATTGTTATGTAGATGAAGAAGCACAGAAGAAGTGAATTAATATAAGGAAGCTAATAAATATGTATAATAATTAATATAAAGTGTATGCACTAATGAAGTTTTATTGAAGGATGAGTTATTTTCAGGTGATGATAGGAGTATAGAGTAGGTTGAATTTTTATTGTCATTTTGTCTCAGTGATGTTGTGTGTATGTAACTGTAACAAAGATTTTCAGATAACTGAGGAACCAAGATATGGTTGTTTGTTTCAGTACGTACAATATGTAATAATCATTATACCAATTTAATGAAGAATCTTTGCAGGTATATCTCCACAACAGCTGATATTTTATAACATCTTTGTGCGTAAAATTTGACAACTTTGCAGGTATTTTATGTAGCAACAAAATGAGCTACCAATAGCGTTTAATCAAAATTGCCTTTACCTTACAGGGTAGCAACAGTTATAGCAACGATAAAAATATTTCATTTATTAAATTGTATGCCATAGGCATCTGTCTTAACTAATGTGCTTGAATTTGCCTTACCCTTTTTCAGGAATATGTACTTTGGCTATTTACTACATTATACTTACTGATACAATATTTCCTTTGCTGTTCTGTTGTCATAGTAAATAAGCAGTCTATGAAGTGCTAGCACTACTAATATGTTCATTCCTTCATATTCCCCATGACAAAGACAATGACAAAGACTGAATCCCTTGCCCCATTGACTCTTGACAGTATTTGGTACAGCTTGGTAGATTCAACTATGTGATTAACATTAGTACAGTTGTTTATCATAGTGTTTGTAATACGTTATGAACGCCTGGCCAATTGAATATAAAAATGTATGAAAATTTGACGAAATGAAAAGGTGGATCACTATTGAAACTTATGTTAACAAAAATGTGGTGATCCCACAGTAATTCTGTATACGTGTACATACGTATCTATTTCCTCTATGTTGTATTACATGGATTATAAAACATTGTCTTACTTATGTACCATGAGACTTTATAATGACTTACTAGTATATTCCGATATCTAACGATATCTTTGGAACAAGTGAAAGTTCCACAACACTGTACACATACTTGTAAGATAATCTTTTCATATGTAACTTTAGAATAGCATTCCTAGAAACTATCTGAGTATATAAGAACTAATTCCTCTGATTGTGATTACATACTTTATATTCGGTAAAGTAACATGTACCTTACTAAATTGTTGTTGATTAACAGACTGTAAAGAAAGCATGTGACAAATTTAAGTGCAAATAGCACGTGAGCCATTTCTGCTTGCCTAAACAAAAATTATATTTTTCATATTTTGAGGATATATGTAAAATATCATAATGGACGTGTCTCTTCCAGCTGACGAGGAGATACCATTATAAAATATCTAATTTTGGCTTTGATATATTTGTTTCATGTTTCTGGACACGCATGGGAGCTGGCACTACACGCACGTAATCTGACAAAAAGTTGACCAGTTGCCATACTGGTTACGCTGATGAAACTTGGAGAGCTGAGTCTGAGGGGAAGCCTGTGGCATAAACATTCCACATTCCCGGTACCTGCTCAGCCACAATCTTGAGAATCTGTGGGTCATCACGGGACAAGCTAGAGGTCAAGACGTCCCATTCCCGAACCTTTGACCGCAGATGAGCATTCTATCCATCATGTCGCCACAAATGTGATTAGTGTGCGTGTGTAAAATTGGTGATGCGTGTGACATTTAAGTGCCGCCATTCACGTAATTTCTCCCATTGCAAACGTTGTCCATAATAAAGTGTTCTGATAGGTTCTTTCCTTTCAAACAACCAAAAACATTTATGTGTTGTGCTGGTAGAACAGCCATATAAATTTTCATTTTTCATTTAATCATCATGTGCTGGCAGGACAGTCATATAAATTTTATTGTTTACTAAACTACATGATATGCTGGAAGGACAGCCATGTAAATTGTCATTGATCCTCTAACCGTTCATGAACAGACTATGTAACCATATATGAAGTATCTGCAAACCTTGTAGGCAAATCGTTTAATTCTTTTGTAAGCAGTATGTAACTGTTAGGATATTTTTTGTGTTTTTCTTTACTGGTGAACAAACTTTGAATAATGATGTATATAAATGTAATCTTAATATAATTGTATGTAAATGTAACCCATTTCTATTGAATTGGATACTCAAGATGTACGGCATCAACTGACTTATGATCTTAAAAAAATTGGACTAAACCCTCAATTGGTTAACTTATGTAAATTGTTTTACCACTGATGTATGTTGAGCACTGATATACTAATCATTGGTGTAAATCATACCATAATGTACGAACTTTGTAAGCTTTATGTCACACTAGAATTCACATGTAAAGACCAATGAGAACTGAGATTCTTTCGGCTGTGTCCACTAAATATGTTTATGTACCAATACAGATGACTTTCGTTTCATATTGATTGTTAACTGAACTCTTTAATTAATCATTTTAAAGAACAATGTACAAACTTTGCGAACATTATGATTATACAAATGGTCTGATGATGTGTTTTGTCCTGTTTAAGAACTTCTTGGCTAGCTGATGCTATCTTGTCAGCATCATCCACCCCGCAAAATTCTTTTCCCGTAGGGGAGGGGTGATGAAAGAAATACGCAGTACAATTTTCACATAATTTTTGCCTGTCATATAGCATTGAGCATGTTTTGTTATAAAAACCAAAACTATAATTCTGCAGAAAACAAATTTATGTATATTTTGTACCATTTCACTAATCGATATAACATACTGTACTCATTTTCATATCTTTGCTGACAACCAAAGACTTTGTTTTATCTTTGGAATGTGTCTTGCACTCAGAGTAGTTGCGTTGAAAGGGTCGATGTCTGACCTTCGTGTAGGGAGAGTCGAGGTGTGACCTTCGTGCAGGATACTGTCGGGTTAGTCTGTCTGTGTGTTAGAGTCGAAGAGTAAACATTCAGTTTTGAAGAGTCGCAGCCAAGTCTGCAGACTGAAAATTTTGTATGGAAATTTATGTCTCAAATAAGGTAAACTTGTACTTTTCTATTGTTATGTATGGTAGCCTGTATGTATCCTATATTGTAGTTGGTTTGTCTTTTGGGTAATGAATACTGTTTAATTCAGCTCGCATTTATCATTTATCCCTGTGTCATTTTACCAGTTCCTCGTTCCTTTCACCAATTTGAATTGCTATCCGTTCTGATCATTGTTTCTTATGACAGTGTTGCATAATTATTATGTTTGTAAATTTGTATGCTAATTAGAACAGTTCAGTGTAGGCATTTTGTGATGATCAGTTGGTCTATTAATGAGAGCAGGAAGTAGTTTGTTCATAATTGCAGTAAAGATCGTAGTTAAAGATTTTCTCAGTCTCAATGAAAGTTCAGATTGTTAAGGTAGTTAATGTTAGTAACAGTTAAAGTGATTTGTTTGATTAGAAGAGAAGTAGATCACGTAAAGAGATGAAACATATTTGCAGTGTGTGATACTTGAAATCTTTACCAGATTTGTAGAACATTTTTTATTGCATTGAATCTGTATGGTAATTTTTGTACAAATAAGCACATTATCAAGTGCATTGATCTCCATATCCAATTAATATCAAATATCCTTGATTGGCATCCTATTAGTTCAAGTAGCAAAATTATCACTGTAGTAGCACTTTCTGTTCGCTCTCGCAGTCGAATTATACATGTATAGTCTGGCTGCTGGTATATGGTGCACGCTAACAGATCTGAACATTTCATTTGCTCACATTGTCTCTCACACACGAGATTAATGTGTAGACCAATTACGGGTTTCATTACCGTTGACTTATTAACAACTGTACAATTTAAAGTGTTATCCGTTGCGCATCAAACTAAAGCACTTTTACGTAAGATCATTGCATCCCATGTCAGTTGCAATTTATTCTAACAGGGCAAAGGAAGGTACTAAGTCTCATTACTTAGTCAAATTATTTTGTTACCAAAACCACAACAGAACATTTATTCGGGAATTTTAGCGGGGACGGTCTCTCAACAAAATCAGTGACACGCTCGCCCCACAAACACATACTACTCTCCATTTCAAACAAACACACACCACTTTTAAGGGGTACAAATGTTTCCAGTCACTGAATCGTTTCTCCAAATCAGAAAATTGGGATTTGTCTTCTCCTGTAAAAAGGAAGCAAGGGAAACAAAATAACGTGTCACTGGACTTACTGTACAACATACATTGCCTTTTTACTATTTCACTATTTGGTACAAATTTATAAAACCATTTAGAAGAGAAGTGCCTTCCATCACATGTGCAGGGAATTATATAGTTATTCAAGTCAGTTGTTTGTGGGCCTCGTTCAACAAGTTTACAACGAACAGATCAAAAATTTGCCGGTCATTTTTTTGGGATCATCATAGATCATTTGTTTTCCCACATCAGTTGATTCGAATGTATCATTTACGCTAGATGTGGAGGGTTCATCAATATCCACAGAAATCCTACCTGTTGAAAAATGACTTAGCTCTGGTTCACTTTCTTGTTCAGAGTTAGGGACCGTGTCTGCAACATCAGCCAGGCTTTAGGTGCTTTCTTCTGATGCAGTCATACTATCGTGTTCTTGAAACTCAGTACCATCATTTTCATCAACTTCTAACTGGATGGTTCGTTCTTCTTGTTCATTTCATGTGCGTGTGATAGTTTCTTGTTATCTTCTTATTTTCGATTTTCAATTTTTGTAAATTGAATTCCAGAAGGTCTTTTCGAGACCATTTCTGAAAGAAACGAATTTTTAATAGGAATGAGAAGATATTCACCCATATATCCACGCTACCTACATAGTTTTATAAAATTCCATTTCGTTTGGAAGTCTTTGAAAAAAATTCTACTCATTAGGTTGAGTCATACACTAGAATGGGGGCTAAGAAGAATGTTACACTTTTTCTGCTATTTCTGATATAAATGACCTAGTTTAGAAAAGTCTAGAGTCAATTTTCGCTTGAATGCAGAATTATCATGCAAGGAACTCGATTTAACTACCAACGAAACATTTACGCTCGTTTAAACTGACGACATTGAATGTAGCTGGAATACTAGGAATTCGTGTTTTGTAAGTACACTGCGTTCCTGACTGTACAGGTGTGCCAGAAAGCCAAGACCGAAACCCAGCACTAGCGTGGAATCTTATTATGTGTGCGTAATAATAACATGCACGGTAATGATCATTACTAAATTAACTATAGGTCAGACCAGGTTGACAAAATTCTGTTTACATCTGATGAAGAAAAACGAACAGCATATAATCCGAGTCGATAATGAAGGGCTCTGTCACAATAGGCTGTTCATACTTGTGCTGTTTACTCGCAGGCTTGAAAACGATCGAATTTTGTGGTAAAAAGGAAAAAGCAGTTACTTGTATGTGGTGCAGCTGTTAAAGTAACCCAAAATCCCCAAGATTGGCGATCCTACACAGAATCTCCAAATTTAGCGATAACTTCAATGTGAGATGCCTACAATACTTTCCACAACGAAACTCTTCTCAGAATTTGACTGAAAACCCAAAGATATTTTGGTCGTATATACTTGGGGCAAAACACAAACAATACCTCACTACTTGATAGTAGTGATAGTAGCTACCTGCCCACGAAAGCGCTACTAAAGAAAAGTTACTTTTCCTGAACGGCTTTTAATCAAATATCGTGGTTATGGTATATCGCCCCAAATTTGCGATTGGATAGAGGATTTCCTGTTAGAGAGGTCACAGTTTGTAGTGATCGATGGTAAGGAATCGACTAAAACAGAGGTGATATCGGGCGTTCCACAGAGTAGTGTTATTGGTTCTCTGCTGTTCCTTATATACTTAAACGATTTAGGGGAAAATCTAAGTGGCTCTCTTAGATTGTTTGCAGATGACGCCGTCATTTACTGTCTATTAAAATCCTCCGTATATCAAAATCAACTGCAAAACGATCTGAATAAGGTATCACTATGGTTTTAAAATTGGCAATTGACTCTAAATAATGAGAAGAGTGCGAAAAGAAATCCGTTAAACTTTGTTTACAAGATAAATCGATCAAACGTAAAGGCCGTAAACTCCAGTAAATGCCTAGAAATTACTATTACTTCAGACTTAAACTGGAGAGAACACGTAGATAATGTCGTACTCAGGGCTAACCAGAGACTGCATTTTATTGGCAGAATTCTTTAAGGACCCAACAGAACTATTAAAGAAACTGCATACATATACGCTTGTCAACCTTTTGTGGAGTATTGCTGCCCAGTGTGGGATCCTTATCAGGTGGCTTTGACGGAGGACATCGAAATAGTCCAAAGAAGGGCAGCTCTTATTGCATTGTCACGATACAGGGGAGAGACAGCGTCACGGAAATGATAAACAATCTGGGATGGGAATCATTACGGCCTCGTATGACTAGCAGTCGAGATGACAGGCATCTTATCGTCATGGCTGTAACATAAAATAACAGATTAGTTTGTTGTATTACAAATAACAAGAAACAGTAATAGATTGCTGCAGGGTATTCGAATCGGGGTTTGAAAAACTAGTTTCATTTCTGACTTGGTACACAATTTAAATCAAATGTTCAGTTTTCAAATAAAGTCTCTTTAGAAAGACAGGTTTGACAATGTGTAAGACTGCAACAGGTGTAATGTTTGTTGTCTTCCTCGCTGATACGTAGAGAGCACGTCCATTCTTCTTTGAATCCGGTGTGGGTGTTATTGGTTTTTGGAAAACATTCTTCAGAACCCTCGAGACTGCTGTTCTTAGCTCTTTCGGTAGACCGACATATACGATTGACAACTCGAAGTCTTAGTAATATTCATAATAAATTAAAAGTCTAATTAGTCCTAAGTAAAGTAATATAAAGTTGATAAATACACTTTGACCACATAGAAAACAGAGTTACGGCGTCGTGGAGTAAATAATGGCACCACAGAAACTTTTTAACTGTCTACTGAGAGAACAGTTTCTCAAGTATCGAAAAGGGCCACGCCACACCGTTTGACTGTTAAGATTTTCTAATGAATTGACAGCCGTCAAAGTTCATCTTAAGTAATACCACAGTCTAACATATACAGTCACGACACTCCCACAGATTTTTGTTATACGCTGCGATAGCAGCGCTCCAAGCGGTCGGCAAGCTACGTTTCTGAATACGATAGCTGATGAGTGCGAATAGTATCGTTTAGATTGAATACAACATACTTTTTACATTATGGAACGTATGTAGTGCCTTATAAATAGGTAATAATTTAAAAATAGCTCCCCATTTGTGTTTCTTAGGTTTCATAAGATTCCTGATAAGGTACGAAACGGTACAATACAGGACAGTTAATTTATTATCATCCTGTAACATAGAGGCTTTAAATGAATAATTTCTATTAAAAATAAAAATGCCTAGGAAACACTAGAAGACATGCCCTTTAGCAGAGAGACGTCAATTTCTACGCAGGAACATTAAGTATTCTGCATTACAATTCCAGTAAAATCGGTGAGGCTGGAACATAGGAAACGTATATAGAATGCAATAAATACGGTATTTAACATACCAAATCAACCATCACAGCAGTAGCTGAAGGGAAAACGTCACAGACATGGCAATATAACGATAAAAGCAACCAAACTGTTTTCCAACAGTGAAGAACCCAATTCCACAATTGTTGCTACTTCTGAACCACAAACGGCAAGAATCATCAAAACATAGGTTTTTTAAAACTAAAGTAATTACACTTAAAAGAATATGCACGTATAAGAAAGACGAGTGATGTATAAAAATGTGAGATCATTAGACTCCGTACCGAATTGGTAACAAGTCAAAAACTGGCTGTCATAGTAAGAACAGACCATAATTGAAATTTATTATACTATTATGTTTATATGAAACTTTCAGCGGAATAAGCTGCAAATATACACATATTCGTAAGTATTTGTTCATGACAGAGTTGTTCTTTATACCATTGAATCATTTAAATCATTCTGTTTTTATATTAATTGCCGTATTATGTTTGTCTCTCGATATTTTAATACTGCTTGTAACGCAAAAATTATAGTAAGTATTTCGTTAATTACGTACAAAGGCGATTATAAACAAACATCACTACTTCGGCAGCTTGCCCACCGCCAGGAGCGCTAGTGTCGCAGCAACTGTCAGTTGGTAACAACTTTTACAGCGGTCAGTGTCGGGATTGTATGTGTTAGACTGTGGTAATACTTCGGCTACTTAATTTGTATTCCAAAATTCGTGTGCGGGGGCAGTTTGATAAGTCGGGTAAAAAAAGAATTTAAAAAATTGTTTCAACGGCGAAAAGTCACTTTATTTCTCGATGTAGTCTCATTGCAAGGCTACACACTTGGTACAGCAATTTTGCAATTTTTTAGCCCATCGGCAAAGTAGGCTTTGTCAAACTCTGCACAATCGTCACAGCGGCGGACACTTTCTCATTCGATGAAAATTTATTCCCACCAAGCCAAATTTTCAAGTTTGGGAATAAGACGAACTCACTCCGAGACATGTCTGGTGAATAGGGTGTGTGACGATCCAATTCGATTCCCAAGTCGTGCACTTTTGCCATTGCGACAGCAGCTGTGTGGGTTGGAGCATTGTCCTCATGAAACAGCACTTTCTTCTATCCCAGTCTTGGACGTTTTTCAATTACTCCCTATTTCAAACGACCAGCAAAGCATCATAAGGATCCCAGATATGGATCTGCTGTTTTCCAAATAATCTATCAGGATTATGCCCTGAGAATCGCAAAAGACAGTGGCCATCTCCTTTCCAGCTGACAAAAGTCTTCGCCTTCTTTGGTGCACTCTCCCAAATCTTCATCCATTGTTTGGACTGTTTTTGGTCTCTGGAGTGTAATGGTGGATCCAAGTTTCAATCAAAATTATAAATGTGCCCAAAAGGTCTGTGGATTGCGCCTGAACAGTGTGAGATTCTGAGCAGAAATGCTCCTTCGTTTCAGTTTTTGGTCCAAAGTGAGCAGGCGTGGCACCCATCGCGCACAGAGCATCTTCATGGCCAGTTTATCATGGAGCATGTACTGCACTCCTTCAGTTGAGATGCCTACAGTGTTAGCTATCTCGCGAACTTTTAATCTTCGATCTTCCATCACCATATCATACACCTTATAGGAGATTTCATGTCTGGTGAGTTCAACGGGCCGACCTGAGCGTGCTCCATCTTCCGTGCTTCTCCGACGACGTTTAGATTCATTGATATAAAAGAAGATGATCTTCAGTGTTGGTGCAGAATCCACTTGGACCTCTGTGCAGCATTCCAAACCTTCAAATGAATAATTTCGCGCGAAATTCGTTTCTCTCCGTCCTAAGGAACTCAGTACACAGTTATCACTTCAGCCAACAATCAATTAATAACAGCTGCCGTTCGAAACTTGCTGTAAAGCCCGTTGAAACATCAGGCTTACCAACAACAGTGCAGCTTCCAAACATTTACAGCTCTTTCATAGAAATGTACCAGAGTTATCAAACTGCCCTTGTACATTTGCAGCGTCTGCGTAGGTCAGTTGTGGTGCGTTTTTAGCACTATTAATACGTATTGTTAGATTGGCTGAAGCGGCTTCCTGCTCCGTGGTTACAGACGCACCTTTAAAACGTCGTTTCGCGGTTTTTGTTGTTGATCGCCATGTTATCAGTGCGGGCCGCGGTGACGAAGATTCCGGACGTGTCATATCCAAAAGGTCTTCTTTTTTCAGACTGTGTAGTATCGGGAGACCTAAATGAAAGTGTTCCAAAATACTTCTGAAGTTAATATTGAAGGCCGCATGTTACACCGAGATGTAGTTGATTAACCTTAAAACTATTGAAAAACTTAAAACAACCTGCAATAGCTGCCTGCAGATTGGAGGGATAGGATATTAGAAAAAATGTATCCAACACGATCGGTATTCCATTCTATTCAAGGTAGCACTTTAACAGCGTCCGTATTTAGCAGCACATACATTTGCGAGCTTATTTTTCAGACAGATAGTATGGGATACATGAGACGACCTGCAAACTCCTTAAGAAGCGTGTCTCTTGAGGTCCAACGGTACACGAACTTCCCTCTATTGATAACTTCCGTACCATTGACTCATATGTCGTGTTTGGCATCTGAAAAACTCATGAGTTTTATGTCAATATTACATGATGGTATGTGTCAACCTTTATTAAGTCTCAAAATATATTATGGAACAATAAACATATTTTCACATGTACGATAAAGTTCATAAGCTACGGATTATATAGCTTTCCGTAAGAATATTTATTGCTCTGTTTCTCAGATTTTTTTCACTATCATGCACCTTTATGAATTACACTCCAAAAACTTCCCTATTTATTACGCTGCTTATTGGTGAAACACATAAGAAAAAGTGTGAAGTAGTTACTGACTTTATCAAGGACAGACAGATGCATGGGAAGGGTTCTGATTTACAATATGTTTAGATATCTACAAAAATTGACGTGTCCGTGTATTTTATTGGTTGCTATGTTCTACGTAGAATGATTAAACACAATCTATACCACGCTTGTACAGTCCTCAGTGTCTTTAACTCAAATTTATATACTAATATCACGGTCTAACATATTTGTAAAAGTTTGTCTCGCACTCGGAACGACAGTACGCACCTAGTCGAGAAAAAGTGAACCTTAGATGCACTGTCCACACGGTCACGGAAGCGCCGCTAGCGATGCAAGCAGCAACATTGCTGTTATAGAAAGAACACATGATGCAAACTTATGGCTCTTTCTCCGCTAGGGAAGGAACTGTCGTTCCAAGAGCGAGACATGAACTTCGGTATATCTCTGTACTTATAATACGCATGTGTTGCCTGTATGTCTGTTCTCTTATAAATCAAGATCCAGACAACCAAATAACGTGAAATTTGGCACACGTACACAGAAAAACGTATTTTAACCCCGGGCAAAGCCGGGTACATGCAGCTAGTACGTCAATAAATATCTTGATTCGATCGCCACCAAGCTTCACATGAACGCACATTGGGCTGAGCTGCAGCCATCTTGACGTCTACAGGGAACATACTATAATGTAGCGCCTGTATGATGTTTGGTGGGAGTCGTTAGCTGAAATATTATGTACTGAACTGGAACAAATGGAAAAGGTGCATATGATAAAAAAAGAATAAAAATTAAATTCAACAAAAAGAAATAGAACGACTGTAAGGGTAAAGATGAGCGGCTTCTATATTATAAAAAGAAGACGATGATACCTTCAGTAAGTACCATCTCGATGTGCAATGATGGTAGGTCAGGGATCTGTAATCAAATATTTTATAATGAAAGGTACCCATCGTGGTGATCAGGAATTGGTCGTATTAAAAATCTGTTATTGTTCAATGGGCCGTTTGCTAAATTTTAGTTGTGGGCTCCCCGTATGCCATTGGCAAGAATGTAACATAAATGGAAAAAATATTCGGACTTCGTTTTAATAAATAGCTATACAAATTCGACTGCAGGTCCTGTAATCTTCCCTATCTTTGATGGTGGAAATATTGGAATAGAGAAAAGCAATGAAACAGATTTAACAATTACTACACTGATCATTATTAGCCGCAAGGCCGTCCAATTCCTTCTCACTTCAAGTTCACGCCACTCGAGTGAAAAAGGGCAACTTAAAAGAAAGATGACTGCCATTTAAAATTTGATATTAAAGTATTTCAAGTTAAAAATCATAATTTACAGGAGCGGCACTATACTTACACAAAATTGAGTATGACCAAAGGAGAGCTGCATCGAATAAGTCTTATCTCCATCAAGGCGATACGAAAAAAAAAAAGTTAATCGCTGTCCTTTCTCTCCCGCAATAAAACAAGGGAAGGTGGATCACAGATACTTTAATGGGAGAGAAAGAAGAACGATCTTTGCCTACTCGAAATTCATGAAATTAATTTTTATTTATTTATTTATTTATCCACGATTTATATTGTGTCGTTTCAATATATACATACACGGGCCCATTTTTACAGTTATAGATGTATTAAACGCGATGAGTACTTCCATCTAATCAAGTTGGCAACAAGTGTCCGTATTTAGAAGCTTATATATTTGCATGCCTGTTTTTTCATGAATGAAACATGTAAAAACTAATGCAATATTAAATGTTTTATGCATACCATCAACTGTGTTTTATAGGTTACAAAAGAAAACACCCAACAGTTGTAGGGTAGCAGATTATTCACAACCAGTTACGAGCAATTATTGCACCTCTTCGGGTAACTGCACAGGAAACAATTACGACGAATGCAAACATAACATTTGAAGTAAATACACAGAATTAAAGGAGCAAGAAGTACAGTGTATGTAAATCTTTCTTGAAAAGCGACGAAATGTGAAATGTTAATACGCTATTCTGCTGCATTTTGATAAAATAACGAGCTATACAAAGCATTAAGATCATATAAACGAAAAATTTTTAGTTATATTAATTGCGCCCTATATGCTCACTCAGAGCTTTGCGTAATAACACTGAACATCAAGTGCAGAGATTGTGCTGTAACTCGTAAACTAAGTTGTTAATATGTGCATCTTTGGATAAACTATGGTCGTAAACAGAAAATGGATATAACGTTGTAGGTTGTCAGGATCTTATAATACTGTAATCTTAAGAGAAAACGGAATTTTGAATATGCAAATCCAGCATACTAAATGCCCAACAGAGGCATTCAAAAAGAGTAAATTCAAGAGCACGTAATGCTATATTGCTTAAAAATATGTTAGAATCACTGTAAAGTAAAAGAAAACACACAAAACATTTCGGAAAGCATAGATCAGATACAAGTGAGCCAAGTACGGGAGTACAACGCCGATAAGAGAGAAAGATTCTCTGCCCACAACTTCAAACGAGGTTCGTAAAGCAGTGGTAGTGCAGCGCACAGTGTTCTTCACTACGAAAGTGAATCAGATATGCGTGTTCAATTATAGGTGCACAATTATTGCTCACAATACCCACAAGGTGGCAAAGTGTTATATTACTCCAAGTGTTCATATCGGCATTTAGAGAGTCAATAGTTTCACTTTTTCGGTGTTTTCTGCCAAAGTCCGAGAAACAGTTGCTCTGTGGAAACTACTGCAGGCATTTCGCAGAATTTCGAACTCCTGTGAAGATAGACAGTCTCGGGGAGATTCTGTTCGTTTGAATGTCGCAAGTTTTTTTTCGTTGTTCCTGCAACAGTGTTTTGGCCTGTTCCGTTTGTGTTCTCTTAATCGCCGAATTGACGGGTGCTACTAACGAAAGTTCAGAACCCCCTGAAAGACGGGAGTCAGTAGCGAGCGTTAAAACCAGATGTTAGTAACGCAGGGTTAACGAAAGCCCGCTTCGAGAGACAAGAGTTCCCGACTGCTGTGAAGTCGATGGCGCAGCGTTCCGAGAGGTTCGGGCGGTCGTGACGTCACACCGCAAGCACAGTGTCTGTAGTGGGGATACACCGCAGCCAGGCCCTGCCTCTATATAGCGGGACGGCGGCTGTCGTCTGCACTGTACCACACTGACAGCGGAGACACGCACCGTGACAGGTAAGTGCTCCTTCTGCTCGTACTGTATAGCCACCGTTCTAGTCTAGGTCGCCGCTGTATAGTAAGCCAAAAGCGAAACCTAACCAGTAGATTCGGAGGTCCTTCTTTATAACTATACCTGCCACCCATCGAAGTTCTAAACCAGTGCTGTAAAACCTCTTCGAATATGCGACCCTGTTCGAATTAAAAATATTCTAGCAACATTTTAGCAACCCCCTTCTCCCCGGTCCTTACGCACCTTAACAAAACTATGTTATCTCAAAGGTAACAAATGTAATCACCTTTGTTTCTCTTCAGCTTTTTAAATATTTGACATACTTTTTCGGTTTTTCTTTCGGAATGGAACACATTATCCAGTTGCGTTTTTTACGCAAAACGCAGAAGCAAATTATGCTTTCTGGTAAAGAAAAATACACCTTCTTCGGGTTGTTAAGCCAAGATCGCCAGTAAAATTGTTGTTTCCCTTAACCGGTTTCAATAACTTGTATCATCATCTTCAGAAAGGTTTAAATATCTTAGGAGAACAAGTAAAATAAAGGGATTCTCGTCGACATGTAAAATGAGTTAAATTGTTAAAATATACGTCACCAAAATGGATCTCATCTCAGATTAAAAGATAAAATATGGCTGTTTTGAGTCTGTCTGATACTTAACCGAAACAGTCATATTGTATCTTTTAATCTGATATGATGATCCAATTTGGTGACGTATATTTTAACATTTTGACCATGCATTTTACTCATTTCACATTTGACGAGAAACCTTTTATTTTACTTTTTCTTGTAAGTGAAGATGTTTAAAATCATTATAAATCACAGGAACCGGTTAACAGAACTAAATATATTTTATTGGCGATCTTGGCTTAACAGCCTGAAAAAAGTATATTTTTAATAATATTATGATTGGATCAGTGTTCAAAGGCGTAACATGCCAGGTAACTGTAATTGTTAAATAAGTACAACTATGTTTTCGAATTTTTCAGAATTACTTGTTGTATCAATTACTTTGACCTACACATTGATTTTTGCAGTTTTCACATTTCGTGCTTATCCATAATTAACACACAAAGTATTATGAGACAATTCATAATGAACGTTATACAAGGAACTCTGAAAAACACTGGGCTAATATTTGCTCTTTCTTTCCTCGTATAAAAACATTTCACTGAAAAGGGTTAATACAGTATTCCTAGCGTATCTATAAAACTGATAAATGTCTAACAGATATCTTGTTCAGTTGCGACTACTTATGTCAATAGTGAAGTAAATTGTTTAATTTCTTGGCCAGTAGAAGACGATAATGTAAGGAATATAGGCGTAGTAGATACCTCATTTTCATGAATTATATTTATAAATCATTCACTGCAATGTGGTTCTATATTGAAATTTATGTTGGAATTGTCTTTCTCGTTGAGACCAAGTAATTACTAGGCTAGGATGTACTGCGAAGGCATCGACTGTGTGAAGGACAGAAACGATTTCAATATGAATTAAGAAGGCCTTGAATTAGACAAATTGTGGACCTTAGTGATTACGTAGTACGTAGTACCAAATCTTCACCACGAGCTCCTTAACATACGTCGTCGCGACTCCGCCATTGTAGGCAACAGATTCGTGAGGTCATGAGCCGACCGTCCAGCGGATAAGCATTAAGAGCACGGCATGCTGAGGCGACTCCAGTGTGAACCAGTGTCTGCAAAGCCTCCGACGATGTCTAAACGACAGGCAGACCATCATGCCCGGACCATGGTCTTATTGGCATTTATCTGACATCGACAATAATTCAACTACTGGCCGTGAAAACATCCATTCAGAGCTAAAGCTGTACAGCTGATAGCGACAGTGGCGCAAAACATCAGTTTATACGAGTTCTATAAGATGAGGATAAAAAATTAAAAATAAACTACAGTCTCACTCATACACCGATTGTATGTACAAATGATGTATGTTAACAGTAGGCAGTTTCATTCCGTGTAAATCTGATCTTCTTCAGTTTTTCCCAGTTCAGGGGTCGCTGTTCCGTATTTTCACCTTCCGTTTCTGTCGGTCCCGCGCGTTCTCCCAGCTCAATCCCTTCTCTCTCAGGTCTTCAGTGCTGCAGTCCATCCATCTTCTCTTTGCTCTCCTCTTCTTCTCCTGCCCTCCACTTGTAACTCCGTTGTTCTCTGCAACAGGTCCCTTGTCACATGCCCTTACCATTGTTATCTTCTTTCCTGGGCTTTCTTCGATGTCTCCACTACACTTGTTTGCTCTCGAATAAGATCATTTCGTATTTTGTCCATCCTCAATTTTACCATCATCCACCTAAGCTTTCGCATTTCATACACGTTTAATTTCTTCTCCTGCACTTTCGTTAACAGCCAGATCATACTAGCATACAACATTCCTGGTCTCACCATCGATTTAATTTTTTTTTCCTTTTGTCTTCGGGCCGTGACGTAGCGCCCGAGCGCATTGAGGCACTATGCTCCTATGCGCGAGGCCGTTCCCCGTCGGGGGTTCGAATGCCCCCTCGGACATGGATGTTCTGTCATAAGGTAGTTCATCAGTAGTCCGTAAATATAGGGACTGATGACCCCGCAGTTAAGTCCCATAATATTTACAAACATTTGAACATTTTTTTCTTTGGTTTTATCCTTTTGTCGCAGAGCACACCTGACACACTTTTCCAGTTCGTCCTTCCAGCCTGGATCCTGTAGCTTATCTTCTTATCTAAATCTCCTTTACTGGTTGCATAGAAGCACAGGAACTTTAATTCTCCAACTCTTTACAACTAATCATTTGCCAACATAATTTTTCCATTCCTTCCATCTTCACCAAACCACAGGTATTCAGTATTTTCCTGTTAACTCTAAGTCCTCCAGTTTCCATTTCCTTCCTCCACCTATCCAATGTTCTTTCTACTCTCTCGTAGTCCTCCTCCACTATCACCACGTCATCTACAAAACTACACGACCATAAAGCCGGGTCCTGGACTCCTTCCGTCAACACATCCATCAGTATACTGAACAGGTATGGACTTAGTGCTTTCGGTTTTAGTGCTTTCGTGTAAAACTGATACTGGATGAAATTCATTTGAAAATGATTGCTATAGGTCGCGAGTTTTATTCAGGGGAGGTCCGGCCAAACGCTGCACACTGTGTAGAGGTGCAGGAGCGACGACATCTGTTATTCGATTCGAGCGGCGACGGCTCCAGTTCCTGGTGTAATGCGGTACAAGCAAGAGCGCAACACACACGGTGTTGTTTGCGCCTGGCGACCCCTGTGGGTAGAAACAAGCACTACATGAGCGGAGATGGCTGATGCGTGCACGCACTGCTCGTAAGTTGCACATGTGCAGCAGCACAGCACGTGTGCAGAATTTCTGTCCCGCCCTGATTTATGGCAATATGTCTGAATTAAGTGTAGCTATTCATGACTGTACCTGCATTGTGGGTAGTATAACTATTCTTTCAGGCTACTGATTGATGCGAAGGTAAAATACGTATGACAAAATTACTTCTAAGTACTGGTGTACTTCGGTGCGTATGGAATATCGCCCCAATTGTGCGACTGGATTCACGATTTCCTATCAAAAAACACATGTCGTAGTAATTCACGGTAAGTCATCGAGTAAAACAGAAGTGATATCTGGCATTCCCCAGGGAAGTGTTTTAGGTCCCCTACTCTTCCTTACGTTTATAAACAATTTAGAAGACAATCTTTATAGCTCTCTTAGATTGTCGGCGGACGATGCTGTTGTTTTTTCGGTTAGTGATGTCAACAGAGGATCAAAAGGAACTGCAAAGCGCTTTAGACAAAATTTCTACTTGGTGTGAAAATTGGCATTAACAAAAACTAATGAAAAGTGTCAAGTAATACACATGACCACTAAAAGAAATCCGGTGGACTTCAATTACACGATAAATGAGTCAAACATTAAGGTCGTAAATTCTACCAAATACCTAGGAGTTACAGTTACGAACAGCTTAGACTGGAGAGAACACATAGAAAATGTTGTGGGGAAGGTGAACCAAAGGTTACGTTCCATTGGCTGTTACCTAGTGTGGGACCCTCACCAGATGGGACTAACGGAAGACATTCAGAAGGTTCAGAGTAGGGCAGCTCGTTATGTTTTATGACGTTACAGGGGGAAAGCATTACGGAAATGTTGCACGATTTGAGGTGGAAATCATTATTCGTTGCGGCGAGATCTATTAGCGAAATTTCAATCACCGACTTTTACTTATGAAGGTGAAAATATTTTGCTAGCACTCACCTACACAGTGGGACATGACCATCCTAATAAAATAAGAGAAATCAGATCGAAAAAGGTAACGATTTAGGTGCACTTTCTTTCCGCACTATTAGAGATTGGAACGGTATAGACAGGTTATAAAAGTAGTCTGCCATGCACTTAAATGTGATTTGCAGAGTATCTATATAGATGTAGATACGTATTGTGAAGCTGTGTGCTTCTGAAAGCTGTTTCTCGTCTGCTGCAGACTTCCAGCAGAACCAGTCGCAGCCCTGCTACCCAGTTGTCACCATGAGGACTTTCTGCGCTCTCCTCATCCTCAGCGTCATCGCCTTCAGCTGCGCCGCTGCAGTTGAAGAGGTGCGTTTATGACCAGTGGCGCAGTCATAATTTTTTTTTTTTTTTGGGGGGGGGGGGCTAATTTTTCGAAGTTAAAGGCCATTGAATTTATTAATCTGTGACTTATGTTTACACTTTTCATAATTTAACCGATTATACTACTAAAACAATTTCACAAGAAATAGAATGAGTAGACTCGCATAAATTTGAAAGTGGAAGAGGAGCGATGTGGTTGAAAAGGAGTGTCTATAATCATCTCCTAAAATAAGCAGCTTCCGTGTTACTACCCAAAGAGAAAGGTGTTTGCAGTTCAATTAACATGAGACTCTGTGTGTAAAAAGTGAACTAAAGTAACACTGTTGTCTTCATACGATTCCACTCGGTGGCGCCACTGACCTGCTAAGCAGCGGGTCAACGCGTACGAATAATAGGGTCGTAACGTCAGCATAGCAGTAACAATAACTAGAGGCACCATCAAACCCGGCCGCGGCGGCATTAAAACCGCTCACAGTAATAGCAGCATACGCTCTCAATGGCAGCATCAAGTTGGAGACCCAGTGTCACTTTTACATGTGTACTATTCCAAATATCCAGTGCCGACCTGTTTAAAAAGTAAAAAATGAAAACAATAAAAAATAATACAATTAAGAAATCTTATTGATGTGTTAGACGGATGCTTCAGCCGAATTATATAACCCTCCATTTCAAGTGATGGTGCCACCGTATCTGCCGGAACTTTGCAATACTCCAGTGAGGTTACTGCATATAATGTTTCGTGTCTGACGGCTAGAACCTTGTGATGGAAGAGCCTTAGAGCAGTTTATCCCTGGTCTCCAGACATAAACTGCCACCCACCCAGGGTAAAAGTTCAAGCTCTTCATATCATCTTCTCGGTTGTGGGGGAGGGGGTGCCTTACTCTAATGTCCTTTCTGGATGGAAACGATTCAGTGATATTATTCCAACAACTGTAGATAAATTTCCAAGGAAACAAATTAATAATTTTAACTTTATTGGAACATAATCACATTCACGAACAATGAAGGACGTGAAAGTGGTTCGATAACTCCTCCACCGGGCACTCACGCTTGTATCTTTGTCGATAGTGTATCTTCAGGATACTGAGAAAAAACCTACAATGTCACATCTTTTCTATCCGCATTAAATAACGTATTTTTTCTCCTGTGTTGGTTTGGATACCATTATAAACTGTCTAGTTGGGTAAACATTTGTTAGATTAGATTTTGCTCCATACTCCTGTGGTGAGAAGAGCTCAAAGACGTAGAATAAGCCATAAAACAAGAATATATTATATACATAACCAAGCTAAGAGATATGTATTGTGATTGTAAGTGACTGTAAGTGTGAGAACTCATAAAATATGAAACTTGTTTTCATATGATGGATAGATACATTAAAGTACATACCACAATTCTTAGGCTATTATAGTCACATCAAGCCAAAACAGTTTACAATTTCAATCATCATGTGCGCTGAAGGTGTGCAAAAGTCAGATTATTAGTGTTCTGGTATTATTATACGTCTCTCATCTACTAAGATCTTTGTCGGTGACACAGGAGTTAATGATGAATAAATCATTTACGACGATCATTAATAGCTGAAGGCGAGTTTTTATAACTTCGTTTTCCTTGGTATTGGACACATTTCTAAGCCAAGGGCCAGTCTAGTTCTGATATTTCCCTTCGTCGCTTCATATTGTATAATTGTGCTTCCTTTACAGTAACTTCTTTTAGTTTCTTTTACTATTTCGATATCATCACGTTCGGTGACAAAACATATGTTTATCTCTTCTTTGCAGCACTTTATAATTTTTATTTGTATCTAACGTATGACTGAATGTTCATTAACACGCAGTTGCTATCCTGAGTAAACCCTGGCCCATTATGTCCATCACGTGTGAACTGGCTAGATTGTGGAGAGGTAACGCTGGGCTCTGGAGGACGATGGAACAAATATGCCTCTGGCCATCTTGATTTCGTTTTCCATGGTTTCCCTAAATCACTTCAGGCAAATGCCGGAATGGTCCTTCCAGAGGAAACAGTCGATTCTCTTCCCAACCTTAGCAAAATTCAATCTGAGGGTTGCTGCTTAACAAATGACCATAGTATTTCTTCCTAATTTCTATGACGTCTGCGATCTTACCAATATGACAGATTTTTCCATCAATCTTTTTTTTGTGGCAAAGGTCTATTTTCACTTTCTTCATGACATTTTTGTGATGTGAATCTAATGTTAAAGCCGCGAACTGCACGATAGCCAAAACTACGCACCTTTATTAACATATATTTTTTGTGTCCCAGCCTCGTCGCCGCTTTTGTGTCTCGTTTCCGTCGTAGGTGTCGGTGGTCGAGAAGAAAGACCGACATAGGAATAAAGGATGTAGGCATATGCAGGAAGGATGTGTCCATCCAGTGGGACTGCAGAAACCAGAAACACTAGTGTAAATTAGAACGAGATATATATTTCTTAGAGACTTAGTAATACTTAACTTTTACATAGCTCAGTAGGCCTACTGCAGAATGCTGATACATAGTTGAGCTAGAGGCCTGCCTAGTGCCTATCCGATAGCCAAGTCTTCGCTGGTGCTTATCTGATTCCGAAGTGTTAACTGGTTCCTATCTCAGTCCCAAGTGAACGATGTCGTTCAGTGGTGGCCACGAGCGAAGTTGTAGCAGAGGGCGCTCGTGGCTGACGTTGTAAGAACGCCGCGCCGGGCGTGCATGGCGGCGCGCGACGAAAGTAGGCGGTGCGCACTTTAGACTTGTGCGACACCACAATTTTCAGGTTTACTTATTGATTGAAATTTATCTTTATCCCTTCTTCCTTGATACTGCATCTTCAGGGTACTGAATGGAAACAATCATATCAGTGTTCAGTGTGGCTGGTTGGTTTCAGGAGTCAGTGGTGCGGGAGCGGCTCTTCGTGTCGCGGGTGGAGAACCGTCCCAAGAGACAGGCGCAGCACGTGATAAGTGGCTCTCTGGGTGGCAGCATCAGCGGCGAAGGCCTTCTCGGCCTCCTCGGCGGCAAGGTCAAGGGTAAGGCCGACGGCGCCTTTATCGACAAGACCGGCAACACCAAGGTGGGCGGCGGCGTCGAATACGAGCACGATGGCGGACTACTTACTGGAAACTCCACCAAGAGCGGCTACCTCAACGTGGACTCCAAATTCCCGGGCAAGTGAGAGCGCACCACCCAGCCACCGACACCGCTCTGACAACCTCTGCCACTCAGGAACTTCTGCTTATGAATTGGAGCTCAACATTTCACTCCATTTCATGTTCCATCTCTAATGACCACAGTCTCAGTGTAATGTTCAACCCAGTCCTCCTTTCATTTCATGTCGAGCAGTGTGGCATTCTACTATTCACGTAAATACATATTTATTTTTGAGAAATATATGTGTAAGACAAGTAATTCCACTGTGTAATTTATGTGTACATTTTACCTTACCTGTTGTATGAAGATCACATCCCCAATCATAATTTTTATTAGAGAACTGGTGTTAACTAGTGTGATATTACAGATACAGGGGGAAGCTGCTTGCTTTCTTGTGAATGGCGGGTTTTGTCAGGCTGCTGGGTTCCCCAGTCGGCCGTCTTACAACTTGGACATAGTGAATAGAATACAGGTAGTTAGGGGTATCCTAATCTGCTTGGAAACAGGTAACAGCGGCCTTGGATGAGCGAGGGCGGCTAAGCCATATTGTAACTGAAATACTACATAGTCACACACATTACTCTAAAAATCCATATAAAATCAAAGAATGATCATACGGCAAATATAATTATATGACTTGATTCAGGAGACTTGGGAGAATCAAACTTCGTAATTTCAATATTCCTTACAGATAAAAAACAAACAAATTTCAGTACTATAATAATACTATTATAAGAGTTATATTCACAATTATTGATACTTAGGTTTTATCAGTAACAGTTGAAGAAGCACATGGGCAGCATTGCACCACGCTACCTATCTTAAAAGACGCACCACATGATTTCCGTATTCTTTCAATAAACTTTTTTTTTTTTTACTTTCTTCTTCTGTTTTTCGTTGATGTAGTAATATTCTTGTGTCAGAACATAGATTTCATTACAGAAACACAAAACATGAACCCGGCAAAGCGCATTACATTTGTATATGTATTTTATTATATTTAATATTATTCTTAGAAACGTTCGTTTTATTTTGTAAACTGCCTCTTATATATTTCATGGCCTACTAAAAATAGTAGATATGCAGCCGATAATTTATACATAATCCATTATATGTATTTGTTGACAAGAACTGAATATATATTCATAAAAAGTCATGATAAATTAAATATTAACTGTGTGGCAGTATATTCGAACAGTGAGACGCCATGCTTCATAGGTACCTGAGCAAAGATCTTCAGTCTCAATCGTTTTCAATATTGTTAAATATATATTTGTTTGAAACTTCCTGGTAGATTAAAACTGTGTGCCGGATTCGGGACTCGAACCTGGGACCTTTGCCTTTCGCGGGCAAGCGCACTACCGACTGTGCTATCCCGACACGACTCACGATGCCGCCTAACAACTTCACTTCCGCCAGTACTTCGCCTCCTACTTTCCAAACTTCACAGAGGCTCTCCTGCGAACCATGCAAGACTAGCACCCCTGGAAGAAAGGATATCGTGGAGACATGGCTTAGCCACAGCCTAAGGGATGTTTCCAGAATGAAACTTTCACTCTGCAGCGGATTGTGCGCTTATATGAAACTTCCTGGCAGATTAAAATGGTGTGCCGGTACCGGGACTCGAAGCTGGGACCTTTGCCTTTTGCGGGAAAGTGCACTACCGACTGTGCTATCCCGACACGACTCACTATGTCGCCTCATAGCTTTACTTCCGCCAGTACCTCACCTCCTACTTTCCAAACTTCACAGAAGTTGTGAGGCGACATAGTGAGTCTTGTCGGGAAGTAAATGTATTTATTGAGAAATTTCTATTGCTGAGTATCGAAATGTTCCAAAAATATGCAGATGTAACAGTTATTTACTCAAAAAATATCATTTCTAGAACATAATGTTTCCAATGAAAATCTTTGCAGCTACTCGGATACTAGTTACTCTTCTCCGTCTTAGACTGTCAAAGTGTTTGGTGCAACAAATAGAATTTATTAAATACTGATAAAAACCCGGAGTCCTTGGTTGTATGGTTTTGACTTCTGGCATACCAGACATAACTTTTGGACGTTATGAATTTTCCGACACATGTTCTGGAAGAAACAGTACCATTTTAACTTCTTTAGGCACTTTAAGGGACCGAAATGACCCCACACTCGGTGTGTATGCTGAATCAGCTTTTTTTTTCGCACGGTTCTGGAATGCATACGCACCAAATGTCGGATTGTGGGTGCCGGCGGAAGAACAGGACGTTCTGATGAATTTTGTATCGTGCAGATAAAGGGTCTGTAGGATTTTGGGCAAGTTTATTGATAATGTTGCTCCACCGTGCGTCCCTTAGCTGAAAATCGTGCATATTTTTATTCGTCAAGGAAATATTGCCGGTAGTTTGTATCTTTCATCAGCATAATTTTGAATTCTGAAGTACCTTCAACGTGATCATCGAACTCTGGAAGACCTTGGGGAAGCCTGGACATTGCGTCCGCTACAACATTGTCTGAGCGTTTTATATGTATGACTTCAAAGACAAATTCTTGAAGAAGCATAGCCCATCTATGCAATTTACAACACATTAAAAAACTTGATGCCTGGTGATCGTAGAAGACTTTGACATGATTGCCGAATATATGTTGACGAAATCTTTTAAAAGTCCATACAATGGCTAAGGTCTCTAACTCTGTTGTAGAGTAGTGTCTTTCACACTCAGTCAAATTTCTACTTGCAAAACTGATAATTTTGACAGTATCTGGATTGAATTCTCCAGTCATCTGAAAGAGAATTCCTGATACACCTGTGTTCGATGCGTCGGTAGTAATACAATAGTCTTTTGTCATATCTGGATGACTGAGAATATCGGATTAATTCAAAATCTCTTTGACACCCGTCATTCCAACACCATGTGCTACCTTCTCGCAAAAGCGAAAGAAGAGCATCACTGTTTAGCAGTTGGTTTGGTACAAAACGCCTACAAAACCAACACATTCCAATAAATGACTTCCATTGTTTCTTGTTCCGAGGTGCAGGAAAGTGTTGAATGGCTTCTAATTTTCTAGGATCTGGAGTTATTCCATTTTGGGAGATAATGTGTCCTAGGTATTTGATCTCAGATTTTGCAAACTTTGACTTTAGAAGATTTACTGTCACTCCACAAAACTGAAACTTGTGCAAAGTGCGCTCAAGCCATAATAAATGTTCTTCCCAAGTAGATGTCGCAATAAGAATGTCATCAACATACACTGTAATTTTGTCAAGCAGATCGGGATCCAAAACGGTATCTAAAGCCATGACAAAAACTCCTGAGCTTACATTTTAAAAAGTTAACCTGGACGGGTACAAACTGGTAAAATTATTTGGTTTATAGCTCGCGCGTCTAGAACTAAACGTACGGAGCCATCAGCTTTAAATACATCCAGCAATGGGTTGGAATAAGGAGGGGAAGATGGCTCTATAATGTTCCATTCTAACATTTTGTTGATTTCTTGTTTAACAGTCTCTCTTTTGGCCCAGGGAATAGCCTGTGTCTGTTTTACATAAGTTTCATGGGGTTTCACCTGCATGTGGTAAACATAGGTCGTAATAAGGCCTGGTTTTTCATTGAACACTTGACTATATTCTAAAAGTAGATGTTTTAACTGAAACTTCTGTTCTTCCGAAAGCTGTTCTGATTCATCAATATTATCAATTATACATTCAGGCATTACTGTCTCTATGTCTACCACATGACCTGTACTATAAGCAAAAGTTCAGTTTATTTTTGGTAATGAAACTTTGATCGAATGGCAATACTTTCCTTGCATTGATTTACTTTTGATCAAGTTGATAGCACGCACATTTTTATTGATTGTGAAATAGCACCTACGTGTTTTAAAATTAATACATGCCTCTCCGTTTCTTAAGTATTCAAGCCCTAATATACAATTCTCAAGCAGTCCATCGACAATTAGAAATGTGCAAAAGTCTGTATGGTCCCCGTATACCATTTGCAATTGCATCTGTAGTTTAATGTTTTTAGATTTGGTACCTATAGCTCTTATTATCCTACAGTTCTAAACGGGATATGTGGGTGGTTTGTATACAGTACAAATTTGTTCAAACAATGTTTGAGAAACCACATTAATAGCTGCTCCCGTATCTAATAAGATAACGGTGGGTATGTTGCCTACAACATCCAGGATATTTGCTTGGAAAATTTCTAAAGTACTTTCTTTACAATGTACCTGTTCTTGTAACAATCCTTCGCTAAATTCTCATGACCACGTAGTAACATACAGGGAACGAGAAACTATTCTATTAAGTCCTGTACATATTGTTATTGTTCACAAGTGCTCCTGTCAAAGATTAAATCATATCTTGAAAGGTTTGTTAAACTTAAGGGACTTAACTGCGTGATCATCAGTCCATAAACTTACGAACTACCTTATACTAAAGACGGCACAAACATCCATGCCAGAGGGGGGATTCGAACACCCGACGGATAGTGGCCTCGTGCATAGCAGCATAGCACCTCAATGCGCTTGACCACTCCGACGCGGCTTCAACGATTAACTCTATGAAGATGGCACTGGAGATAACGTGGAGCAGAAGCGTTCAGTATGAAGAAGTCGAATCTCGATTATAAAAGTTTTATTATTTCTTTGATGGCTGGTCTCGTTGTCTAAAGTTGTATGATGCTTCAAAGAACTGAGGTCCAGGGTATCTCGGAGTATGCACTGGTGAAGTTTTAATAATAATGGACATTTTATAATGAATACTTTTACTATAAACAACTCACAGATACAAGTCCGCCATGTTACTCCAAACACATCAGTCAACAAGACTGTGTTTCGTGATATAGGCCCTACCCTTTGGACATTCCAGAACCAAACAACAAAACGTCTTCACACAATCGATGTTTACAGCAGACTGACTGTGTGACGTCCATTTATTTTATGTTTTGGTTGGTAGCGGAAATATATTTGGTTTGTTGTAGTGCTTCAGTATGATAGAAGCGACGTCAGCGGTAGTGCAAGCTTTCGTCATCTTCACATAAAGATTCATTAGGCACGTAAAAATTTTGTTTGAGGCATATGTTAGTTATTTAAGTTGGTACACCTGTTAATATTTCATATATTTAGTTACGGATGCCTCTGGTTTAACTTTACGTAGCCTAATATAGTTTATGGATTACATTTTAACTGACGAACATGGACTCTGTAATCTCAGGCGCTTGTTTTAAAAATTATTAATTCTTTTTCTAATAAAATCTTTTCTTTCCCGGCAGTTCCATTTTATTGAGTTTTGACGTCCTTTAATTATTTTAAGTTACTTTGATTCACAGATAACTCAAAGATGTTATTTTTAAAAGTTCTTCAATTATCAATGGCAAGGTCAGGTGCTAACTACGATTGATGTGATCAACACGAAATTTTAAATTAATACTTTTCCTATATTTCACCTTAAGCACAGATTTACAAAACACTGTCAAAGTCACATGATACATTTTAAATAAGCAGTTCTCTATAGTTCATTTCAGAAAATCGTTGTTTGATATTCTTCAACATGTTTCAACATTTAAAAATTATTCCTTTTTTGAATCAAGTTAAAGTTATTTGATTTAATGTTTGCCAATGAAGAAAACCTTTTTAACAATGATTATTATGTTCCTATCGAAAAGCAGAATTCGTCGTAGCCTATCGAAAATTAAAGTCCACAGATATTATTTACGCACTCGCGCATAAGTTCGATTTAATTAAGCCTTTCAAATAAATCCAATCATAGTAAACCAAAAGTTCGGAATATTTTTGCACCTGACTATCTGTTTCAGATACGAGCACAACATTCTAAGTCCGATAGTTGACTAAAAATGTTAATACATCGAGGAACAAAGACTGAGAGAAATCTTATCGTTACGAGAAACAAATACTGAGAGCTGTTAACGTTGGGAGAAACAAAGACTGAGAGAACGAGTAGCTATACTGCAGAACTATTTATATTACTATTGCGACAAAAGATTACTCTGATTTACAGTGTTTAGATGCGGTTACTCTGAGACTGTACTGTTTGGATACTTCAAACATATATTGGCTGTTACTGAAATTTTGACAAATATGTAAAAATTCTGCCTCTTACAAATTATTAGAATTGAATCTGGATGAAAATGGCTAGTTTGTGCTGTGTTTGCAATGTGGTTTTTCTTAACTGAATAAGTTTAATCAACCACGTAGTTGCTAAGATATTTCAATATTTAGTACATTTAAAGACTAGTGGTTTGTCTGATGTTAACAGATGTAACTTAAAAAACGTATTGACAGTATTACTGGAAAGTGAATTGTTCTATTTTCAAATGAGGTAGAAGCGAGTGTTTTGAAATGTGTGGCTGCATCCATGTTTTAATGCATAAATTAACTTTGTGAGTGTTAAAATCGGATTCCTGGTGCAAAATAAAGGATGTGTACATGTTAGCAACATTTATTTTTATGATATCAGCAAGATTGTGAAATTGTACTTTTGACCAGGATCATTATGTACTTTTATTAAAACCAGTACATGAAGTGTCATTATAACTTAGTACAAATATAATGTGTCATGTTTAAACATCTAAAAGTGTTTGAATCGAAACTAATGCAGGTATATACCTCAAAGAAGTTAGCTGATCATGGTGCCTTTCTGTATCCTTCAATTTATGAAAAATTACGTTAATTTACTTTTGGCATCGATTAGTTCAATTGAGATTTGCCTGTAGCTGTTGTATTATAAGCGGCAGGCTCCAATGCACAGACAATACAGGCATAGTCGCCACTTTGTACACAAACAGTGGATAGTAAAGTACAGCCAATACTTGCTACTAAGGGGTAAGTGATAGCCAGGCCGTGTCACTGTTCGCTAAGGCGCTGTTTATATAATATTAAGGTAGTGGAAGAACCGTCTTTGGTACTCATAGAGTGGAGAGTAAAATCGTCCCTTGTGTTTTGTACGTACCTAGCAGCACATGTCAGATACGTGTCGGTATCCACAGCCAACCAGAATTTGAAAGGCAGTTACTAAACGTTAATGTTGATCCTACATAGCATGTTTTGCTCACAGATTTCTTACAGATTGGGTTTGTAAAATAAATTAATTAGGTAAGTAAAAGTGTGCTCATTTATAGTTACTAGCTGCCCCATCTCATATTTAGATAAGAAACCCATCAAATTTTAATCATGCTATTAAGTTGTAAAAAAAAAATGTTTGTTAAGCTTATGGGACTTAACTACGGGGTCATCAGTCCCTAAAGTTACAAACTACTGATGAACTACTTATGAACTAGGACGACACAAATATCCATGCCCGAGGGGGGATTCAAACCCCCGACCGTAGTGGCCGTGCAGACCGTGACTGAAGCGCCTTAGTCCCCGCGGCCACCGCGGCCGGCCTATTATGTTGTCTCAAAATTATGCAGTGCAGTCCAGTCCAGTTGTTATTGTAGGTAGATGAGAAATGATAGATTCGCATAGTTGAAGCTACTATTTTTCCCTTCCCTCTCTATTAATCGGATTCTACAGCTTATGGCAGCTGATGGCATGTCTCCTTAACTATGTGTTGTGGGATGATATATTTTCCCACGTACTTCAGTGATACATTACGTAGAAATTCTCTGTAAAGGGTATCGCGAACAAAGTAAGTATTTAAGAAGTAATTAATTAAAGTGCTGAGCATAATACTCGAGTGTGATGCCGTCATCAGGGAAAATGTAGTATGTGACAAACGTGTTTACATTCGTCGTTTCTTGCGCGTGTCAGTGAGAAAATGTTTATTAAAAGTTTGAAATTGTTTGTTCGTTGGAAGTCGCTAAGTTCACTCATCACAATTATTGAATCAATAAATAGTGGGTATTTAAGGGCTTCGTCAGACTGCCTCAAGAAAAACATAGCTGTTAACTGTTTAACTGTAATACTTGTCTCATTGTCCACATAACGACTAGAATATGACAAGAATTAAAAATTTTAAATTTGGGGAATAATTACAACAAATATCCATAAGCAAATTTTTCTTTGTCCTAGAAGCTGTTAGATATGTGGCGTAGAACAGATGGGAACCGGAAGAGATAACTGTGCATTGCATAGCCTCTTCGTACAGTTTGTATTGATATCTTATATGAAATTGAGAGCACAACAATACCTTATTTCGTTCTGGAGATAGTGATTTTTATATCCAACGACCTGACTTGTGCAGAGTGCTATGTACTGCTATGTACTGCTTGTTTATATACATAAATAGTATTACATTTAAGAAAAGTATTCAGTAAGTAAATAAATTAAAAGTAAAAAGAGTAAAAAAATTGTATGTGTGCTATCGTGAGGTCATTTGTCTTTGCTCTACAAACGACTTAATTTCTTAACGTTATCATCACACACTGTATAAAAGAGTATATAAAAAAGAAAATATAAAAAGGTCAAAACTTTACTGATCTACAGATTTCTCTTAAATAAAGGGTACATAAAGGGAAAAAGTGGGGAACCATTTGAAAAATGCTCTTCTTGGATCCAAGGAATGCGCGTGTTCCTGTATAAAGGACTAAGACAAAAAAGACGGACCATCTGCAGCAGTTCTCTTTTCACATTCCTCAAAAAAAAAAAAAAAAAAAAAAAAAAAAAAAAAAAAAAAAAAAAAAAAAAACTGCCACCAGAAGATATAAGATCGATTTAAGTCTATGTTATAATGGAATCCGTACTGAGGCTGGTCTATTTATGTTAAATAAAACAACATAAACTTTACAATTTTGATGGATACGTTAATTATTTGGAATTAGAAAATATCATTTCTTGTGCTGCAGAAGTAGCAGAAAGAGTATGACAGTGGAAGAGACAGGAGACAATCTCCATTACAGAAAATAAATGTGACGGTGGTAGAGAGGCAACTGCGGTAATAGGGATAGGAGCCTGCAGATTTGCGTGCACAGCGTCAGGGGAAGAGAGGTGCTATGTATGGAGGCTTGACCACTTGGTGAAAGTATTTAACGTTATTTTGTGGCGAAGAAGGGAGACTAAGGACTGAGACACTTGGTTTCCCACATTTCAAAATTGCTGCACACTCTTACAGTCAGTCCATTTCGTAACATGTGGATATTATAGCTTCATTAATTGTAATGTTAAACATTAAAGTAGAATGGAGAAGCCGATTCAACTACCAAAATAATCAAATTGATATCAAATTAATTAGAGTGATTACAATTACATGTACCTAGAGTAATTGTGTAATAGCATAATAGCAATTATGTGTGCGTAGGGTAATTGTTTATTTATTTATTTATTGTTTCTTGTTATTGCATATGTTCACTCCTCCACGTATGGCGTGGAACTGAGCTCACCCCACGGCATCACGTGACTACCACCACCCTACCACGTGCCAACCACCGACCAATGAGAGCCCAGCATGTGACCACGTGACCACCCTTCCACAGTGAACAATAACAGGTCCAGACTCGTTCACCCGGAGATTTTTACAATAACAGGTCCAAACTCGTCCACCTGCGAGCACAGCCCGCGACCACCCGCTCCCCACCCTGTCACATGACTATAAGCGACCAATGAGAGCACACCACGTGACCATCGACCAATTACAGCGAAGCAGTCTGTCTTCGTGCTCAGCCGGCTCTCTGCCATCATTCAGACGCCGAGTGTTGCAAGGATAACATCATCATCATGAATCGTCAGCAGCAGCAGCAGCAGCAGTAGCAGTCTGGTCCATCTCAGTCTAAGAGGAAGAAGAATAATAATAAAAAAAAAGTAAGTTATATATAAATTATTGATATACGCATGTATGTTTTTTTACCACATGTGTGTATGTGTGTGTGTATTCGTGGTTTTATTTATTTATTTATTGCAGAACCCGATACTGCAGCGATGCTGACTGATGATGTAGAGTTTCTGATGCAAATGCCAATCATTGATGTCACTGGTCAACAGCACTGGAGTCCACCTCCTGCTGGAGGAGGAGGACAAGAATCTCCATCCAGCAAACCCTTTAGGAGTAATAATAAAAGTGTATGTAGTTGTGTGAACAAATTTTATACGCGTTTATATCTTCCACATGCGTGTGTGCATGCTTGTGTATGCATGTACTTCATGCTTTTTCCACAGAACCCGATACTGCTACTACTAAAATTATGTTGAACGATGATATGGAGTTACTGAGGCAGATTCCGATCGCTGCCTATGAAGACACTCGACCGGTTCCCGACACATTGAAACAGGAGTGCAACGGCAGCCCACAGGTGCAGCACGAGCCTTCAACTTACTGGCCGCCTTCATACGACCCGTCGCGAGGATGCGATGAAACAGATGACTGGCCGCGTTCATCGTGTGACGGGACAAAAAGTGTGAATCCTCCACCAACAGTGCTACTTTTTGCTTCCACGTATAACTTAACAGCTAGTGGTTCCAAACGTATAACAATTGGTTTAGAAACCAGTGACGAGTGGCAATGGGAAGTGGCTATTGCAGTTGAAAACAGGGCACTAAAGCACGGTTTTACAAGCACGCGTGGCAGGAACTAGTTTCAATGTTGCCTATTGTTGCTATTATGGTCTTCAGTCCGGAGACTGGTTTGATGCAGCTCTCCACCCTACTCTATCCTGAGCAAGCCTTTTCATCTCCTCATAAGAACGGCAACGATTATCCACTTGAATCTGCTTACTATACGCGTCTCTTGGTCTCCCTCTGCGATTTTTGCCCCATACACTTCCCTCCAATCCTAAATTTACGATTCCCCGATGTCTAAGAATGTGTCCTACCAAGCGATCCCTTCTTTTAGCCAGGGTATGCCAAAAATTCCTTTTCTCCCCAATTCTGTTCAGTACTTCTTCATTGGTTATGCGATCTACCCACCTAATCTTCAGCATTCTTCTCTAACACCACATTTCAAAAGCCTCTATTATCATCCTGTCTGCACTGCTTATCGTCCATGTTTCACTCCCATACAAGGCAACACTCCACACAAATGCCTTCAGGAAAGACTTCCGTACACTTAAATTAATATTCGATGTTAGCAAATTTCTCTTTTTCAAAAATGCTTTTCTTCCCATTGCCTATTATTCATGAGAAATTAACTTCTGAATATAATCCAGCGCGCCCACCTCCCGAAGCTTACTTCAGTGTAACTGTAACTGTATTGGAAATGTATGGAGATGCCGCCTTAGTGACTTCAGATGGTGAATCTTGCACTTAGATTCGACATTCCAGTGTTGTAAATTTAAATAATTTATGTGATGCGATACGAATAATCGACGAGGATAGCTAAAACTAGAGTCTACCAATACCGAAAAACGTATCAGGTGGGATAATCCTGTTCCACATTCCAGCTCTGGCAGGACTTTCGGCAGTGGGATCTCTAGCCGGAGGCGCATCGGCTATTGCCAGAAAGATCAATAACGCGAAAAACATATACTTGTGACGTCTATTCCGAAAGAACAAACGTCACTTCTGATCCTGCAGTTGTTATTATTTAATGTCACAGAATATATGACATCAACTGCGATTGCGCAAAGCTGAAAATGTGTACCCAGCCGGGATTCGAACCCGAGTCTCCTGCTTTCTAGGCAGTTGCGCTGACCCCTACACCAGTGGGGACACAGTGATCACCGCACCTGCAAGGACTACCTAAGCACGCTTCCCGTCAGATACATATTCCCAGCTTTGCCCTGCCCACATTACTCAAACTCGTAGTTATTATCGTTAGTGGGGAGGGGTGGGCAATGTTTGAAGCCCTTACTCTTACGGGAATTAGTTTAATAACTACGAGTTGAGTACTGTGGGCAGGGCGAAGCTGGGAATTTGTATCTGTACCTCAGCGCCAAAATCTCTCTGCTTAAAGTACATAGCGTTAAACACAATTATATAACAGTACCACACACCTGCCTCTCCGGTGGACACCACCTTGACGAAGCACTGTCCTTGCGGGTGGAGAGGCTTGAGTATCTGCGTGAAGCAGAGGGCTATACCGAAGGTAGAGAACCTACTGCCGGAAAGGCCTCAGCTGATGGATCAGACTAAGCGTGTCCCATAACTTCCCGTCTTCCTTATCCTCTCCCAGTCCTTTCACAATTCCTTTCCCAACCCAAGGTGTGATGCGATCCATGCCGAGGGGTGTGTGGCACATGGGGTGTCTCGAATGGAGCCTCAGGGATACCGGGCGACCTCCCTGAGTAAGTAGCCTTGCACCGCGTGGGTTTATCGTGGTGTGGACCATATAAATCCCAAAATCTCGTGGGACGAAGATGAACACGGCGAAAAAAATTATTTTAAAAGAATCCGAGGGGCAATCTGAGACCTCAGATACTCAGACATTGGGATCAGGACCGATGGAGTGCACTCCTACTTGTCAGTCAGGGTCTAGACCTGAGCAAGAAGTGGGAACTGTAACAGAGAAGTTGGACGAGATTAGGATTAAGGCCTTGTCTGGGGTTCAGAGGAGGAAAATTCTCAAGGAACAGAAGCAAAAGAAGGAAAAAAATGGCTTCCTAAACATAAGTGGAGGGAATCAAAAGGGCTTGAGCCCAAGACCTCCAAAAAGAAACTGCCTCAGGTCGAAGGGGATACACAGACCCCCTCAACGTCAAAGACAGGTGGCAAGAGGGTTAGGGAGGAATCTAAGACTCACTTCTCTCTGGAGAAGCGTGATCCTAAAAGGCTGAGGCAGGAAATACGGAAACAGACCTATAGTACTACAGCCTCGGTCTTTAGAATGGCGGTTCTCCAAGAAGGATACCCACTGGTGAGCATCACCTCACAGCAGGAGGATCTCGTGCAGATGGCCCTCTTTGAAGAGATTGCTGGGGTCGCTGGTCCAGGACCAAAATTCAGGAGGATCTATCTAGATCGGGGTGCCCTCATTTATGTCTGCGCGGGGGAGCACTCAGCAGAATGGCTTAAGGACTAGGTGCCCATGATACCCCATGGGAGGATGCGAAGCTGCTGGTCAAGACAGCAACCGAACTCCTGAAGACCGCAAAGGTAACAATATAGGTACCAAAGATCCTTAAGGATGTCCCTCCAAAGACTCTGTTTGAGAAAATAAGGGCCCAGAACCCAAACGTCTCGACAGAGGATTGGAGGGTAATTAACCAAAAGGTCATTCCAGAAGGACGAACCCTGGCGGTGGAGGTTGGAGAGAAGTCCCTGAAGGCAATGCGAGAGCAAGGCCTGAAACTATTTTTTGGGTTCTCGCAGGTCGCTGACAGGGTAATCAAAGACCTTAAAGGCTATAATGGCAGCAAGATGGGGACTGGAAGTGCTGCAGATAAACCTGCAGCACAGTAAAGGGGCCACTGCTGCCCTGAGCCGTGGCCTGGGGAGACAGGAGTTGGACGTGGCCCTGATACAAGAACCCTATTTATACAAAGAGGGTGTATCGGGTGTCGGTGGTACTGGAGGTAAGCTGATTTATGCTAGAAATCTAAAAAACTCCAGAACATGCATTTATGTTAGTAATGGAATATCTTTCATACCAATGATGGATTTTTGTTCCAGGGACTTGGTGACCATCAGGATGCAGCAACATGAGGAAGATGTCACGAGGGAAATTGTTTTGGCCTCAGCATAGCTTCCTTACGAAGACAGCTCTCCTCCTCCTTTGGAAGTGTGGAGACTGGCGGAAGCCTGCCATTGGCAAGGTGACGAACTGTTGGTGGGATGTGATGCCAATGCCCACAATCTATCGTGGGGCAGCAAGGACACCAACAGTAGAGGTGAGCACCTTCTTGAATTTCTCCTATCTAACAACTTGGAGATCCTGAATAGGGGTGATGAACCCACATTCAGGAATAGTAGAAGGGAAGAAGTAATTGACATAACTTTTGGTTCCATGATGATGGGAAGTTACGTCAGACAGTGGCATGTGGTCCTGGAGCCATCCTCATCAGATAACATGTATATTGAATTCAAGGTTGAAATGGGAACCAGACAGAACATGGCCTATAGGAACCCCAGGAAAACGGACTGGGAGATATATAGGAAAGACCTTGACTTCAGCCTATTCGATAAGGAATCCAGCAGAGTTTGAGGAAGTAGCAGAGGCTGTAACCTCTGCTATAGTGACCTCATACCAGGAAAACTGCTCAATCACCAAGAAATCACAAATAGGAGTGTGCCTTGGTGGAATAATAACCTGGAAATGAAAAGGAAACAGGTATGAAGACTGTTTAACCTTGTGAGGCGCAAGGGATAATGGGCAAAGTATCGTGAGGCCCTTGTCAATTACAACCTTGCCATCAGACGGACAGAGGAGGCATCCTGGAAGGTATTATGTGAGGAAGTGGAGGGCACGGCTGCTCAAGCGAGACTTCATAAAATCCTCACTAGGGTACCAACTAATCCAGGAGGAACATTGAGGAAGGAGGATGGGGAGTATACAAAGACAGCACATGAAACGCTGGAACTGCTCCTCAAGACTCACTTTCCTCAATATACTCTGGGGGATAACTCAGACCAGAATGCGATTTCTGAGAGACAAAGGTTCTCAGGTATTCGCAAAGAGGACTGGGATTTGGCCAAGGAGTGTGTCAATTTCAGTAAGGTCCGATGGGCGGTGGGAACATTTAAACCGTTCAAGTCACCTGGCCCCGATGGAATCTTCCCAGCTCTCCTGCAACAAGCGAGAGAAAATCTTATTAGGTTCCTTTGCAGGTTATTCAGGGTTAGCCTAGCAGCAGGAATCATTCCCAATGCCTGGAGGGCAGTGAAGGTTGTCTTCATTCCTAAACCAGGGAGAATTGATCATACCAAGGCCAAGATATGAGACCAATCAGCCTGTCCTCCTTCATTCTTAAGACATTGGAAAAGCTGGTTAATGTGCATGTTGGAGAAAGGAGGTTACGTAGGGCTACATTCAAACAAACATGCATATCAGCCAGGTAAATCATGTGAGACAGCTCTTCACCAACTCGTTGGGAAGGTGGAGAAAGCACTAAACATTCAAGAAATAGCCCTCTGTATCATCCTGGACATCGAGGGGGCTTTTAGCAACACGACCTTCGATTCCATGGTTAGGGCAGCAAAGGTGCATGCCCTAGGGACCACTATATGTAGGTGGACTAGGGCCATGCTCAGTGGAAGAAAGGGAGAAGCTACCATGATGAAAAAAATGGTAATCAACACCACTAGAGGTTGCCCGCAAGGAGGAGTTCTTTCCCCTTTATTATGGAATATAGTGGTGAATGATCTCATTCGAGAATTAAACTCTAGGCAGTACTTTTGCCAAGGATACGCAGATGATCTTGTCATAGTAATACTTGGCAAATTTGCTGACACAGTAAAGAATATGGCACAAGGTGCTTTGGACATTGTGCAAGAATGGTGCAGAAAACAGGATCTGGGGGTTAGTCCTAAGAAGACTGTTGTTGTACCATTCACAAAGAAGCATATACAACATTTAAGTTGGAATCTAAAGCTTTTCTATTAAGCGCTACCTGTGAAGGGGACAGTGAAATATCTAGGGGTTACCCTAGATGAGAAACTGACATGGGCCCCTCACATCAGGAATATTTGCTCCAAGGCAAAAGGTACTCTTGTGAGTACCAGGAGAGCTTGTGGCAAAAATTGGGGCCTGAGCCCCAAGGGTATGCACTGGATATACACCACAGTGATTAGACCCAGGATCACCTATGGGGCGGTCGTCTGGTGGAAGAAGGTAGAACAGCAGGTTGCTGCTAAGAAGTTTGGTAAGGTGCAGAGACTAACCTGCTTAGCTATAACAGGCGGAATTAGCAGCACACCAACTGCTGGGATGGAAACCATGCTGGATATGCCCCCATTATACCTTTGGGTCGAGATGGAGGCCGTGTCTGGTGCATACAGACTCAAACCTGCCAACAACTGGAACTCTTTGGGATATGCAGAATCACACACTAAAATAGTGAGTGAGGTAAATATAGGAAAGGTTGGGGAAATGCCAGCCGACTATATTATAACTCCATACTGCTTCAACAAGCTTTTCAATATAACAATTGGAATTAGGGAGCAATGGGAGAAAATAGTTCGACACCGTACGGGGATATTGTCTGGTTCACTGATGGGTCAAAATCCGACCAAGGTGTTGGGGCCAGGGTATATGGGGTGCAGCCAAGACTGGAGGGCGTCATCTCTCTAGGAAAACTGGCCTCAGTTTTCCAGGCCGAAATCACTGCCATCAGGGCGTGTGTGGAGGAGAATTTGCGTAAGTGCTACAAAGATCGTAGTATCTATATCTATTCAGGCAGCCAGGCAGCCCTGAGATCACTGACAGCTCCTGCAACAATGTCTAAAATTGTTGCAGAATGTCACAGGATTTTGTGGAGCTAGGGGAAAGCAATAGAGTAAACCTATTGTGGTTCACTGGCCACTCGAGGATCAGTGGCAACGACATGCCGACAGATTAGCCAGGATGGGGCAGAGACTTCATTTATTGGACTGGAACCTATCCTGACAATCACCAAGGCAATGATGAAATTGGAGCTACGTAACTAGCTCAGAAGACAGCCCGTAGAATATTGGACCAAAGTCTACTAACAAAAACATGGCAAGGTAATGATGCCAAAGCCATGTTTTAAAAGAAGCTCTGCAATCCCAGGCCTGAACAGGAGAGAGATTAGACTCATGGTTGGATTGCTGACAGGCCATGGGAATTTCCACAAACACCTACATACAATGGGAATAACAGAAGAGGACCCTAAATGTAGGATCTGTGATGACGGTGATGAAACTGCATCACATCTAATCTTCGAATGCATTGCATTGGAGAGTAAAAGGCACAGAACATTTGGGACAACCAGACCCGAAGAAATTGTGTCTAGTAAAGAACTGGTAAAGGGACTCCTTGCACTGCTCAAGGGCATTGGTTGGCTTTACTAGATAAACAGGGAGCAATACCGCACAATAAACTTAGTTTTGGTGCGGGCAGTGGCAGGTTAGACCATGACTGTTTTGGCTTCCCTGGAAAAATCAAATCAAATCAAATCAACCACACACCTGAATGTGGCTATATTAGTTCTCAAAGTACAGACACATGCCAAATTACTTTCGCATTCACGCAGTCGAGTATGAAAAGCCACACTAATTACGTTTTGAAATGTTTATGTCCCTATGTCAATACCATAGCTTTCGCTAAGCATATTGCAATATAGGCTTGTAAATCAAAGTGTGAAGTTTCATGATGAAATAACTATCAAGTACCTTCACATGTGGTGTGACACCTTGTAGTCTTACAAAATCAGTAGTCCTTCTGATAAAGGGGTTTATATTGCCGAAAGAAGTAAACATCAAGGGATGGGCAACATTTTCTTGTTTTCGGTGACAAGATCTTCAGCGTAACATCCACTCCAAGAGTCAAATACGAGGCGCGTCCAGAAAGTAAGTCCGTTTGGTAATAAAATTAAATTGTACAGAGATACAGAAGAAATATTTATTGCACAAAATTCTACAACTCTTATACTAATTTTCCACGTAACTGCTGAAATGTTGCAGGCATTTGTCATAGCGTGGCACCAGGTTTTTATATATCTTCTTCATAGAAATCTGCCGCCTGTGTCTTCAACCAGTCATTGGTGAAGTGAAATTTGGGGAAAGTCCATAGCGAGACCACTAATTGTAAACCTACGGTTTTTCTGGATCTTGTCATCAATCGCGTGAACCAGTTCTTCTTTAACCAAAGATTGACGCCTACTTCGTTCTTATCGTGCACATCACTACGCCCGCCAGTAAACTGTCGGACCCATCTTATCACTATCGAATCACTCATCGCATTTAATCCGTAAACATTGCAAATTTGCCGATAAATTTCACTTAGTTTCACTTTCCTTGCCATCAAAAACCGAATCACCGACCTGATTTCACATGCGGCGGGATTTTCAACCAACGCCGACATTTCAAACAAACACAAAAAAGCGTACGTAACCGACAGCGATCTCCAAATTGCGCACATTCTTCTTCTTGATACACATCGTCTACGGCGCATGTGCGGAACTGCAATCGCAGCGGTATAGCGGAGATAAATTGAAACGGAACTTACTTTCTGGACGCGCCTTATATGTACTGCAAGCGTGAAGGTCGGGGTGAGAGTTTAAAATAGGGAAAGATTAATTTCTAAAACTCACAACCACCAACTGCGAACCAAATTCCTAGACATGCAAAAACACTGGAACTGTTATTGCGACTGTTTGACTCGTTTTCTAGGGGATGATATCACACGTTCGCAGCTTTTTCTTGCGTGCATATGATTAACAAAACAAATTCAAAATAAAATCAAGTTCATGAGAGAAAAGGATGTACTAACTACTAATTTTGAAAACACGTGAAAATTCACTTCATGTTGTTTATTTCACAATATTTGAACCCTGTGGCTGATACGTCTGTACGTCGGCACATTTATCAAATAAAGTTATAGCTCGAGAGCCCCCAGACAAAATGAATATTTGTCGCGAATTGTTTTCACACCACGTGGCTGTCTCAAACACCGTTTATGTTCATGCCTATGCGACGACACGTGTTACATTAACAAATCACAGTCACTTTAATTCAATGCGATGCACACCTTGTTCCACCGGCTAAATATTCACAAACACACAGTAGCACTCGATTTAACTTGGTACAGTCTACGACGAGTAACCACACGTGGCGATTGCCACACACAAATCTAAAGTCACCATCTTGAGATCCATATGCCGACTGATGCAGAGCGACGCCGCCCGGCCAGTTCTCCACGTGCTCCCGACCTCGTCACTTCCTGCCCTCGCGCGCGCGCGCGTGCGTCAAAATTTCAACTGCCAGGGTTTTTCCCCTACGTCATCAACTTCCCCATGAGAGCTGTTCTAACCGACTTGCCAACGTACAGCGCTCAGCCAATGCATTTCTAAAACTCTACTTAAAATCAAAGTAATTACACTAGACATTAAACAAATATTTTCTTACGTTTTTATATTAGTATAAACATCCTTCGTACTGTTTATCATAATCGTGCAATTTCTTATACCACAGATAAGTGATTTAACTGAATACTTCAAGATAAAATACAAAAGATTAATTGAAAATAAAATGAGAAATAGTTAATATATTATTTTTATAAACAAACATTGCCATGCTAGTTGTGTAACTGTCTTGTCTTCGTTGGTAATTTATTATTTTTTATTGTCAATTAAACATATTACGTTAGATGTGACTATATCAGCTAATGTATTGTTTATTTATCAACAGGCTATTTTGTAATGAGGGCCTTAAAGGTTCCTAACTGCATCGTATTACTTCAAATGCCAGTAGTATTACAATATTTGGGCATTGCACTGTGCCTGGCACTCGCCATTGCCCCTCTCTCCCCTCACCGGAAACGAACTTGAAAATCCTAAGTTGGAACAAGCCACCAACGTCGGCCTGCTCGCTGGCCTCCCGTCAGCTACAAGCACACAGCAAATCTCAACATGGAGAATTTCTACCTATGACCTAACTATAAATGTTGTCACCCAACTGTGTACATACATTGCTACCATAATTAATAAGATTAAAATTGTGTAGCATTTAGTGCATTGGCATGGTCAATGTTTGCAGTGAACTTCATACTGTTTAATTATCAAATGCTATTGATTACCGGTATTTCTATTAGGCGGTAATCTCACAATACCCCCACTTAAGGCATCCAAACCATGTGCAGGATGGCGCAAGTAGCTCCAAAATTAATACATTCAAATGAGCAAAATTTTAAATTACAAAATTATTGAATCGAATTGGCTCAAACACTATGCTAATTATGACCTCAACTAATGCAAAAAATAAATAAATAGATAAATAAAAAATAAACAGGGCAGTGAGATAATTTCCCAATATTTGTACCATTAAGACCACTTATAGTGAAAAGAATCCTTATAACTAATTACAGCCATGAAATTTAAGTGTGCCTGTTGTTTATATACAGAATTGGCACCAAATTTATAATATTATTAAACTTTAGTCTGTAGAGAACCTTGTCCTACATGGAAAAACTAGAATTCTCACTATAAAAATTTTTGACGGTGTACACTCCACTTGTTTAAAGGAAATCTCTCACCGCTTTGACACTGAGAACCCCAGAGTCATCGTTGCAGCAACTCTGGTCCATGGTGTACGGTCCTATGTCTCCGTCATTTCAACCAACATGCTGTTGCAACTTAGATTCATGGCACTGGATCAAGCGTTCTTGTTCATATGCACCCTACATGGAACAGGAAGAGCAGAAGGCACTCATGAGTCAACATAGACAAAAGTTTGTCTGGACACCAGGATTCGGTTGGATTCGTATCCCACCCCCCTGCCATCCAGACTTGGTGCAATTGAAACTAAGCATTGAGACATGTACAGTAACATGTATATCAACAGAATTAAGAACTGAAAGTGGCTGTTGTTAGTCATTATCAGATTAACCCAAACCACCATGCCTGCACTCTCATCAGCCATAGCTTCAGATGAAACAGACAAGAGAATATGTGGCCAACTTGGAGTATTACTCCATCAAATAAAAATAAAATAAAATAAAATAAAACAACCTGCCTATGTCAAAAATATATTTTAAAGCTCAAATAATACTACCAAAAGAATGTTATCATAGAGAATTTTCTCTTCCATCATAATGACACCTACAAACATAAATACAAATCCTACCACCACGCACCAAAAAAATTATTTTTGCTGGTGTGAGATTTAATTGACCCATACTATCCTAAGTTAATCCTAGCACGTCTATACTTCACAGTAACTACAACTCCTGCAGCCTGTGAACATCAATTGAATACAATATATATACGTCCTCTAGTCCTGATTTCAGATTAGTATGCATCAACAAAAATAAAAACAATTTAATTATCATTCATAGAATTACCTAACTAAATAGTTTCACTACTCATACATAAATTATGATGACACAATAAACACAATATGCCTCTCAGCTGCTGTTTTTAGGAATGAGTCCTGGCAACAATTGCACCTTTCACCAACACAAATACATAAACAACAAAAATAAAGCAAGGCAAAAATAGAGAATAAACTAAGTCAAAATAATTATCAAATTGTCAAGTTACTCCACAAAAACTCTTAAATCTAGACATACATAAGTCACAAAAAATACATACAGATCCTAAACCTAATACTCACATGAGGCTGCAAACTGGCTTAATCCAGTTGCTTATATAGCCTCAACTCAGTAATATTTCTTAACCCCAACGGTTTTCCAGACTTGGGGTATTCCAACCGGTAAGCATTTGGGTACAGACACGCTGCTACCCGGAATGGCCCATGATATAACTCAAAAAGTTTCTTTATTTCTCCATCAATGTCACTAGACTTTTCTTTAGTTTTCACTAGTACTAGGTCATTGACTTTGTACTTAGTTGGCTTGTACCTACTGTCATGTCTCTTTTTCCTCTGAGCTGCTGCCTTAGCCATCTTCTCGGTCGCCAGCTTTATCCGTTCCTGTGGTGTCACCTGATCCCCTGGGAAATCTACAATCTCACCTATTAGATTCGGTGCCTTTTTGCCCATCATTATCTCATATGGTGTATATCCTGTTGCTTTACTTTTAACACTGTTCATGACATCCTCAAAGGAAACAATGTACTCTGCCCATGATTTGTGGTTATTACTGCAGTATGTTCGGCATAGCCGTCCCAACTCGCGCATGTATCGCTCGGTAGGATTGCTCGCCGGATGGTAAACTGAAATTTTTATATGTTTCACACCTGACTGTTGCATAAAATCTTCCCATGCCTTAGATGTAAACTGGGAAACATTGTCTGACAGCAATGCCTTAGGTTTTCCATGTTTTTTGAAATAATCTAGCTCTAGCTTACGGATTATTGTTTTGCTGGTAGCCTTCTTGATACTGTATAGCCTTACATATTTTGAAAACACATCAACTGTAAGTATGACATATTTTTGTGCACCCCTACTTGCTGGTAATGGTCCAAAAGGTCAATTGCCAACAACTCACCCACACCCTTAGGTAAAATGCTTTGCATTTCACCTTGGCTAGCCACAGTGCTATGCTTCACACACTGGCATTTATCACAGGCACCTAACTGTTTCCTAACACTTCTATCCATATTGTTAAAAATAACATAATACTGTAATATTTCCAAACACTTTTGTGGTCCATAATGACCATGTGACAATGACTGGACATGTTCCTCTGGCCAACATACCCGCCATTCTTCTTTGTCAACATTCTTTCTCCTAAACAATACCCCCTTATAGATCTTGTAATATGTGTCTAATTTTTCGTGCCCTTTTGTACTCATGTTTGTTTTGACCAGTTTGAGAATCGGATCAGTGTTCTGTATCCGTCTCATGTCCTTACATATGTCCCTAATATGTTTTTCCCCATCAACACCTTTCATGTACATCATGTGGAATTCAGTGCCTTCACCCTCAAGTTCTATAGATTCATCCCCTTTAATAGGCAAACGGGACAGGCTGTCAGCAACTACGTTTTCAGTGCCCTTTACGTATTCTATCTTATACTGGAATTGTTGGAGTATTAGTGCCCAACGTGCCAGCCTTTGATTTAGTAACTTACAATCCTGCAAATAGCTCAATGCCTTATGGTCAGTCATAACAATTGTCTCATGACCTTGCACGTAAATTCTGAATTTTAGAAGACCCCAAACTATAGCCAAAAGTTCCTTCTCCGAAATACCATATCTCCGCTCATGTTTTGATAGGACCCTGCTTGCAAATGATATGCTTCTGTGTTCAATCTCACCATCCACTTCTTTTCTTTGAAAGAGAGCAACTCCTATTCCATAGTCTGAGCTGTCTGTGGCTCAGTAAAATGGAAGAGACATGTCTGGGTAATGTAAGAGTTTGCTATTGCACAGACTGGTTTTGATTCTTTCAAAATCCCTATCACATTCATCAGACCACACCCAGGACACATTTTTCTTCAATAACCGTGACAAATTTGGAGAATTCAGGCTTTGATTTCTTATGTATTTTCTGTAGAATCTAGCCATGCCGAGAAACGATTTTAACTGCTTCCGGTTCTTAGGTTTTGCACATTCTGCTATTGCCTTAATCTGTTTATTTCTGCTTTCACAAATTCACACTTTTTAGGCTTGAGTGTCATACCCCCTGCAAGTAAAGCTGTAAAAACATCCTGCAATAAACGGTAATGCTCCTTCTAAGTAGCTGTAGCAACCAATATATCATCCACATAAATTGTAAGCCTTCTCATCAGTTCATTTCCCAACACACAACTCAAAGCTCTAATGAAAACAGCAACAGAAATACACAAACCAAAAGGAACAACCTTATATTGATAGGCCCTGCCTTCAAATAAGAAAGCCGTGTATTTCCTGCTCTCAACAGCCAGCGGCACCTGCCAAAATCCGGCAGTCAGATCCATGCTGGTCATAAGTTTCACATTATGGAACCCTTGAATCAGTTCATCCATGTTCTCTGGATGATCTGTTTCAGGAACTATAATTTTGTTTAATTTTCTGGCGTCTAACACTAACCGCACAGATTTGTCCTTCTTTTTTATCACTACCATGGGAATGCTGTACTCGCTTCTACATCTTTCAATAATACCCCAGTCCAGCATCCGTTGTAATTCAGTTCTGACTGATTCCCTTTCAGATATGGCTATAGCATAAGGCTTAGCTTTAACTGGTTCATGTGGTTTTACCCTAATTTCATATTCAAAATCTAAAATTTTTCCTGGCTTTTCAGAAAACACATTCTTATACCTAGACAATAGATAATACAATTCCCCCTTTTGACTTTCACTTATCCCCTTTGTCTCATCTACCTTCTTCCGTATTTCTTCCTCAACTTCAGCTTTATTCACAACACATTGTGCTATCTGTATGCATGCCATCAGATTCCTTTTATCAACAGAGTTCTTAAATTTAATCTTCTTCATATGACCCCCTACATACAATTTTATAGCCTTGTCCTTATAGTCTAGTTGTGCCCCATATTTGCACAAAAAATCATTTCCCAACACTAAATTTAAGCAAAGTCCCTTTATGACAAGTAAACCTTGACTAAATAATTCATCCTCAATCATCAAGTCTAACACTACTTCCTTATTAACTGGTTTGCTATAACTGCCAGTAGCATTCTTTATCCGTACCCCAGTAACTGGAAACTCTACTGTCCCTGTACTCTTGATTTGATTGTAGAAATCCTCTGAAATACCACTAATTGTACTTCCAGTATCAATCAATGCAGTTTCACTGACCTCTTCTACCTTAACATTTATAATGGCTGTACATTTTCAATAACATCTTCCTCAAGTTCATTTTCTGCCAACAAATCCTCCTCAATTTCTTGCATACAGTTCTTAACCATAGTATTTATTTCCCCTACTTAACAATGTGGTTGTATGTCCTCATCATTTTCAAATATTTCACTGAATGCTTTCCCAAATTCTGGGTTTATTGTACTCAACTCCCCAAGTTTCCTTGCATACCCATATTTCTCTTCTATCCATGTCACTGGCTCCACTGATTTTAAATGTCCAAGGAAATGGACCCAATCATCTGGACCATATTCACTTACTTCTTTATCAATCCACCCTGCTCCTACACCATCACAATCCATTTCCTTACAATTTTCATTGTTGTATACTACAAAAGTTTGTACACTCTCCTTATTATTATCTGTCCCCTCCTGTAATACACCAAATCCTTCATCTACTTCATTTTGGTCTACAGCACACATGCCTTGTCCCCTTAATTCATTGTATTCATTCTCTCCACTCACTAAGTCTTTTACCAGGCTATAGTAAGTTTGATCCCTATTACATTGCTTCCCAAGTCGGTCCAAATACTCATATTTGTGTAATAGCCAATCATCTGGTGCCCACTTCCTAATCCACTTTATCTTCTCCATAATACCTCTGTCCTGTCCCAACACAGCATCAGTTACAGGTGGGTGTACATCAGCATTGACAATTTCACCTACTTCAGAAACATTCACACTTCTCTCATTATTCATACTAGACCCAGTGCCATTTAATGTTTTTACTGGATCACATTTAATTTTTTTTTAAATTAAGAACTCCATTCATTCTCATTCACACACTCAACGCCATCTATGCTGGCTCTAGTACCATCAATATTTACATTCTCACTTTCACATTCAGTCAACACTTGTGCCTCTGACCTATCCAAAACTAAGGCTAACCCAACACTGTTTTCATCTTCTTTAATGTTATTATGAAATAAATTTCGCATTTCATATTCCCCTTTACTGTCCTCATTCCTATCCTTTCTCCTCCTGTTTGCCTTTCTTTTGTCATGTTGCCTAAACCAATCCCCAAAAGTTTCCTCACTACCTATAACAGCATCCATTTGACACATACTTTCCTCTCTTTTCTCCATTTCCTTGTTTACTCTATTTATATTTTCTTCCCTCTTTTCTTTATCCTTGCCTTTGTGAACTCCTACTTCCTCTTTCCTATCATTATCTCTGTCCATGTGACATAGTTTTTCCTCCCTTCTCTCCCCATCTCTATTCCTACTGTAATTATGGTCATTTGATCCCCTGCTATCCCATCTTCTGGTCCTGTTATTAGAATAGCTCCTTGTCCCAAAACGGCCCTCATTTGGAACAAATCTTAGTTTCCCTGATTCTGTCTCAGATATTCTCTCCTACTGTTATTCCCATTCTTATTTCCACCTTCCTGCCTTTGATTTCTCCTATCATTTTCCCATGTTTCCCTCTGGCTTCTATTATCCCAGTTGTCTCCTCTGTTATTGTTACCTCTCCAATTTTCATTTAAATTCCTCTTTCTATTGTGGTTTCCCTGGTTATGACCCACATTTCTACTGCCTCTGTTTTCATTTTGGTTCACATGCTGTGTTCCCCTCAGCTTTCGTTCCATGACTAAACCCTGGTCTATCTTTTCTACAAATTCAATGAAATTCTCAGCTGAATCTGTGGGATGGTGAATTAACTGCCAATGCAAATCTGTAGGTAACCTCCTACACAAAGTGGAGATTACTGCTAAAAGACTCAAAGGTGTATCTAAATGCACTAGTATCTCAAGTTCCTCCTGACAAAATTCCTTCAAGCTCTGTCTCCCTTTCACACAGTTTGGCCCATTCAAGAATTCATTTTGTATCTTAGCTTGCTTGGCCTCCCCCCAATACTTATTCAAAAACAATTTTTCAAACGCCTCAAAAGTAACAAATTTATCAGCACACTGATTTGCCCAAGTTTGAGCAGAACCGTCAAGCATTCTCTTTGCTAACTTCACTTTACACTGGTCTGACATACCAGGCAAAAATTGGTCCTTGCATGCAGCCAAAAAATCTACTGGATGATAATTACTCACTCCTGAAAACTTTTTGCCATTAGGTGTCTGCACCATGGACCAATTAGTGTTTCCTGATGCAGTACCAAATTCTAGACTATTTATTCTAGTGTTCACCTTCTCAATCTCAGTATTGTTCACTGTCACTACTTGTTCTATCTTTTTCCTAAAGTTACATTCTGTATTCTCTAATTTTCCTGACAACAAAGTTTTTGTTTCCTCAATACCTGCCACCATCCTCTTGTCAACCTCAGCCAACGCCTGCATAGTGCCATCAACCCTGTGATCACATAATGAAACTTTCACTCTGCAGCGGAGTGTGCGCTGATATGAAACTTCCTGGCAGATTAAAATTGTGTGCCGGAACCGGGACTCGAACCTGGGACCTTTGCCTTTCGCGGGCAAGAGCTCTACCACTGAGCTACCCCGACATGACTCACGATGCCGCCTCACAACTTTACTTCCGCCAGTACCTCGCCTCCTACTTTCCAAACTTCACAGTAGTTCTCCTGCGAAACTTGCAAGACTAGCACTCCTGGAAGAAAGGATATGGTGGAGACATGGCTTAGCCACAGCCTAGGGGATGTTTCCAGAATGAAACTTTCACTCTGCAGCGGAGTGTGCGCTGATATGAAACTTCCTGGCAGATTAAAATTGTGTGCCGGAACCGGGACTCGAACCTGGGACCTTTACCTTTCACGGGCAAGCGCTCTACCACTGAGCTACCCCGACACGACTCACGATGCCGCCTCACAACTTTACTTCCGCCAGTACCTCGCCTCCTACTTTCCAAACTTCAAGTTTGGAAAGTAGGAGGCGAGGTACTGGCGGCAGTAAAGTTGTGAGGCGGCATCGTGAGTCATGTCGGGGTTTCTGTGATCACATATTTATTTCACAGCATCTAACTTGTCTCCTACGTCAGTCTCAATGGCACCAATTCTGGCATGTATCTCCTTTTCCCTATTATCAAACCGTTCTGTTAGACTTCCTATCTTGTTGTCAATGTCTGTGACTATTTCTGCCTTTAATGCACACATTGAATTTTGTAGTGCCCCAATGTCTGCCTTAAAGTCTGCTTTCAATTCTGATTTTACAGTTCCTATTTCTGATTTTACAGTTTCTATTTCTGATTTTACAGTTCCTATTTCTGATTTTACAGTTTCTATTTCTGATTTTACAGTTCCTATTTCTGATTTTAAATTTGAGTTTGAATTTTCTATTTTTGATTCTAAATTTGAGCTAAAACTTGCTAACATGGCTGCTAACATCTCCGGTGTCAACAACATTCCCCCAGTATTTACCCTCTCTGGTCTTTCTGGTATGCTACTCTCTGAATCTACGTCGCTTGGAGACTTTTTAGAACCTGCTCCATTTTGTGTGCCACAAGAAAGCTTGATTAACACACAAGAATTTATAGCGCCAGCTGCTTTACTTATCTTTCAAGCCAGAAGTTGCTGCAACGAGCTGCGGCGTCCCCAACGCTCGCTGCCGTCTGTTGTAGAAGCTGTGGCTGGAATATGTCCTCACTGCATCCCTTATCCTTTGTAGAATCGAAGCTGCTGGGCCCCGACGCTCCGTTGACGACTTGCGAAGTCCCCACGATTACTGCCGTCCGTTGCAGAAGATGAAATTTCGATTATGCTGTTTTGTCCACTATCACTGTCCTAAGCACACCATACCTCTCTGTCCGAGCAAGACCAGTGTGAATTTATCCCGCTTCTGCTGCCAGCCGCCATACACACTTGAAATTGTCCGTCGCGTCCGCGCACTTGTTTGCAACTGTTCGTAACTGTTCACTGTCCTATACACACCCTAATCTCTCCGTCCGAGCAAGTCCAACGTGAACTTATTCCGGACGAGCCTCCAAATGCGAGCGTGAAAGTCGGGGTGAGAGTTTAAAATAGGGAAAGATTAATTTTTAAAACTCACAACCACCAACTGCGAACCAAATTCCTAAACATGCAAAAACGCTGGAACTGTGATTGCGACTGTTTGACTCGTTTTCTAGGGGTTGATATCACACGTTCGCAGCTTTTTCTTGCGTGCATATGATTAACAAAACAAATTCAAAATAAAATCAAGTTCATGAGAGAAAAGGATGTACTAACTACTAATTTTGAAAACACGTGAAAATTCACTTCATGTTGTTTATTTCACAATATTTGAACCCTGTGGCTGATACGTCTGTACGTCGGCACATTTATCAAATAAAGTTATAGCTCGAGAGCCCCCAGACAAAATGAATATTTGTCGCGAATTGTTTTCACACCACGTGGCTGTCTCAAACACCGTTTATGTTCATGCCTATGCGACGACACGTGTTACATTAACAAATCACAGTCACTTTAATTCAATGCGATGCACGCCTTGTTCCACGGGCTAAATATTCACAAACACACAGTAGCACTCGATTTAACTTGGTACAGTCTACGACGAGCAACCACACGTGGCGGTTGCCACAGACAAATCTAAAGTCACCACCTCGAGATCCACATGCCGACTGAGGCAGAGCGACGTGTCCTGGCCAGTTCTCCACGTGCTCCCGACCTCGTCACTTCCTGCCCTCAAAAGCTCAACTGCCGGGGTTTTTTCCTCTACGTCATCAACTTCCCCATGAGAGCTGTTCTAACCGACTTGCCAACGTACAGCGCTCAGCCAATACATTTCTAAAACTATACTTAAAATCAAAATAATTACACTACACATTAAACATATATTTTTTTACGTTTTTATATTAGTATAAACATCCTTTGTACTGTTTATCATAATCGTGCAATTTCTTATACCACAGATAAGTGATTTAACTGAATACTTCAAGATAAAATACAAAAGATTAATTGAAAATAAAATGAGAAATAGTTAATATATTATTTTTATAAACAAACATTGCCATGCTAGTTGTGTAACTGTCTTGTCTTCGTTGGTAATTTATTACTTTTCATTGTCAATTAAACATATTACGTTAGATGTGACTATATCAGCTAATGTATTTTTTATATATCAACAGGCTATTTTGTAATGAGGGCGTTAAAGGTTCCTAACTGCATTGTATTACTTCAAATGCCAGTAGTATTAGAATATTTTATTTCACGCTGTGCACTGCACTCCGCCTGGCACTCGCCATTGTCCCTCTCTCCCCTCACCGGAAACGAACCTGGAAAATCCTAAGTTGGAACAAGCCACCAACGTCGGCCTGCTCGCTGGCCTCCCGTCAGCTACAAGCACACAGCAAATCTCAACGTGGAGAATTTCTACCTTTGACCTAACTATAAATGTTGTCACCCAACTGTGTACATACGTTACCATAATTAATAAGATTAAAATTGTGTAGCATTTAGTGCATTGCCATGGTCAGTGTTTGCAGTGAACTTCATACTGTTTAATTATCAAATGCTATTGATTACTGGTATTTCTATTAGGCGGTAATCTCACAGTACTCAGCTACAACACGCATCTGGAGCACTGCTTAGTGCAGTTACACTCTGCCACCATCTAGTGGCGCTAGCAGACAAAAGTAGTAACTACTGTCGTTAATTATCATCCCAGATATTACATGTGATGTATCTAAAAATGTTCAAATGTTTGTTAAGCTTATGGGACTTAACTGCGGGGTCATCAGTCCCTAAACTTACAAACTAGATATAAACTACCTTATACTAAATAGAGCACAAAAATCCATGCTCGAGGGCGGGATTGGAACCCCCTTTGGGGAATGGCCTCGCGGACCGCAGCATAGAGCCTCAATGCGCTCGGCAGTTCCACCGCAGCTGTGAGGTATCAAAGGAATAAGAAAAAAGCGTACTTCACTATAGAATGTTCACAAATGGAACGTAATGAGGTTGATAGTTTTTGACGCCTTACAAATTGATGTCGAATAACAAATATTGGATTCATTGGGTCCAGTTTCTTTGTCCTAATAACATGGTAGAAATGGAAGTATTTTATCCATTTCAGCAACTGTTCAGATTATAAATTAATGAAATGCAGCAATTAGTTGCTTGTGGTTATTTATTTTTAACTTTAACGACCGGTTAAGCAACAGTACAAACATAGACCAGAAGAAGGGCACTCAAGCGCCCCAAACCGGTCGTTAAAGTTAAAAATAAATAACCACCAGCCACTGATTGCTGCATTTCATTAATTTATGTGGTAGAAATTGTACACAAAAGAAATAAAGTCGAAGAGTAAAAATTTATTTATTTTACTGTATATTGCCCTATAACATAGTTGAACAGTAGTTATCTAGTATCAGAAAGAGGATATAGTAATGGTGAAAAAAAAAAAAAAAAAAAAAAAAAAAAAAAAAAAAAAAAAAGATACTGATGGAGCGTAACTTACAACAAAGAGTAAGAGGAACTTCTGAAGTTTTAGTGGTTATATAAGTTAAATTATTTAAGTTGAATATTGAAAACAACTGACAAAAATATAATAAAATGTAAGCCTAAACATGTAATAACAATTTCTTGTATGAGTCTGGGTGAGAAAGAGAGGGAGAGAGAAAGCGAGAGAGAGAGAGAGAGAGAGAGAGAGAGAGAGAGAGAGAGAGGTGAGAGAGAGAAAGAGAGGAGGAGAGAGGGGGGATGGAGATGATTAGGTGTAAACTGCAACTGAGAAATGAATTGAAAGTTATCTTTGATAATTGCACAAAGATAGTTTGGAAAAAAAAAATTCTGCACATAACCTATATTCCGTGGTCCAGTTTTCAGCCGTTCTGCGCATCCTAGTCCATGTTTTCCCCATGTACATCTATGCTTTGTGGTCTTTGGTATAGTTCGTTCTTGGTTGTTCGTGGAATATTTGGCTCAGCTTATTTATTATAGAGAGCACTTTGCCCCCTGTCGGGCGCGCTGAGCCACGGCGCCCGGCATATTGGCGCTAGGCAGTGGCTCGCCCCTTCCAGGCTTCCTCTATCACTGCGCCTCTGTGGGCGGAAGCGCCTTTTTACATGACACCAACTATAGTACAACACGAACATCTCATATCCTCTTTGTTAGATACCATCCATTCCGTTCAATTGCTCTTCTAGTTTCTTTGCTCTTTCTCACAAGTTTTTAAAAAGTCATGAGCGTACAGCATTTATATGTTCTACCTGAACTTCATTCCAAGATTTGTCCTTGCTTTCCTTCATAGTTTGTTTAATTTTACACACTGAATAACATTTGAGATAAATGTTATTATAAAGAAAACGAAATGAATATAGTTTTTGGGAGACATTTATTAAATATCTATGAACTTCAGGTACAAGTAATTACATGTAAATGGCATCGTTGCACAATGTACAGGTACCATTTCACGCCAAAGAAGAGCAGTTCGACTGACGAGGGGTTGCCGCCATGTCTAGGCCAGCAGCTAGGCAGTGGAGTAGTGTTCAGAATCTGTGTGAGAAGCGGATCCCAGCAGAGTAGTTGGGCTTGCCGGCGCCAGGCCCTCCGTAGACCCTCTGCCAGGAGCCATCCGCGTCCACCCTGGTCCTGCCGTCGTCGCTCTTCCAGACGTTGCCCTCGCCATGCACTCCCACCACCGTGCCCACGCCCTTCTCTCTGTGCACGTCCACGTCCACTCCGCCACGATCGTCCTGAAGAACATGTGCAATGTTGATAAAGATACTATCTGAGCCGATCATAGTGTCTATAAAGACACTGTCTTTTACAAAAGTGAGTCAAAGTGAGTCACAACATTTCATTTAATGAATTATTCGCTTCATAAGGATAACTAAGCATAATTGTGGGTTTAAGACGAGATGGTTTACAACGAGATGGTGATCAAATGAAAAGTTAGGAAACAACACTTTGGCTATAATTGTAGTCTTTATTCAAAAATAATCACCATAGGGCTGAGCACAACTATCTGACTGTTTAATGAGTCATCCCCTGCTCCCTGAGTTCCTGTGGCTATGACAAGTAGAGATGATGGACAGTCCGCTTCTGAACTGATTCAAAGAGCCAGATTCTTCTAAGAAGTAAGTGATGAATGAATCCAAAAAAAAAAAAAAAAAAAAAAAAAAAAAAAAAAAAAAAAAAAAAGAAGAAGAAGAGCGGTAGTTCACCCGATCCGAAAAGTATCCCTGATGACAGCAATGAGCTGTATAAGCACCTCTTGCCACATGCTTCAGAAGTATCCCAAACCCCTTGCCACATGCTTCAGAACTTTCCTAAGCTACAAAATAAATGTGGTATAGACCATGGGCAAGCATAAAACTGCAAAAAATGAGCGCCTAAACACGTGCAGTGTCTCTACACTGCGAGTCAAGGATCTGTGAATCACGCAAGTAGCATGGTTCAGTGAGCACGTGGTTCCCAAATCCCGCTGGCTCGCAGCTCCGCACGACGATCGAGGTGATCCGAACGCCAACTGAGTTGGTGAGTTAACTGGTTTGCCGGTTCACCTCTCCCCACCACTAACCCGACTCCGCTCGCTTGCTGAGCCGCCCCTGTGGCTGCTCACGGTTCCCCCCACTCTTCTGGCAAACCGCGTGGCGCAGAACAAAGCGACTCCGTGCATCACTCTGTTCTATCAACTCCTTTATTCCGATAAAGCTTGCAGCTCGCTTACAGATACGATCATCTGAAGCAACAGAAACATTCATATAGACAAATGTTGTATTCCGAATAGTTTTCGAGATAAAACGTATTTATTTAATGTTATTTTATACGCTTTTTCTTAATAACAGGAAGTATGCAGTTTGTAGTGAAAACACATCTCTGTACAAAATTAAACTATATAAATTTTCTGCGATAAAGATCCTACTCACTTTTTCTCTAAGACTTTTAGTTTGCATGAAGAGAACAACAAAGTCTTGTGCAATGTGCATTCTCTGTTGCTTAGATAGGTTTTGTAAGCTCATATCACACTGTTTCCTGACTTAATTGACAAGGGTACTGTATCAAATTATGCGTCTTCTCTTCATCTACACCACTTTGGAGCATTGAAAACAATGACTATATGCATTAATGTTTTCTATTTCAGAAACCATTCAGTTTAGGGAATATGTCCATTTCAAATTTTTGCTACTGGCGTCGAATCTTTGACAGTAACAACCAACTTTCTTCACAAGAGAGAGAAAGAAAGAGAACACTAGGACGTCAAACGAGATGCGTATAAAATTACGGTTCTGAGTAGATGTTTCATTAGGAATTTTGTGTGTTTGGTACAGTGGTATGTGTGTATATATAAAACATTGCACAAATAACAGGTGAAAGGGTTGTAGTTACAGGAACTAAAAGTATGAGATGGAATGGAAGTCGTACCAGCAACCACCAAACTTTCAATTTAGGAGCCCAGAACGGTACTCCTGTACTACGCCGACTGTTAAAAGAATCACTGCAGTTATAAACGATTTACCTAATGATTTATGTCAGCAAGACTCTCTTCGTACTTAATCAGTTATTGATGGTTTGTACTCACAAAGAAGAAGTCATTGATGGCATAGTCAACAGTTTCGTCGTCGTATTTTCGAAGAATCTGGTTGGAGATCTTCACAGCGTTTTTTTCATATTTGAGCTTATTAATGAAATAGTCTACGAACATTGCTCACTTTGTAAATTTAATGCATAGCTCTCTTTTTATACGTTACTTCCTAAAGTAAATAAAACTTTAATACCTTACTCTGAAACTATCAGTATTCTACTGTTTATGGATGCTAAACGTTAGAAACAGGTGATCGGTTCTGCCATCTTGTAGCGATAATCTGTCGCGCTCACGTAGCACACCCGGCCGAATCGCCTGATGTCGCTGCTTATAGCTCCAGTGTCGCGTCGCTGAATGTTGCGCGCTGTTGCTCGCATTTGTCGCTCACGTAGGACACGGCCTTACTGCGCACGGCTATCCCGCCGCGGCAGTTGCCACGCCCTGCACGGGGCTCTCGCGATATATCACGTTTCATTCAACTCGCTCAAACTCTCAAACTACTCACTGTATGAATATGGAACTAGTATCATTCTGCAAAATATTGTATTCTTGAATAAGAATATAAAAATAATCAATTTTTATTTTTCTAATTATTTCACCTGAAAAACATGTAAATTCTATTACACCATTTTTAGTGTTTAATGTCGCTGTAATCCACAAATTTTAATTGTCGAAACTACTAAGGACTTACAATGAAATTATTACTCCTCTTTCTTCTTTCACAATATGGGCAAATCAGATAAATAAAGTACAGTAACAAAAGCAATGTGCTATCGTGTTAAGCTGGTGAGTGGTGAGTCAGTGAGTCATGAAAAAGAACTAGTTCATTCCTGTGAGTGACTATTTCTGATCCGATCCCTGAAAAGATCGGTTTTGCCCATCTCTAGTGACAAGAGCCAGTCCTCTAGTATCTTATTGAATTCGAGTTGAAGAGCTTCCTTTTGAGATGTTTAGCGGACCAAGTCACAGGGCAACGTGCCTAGGCTGTAGAGTGAGGGTTGGGTTTGCTTAGGTTATCAGAACCCAGGTGGGGAGGGGAAGGAGTGAGGGTAGGAAAGAAGATGGGGGGAGGGGAAGTAAGTGCAGTCCAGGTAGTAAAGAAGGAAGGAAGACTGCATTAGTTTTGGGTCACTTGCTTGCCAAGCAAGTATTAACAAAAGAACTGTGAGTCCCCTGTGGGAGGGGGGTGTATGGCGTATGCACAAGCTGCCTCCACTTGAATTTGACCAGGACACTTTGTGTGATCCTGGACATACGTTATCAAGGAGCAGAATCACAACATTAATGGATCCAAATTATCAACAAGGAACTTCTTAAGCTGGTGATCATTCCATAATGGTATGGACTGTTTTTATATGGAATAGACTGGGTCTTATAATAGAAACAAAAAGATCACCGACTGCAAATCGTTGTTTTTGGAGGCTATCTGCAGCCAGTAATAGACTTTAGGTTTTCAGACAACAGTGGAAACTTCGTGAAGACAACGTTGGATATCGCCAGACCACGACTATTCGTGCTAGGTCTAAAGAACATTCTACATGATTGCACACAGATAGCCCGGTCCGACATTGAGAGGTCAGTTCGCGCAGAAATTGCTGTACCAACAACCCTTTAGTATAATTGGACGCTTATAGAGTGAGCATGGCTCAACATTTCAGCAGCACCGACAATTCGAATGCATACTACACTGAGCTGCTGTACTTTGATAGACAAAAAGAGGAGATATCCTATGACTTGTCCCCAGTTGTATTTTTCAGCAAGCGGTAAAATAAAGTATCCTGTGCATACATATTATCAGCTCCACTAACATGCGCAAGAATGCCAAACGAAACACTGTGATACTCCTAAAGGGATTTCATGAGTTGTGGAACTCCTCACATGTATGTTTCACAACCGCACGTTACCAGACCGCTACATGGCATTTACTTTCCATTTACAGCTGTCCTCTCTCTTTATTTTTTTTAATAAAGGTGAAATGTTATAATTATCTGATACATCAGTTTGGAACTGCAGATTGATAAACAATGGAAAAAAAATCACACCCAGAACACATGTAGTCTCTCATATTTTTAAAGCACCGTCTGCGTTACTCAAAAGACGACAAGACATATGCAAATTTCAACAAATAGATAAAAGCTAAACGTGAATCTGGTTCCATATTTCCTACCACGAAAAAACTAACACAAACAGACTGGCAACTTCATGCCTGTGTATCGAGACTGTGTCGACATGCCCATAGGACTAAATTTACTATTGCCTTTGAGGATCTTTAGATATAACAAAATGTGTACATATCACTGAAATTGAAAAAAATGTCTTGAACTTTCATTTCAAGTAGGAATTGCACACACATTAATTTCTTGGCTTGAAAGCAGGCTACAATAAATTATGAAGTGCTTCAAATACAAACGACATCCCTTTCCAACTATATCAAAAATCTCCTGCGTTATTTGTGATAGCAGATGTCTCTCTAGATATACATAAACAGGCTTTACCTTGTCCTCCGGGGTCGGGAAGGCGGAGCTCAGCACTGCGGCACTCAGGACGAGGAAGAGCACGGCTGCCTTCATAGCGCTTCACTCTGCGTCGCTCTGCAACAGCGAAGGTGATGATTATTGCCTCCAAATTAGACAGACGAAAAGAATTTACCATAACCAAAGATATTTGAATCAGCAAGATTCCAGTGGTTACAACGTATAAGAGCGTATTGTAAAATTTATTCACTCAGCAAGGAAGATGAACCTGTAACTTCATTAAACTGGGAATCTGCTAGCAGTGTGCTTCACAAAAAAGTAACTGGAATAAAATGATACCAAATGAAAGATTCCCAGCGAAAAGTTTTTGAGGTGATAAGAATTTTGCAGCTGATGATGTGAGCGATCCCTCGATCCAAGCAATTTACTTGTTTGAATGAAAGTTCCGCCATTTGTCTGTATACATTATTTATGCAATTAAACTATCACATTTTCGGCCTTACATTATTTTCAAGTATCAAATGTGTGTTCATGTGAATGTGAATGTATGCTCTTAATATTGACTGACTGCCGAGGAATGGCTTACAGTCACCGCCTCCAGCTCTAGGCCTCGTTTTGCTGTAGTTAGGAAAGCATGGCTTCGTTTGTCATCTGCGCTAGCGTCTGCTGGGGGCCAGCCAAATCAGATCATTTTTTTGCACTGTGGAAATGGTCTGAGGGTGAGGTGAGGATCGTTTAATTTAACAAACAAGTTTTTATTTTTCAGTCAAATGGCGGAATTTTAATTCAAGCATTATTTCGTTGAAACCAAAGCTTCCCTTCTTACTTCCAATATCCGGCCGCGGTGGCCGAGGGGATTGAGGCGCTCCAGTCACGGTCTGCACGGCCACTGCGGTCGGGGGTTCGAATCCCCCCTCGGGCATGGAAATTTGTGCCGTCCTTAGTCTTAGCTAGTTCATAAGTAGTTTGTAAGCTTAGGGACTGATGACCCCGTAGTTAAGCCCCATAAGTTCTACAATACAAACATTTGAACATTTTTGATTTACTTCAAACATAATTAAATCACTGTGGCCCAAAGTAATGAAGAAAACATCAAAGCCGGCCGCAGTGGCCGAGGGGACTGAGGCGCTCCTGTCGCGGTCGGCCACTACGATCGGGGGTTCGAATCCCCCCTCGGGCATGGATATTTCTGCCGTCGTTAGTCTTAGGTAGTTCATAAGTAGTTTGTAAGCTTAGGGACTGATGACCCCGTAGTTAAGTCCCACAAGTTCTACAAACATTTGAACATTCTTTTAATTTTTTTTTTTTTTTTTTTTTTTTTTTTTTTTTTTTTTTTTTTTTTTTTTTAAACATCAAGTTTACTCTGGAGTGTTATTCGTATGAGATTTGGCTTTGTGCTTCTGCAGCTGCTGAAATATCACTTTCACAGGCAGATAGCACAACTCTAGTAGAACATCACTGATGTCTTGAAATAACTTCACTGGTATCTTGAAATAACTTCACTGGTATCTTGAAATAACTTCACTGGTATCTTGAAATAACTTCACTTACCACGGTCAGTGTTTTTAATGTGTGCTGTATTTTACGTCGCCTTGCCACATATGATGTTAACTTCATTTTTTTCCATTGTAATGCCATAGAAAACGGCGGTATACGAATTTTCGTGATGGGGTCTAACATTAATATTCTGCCGGTCATTTTTAATAGACCCGCCGTCTGAATAGGTCTCATCGCTTAATAGAGTAGGATTAAACTACCACAGAATTTAGCGGGGAAAAGTGTTTTTTGAGAGGCAACCTAACGAGTTGGACTTTTCCAGGCCAAATTTTTATTTTTACAAAGAAAAAGTATCCAAGTTGCAGTATCATTAGTTTCGAATAAAGTTGCAGAAATAGGTTTTTGTACCATGTTTAGGAAAACGTTAAAAAGTATTAGAGCTAAAACAGTGAAATTTTTATCAGATATTCTGTTAGTAAGACGTCTAACAACATCATGCAAAACATAGAAACGGTGTTAATTTATGGCAAAATAGGGGTACACTGAAATTTAGATCTAAATCAAATGTTTGTATAGTCTATGGGACTTAACTACGGGGTCATAAGTCCCTATACTTACAAACTACTTATGAACTAGAATGAAACTTCACTCTGCAGCGGAGTGTGCGCTGATATGAAACTGAAACTGATATGGCAGATTAAAATTGTGTGCCGGAACCGGGACTCGAACCTGGGACCTTTGCCTTTCGCGGTCAAGCGCACTACCGACTGTGCTATCCCGACACGACTCACGATGCCGCCTCACAACTTCACTTCTGCCAGTACCTCGCCTCCTACTTTCCAAACTTCACAGAAGCTCTCCTGCAAACACGCAAGACTAGCACTCGTGGAAGAAAGGATATGGTGGAGACATGGCTTAGCCACAGCCTAAGGGATGTTTCCAGAATGAAACTTCACTCTGCAGCGGAGTGTGCGCTGATATGAAACTTCCTGGCAGATTAAAATTGTGTGCCGGAACCGGGACTCGAACCTGGGACCTTTGCTTTTCGCGGGCAAGCGCACTACCGACTGTGCTATCCCGACACTACTCACGATGCCGCCTCACAACTTGCCCGCGAAAGGCAAAGGTCCCAGGTTCGAGCCCGTTTCCGGCATACAATTTTACTTATGAACTACTTACGAACTAGGACGGCGCAAATATCCATGCCCGAGGGGGGGATTCGAACCCCCGACCGTAGTGGCCGTGCAGACCGTGACTGAAGCGCCTCAGTCCCCGCGGCCACCGCGGCCGGCCAAATTTAGAACTGTCAGTAAAATTTTTGCAAGCGCCGAAGTAATCAAAATCTGTGTATCATTACTACAATCTCTAACAAATATCAATAACACATGTGCTCGCCCTACAGCCCTGAGAATTCTCTGAAAATCCGCGGCGTTAAGCTAGTGCATTTGCCTCGCTCCCAGGTAGGACTTACCTGCGCTGCAGGCACGGTTCTGGAGCTGCTGGTGTTGTCTGCGGCTACTGGCTGCACCACCCCTGCTTTATACCGCAGCATCTCTGAGCGGGCTTTCCTGCGGTGCATCCCCGCGCTTCGCGCAGAGGCCATTGTTACCTGCCCAGTATGACAGCGAGCCGCATCTGCGCGAGGTGTGACGTCAGCTCTTTCGTGGCAGAGCAGTAACCACGAAGTAAGCAAGAAACGACCTCGGCCTTCTGTTTCCATGAATGGCAAAGGCAAGTGTGACACGTTCTCATTAAGTTCAATTCGCCACGTTTAATGGACATTACTTAAGTATCTCTACTAAACGTTTTCTAAAGAAACTCGCTGCGGAGCGCGCGGTTCTCGCCGTGGAGGTTCGACTTCTCCCTGGGGCAAGGATGTGTGTGTGTTCGCCCGTAGGTTAGTTTACCTAGGTTTAAGTAGTTTGTAAGCTACGGACTGATGACCACGCAGTTTGGTCCGATAGATTTACATACATTTGAACATTTGAACGGTTTATACTAGGGTTCTTGTAATTGTAAGCAGGAAACAGGTTTCATTTCAGCTTCAGTTCCAATGATTAGTTCTTTTCATAGGACGATTTTTTTTCAGATCACAAAACTGAAAAAAGAAAATAACTCTGAGGACTCGAATAATAAATCTCGTTGATTTTGCGTGAGCTATCAACACGAACACAAATACCACGAATTCTACTTAACCACTCGCAACAGTTACCAAATTTGGAGTAACTAGTATGAGCAATTCTACAACGAAGGGCACAAACTTTCGGCTTTCTGTTCCTTTTGCTGTGAATTAAGATGAAAACGTGTGAATGACATTCAAATGCTGCCGCGAGAGAGTTGCCGAGCGGTCTGTTCCGCCACACGGCGGATCGCGCGGCCTCCCGCGTTGGGGGTTCGAATCCTCCCTCGGTCATGGATGTGGGTGTTGTTCTTAGGTTAGTTTAACTTAGTTTAAGTAGTTTGTAAGCTACGGACTAATAACCACGCAGTTGAGTCCGACATATTTATAAACATTTGAACATTAAAATGCCACCAGGAGAAAGAATTTAAGTCAGACAGAAAGAGAAAATTGTTGCTGAATAACGCAGCAGACATTGCCGAGGTGGAGTGGCTTGCGTGCCTCAACGATACAGATAGCCGTACCGTTGGTGCAACCATAGCGGAGGGGTATCTGTGGAGAGGCCAGACAAACGTGTGGTTCCTGAAGAGGGGCAGCAGCCTTTTCAGTAGTTACAGGGGCAACAGTCTGGATGATTGACTGAGCTGGCCTTGTAACATCAGCTAATGTGGCTTTGCCACACAGTTACTGCGAACGGCTGAAAGCAAGGGGAAACTACAGCCGTTACTTTTCCCGAGGACATGCAGCTCTATTGTATGACTATATGATGATGGCATCCTCTTGGGTAAAATAGTCTCCCATTTGGATATCCGGGACTACACAAGAGGATATTGTCATCAGTAAAGACAATACTGGCATTGTACGGATCGGAGCGTGGAATTTTAGATCCCTTAATCGGGTAGGAAAATTATAAAATTTAAAAAGGGAAATGGTTAGGTTGAAGTTAGATATAGTGGGGATTAGTGAAGTTCGTTGACAGGATTTTTGGTCAGATGAGTACAGAATTATAAATACAAAATCAGTTGGGGTATCACAGGAGGAGGACTTAATGAATAAGAAAATAAGAATGCAGGTAAACTACTATGACCAGCACAGTGAACGCATTATCATTGTCAAGATAAATACGAAGCCAACACCGACTACAGTTAGTACAGGTTTATATGCCAACTAACCTTGCCGATGATGAGATTGAAGAAATGTGTGAGGAGTTAAAGGAAATTATTCTGACAATTAACGGAGAGGAAAACTTAATTGTGATGGGCGGCTGGTATTCGCTAGTAGGAAAAGGAAGAGAAGGAAAAAATAATAGGTGACTATGGACTGGGCAAAAGGAATGAAAGAGGAAGTCGCATGGTAGAATTTTGCACGGAACATGATTTAATCATAATAAACACCTGGTTTAAGAATCACAAAAGATGGTCGTATACGTGGAAGAGACCAGGAGACACAGGAAGGAATCAGATAGATTTTATAATTGTAAAACATGGATTCCAGAACCAGATTTTAAACTGCAAGACATACCCAGGGGCAGAAATATACTTATTGGTCATGAACTGTAGGCTGAAACTGAAAAAACTGCAGAAAGGTAGGAAAATAAGGAGATGGGACTTGGATAAATTGAGGGAACCCGAAGTTCTTAGGAATTTCAGAGGCAGCTTTAGGCAACAATTGACAGAAACAGTGGGAAATAAAACAGTAGAAGAGGAGTGGGTCGCATTGAGAGATGAAATAGTGAAGGAAGCAGAGGAAAATGTAAGTAGAAAGGCAATACCTACAAAAATCCTTGTATATCACAGGAAACACTAAATTTAATTGATGAAAGGAGAAAATATAAAAATGCAGTAAATGAAACAGGCAAAATGGAGTACAGACGACTAAGAAATGAGATTGACAGGAAGTACAAAATAACTAAGCAGGAGTGGCTAGAAGCCAAATGTAAATCTGTAGAAGAATGTATTAGAAGGGAAAAGTAGATACTACCTACAGGAAAACAAAAGGGACATTTGGGGACAAGAAAATCAGTTCTACGAAGAACTCAGATGGAAAACCATTTCTCTGCAAAGAAGGGAAAGCTGAAAGTTGGAAAGACTACATAGAGGAGCTCTACAAAGGAAATGAATAATGTTGTAGGAAGGGAGGAGGAAGTAGATCAAGATGAAATAGCTATACTGAGAGATGAATTTGACATAGCCCTGAAAGACCTAGGTCGGAACAAGGACCCGGGAGTGGATAACATTTCCTCAGAGCTACTAAAGTCTCTGGGAGAGTCAGCCATGGTAAAACTGTTTCACCTGGTGTGTAAGATGTATGAGACAGGCGAAATACCCTCAAACTTTAAGAAAAATTTAATAATACCCATTCCAAAGAAATCAGGCGCAGACAGATGTGAAAATTACAGAGCCATCAGTTTGATAAGTCATGGTTGCAAAATTTTAACACGAATCATTTACAGGAGAATGGAAAAGCTGATAGAAGCTAACCTCGGGGACGATCAGTTGGATGTAGGAAGAACGTAGGAACCCTTTACGACTTATCATAGAAGATAAATTAAACAAAGGCAAACCTACATTTTTAGCTTTTGGTGATTTGGAGAAAGCTTTTGACAATGTTAATTGGAATACCCTCTGTCAAATTCTGAAGTCAACAGGGGTAAAATACAAGGAAAGGAGAGTTATTTATAACTTGTACAAAAGCCAGACCGCAATTATTAGACTCGAAGGGCATGAAAGGAAAGCATTAGTTGGGAAGGGAGTAAGACAGGGTTATAGCCATTCTCCGATGTTATTAAATTTGTACATCGAGCAGGTGGTGAAGGAAATCGAGGAAAAATTTGGAATACGGTTTAAAGTTCACAGTGAAGAAATAAAACCATTGCGTTTTGTTGATGACGTTATAATTCTGTCAGAGACAGCAAAGGACCTGGCAGAGAAGTTGAATGGAATGGACACTGTGTTGAAGAGAGTGTATAAAATGAACATTAGCAAGAGAAAACAAAGATAATGGAATACAGTCTTAGAAAATCAGGCGATGCTGAAGGAATTAGATTAGGTAACGAAACAATGAAGGTGGTAGATGAGTTTTGTTACTTGGGTAGTAAAATAACATGCGATGGTCACAGTACAGAGGATATAAAATGCAGGGTGGCAATGGGAAGAAAAGCATTTTTGAAAAAGAGAAATTTGCTAGCATCGAATATTAATTGAAGTGTAAGGAAGTCTTTTCTGAAGGCATTTGTGTGAAGTGTTGCCTTGTACGGGAGTGAAACATGGACGATAAACAGTGCGGACAGGAAGAGAATAGAGGCTTTTGAAACGTGGTGCTACAGATGAATGCTGAAGATTAGGTGGGTAGATCGCGTAACTATTGATGAGAAAAGGAATTTCTGGCATACCTTGACTAAAAGAAGGGATCGCTTGGTAGGACACATTCTTAGACATAAAGGAATCGTAAATTTAGCACTGGAGGGAAATTTGTGGGGTAAAAATCGCAGAGGGAGCCAAGAGACGCTTATCCTATACATATTATAAATGCGAAAGTTTGTATGTTTGTTACCGCATCACGCTAAAACTACAGCACTGATTTAGATGAAATTTCATATAGAGATTTCTTATGTCTCGGATTAGGACATAAACTACTTTTCAAAATGTTTATTACAAATTATTTATTTGAAATATATCCATATAAATACGTAACGGTTGTAAGAAGCTTCCAATATAACAGCAGAAGAGCGTTGTAGAATATGTCATGTACAGCCGCGAGTGTTAACGCGTCATGTAAATTTCCGTTATTTTGGGCAATGGTTCGGGTCCTGCTACAGTGAAATTTTGTTTGTTTGTTATTGTTATCTTTCTTACTTTCGAATATACAAAAATATTCTTCGATACTGCCAAAACGGCTTAACTGACATATAATTACATACACAAGAAATCTGAATGTTGGGGTTTATGCCACATTTATTTTCATTTGTTGTAACAAATGAAGTAAGTATGTATATAAATGGAAGACTTTAAATAAAATATGCTCTAAGTACCATGGCAATAAAAACATTGACGTTTTGTGTAGAATGGGATCTGGATACCAAGACCTATTTTGTGTACAAAACGCGAACTGCCACGTATAAATAGCGTACGTAAACTGCAACGAAAGTAGTAGCAAATGCACTCAACAGATGGCAGGTGGTACGCTGCAGTTAACATATGAAACCTTCGTTATAGATGTTCGAACACTGTGATGTTATCGTAATTCCTTAAAATTGTTTTCTCTTTGGATTTCAATGAATAATAGTTTCTTTGGTGATTTCGATTATTTATAGCATTCGAACGTTTGCATTTAGTTCTTCCGTTGGTTCGTTTTGCATTTGTAGGATCTCAACAGTTCGTTTCTCCGTTAGATGTCTTTTTTATCTCTTTACTTTTCTCCGTTAGGTTTGTTGTTTATTTCGTTACTTTTCTCCATTTCGTTTGCTGTCTATTTTGTTCCTTTACTTGGCATTTGTTTCCGATTACTGTATTGTTGTTATTGTAGTTCAAATGTTTGTTAAGCTTATGGGACTTAACTATGGGGCATCAGTCCCTAAACTTACAAACTACTTATGAACCACCTTATACTAAAGACGGCACAAATATCCATGCCCAAGGGGGGATTCGAACCCCCCGCCCCCGACCGTTCTTGTACTTACTGTCAGGGGTGCCATCCCACAAGTTGGAGCTGAAGGTGGGTGTGCCTGTTTTATTGATGCGTGGATGCACCACGATTATGCAGTGGCACCAGGTTACGCATCACGGGCCTGAGAAGGCCTATCGTGCAGGCCACCATCATCACCGGTGGAGCCAAGAGAGAGACTGTATTAATACCACGAATTCCCATCATCCCAACAAACTTGCCATTCCAATTTAATCGGTTATAGTTCCCATTGAAAGTGACCTTCTCGATTACTATAAACAAGAGTCAAGGACAAACATTAAAAGTGGCAGGTATTCATGTGGCCACCCCATGTTTCCCGCACGGACAGCTCTACGTAGGCTGCTTCCGTGTATAGAGAGCTAGAAATCTCTACGTATACTCGGAGAACAAGAAGTCTCGAAACGTCGTTTACAGGGACGTATTGCAATAGATTTTTGGCTCTCCATCCGATCCAAGACAATTATATATTCCGTGCTAACAATGTCGCAAACAGTCATGTAGTTATTTATGCCCTTTCCTGGCACTTTAATGTCTGACTATTGAACCGTGGGTAACACCACGGGGAGCAGCTAGTAGTAAGATATAGTAAGAAGATTCAAATGGATGAAAAGGCTTGCTCAGGATAGCGTAGGGTGGAGAGCTGCATCAAAGCAGTCTCCGGCATGAAGACCATAACACAACGCAACAAGCCACATATCTTTTAAAAATGTTTTAATTAGAAGCCGTTATCGGTTTCGGGCTAGCTTGCCCTTCTGCAGTTGGTCACGTTTTCTTCACATATACTTTTTTGTCACCTAGTTCGAAACCGATAATGGCTTTGAATTAAATATTTTTAAAAGCATATTTGAATGGTTGCGTTATTCAACAACAGTCATTAACCACCACGGAGCTCACAAGATCCAGTATGGATAAAATGAAAGAGATAACGCTATAAATAATGCCATTAATTGGGAACGACGGATATCGCATTGTATGAAGTTAGGGTTTTGTGAGGTCGTTGCAATAAATACAGAATACCTAATGCAATAAGTCAGTCGATTCAATAGGGCCGCGGTGGAGTAGCCGAGCGGTCTAAGGCGCCTCGCTACGGAGCGCGCGGTTGCTCGCCGTCGGAGGTTCGAGTCCTCCTTGGGGCATGGGTGTGTGTGTGTGTGTGTGTGTGTGTGTATGTGTTGTCCTTAGTTTAATTTACCTTTGTGTAAGTAGTGGGTAAGCTACGGACTGATGACCACGCAGTTTGGTCCGATAGATTTACAAATATTTTTACATTTTTTTTTAATCAACAGGTTTTGAAAACTTTGAAAAATCGCTAGAAGTTTAGTCCAAAACGAATAAAAAATATGGAAAAACATTATATGAACGAGGACTTTAACATATATTTAATGAATGTCGTCGAAGACGTAATATAATTACTAAAGAGCGTGCATACGCTATCGTCGTCCGTCCTATTTCCGGGTGTTGCTGGTAGGTATAGGATCCTTATCAGGTGAGAGTACGGAAGAAATCGATAGCGTACAAAGAACGGCAGGTCCTTTTGTATAATCTCGATACAAGGGCGAGTGGCACAGATACAGGAGCTGGACTATCTCTTCAACATCGACGATTTTCTTTGGAGGATCTAGTTACGAACTTTCGATCTCCGGCTTTCTCCCCCGGATGTGAAAGTATATTGTTGACTAGCTGAACCTCCGCTGCTTCTCATGCGTGGGCTGGTTGGTGTGCACCAGTTGTTTCTTTTTAATCCTGATGAAGAATCCATATCTTAAGTTTCGTACTTATAGCTTGAAGTTTGAGTTAACACCACCATATTTTTGAAAATCAATTTTTGCATCTCGTATTTCACCCCCTTATTGGTCGAATTTCCAAAAATACCGAAGCACGTTTCTTTTATATTCGAACCCCGAATACAAATCCGAAAATTTGTAGTTCTGACTTCAAAATTGCCTAAATAGCAACAGATTTTCGAAAAACATCCCCTCCCCAACCCCCTTGATGGTTGAATTTCCAAAAATAACGAAACACGTATTTTTTAAATCATAACGAACAATACAAATACCAATTTTTGTAGCTATAACTTCAAAATTGTCTTGACAACGAAATGTTTTCGAAAAAAGTTTTTGATCCCCTCTTTTACCCCCTTAGTTTTTGAATTTCCAAAAATACCGAAACTCGTGTCTGTTTAATCCTTATCAAGAGTCCATATCCTAAGTTTCGTAGATATAGCTTGAAATTTAAGTTAACAGCAATTATATTTTTGATAATCAATTTTCGCGTCCTCTATTTTACCCCCTTATTGATTGAATTTCAAAAAATACCGAAACAAGTATTTTTTAAATTCGAACCCCGAATCCATATCCGAAAATTTGCAGTTCTAACCTCAAAATTGCCTAAATAGCAACATATTTTCGATAAACACCTCATCTCCAATTTAACCCCGTTGATGGTTGAATTTCCGAAAATACCGAAACACGTATTTTTTAACGTCTAACCAACTATACGAATATAAATTTTTGCAGCTCTACCTTCAAAATTGTATCAATAGCAACGTGTTTTCAAAAAGATTTTTTGATCCTCTATTTAACCCTCTTACTTGTTGCATTTCGAAAAATACTAAAAATCATGGATTTTTAATCCTGACCAAGATTCCATATTCGAAGTTTCGTAGTTGTAGCTTAAAATTTGAGTTAACAGCAACATAATTTTGAAAATCAATTTTTTGCGTCACCCATTTTACCCCCTTATTTTTCGAATTCCAAAAAATGCTGAAACACGTATCTTTTAAATTCGAACCCTGAATTAAAATCCGAAATTTTGTAGTTCTAGCTTCAAAATTGCCCAAATTGATACGTATTTTCAAAAAACGTTTCATCCCCTATTTCACCCCCTTACGGACGGAATATCGAAAAATCGCTTCTTAAATGATGCCTCCACAAATTTCAAGTTTCTATCTTCAGTGGTTTGGGCTGGTCGATGATGAGTCAGTCAGTCAGTCAGTCAGTCAATCGGGACACTTCCTTTTATATACAGAGATTTCAACCTACAAAAGAGTCAGTGATCATCAAGGTCGAGGGATTCGGTATTGTTTCCTCATGCATGCTTTAAGACAGTGTAATGGTAGGTTAATATTGTGAATGTTGTTCTATGAATTGTTAGCCAGGTATTGAAATGGTATTTCCCAAGTAAGGATGTAAACGTAGACACAGAAATTATTTGAGAATTGAGGGGTTTGGCGCAAGAAACAGGCAGCTCCACTTTTTGGCTCTATTGAGTTCAACGTTCTATCACATACAACACTAGTCGCGGAGAAATCCAACAGATCGTTTATCTATTCCCAGAACTGGGCCACAACTTTATGCCATGCGACAGATCGTTCGGTAATATAAAAAAGTGTTTGAGGAAGATGGAAAGAGTTTTTTTTCCAGTGGACTATTGTCATATATTGATTTTACTATTGGAATTGTTGAGAGAATGTGTGAGCCACAGAGACGCACTCCAGGCTGAGAAATAGAGACCATTGCAGATAACAGGCTAAAACAGACACGTATATCTTACGGGATGTAGGCACTAAAGAAATCTCCTAGCGAACTGCTGATGCCCTCAGCCACCGTCCCAGGGTGGAGGTTACCTTTCGGAGAAGATGGGCGTAACTTCATATAGCGTCTAAACGCTCTTGTAAGACGTTACGTTAGTACTTGGTGGAAAACAGGCACGTTTTAATGTACGTAGCAAAGTTGATATCAGTCACTTGGGAACAGCAACCTCAGTGGTTCCACGAGGCTAGAGTGAGAGGGTAAAGAAGAAAAACTGCTAGTTAGCAGCTCCCCTGAGGCGTGGCCTAAGGCGGAGCCTAAGGCGTGGCCAACTGACGTAAAACATTGTTATTGTTGCCCATATGGGGTAGCGTCGTGACGTTTTACTTTCAGCTGAACAATGTTGCTACCAAGTATGAATTTTGTTAGTGCACAAACAAGCCACCTCCCCACCGAGGAATGGCAGAAAGGACAGGGGTGAAACGTGGTTCGCTAGAGGACTCAGAGAGAGGGCAAGCCACTACTTAGATTGGTTGAACCAAGCAGCGGCCAATAGGAAATTGTTGACTGTCGGAAAGTGGGGAAAAGAGGTGCACCCACACCGGCCCTTAAAACCCCCGGTTTTTGGATCAAGAGGGGAGTTCTCAGTCAGACGAGTCGGGCGCCAGCCCGCGACTATCGCCGTCGACCTCGGGGTGCTCCATGACAGTCTGTTTCTCGCGGGGAGTGCGTCTGTCTAGGGGATGCTGCTAGGGAACGTAATTACTGGCTTCTGTTGTGGCAAACGATTTTCTACTTCTTGTTTTTTAAAATAACTAACCCCAGTGTAGTAGACTTAGTATGGGATGCAATAAATTCAATGCAAGGTATCTAGGAGTTCCATAAAGTTTCCTAACAAGTATCCTCTCGAGTCCCGAAATCCGCATCTCTAGAAGATGCCTGTACTGTCTCTCTGCAATCACTCCTTTCTGCTCAGGATATGCAGATTGACCTTGCTACCTCTTCCCTCTTTCCTATGTAGGACACGACACTATGCTCGCATTATCAGAAGAACCAGCCCAAAATTTCATGTCACTGAAGTGGACCAGACATTTATTTTCAACTTTGTTGACACGTGGAAGACTTTTTTTTTTAAGTATCCTTACGTATCATAATCGAACAAGAAACGAAGAAAATATTTAATCACTAACAAGGAAAGTACTTGGGCTCGAACAAAAACATATACACCATAATCGTATGAGAGGTAATGTAAAGGTCCCTTATTACACTAGTGATACTCCCGCATCTGCACAACTTTGCAGTCGTCCGTTAGAGGCCTCTCCGTGTGCCATACCACATTGCACTTTGACCTGTCGGTTCGCCAGTAGGGACGGTGCAGTGTGCCTCCAAAGTTGTGATTTGTGTGGTGAAGCGTCAGATGGGGCGGCGATTGGTAATCAATCCTGCTAATGTATTGCGATTGATTGAGATGAAGTTACGAAGAACCCTTCTTCGTGAAGATGGTATTAGTGTAGAAGATGTATCATTCGCATGCTTTCTCGTATCTGGTATGGTACAGAAATATGAGCGTAAGTTAAATACTGTTGTAACACTAACACATGATGACGATAATAGGGATGATAACGACGAACAACTCATTGCAAGCGGTAGTGCTACGGTAACTGCGGGAAGAGGCAATGGAAGCAGTGGCAGTGAATACCAACAGTCTTCCGAGAAGAAGGTTAAAGTTGCAACTATCATCACGGCTTTTGATGACAATATTCTATAGAACATGTACGATGATTATGACATAAGTTGTAGTTAAGATATCTGCATTATGTATGGCGTCTACAGGTATATTTACAGTGCTATCTGGAGCATTATTGCAGAGTTTGTGGTGTCGCACAAGTATAAAGTGCGCGCCACCTACTTTCGCCGCGCGCCGCCATGCACGCACGGCGCGGCGTTCTTACGACGTCAGCCACGAGCTCCCTCTGCTGCTATCCCGCTCGTGGCCACGACTGCTGCATCGTGCACTTGGGACTGAGATAGGAACCAGTTAACACTTGGGAATCAGATATGCACCAGTTAAGACTTGGCTATCGGTTAGGCACTAGGACTCATCACTAGGCAGGCCTCTAGCTCAACTATGTATCAGCATTCTGCAGTACTGAGCTATGTAAAAGTTAAGTATTACTAAGTCTCTACGAAATATATATCTCGTTCAAATTTACTCTAGTGTTTATAGTTTCTGCTGTCCCACTGGCTGGTCACTTCCTACTTGCACAAGCGTGCATCCTTTATTCCTGTGTCGGTCTTTCTACTCGGCCATCGACACCTACGACGGAAACGAGACACAAAAGCGGAGACGAGGCTGGGACACAAAAGAGTTTTGCATAAAAAACGACACCCACCAGCACATTGAGGTGCACGTATCACGTATCAGGTTCATACAGATATGTTTGTTCGAGCCCATGTACTTTCCTTGTACGTAGAAAATATTCCTCTAACAACAGCCATACATCGGTAAAGGGATTATTCAATACAGTGCGACCGCAGGGATGACTGTCTTCAATAATGGGCAAATTTGCAACCAAGGACCTCCGAGTCTCATAACAATGGCCCACTTTCATCAGTCTTATGATTGTCTCCACCCGCTTAAAGACCAAAAGTTTAACGATGTCAAAGAGCAGGCAAGAAAGTATGTTGGGCAAAACGAAATGTGGTTTTACGACCAGCTGACATCAGATGCTTCAAACGATCCCAAGGAGACTGAAGGGAAGCTAGAAGACTGAAGAAGAACTGTAGAATTAATGTATTCTGCCAATAATGCTGAAGAAGAACTGTAGAATTAATGTATTCTGCCAATAATGTTGTACTTTCTTTATTAATAAATATTTTTTTAAACTGAAATATGGTAATTATGAAGAAAATGGTCCTACAAACAGTTTTTCATTCACTTTGGAGTAAAACGGATCATTTTCGCATCCAAGAAGGGATACATCAACGTACAACACAGTTTTCCGGGGCAGTGAACGCCCGCAGGAGACAAAGAGAGCATCGTGGGCTCATGAACGTCGCTTTATGAATTACAGCTCAACGATTCCTCTGATTTCTCGTAGACCTATGTTGAGCAGTTGTTTATCATTTTCTTATCAATGTAAGTAAATTTGTAAATAAATAGTATCGATAAATATATTATTTAAAAAACAGTATGTCTTTCGTAGTTAACCTTTTTAAAACATTTTGTCACCATATAGCCAGCTCCTAATGTTGTGTCACTAAGTATGTACATATTAGCAGATAATGCTTACAGGGTGATTCCTAGAGGATGCTACAAACTTCCAGGAATGATGGATAAATGTATCGATATGAGATAGGGCACCTGTTTCCGAATTAAGAGAACCCCAAGCTAAAAGTGCAAATCGTTTTCATACCCACGATTGTGGAATATACGAGTTTGTACCGGTACTGTTGTTAAAAAGATTTTAGGGTGGGACTAAGTCTCTTGTAATTGATTTTCCCGCCATTTGAATATATATATTACCAACCGGACTCCGGCTTTAGAGACAAAACGTTCAAATGTTTGTAAACCTATTGGACCAAACTGTTATGGTCATCAGTCTTACAAACTACTTAAACAAAATTACAGAAAGGACAACAAACACACACACACGCAGCACACACACATACACACGCCCGAGGGAGGACTCGAACCACCGGCGGGAGTAGCCGCCCAGTCCGTAGCACGACGCCTTAGATCACGCAGCCATTACGAGCAGCTCTTTAGAGCCATAGTCAAGTGCAGGTTCCATCCAATCAGTTGCTACATGTAGGTTTGCAAGTCATCATTACCGAAAGTAAAAGGAATGAATTTTTTTCATCCATATGAGTCAAATTTAAAAAAATAAATATATAATAATTTATTTTTCAGTTATGACTGATACGGCTGTAAATATGCATTCCCACTATTTTGAGTAATGAAACTTGGAACCTTACATGTAGCAACCGACTGCACGGTAATTGCACTTGAAAGCGGCTCTAAAACCGAAGTCTGGATGACGTAGTTATGCAGTCAAATGCGGAGAATCAGTTACAAATTGTCGCATGACCGTGGCTCATCAATATAACATGATCGAAACTCACCTCGCATACGATTCAGTGTTTATAAACATAGAAGGTATCTGTTTAAGCGATCAAAAAATTCAAAAGTCGAAGATATCCGTTTAAGTGAAAGATGTCTGTTTAAGTGGGCTGAATATCTATTGAACTATCTGCTATGAATAAAAATGGAACTAAAGATATCTCTTTTAAGTTTGACCTGACAACTGATATGAAATTTATGACAACTGTACTTAATTCGTTGAGATTGAGGTAAGGCTTTTATGCACAAAAGTATCAGAATGTGAAAGTGATTGCTCTGTTTTTGTCGAATTTATGGCCTTGTTCTTGCACTTCCCTCCAAGTTGTATAACGCATTTGATTGTCTCGCAAGAATTACAGCAACACAGCAATAACAGCAGCAATGACTTCGATAGCAGGCAAAATCATAAATAAAAAAATAATTCCTGTATTTTAAGTGCCATGTGGCCCAAGATAAAGTCTGCTGACTCAAAAATCGAATTTTAAAAAAATATGCAGAGGTAATGGGAAACTAACAACCCAAATTAAATAACGTATGTGACATCTTTTAGTTTTAACAAAGTATCCTATATTGACTTTGATGCAAAACCTTACTTCAACGTGAATTAAATGACGTAGCTGACATCTTTTAGTTTTAACAAAGTATCCTATATTGACTTTGATGCAAAACTTTACAGTGATCAGAACTTTACATGTACAAAAGAAATAAAATTCTTTTCAACAATTTACAGTGAACATTAACAACAAAAAACTTCGACGTGCCTTCATTCATAACAATGGGGCCAAAGCACGCTTCTATGTGATATCTGACCTACCATTATAAAATTTCTTACAGACGATGTTCCACAGAGAGACTGCACTTACCAACTGCTACAGACAGACTGAAAATACCGACTGCTACCCATCGACTCTTTGTCTGCTACAGTTTCTGCGTGCAGCGTTAATAGTATATCCACAGATGTAGAGTATTAAGATATGCTATAAATTTACATAGAATCAAAATAAATAAATATAAAAAGTAAATATATTAACATTGTCAAGATACATAGAATTTATGCAGAATCGAAAATATCAAATTAAATGTAGAATTTTACATAGAATGGAAAAAATAAAATTAAATTTAGGAACCTTACAAACACATGAATCAGAGAGTCTCTGAAAAGGAGTTTCGGTTCCATGAACAGCAGCTTCACCTGTTCCCACTCTTGCAAAGCCACGTGAAAAGTATTCGAGAGTTAAATGAATACTGAAGAAGAATTTCTGGCGAGATATCTCGCTGCCTGTGACACTGTTTAAACGACACCAGGGGAATCAGAATGGGAGCGATAGAAGTATGCGACTGTACCATGCCATTCTGAACAACTTTCGTAAATGTAGCAGCTCGTGAAACGAGTTTGGGTAAATGGTACTCACAATTACTGCTACGTGGACATGGGATTACGTACGCTGTTACCAGTCTATCAATGGGAGAGATGAGGGTATTGCGGAGAATTCAGACTGTGCTTCCCCATAAGAAAGGGACTGGAAGTTTGGAAACAGGAGCTCCATGCGCGTATGTCTTCTTCTGAGTGGCCGAACCAGCGAGTTTGTTGTACAGCTAGGGGTATACGGGCTGGGTAGCATTGTTAAACAGACGGAGAAAGAGAAGTATGAGTGCTAGACATCCTCAAGACACGAGAGAAAGTCTTCAGCCTCTGTTATTGTCTGGTACAGTACATTGATAGAATTACCATGTCCGTAGAATAATGGGCATGTAAACACACGATCTGTGTGTGGGAATCCAGATCGCACCGGATAATAGTGGAGAAGGCAACTGGCATGACTGAACCACCAAAAAATTATTGTTCCGCCTTCTCGCCTTACTGTATGCAGTAGTATTGTCTGATTCTCTGCATGTTTGAGTCACTCACATCACCATAAACGCACGAAAAAGTGGTACATTAATGGGTATCACGAATCCAAATGATCAACAACTGAATGGAAGGCTCGATTTTGCGAGTTCATACATCGGGATAAATCTTTACAATCCGTGTCCTGGCGTAGTGTCGAATATTGAGTTGTTGGCAGCGAACGCAACGAACCAATAGTAGCATAGACGATGACAGCCAGACATTATTACGTTAACAGCTGTTCTACAAATGTTCAAATGTTTGTAGAGCTTAAGGGACTTACCTACGGGGTCATCAGTCCCTAAAGTTACAAACTACCTATGAACTACCTAATATTAAAGACGGCACAAACATCCATGCCTGAGCGGGGGGGGGGGGGGATTCGAATCCCCGACGGGAAATGGCCTCGCGCCGGAGCATAGCTGCGCCGTTGCAGCTGTTCTGTCTTCACAACAGATAACATTGATTGTTAACGGAATATCTAATATTTTTGTTTGAAAGACGTGAAATTCCCTGCAGAAGGTGATGTTTTTATTATAATCGCAAACAAGCACAATCACAAGAAAATTCCTGCGAACAAAGCAGTCAAATATTTGCGCAATGTAAATTGGGCATAATTGAAGAAAGGGTAATTTGGAAGAATCCATGTATCTCGAAGTTCTGGTGTTTTACAAAGTTGCGATCGATATATATCGAACGGTACAGACTCGAAGCAGACGAATACGAGACTTACTGAATCTTTCTAAACCGGAAATTCGAACGCTACACGCCTCCACGTACTTGAAAAAAAAAAAAAAAAAAAAAAAAAAAAACGAAAGCACCTTCTTTTGACCTATACATAGCCTTCTTAAGGTTTCGCTACAGATCAGTTTTTAAACTGAAGGTTTAGGATGTCTCCACCACACTTTCAGACTATCACTAACTTCAAAACCAACAACGGACCAGCGTAGCCTTAAGGTTAGGTATACGTTACACAGGAAGTTTGTTTCAGGTACGCGAGGGCGCGTAGCGACATGAAAACTCAACGCGAATATTGCGCGATTGTAAATCAGGGAATTTTATTGGCTGCCGTGCACTATTACCTGATTGGCTGGTCACATGCAGTGACCGTAGCCAACGTGTGAACACTCTACACTACGTCACGACACGGATCGTATGATTAAGCCTACATTGGTGAAAGGCTACGCAGTGCGTTTCCCCTCTGCACTTTCTGTGTTTCATTTAATGCTGCACTCTGTGGCGAAGAGCGAAAGAAAAAATAATAAATAGGTAAAATCTGCCTATATCGCGCTAAGACATGAAAGTGTAAAACGGGGAAAATAAAATTATTTATCTGATGGATTTCTTAAGATAGGTTCATAAGTATTTCGTAGCGCCGGGAACGCCACTTCTGCACTACTCCCCTTGAAAGGCTTTCCGTCACTCAAGACATGTGGAACATGTGCGTCGTGCTGAAACGAAATTACGTTTCCCTTGACAGGTGCCATACGTGACTCAGTTCGCGTCTAGCCTTAATTAAAGTGGCAAATGCCCGGGTTGAGAACACGATGTAACTAGAAGGTAATCCTATTAACGTCCAAATCGATGTACGCAGAATTAAATGAGCAGCTTTAAAAGTACCGGTATTTGTGTAGCAGCTAGCAAGGCTGCTTGTTAGAGACGTCCATAAGGAGATAAACAATAACTCTGAATTTAGTAGGCCTCAGGAGGCTTTTTAAAAGAGCTGACTGCCATTTGACTAAAGGTATTTTTTTATTATCACTACCTGGTTTTGGCCTTAGGCCATTTTCATGATATGCCATTAGTTGGTTTTGTGATAACCTTTGATGTAGCCTTTGTTCTCATTAACCAGTTGCTTTTGTGATTTTATGGTGAACACATACCTATTGCATTATTTTAAATTAAGATGTGGGGATACATGCGTCACGCATTTTATTACTCCGGCATGGATTCAACTCCGAATATTTTATTGTTTTTATTATTATGACGATGACCTAAAGAAGCCTAACTGACAACTTTTATGTAAGTAATCAACTTATACCACTGTAATGTGATTTATATTTATACTTCATATTACTTTATATTAATTCAAATAATGTATTTTTAAATGATACCACAGCACTTGAAAATGGCCAAGGTCGAAACCAGGTAGTGATAATAAAAAAATACTTTCATTCAAATGGCGATCAGCTATTTAAAAAAAAATAGGTCTGAAGCTTATGAGACGCAGTGTCGGTGGAGGGCACAAGGTATATCACAGAATAAATAAGAAGATTCTCAAAAAAATTATGCGGACGGAATCAGGAAAGGGAAAAAGGGCTACACTCCAGATGGATCACCTGACCACGACGGGCGCTGACAGCATAGAGGGTGACACTGTGGACAGAGGCGGAGCTGACCGACTGGTCACCTAGAGCAACCGTTGTTTTATATTTTATGTTGGTCACGGGAGGCAATACTCACTTCTCTTAGAAAATAGATTAAGGAAAGGCAAACCTACATTTTTAGCTTTTGTAGATTTGGAGAAAGTTTTTGACAATGTTGACTGGAATACACTCTTTCAAATTCTGAAGTCAGCAGGAGTAAAATACAACTTGTACAAAAGCCAGACCGCAGTTATTAGCCTCGAAGGATATGAAAGGGAAGCATTTCTTCATCGAGCAGGCGGTGAAGGAGAAGCAAGGACAAACTTGGAATAGGGATTAAAGTTCAGGTTGAAGTAATAAGAAAACATTGCATTTTGCTGACGATATTTTAATTCTGTCAGAGACAGCAAAGGACCTGGAAGAGCAGTTGAATGGAATGGATAGTGTGTTAAAGAGAGCATATAAAATGAACATTAAGAAGAGCAAAACAAACATAATGGAATGCAGTCTTAGAAAATCAGGTAATGCTGAAGGAATTAGATTAGATAACGAAACAATGTAGGTGGTAGATGAGTTTTGCTACTTGAGGATAAAATAACATATGAAGGTCGCAGTACAGAGGATATAAAATGCAGGGTGGCAAGGGGAAGAAAAGCATTTTTGAAAAAGAGAAATTTGCTAACATAGAATTTAAGTGTAAGGAACTCTATTCTGAAGGCATTTGTGTGGAGTGTTGCCTTGTAGGGGAGTGAAACATGGACGATAAACAGTGCGGACAGGAAGAGAATAGAGGCTTTTTAAATGTGGTGCTACAGAAGAATGCTGAAGATTAGGTGGGTAGATCGCATAACTAATGAAGAGGCACTGAACAGAATTGGTGAGAAAAGGAATTTTTGGCATACCCTGACTAAAAGAAGGGATCGCTTGATAGGACACATTCTTAGACATCGGGGAATCGTAAACTTAGCATTGGAGGGAAGTGTGTGGGGTAAAAATCGCAGAGAGAGACCAAGAGACGCATATAGTAAGCAGATTCAAATTGATGTGGGCTACCGTTCTTATGAGGAGATGAAAAGGCTTGCTCAGGATAGAGTAGGGTGCAGAGCTGCATCAAACCAGTCTCCGGACTGAAGACCATAACAACAACAATATGTTTTTAAATTATATTACACTGTAAGCACTCATTTATAATAGCTTGTAAGAGGGTTTTATACCTTTTTGTATCTACATTGCCGCATAAAAATGATTAAAAATGATACTAAGATGATGGTCGGTTCTGTTGTTCAATCAATCATATCGCGGAAATAAAAATAATTCTTCAGCTTACTTTCATTTTTTATATTTGAAAATTATTAAAATTTTCGTCAGGTTAGACAGGCGTTTTTCATGACCGTTATGTAACACGTTTCTCACATTGTACAAAACGACGCATAAGAAATGTCGCCACTTCCAAAAATAGTTTTCTTTTCTTTTTGTTTCCAGTTTCAACAGGCAGTTAGAAACCTTTTCCCGGCGTAATGAATGTTCAAAGTTTTACCTGTCGTAAGTTTCATAAGTTTTGTTGGACAGGCTTTCTCTAAACTACCAATTCTGCGAAAGATGCTAGGAGGGAAGCTTGTCGTGTGTTGACTGGGGGACGTCCGTCATAGTGTAATATAACAGCAGCTCAAAAATGTTCCAATGTTTGTAGAACTTATGGGACTTAACTATGGGGTCATCAGTCTCTAAACTTACAAACTACTTATGAACTAGCTAACACTAAGGGCGGCACAAATATCCATGCCCGAGGGGGGGATTCGAACCCCCGACCGTAGTGGTCGTGCAGACCGTGACTGGCGCGCCTCAGTCCCCTCGGCCACCGCGGCCGGCATATCAGCAGCTAAGGCGTTTGCTTTACGTTCACTTAGAATGGATCCTCATCTTGTTGTCTTGCCTGGGGATAAGGGAAAAGCCACAGTTTTGTTGAAAAAGAACGATTACATTAAAAAGATGCAATGTCTACTTTCTGATTCGGCATATCGTAGAATCGATGCTGCCATACAAAGAGTGTTGAGAGAAAGACTAAACACCTCCTTAAGAAAAGTACCTTGTCACAGGAGACTATCAAGAGTCTTAATTCTTACTGAGCTGTACCACTTAGATTGTGTGGCCTTCCTAAGATCCTCAAAGAGAAAGCCCCTTTGAAGCCTACAGTATGTGAAATTGGTGCTCTGACACATCGTGTAGTTAAAATTCTTGCTAGTTTGTTGAGTCTAACAGTAGGTAGGTGTCAACACCACATTAAGAACTCAGCGGATTCCTAACGTCGATCGCAGGGATTGCGTTTGAATGACTATTATAGTTTAGTGAGTTTCGATGTGGTGTCTCTGTTCACTCACGTTCCTCTGATTCGTTGCAGCTAATTGAGGTTAAGTTTGAATTAACAAATCTTTTTTCCGCTTACTTTTTATTCGATGCTCAGTACTACGACCAATATGAAGGATAAGCGGTAGGAAGCCCGTTGTCACCTATTGTGAGCCAGCCGCGTTTCCCGAGGGGACTAAAGCGCTTCAGTCACGGTCTGTACGGTCACTACGGTCGGGTGTTCGAATCCCCCCTCGGGCATGGATATTTGTGCCGTCCTAGTTCGTAAGTAGTTCATAAGTAGTTTGTAAGTTTAGGGACTGATGACCCTGTAGTTAAGTCCCATAGACTATACAAACAACAACAAATCACCTATTGTGGCCAATTTATTTATGGAGGCTTTATAGGAAAGTGTTTTGGAGTCAGCGAACACGAACCATGTTTCTTTCAACGATATGTAGACGATACATTTGTCGTTTGTCCTCATGGTAGTGAGAATTTAAACGAGTTTTGAAACAGCTAAATTTAACCCGCTGGAATATTCAGTTCACTATCGAAGTGAAAAGAATGGCTGCCTTCCCTTCGTTGATGTGTTGGTCAGAAGGAAGGTCGTTGCTACCTTGGAACATGCTGCTTATAGGAAGCCTACTCACACTGATTTGTATCTGCGAGTTGATAGTTGGCAGCATCCGACTGGTTCCATTTATAGGCATCAGACGTTAATGACGCAAAAATACAAAAGTTGGTACGACAATATTTTTTCAGTGACTATGTCGAAAAACAACTCAAACTTTGTTGTAACTGTAGCCAAAAGAAGTTTGTCATGTAACTTTTTCTTTCTTTCTTTCTTTAAAAAAGTAGAAAAATTACGGAAACTTACCTTTTAGATGTGCCTATAAATTATATGTTGATTATGAGTATACTGTGACATTTTCCTTTCCATAGTTATTATTATGATGTTTATTATTCCGTATTGGTGTCATAAAACTTCCGTTACACAGGTAGTATATGTGAATAACTACACAAGTCAGGCTTGATTCCATGGTGGAATTTGTGCTCCAAGACTGTATTTGACTTATGGAAATTTTTCAGCTATCAGTCGTAAAAATATTTATTTATTGGCTGATCTAGATTTCGACCACTGTGTGGTCATTATCAGTGCTTAAAAAACGATTAAAATAACGCAATATCCAACATGGCGGTCGATATGTTGTAAGTATTTTAATCGTTTTTAAGCATTGATAATGACCAAACAGTGCTCGAAATCTAGAGCTGCCAATAAATAAATATTTTACTACTGATTGCTGAAAAATTCCCAAATTTCCACAAAACTACACAAGTGTTCTTATATTTTGTTAGTGTTGCCATAAAACAATAATGTATTGATGTAATTTTAGTATGGTCAACTTATGGATAACATTAGTAACAGATATTTTGTGATGTTTAATGATCGGAAGCCCAGCCACAATCTGAGGCCGAAACTGGTTGCAGAAAAAATTAATTATAAACAATTTGCTACTTTTGATTCCATTTAATATACACCATGTGATCAAAAGTAGCCGGGCACCTGGCTGAAGATGACTTACAACTTCATGTCGGCCTCCATCGGTTACGCTGGAATTCAATATGATGTTGGCCCAGCCTTAGCCTTGATGATAGCTTCCACTCACGTTCAATCTACTGTTGGAAGGTTTCTTGGGGAATGACAACCCACTCTTTACGAAGTGTTGCACTGAGGTATCGATACAGGTCGGTTAGACCTAGCACGAAGGAGTTCTATAGAAGCCAGGGGACTGTCCAGGCTAGTGCATTACAGGGATATCACTGTCGTGTAACCACTCCGCAATAGGTAGTGCATCGATCGTGTTTAAGGATCCAATTGTCATCCCTGAATTGCTCTTCAGCAGTGGGAAACAGCAAGGTGCTTAAAACATGAATGAAGGCCCGTGCTGTTATAGTGCCACACAAAACAAGGGGTGCAAGCCCTCTCCATGAAAAACACTACCCCATCGTAACACCACAGCCTTCGATTTTTACTGTTGGCACTATATATGCCAGCAGATAACATGCACCAAACATTCGGAGCATTCGCCATACCCACACCCCCATAGGATGGTCACATTGTGTACCGAGATTCGTCATTCCACACAACGTTGTTCCACTGTTTAATCGTCCAATGTTTGCGTTCCTTACACTAAGCGAGGCGTCGTTTGTATTAACGTGCGTGATGTTCGTGCGTTATGGGCGGCCGTTTGACCATGAAATCTTTCTCACCTTCCGACTGTGATACTTCTTGGAGTGGAATTCCTGTTCAATGGCATTTTCAGGAATTGTATGGGGAATGCTGTGCTTTCTGCAGATTTATCTTCGCAAGTGCCGTGAAGATATCCATAAGCTCTGGTAGACTAACATGAAAACCAAAAAAATAGAGGCAACATTTACCGCAGCAAACAGCTGGTCACCTTAGAGAGCAACGCCGTCGGCCGTAAATGCCGATCTCTGGCACCAGACAACTGGATCTGAATTATCTGTAAGGGAATTCGTCTGCTATATTTAGAAAACATTGTCCTTTTTTCTTTTGTGTTTTAACCAGCTTCAGCCAAAATGTTATGTTTCATTAAAAATTACATTACTTGTTACTTATAGCAACAAATTACTCATGATTACCCTTTTTTGTAGGGAAACATTAAAAAAATGTTTGTATACCAATTGGACCAAACTGATATGGTCATCAGTCCATAGACTTATAAACTACTTGAAGTAAAGACAATACACACCCATACCTGAGGACGGACTCGAACCTCCGGCGGGAGTGACCGCCTAGTCCGTAGTATGATGCCTTAGATCACGCGGCCACTCCAGCGCTGCAAAAAATTTTCTAATGGACACTGACAGAAATAATGTGAATACAGACAAACTAACACTAGGATGTGTGCACACTGTATCTAAGTCTTCAATGGCCACTCCTGTTCTTTTACATCACTTTGAGTCACTTCGTTATTATAATTTTCCTGCAATCTCTAGAATCTCTTCTACTGATAATTTAGAGATCTATACAAAGCATTAAACCACTGGCAGAAGAGCTAATTGGCTAATACCAAGGTGGGTTTCAACCAGGGAAATCATCTACTAACCATATATTCTTTATTATGCAAGTCTGTGAAAAAATGTATGAATGTGATAAAGAAATACACCTTCTGTTTGTTGAATTCCAAAAGGCTTATGACAGCATCCACAGGACAAGTTTGTTTAAGGCCTTGATCGAATTTGGTGTGTCCAAGAAGCTCGTAAGACTTGTATCGCTATGACTGGATGACACAAGAGCGAAGGTTAAACTGGGTAATAGAACCACGGGTAGTTTTCGGGTAACCACTGGACTAAGGCAAGGCGATAGTGTCTCCCCAATATTACTCAACCTAGTGATTGAGAAGATCATTAGAGAAATGGGGTTTCAACCATCAGGGTATCCAGGTAGCAAATAGGAACATCACCCATCTAGCATACGCAAATGATATAGTCTTAATGACATACACAAAAGAAAATTTGAAGATGCTAATGATGACCATGGAAAGCATAGCAAACAAATTTGGACTGAAAGTGAACCCCTCAAAAACCAAAAACATAATAGTTGGAAGAGCCCCACACCCAGAAATCCAGCAATTAGCTGTGAATAATAACACCTAAAGAAGAGAAAAGTATTTTAAATATCTTGGAAGCATAATTTCAGAAAATTCATCGTTTGGAATGGAAATAAAGGCGGGTAGTAGATGCTTGCACTCAGTACACAACATTTTGTCTTCCTGGAGCATATCACGAGCCCTCAAACTAAGGTTGCATAAAACATTAATTCTTCCTGTCATTCTATATGGGTGTCAATGCTGGAGCACTAGAAAACAGGAATTAAAGAAGTTAGCAGTTTTCGAAAGAACATGCTTGAGGAAACTATTTGGAGCGGTTAAAGACAAAACAGGAGAATGGAGGAGAAGGCACAATATAGAATTAGAACAACTCTGTAGTGAACCGAACATTGTGGGCTTGATGAGAAGTAGAAGATTAGAATGGGCAGGGCATGTGGTACTTATGACTAAGGAGCGATGGCCTAGGGTGGCCATGGAGATGATACCAACAGGCAAAAGAACACTGGGACGACCGAGGAAGAGATGGATGGATGGAATAAGTGAAGACCTGCGAAACCTTGAGGCCTGGAAAAATTGGGAACAGACAGCGAAGAATCGCATTGCATGGAGAGCCTTGATTATATCATCGAGCGGTCCACTGAGCCTGACGGCGTAAAGTAAGTGTAAAAAGAAATAAACTCGTGACTTAGAAATATCTAAACATCTCGGCTGTTTCACGGTGTTGATTGAAAATTTGTGCCTCACCTAGATTCGATCCCGGATTTGCCATTCTGGGCAAGAGGTTCCTTTAACATTTCCCCCTCTCGTAGATCAGTTCTATGTGGATGCGGAGATCGTGTAGTATAGAGATCAATGCGTTTGTTCACTGCTAACAGATAATATCGTTGCCCAGTTTTTCTTATAGCAGAGGAAGCTAAATTGATATGAGGGACCTTGACAATTACAGCAGTTCATTTGCATAAATCATTGTTTATCGATAATGCAAAGTATTACCTGGGTATTCAGAATAGAAGGAGGAATAAAATGTTATTAACGCTGTGACGCCCCTAGACTAATAAATTATTTAAAATAATTTATGCTAAAGTCAACACACACACACACACATACACATACACACACACACAAACAAACAATAGCGTACGCGCGCGCGCATGCCCGAGAACATCTGCAGCAAGGCGCCTCAGAGAGCACGGCCATTGCTGCGTGGGTATAATCATTTAGTGAAAAACAGTTTGCCAAATTTAACCATTAGGCTATCCGTACACGCTTCTCATCTAGGTCAAATTGCTAATTTATCGCATACCACTATCGTAGTGCCCCCTGCCAAATAATATTGGTTTAACAGAGTGAAACTTCACTCTGCAGCGGAGTGTGCGGTGATATGAAACTTCCTGGCAGATCAAAATTTTGTGCCGGAACCGGAACTCGAACCTGAGACCTTTGCCTTCAGGTTCGAGTCCCGGTTCCGGCACACAATTTTAATCTGCCAGGAAGTTTCAATATTGGTTTATTCCAAAAATAATGTTTTCTTACAAAACACCACTCGCAAATCTATTCGACCCCCCCCCCCCCCCCCGCAGACACTAACTTTCTCTCCGTGTCCATTTCGTGCATTTGTTTATAACCTAGAAGTTGATTTATTTATCACAAAGCTTCGGACAACTTCTGTATTATGACCGAATCCTGTCAATGATCACATGTGCCACTTCTCTTCCTTTATTTTAAGGTTTGTATGGTAAGCGTTAACAAATATCTCCTCCGCATTCCGTTAAGACACTGCTCAAGACTTTTACGGAGGATGGAAACGATTTCACAGTTTTTTTTAAATCTATGTCCACTTCTTCTGTTTCGATTACTGCCGCGTTTCTTGAGTGGAGTGATGTCAAAAGTATCTTAGTAGTACATAAGTTGGATTGTTTTTAAAACTCTTCTAGAAATATTGTGAGATTACTTTAAAGATCTTATGTCCAGATGACACAACCTTCTTCCACTTAACTTTCTCACTCAGGTAAACTAATGTTGTACACCCTTAATGAAATCTTGTCTAATGGTGCATTGTCTATCTGCGCACATTTTATCGATTTATTTATCTGAGATTGCATTTTCAGCTCGTTGTAAATGTAGATGATTCAATGAAGCCACCTTCAGTTCAGCTGTCCAGTATTAAAATTCACAAAACGATGGAGTAGACTCCTTACAACTTTCGACAAGTTAGTACTGAAAGGAATAATCTAACAGAAGGTCTTTTTAGCACCCACTCCATTTTATCCATTTGATTAAAAATTATGCCCTAAGACTATTTAAAAAATTGGTATACATACATGTTTTCCTCAGTCTATGTTGAAGTATTAGTTATTGTGCAAATAAAACAAACAGAAACAAGATATTAATGATGTTAACAAAATCACCGTGCTATTTCGCATTTTTTAATCGTAAAATCGTACACATGTTCCGTTTTATTCAACAGCGTCTGATAGGTATTACACAAAAGTGTGTTATAGTAGTTGAATGTAGCTGTTAGGAGCATTCGTTAGACTGGCGGTGACAGTTTCGTAAATATTTTCCGCCATCTGCGGCAGATACGAACACGGCGTGGTCTGAGACACTCTTCTAGGAAGAGCAGTTGCTGCCAACACATTGACGAGCTTTTGTCAGACACACAACAGGCAGGCCAAACAATAGGCGGAACACGCTTGCGGGGACGTACCGCAGCATACAGCTGGCTTTCTGGCCGTGAGAAGCCGTGAAAATGTCATCCTTACTGTTTTCTGTAAAACCAGGCGGCAGGATAAAAAAAAAGTTTGAATTACAATTGTGAAAAAATGCTGTTATCCGTTTCTATTATCTATTTGATTGGTGCATCAGATTGTAGTGTTTTTGTTTGCGTGTTTGTTTTGCTATGGGTTAACAAGTTAAATTATCGATTGTCATTTTTTTCTTTGACGTTCACTGCTGCAATTTCAGTTTTTTTTTACATATTGTCAGTTTGTCATTTGGAGACAGTGAATCACGCTGTGGACGTGAGAAAACGGAGTGCCAAGTGGGTAATTCAGAACACTTCCGACATACTATGCAGTTGGAGTTCATTAGTGGAGAGACAGCCAAGGAGGCAGCCTCAGTTATCTGCGACGTATATGGGCTATTCCATTTCAAATCGGACAAAATATGAGATATTTAACATTGTATTTTTTAAATAATTAATATTTATATGTTGTTGTGGTCTTCAGTCCGGAGACGGGTTTGATGCAGCTCTCCACAATACCCTATCCTGAGCAAGCCTCTTCATCTCCACATAAGAATGGCAACCTACATCTGTCTGAATCTGCTTACTGTATCCATCTCTTGGTCTTCCTCTGCGATTTTTACCCCACACACTTCCCTCCAATGCTAAATTCACAATTCCTTGATGTCTAAGAATGTGTCCCACCAATCTATCCCTTCTTTTAGTCAAGGTATGCCAGAAATTTCTTTTCTCCCCAATACTGTTCAGTAATATTTATATATATTTCAATAAATGTAGAAGAAAACAAATGTCATTACTTTATCCCTTAATGATTATTATTTTTCCAAGTTAAAATTCGGTGACGTTACAGTTATTTTCCCAACGCGACACCGTGTGCTATGTAACTCAAGAACCAACATACCGGATTTCAGCGAACCATGGTTTATTTGAAAATGTTTGTAAATCTATCGGACTCAAATGCTGGGTTATTAGTCCGTAGCTTACAAACTACTTAAACTAAGGTAAACTAACCTAAGGACAACACAAATAGCCATGCCCAAGGAGGGACTCGAACCTCCGACGGCGAACATCCGCGCGCACCGCAGCCCAGTACACACGGCTAATCCACCGCGGCGGTTTATTTGAAGCTGAATATCTGAAGTTAATGTAAGTATATAACAATATTAGATGTTGATTTCGTTTTAAGTATTATGGAGCTCGTTATTATTAGCAAATTATGACAGGCAAAAGTTAGTAGAGATTCGTGCGTCTATAAAAAGATCGATGCGCGAAGCATACAATAATTATCACAGTCATATCTTAGCAAAAATCTTTCCGAGAACCCGAAAAAATTCTGGTCCTATGTAAAATCTATAAGCGGGTCAAAGCCCACTGTCCAGTCACTCGTTGATCATTCCGGGGCAGTAATAGAAGAAAGCAGACGGAAAGCTGAAGTTCTAAATTTAACCTTTAAGAAATCTTTCACGCAGGAGGACCGCACAAATGTACCATCATTTCATCAACGTACTAATTCCGAAATGTGGGACATAGCAATAGGTATTTCCGGTGTAGAGAAGCAGCTTAGAGAGCTAAATACGAAAAAGTCTGCTGGTCCGGATGGAATACCAGTTCGGTTTTACAAAGATTATTCAGCGGTATTGGCCCCCCTACTTAGCTTGCATTTATCGCGAATCTTTAATTCAGCGCAAAGTTCCTAGTGATTGGAAAAAAGCGCAGGTGACTCCCGTTTATAAGAAAGGAAAGAGATCTGACCCACACAATTACAGGCCAATATCGTTGACATCAGCTTCATGTAGAATTTTAGAGCATATTCTCAGTTCGAATATAGTAAATTTCCTTGAAACGGAAAAGCTTCTTTCCTTGAATCAGCACGGGTTTAGGAAATATCGTTCATGTGAAACTCAGCTTCCCTTTTCTCACATGACATCTTGCGAGCCATGGATGAAGGGCAACAGGCGGATTGTGTTTTTCTCGACTTCAAAAAGGCGTTCGACGCGGTGCCACACTGCAGACTGCTAACGAAGATACGAGCTTATGGAATAGGTTCACAGATTTGTGACTGGCTGGAAGACTTCCTAAGTAATAGAACGCAGTACGTTGTTCTCGATGGCGAATGTTCATCAGAGACGAGTGCATCGTCAGGCGTGCCCCAGGGGAGTGTGATAGGACCGCTATTATTTTCTATCTATATAAATGATCTGATGGACAGAGAAAGTTGTAATTTGCGGCTGTTTGCTGATGATGCTGTGGTGTATGGGAGGATGTGGTCTGTAACTGACTGTAATAGCATAGAGGTTGACTTAGACAAAATTTCTAGTTGGTGCGAAGAATGGCAGCTAGCTCTCAATGTAGAAAAATGTAAGGTGATGCACATGAGTAGAAAAAGCAATCCTATAATGTTCGAATACAGCATTAGTAGTGAACTGCTTGATGCTGTCGCGTCGTTCAAATATCTAGGCGTACTATTGCAGAGCGATATGAAATGGAACGAGCATGTAAGGACAGTTGTGAGTAAGGCGGACAGCCGACTTCGGTTTATTGGGAGAATTTTGGGAAGATGTACTTCACCTGTAAAGGAGACCGCGTATAAAACGCTTGAACGACCACGTCTAGAGTATTGCTCAAGTGTTTGGTACCCGCAGCAGATCAGTTTAAAGGAAGGAAGACATAGAGGCGGTTCAGAGGCGAGCAGCTAGATTTGTTACCGGTAGGTTCGACCAATGCGCGAGTGTCACGGAAATGCTCCGGCTGGAAGAAAGACGACGTTCTTTTCGTGAATTTCTGTTAAGTAAATTTAGAGGGCCGGAATTTGAAGCTGAGTGTAGTACGATCTTGCTGCCGCCTACTTACATTTCGCGTAAAGATCACAAAGACAAGATAAGAGAAATTAGGGCTCGTACGGAGGCATATAGGCATTCTTTTTTTCCTCATTCTATTTGGGAGTGGAATAGGAACGAAAATACCTAGTAGTGGTACGGAGTACCCTCCGCCACGCACCTTACGGTGAATTGCGGAGTATGTATGTAGATGTATATGAAAAAATATTTAACTGATAAACAGGTAAGTTCATGCTGTACTATCAAGTTAGACTGCGGCGGGCTTCCGTCCGTCACTCAACGGAGAGAGACGCCTCATCCCACAGCTGGACACGGTCTGACTGGTTGCAATCAACACCGTGCAGTGCAGACCACGAATTTAGCGCAGTTTCTGGATACATTATAATTGTTCTAAAACTCTCTATTCAATACACCATAAAACTATTTGCTGATTTTTAAATGCATCTGTTCTGACGCCATCTCCCTCTGTCTGTATTCTTTCCTACTCTCTATCCATTTCAGTTTCGTTATCTTGCAGCTCAACCCTTTTGACGTCATATCTCCTGAATAAGGCATTCTACTATAATATTGATAGGGCGTTTCTAGGTTAGGAAACTGAGGATCAAACAAGACGTGGGGAAAGGTAGCATTGCCAGGCCCGAGTGAATTTAAAAATATTCGAATTTATTAACAGAAAAGGCACAAGCAAGATTACTGAGCAATATACGTATTTAGAAATGACCAGCAACTTCTAATCTTTAAGAAAACAAATATTGTTCAACTATTCCTAAAAACAACATTATAAGATTAAAAACAACAAATGACAGATAAAGATTAATTTTTTTTTCTTTTTTAACTAACTGCCTTTCCACAGTCATCCCAGTTACAATCGAGAGGGGGAAACTATCGAAAGTTCAGATCGACAGGAGAAGGACGCAAAATACTGAACGTAGGTGAAACCCACAAGCTCTCGCACAGCCGATGGGCTGAATACTCTGGAGGCCTACAGTATAGACAGCTGACTCTCAGCTAGGAACAGGGGACATAACCTAGCTGTTTAGTCCCCTTAAAACAACCAACAACAACAACAGCCTACAGTATATCACTGCTGGCCACAGCCCTTGCTAGCCGCCGGTCGACCGGGCGTAGCCGCACTGCAACACAGAACAACACTCGCGCAAGCCACTCCAGTCCAAGTACAAAATACAAATATGCCTTTAGAAATAGTCTCCCGTAAGGAACTTTCTCTTAATAAATTTAAAATCTAATCTTTTAACGTAAAACAGGTACTATCAACAAAACATGAAATCGACTGGTAATTAATAACACCTGAGAGAATTAAAAGATACAGATTACTTTAATACCTTCAGCCAGTCTCTCTCAGATGGCAAATTTTACTACATTATCAGAAATTGGTAAATCTATATCTATAAATGTGAATGTCTGTTCGGTGTACGTTTATCAGGTCTGAACCACAAGATATAAAGAGCTAAAAATTTGTACAATTTCTAATGTCTACCCGGGGAAGGCTTTAGGCACGGTTTTATGGCGATCGGATAGCTCTTTATCTAGATATAGTAATGTGAATGTCTGTTCGGTGAACGCTTATCACGTCTGAACTACAAGGCGTAGAGACTTAAATATTTGTACAGTTACTAATTTAAACCTGAAGAAGGTTTTACGCACGGTTTTATAGCGATCAGATAGATATTTAGTAATTTGAAGAATATAACGCGAAATACGGAACAATAATTACTCTTTGAAAATTATATTTACTCTTTGAAAATGGTTTTAATGGTTGCATTGTTGCTTGAAGGTCGATAATGATAAAAGGGTGGAGTATATTGGGATAGAAAGATATCGGTGTCTATAAAATTCTACGTGTGTGTATGTTAATATTTCGCTCTGCAGCGAAAAGTACAGAACACAGACAAATGGCCTGTGTGTAATTGTAGTCCGAAGTCTCCCGTTGTACATCATAGCAGTTGCATGCCGATAGTTATAAGGGGGTGGAAGATATGGTGCTTGAAAGTCGTCAAATTATAAAAAATTCGGACTGAAGGCCAGCGATGACGTTTGTGACTCTATAGCAAGGAGGTTACATTCAGCGAAACGTGATGCCATAGGCCATATCTTTGGTCTATGCGTGCTACAATGTCTTCAGCTCTTTCTCTGTAAGGATAAGCATACGAATAAGGAAATATAAGAATAAATAAATAAAGCAGTAAAAAAGAAATTTCTTTTAATACATCTCATTAAAATAAACTCGATTTGTCGTTTCGCGCATTTCATCAAGTTATCGATCTGTGATATTATTGCAATCAATATTGCTGAATTTCGTGATTGGATTCTTCGAAACGAGTGCATTTTTACGTGTGATTTGATCTACCTACCTACTTTCTTTATAAACAGTAATTATATAGACTTCTGCAATCTGATAGGAATATTTTTCAGTTCCTTCAAAACCAGTTTCATAGCACACTACTGAAGGATAGCTTATCTATCATAATCAACCAACACGCGAGCGGAGCTGCGGGTTTAAGCTAGTACACAAATATAACAGTCCCACAGGAATTAGAATGCCAGATAAACCTTGCTAGTACAGAAGAAATACACTCACATAAGAAATTCTTTTTTACTTGTTGAACCAAGAAAGCATTAAATGCACGCCAGCGGGCAGGGTTATAAAATGGGAGGGGCCCCACAAGTTACCAGCATGAATTACACTTAACACAGCGGAGTTTCCCGGAAGCTATAACAAGCTACTAGCCTGCGACAAGGAGCAGTTAGCCTAAAACATAAGCACACTCGTGGCGATGCTGGCCGCAAGAAACGCACATTGAGAAGCCGAATTAGCAAGTTCACTTGCCATGCAGACTAAAAGTAAACACATTAACGTCAGCGATCACAGCACTAACATTTCCTGTTATGCAGATTTAGCACGGCAACGGTGTCCACCGCCAAATAAATGATGTACCCATAGACCAAAGATGACATAGACTGCGCATGTGTCTGTCTCTGCTATGTCAATTTGCAGCAGGGTTTTGGAACATAACCTGTATTCAAATACTATGAATTATCTCGAACAGAACGATCTATTTACCCAAGGTCAACACGGATTTAGAAAATATCGTTCATGCGAAACACAACTAGCTCTTTATTCACACGAAGTGATGGTTGCTATCGACAAAGGTTCGCAAATCGATTCCGTATTTCTTGATTTCCAGAAAGCTTTTGACACCGTACCTCATAAACGGCTTTTAATCAAATTGCGTGGTTATGGTATATCGCCCCAAATTTGCGATTGGATAGGGGATTTCTAGTCAGAGAGGACACAGTTCGTAGTAATCGATGGTAAGGCATCGACTAAAACAGAGGTGATATCTGGCGTTCGACAGGGTAGTGTTATTGGTCCTCTGCTATTCCTTATTTACATAAACGATTTAGGGGAAAATCTAAATAGCTCTCTTAGGTTGTTTGCAGATGACGCCGTCATTTACCGTCTAGTAAAATCATCTGAAGATCAAAACCAACTGCAGAACGATCTGAATAAGATATCAGTATGGAGTAAAAATTGGCAATTGGCTCTAAATAATGTTTGTGTGGCACTATGAATTTTTTACTTTTTTCCCAACTAACCAATGTGATTTATTAAGGGAAGATTATTTCAGCGTGTCTTGACTGAGCATACATGTTAGCAATTAAGTAATTTCTGGTGCAGATCTGCCATTAATAGCGTTCCACAATGCTGAAGATGAATACAGATTGTTTATTATCCTTATAAAACCAGTTCTTGTGACGTACAACAATAATTTTTGATCACAATCTTATTTAATGTAAATAGCCAATATTTTCCTTGTTTTACGTTTTGACTTCACTGTATGTGAAAAAGTCGTAAAATATAAACGCTTGTATTATATTAAAATCGGACATTACGGATTCAAACCGATTTCAGGTATACCGGTATATGAAAGCATGAGAAAACATTTCACATGTATTGTTGAGGAATCGTATAAAACTGATGCTGCTCGTCAAACTAATATTTAATCTCCTGTGTGAGCTACAAACTAAAAGATTCACAGCACAACAAAAACAGGCATTCACTTAAGAACTGCAGTTCTGCTGGTTATAAAAAGAACTGTGAATACATGTCATCTAGGCACAATTGATAACTGTAACCGATGCATTTATATTGCTAATTACGGAGAACTAACGCCCATTGTACTACTGAATATATAATAAGAAAACGATAAGACGTTTTATTGTCGCAATGACGCTTAATTTCCACTTGCAAGGAGAAGAAGTGAGATTCTCGGCTGCACTTCACACTGCTTGTAACGATGGACAGTGTTTCCTGCCCCGAGTCACGTGACATAGATGTTGGTTTCAGTGTCGTGACGTCACGCGCAGTATATATTATCTATGGTCTATGGGTGTACCGCACAAGGAGACGGCGGCCAAGGCTTTATCGCTGTACTGCGAGTCACAAGCGCCGGCTCGCAGAAAAGGCAGAGGTGAAGACTGTCAGCCGGCCGTGGAGGATGTCAACAACTCGAGCGCCTTTATTGGGCCTGATCCACCACACGGCCTGCGGAACTCCTAACACCGCCCTCAAGTGTTCCAGTGTCTGTTAAGCTTAAGGGACTTAACTGCGGGGTCATCAGTCTCTAAATTTACAAACTACTCATAAACTAACATTTACAAAAGACAACCCAAACATCCATGGTCGAGAGTGGATTCGAACCTCTGACGCGGGAGGCTGAGAGATCCGTAACGTGGCGCTCCAGACCGCTCGGTTAACTCCCGCTAGATCCCTGTATTGGGATAGTAGCGCCAACCTTTTATGTGTGGCTTGCCGACAACCGCCGGCTGCTATTGGTCAGTTGAGCGCGGGTGGGGCACGTCCTAAGCAGTCCATCGGAATAAATGGCATATTTCACTTAACTAGCTGTTATTTTAGCATTTAGAGGTGTTGTAAATCTGTAGACTCATTATGTATTAACTTAAGAGCTTAACATAGCATATTCCATTTATATATGGTGAAAAATGCCGCATTGTTGGCAGTGAATTGTTATACTAAGACAGTCCGAGGTAGCAACTTTTACGCATTCCACAGGACGAAAGAGATGCGAAAAGACGCGAATTGTTGGTACACCGCATTGGAAGAAAAAATGCATTTCTATACGAGAATGCAACATTTTGCGAAGTAAGTAAATTTGTGTTGAAATATCGAGTAAACTTCTAGGTTTAACTGTTCATACAAGTTTCTTGCGAGCAATGTTGGACGGACAATACATGTAACAGAAAAGATATTTTTAAAAGATATAAATACATGAAAATCTAACATAATGTGCCGTATTTGACGAATTTCGTATTTATACTTAATGGTGCATATTACGAAAGTTTGGGCTGTAAATGAAACCACCCATTAAGTAGATCTCCAAAACTCGAATTTTAAGATAAAGTTTATTTTACTGAAGTACCCAGCAGTGCGATAACAATGTGTAAAAACTTAAACCTTCCCAAAATGTTAGCTCAGTTAATGTTATGTGATAATATCACCTGTAGGTCAGCACACAACACCTATCAACATTAGGCACTAGATTAATGGAAAGCACTATGTATTAATTACATCTACTTGATAAAAACCAATATATTAGAGATAAAAACGTCAGTCCTTAGCTAATTTAAAAGCAGGAACGTCACTTTGGTACAGGGTTTAAATTTTAGCACGAAACAATTTTACAACTAGTTTGCTCAAAAATAAATAAAAAAATTTCCTTAATATTCGTTGTAGATGTGATGAAACGATTAAAAACTTAAGTTCATTGTTTACTTAATGTATTGTCATACCACGTCGATGTACAGACCGGTTCCCTTCATCATAAATGTCAATTTAACAGCGCCGCCCATAACGCTGCTACTGCGAGATATAATAGGCCTACAATGGCGGCGCCCGCCCGGTTGGCGGTACTCTCCCAATACAGGGCTCTAACTCCCGCGCGGCAGCACCGCCAGTGGCGTAGCTATCATAGGGCTAGGCGGGGCAGTGCCCCGGGGCCCCCGGGATCAAGGGGCCCCTCGACCTCCGTGAGCAAAATTCGGAAAAAGTTACAACAGAGCGTCGTTTTTTATTATTTATTTATTTATTACCTTCCCACCCTACCGTCCACCAATTCCCCCTCCTCAAACTAAGCTACCCACAGTAGCCGCACTGGGCCACAGGGTGACGGAACATTGCTTCTGGTGGGGCCTGCTGACAGGTCAAGCCTACAGTCGCTGAGTACAACAATCGGCACACTACAGTCGGCCGGCAGAGGTACAGTAGCGGCAGCATCAAAGCTGTTCACAGCAACAGCTGCGCCTTCCAATTTTGCTTCGTGCCGCTCGGCGCAATGTGAAGGATCGCGCGACTCCAAATACTGTATAAATACATTTACTGTACAATACTTCTTATTGGCAAGTAGAAGTCTACAGTTCGATTATACGAATAATCGGTTTTCCGAACATCCGTGTCCCCCAATTACACTTCGGATAATCGACGTTCTACTGTATATAATATTTTAGGTAAATGGAGAATTTTCGACTTTTAACTTTTTGAACACTGCCAACAAACTTCAAACGCACGAAGTGAAATCCAAAAATTATTTCCATCTCAGAATATAAACATAAACAGATATTGTTTGTCCGTTAAGACGTGCACCCTGCCACCTGCTGAATTACTAGCAGTGTGTGACAATACTGTTCATGGTTTGATTTGCGGCAGGGGGCCATATTTTCGTGGTTGAGTAAAACTTCGTTGTTCATTTTTGCTAGCTTCTGCCTGCGACTTCATTCACCTAGTTGCGAGTGACTTCGAAAACTATTCCATGGTAGTTTTATCTGTATGTCCTACCCAGATCCAACACTATCCCTCCCCAAAATTTCATCCAAATCCACCCAGTAGTTTCTGCTTGAAAGCATAATTAACTTTCACAGTTATAATTATATTAGAGAGGACGATTAAATATTATCTGCTGCGTGATACCCTGTAATTTACTTAAGAGTAGGTTTGCCTTATTATGTCTTCCAATAAGCGGTAAGGACCTGATGAAGTAGCATTGCATCTGTATAGTTAATAGGGGCCGATTACGGGTATGCTCGATCACTCAAGCATATCCCAAAATTTGAAGGGGTATGATCGGCATACCCCACTGAAAATTTTGGTATTATTTTTTTTCTTTGCGTTATGTATCTTGTTTGTAATTAAATTCGACTCTCTCATTCCATTGATGGGCGGCTGGCTTTTGTAATATACCGCTGTATAAAGATTATCTAAAACAAACAGGTAATTGAATTCGTAAGCATTAAAATTCATGTTGACATATGAGTGATCATTTTCTAAATAGTCCGAATGTTAATGGAATGCTGCTTGTAAGTTCAATGACGTAAACCGAAGGCGGTAACGTTTAATTGTTGTATTAAATAACTAGAATTGAAGTGGGTTTGGTACGATATGATGAAAATGTGTATACTACTAATTTAACGTTTATGTATTCTCTTAGAAGTCAATTATCTTCAAGGAATCGTGTTAGTGTTAAGTCGTGACATTTTTCATCCTGTTTACTGAATTGGTGTGTGATGTAAAAATGGGTTGTGAACCTATTGGTAAAGACAGACATGGTATGACAGCAGAAGTGCTTATGGACTATTTTCGTAATACTGCATAGAAAATAAATCTGCAGAAGAAAGAAGGCAGGAAGGCCATTAGATGTTAGTTTTTGCGATAATGAACACAGTATTCACAATACTGGCACATCATTATCTGATATGCATGTCTAAGAAGGCGAAAACTCTGAAAATGATTTCTGTACTTACTACAACGGGTAAAACAGGTTGAAATGGTCGCAAATCCGCCCAGTAGCTATGAAACGTGAAATTGAAATTAATGGCTGTTAATTTCTTTACTGTATGTTAAAAAATTACTTTTCTCCTTTCAGAGATTAAAATGGCCCTAAATTAACACCAGATGAAGCAAAAAAGAACAAATACTACTAAAATAAAACAAATTTTTTATTTTTGCTTTGTACCAGGAATTGGAAAAAAATAATAAAGATATATATATATATATATATATATATATATATATATATATATATATATATATATATATATAATACCTGTCGGGGGGGGGGGGGCTGCAGACCGGCAACCACCTCCCCCGTACTGGAAACGCCACTGAGCATACCCCAAGATTTTCAAAAGTTGGCGCATGTGGTATAGTTTTAGTTTACAGAGGGCCCCAACGTCATTTGTGCCCCGAGGCCCTTGGTGTAGTAGCTACGCCACTGAGCACCGCCATCCCGTGGCGCCGCGTATCCTCAAATGCTGCGAGGCAAAGAGTTTACCAAACCAGCAGATAACTATCCAGGCGTGCCAACCTCGAAGGTGCAAGGAAGTAGCGACACAGCGGCTCAAATATAGTTTCCGAATTACGTAGAGTGGAATATTAGGTAAATGCCTGCAAAATGTGTCGCGAATTGAGTTGGCAGTAAAGGCATAATACACTGTTCAGTTGTCTGAAGTATTGTCATCGTCAGAATGAACTAAAATGGTTCGACGTCAGTCTGTCGGTTCTACGAAGTGGAGACAACAACATTACTTTTGTGGCCCAGCCTCGTCGCCACTTTTGTGTCTCGTTTCCGCCGGTGGTCGTGGGTGTCGGCGGCCGAGTAGAAAGAGACCGACACGGGAATAAAGGATGCACGCGTGTGCAGGTACGGAGGTGACCAGCCAGTGGGACAGCAGAAACTGGAAACACTAGGCTAAATTAGAACAAGATATATATATTTCGTGGAGTCTTGGTAATACTTAACTTTTACATAGTTCTTTACTGCAGAATGCTGATACATAGTTTATATAGAGGATGATTCCTAGTGCCTATCCGATAGCCAAGTCTTTACGGGTGCCTATCTGATTCCGAAGTGTTAACTGGTTCCTATCTCAGCTCAAAAATGTTCAAATGTTTGTTAAGCTTATGGGACTTAACTACGGGGTCATCAGTCCCTAAACTTACAAACTACTTATGAACTAGCTACAACTACGGACGGCACAAATATCCATGCCCGAGAGGGAATTCGAACCCCCGACCGTAGTGGCCGTGCAGACCGTGACTGGAGCGCCTCAGTCACCTCGGCTACCGCGGCCGGCTCCCATCTCAGTCCCAAGTGGCCGATGCAGCAGTCGTAGCCACGAGCGGAGTTGCAGCACAGGGCGCTCACTGAGAGTTTATTTTCAAGTGCCAGAAAAAAAAAAAAAAAAAAAAAAAAAAAAAAAAAAAAAAAAAACAAGGAATGGTCTTGTCCCTGTGCCATCAACTTTGGAACTGTTCCGGACTAGATACTGCGATACATTTCTTGTAAATGCAAGAACGGCTGCCAACGTAATTGTGAATGCAGGAAAGCGGGCCTCCACTGCTCCCCCATCTGCACATCCTGTGAAGGGCTGTGTACTGACGTCAAACTTTCAGAAATCAGAAAATGAAGAGAGAAGAGAAGAGTGAGAAGAAGAAGAAGAAAATGAAAAAGACAAAGATGAGACTAAAGAAACACACATGCACCATGTGGAAGTTATGTCAAATCTCACAATCTGTTTCGTAACCATTCTCCTTGAGATATGTTCACTGGTCATTGATTTCTTACCCACCTCCTTCATTTTCCAGATGAAGTAGCCCGAACACTGGCGACAGAATAACCTGCACCTATGCCAGAATCCACCGCCTTCGAAGAACGTCAGGCAGGACCCTCTTGGAAACGACAGCAGCATATGTAATTGATGCACATTATAATGTATTCTGTGTAATAGAATGTAATAATGTGTATAAAATTTTGTTTGGAATTTCAACTTTCTGTGACAATTTGTACAATTTCTGATTGTATTAATAACTTGAACTTCATGTAATTTCTTTTTTAATTTCGTATAACTTTACATATATGATCTATAGAAGGTGTGCATAGAGAACTGGGAGAAGCAGGGGATACCAGAATACATTCTATACGAGTTAGAACTTGTAGGAATTCACTAAATGTCAGCTTTTAATAATGAATTAGTCTTCTTGGGTGGACAAAGTGGATTTTAGCGGAGACAGCCAAAATACTCCAATTTTCAATTAGCGCTTGAGCCGGAACGCCTCGTCTGACAGAAAAACATAAATAGTGACGGCTTTAGGAAATTTTATGAACTTCAATTTTGTACTTGGAGGCAATTTGTGAAAAGTTGATGGTTTCCGAGTTATAAACAGACATCCGCCGATAAATGCGATTTTTTTCGAATTTTTGCATTTCTTCCAATGTTGCGTCACGAAATTTTGTTGGTAAATACCAGATTCGGATTCAGCACCCCAAAAAAACAAATAGAATCGAAGAAATCAAAACTACCCCAAAACTTTCCGGCTAGGGGCCCTATTGAGCACAAGTTGACTGGACTAGATGTCGTAAGAACGCCGCGCCGTGCGTGCATGGCGGCGCGCGGCGACAGTACGTGGCGCGCACTTCGTACTTGTGCAACTGAGGTAATAACATAAAGCTTCAGCAGAAGTGCTTGGTGTCGAATTGTGCGTTTACTCTACCAAACGAATTACACAAGCCATTGGGTTCAGATAATGTAGTGAACAGATAGTGCATGCAACAACAACGTGATTTCCCCGCAGCTATGGCATGAACAGCCATAGGAAGGTTGGAACCGGGACAGACGCAGAGGGAGATGGCTGCAGCTATTCGAGCGTCCCAAGTGTGATTTACAGGACCTGGACGCGATTTCAGACAACAGGAACCGCTAAAAGAAGGCAAGGCAAAGGAATTCCATGGATAACATTATTTTTGAGGTTTGATTCCATTTCTTGGAGGTGCTCCACGACCACACAATGATGAACAAACCAGATGTATTTCGCAGCATTGGCCGTTAATGTTTTATTTAATAAACCACAGATCGATTTCAATCACATAGTGATCATCTTCAGTGTCCTTCAAACGAGCATATGAATGCCCTGAATGTAACTGCAAACATGTTTACCGTTGCACTCACATTCAGGGCATTCATATGCACGTTTGAAGGACACTGAAGATAATCACTATGTGATTGAAATCGATGTGTGGTTTATTAAATAAAACATTAACGGCCAATGCTGCGAAATACATCTGGTGTGTTTAAGGATACCATTAGTAAGAGCTGACGGTTGTCTCTGGTTAACAGCCCGACGAGACACGAAGCTGAATGAAACTCAGCTGCAACACACCCTCCAGGCGGCAACAGGACGCACAGTATCAACACCGTCCGAAATCGCCTTGTGGAATGTGACCTCGACGCAAGGAGGCCAATGGTGTGTGTCCCATTAAAACCACGACACAAACATGCAGAAACTGGGTGGACTAACATCAGCAGTGGAGTCGTAAGGAATGGCGCCAGGTTCTGTTCAAAGATTTTATTTTCAGCCGGACATTCGTCGTTCCTTTATCTTGAGAGAGCGTGGAACTCGGAAGAGTCCTACTTATGTGCAGAAAACAACGCGATATCATTGTGGTGGACGAATGGTGTGGTCAGCAGTCAGTATCGGCTGACGTACGGACCGCTATCTTGTTCAGAATGACGCTTTAACTGCTCAGAGATCCTTCGACGTTTTTTTGTGCCATACTCTGGTACCATACCAAATGGGTTTCTTCTGATGGACGCTCGACCCCATAGAGCTGCACTCTTGTACAGCATACCTGAAACAGAGGGAACTGAACGAAAGGAGTGGACAGATTGTTTACCAGACTTCAACCAGACTGAGCATGTCTGGGATGCACTTGGCAGACGCATTGCAGCCAGACCAGCACCTCCCACAACGGTTGCAGAGCTGGATATTGCTCTCATGGGAGAATAGCCAAATATCCCGCAAGAGCTAATTGATAAGCTCATCTGTCCATGCCACACATGTGTGCATATATACTGGCTGTCCGAGGTGATCACGCATCATATCGGAGAGTAACGAGAATAACTTTTTCGCTACAACGGTAGCACCATGGTGCCTCGCTCTAAGTAAACGCCATGTAACCTCATGTAAAGAGTTGAGACAGCAAAGTATCGTACTCATCAAACACAAATTACAATTGTAACCAACATCTGAATAAAATACGTTACCACATGTATGCTGCGTATGATATCTCACGTGATTCACTAATTGCTTTGAGCATTGGCACAGTTTCATTCAAAAAACTGCTTATAAAAAATGAGGTCCTGAAGATAAGTAATTATGCAAAAAGTGTTTTCGAATTTTTATGTTGGACCTTGCAAGTGGATTGATGTGTACTGGGAAGAGGAGGCCACTGTGGAAGAAGAAAAAACTTATACTGCGTCAGAAAATGAATATTATATGAGTCACTTACTAGATTATAGACTTGGTCTGAAACGTGGAAGTAGCGGAATTTTTCTGGGCTTTTTTACCAAAAGTGATTTCTTTTCAGACATTTCACATGAAATAGAGCAGAGTTAATTAATTTTTATAGCAACAGCACTGTAGTATTTATGTAGTTGTATCCATGTCCGCCTCCGTAGCTAAGCGGTAGCATCGCTGACTACCACGCAGGATGCCCGGGTTCAATTCCCGGCAGGGGACTGGTTGTTGTGTGTTGTCCTAATCATCATCATCGCATCATAATTGGCACGTAAGTCGCCTACGCAGCGTCACATAAAAAGACTTACACTAAGGCGGCCGAACAATCCCGCAAGGGATCTCCCGGCCGAGAAAGCCATACGCTCATTTCCATTTTTCAGTTGCATCCATGCTTCTTTTTCAGCAATGTTACTTAGAGACAATAATTTATATTTTGGAAAAAAAAATCACGTGTAATTGTTCAAAAGCCTATACACATCAAATTTAAGTAACTTAATATTTCATGTTTGTGGTCACTGTGTGTTACAAATAAAGGATTAGCTCTATTCTGATCCTTTACAAGATCGACAACCGATATCGCACCATGACAAACGCATATTCAGCTGATTACTTATTATTTAACAGGGCTATAAGAAATTTGTGTGCCCAACGTTCAAGCTAAAATCCCCTTGGTACAAAAGGCTAATATAGCCGTTAGTGCAGGCCATCTTTTGAGAATGGAGCTTTAACTGCTCAGAGATTTTCGACGTTTTGTTGAGCCCTACGCTGGTGCCATACGAAATGGGTTCCTTCTGGTGGACGATAATGCTCGACCTTCATGGAGTTGCGCTCTTATACAGCGTACCTGAAACAGAGGGAATTGAACGAATGGAGTGGATAGATTGTTTACCAGACTTCAACCTGACTGAGCATGTCTGGGATGCACTTGGTAGACGTATTACAGCCAGACCAGCACTTCCCACAACGGTTGCAGAGCTGGATATTGCTCTCATGGAAGAATAGCCAAATATCCCGCAAGAGCTGATTGATAACTTCATACTGTCCATGCCACACAGTTGTGCATATATACTGGCTGTCTGAGGTGATCACGCACCATATCAGAGAGTAACGAGAATAACTTTTTCGCTATAACGGTAGCACCATGGTGCCTCACTCTAAGTAAACGCCATGCAACCTCTTGTAGAGAGTTGAGACAGCAAAATATCGCAACCATGAAACACAAATTACAATTGTAACCAACATCTGAATAAAATACGTTACCATATGTATGCTGCGTATGATACCTCACATGATTCACTAATTGCTTTAACTGCTCAGAGATTTTCGACGTTTTGTTACGCCCTACGCTGGTGGCATACGAAATGGGTTCCTTCTGGTGGACGATAATGCTCAACCCTCATGGAGCTGCGCTCTTATACAGCATACCTGAAACAGAGGGAATTGAATGAATGGAGTGGATAGATTGTTTACCAGTTACCGCGTAACTCGCTGCCTTCTTCAGGTGCTACCTGAGACTGATTTCTTGGAGGATGGTGTCCAGTACTTACGCAGCGAAGGACCTGGCCGCTTTGTTTGCGGTCCGCGCTGCTAGTAAGCTCCTGTCGCTTCCTGGTGCTTTGTCGGACTTATTATTTAACAGGGCTATAAGAAATTTCTGTGTGCCCAACGTTCTAGCTAAAATCCCCTTCCTACATTAACCCTTAGCTTCCCACGTCGCCGGCCGCGGTGGCCGAGCTGACTGAGGCGCGCCAGTTACAGTCTGCACGTCCACTACGGTCGGGGGTTCGAATCCCCCCTCGGGAATGGATATTTGTGCCGTCCTTAGTATTAAGTCGTTCATAAGTAGTTTGTAAGTTTAGGGACTGACGACCCCGTAGTTAAGTCCCATAAACTCTACAAACATTTGAACTTCCCACGTCATTTTTCTGTCACATTCTGTCCCCAAGTACGGTCTGACAGACCGCAATTTTTTAAATAATCATAAATGGTTGTGATTGTTATCTGCGTGAACCAATACAGTTCATTACGCAAAAGGCTGCTTATGTCTGTATAAATTCTGTAAAAGAAATACATTCTAAAATTAATATTTAGGAATATATAAATTCAAACGTAAAACTGCAGAAAATGGATTTAACATTAAATAATTTTATTAACACTGTAAAAACTGAAATACTCTGTCCTTAAAATATTACTTTGTGTCATATTTTTATTGTTTACTATGCATGTGATGGTAAAATCCTAAGTAACTCTCCAAAAAAATTCACAAAAACAAAAATTTCACTTCTGCTTTGTTGGTAACTTTTTTTCTTTTCAAATGTTTTCTCTGCACTCGATGCAAATTTTGGTAGAACATTCAAGGCAGGTAGACATCTTGCAATGGCAAACATAACATGCCATTCATTCATTTTTTTTATTTTTTTTTTCCACACATGGAGCATGTTCTACGTTTTACAGGTGCGAATACAATTTCTTCTTCACTTTCACACCGTTCTGAGTCTGAATCATGTTCATGTTAAATCTCATAGTCACTGTCTGATCCCACATCACTCCCCAAAGGATCATCAAACAATTTCAATAATACAGCTCCACCTCGGGTTAACGTGACTACTGACAATAGAAAACAGTGCAGGTGTTGGACGCAACGATTACACAACGCTTTATTATCCTCCCCCACCCCTGTGCATTAACAATTGACCAACACTAAGTGCTTGCGGTCTGTGAGACCGCACCTGGGACGTTAAAACAGGACGGACAGTTAATTTACTGTGGGTGCCTTCTCACGCTGGTATCTGCTATAATGAGGAAGTTGATTCATTGGCTAAACAAGCGGCATCCTTAGGCACTGTCTTGGACCTACAACTACCATACACAGACTTCTTATCTGCGGTCAAGGAATACTCCAAACAACAGTGGCAACAGATGTGGAACGTTTCCCAAGAAATGAAAGGCGCTTCCTTACGCTGTGCTGCAACCTCGGATTTCTACACAGCCGTGGTTTATGAAGGCTCATCTGGACCGATCGCGATTGCTACCATTATTCGTCTTCGCTTCAATCACGCCTCTTATCCAAAACACCTACATCGGATCAACGTCTACGATTGGGCGGCATGTGAGTGTGATCCTGAAACGGAAGCTGATGTCAACCACATCCTGTTTTGGTACCCCAAATTTGACCGAGAACGTTTGAACTTCCTGCAGACATTGGTGAAGATGGGATATCCCCTTCCCCAATCAGCTTCTTCCCTTTTGTGTACAAAAGACATTCGTATATACAAAATCATAATTAAGTTTATTAAGATCACTGTGCACAATCTATAAGCATCAAGTGTGTTGGTAATATAAGGTTTTGCTTGTGAATATGTGAAAATGTTCCAACAGTATTTAAATTGTAATGTAATACAGTTTTCGCATTGTTTCCACTTTTCATTTTCCAAAATGTACTTCTGATTTGTCTGTTTATTTAAATTTACATGTACATTTCCACTGTGTGTTGTAGATGGGCACATTGAGTTATCACTCAGAAGGCTAAATAAATAAATAAATAAAAGGTTAATACAGAGGATAATATAGCCGTTAGTACTGGTCAAACACATCTTCCAAAAAACGTAATCTAAAGAGGATAAATTCATTCCTTTTGGAGGCCTTCGCTTTCACTTGAAACTGAATGTGCAGTAGTCGCATTGCCGATTCAAACAGTGCAATGTCCTCCCAGTAATCGCTTAACAGTATCTCGTTTCTCAGCTGATTGTTATTACTGCGCATACTCGCTGAATCACGTCAGCCCTTAACTTGTGTTTACTTGTGCGGTGAAGCGTTGTTAGAGGCGCGCCGTTAACGACCCGGCAGATACGGCCAGAGCTGACCTTGGCCGTCTGAGAGGCAGAGCGGGGCTGCACCACCCATGGTCGTTTTGAGCGCCTGTGCTGGCGGTGCGCTGTGCTCGCGGTACGTGGAGCCTGAGTAAACCCACGTGTGAAATCCTAAACACCTCACCGATACTTTACTCACAGAAAAATTCTTGCGGTTGCCTGCGGCACCATTATTGTATCCACATGTGCATGTTATCGTTTGAAAGAAATCAGTCTCTATTTAGGGCAAAAATATGTAGAAACTGCACGGGAAATAACATGTACTTTATGGAGAATATGTAAGGGTTTCCCAGCAAAGCTTCTGTAGTCCAGTCTAAACAAACATTACAACAATTGAAACCGAATAACGCTGTTTCGGGTACAGTGCACAACTTTCTTTTACATATCTTCGATACAGTCTAGACCTCTCTTCATGTGGTTTCCATATTTTTTGAGCCCTTGATGGAGACAATGTAGGTCGTTAACCCATTTCTTCCCCAAAATTGTGAAAAAGTGTTATATTTAGTCATCAGGTTCTCTTTAAAATAATTGAAATAACATTACAAATATTACAAACTGACAGTGTGAGTTGTAATTTGCACCATCAATAATGTTGCGCTGTCACCTAGTAAAAAAAAAATTGATTCTGATCACATTCTTCTATTTGTTCAAACTGTGCAATATTGTCTATTATATGATAACTCTGACTTACATTGATGGTATAACTCATGAAATATTGAAAAACACTGCTTGAAGCTGAACTTGGCATTTCTTGTGTATGTAGATCGTCTGACGTTTGTACATCTTGCACCTTTTTAAGAAGTGTTAAGGTAATTGTGATACTTTAACACATGTACAGAGAGCTCGTGAATGCCTTTTAACACATGTGTGGTGAGTTTTGTATAGTAAGTCCATTTCGACTGCATTTTGTAAGGCTAAATTTTGTGTTGCGTGTACGCAACACTGGGAAGAAATAGGTTAATATGTTTTGGACGGTCGGGGAGGGGGGGTTCGAATCCCCCCTCGGGCATGGATATTTGTGCCGTCCTTAGTCTTAGTTAGTTCATCAGTAGTTTGTAAGTTTAGGGACTGATGACCCCGTAGTTAAGTCCCATAAAATATACAAACATTTGAATATTTTGTTTTGTACAGGGATGTGTTCGCTTATGTAGCAACCGCAGAAACCGTCCCAATAAGACGCTGACCGTCTTCTCTGACAATAAGTGTATTAATTTTCTCGTTGATTGCTTTCTCCCTACCTGTCTCGTTTTGATTTCACTCTTGCTTTTAACTCTTGGAGGGCCCTATAGGTTAGACAAACGACTTAATATGTATAGTTGATTATGGACGAAATTTGTTTGTGTTGAAGCAACAAAATACTCCTGAAATATTTCCACTGATTTTGGGAACTTCACCTTGAATTGATGGTCTTAGTTCTAAGTTCGCAACCATAGTTCTAAGGATACCAGAGACTTTAAACGTCCTTTAGCTGCGTCTCATTTAGCTTGAGTGTATTACACCGAAGCCTTCTGTAAACATTGCATTATTTCCTCGTTCATGAACTATGCTACTTTCGGAAGCTGGTGTCTTGCGAACTCCTTTCAGCTCCGAAAAGCTGCCATGATAGTACAGAGGTAAGATGTTAACAAAAATTGCATTAACTAGCACGCAAGTACTTATTGTACCACCTTTGTATGCTCTAATAGTCCTGTCCTGACTAACGCCTCTTGCACAACGGCCCCCTCCCTGGGGAAGCACCGTCACATGTGTTACTCGAAGTTGGCCTTGTAATGCGCGTATATAAATGCCCTGCTTTCTTCGCTGATCGTCACATTGTTCAGGCAAACCTCGGCCGGGAATCCTGCACCATTTGACGGAGACAACAAGTGGTAAGCATGACAGTGTCACGCGAACGCCACGACAGTGTAACCAGCTGCACATTAATTTGTTGTACCAGTAGGAAAGTGTGATACAGTCGCATAGATTAGGAACTAGTGTATGCTGAGGTAATGACTAATTTTGTAGTTTATGGAGACACCTTTTCGGAACAATATCTTTACATAATAGGTTAGAGGAATAATTTCTGTGCTCCGCCCGGTGTCATTATTTAATCTCACAGACTGATTGGATTCTGGATAGCGAGCACACGTTTACTATGGTCGGAAGGTGTAGACGTAGACAGATTGAGAACCCCTCAGCCCTCTTTCTACGGTTTATTCGCAGTCCAATCCATATCTCACTTAGTCCACAAAGTGTTCTCATCTCATTCAAAAGATCCTGCAAAAAGTTGAGAATGCGGACCTATTCAGGAAATTTGTTTCCTTTATTTAAAAAAAAATCTTAAGTACTCCATTATCCCACTGTTCAGCATTGATTCTTCCGTAGGATTTCGTGTCCTTCTGGGTACATCATACAATACGTGATTTCAGAAACTTAATTCACCTGGTATCATACTCTATCTCCCAACATCTTCTAAGCATATCTCTTCTTTTGATTCGTACATGCTGCATTGGCTATCACAAACTGAAATTTATTGCATAAGACAGATAAGCTTCATTTCTCTCATTCTTACTAGTCATCCCATATTCTTCCGTGACTCTTTATTACCCTCTTTTTACTTTCCGGCCGTAAATGATTAGTGACCTTTCTTTGCCCTTCGCGAACTGAACTCGCCGTTCAAGATCCTCATATATTTTCTCTGCATCGTCAGCGTCGTTCTGTGAGTCACTATGTATTCCCTAACATGCTGTAGTCACTATTCTGCTGTTGATTATGCCCTGCCATCCTGTTATTAACTACTCCTAGCAACGTTTTCTTCTGCTGCTGAGATCGCAATGTAATCTTCTGGACTTATCCAGTTTCCAAATTTTTACGGTCACAAAAACCCTATTGATTTTACCCTTTTGCCACATTCCAAAATTGTCAGCTTGAAGTATGCTCTGTGGATACTGTTCAACTTTTATTTTAAGAATTTCGTACGGTACCCATGGGCTGTGCTGATGACTGACTTGCTGTTGAATTTTTCTTTTAAAAGTTTCATATGGTACCCATGGGCTGCGCTGATGACTGACTTGCATTTTTCCCCTCTTTACTGCAGAGAAGAAAGTAAGGCTTCTCGACCAGGAGATGAAGCTGACCCTGATACTGCTGGTGACCGCGCTTGCCGCATGCCTTACTGACGCACAGCGGTACCCACAGTACGCGAGGCCCAACGGCAGTCTGGTAAGTGTTGTCTGTGTGCATCGCGCAACATCCTACTTACATCTACATCTCTATTTATACTCAGTATGGTAGAGGGTAGTTAGTACCACTTATTGTTACTGGCTTTCCTGTTCCTCTTCCATATAGAACGCGGGGAAACAGTATGACTGTATGCATCTGTACGAGCCCGTATCTCTCTGTTCCTATCTTTATGGTCTTAGCGCGAAATATAGGCTGGCGGCAGTGGAATCGATATGCACCCCGCTTCAAATTTGGCTCTCTAAATTTTTTAAACAGTGTATCTTGAAAAGAAAGTTGCCTTCTGTCCTGCGACTCCCATTTGAGTCCTCGAAGCATCTCAGTAACACTCGCGCATTGATCGAACTTGCCAGTTAAAAATCTAGCCGCCCGCCTATGAATTCCTTCTACGTTTACCCATAAACCGAATTGGTGGGGATTCCAAACACTCGAGCAATACTCAAGACTAGGTCGCACAAGCGTGTTATACGAGGTCTCCTTTTAAAGACGAAATACATCTTCCAAAATCCTCCCAACAAACCGAAGTCGACCATCCTCCTTTCCCACGACTGCCCTTATATGCTCGTTCCATTTCAAATCGCAGTGCAGCGTTATGCCTAGATATTTATTTAACTAACATGACTGTCAATAAGCACACTACTAATGCTATATTCGAACATCACGGGATCGTTCCATCTACTCATCTGCATCACATTACATATTTCTACATTTAGAACTACCTGCAATTCCTCACACCACCTAGAAATTTGGTGCAATCATCCTGCATCCTACTACAGTCGTTCAATGATGACATCTTCCTGTACACCACAGCATCATCAGCAAACAGCCACCGATTGCAACTCACTCTCACCGTCAGATCATTTGTATAGATAGAAAATAATAACAGTCCTATCACACTTTCCTGGGGCACTCCCGATGATACCCTAATCTCTGATGGACACTGGCTATCGTGGCCAACATAGTGGTTACTACTACTTAAGTACCTTTCGAACCACCCACACATTTGGGTACGTATTCCACAAGCTAGATCCTTTGTTAGCAGACTAAACGCCTTCCCATAACAGTCTTCCTGTTGCCCTTCACCCATAGCATGCGAGATACGAGATAAATTTGGGTTTCGCACTATCGATGCTTCCTAAAGCCGTGCTGATGATGGACAGAAATTTTTCCGTCTCAAGAACTAGGAATATTAAAATTACCTGACATCGTCTGGTGTGGAGGCGATCAATTCGTTTTATAGTTTCCAAATTATAAGCCAAGATCGCAAACTACCAATTTATTAAGTGACGACCGGTTTCAGTGCACTATGTCACCATCATCTGGTCATATATATATATATATATATATATATATATATATATATATATATATATATATATATATATATATATTATAATCTGGTCATCTTGTTAAAAAATTGGATATAAAATAAGAAGTGCAACATTGCACTTAGTCATTAGATAAAAAAAAATTAAATTAAAAAAATATAGTGACCAAGTGCAATGTTGCACTTCTTATTTTATATCCAATTTTTTAACAAGATGACCAGATTATAATATATATATATATATATATATATATATATATATATATATATATATATATATATATGACCAGATGATGGTGACATTGTGCACCTAAACCGGTCGTCACTTAATAAATTGGTAGTTTGCGATCTTGGCTTATAATTTGGAAACTATAAAACTAAGTATATGTTAAAGAATTCTACTGCAAACTTAAAAAGATATTTGTCTTTCATTATTCCGGTCCGTTTTTTGCATGCTCCAATCTCGTGGAACTTTACGCGGGATCAAAGATTTGAGATAAATGGAAGCTACGATTACCCCTTGAAAAAACCGAATTGGTATTCCATCTTTACCTTGCGACTTGTTGGTTTTCAATTATCTCAGCTGTTACTCTGCACCATCTATGTCTATTACAATGTCCTCCATTTGGGAGTGTGATCTTCAAATGAAGACATGTTTGCATCAAATGAAGATTAACTGACCTACCTACGTTCAAGGTCGAGATGGGCAAACCAGAGAGGCGTTATGCTTACGTCGAAACTTCATTCATGAGGCCAAACCAGTCCGGTCGAGAATTTCAATCTAGAGGTCCCAGGTCCTCCTCCACGAAGTAAATCTGTCCAAAAAAATTCCTGAATATTCGTAATTTTTCGGCAATGGAATATTGGAGCCTAAAATGCAGTTGGCAACCCCTGCACTCGCCTGAGTGTGTAACTGCTGGAAGTTTCATCATGTATGTCTGTTAGTGTCACCAAACTATAGCACTATCGGACTTCGCTAGCACTTGGATGAGTAACCGTCCATGTCTGTCGAGCGCTGTTGGCAAGCGGGATGCACTCAAACTTTGTGAGCCAACTGAGGAGCTACTTGACTGAGAAATAGCGGCTCCGGTCATGAAGACTGACACAGCGGCCGGGAGTGCGGGGCGTCCCCCTCCATACCGCATTCGTTGACGCTCGAGGGAGGAGGATGACACGGTGGTCGGTCAGTACCACAGACAAATATATACAGACGGGAAACCTTCGTAAGGGCCCGGTCCTACGCTCAGGGGTGCGGGGAGGGAGGGTTTCCAGCAGTTCCGTAAGATGTCCCATGATGGCGCTGCGGTCAGAAGCAGCCCTTTAAACTGGCCAAAGCAGGCGGCAGGTAGCGGCTGCCCCCACCACCACCTCGCCTCAAACGCCAGCAAGCTGGAAATAGCCGTGGCCTCGTGGCAGGCGGCACAAGCTCTCCCCTCAGCCTCCACTCCACACTACCCTCTGACGTGCGAGAGGCTCCCTAAGCCAGCGATCTGCCTGACACCTGCTAGCATCTTACGGAACTACGAGGGGAGCGTAGGGCAGTGGTTTAGAGGTGGCTGCTCCTCTGTATATGTTACTCTGTGTCAGTACCCAGTGGGCCTCTTCAGGACTGTCGGACGGAGTTTCGTTATGTCTGTTAATTATTGTTCAATGATACGTTGAGTAGAACGTCGCATCGCGCCGTTCTCTGTTTTCGAATCAGACAAGCAACGCATCTGCATTAGAATTTCGTGAAACTGGAGAAAATATTCACAGAGATACACCAAATGATGCCGGACCCCTATGGTAATTAGTGCTTAAACTATACTCAGTGTTATGAGTGGTTCACAGAGTTTAAAAATGAGTCTCGTGCAGGACGCGCTTCGACTTCTATCGACGACACTCATGTGAAGAATGTCAACGAAATTGGCATGCCGATAGGAGATTGAATGTGCGAGAGATTGCATGAGAATGTGTCATTCCACTTGGAGCATATCATAAATCCTAACCCAACCATCTTGGAATACATCGTGCTGCGCAAAGTTCGATCCTTGCCACATGCGTCAAGTCCAGAAACACCAACGCCTCGTAATCTCTAACGGGCTTTTGGATCGAGCAAAGCAGAATGATAGGTTCTTTAACAGAATTTTTACTTCCAAAGTTGAAAACTTTATTCAAATGAAGAATATTAGTAACGATAAACTAATTGTTGTGGTTTTCAGTCAGGACACTGGTTTGATGCAGCTCTCCACGATAATCTATACTGAGCAAGCCTCTCCGTCTCCTCATAAGAATGGAACCATACATACATTTGAATCTCCTTGCTACATTCATCTCTTAGTCTCCCTCTGCGATTTTTACCCCATACACTTCCCTCCAATGCTAAATTCGCGATTCCTTGATGTCTAAGAATGTGTCCCACAATTCGATCCCTTCTTTTAGTCAAGGTATGCCAGAAATTCGTTTTCTTCCCAATTCTGTTCAGTACCTCCTCATTAGTTACGTGAGCCACCCACCTGATCTTCAGAATTTTTCTGTAACATCACATTTCAAAAGCATCTATCCTCTTCCTGTACAACTATCTATCATCCATGTTTCACTTCCACACAAGGCAACACTCCACACAAATGCCTTCAGAAAGGACTTCCTTACGCTTAAATTAATATTCGATTTTCACAAATTTCTCTTTTTCATAAACGGTTTTCTTCCCATTGCCATCCTTTCTTTTATATCCTTTGTACTGCGCCCATCATGTGTCATTTTACTGCCAAGTAACAAAACTCACCTACTATCTTTATTGTTTCGTTACCTAATTTAATTCCGTCAGCAACGTCTGACTTTCTTAGACGGCACTCTGTTACCCTTGTTTTGCTCCTGTTAATGTTCATCTTATATGCAACTTTCAACACACAGTCATTCCGTTCAATTACTTTTTCAGGTCCTTTGCTGACTCTGACAGAATTACAATGTTATCGGTAAAACGCTATGTTTTCATTTCTTCACCGTAAACTTTAATTCCTTCTCCCAATTTCTCCTTGTTTTCCTTTGTAGCTTTATAGCTTGCTCAATGTACACATTTAATTACATTGGAGAGAGGCTACAACCTCTGCATCACTTTCATGCCCTTCAACTCTGCAAACTGGTGTCTGGTTTTTGTACGAATTATAATTAACCCTCCGTTCCCTATATATATCTCCTGCTGATTACAGAATTTGAAACAGTCTCTTCCAATCAACATTGTCAAAAGCTTTTTCCAAATCTACAAAAGCTAGAAATGTAGATCTGCCTTTCCTCAATGTATCTTCTAAGATAAAGTGAGGATTGCATCCCGTGTTCCTAAATGAAAGATTCAGTGGGAAACATACCAAAACTGCTTCCGAAAGTGAACACTACGTTGAGAGCAGTGTGTCAGTTGCAGAGGAGACTAATTCGAAGGAAACCAAGCACAATAAGATAAGCGTGGGTAATTTTGTGCACAAAGTTCCGATTTTTTTAAAGTGATCTCGTATGTCAGTTGTTGAAGGTCATCTGATTGCCTAGTCAGTCATAGACCATAGCCCCCACTCTGTATTTTGAGTCTCCCGAGAGCTGGCAGTTTATCAGATTTTATAAACCTGTTACACACAAGACAGTGAAAGGAAAAAAATGTTAGAATTCATTTTTTATTTACTTTTTTTTCACGATAATGCCCGATCTCACTTGGCGAATGTAACCAAACAGCTCTAATGGAAATTTGACAGGGACGTGTTTGATCATTCTCCGTACAGCCCGAACCTCGCTCCTAGCATCTTTTATCTCTTCTTAAACCTAAAATACACTACTGGCCATTAAAATTGCTACACCACGAAGAAATGCAGATGATTAACGGGTATTTATTGGGCAAATATATTATACTAGAACTGACATGTGATTACATTTTCACGCAATTTGGGTGCATAGACCCTGAGAAATCAGTACTCAAAACAACCACCTCTGGCCATAATAACGGCCTTGATACGCTTGGACATTGAGTCAAACAGAGTTTGGATGGCGTGTACAGGTACAGATGCCCACCCGGCTTCAACAGGATACCACAGTTCATCAAGAGTAGTGAATGGCGTATTGACCAGGGCAGCAGTCGAACATTTTCCGTATCCAGAAAGGCCCGTAGAGGATCTGCAACACGCAGTCGTGCATTATCCTGCTTAAATGTAGGGCTTCGCAAGGATCGAATGAAGTGTAGAGGCACGAGTCATAACACATCTGAAATGTAACGGTTTCTGATCAAAGTGCCGTCGATGCGCAACAAGAGGTGACCGAAACATGTAACCATGTCACCCCATAACATTACGCCGGATGATACGCCAGTATGGCGATGACGAATACATGCTTCCGATGTGCATTTACCGCTATGTCGCCAAATACGGATGCGACCTTCATGATGGTGTAAACAGAACCTGGATTCATCCGAAAAAAATGACGTTTTGCCATTCGTACACCCACGTTCGTCGTTGCATCTCATGCGCTCCTGTCTGTGATGCAGCGTCAGTGGTAACCGCAACCATGGTCTCCGAGCTGATAGTCCATGCTGCTGCAAACGTCGTCGAACTGTTCGTGCAGATGGATGTTGTCTTGGAAACGTCCCCATCTGCTGAGTCAGGGATCGAGACGTGGCTGCATGATCCGTTACCAGCTTGCGGATAAGATGTCTGTCATCTCGACTGCTAGTGATACGAGCCGTTGGTATGCAGCACGATATTCCGTATTGCCCTCCTGAACCCACCGATTCCCTATTTTCTTAACAGTCATTGGATCGCGAGCAACGCGAGCAGCAATGTCGCGATACGATAAACCACAATTGCGATATGCTACAATCCGACCTTTATCAAAGTCGGAAACTTGATGGTACGCACTTCTCCTCCTTACACGAGGCATCACAACAACGTTTCACCAGGCAACGCCGGTCAACTGCTGTTTGTGTATGAGAAATCGGTTGCAAACTTATGTCAGCACGTTGTAGCCACCGGCGCCAACCTTGTGTGAATGCTCTGAAAAGCTAATCATTTGCATACCACAGCATCTTCTTCCTATCGGTTAAATTTCTTGTCTGCAGCACGGCATCTTCGTGGTGAAACATTTTAGTGGCAAGAAGTGTGTTCTTAGTGGTCAACTCTTTAACGATGATGACGAGCTGAAAGAGCATGTTATCAGATGATTTAATACACAGGTGGCAACCTTCTCTGAAGAAGTCATATAAAAACTTGTGCTACGCTTTGACTAGTGCCTAAAAAATTTCGAAAGTTATGTAGAAAAGTAGCTTAACAGTTGTAGATTTTTGTACAATAAATATTCTTTCCGTATCTGTACACGTTTATTATATAACCAAACAGAACTTACTTTGCAGACATGCCTCGTAACTGAAGTACTGGATAGTCATCAGCAGCGCCAGCGCTATCGCCAGTCTGTTCATTTGGAGAAGGATCGTCGCCCTATTGTTGTGCATCACCAGGCAGGTCGAGATCATCCTCTACCTCTTCCTTAATTACCTCAACACGTCTGCATTAAAGTCGTTTTACAGAGGGTGCACAAAATAACACCAACACCACGCTGTATACTACATCTTGTCGTAAGTTGACACAACTGTGTGCGTGTGAACAGTAAGGGGAGACCGTAGTGTACAATTGAAGGATGTCTTTGACGTTACCTTGCAGTGTATTCTACATTTTGCTCTGCGACGGTCAACACTGCTGATCCGTGAAATGCGTGATGTTTGTCGCTACCATACAGGCCAACTCGATGGCGCGCAGTTACTGGGAATACCGGGTGTTCAAAAAGTCAATATAAATATGAATACTTAATAAATCACGAAATAATGTAGATAGAGAGGTAAAAATAAATTGACACACGTGCTTGGAATGACATGGGGTTTTATTAGAAAAAAAAGTATTGCTAGACGCGTGAAAGATCTCTTGTGCGTGTCGTTTGGTGATGATCATGTGCTCAGTCGCCACTTTCGTCATGTTTGGCCTCCAAGGTCCCCAAACCTCAGTGCGTGCGATTATTGGCTTTGGGGTTACCTGAAGTCGCAAGTGTATCGTGATCGACCGACACCTCTAGGGATGCTGAAAGACAACATCCGACGCCAATGCCTCACCATAACAGTGTTGCTAACAACATTATTCCTCGACTACAGCTCTTGTTGAGAAATGATGGTGAACATATTGAGCATTTCCTGTAAAGAGCATCGTCTTTGCTTTGTCTTAATTTGTTGTGCTAATTATTGCTTTCTGATCAGATGGACCGCCATCTGTAAGACATTTTTTGAACTTTGCTTTTTTTATTTATTTATTTATTTTTTTTTTATTTTTTATTTTTTTTTTTTTTTTTTTTTTTGTTCTATTAAAACCCCATGTCATTCCAATCAGATGTGTCAATTTCTACCTCTCTATCTACATTATTCCGTTATTTATTAAGTATTCAAATTTATACTGACTTTTTGATCAGCCGGTATATGTGAAGCAAAAGGTTGCACTGTTTAAAGTTTCACTAATGGCAGTACCGCCCGAATGACAGCGTACACAAAGCAAGGTAAAGCATCAGTGGCAAGGAGGCATGAGGCGCGAAACCCGAAGTGAAATGCCTACGATCAACGAGCATTAACAACGATGGTTGTTACCATAAAACTACACTAGAAAAAGCACTTAAACTCAACACCCACTTGAGTAAAACTAATGCGATATAAGCAGTACGGCTATACCCTAAGGTTCGTGGAATGGCTGCTCTTGCTGAAATCTTCTTCACAGAAGCGAACGCAGAGCTGCGAAGAAACGGTGCCACGATCGCAAAGCCTGGACATTTGATGAGGCACCGTATACATTGCTTCCTACAAACGACTGGGTTTATGTATCGAAAACACCAAAACGAGCTTACGCTACGGCATGAGAACTTGCTGCAGTAAAACACGGGGAGATTTAGACATCTATATCGTGCTCATTACCCTCATTGGTCGGATAACTGAATGAATATTTGACCTTCCTCGTCAGTAAACTTCTTACTGTGACTAGCATATTGCTAACAATCGCTTCCATATTCTAACAAAATGCACCCACACAGACCGCCTAAAATGTCTAGGCTTGTATTTTACAGTATCAGAAACTTCTCGAAGATCTTTCCTGGACAACAAAATCGCCACGTCTCAACGTAGTTGAACCGTTATGGAGAGTTTTAGAGCAGACCAAATTTACAAAAAAATGTTCAAATGTTTGTAATTCTATGGGACCAAACTATGTTGGTCATCAGTCCCTAGTCTTACTGACTACTTAACCTAAGTAAACTAATCTTCGGATAATACACAAATGTTCAAATGTTTGTATAGCTTATGGGGCTTAACTACGGGGTCATCAGTCCCTAAACTTACAAACTACTTATGAACTACTTACAAACTAGGACGGCACAAATATTTATGCCCGAGGGGGTATTCGAACCCCCGACCGTAGTAGCCCTGCAGACCGTGACTGGAGCGCCTCAGTCCCCTCGGCCACCGCGGCCGGCGATAATACACACATCCATGCCAGTAGGAGTATTCGAACCTCCGATGCGGCAGGTCGCGCGATCCATAACGTGGCACTGCAGACCAAATTTATTGTTCAATCATCCTATAGAGTATTTTGGTAGAATATCAAATTCTGCTGGACACTATAAATACATTAACCTTTCTCTTCCTCGAAGAGTTGCAACTGTTCTCCGAGCTAATGACTCACGAACCGCTTATTAATGAATAAATATAGTGTCTATGTTACGTTTCATTATATTATATCCACTGCCTGCGTTATCATAGACCCTGTTTTGCTTACAAAAATTAATAACAATGTTCCAGGTAATATCATTTAGCAAAAATTACATCAGAAATGAATTTGAAATACATATTGCTGACAATGATCACTAATGTCTTGAAGAGCCCTCTGTATCTTCCTGGACATCGAGGGGGTTTTAACAACATGACCTTCGATTCCACGGTTAGGGCAGCAGAGGTGCATGACCTAGGGACCACTTTATGTAGGTGGACTAGCGCCATGCTCAGTAGAAGAAAGGTATAGGCTACCATGATGAATGAAAAATTTGTAATCAACACCACTAGGGGTTGCCCGCAAGGAGGAGGTCTTTCCCCTTTATTGTGTAATCTAGTGGTGAATAATCTCATTGGAGAATTAAACCCTAGGCAGTACTTTTTCCTAGGATACGCAGACGATCTTGTCATAGTAATACTTGGCAAATTTGCTGACACAGTCAAGAATACGGCACAAGGTGCGTTGGACATTGTGCAAGACTGGTGCAGAAAACAGGATCTGGGGGTTAGTCCTAAGAAGACGGTTGTTGTACCATTCACAAAAAAAGCATATCCAACATTCAAGTTGGAATCTAAAGCTTTTCAATGAAGCGCTACCTGTGAAGGGGACAGTGAAATATCTAGGGGCTACCCTAGATGAGAAACTGACATGGACCCCTCACATTAGGAATATTTGCTCCAAGGCAAAATGTACTCTTGTAAGTACCAGGAGAGCTTGTGGCAAAAATTGGAGCTGGAGCGCCAAGGGTATACATTGGATATACACCACGGTGATTAGACCCAGGATCACCTATGGGGCGGTCGTGTGATGGAAGGAGGTAGAACAGCTGCTAAGGAGCTTGGTAAGGTGCAGAGATTAGCCTGCTTAGCCATAACAGGCGGAATTAGCAGCACACCAACTGCTGGAATGGAAACCATATTGGATATGCCCCCATTACATCTTTGGGTCAAGATGGAGGCAGCGGCTGGTGCATACAGAGTCAAAACTGGAACTCTTTGGGATATCCAGAATCACACACTAAAATAGTGCTTCAACAAGCCTTTCATTATAACAATTGGAAGTAGGGAGCAGTGGGAGACAATAGTTCGACACCGTACGGGGGATATTGTCTGGTTCACTGACGGGTCGAAATCAGACCAAGGCGTTGGGGCCGGGGTATACGGGGTTCAGCCAAAACTGGAGGGTGTCATCTCTCTAGGGAAACTGGCCTCAGTATTCCAGGCCGAAATCACTGCCATCAGGGCGTGTGTGGAGAAGAATTTGAGTAGGTGCTACAAATATCGTAGCATCTATATCTATTCAGACAGCCAGGCAGTCCTGGGATCACTGGCAGCTCCTGCAACAATGTCTAAAATTGTTTCATAATGTCACAGGGTTCTGGTGGAGCTAGGGGAAAGCAATAGAGTAAACCTATTGTGGGTCCCTGGCCACTCGGTTATCAGTGGCAACGAACATGCCAACACATTAGCCAGGATGGGGGCAGAGACTGTTTATTGGACCGGAATCTGTCCTGACAATTACCAAGGCAATGGTCAAATTGGAGCTACGAAACTGGCTTAGAAGACAGCACATAGAATTTTGGACCAAAGTCTATCAACAAAAACATGGCAAGGTAATGATGCCAAAGCCATGTTTTAAAAGAAGCTCTGCAATCCTGGTCCTGAACAGGAGAGAGATTAGACTTATGGTTGGATTGCTGACAGGCCATGGGAATTTCAAAAAAACACCTACTTACAATTGGAATAACAGAAGAGGACCCTAAATGTAGGATCTGTGATGACGGTGATGAAACTGCATCACATCTAATCTTCGAATGCATTGCATTGGAGAGTAAAAGGCACAGAACATTTGGGACAACCAGACCCGAAGAAATTGTGTCTAATAAAGAACTGGTAAAGGGACTTCTTGCACTGTTCAAGGTCATTGGTTGGCTTTACTAGATACACAGGGAGCGATACCGCACAATAACCTTAGTTTCGGTGCGGGCAGTGGGGGTTGGACCAAGACTTTTTTCGCTTACCTGAGAAAATCAAATGAAATCAAATCAATGTCTTGGAGACGCTGGTAGAAGATCTGGCACAAGTCTCATCGTACGTTACAATAGACATTTTAATTTTGTACCCATCATTAACGTAACACGCAACATTATCGAAACTTATTACACAGCAAAGCCGAATAAACAACACTTATCTACATTTAGTACATATTTTTATGCATAGTTTCCTGAAATGAACGATTGCTCACCTGCCATACTAATTCTTAGTAATGAAGCTGTTACAAGACGCGTCTGTAAAGTTCAGTGAAAACAAGAGTTACTGTCCTTGAAAGTAATCACCATTGGCTACAATACGCTTCTGACATGGGTTGTACTGCTGTTTGTCAGCAAACGCTTCTTGTGAATCGCTTGAAGCACTGGGTTCACGCGTTGTTGGATCTCCGCAACCGTTGCGAAGCGTAAGCATTTCAGTGTTACTTTAAGGCAGGGAAACAGAAATAAGTCTGCCGGCGCCAAATCTGATGAGTAAGGACTAAGCAGGGTGTAGAAGCACAGTGACGTTGCGTCTAGCGAGAAAGTTGAGAACGCGGATTGCAGTGTGCGGAAGGTCATTGTCGTGCAGGAGATTCCACCGTACACTCCAGTACAGTTGTGGCCGAACCCGAGTAAACTTCCGCGTTAACCCTCGGGTATATTGTGGATAAAGCCCTTGCTATCCGAAAACACAATCAGCGACGTCTTTATCTTGGATTTTGTCAGCTGACTTTTTCTTGGGAGGCGGGGAAGACGAGGAACACCTTGCCATTGACTGCCGCTTGGTCTCCGGATACTATTGGTAGCACCAACTCTCATGTCCTGTAATGACGGTTTCCAAAAATCGCTGGTTCCGATCAGACATGTCGATGAAATCGCCAGATGCTTTCATCCGAGTTTGGTTCTGATTGTCTATCAGCTAGGTGCGGTACAAACCGGAAACAAATATTCCGCTGTCCCTAAAGTACGTGAACACCAGTGCTTACACTATGTACTGATATTCAAATCGTTGGCTTTCATTCTCAAAGACAGCTGCCGTTCATCCACAAGTATCCGTCGCACTCGTTGGACGTTGTCTGTGATTGTGGACGCTGGACCATAACGTGGCTCATCCCCGAACCTACTTTTCCGTCCCTAAAACGTTGAAACAACTCAAACACACACTTCTTACTCACTACTTCAACACCCAGTTACACTAACAATTCTTGGTCCTCTGCCGACGTTTTTCCTATTATGAAACAAAACTTGATGTAAAGCGTTGCTCTATTTTGCGCTTCATGTTGCAATGATAAGAGTTCTCACACTGTTAGGCGGGGCGCAGCATGTACCACTGATTCCTGCGGTGCTATGCTTGTTGACGTGTCTCACCTCGTCCTCCCCAGAGCGGTTTGTAAAATAGGGGGCCATTCCCCGAACCTTGTACGAGGCGCGTCCAGAAAGTAAATTCCCGTTTGGTAATAAAATTAATTTGTACACAGATACAGAAGAAATTTTTATTGCACAAAATTCTACAACTCTTAAACTACTTTTCCACATAACTGCCGAAATTTTGTAGGCACTTGTCATAGCGTGCCACAAGTTTTTGCATGCATCCTTCACAGAAGGTTGCCGCCTGTGTATTCAACCAAGTGGTAACAGCTCTTTATCGTCGCTGAAGTGTTGACCACCAAGGACAGATTTTTAGGTGTAAGAAGAGATGAAGGTCGCTAGGAGAGTGGTTCGAGCTGTATGAAGGATAATCAAACTGGTTCCATTGACATTTCCGTAAGAATTATTTGGTCACATTCGGTGTGTGAGGTCAGGCATTATCGTGAAAAAAAAAATCTTTTAACAGTAATCCTCTTTTTACACCTAAAATCTGTCCTTGGTAGACAACACTTCAACGATGATGACGAGCTGAAAGAACATGTTACCACATGGTTGACTGCACAGGCGGCAACATTCTATGAAAAAGGCACACAAAACCTTGTGCCATGCTATGACAATTGCCTACAAAATTTCGGAAGCTATGTGGAAAAGTAGTTTAACAGTTGTGGATTTTTGTACAATCAATATTTTTTCTCTATCTGTACCCGTTCGTTTTATATAACCAACGGAACTTACTTTCTGGACGCGCCTCGTATTTAGTGACAGGTGATCACAGTCACTGATCATCTGTCAGATGACTGCACCGTACTGTCAGTCAAATGCACTTCAGGTACTGTCGGGGATAATGCTCAATCTTCTACATCTACATACATACTCCGCAATTCACCGTAAGGTGCGTGGCGGAGGGTACACTGTACCACTACTAGGCATTTCCTTTCCTATTCCACTCCCAAATTGAACGAGGAAAAAAAGAATGCCTATATGCCTCCGTACGAGCCCTAATTTCTCTAATCTTGTCTTTGTGATCTTTATGCGAAATGTAACTGGACGGCAGCAAGATCGTACTACACTCAGCTTCAAATTCCGGCCCTCTAAATTTCCTCAACAGAAATTCACGAAAAGAATGTCGTCTTTCTTCCAGAGATCTCCAATTGAGTTGCCGGATCATTTCCGTGACACTCGTGCATTGGTCGAACCTACCGGTAACAAATCTAGCTGCTCGCCTCTGAACCGCCTCTATGTCTTCCTTTAAACTGATCTGCTGCGGGTCCCAAACACTTGAGCAATAATCAAGACGTGGTCGCACAAGCGTTTTATACGCGGTCTCCTTTACAGGTGAAGTACATCTTCCCAAAATTCTCCCAATAAACCGAAGTCGGCTGTCCGCCTTACTCACAACTGTCCTTATATGCTCATTCCATTTCATATCGCTCTGCAATGTTACGCCTAGATATTTGAACGACGCGACAGCATCAAGAAGCTCACTTCTAATGCTGTATTCGAACATTATGGGATTATTTGTTTCTACGCATGCGCATCACCTTACATTTTTCTACATTGAGTGCTAGCTGCCATTCTTCGCAGCAACTAGAAATTTTGTCTAAGTCATCCTGTATGCTATTACAGTCAGTTACAGACGACACCCTCCCATACACCACAGCATCATCAGCAAACAGCCGCAAATTACAACTTACTCTGTCCATTAGATCATTTATGCAGATAGAAAATAATAGCGGTCCTGTCACACTCTCCTGGGGCACGCCTGACGATACACTCGTCTCTGATGAACACTCGCCGTCGAGAACAACGTACTGCGTTCTATTACTCAGGAAGTCTTCCAGCCAGTCACAAATCTGTGAACCTATTCCATAAGCTCGTATCTTCGTTAGTCTTCGTTTGTCTTCGATAACACAACAATAACTAAGTCCATCAGAATGGAAGTTAAAGGGATAATTAACATTTTATTGTATTGCTGTGGCCTATGTTCTTTTTGGACATGTCCGAAATAACGGACTCCACACCAACATAGTAAGTATTTACACGCGAGGACGGCGTTAGCTAGAAACAATTCACCGCAGATGCGGTTCTACGTTCGACCTGGCACGGGAACTCGTAATGGCGAGTGTAAAACCGTCGGCATGCGGAACGAGGCAGTTAATGTTTGCGCGCTAACGAGCAATACGACGCTACGAGGCACAGCTTCGTCGGCACACGGAACGAGCTGCTTATCGTGATTTGGGCTTTCATAGCGACAGTTTTCAGCGTGCAATCGTCGTCTGCTACAGCTTACACATCAATATACAGGGTGTTTCACTAAGTGTGTTTGCCTCTGTAACTTATAAAATAATAGGTGACGGGAAATTTTAATGCGGTAGGTCAACACCAGAAATGTTACACTTTCTGCGGAACTATGAACATAGTTTATTGTATCATTTTCCAAAGAGTTACACCACAAAGATATAATTTTTTAAATGGAGCAGTAGTTTTTTCTATCGTGTATTGGATTCGTTGAAACCAGCTGCTTCCAGATTAATTTAAACTACATTCCTATCACTGTTAGTGTGGGAGCTACAACCCTTCAAAGTTCCGGTGGCGGAGCCTGCGGTAGCGTAACTCACTGGCCGAGTGGCTACCCCCTGGGGCACGGCCCACTGTCTCATGACCACCAGCCAGTCAGCTACGCTGTCGTAGCCTGCGCCCCTTAAACTTTGAAGGGTTGTAGCTCCCAAACTAACAGTGATAGGAATGTAGTTTAAATTGATTTGGACACAGGTGGTTTCAACGAATCGAATGCGCGACAGAAAAAACTATTGTTCGATTTAAAAAATTATATCTTTGTGCTGTAACTCTTTGGAGATCATACAGTAAACTATGTTCATAGCTCCGCAGAAAGTGTAATATTTCTTGTGTTGACCTATCGCATTAAAATTTCCTGTCACCTATTATTTTATAAGTTACAGAGGCAAACACACTTAGTGAAACACCCTGTACATTCAGTTCACACAATAAATGGCATCACACCATTAATTAATATTGACCTCAACCAGAATTCTATAGCTAAGGTAGAATATTCAAAATTTTATTAGGTTTTTGCATTGATGAGGGATTGAATTTGAAGAAACACATTGAAGATCTGCTGAAACATCTGAGCTCAGCTACTTATGCTATTAGGGTGACTGCAAACTTTGGTGATGTACAACTCAGTAAACTAGCATACTATGCCTATTTCCATTCTCTGCTTTCCTATGGCATCATATTCTGGGGGTAATTCATCATTTAGTAAGAAAGTATTCGTTGCCCAAAAGCGGGTCGTCAGAATAATTGCTGGAGCCCACCCAAGATCATCCTGCAGACATTTATTTAAGGATCTAGGAATCTTCACAGTAGCTTCACAATATATATATCTTCACTTATGAAATTTGTTATTAACAATGCAACTGAATTCAAATGTAATAGCAGTGTGCATAGCTACAACACTAGGAGAAAGGGTGACCTACACTATTCAAGGTTAAATTTAGCTCTGTCACAGAAAGGGGTTAATTATTCTGCCACAAAGGTTTTTGGTCACTTACCAAGTAGTATCAAAATTCTGACAGATGGCCAACTAGCATTTGAAAAGAAATTAAGAGAATTTCTGAATGGCAATTCCTTCTGCACTTTAGATGAATTTCTAGATAAACGTTAGTACTTTATGGGAAAAAAAATAAAAAAGTAAAAAATAAATAAATAAAATTAAAAATATAATATTCAAGTATTGAAAGTCATGTAATATTATGAATAGACACACTTCATCTAACTAACACCTTCCACATCATTCTACATCTACATCTACATAGATACTCTGCAAATCACATTTGAGTGCTTGGCAAAGGGTTCATTAACCACTTTCATAACTTTTCTCTACCGTTCCATTTTCTAATAGCGCGCGGGAAGAAAGAACATCTAAATCGTTCCGTTTTCGATCTGATTTCTCTTATTTTATTCGGATGGTCATGTCTCCCTACGTAGGTGGGTGCTAGCAAAATATTTTCACATTCAGAACTAAAAGTCGGTGATTGAAACTTCGCAAACAGATCACGCCGCAATGAATAACGTCCTTCTTTTAATGATTTCCACCCCAATTCGTGCAACATTTCCGTGACGCTTTCCCCCCCCCCCCCCCGTAACGTGATAAAACAAAACGAGCTGCCCTTCTCTGAACCTTCTCAATATCTTCCGTCAGTCCCACCTGGTGAGGGTCCCACAAGGGGCAACAGTACTCCAGGAGAGGATGCACAAGTGTGATGTAGGCAGTCTCTTTGGTGGAGCTGGTGCATCTTCGAAGCGTTCCGCCAATGAAACGTAACCTTTGATTCGCCTTCCCCACAATATTTTCTATGTGTTCTCTCCAGTCAAAGTTGTTCGTAATTGTAACTCCTAGGTATTTGGTAGAATTTACGACCTTAAGGTTTGACTGATTTATCGCGTAATTGAAGGTCAGTGGATTTCTTTTAGTGGTCATGTGTATTACTTCACACTTTTCTTTATTTAGTGTCAATTGCCAATTTTCGCACCAAGTAGAAATTTTGTCTAAATCGCTTTGCAGTTGATTTTGATCCTCTGTTGACTTCACTAACCGATAAACGACAGCATCATCCGCGAACAGTCTAAGGGAGCTATTCAGATTGTCTCCTAAATCGTTTATAAACACAAAGAAGAGTAGGGGACCTATAACGCTTCCCTTTGGAACGCCAGATATCACTTCTGTTTCACTCGATGACTTACCGTCAATTACAACGAACTGTGTCCTTTCTGATAGTGTCGTATTCATTATGTATGAAACAAGTATTAATCTAATATAATCTAATCTAAAAAGAGTACGTGTTTAAAATGGATCCTATTGAATTAGCTGTTATGGCGCTATTAGCTATTGTCGAAGATGAGAGGAGAAAATCCCGCAGAAGATTATGGGTACGGGAGGGGATTCAGGAGAACCATACGTAGGCAATATTTAATCTTCCGATACCACCCGTCTCCTTTCACCCATGACGTCAAGACGATAACCGACATTCATATTTCAATGCGAATGTAATGTGGCGTCAATAACAACATGAAATAAATAACCGCACAAATATAAATGCAAGCAAGTAAAAAATAAATATAAGAACTTAACGGGACTACCGTGGGAATTACGGGAATTACGGGGTTCTGGATGGGGAGCTTCTAAACAAAAACAATAGAATTAGTGATATTAACATTAACAGGGGGAAGAAATAAAAACATTGCGTTTTGCTGTCGACATTGTAATTCTGTCAGAGACAGTAAAGGACCTGGAAGAACAGTTGAATGGAATGGAAAGTGAGTTGAAGAGAGCATATAAAATGAACATTAACAAGAGCAAAACAAAGATAATGGAGTGCGGTCTTAGAAAATCAGACGATGCTGAAGGAATTAGATTAGGTGACGAAACAATGAAGGTGGTAAATGAGTTTTGTTACTTGGGTAGTAAAATAACATGCGATGGTCGCAGTACAGAGGACATAAAATGCAGAATTCCAATGGGAAGAAAAGCATTTTTGAACAAGAGAAATTTGCTAACATCGAATATTAATTTAAGTGTAAGGAAGTCTTTTCTGAAGGCACTTGTGTGGAGTGTTGCCTTGTACGGGAGTGAAACATGGACGATAAGCAGTGCGGACAACAAGAGGCTTTTGAAATGTGGTGCTACAGAAGAATGCTGAAGATTAAGTGGGTAGATCGCATAACTAATCAAGAGGTACTGAACAGAATTGGTGAGAAAAGGAATTTTTGGCATACCATGAAGGGATCGCTTGGTAGAACACATTCTTAGACATCGAGGGATCGTAAATTTAGCATTGGAGGGAAGTGTGTGGGGTAAAAATCGCAGAGGGAGAACAAGAGACGCGTATAGTAAGCAGATTCAAGTGGATGTAGGTTGCCGTTCTTATGAGGAGATGAAATGGTTTGCTCAGGATAGAGTAGGGTGGAGAGCTGCATCAAACCAGTCGCCGGACTGAAGACCATAACAACAACAACATAAACTGAAACATGAACATTTTCATCGCACTTTTCGGAAGCATTTTTTGTCTTTAAACAGACTCCATTCCCTCGGTTTCACTGGTTAACAAAAGAGCATCGCAAAACGTAACTTTTACACTTCGCCAGTCTTTCTCTCGCCGGCCGCAGTGGCCGAGCGGTCTGTGGAGCGCCAGTCACAGTCTGTACGGCCGCTACGGTCGGGGGTTGGAATCCCCCCTCGGGCATATCTGTTTGTGTCGTCTTTAGTATAAGGTAGTTCATAAGTAGTTTGTAAGTTTAGGGCCTGATGAACCGGCAGTTAAGTCCCTTAAGCTTAACAAACATTTGAACATTTTTTTGCTAGTCTCTCGCGCCGTATTTCACCAAGTTTTGTACTTCATTATTACGAAAAAAAAGCTCTCCCGACTCTTCATCGTATTCAAATACTTCAATAAAGCCTTTTCAGGCTGATTTAGTATCCTACATTGTCTGGAAGTGCTAATTACATACATTGAAATGTTATCATTGCATGTTTTTTCGATGTTTCATTTGCATTTCAATATTGCTATTTCTATTTATTATATAAGGTCTGTTCTCCCTTCTTGGCTTCCTTTAAAACACACATTTGTTAGTCCACGCAGTAGCCATGCTGCTAGAAGTAAACAATAAACCAATCTGAAGCAGGAAAGGTCGGAACGTGACGTAGACATTGTTCTAGCTTCTTACTGGTCCGAGGTAACCTGGCATGTTACCGAAATATCGCATTTTGCGTTTCAAAAGAGAAAAATGCCTCCTCAACGGGAAATAGCTGGATGTAACGTCAGAAATGTCGGACAGCGGCATGTAAACGTTAGCTATCCCGTTCGTGTGCCGACGACTTAAGAGGGCATGGAAGTTATGGGCGCTACAGCCGTAGCGTGCGGCTTGTGGAAGTTTGAGAGCGACGAGCGGTGAGTACAGATGGCCTATTCGAGTGACAGCTGCGGTGCTGGACGGACGTGTGGCGGCTGCTCGGCGTCCGGAAGTAAACAACGGCTGTGTCGCTGCGAGTAAGGTTCGTTTTGAACTGCTCTCTTCATTTGTAGCTATGGTTTTGAGCTGTAGTAAGACGGAATGATTACGATAAATGTTCTGAGGAAAGATACGATAAAATTTACGTTCGATAGAAATTTTGTCAGACCAAAGGCTTTTGAAATTAGGCGGTGGTTCATGGAGAAATTTCAGATGACCGGTAACGAAGTAGAGGGTGTTCACTTATCATTTGTGACAAATTCTGTATATTTGAAGTTGATAAACCCAGAATTATGTTGTTCAATTGTTGATAAATGTGGCGGTGTCGCTAAATTTAACCATTCCGATGGTTCAGTTAGCGAAGTTTTAGTGTCACATGCCGGACTAGGAATTCGAACTGTTCGTGTTTTTGAGCTGCCTTTCGAGGTCCCGGCTGAAGAAATAAACAAAGTTATGAGACCATACGGTAGAATTATATCTAATATAGCTGAAAAATGGTCCGAGGAGTATATGTTTCCCGTACTTAACGGTGTTAGACAAATCAAGATTGAATTACAGAGGCATATCCCTTCATATATAAATGTATGCGGATACCGAGGCATTGTCATGTATGACGGTCAGCCTAAGACTTGCGCCTTGTGTAACTCCACCGACCACGTGAGGAGCGAGTGCAGCAAGAGGCGGCCGGCGCAGCTGCCGCGCGCGGAGCCTGCGGCCCCGGGCCAGGCGGTCAGCCTCAGGCTGACGTATGCGGCCGCCGTCTACGCCAGCGGCTCCGCCGAGGCGACAACAACTGTGCAGGCGCCACTCGCCGAAGTCCTGCCGCCACCCGGAAACAACGCGGAGCAGCGAGGCACCGATGACGTCAGGGCAGCAGACGAGAGCCACGCAACTGATAAGCTGACAGTAACATCTGATGAGCCCGACAATCCACCCACCGTAAAGGCGAAAACGCAGGCTCCCAAACGTTCCGAAATTGCACAGGTCTCTCTAGTATCAGAACAGGAAGGGGATGAGATTTCCGTCCAAATACCTATGGAAACTGAAGTGCACCTGGACTGTCCCACCAGTGTTAATGACGATCTAACTATGGACAAAATGCAATCAGCAGAGGATGAAATTTCTCCTGAGGACACACAACTTAGTGCACATAAAACTGACAAAAGGAAAAGTCTAGACACTAGACTTTTACAAGGAAGAGGGGCGAACATTGGAACACAACATGAGGTTGAGAACAGACACACGGAGAGGAAGGAAGACTGTAAACCTTCTGAGAAATCTTCCGCTGATTCCAATGATATATCGCCAAATTCGTCTCCAGAGGGCTCTCCAAAAAGAAAGAGAAACAAAAAACGTCGGGTGGCTCATGAAAATGCTGAAAAGGTTGCACCTATTATCAAGGAAAAATTATGTGCCATTCAAGAACGTGACAAGAGAAAAGGAAATTCTGCAACAAGCAATGCTTCCATGCGCTCTCAAGAACTTAACAGAAAACTGCCTTCGGACAGTATGCAGCCCCTATCACCAAACGAAGATGATTCACTGCTTATACGGAGCACTTCACAGAAAAATGTGGACTGGTCTGAAGGCAACGAGGATGGCAAGGATGTCGATATGGTAGACGAACTGCCGCAAGATGAAGACGAAGATTTTTACTAAACTTGTTGCAATTGCTAAAGATGATAATGACAATGAACCGACCAATACGTACCTGTTATTCATTATTCGTATTCTTCTCATTATTAGTCAGAGTCGAGATAATGTCACGATTTTATAATTTGAAGAGAAATGATAGAAAGAATAGCAAAGACAGAATTATATTGTCCCTTTAATAATTTTGACATTCGAATTAGCCACGTCTCCTAATGGAGCAAACGTATAACGTCACTACTTTAAACATAAATAAAATTCAAAGTGATGTTAAGGTAGCTGCTCTTAAAGAATTTCTGTACCAATCAGATACTGATATCGCCTTACTGCAAGAAGTTCAAATACCGAACATTTATGTGGCTGGCTTTAGAGAAATTTTAAACATAGCTCATGAACACCATTGTGGGACGGCTATCCTAGTCAGGGAGGGAATTGAAGTAAAAGATGTCAGTTTTTTAGACTCAGGAAGGGGCATTCGGTGTAAACTTCATAACACCACTTTTATCAACGTTTATGCGCCATCTGGGAATAATGCTAGGGCGGACAGAGCTCAGTTTTTTAAGAGTGATATTTTAACATTACTTAAAGACAATCCTGCAACAGTTTTACTAGGGGGCGACTGGAACTGTGTTTTACACGAAAAGGGCCAGAGACCAAATTTCAATAAATCCAGGGAACTCGAGGCTCTTGTTACTCACCTGCTCTGGAAAGATGCATGGGAAATTAAGTATCACACCCTAGTCAGATATACTTATATCACAAGTAGGTCACAAAGTAGAATTGATAGGATCTATGTTTCTTCGAACCTGGAAAATAAAGTGTCAGCAATTGAAGTCATACCGACCGCCTTCTCTGACCACCTCGCCGTAAGATGCAGCGTTCAGTTAGAGAAACAAAAGACATATTGGGGTCGGCCCGTTTGGAAACTGAATATCAACATGCTGTCAGATACAGCCCTTGCTGACACAATCAACGAGGCCTGGCAGACTGCTTTACGACGTCGCCGCAAGTACAGATCGAACATTGAGTGGTGGACCATGAAAGCAAAGAAGCAACTTAGAGCCACGTTGATTGCATACGGTAAGGAGAGAGCGAGATGGTTGAGACACACAGTAGAATTCTATTACTCTTGTCTCCGGGATCTTTACGAACACCCACTGAATCAAGAAAACATAATGGAAATTAACAGGATAAAGGCTCAGCTCATAAAAATTAAGAAGTCACAGCTAGACGGCCTAAAAATCAAATCACACACTCAGACTGTTGTGGAAGAAGAAACTGCCTCGCTCTATCACCTAATACGCCATGCAAATTTTCGACGCAAAGGTTTTATAGAGAGTCTTCGGGCCGAGGATAACAGTGTCCTAACCAATCAAAAAGACATTCTACATGCGGCCTTCAGTTATTTTACTAACCTCTATGGTAATAGACCCATAGAGGAAATAGTAATAACGGAGTTTTTATCATATTCTGGAATACAGGACAACATCACAGATGAAGATAACCGTGATATACAAAAAGCAATTACAGAAGAGGAAGTTTTAGATATTTTAAAGTCCTCACCCCCTAAAAAATCACCAGGCCCAGACGGATTGCCCACTGAATTTTATACTACTTACTGGAACATAATAGGAAGTAAATTTACTGAAATTGTCAATGAAACACTTCATGGGGTGGCAGTCCTTATAGATTTTAAACAGAGTATTACTGTGCTCCTTCCGAAGAGTAGGAATACGGAAACGAAAGATATACTTAAATTGCGACCAATTACACTGATGAATTCCGATTATAAAATCGTAGCGAGGGTCATCAAAGAGAGGTTACGTTCTGCTCTCGAAAAAATTATTGGCAGCCATCAGACGTGTTTTCCAGGGCGCAATATCTTAAAGACCGTCAGTGAATACAGGGACATTGTTTCGATTTTTGCCAACACGGTAGAACACGGAGGACTTGCTTTTATAGATTTTGCGAAAGCCTTTGACAAAGTGAATCACGGATACCTTTTATCAACCTTGACTTACATGGGACTAAACGACTGCAATGTCAGAATTTTAAGGAATATGTTACAAGGTATAAAAACAAAGATTACTATAAATGGGCACTATACTAAGAACATATCAATTGACAGTGGCGTCCCTCAAGGAAGTCCGCTTTCGATGATCCTGTACGTAGCAGCACTGGAACCTCTATTAAGAAGGTTGACGGATGCTCTCGAAGGTATTTCACTATCAGGTGTGAAATATGTAACCAACGCTTATGCTGATGACGTTGGTGTGATCGTCAGGAGCCAGACCGACTTAGAGAAATTAACAGACATCGTACAGCTGTATTGCAACGCGTCGGGAGCACAAATAAACGGCGCTAAGAGTGCATTCCTCAATCTAAATGGTCTCACGAACCCCCAGATTAATTGGGTGCAGCGCGTAGAACAGCACACAGCCCTGGGGCTTACTCTTTGCAGCTGCCCTCTGCGAATGATAGCCTCCAACTGGAAGAAGATTTTAGATAGGATTCGGGGCACAGTCATACTAAATCATATGAGGGAGCTGAACATCAAGCAAAAAGTTAGACTCATCAACTGCGTTGTCCTCTCGAAAGCAATATATGTAGGGCAAATTTTACCCTTACCAAAGGAAATAGCAAAGGCTATTATGTCGACAATTTGCCACTATCTTTGGCATGGTGCGATTTTTAGGGTTTCAGCATGGACAGCAACGTTAAAACCGGAAGAGGGAGGACTAGGACTAACCGATATTCAGAAAAAATCGACCGTTTTATTTGTTAAGAGATCCTTACAGCTAATTGAAAGCCAGCCTGAAGGTATTACAGCACAGTTATTCAACCTTTTTAAACCTGACAGTCTGCAGCCACCAATTAATATAAATGCAATTAATTACAAATTGAAACATATACGTAGTTATTACTTGGAGCTCAGTTATATGAGTTGCATTTTACTGGACAAGACCAAGAGGAACTATCAATATATGATGCACAGACTTAGATCACAGGACCATAAAAATAAGATGGAGGCCAGGTTTCCAAACAGAAATTGGAAAATTATTTGGAAAAATATAAGTAACAAAGTACTCTCCTCAGACACTCAAGTGGCTTGGTATAGAGTAATTAACAACATAGTAAGTACGAATGAAAAATTATATGCCATTGGCCTCAGTGACACAAACCAATGTTTAAAATGTCACAGAACGGACACTTTAGACCATCGGTTCCTTTGTATGGGGAATACTGATATATGGAAGGAACTTATTAAACAGATATCTTTCCTAAAGAGGAGTGATGGTAGAGAAATAAATTTGAATTACATCTTTTTTCCAGAAGAAATGTTTTTTCCTCGACAAAAGAACAACACCGTTCACTGGATTATTGGAAATTTTTGTCACTACGTAATAGCTAACAAAGGTAGTGACAATGTACAGTATTACAAAGAATATATACTTCACGAGTATTACAAGATTTACCAAAAAAAGGATACTAAAAGGAATTTTGGGAATATGTTAAAAATTCTGTTTGAAAAACAGGGAGTAGGATAATTATGTATTAGAAGAAGAATGAATCGCAATCGCATGCTGAAGTAGGGGACTGCTGTTGAGGGTGAAGTACGGTGGGGACTTCGTGGGCCCCGTGGCCGCTACGGTAGCCGTGAAGGCCTCAGCAGAACCCTGAAAAGGCATGCACTGCGTGACGAGGAGAGATGTACAGATAATAGAATTGTGTTCGCAGAAGTTAAATCAGTGATTCAGATTTCAAATTTGTCACAAAGAGGATGTTTTTTTCTCTCTCTAATTTTTTGTCATTAATCCCAGGAGAAAGGACTTTTCTTTTACATTTTGTAGTCGTCAGCCAGTATTCCTCCTCAGGAAGAAGACGTTTATTTCTACGTATTTCATTTTATACTCTTACACCGTTCACGAAGAACAACAACACAGAAGAACCATTGATTTCACATTGAAGGTACCAATCAGCATAAATGGCGGAGAAGCCAGGCCGAGAAGGCCACTTTTGGCGAGTGCAAGGACGGGTTGAAGGGGAGGAAGGAGACCCGAAAAAAAAAAAAAAAAAAAAAAAAAAAAAAAAAAAAATGTGGTTAAGGCGACCGCTGGCCCGAAGTGGGGGACCCGGGTTCGATTCCCGGTCCGGCTCACATTTTCACTTGTCGCCGTTGTTTAATTTCAATGCCCTAATGCCAGCTGATGACATTGTAATTCTATCAGACAGCAAAGGACTGGAAGAGCAGTTGAATGGAATGGACAGTGTGTTGAAGAGAGCGTATAAAATGAACATTAACAAGAGCAAAACAAAAATGATGGAATGTGGTCTTAGAAAATCAGGCGATGCTGAAGGAATTAGATTAGGTGACGAAACAATGAAGGTGGTAGATGAGTTTTGTTACTTGGGTAGTAAAATAACATGCGATGGTCGCAGTACAGAGGATATTAAATGCAGAATGGCAATGGGAAGAAAAGCATTTTTGAAAAAGAGAAATTTTCTAACATCGAATATTAATTTAAGTGTAAGGAAGTCTTTTCTGAAGGCATTTGTGTGGAGTGTCGCCTTGTACGGGAGTGAAACATGGACGATAAGCAATGCGGACAGGAAGAGAAGAGAGGCTTTTGAAATGTGGTGCTACAGAAGAATGCTGAAGATTGAGTGGGTAGATCGCATAACTAATCAAGAGGTACTGAACAGAATTGTTGAGAAAAGGAAATTTTGGCATACCCTGACTAAAAGAAGGGATCGCTTGGTAGGACACATTCTTAGACATCGGGGAATAGTAAATTTAGCATTGGAGGGAAGTGTGTGGGGTAAAAATCGCAGAGGGAGACCAAGAGACGTGTATAGTAAGTAGATTCAAGTGGATATGGGTTGTCGTTCTTATGAGAAGATGAAAAGGCTTGCTCAGGATAGAGTAGGGTGGAGAGCTGCATCAAACCAGTCTCCGGACTGAAGACCATCACAACAACAACAATGCTGCCAATGTCAATCCTTTCTTTCCTAATTCTTCTTCCTTTCCCTCCTCCATAAATAATTTGCAAAAGATTAACATTTTGTGATGCTGTTTTTAGCTGTATAGTTTTTTATGATTTCTTTAAATATTTTTTAAACTTTTCCCTCAACTGTAAGTGTAGTAGTTCTTTTTGTTATAACGCGTTGATCCAAAAGATAGTAGTCACTAGAGTGATCCACTGGTTCTCAGCAGTAGATGGGGATTCGAGTAGGTAGAGCCTTCCGTTCAGTCACCCAGCATTCTCTCACAGTTGTGGGATAAAATAAGTGGAGCCCACTTTTCTCCTTATTCGCCTAGCATAAGTATGTTGTAGAATATTGTCTCAAAAAGGGTTTTCTATTGATACTTTGACGAATAAGTTATAGTATTCGCAAATGTCACAGGAGCTTCTGGATGATTGTTTTGTGTCCCAGCCTCGTCGCCGCTTTTGTGTCTCTTTTCCTTCGTAGGTGTCTATGGGAATTAACTACGGGGTCATCAGTCCCTAAACTTACAAACTACTTATCAACTAGCTAATGACGGCACAAATATCCATGCCCGAGGGGGGATTCGAACGAACCCCCGACCGTAGTGACCGTGCAGACCGTGACTGGAACGTCTCAATCAGGTGGCGCGCACCTTAGACTTGTGCGACACCACAGATCGTTACATTGGTGTGTCTCCATATTCATGATGAAATGTCATCAGATATGAATGAAATATACAATAACACGAAACCGTTGATTACATAAAAAAGCAAATAATCTAACTGCAAACGGTTGGAATAAAAAGTTCAGATTGCATTAATTCAGGAGCAATGGCAAGGAACACGAGTTCAGATTTGAAATCAACAGATCAAAACCATTTGACCAGTGTAATTTATTTCACCGTTGACTAATTGTCGACGGTCTCTACAACTCATCAGGGAAATTACAGTTACAGAACTACAAAATCTACTGCCTCAACAAGAACTCCTGCACTATAGCCAAAAAGGAAACTAGTTTTATATGTAATACGTGGTTAATTGCTTTCATGAAACGCTTGCGATTGCTCAGCAAGAAGAAGGGTGTTTATAATTTTAATATATCAAAAAGACATTTGAGATGAAGCGGTTCAAGAATTCTCTTTGAATGAGGGCACGAACGAAAAGGTGGCACAATGTGAACTATAATTTGTTTTCATTTTTCTGTGAATATTTATTTGTAGAAAGAAAATTCTTTGGTAGGTTTCAGTATATGTAGCTCAATGTTAAAAACAAACTAGATTATCTGCTTTCAAAGAAGAGTTATTACGGACGAGTTGTAAGTAACACCATTATATCTCTTGCTGCTATCCAAAAGTTTGTAAATTTTCCAAAAAAAAAAAAAAAAAAAAAAAAAAAAAAAAAAAAAAATTGCAAAAATTAACATTTTGGGTAATGCTGTTTTTAGCTGTATAATTTTTATGATTTCTTTATATATTTGTTTAAACCTTTCCCTCAACTGTAAGTGTAGTAGTTCTTTTTGTTATAACGCGTTGATCCAAACAGTAAATAAGTGCTTACTGGAATTCCAGGTCGAGGGGCCGGCATTCGCCAACCGCAGTGAGGACTCTGGAGTGGTCCGCACCATCCACACCAGCAAAGATGGCCGCACTCGACTCGAGCTGCGCAAGACATATGAGAATCAGTCCGACGAGAAACCCAAGTTCTCCGGTTTTCGGTTCTCGCATCGATTCTGAGAGACTTCGATCTGATGACGGGCTTCCTGCGAACGGCCTTTTTTGAGATTTTCGTCATTGTCTCCAGAGTTCTTCATCGACTTCCTTTCAGCCAATGTTAAATTTAACATAGTTACATCCCGTTTTCTCAGGAACTATTCAACGTAACAAAACAAACCTGATCTACAATCAAGAATCTAATTTTGTGAGGAGTCAAGATACAAAATTTTTAATGAAGGTCTAATAAAAATTATGAAATTTTAAAGAAACTATTTTTATTATCAAACTAAGAGGGTTACCTCTACCATTGTAGATCCACATAAACACAACACTGTCAATAAGAGGTAAAAATTTCAGAGCTTTGGCTTAAGTACTTTCTGAGATAATGGGAAAAAAGTAGTTCTTCAGAAATCGCACATTAAATTTTAAGTAAAGGAAAACTCACTATTGAATGAAGACACAGTCTAAAACTCTCCAGCTTTGTAATCTTTACCTTCTTGAAGTTCAGTCGGGTTAACTCTCTTTCTCCATCTGAGTGATCGTGCAGCTTCTGTTGTATTTTTGACCATAATTTATGCCTTGGAAACTCGCTGTCTTTCCAGTTCTTGTAGGATTGATTCCGTATAATGGCCAGCCTTATGAACTCGCAGTTGCTTCAGAAGCTTTATTCTGCCTGCATTTCCATCACTGAAGGTCATCGCAGCATCACTGACCCCAATCTTCAGTGTTTTCAAGTCCACAATACGTTCTTGGGTATCCTGGTCCATACAACATTGTTGAAAGACCTGTGAGGCATTTCTTCAGAAAATCTGGATGTCCAGCAGAATGTTTACTGTAACTAAACATAAATCACCACCTTCTACAGCAAATAGTTTCCGAGATATCTTGTCGTAACTGAGCAAGTGCTCTTGGAACCCGTAGAAATTACTTGTGCAGTAAATTATTTAAAATCATTTAAAATACTTACAGTCATCGCAAATTAACGAAACATACATCAAATTATACAGAAAACGCCAAACAACAATTTTCCATAAAAAAAGACATTTTTACCCCAAACTACCTTTAGTACTCTCCTTAACAACCTCACGTCAAATATTTCATTATATCGAGCTACTGTTATACATACAAAATCGATTTCTTCCTTTTTCCTTTGTCTGCCGCCTTTGCAGTAGTGATTAGCTTGTCACACTGACTCATGAGCGTCACCTCTGTATCAATTTGTGCTACATATCGAAGACTGGAAATGTGTACTGTCTTTCCATCACAAATATACAGCAACTAGAACCCACCAGTAAGTTTCATGTTACTAGCATTTCCACTCATACAGGAATTCGTCTCGAAATGACTTGTGATGTCTCTACTTTACTTCATCTTTACTTTACGATATTTGGTAACACATACAGGCTACACAGGTTTTTGTGTTTCAAACATATAGGGTAAGGTGGTACAAATTCGATACAGGTACAATTCCGATCGACATAAATTTTCGCGCCATTTGTCAGTCTCGTAGTGTCTCGTTGTGTGGCGTTGTAGTGTAGCAGGTTTCTAAAGCTCCTCCTTTCTTTTCCAAGAATATACCACTTTGTGCTAAGGAGAAATAAATATTTTGACGTTAGGAGGCAAGTGAAATTACTTAGTCTAACGAGGTCTTATAAATTTTCTATTTAAGGGTGACTAGATTCTCTAACCAAAATGCATTGTTTGGTACACCAAAGTATGCGTTGGTGCCTGACGGAAAAAGTGCTCTTTATGTGGAAGATGCCCTTAGTCAAAATTCTACTTGGAAGTGATCACAATTGTACCTAGTGTGGTACATTTTCGATCGATTTGTCTCAATTCTGTAACTTTATTTTGTGTCTATACCGACATTTGTAATTGTCTAATATTTGTGTTACATATTAGTTAAACATCCAAGAACAAGTGCTATAATTAAAATTACATCTTTTCTCAATATATTTCCAGTTACAATAACTTTTGTCCAAAATGATCGAAATTGTACCACCTTACCCTACGTTTTGTATAATGCCTTAATGATACTCAAATTGATTTTTGAGAACTCGGGGCTAGGGCTCTCAGAGAAAGTCCAGCTACAAGACAGAAATGACCGATGCCTATTTCCCCGACAGTAGTTGCCCTATTACAGATACTCAAAAAATGTAAAAAAAGACTTCCAATTTAAATGAAGTTAGATTTATAATTTGGAAGATAAGAGTCTCTCTCTACAGTTAACGGTGAAGTAGTTATACACTCGCTTACGTTCTTCGGTTCGTACTCGATATGACTAGTCACATAATGTCATAACACACTAAACTTGCAGGCGACGTAATCACAAAATACTATCTCTACAAAACCGAGCTACTTGATTTTCGCAAATGAGTGTTCTGTCCTACAAAATTCTAATAATACAGTTCTACGATTTGTCATAGAGAACAGTCTAATTTTCCAGAAAATCTCATTAATTATTTATACACCTGTGTGAATGTTGTTTATTTCTTGAATAACAATAGTTCTTTCTTATCTTTTGAAATTGAATTTTAACTACAACTCATACCCAAGATATTAGGCATTTTTAGAGATCTTTTACGCTTGCGAAGCTTTATAAAGTTTCTTTTATATCAGATATCTACAAGATGAAAAGCGTAATGTGTATATCTTCAACGGACTGTTCACAACCGAAATCCTACCTGATGAAATTACATGTTTTAAGTATAATTATTTTAGCCACATCAAAACTTATGCATTAAAAACCTATATATACACGTATGTAGACCTAGAAGAATTTATTGTCTGTAGTAGTATAACACATTCAATTTTATACAACAAAATTATTGATTTAATCACTCTCTTTGAAACAATTTTGAATTTACGATTCGAAAATTTTCCCCCAGCCGCTAAAGCTAAATTACTGAATATTTTAATATTTGGATGTGTGACTGTTGCTGTAAGAGCAACTTTCATTGTGGTACCATTATACTCTAATAGTATCACTACATTCTGATGTTAATCATTCGGAGTTGCAGCTAAAATTTAACGATTCCCAAATGGAAGGAAATTTATTGTGTCCGTTCATTTTAAAGAAATAAAGAGAAACAAATGAATTTTAGAAATTGTCTCATTAAAATGACTACTTCTGAATTAAGGTATTTCCTAATTTTAAAAAATGTGAATAAATACTGTCACACAACTCAACGAATACAAATCCAGCAACCTTTCAAAGTAAATATATAAAAACTACAGCAAAAAGTCCTAGAACACCTATGTCAGTCATTAATTGATTATATGGTAGTCCAGTAAGTATCGACTTATATTAGTTTTGCAGCTAGTAAATCACTTCGCTGTGTTTATGGAGCCATCCACATAAACGTAATTTGCTTCCTCGCTCACAAGTTCCCTTTTCACTCGCAGTTCTGAAAGGAAGCCAAAGTGGGCGGCAGGCCTCTGGGTGAGCTGCCTGTCTCGTTAGGCAACACTCCACACAGCTGAGTTGTGCGGCCGGCGGAGGAGCAGGCGCGAGCAGCGTATGACTCCTGAAGAAGCAAAAAGCGTATCCCCGTGTTATGGAGAAGAACACACTTCAGTCTCTGTTTTGAGTTCTCAACAAACAGACGCAACAGGAAACGTCACCCTAAGGTAACAGTCACAGACGCTAAAAGGATTTTTTTTATTTTTTCTCCCACACGACTTTTTCGGTGTTATATGATTACTTTCAAATGAGAGTAATGAGTACCTAAGTGAGCATTATTTTTACTGAGGATCCATTAAATATTCAACAGGATAATTCTTTCAAATACATTATTAACGTCTGAACAATAGCTTAACGTTAGTAAAAATCTCCTTAACTGATAATCAGATGCCTTTCAGGTCAATCTAATAACCGACTGTAATATGCAATATTATCGCTACAAATGAAATTAATCTGAAGGGCACTATGAAAAATATACAACATTAATAATTGAGTACCTTCATACTGTAACCAGTCATGTTCATAGATGTAACAGTTTGTACCAAGTTTTATAATCTGCTAGCTTATATACCCGTGCTTCGCAACGGTTGTTGAAGGAGGGTCTGTGTGTATCATGGATTTTTATGGTTCCGGACCTCAGTCAGTAAAAACAGAATCCTTGTTGGATTGCTGTGTCAATAAACTCAGTTGTCCTAGCCAAGAAGTCAAATGTAAGTAAAAGTCATTGTCCGAAACGATGTGCAGGCCGTAAACTCCACAAAATACCTAGGAATAACTATTACTTCAGACTTAAATTGGAAAAAACACGTAGATAATATCGTGGGAAAGGCGAACCAGAGACTGCGTTTTATTGGCAGAACCCTTAAAACATGCAACAGAACTACAAAAGAAACTACATACACTACGCTTGTCCGTCCATTTTTGGAGTATTGCAGCCCAGTGTGGGATCCTTATCAGGTGGGTTTGACGGAGGACATCGAAAGATTCCAAAGAAGTGCAACTCGTTTCGTACTGTCACGATACAGTGGAGACAGCGTTACGGAAATGATACAGGGTCTGGGATGGCGCTTATCGTTGCGGCGTGGGCTACTTGCGAAGCTCCAATCGCCAACATTCTCCTCCGAATGCGAAAATATATTTTGACTCCCACTTACATAGGTAGAAATGATCATCAGAATAAAATAAGAGAAATCAGAGCTCGAACAGAGAGATTCAGGTGTTCTTTCTTCCCGCGCGGTATTCGAGAATGGAATGGGAGATAAATAGTATAATTGTGGTTAGATGAACCCTCTGCCAGGCACTTAAATGTGATTTGAAGAGTATCCCATGTAGATGTAGATGTACCTTCACAAAGTTTCTGATACAAAGGGTGAAACGTACCAAAATAAGGAAAGAAATGTCGTTAAATACTTAAAAACACAAAGAGAAATCAGTAACACTATGTTCAGTGTTTGTTGATATTCGTACATAAGATTGCTTAATTCTGTCGCAGACATTAGCGTCTTTGTTGTACTACCCCATACTTATTATACAGCAGCGGTGTTTATTAGTTCTTTGGTGCACTACAACGGTTCTATCGCTTGTTTCCTGTACTACGCAATCCATACTTCGAGCACAACCTACAACTAAAACAATTTCCCTGATTCCACTTTAATAAAACAAAGTTGCTCCATGCAAATCCATAAAGTGGTTTAGGATATTAGATATTTCTAATAGATGAACAGACAGTTACTGAAAACACTTAAAATTGCGATGTATCCTTTTTTTCCGTGATCTGATTTTGATGAAATCATGCCTATATGTTTACCCAATCTTAGCTCAAATATCCTGTGAAAACTGCATGAAAATGTGTCAGTAGTTTTCTTTTACACACGTTTGCGAAACGCGTTAGAAATAGGCATAGATCCATGAATGTGATGTAGCTAACATCGTCTGTTATATTCACCATTTAAAAGATTTATTTCATTATCATTCATATCTCTGGATAATGGGCTGAGCTATGGAAAGCTGAAATATAATATTATTTCCTTAATGAAGTAGAAATATCACTGAACACATTATTCTTACGGTTGGCTCTCTTTTCGTTAGATGCGCTATTGCCGCTCCATGCGTGAGACTTAAACTTCTATAGCAGTTGTACATATACGTTAGACTATGATATCGATATGGATTAAACATGGCAAGAATTTATCAGTTTTATATACAGACTTTTACACTAAAAGGTCATAGAAACTGGTATAGGCATGCTTATGCAAACACAGATATATGTAAACACTCAGGGGACGGCGCTTCAGTCGACAACGCCAATGTAAGAAGTAGAGTACTGTATAATACAAGCAGAACAATCCGCCATTTTGAATCCCACGTTGAAGCCACGAATTTGAAAACTACGGAACAGATACACTGTTTAATATGCTTTTCAGGCGATTGAATATACTTTCCTAACGCAGAAATATTACAGCATGGTAAATTTGTTTGCTTACATCTGACTGTAAGAGGCAAGCAACTTAAAGTTAGTGGTTACATGGATGTTTAGAGATATGATACATTCACTTACATTGCAAATTAAGGCATATCTTACCGTTCTAAATATTTACCACATACAGTTAAAATACGTTACAATTACCATATTTTCTGGTTTATAAATCGTACGTCCACATACGTTTACGCTAAGAGTTGCTTTCGAAAACAATTACGGAATATTGTTAAATTGTGATACTGTACTTCCCGTATTCCCCTTCTAATGTCCCGCAAAGTCAAAAATGTGTTTAATAACTACAAACGTCTGGTTTCATTAGATAACGACTAAATAAAGTCTTGCTGGTAGCATGCTCATCGAAATAAAGTAAATGTTGCATGCTAAGTTTTGAATTTAATGCCTTTCATGTAGGACTTCTTTCCCGTTCACATTCTTTACGAAGTTCAAATTTTTTTTTCAGACATCCTGTTCACAGACTGGGTTAGGCCTACATATTCCCGCGTTGAGTATCACATTTAAACACTGAACTAATGCCAAATAATATAAAACCACTAGCTGGGTAAAGCCAACTGCACTTATGCATCACTTAAAATACAATTAACGGCCTTAGGATTACTCCTTAGTTGGTCTAAATAAACTAGATTACTTTAAACACACTGAATGTCGTCTAAAGTTAACAATCTGATGAAAAATTAGAATAAACCATTGCTTACATGTATAGGCCTGTATTTTCGTTACTACCTCTCTGTGAGCGTAACTTTTTCTGATATAGTATAACCTCTCAAACTCGATTCCCGAAAACTCGACATTACGTAAAACTCGACAGGGCTGGTGAATTAATAATTTTTTTTTTTTTACACCGCCCATAACGTAAAGCTTTCCATCAGTACGTAGGCCGCCCGAGAGCGCTAGAGACTCAGACTAGGTTACTGGGTCTTCCAAAGTCGTTCAACGCACTCTTTACCTGCCCAGCTGAGGCGGGCACACCTTAGGGATTTCTGTGGCCACTTTCCTTATCGTGAGGTCGCGAGTTGACCTGGGATTCCCGGGCAGCTCATAAACTACCCTCGCTACATTGTCGTCACTGGGCTTTCAGTTTAGTGTTTGTTGAGACACAGTTGTGGTCAGTTGCTTTTGTTCGAGAGTGATTGTCAATTGTTTAAACGAGTTTTGTGACGGAATATAGAGCGACAATGGAAGCCAAGTTTGGTGCCCTAAAAAGACTTGATCGTGGTGAAAGCGTAAATAAAATAGTGTTGGATTTGAACATCGGTAGGTCTACAGTGCTCGGTTGGAAGAAAAAGAAATCTGTAATTGAATCATGGTGTTTGAAAAGACAGTGTACAGAATCCATCGCGGAACGAAAAACAATGAGAAATGCTTAGATCGAAAAAGTTGGCGAAACACTTTACCAATGGTTCCGTGTGCACAGGGAGAAGGGAACGCCTATATTTGGACCCGTGTGGAGACAGAAAAGCAGTCTTCAATCACAGGGTTTTTCAAACGACTTCAGTAAGTTTTATTTTACACTTTTCTTCTAGTGTTCAGAAAACTTCCCGTAACTAACTGCAATAGACTTTTTATAAGCAGCATAAACCACTTCAGTAATAATTGTAATGAACACTGTATTTTCAGATTCTACTAGGCCTTTTGTCTCAAAATTATTTTTGATTTTGATTATAAGTTATAAATGTTGATATAAATATATAAATCAATAAATGTACAATTTTAATACTCTAAATAAGCGTTTTTATTCAACTCCTAGTTATTTTTATTTAAGTTCCCTAAAACTCGACAACCTCAAAACTCGACAACCTTTAAGTCCACATTGTGTCGAGTTTGAGAGGTTCTACTGCACAAATAAAACAAAGATTTTGTTCTTAACGTTACGATTTTGGCGTCCATACTTGGCGCCCGGAATATACAAGCCACCTTTTACGCCGATCTATGTTTGAAGGAATGCGATAAAACTTACAGCGTCCATGTCTGCAATTATTTGAGCAGTTTAGAGCCGCACAACCAACGATTTCACACTGTGAAACAATGAAATCACAAAATATTCGCTGATTCACTTCGCCACACAACAAACCATACAACACTGCCGTCGGATTGGGATTCAAAATGGCGGATTGTTCAGCTCGGTGAATCTAGTGCTTTAATAAAAACAGGTGGATGGTGCAGGGTTACATGGTATATCGCTGCTACAATGGCAGATTATCACGATTTGATTTTGAACGTGGTGTTTTAAGAGTACACCTGTCGCTGTATCTTACAGTTTGATTTAACGTAATGTATATATTGTCTTAAATTTGTTTATTTCATGTATTTTTAATGTAACGTCATTTTCTATATTGAATCACTTAGTGTAAACATGTACTATATCTGTAAACCCGCATGAATGCACGGACATTCTTATGCTGTAAGTTGGCAATGCGCCAGAGAAAATGTTGAACCTGTTGTAAAGACTGTCTTTGATACAGAAGTAGTAGCTGTGAGTGCCGCGCTGCTGAAGCAGTCGCGGAGCGGACTCGCTATAGTAAAGACATAAATGTTTTGTTGATGGTGCAGAGGCACGGTAGGCGCAGTGTGGCGCGAGTTTTATGCAATTGCAATAAGCCTGAGAGGCGTACTGTTTAATGTATTGAACGAAGTGCGAAATAAGTTTATTTATACTCGAAAGTGATCAGAGTAATGTTTTTTCATGTGTCCAAGAAAAGTAATTGTTTGGTATCAAGTCTATTGTCACCGAGTGTGATCGTTGTTGTAGTAAGAGTACCTATTGTAATCATATCTGTCTTGTATGGACGTCACGACGAAGACGACGAAAGCAGATGAGTACTTTTGTAACATTTTATTTTGTATGCATGTAAATGTAGTGTCAACCCAATCAGAACTTTGGTCCAATTATATATGACTTATTTTGAAAGCAGCCTTAATTTTGTAAGTAGTTGTAGTCACCCCATTATCACCATTATTAGATTATGTTGATTATGCAAGCCTGTACATTGACCAACAAGTTCAATCATTTTTCAAAATAATTACGATCAGTTTTAAAGAAATTGCCAGACGAGTTAAAGAATTGCTAAACGTGTTACAACCACAGATACTAGTAATTAAAGTGCAAGAGAGTTTGCAAGTAAAGTTGGTTTAATTTATGTAGAAAGTAACCAGGCTAACAGTAGTCAAAGTATTATAGTTGATTAACCAGACTTGACTGAAGTAATTTTTTTATGAAATACGTTAAATGCCAAACTCTGCTCAGCCAGTTACACGCGTACGCTACCCAGGCCATGGAACCAATTAAAAAAAAAAAAAAAAAAAATAGTTTACGTAAAGTTTTATAAGGAACTTGAATGCTTTAAACAATAATATCAAAATTATTGAGAACTTTGACTGTAGTATTTGTGAAGCTCATTGCACCACGGAGTTTCACTGTATTGAGCTATTATCATTGCAATCAGAGTCTATCTGCTATTACAATTTTGATTATAACACGAACACGCCATCACCACTACATGAATTCTGACACATTTATTGGTGAAGTTGTGCTGTTCGTGAATCGTAAGAGGTGCTAGTTGGAGGCTGTAGTCAATGCTAAGTCAGATAGGGCCAAACTTAATTAATTACCACAGTGACCGTTTCAAGTTAATTAATATCTTTTTTTTTATTCAAAATTTTAACGTTCACTGCGAAAGTGTTGTTGTGGCCCATTAGTTGTGATTGCTGCAACATTCAATAACGAAATTATTATTACTAGAGGATATTATTACGCATTCTAAATTTTGAGATTATTTGACGACCTCCAACAGGCAATTTTCTTACAGTGTTACAGTCGGCGCACGAGAAATGAGACACAGCATCTCCGAGATAGCGATGCGGTGACGATTTTCCCATACTACCATTTCATGAGTCCACCGTGAATATCGGAAATCCGGTAAAACATCAAATATCCGACCTCCTTGCGGCCGAAAACAGATCTTACAAGAACAGTTCCAACGACGACTGAAGAGAAACGTTCAGAGTGACAGAAGTGCAGCCCTTCGGCAAATTGCTGCGTATTTCCTTCCTGGGCCATCGAAAAGTGTCATCACCAAAAAATCGTCGACAGGTTTTTGGCGCACCCTTGCTGACTGCATAACACAATGTTTTATATGAAATAAATGGCCATTTGCGATGTTATGGCTTCACTGTATTCGGTTTAGATGGAATACCAAAATGTGGCGAATGGAAATTTGTGCCCGGACGGGATTCGAACCCGGGATAGCTCGCAGCCACAATACTGTATTCCCGCATCAGGGAGAACAGACCATGAGGTATCCAGACACAATTAATTGTCAGGAGCCCAGCCTCGGCTTGTATACAATTATATATGTATTTGATGAATTGCAGCGTTCAAATGTATGAAATAAATCGCAATTTGCGATGTTATGACTTCACTGTATTCGGTTTAGATGGAATACCAAACTGTGGCGAATGAAAATTTGTGCCCGGACGGGATTCGAACCCGGGATTGCTCGCAGCCACAATACTGTATTCCCGCATCAGGGAGAACAGGCCATGACGTATCGAGACACAATTAATTGTCGTCAGGAGCCCAGCCTCAGCTTGTATACAATATATATATATATATATATATATATATATATATATATATATATATATATATATGACGAATTACAGCGATCAAATGAATGAAATAAATCGCAAATTGCGATGTTATGGCTTCACTGTATTCGGTTTAGGTGGAATACCAAACTGTGGCGAATGAAAATTTGTGCCCGGCCGGGATTCGTCTGCCTAGTAACCAGGAGATCCCGGGTTCGAATCCCGGCCGGGCACAAATTTTCATTCGCCACAGTTTGGTATTCCACCTAAACCGAATACAGTGAAGCCATAACATCACAAATTGCGATTTATTTCATTCATTTGAACGCTGAAATTATATATATATATTGTACAATGTTTTATGACTCGCCTGGATCCGACAACACCGACATTGGACTGCCGATGACTGGAGACATGTTGACTGGCCTGAAGAGTGTTATTTCCAATTGTACGGAACGGATGGACGTGTAAGGGTATTGCAAGGGTGAAGATCGGGGTGAGAGTTTAATTTTTTTAACTCACAACCACCAACTGCGAACCAAATTCCTAAACATGCAAAAACACTGGAACTGTGATCGCTACTGTTTGACTTGTTTTCTAGGGTATGATATCACTCGTTCGCAGCTTTCCTTCCCTGCAGATGTTTAACAAAAAAATCATAATAAAGTTACGTTCATGAGAGAAAGGGTGTACTAACTACTTTTTTTGAAAACACGTGAAAGTTCACTTTATGTTGTTTATTACACCATATTAAAACCCTGTGGCTGACACGTCTGTACGTCGACACATTTATGAAATAAAGTTATAGCTCGTGAGCCCCCAGACAAAATGAATATTTGTCGCAAATTGTTTTCACACCATGTGCCTCTCTCAAACACCGTTTATGTTCATGCCTATGCCACGACACGTGTTACATTAACAAAACACAGTCACTTTAATTCAGTGTGATGCACACCTTGTTCCACCGGCTAAATATTCACAACACACAGTAGCACTCGATACAACTTGGTGCAGTCTACGACGAGCAACCACACTTGGCAATTGCCACACAAAAATCTAAAGTCTCCACCTGGAGATCCACATGCCGACTGCCTAGAGCGAAGCCGCCCGGCCAGCTACACCACGTGCTCCCGACTCCTCACTACCTGCCCACGCGTGCCAAAAGCCCAACTGCCGGGTTTTTTCCTTACGTCATCAACTTCCCCATGTGAGCTGTTCTAACCGATTTACCAACGTACAGCGCTCAGCCAATACATTTCTAAAACTGTACTTAAAATCAAAATAATTACACTACACATTAAACAAATTTCTTCTTAGTTTTTTATATTGGTATAAACATCCTTTGTACTATTTATTATAATCGTGCAATTTCTTACATCACAGATAAGTGATTTAACTGAATACTTCAAGATAAAATACACAAGATTAATTGAAAATAAAATGAGAAATAGTAAATATATTACTTTTATAAACAAACATTGCCATGCTGGTTGTGTAACTGTCTTGTATTCATTGGTAATTTATTACTTTTCATTGTCAATTAAACATATTACGCCAGATGTGACTATATCAGCTAATGTATTGTTTATTGATCAACAGGCTATTTTGTAATGAGGGCCTTAAAGGTTCCTGAATGCATCGTATTACTTCAAATGCCATTAGTATTAGAATATTTTATTTCACGCTGTGCACTGCACTGCACCTGGCACTCGCCATTGTCCCTCTCTCCCCTCACCAGAAACGAACCTGGAAAATCCTAAGCTGGTACAAGCCACCAACGTCGGCCTGCTCGCTGGTCTCCCATCAGCTACAAGCACACAGCAAATCTCAACGTGGAGAATTTTTACCTTTGGCCTAACTATAAATGTTGTCACCCAACTGCGTACATACATTGCTACCATAATTAATAAGATTAAAATTGTGTAACATTTAGTGCATTGGCATGGTCAATGTTTGCAGTGAACTTCATACTGTTTAATTATCAAATGCTATTAATTACCAGTATTTCTATTGGGCGGTAATCTCACAAATGTGACATGTATGTACGCATCCTGGCTGATCACCTGCATCCAATCATGTCCACGGTGCATTGAGACGGGCTTGGGAAATTCCAGCAGGACAACGCTACACCTCACACGTCCAGAACTCCCACAGAGTGGCTCCGGGAGCACACTTCTGAATTTATACATGTCCAATTATATATATTTTTTTGACGAATTACAGCGTTCAAATGAATGAAATAAATCGCAATTTGCGATGTTATGGCATCACTGTATTAGGCTGTGGTATAGGAAAGAGACAGCGTGGCGAAAGGAGATTTGTGTGTGGCGGGAGACGTGCAGGGAAGAGTCCTCTGCATTGGGGCTGGTCACTGTGTCCTCGGTGGCGGAGTGGTCAACGCGTCTGCCTAGTACGCAGGAGATCCCGGGAGTTCAAATCCCGGCCCGGCACAAATTTTCATTCGCCACAGTTTGGTATTCCATCTAAACCTAATCGCAAATTGCGATTTATTTCATTTTTATACACGTCCGATGACCACCAAACTCCCCAAAAACATGAACATTAGGGTACTTTGCAAACGCTGTTCAAAAGAGACCTCCAGCCACTCTTACACATCTATGGGCAGCCCTGCTGGATGCATGATGTCAGTTGCCCCCAGCACAGCTTCACACATTAGATGAGTCCACGCCATTTCGTATTGCGACACTTCTGAGTGTTCGCGGGAGCCCTACACAACATTACGCAGGTGCAGCAGTTTCTTTGGACTTCAGTGTATATAAAGGAACATTTTAATTATCAAATCTCAAAGTGAAATAATTCACACCTAAATCTACGAGGCGCGTCCAGAAAGTAAGTTCCGTTTCAGTTTCCCTACGCTGCAGCGCTGCGATTGCAGTTCCCCGTATGCGCTGTAGACGATGTGTATCAAGGAGAAGAACGTGCGCCATTTGGAGATCGCTGTGAGCTACGCACGCTTTGTTGTGTTTGTTTGAAATGTCGGCGTTGATTGAAAATCCTGCCGCCTGTGAAATCAGGTCGGTGATTCGGTTTTTGAATGCGAGGAAAGTGAAACCAAGTGAAATTTATCGGCAAAATTTGCGATGTTTACGGACCAAATGCGATGAGTGATTCGATGGTGGTAAGATGGGACCGACAGTTCAATGGCGGGCGTAGTGATCTGTGCACGATTAAGAACGAAGTGGGCGTCCACCTTTGGTTACAGAAGAACTGGTTCACGCGATTGATGACAAGGTCCAGGACATCTCAAGTCTTTCCTTGGCGGTCATCACCTCACCAATGACGACGAGCTGCAGAAACTGTTTCCAACTGGTTCAAGACACAGGCGGCAGATTTCTATGAAGAAGGTATACCAAACCTGGTGGCACGCTATGAGAAATGCCTGCAAAATTTCGGCAGTTATGTGGAAAAGTAGTTTATGAGTTGTAGAATTTTGTGCAATAAAAATTTCATCTGTATCTGTGTACAATTTCATTTTATTACCAAACGGAACTTACTTTCTGGACACGCCTCGTATATCTATAAATGTGAATATCTGTTCGGTGTACGTTTATCACGTCTGAACCACAGAACATAAACAGCTAAAAATTTGTACAGTTACTAATGTCTACCCGGGGAAGGCTTTAGGCACGATTTTATGGCGATCTAATAGCTATTTATATATGTTTATTAATCTGAATGTCTGTTCGCTCTACGCTTTTCACGTCCGAACGACAAGACGCAGAGACTTAAATATTTGTACAGTTACTAATTGTTACCTGAGAAAGGTTTTAGGCACGGTTTTATAGCAATCTGATACATATTTAGTAATTTCAAGAATATAACGCGAAATGCCGAACAATAATTACTCTGAAAATTATATTTACTCTTTGAAAATGGTTTTATTCGTTGCATTGTCGCTTGAGGGTTGATAATGAAAAAAGGGTGGTATGGAAAGTTATTGGTGTATATAAAATTCTACGTGTGTGTGTGTTAATATTTCGCTCTGCAGCGAAAACTACACAACGCAAACGAATCATGAAATAGTACTTTACTGAGTGAGGAACTGTGAACAAATCGTATCAACAGTGTGTGAAAACCGCATTTTCTCACTGACAAAATGTATACGTACGTGAATAACATGTTGTTTAGAATATTAATCTTGTGTCAAACTATACGGCAAAATACTCTCCTCCCTATTTGTTATCATTTGTCAATATCTTGATCAGATATCTCTGCCATTTGAGATACTTCACGTGGATGCACGAACTCAGAAACAGGCTGAATGCAATCAGATTTCTCGAGATTGGTGCTAGATACAGATCTCCTTCTGAAATAAAATTCAGTTTATTACTAAAATATCATCCGCAGTAGTACACGATGTAATTTCTTCATATACAATTAAAGTCAGGCTTTCGTTAGGATAATTTTATTGTATTTATTGTAGTTAATGTATAATTAACTGCCAAAATACTATTACTTTTTTAAGTCCAACGCTGTCTGGAGCCCAATGAGTCTGAATACGTGATACATTTAGCACTTTAAACCATTATACCTTGACACCGGGTATCATATACGACAAAGAAAATCATTTTGACGTTATGCATTTATCTACTTTCCTGCAAAGCCAGAACCGTACGGGTTTAACTGGTAGAAGTGACGCCCTCAAAAAAAAAACCCAAGGAAAACATTTCTTTGCACATAAAATCTGAATGAAATCCGATTGGTTCACATAAAAATATTTCAGTTATATGAGTATTAATGACAGTCCACTCGACGTCTTTGCGAAAGAATTCAGTCTCTTCGATGGCTTGCCTAGGCGCCAGGACCGGTTCGTAGTTCAGACTTTGCTTATAACTTCAGTAAGACTAATTCCTAACGGCATATTTGTTGCAGCGCTACTATGCGTCGATAGCTATCTCAGAATTAAGATAAAGTTCGCTTGTCCTCGCATTGCCGTGCGCAGCAAACAGATACTGCACTCGTCTTCTTTTACTTTAGATAAGACTACTTACAGTGAAAATTTATCGGAGAGCTAACCCACTTAACCATGTGATATGTTAGTTAACATGAAAAGCACAAAAAACACTGTTTAATGCAAAGGTTAGTAACATCATTTAGTAAGTAACCTGTTTATTTCAGTAACAAAAAACCTGCAATGTAGGGCTAATTAATGTAGCTATAATGGATTTATCAAGTCGCTTCAATAGCTTTTAATAAACATGTATTACGTGGCAAAAGTTTTTTTATTGTGTTTTCTTTAACATAAAATGTTATTCATTTACAGTAACTAAATCACGCCAATGACTTAAAGTAAGACTTAGACTTCCAATGAAGTTTCAATTTCTGATGCATTCCCTGCTATGAGGTAGTACTCAATTTTATTTTCCGTATACTTCCTCCGAGCGAGTACACCTATAACTACCGCTGCGCCGATGCGCAATCGTACAACTCAATGGTGAGTCCAGATATGCTCCAAATAGCATAGTTGCATCTCCCAGTCGTTGCCATTTGTTGGCATATCGATTTAAGATGCGGCAATAGCGCCATTACAACCTGCATTTCATTAGCAGTTTTTACGGGGGAACACCACATTAGGAGGCTGTTTGATTTTGTGGGATTTATTTCGGGCGGGAAGAAGTAATGAGAATGTTCTCGCTTTTTGAAATAATTTTATTCATAATGCTGTTTGTGTGAATTTATGCGAATAATTTCGGCCACATATGACAACGTTACTCCGTGATGTCCGCCGAAGCTTGCGAGCATAGTACTCCAATTGCATGCAGTGTAGTCATTCCGAGTTTCATCTGGAATCAAAAAGATTTTGGGTTTACATGAACAACGAATTTCTAAGAATATGAAACTCAATGTAAGTGATAATAATTACAAGTACAGATACTGCAGGCGTTGGAACAATTTACTTCGATATTCATGAATTTGTCTCTAATTATGCAACTAACACGACTCTTAAAATCATGGTATTATTTCACAATTTGGTTCATATAATTCGTACTTGTGTAGAGAATCATACTATCGATTGTCATAATGATCGGTTGTATTCTTTTCGGGTTAGACTGCACGCAAATGTGTGGAATGTAATTTCGAATTAAAAGAAAAATGTATCAAGCAAACCAGCACCGTACAGTAATCCTTCGTATTCCTCATAGGTTTCGTTTTGCGCTTGCAGCAGTGCTTTCCGAGCTTGGCCACCTTTCTTACATGCCAATGAACTACATAGGTTTTGCCGGCTGAAGCGCTGGTTATCCATTTGTTTGGCATAATTGAAACTTTGCGTACCTACTACAATTTTTGCCTCGTACATGACCATCAAAAGGGATGAATTACCTTCATTGATTACGCACGCTGCGAAATACGATGCGAATTCCACAACTTGTAGTCTGGAGTGCAAGTGTTTAGGAGATAAATGCAAAATAGTGGAATTGAAAACTTCCGTTCGAATTTTGTGTGAAGCCACCTAAACATCTCTCCAGTAATTCATCCCTTCATAAATATTCGTAGGTTGGAAAAATTTACGTCGGAGTTCAATGCTCCATTCCGAGGGGTTTTCGATTCTGCCATTCACACCAACTCGTAATAAACGGATGCGAATTTCTCTTTCAAACTTGAACAGCATATTCTTAAATAGTTAAGCTATCGACCTAGGCAACAAAAAATATGGGATTTTTTTAACCTCCTAACGCGGTTTCCTCCCTTAAAGGTGATGTCCATTGTGTAATAAACAGTTTACTATCATTTTTATGATACCTTCCACGCAGAGGTAAGGAAATCTGTAAAAGTTTAACATTTCGTATTTCCTTCGTAATTCAAGAGAATGAAGTACATACAACACTTGAACAGATCTAATGCGCTTTTGCTATATGGAATCTCCACTATAGGCCATCAGGGTTTTCTTATCACTGTGCAAGGAATGTTGCTGAAAGGAAATCAAAGAATTGGCGCACGACTATTTTGTCAGTTCATTTCAGTCGAAAGTACAGTCCAAGCTCACTTACTCTAGGACAGAAAACTAAATAGTTCGCGATCTGTCGATAATTAATTGTAACCCGAACGATGTGTAGGAGATACTGAATACTGCTTCACCTGTAGGCGAATGTATTTTCTTAACCACCACTCCACGTCCCTATATTTCGTAACGTTGTACTGTATTTCCTGTTCGATATCTCCACGTCGATAGACCTAACGTCAGTTAGTAGTACGTGTAAGTTTTCTGCATTTCTTCCTTGTGACTAGGAAACTTTTTTTATCTAATATTGTGCAAAGTGATGTCGTTCAAATAGAGGATGTACAGTCAGCGCACATACTCAGAAGTAATCAGAGATTAAAAACATTGTTTAAAAGAGCATGATCAATGAAGAACACAAATTGTAGCTTAGGCCAATTTGTATCTTTGTTAAAGATATATACACTGCCGGCTAATGTGCTGTCTGGTTTATATAATATGACTGCTTATAGTCCTTAGCAAAGCACAATATAACACGAGATTCAACCAAACTAGAATTCCAAAACAGCAAATAAGTAATAAAAACGCAAAACGCGTTGAAATAATTCATCAACTCCGTTGGAATATTTGTTACGGACCAGGTCTCCAACTATGATTTCTCGCTTCTCGCGGTTGACATTGCAACTTGGACCATCCGAGCTTGCCGGCCAAAACTGCTGCTTAAATCCATTTATTTCAACTTTGCTCGCAACTTCATTTTATTCCCACGACGTGAAAAACAATGGTATGCATCTGCATTGAAGAATACGCATATTGTCCTTTAAGGCGTGTTTATGAAAATAATGTCCGGCAGGAATTGTAAATATTGTGGTTTCCTATGGATGCAGTGGTTGCTTCGGAAAATCATATTACTGCTCTAGATTATTATCTAGATCCTCGTGGTCACTCTGCAAATAACCGTGAAGTACTTGGTACAGGGTTCATCACACCTCTTTCATACTACTTACCTAATATTCCTTTCTTAATTAGATCTTCTCTCTCTTCTTTTGATCATCATCCCTCTCTATGTAGGTGAGATTCGATGGCATATTTTTGCATTCAGAGGAGAAAGGTGGTGATCGACATTTCGTTAGTAGATGTCGCCGCAATGAGCAACACCGTCTTTGCAATGATTCCAACTCGTGTATCGTGGTAATTCCAAACAAGCTGGCCGTCTTTGTACTTTTTCGTCATCCTCCGTCAATCCCACTGGTAAGGTTTCCATACCCCACCCAGCAATACGCCTAAACAGGACGGAAGGCGTGGTATATACAGTTTATTTAGTAGTTCTGTTACATCTTCCAAGTACACTACGAATTAGATTAGTTGGTCGTTGGTTCGTTTCATAGATCCGTGTTGAGGTGATCCTCGCGGATGTAAAACGAGTTTTTTTTTACAAGTTGATAATATAATATTACTAATATTTACAAGCTGATAATCTAATATCACTAATAGTACGATTACAGATGCATGCATCATTTGGTTCTATTTAAAAATTCGTCATTGGAGTAGAAAGTCGTTTAGGCTCCTCTTAAACTCATCTTTATTTATAGCTAAATTTTTTACGGTTGTTGGTAAATTATTGAAAATATATGTTCCTGAGTAGTGGACTCCTTTTTGAAGTAAGTGCTTCTAAGTCCTTATGTAGATCTTTTTTGTTCCTAGTATTGTAGGTATCAACTGAGCTGTTCGTTTATGACAAATTTCATTAAGGAATAAATATAGTGAGAGGTGGTAGTTAATATACCCAGACTTCTGCAGGATGTTCGTGAATTTACACCACAAATAATACATGTTACACGCTTTTGGACTCTGAAAACTTTTGCTTAACTCGAAGAGGTAACACAAAATATTATACCATACGATGTTATGACAAGAAAGTAAGCAAAGTATGCAAGCTTTTATATTTTTATATGTCGGATACCACACGTATTGCAAATACAGATTTGTTAAGTCATTACTGCAGTTCTGTGGTGTGCTCCTCCCAAATGAATTTATTATGAAGCTGTAAATTTTATACCGTCAACCTCTTCAATTTGCTTTTCTTCATACTTTATGCATAAACTGGATGGGAATCTCTTACATCTTCTGAACTGCGTGTAGAGAGTCTTTTCAAGATTAATGTCAATGAGTTGGATTTAAACCATTTATTAATGTTAATGAAAATAACATTAGCAAACCTTTCTAAAACTAAGCTCGAGATGCTATTTATTGCAATACTTGTATCATCTGCAAACAAAACGAACTGTGTTCTGGCAGTGTAACTGAAGACAGCTCATTAATGCATACAAGAAACAGCAATGGTCCTAAGACGTACCCTAGTGGGACACCATATATAATTTCTTCCCAATCTGATGATGACTCTTGGCTTTATTCGTTAGTCCCTTGCACTGACACCCTTTGTTTCTTGTTAGCAAGGTACGACTTGAACTATTTTGCAGCAACTCCCGTGACACCATAGAATTCTAATTTACTTAAAAGAATGCTATGGTTTTCACAATCAAATTCCTTTGATAAATCACAGAAAATACCTGCTGCTTGCAATTTATTATATAATTAGAAGTACATTCTCACTGTAGGTGTAAATAGCCTAATCATTATCGGAACTTTCAGAAATCCAAGCTGTGTTCTAGACAATATGTTATTTAAGGTTATGTGGTTGAGAAGCTGCTTGTACATTACCTTTTCTAGAATTTTTGAGAATGCTGGTAAAAGTGAAATCGGTCTGTAGTTTGATGGTAAAACACAATCTTTCCTCACATTTTCTTTGTATTGCTAGAAAATTTGAGTTTGTCGTGATAATAATTCCTTGAAATTTAGTTCAATTTAGGGCCATTAGATTTCATTTATTTACATTTATTCAGATTTATTGGATTCCTTGTGGTACTCATTGCGACGACTTCACACTTTTCATTGTTTAGGGTCAGTTGCCAGTTTTCACACCATAAATATATCTTATCTAAACCATTATATACTTGATTTTCTGATGACTTTAATAGACGATACATGACGCTATCATCTGCGAACAGCCTAAGAGTGCTGAACAGATTATCACCCAGATCGTTTATGTAGATGAGGAACAAAAAAATGTTTGTTAAGCTTATGGGATTTAACTATGGGGTCATCAGTCCCTAAACTTACAAACTACTTATCAACTATCTTATACTAAGGACGGCACAAATATCCAAGCCCGAGGGGGGATTCGAACACCCGACCATAGTGGCCGTGCAGACCGTGACTGAAGCGCCTCAGTCCCCTCGGCCACCGCGGACGGCGATGAGGAACACTGAAGGATCGAAAACATTTACCTGGGGAGGAGAACAAAATAAAATAAAACAGGGGAAGGCCAGATATAGACGATGCATTTGCGTCAATTACGAGAAATGAAACTTAAATTGGACAAATATTTATTCACAAACGATACAAAGGCGTTATATGTTTTCACCTGTTACTGTCTTCCAAATAGTCACTAGCGTTGTGTAGAACCCGCTGCCAGCGAAGTGGAAGGAGTAGTATACCGTTATCAGATCTTGTTATGTTTATGATGCGAATGGAGCGATCTACTGCCTGTGGAATATCTGAAATAGGTCTGAAGCCAATGCCTCGAAGTGGTTCCTTCAGCTTCGGAATTAAATCAAAGTCACAAGGACTTATGTTCGGGGAGTATGGTGAATGATACGGTACTTCCCAGGCCCATCGACCGAAAAGAGCAGTCACAGTTTGCGCTATATGCGCCCGCGCATTGTCGTGCAAAACAAATCGTCTGGAGTCAATCTTTGTCCACTAACGCGGCAACAGTATGTACTTCTTCTCCTTAAGAGTCGCTAGAATGACATGCACGATGCATGTCTGCCACAGTTTACCGACCTCCGTTGAAGGCTTTTACCCAACGTGCCACTGTTCTGTACGGCAATGCCGATTCCCTGCACGTCTCTTGAAGACCTTGATGTCACTGTCGTGCTGTACGACCTCTGGCGCATTTAATTTTAATCCAACTCCGTTGTTCCTGTTTCGAAAGTGACTACGTTGCGTTAGACCGTTCGCTCACAAGTGATTGTTCCGCTCGATTGTGCACACGCTGTCGACGTGGAACGAACGAGTCCATTTCCTCGGAGGAAAGGTAGGTATGTCAACAATGTGTGACATCAGCGACAATAGTAGATTCCTTTGCATAGTTTCTGAACAGCAGTGTTGCCACTAACTTCCAACCCTCGTATTAAGGACTGTGTCCTCTGACAGGAAATGTGCAACTCAATAACATAACTGAGACCATATTCCGTAAGCACGCTATTTAATTAACAGCCGTTAGTGACGTACAGTGTTAAAAATCCTCTATAATTTTAAAAATATGGAAGCTATCTGACTTCCCTTGTCAGTACCACTCATCATTTCGTATGGAATTCTGTGTTTTATAGAAAATATACCTTCTCAATCCGTGTAGGCTATGGATTTACATATCGATTTCTTTGAGTTACTTCATAACGTCTGAACACCGTACATGCTTCAAAACCTGTTGAAAATCAGCGCCCTTGTTATAGGTATGTAATTCATTGCATTACTCCTACTACCTTTCTTAAATATCGGTGTGTTCTGTGCAATTTTTCATTCTTTGGGATCAGGTCGTTCGTTGAAAAAGCAGTTGTATATGGATCTTAAGTACGGAGCTGTTGCAACAGCATAATCTGTTAGGATTCTAATCGAGAAACTAGGTCCTCTGGCGGGAATATATTCAATTTTTATTCCATCATAGCTGATTATTTGCCGTTATCAACGGGATGTGTAATTTACGTCATCAAAAGTTCTTCATATACAATTTTAAAAAAGGCTTTCGTAACGATAATTTTACTGGATTTATTGTTGTTAATGTATAATTAACTGCCAAAACACTATTAACTTTTTAAGCCCACCATTGTCTGGAGCCCAATGAGTGTGAATATGTGATACATTTAGCAGTTTAAACCATTATACTTTGACAACGAAGAATCATATGCAACAAAAATCCATTTTGACATTATGCATTTATCTACTTTACGATTCGTACTGGTTTAAAGGGTAGAAGTATCGCCCTTCAAAAGACCTCTAAGGAAAATAGTTCATTGCACATAAAATCCGAATGAAATCCGATCGGTTCACATAAAAATATTGCAGTTGTATGAGCATTATCATGTATGAAAAAATTGTTGAAATGTCTTGGTCGCAGTTAGCTTTATTTCATGACGCGTTTCGAGACATCATCATCAGACTGTGATACAAAAGAAGAAAATTACATTTTTGGATGTATATAGAACGTAATAATGATATCTATAAGGAGTATATACCATATTAATACATATATACTTACAAAAGATTTTAAAAAACGATGGGAATTACATCATCTTGGTATAGATTCATGAATACAAATTTAAAATACCATCATGGATGTCTGGTGAAGGTGTTCAACCAGACTTACATGCTCAACTGTGGTGAGTGGACATCTGTGTTGAGGCATACATTAGAATAAGGTACAATTTTAAAGACTATAGTAGTCTCACATATTAGATGAAACACATGTTGTAAGATACAATGACCAATAGGAAATGTGACATATCTAGTGGACATGTCTCATGTGTCCTATTGTTCATTGTATCTTACAGCACATATTATGTTTTATGTAACATGTAATATTTTTTTTGTAAAAAATCAACTAAAAAAAAAATCACCACACCTCATCCACCTACCACTTATACGAAAATCGTTGTGATTCAATGGTACTTGTATAATGCCTATTTTGTCATTAGTTTCGATTTTAAACCTTGATTGTACTCATATTGTCGGACTTTGTTAGTTGTCTCGACATCATGGCACAAATGTTATATGACATATTGCCCCTTCATATAATTTTCTATCTGGTAATTGTGAAAGATTATTCTGCAATCTCAGCTTGTAGCCTGTGATGAGCGGCTGTGCCACTGTAACGTCGCAGTGGCCGGGATGCGTATTTTTTAACATTTATCATGTGTTCTGTGCTGTATTTGGCAACGCCAAATCCTATTCTTTGGCCCTCCCACGCCTCCCTTGTAGTGCGCCCTATCCCGTTAATGGTTTTTGATGTGCTTGAATTGGTGTTTTGTATAATTTTATATGACTTAACACATTTTCGTAGAAATGTCTTTCACATTTTTATGACTGCTCACAGTATATTGTTTTATGTGTAGTTTTACGTGTAGTTTTATTCACGCAACTTTCACAGTTTCTATGACTGCAGACAGTATAGTATGCCCAAGATGTTTTATGTATAGCTTTATTCACGTAACTTTCAATGCCAACCCTGCACCATCTGGTGGCGAATAGGGCCTAGGTTACCTGTTACGGTGTTTCCCCCCTCTCACCACAGTTGAGCATGTAAGTCTGGTTGAACACCTTCACCAGACATCCATGATGGTATTTTAAATTTGTATTCATGAATCTATACCAAGATGGTGTAATTCCCATCGTTTTTTAAAATCTTTTGTAAGTATACATGTATTAATATGGTATATACTCCTTATAGATATCATTATTACGTTCTATATACATCCAAAAATGTAATTTTCTTCTTGTGTACCACAGTCTGATGATGATGTCTCGAAACGCGTCATGAAATAAAGCTAACTGCGACCAAGACATTTCAACAATTTTTTCATACATGCCAACGTAAGGTCGCGTGTCCAACAAAAATGGATGGTTTTATGAACCAAGTGATAAAGTATGAGCATTAGTTTGTCCACTCGACGTCTGTTGCGAAAGGACTTAATCTCTTCGATAGCTTGTCTAGGCACCAGGAGCGGTTAGCCGATCAAACTTTGTTTATATACTCTAAAGTAACTTCACTAAGACAGATACCTCATGGCATATTCGTTGCAGAGCTGCCAAGCGTCGACTGCTATCTCGGAATTAAGATAAAGTTCGCCTTGTCCTCGCATTGGCGTGTATGGCAATTAGATAACGCTCTCGTCTTGTTTTCCTTTAGATAACTTCTTACAGTGAAAATTTTTCGAAGCACTATCTCCCTTAATCATGTGATACTGTAGTTAACCTGGAATGCGCAAAAACATTTATTTGCTGACATCAGTTAGCAAGTAACCTGTTTCAAGCCTAGACAATCATAATTCATAATATAAATATCCCCTTTTTGGGTTATGATGATGATGATGGTGTAGCATTTCCGGCCATTAAACTCCAGCTGGGGTCGTGTTCGACCTGCCTGATGCGGGTCTTTAGGTGACGTTACTTCGGTGACTTGCGCGTCAGCGTTGATGGAATGCACGCCTGCGTGGCATACTGAGTATGAGGTTATCAATCAGCTCTTGGGAGTTACCAATCAGCTCTTGAGAGTTATTTGGAGGCCACGCGGGAGTAGCCGAGAGGTCTGCAGTGCCACGTTATGAATCGCGCGGGGTTTAGAATCCTCCCTCAGGCATGGATGTGTGTGTTGTCCTTAGGTTAGTTTAACGTAGTTTAAGTAGTTTGTAAGTTTAGGGACTTATGACCAAAGTAATTTCGTCCCAAACAATTACAAACATTTGAACATTTGATTTGATATTTGGCTATTCAACCCTGAGTGCAATGTCCATTTTTTCAACCGTTGTGGGAGGTGCTGGTATGTTTGCAATTCATTTGCCAAGTGCATCTCAGACCTGCTCAACTGGGTTTAACTTTGGTGAACAACCTGGCCACTCCATTTGCTCAATTCCCTCAGGATGTTGTCCACCAGTGCAGCTCTGTGGAACAGAGCGTTATCATCCAGCAGAAGGATCTCCTACAGCAATAGCGTAGGGCACAAGAAAAGGTCGACTCATTTCTATACCTCTGAGCAATCAAAGCTCCATTGTGAACGACGAGGTCCGTACGTCAGCCAGCAACACAACACAATACGTCTATCATCATGATATGGTGATGTTTCCTGCACGTAAGGAGGATTGTAACGAGTTCTACATTCTCTCCAGATGAGGAAACGACGATTGTCCCGTTGAACAGAGAATCTTCTTTACTCACCCGGCGTCATTCCTTACGACTCCATTCGTGATGTTCCTCCGACCACTTACTGCGAGCTCAACGATGCCGTGGTTGTAATGGGACACATATCATAAGACTCCGTACGTTGCCACATTTCCGAAGGCGATTTCTGTCTCTGTTGATATTGTGCGCCCTGTTGTCCGTGGACAACCTTGGCCTTGCCTTTGCCCTGACATTTACCAACTCCAATGTAACAGCTGCGATGCTATATACTTAGGGCACACCAGTAGAACCTTTGAACTTATGAAGAACACGGCAATATGGAATCTCCCATTCATCATTTGAAAACACCTCCGTCACGGAGACTAGCACCTTACCACCACAGAAACAGATATGAAAATAGTGAGATTTGGCAATGAGAAACGTCCGCTACCCATCAAAAGAATTTCTAAAGCCACAAAGCAGTAATACAACCTCTGACAGTAAAGTTCGGTGAGTAATCCTGAAACATTAACTTAGATGAAATGTTAAGTGCAGTTACCTAACAGTTGAGCTCTGCGATACATGTCCCGGAAACATTGCGCGAAGTCTTCCTTTGGGATTGTGTTCATGTTTCATTGGATGTCAGGTATTTCATCAGATCTCTTTCCTTTCAAAGCGACTTACAGTCGAGGGAATATGAACAAGTCTAGGGTTGGCATAAGGCAGGTATCGTCAATGTTCGAGTTGCACGAACCTCTATTTTGCCAGGAGCTGTTTGACGATGTTGGTTGTGTGCGAGTTAGCCCTGTCGTGCAATTTTAACATCCACCATACGCGCCGATCTCAATCCTCTCTCTCTCTCTCTCTCTCTCTCTCTCTTCTCTCTCTCACACACACACACACACACACACACACACACACACACACACACACACACACATATATATATATATATATATATATATATATATATATATATATATATATATTCTTGGCCATTACTGGATTTCAACCTTCGTCACCAGTCACCACCATTAGGGTTTTGAGCCTCACATCAAGAACTACAGACGTACCACCTAAGTACTGATTTGATTGATTTGATTTAATTTTCTCAGGGAAGCCAAAACAGTCTTGGTCCAACCCGCCACTGCCCGCACAGAAACTAAGTTTATTGTGCGGTATCGCTCCCTGTATATCTAGTAAAGCCAACCAATGCCCTTGAACAGTGCAAGTAGTCCCTTTACCAGTTCTTTATTAGACACAATTTCTTCGGGTCTGGTTGTCCCAAATGTTCTGTGCCTTTTACTATCCAATGCAATGCATTCGAAGATTAGATGTGATGCACTTTCATCACCGTCATCACAGATCCTACATTTAGGGTCCTCTTCTGTTATTCCCATTGTATGTAGGTGTTTTTTGAAATTCCCATGGCCTGTCAGCAATCCAACCATGAGTTTAATCTCTCTCCTGGTAAGGCCCAGGATTGCAGAGCTTCTTTTAAAACATGGCTTTGGCATCATTACCTTGCCGTGTTTTTGTTGATAGACTTTGCTCTAATATTCTAAGCGCTGTCTTCTGAGCCAGTTACGTAGCTCCAATTTGATCATTGCCTTGGTGATTGTCAGGACAGGTTCCGGTCCAATATTCCCGAGTGGCCAGGGACCCATAATAGGTTTACTCTATTACTTTCCCCTAGCTCCACTAGAACCCTGTGACATTCTGCAACAATTTTAGACCTTCTTGCAGGAGCTGCCAGTGATCTCAGGGCTGCCTGGCTGTCTGAATAGATATAGATGCTACGGTCTTTGTATCACCTACGCAAATTCTCCTCCACACACGCCCTGATGGCAGTGATTTCGGCCTGGAATACTGAGGCCAGTTTCCCTAGAGAGATGACGCCCTCCAGTCTTGGCTGCACCCCGTATACCCCGGCCCCAACGCCTTGGTCTGATTTTGACCCGTACCTGAGTACTAGTTCTGCATTGGAATATAACATCTAAATAAGATCTCAGCTCAGTGTTCCGCCGTGAAGAAGTAGAATACAACTTGGCCCCTCACCTGTCGGACACTTCTGGTACAAATGGGATCACAGGTATCTACTTTCACAGTAATACGAATGAGAGAAAGGAAGATTAGGAAGAAATTAAGGGATTGTGAATGCTGAGGAACTTAAAGCAACATCCTCTGTTAGCACAGTTAAAGTGCGACATGTCCTACCTGTTAACCTGTCTGCTCCATCATAGTTGTGCAAATGTTCATAAATAACGTCTCCCTCTAAGCCTGGCGATTTATTATTATTACCGTTCGCTTTGTAATATGAAATTGCGAAGGCCTGGATTTGATTCGCCACGGCGTATTCGCACTCTCAGAAACAGGAACTGCAGTGATTCTTCAGTTTCTCCCGGCGTATTTGATAATCAAAATATCCACGGGTGTACTGCCGGTCTATAGTGTCCAACGGGCACAATATTTCGGCGATCATACATGTCGCCATCATCAGGTGACATGCAGACAGCTGTCACCACCCTTCACAGAGGAATGGGGTACTTAAAACTCTAGTACATAGGGCGCGCACTATCTCCGACGCAGAGAGTCTACCCCAGGAATTGGAACACCTGAGAACTGTATTTCAAAAAAATGGGTACTCAGAGTAGCAGATTCAGCGGGCTCTCCGTCCAACCACTACAGCACAACCTGTGGAAACGGATGCAAACATGAGGGAGGATGTAAGCAACTGCATTCGTTCCATATACCGGCGCACTCCCGAGCATGGTCGCCCCATTTTGAAAAAAAAACCACAAGGTTGGAACTGTTTTTTGTCCGCCGAATAAAATTCGTGCATTGGTGGGGAGCGCCAAAGATGATCTCGGTTTGAGGAAGGCCGGCGTGTACCAGATTCCGTGTCAGTGTGGAAAGTCATATATTGGACAGACGATGCGTACCGTCGAGGATCGATGCATTGAACACCAGAGGCACACACGATTGATGTATCCGAGCAAGTCGGCGGTCGCTGAACATTGTTTGTTGGAGAATCATGCGATGGAGTATGAACGCACTAGGATTCTGGTACAGGCGTCGAGATACTGGGACTGCGTCATTAGAGAGGCCATTGAAATTCGCACAATTGACGACCTCATGAACCGTGACTGTGGCTACAATCTTAGAAAAGCTTGGGAACCAGCGATTGGGTTAATTAAGAGTAAATCTAGCAAACGTAACGAAGATTTAAATCGCCCGCTATCGGGCTAGAACCCAGTTCCCTTCGAGCAGCCGTAGCATGCGGATCTCCGTGCCGGCTCCTTTCCAGGAGCTCAGTCCGTCAGTTCACCTGATGATGGCGACATGTATGATCGCCGAAATATAGTTCCCGTTGGACACTATAGGCCGGCAGTACACCCGTGGATATTTTGAGGAACTGCAGTGTTGCCTGACAGCAGACACGCAGCAGCAGGTGACGCGCGTTGCGGCCGTGTTGCGTGAGCGTCTGGTGCCTGGTTGCTGGTGACGTCACGGTGCCGGCAGACGGCGCGTCTGCGGCCAGCTGCGGTGATTCACCTCGTCGGCCGTCTTGAGTGAAACACGCGGCTAATCAGCTTACACTCGGAGCTACTCTGTGACTCGTCATTTACTAACGAGGTCACTTATCCATTTTCGTCGTAAGTGCGTTTGACGATAAAACCTTATAGGATGCTAGGTCTTGTCAACTTCTATTTCTTCTGCACGATAATGTAGCCTAACACCCAACAGCCTCGAAAGTCTGCAGTCATACACAGATTATTTTCTGTAGGTACTTTTTTTTCATATTAGGAAAGCAAGACAAGGAAACTAGGGCACAAATACATAACAGTGATCTCGGAAAGGTACCAGTTAGTTGAATGTAATGATTTACAGTCACTGGAAGAGGAATGGTCAAGGTACAGGGATACACTACTGGAAGCAGCTAGAGAATGTCTTGGAACATTAGTGTGTAAAGTGGGAAGAAGCAGACAGCCTGGTGGAATGACACAGTCAAGGCAGCCTGTAACAAAAAAAGAAGGCATACCAAAAATGGCTCCATACTAAAAATCAGGCAGACAGAGAAAGTTATGTTGAAGAAAGAAACTAAGCCAAACGGATAATTGCAGAATCCAAGCAGAAATCATGGGAATACTTTGGAAACAAGCTAGAATTTCTGGGCCAAGCCGCAGGAAAACCAATTTGGAGCGTAATTAGCAATCTTCGAAAGGGAGGGAAGAAGGAATTAACAAGTGTTTTGGACAGTTCAGAAAAGCTACTAGTCAATCCTATGGATGCCTTGGGCAGATGGAGGGAATATTTTGAAGAATTGCTCAATGTAGGTGAAACGATCAATGATGTATAAGATTTTCAGGTAGAATGGGACAGGAACGACGATGGAAACAGGATCTCATTTGAGGAAGTGGAGAAAATGGTCAGTAGATTACAATGGAATAAAGCGGATGGGGTGAATGAAATTAAGCCGGAACTCATCAAATACAGTGGAATATCAGGTCTCAAATGGTTACACAGGACAATTGAAAAGGCTTACAGGTTCCGTCTGACTGGACAAAAGCGGTAATCACGCCAATTTTCAAACTTGGAAACAGAAAAGATTGCTACAACTATCGAGTTATCTCTTTAATTAGCAGTGTAGGCAAAATATTCTCACGTATTGTTGAAAGGAGAGTGCGCGTATTAATTGAGGACAAGTTAGATGAAAGTCAGTGTGGGTTTAGGCCTCTTAGAGGCTGTCAGGACCAGATCTTTAGCTTACGGTAGGTAATGGAAAAGTGCTATGAGTCGAACAGGGAATTGTATCTATGCTTCATAGATCTGGAGTAGGCTTATGACCGTGTTCCTAGGAGGAAGCTACTGTCAGCTCTTCAAGATTATGGTATAGGAGGCAAACTTCTGCAGGCAATTAAAGGGCTTTACGTAGACTGTCAGGCAGCAGTTAGAGTAGATGGCAAATTAAGCTAATGGTTCAGGGTAGTTTCAAGAGTAAGACAAGGCTGTAACCTGTCACCACTGTTGTTCATACTATTCATGGATCATATGTTGAAAACAATAGACTGGCAGTGTGGGATTAAAATAGGTGAAAACAAAATAAGCAGTCTCGCATATGCGGATGACTTAGTTGCAATGGCCGATTCGATTGAAAGGTTGCAAACTAATATTTCAGAGCTCGATCATAAGTGCAAGGTTTATGATATGAAGATCAGCATCTCCAAAACGAAAGTAATGTCTGTGGGAAAGAGATTCAAACAGATTAAGTGCCAAATAGGTAGACATTTTCAAGTACCTGGGATGTATTTTCTCACAGGATGGCAACATAGCGAAAGAACTGGAATCGAGGTGCAGCAAAGCTAATGCAGTGAGTGCTCAGCTAAGATCTACTCTCTTCTGCAAGAAGGAAGTAAGTACCAAGTTATCAGTGCACCGCTCTATCTTTCGACCAACCTTGTTGTATGGGAGTGAAAGTTGGGTGGATATAGGTTACCTTATTCATAAGATAGAGGTTACAGATATGAAAGTAGCAAGAATGATTGCAGGTACCAATAGATGGGAGCAATGGCAGGAGGGTGTCCATAATGAGGAAATCAAAGAAAAACTTGGAATGAACACCATAGAAGAAGCAGTTAGAGCGAACAGACTGAGTTGTGGGGTCATGTTACACGCATGGGAGAAGCAAGGTTACCTAAGAGACTCATGGGCTCGGCATCGGAGGGTAAGAGGAGTCGAGGTAGACCGAGAAGGAAGTACTTAGATTCGGTGCAGAATGATTTTGAAGTAAAAGGCATAACATCAGACGAGGCATCAATGTTAGCATTGAATAGGGGATTATGGAGGAATTTTATTAGAGGTACTATGCTCCAGACTGAACGCTGAAAGGCATAATCAGTCTCTAATGATGATGATGATGATGATTAGGACAGCATTTGGTGTGTCCCTGTATCGTAATCACCGCTCGTAAATGACCGCGTTGTCTAATGGACCATGCCATGGATTGCACGACCGTTCCCGCCGGAGGTTCGAGTCTTTCCTTCGGACAAGGGTGTGTCTGTGTTTTCCTTAGAGTAAGTTGGTTTCAGTAGTTTGTGAGTGTAGTGGAAGACTCTGTAGCGTGGAGCGAGATCTGGGTGAATAAATTAGAGGCCCACACTTTCACTTTAGTTGAAATCCCGCATATGCACTTTGACGACAAATGCAATATCAGTCCTGAAACTATTACAATATTGTGATTCTTCAGTTTCTCCTGGTGTATTTGATAATCAAAATATCCACAGGTGTACTGGCGGTCTATAGTGTCCAACGGGCACAATATTTCGGCGATCAAACATGTCGCCATAATTAGGTGAACTGACGTACTGAGCTCCTGGAAACGCGCCGGCACGGAGATCCGCACGCTACGGCTGCTCGAAGGGAACTGGGTTCTAGCCCGGTAGCGGGCCACTTAAATACCCTCGGCCCGCGGAGCGACCCCTCCGTGGTAGCGCAGTGGAACCGATTGCGACGGCGTCTGAGATGGCGCCGGTGTGAAGGCTTTGTCCGCCGTGGTCGTCACTTCATTGCGTTTGCTAGATTTACTCTTAGTTAACCCAATCGCTGGTTCCCAATCTTTGCTAAGATTATAGCCACAGACACGGTTTATGAGGTCGTCACTTATGCGAATTTCAATGGCCTCTCTAACAACGCAGTACCAGTATCTCGACGTCTGTACCAGAATCCTAGTGCGTTCATACTCCATCGCGTGATTCTTCAACAAACAATGTTCAGCAACCGCCGACTTGCTCGGATACATCAATCGTGTGTGCCTCTGGTGTTCAACGCATCGATCCTCGACGGTACGCATCGTCTGTCCAATATATGACTTTCCACACTGACACGGAATCCGGAACACGCCGGCATTTCTTTTACATCTGTATAAAACAAGTAGGCAGCATAGTACTAAATATTATGAAAACTTATGTATTGCAGGCATAACACCTGAAGATGACTATTAAGTCGAAATAAGCTTATCCTGTAACTAATACGAATTAAAATATACAGTGTTGAAATTATATAATTGTTATTATTAAAATGTCGATGTCTTAACACTTTTACCAGCGCCCTCTGGTGCTCCACCAGGTTTCTCGGCTCAGGCTGACATAAAACTGCGAACCTACCGCTCGGCCCCATCAGTATTCCAGCAATCCTTTGGCATGAACTCAACAAGTCGTTCGTTGATTATCCCAGGAAGGACGCCCATCAGATGTCTACGTAGAGATCAGACAGTTCCCGTCATTTCCGGTCTACTCAGACCACTGTAGTACGGTTGTAGCCTTGTGACACTGAGAGTAATTCTACTGGAAGATTTATGTGGTCCGTGATAACTTTCACGTAATTGAAAGCTACAACACTGCCTTCAAGTAATAACACCGTTATCACTGGGCTGCGTTCCTAGATCAGTGTTTGTTTCGAAAAGCCTTTCACCTGGACACCACCATCGACAGGACCTGATTCATTCGAACAGGCGAGACAATCTATATATATATATATATATATATATATATATATATATATATATATAGGACGCGATAAGCGTACACCGAACAGACATTCACAAAAAAATGTTCAAATGTTTGTAAAGCTTATGGGACTTAAGTACGGGGTCATCAGTCCATAATATATATATATATATATATAAATGTGGATGTCTGTTCGGTGTACGCTTATCGCGTCCGAACGACAAGACACAGAGACTTGAATATTTGTACAGTTACTAATTTATACCTGAGGAAGGTTTTAGGCGCGGTTTTATAGCGATCTGATAGATATTTAGTGATTTGAAGAATATAACGCGAAATGCGGAACGATAATTACTCTTTGAAAATGGTTGCATTGTTGCTTGAGAATTGATAATTGTAAAAGGGTGGAATATATTGGGATGGAAAATTATCGTTGTATATAAAATTCTACGTGTACACCAACTACAGAACGCAAACGAATGGTCTGTGTGTAATTGTTGTCCGAAGTCTCCCGTTGTACACCACAGCAGTTCCATGCCGATAGCTACAAGCGAGTGGAAGATATAGTGGCTGAAAGTCGACAAATTATAAAATAAATTCGGGCTGAAGCGATGACGTTTGCGACCCTATAGCAAGGAGTTTACATAGATCGAAACGTGATGCCACAGACCATGTCTTTGGTCTATGCGTGCTATGTCTTCAGCTCTTTCTCTGTAAAGATAAGCATAGGAATAAGGAAATAAAAGAATAAATAAATAAAACAGTAAAAAAGAATTTTTTTTAATACAGACATACAGAACTTATGCAAAGAAGTTATACAATTGTACAACATATAACTGAATAAATATGAGATCGTACGCATTTTATATGTCATTTGTGTTTTGATTACTATCTTTCTTTGTTTGGATACTTATAATTTTGTATATTATGCGAGACAGCCTTATTTCTTATTTATTCTCCGATAAATATAGCATGTTTTTAGATAACAGGAGATGGACAGAGAGAGAGGATAAGTACTAACTCAAATCAGGAATAAATAAAAAAATAAATAAAAACCCGGGCAAAGCCGGGTTTTCAGCTAGTATAATATCACAAGCAGATGTTGACTAGTTACACATCTGAACTGAATTTGTCGTAGAACGGAAACGATACATTTCCGAACGTGGGTTCCTATTTAAAATGTTATATACTGACTGCCCTCTACAACTACTAGAAGTTTGTAATCGGAATTTCCAACCACTCTATAGATATATCAGAATTTCACCACGAACAGTAGAAAGTTATTTAAAAATATGACAGTGCTAAAACAGTGGCAAATGAAGACGGCTATGTCTATTGTTGTACGAAAACATTCAGCTCAGTACATTATTCTCAGGTCATGTCAGGAGAAGATGCGTCCATACTAAAAATAAAACTGTCAAAATGCGTCATAAATGCATCTTAAATCTGCGTGACTAATGCTTTTCAGCGTCTCTTACATAATAATAATACATTTCACGTTCCTTAACTCGTTGTTATTGTCGAGTTGAAATGGAAGCAGGCTTGACTTCGAAGGCAGGGTTGTCAACTAAACACAGTACTTATACTGCAAGCAGGTTTATTGCGAACTTAACATACACGCAGCACTAACTGCCTCTCGGGCAGAGTACCCTGCTATCTATACACAGACAGAACAAAAAGTGTTCAAATGTTTGAAGAACTTATGGGACTTAACTACGGGGTCATCAGTCCCTAAGCTTACAAACTACTTATGAACTAGCTAAGACTAATGACGGCACAAATATCCATGCCCGATGGGGAATTCTAACCCCTGACCGTAGTGGGCGTGCAGACCGTGACTGGAGCGCCTCAGTACCCTCGGCCACCGCTGCCGGCCAGACAGAACATACGAGAAATTGGAAGACAACAAGTAGAAATTACAAGTGAACATAAAAACATGTAGAATATTCCAGAAATGTTAAATAGAAAGAAATAAATTTTGCCGGTGAACGAGATTGAACCGCAATCCGTGACCCTATCCCTTGCGCCACACGGGCAGTCGGCTAACATGGGGTCTCGCAGTAATATGATTATTTAATAGTATATATCTTTCAATAATAAAGACAAACTTCCTAAAAATAAACATTGATTAAAGTAAACTATATTCATTTTGAGTATTCCTAGTCCAAAGTGTCAAACTTTATGTCCCATAGAGGCAATTGTCGAACCAACGAAAAAAATATCCTCTCAGGGATAAGTACTGCGCATAAATACTGCATCCCTTGTCTGTGGTCGCTAATAAGTATCTAATCATCATAAAAATCTGAGTTAAGAAAGTTCTGCACAAACGTGGGTTCAATCGTGGTATTGACTCGTAGACTGGTGGTCAACATCTACGCGCCGTTGGTAACCAAATACTGACAGCGAAACGTTTTTAGCTCAAGGATTCGAACTGTCGAATCTGCTACACGAACGCTACCACACAGGCGGTCTCGGGGACTTCACGGCACCAAATGATAACAATATAATAACCTCATATTAGCGTAAGGGATGAAACTGTGCGTACCCAATATCGGTATACTGGCCATTCATTCGGAATTACCGGTTTCTGTAAGAAATTTTACCTTACCTTCGTCTGATCTCATTAAAATCTGTGGAAAAAGAGATCTGATAACATTGCTTGTCGAAACCTGTGATCTTGAATAAATGGCAAGTATAATAATCTTGGCAACGCAGTCTATTTTCTTCTACTAAAGAAGACAAGAATCGTGTTTTATATGTCCCCAGACATGCTATTTGTAAAATAATAAGTACCAAACAATACTATATACACAACTCGCATTTACAAGGCGTGTGCCGCGGTGGAGTAGCCGAGCGGTCTAAAGCATCTCTCTGCGGAGCGCGCGGTAGCTCGCCGTGGAGGTTCGAGTCCTCCCTGGGGCATGGGTGTGTGTGTTTGTCCGTAGATTAGTTTACCTAGAGTTAAGTAGTTTGTAAGCTATGGACTGATGACCACGCAGTTTGGTCCGATAGATTTACAGACATTTGAACATTTACAAGGTGTGTAGTCGTCAAATGTGTTGGCCGCCTATAGCTTATAATTTCTACAGTACAAATTCTAGTCGCAGGAAATTTTGCAGTTAGTATACACACATACAGCTGAATGTACTTTCGAAATTATATCACCGTACGACACTTAGTTCATGAGATGTAAGGACATAAATAGCAACGTTCATGGGAACCGTCCATGAAGCATCAAGTTTTAATCTATTACTTCTTTACAACTAAGCAACGGATTTTACCTACAAACAGCACCTACACAAATGAATATATAACTTCTAAATTGTAGAACTGTACGACATATATTTCAATAAATATGGGAACTTATATACTGCGATGGGTTAAAGCTTGTCACATCATGCATCACGTATTAATACATTTACGTATTTACCACTAAAACACTCCTATATTCTGTCAGCTTAAGGAAATTCCTGAAAGCTGACTGCTCTGGACAACTTTGAACTGTGCAGCGCCCTCGGCTGCAGGTGAAAGCAACAGACTTCTATAGAGCTACAGGGAAAGGAAGAGAATGAAACAGTCTAAATCCAACGAATACCCATTATTTCCGACAAGAGACTGCAGTTTCCAGTGAGACTTTCGTTTTCTATTATGATTAATACATCACAGGGCAATATTTAATAGTGTGGAGTATATTTGACAAGTCCAGATTTCTCATACTGACAACTTTGTCACTTGCTCAGAGATGGGCTCACCAAAAAAATTATTCATATTAGATCCTGGACAAGTCACAAAAAATATTTTTTATAGTAAAGTTGTGTTCAAATGTTTAAATGTTTGTTAAGGTTATAGTACATAACTGAGGGGTCGTCAGTCCCTAAGCTTACAAACTACTTACGAACTAACTTATACTGAAGACAGCACAAACAGCCATGCCCGAGGGGGATTCGAACCCCCGACGGGGAACGGCCTCGCGCGTCGGAGCATAACGCCTTAATGCTCTCGGCCACTCCGCAACGGCGTAGAGTTATGAATTAAATAAATGTATGAATGTTACATATCATTGGTATTTTGATTACTATCTTTCTTTGTTTGGATACTGTATTTAAAATTTTGTATGTTATGGAAGACAGCCTTATTTATTATATATTCGCTGATAAATGTAAGACGTGAATAGTAAAAAAGAGATGGATAGAGAGAGATGGGGTAGAAGAAGTACTAGAAGGCTTAAGTAAATAAACACCCGGGTAACACCGGATTTTCAGCAAGTCAATATGTATATGTTAAAAAAATTGTTACGAAGAAGTTCCTCGTTGTTATACTGTTCGGGCAGGAAGTACGCAGATAGGTACAGTTCTTTAGAAATCAAAAAAGATCACATGAAATGGCGTAAGCAGTCCACGCTGTAGGTTTATGCGTCACGCCAGACAGATAAGATTAAGATTGGCAGCGAACAGCAAGATATATATTGACTTTTATCTTGTAGAGCTGCATACACTTCCACAGAGGCTGCAGCGCTATTTCATTGCTGAGCCACACTGCAAGTCGTAAGGTAAGCTTATATACGTTCTGTTATTACGATTTCTCTGCCTCCTTCACTCCTCTTGTATGTTTTTTTGCGCTGAACGAAAACGCAACTATTTCATTCTACTTTAAATTACGAATGAGAAGCTGTTTACCATATAATTCCGTGATTTTTTTTCAGATAGCTACAAAATGGCAGGCGGACTTGTAAAGATGGTGAAGAAGTGGTTCTGCGACGCAAAAAAGAACGTAAGTGTTCTAACGATCTAATTACGTCCTCTCGCTTTTATAATTCATATTTAATCTCGCTGAAATCAGATACACTGACTAATATTATTTTTCAATGTGATGTTTGACACATTTCAACTGGAACAAATTTTAAATGCGTATTGTATATTAATGTTAAAGTAGATGTATAATGGTCTTAATACTTTAGGGGCTGACAGTGTTTATTAAAATCAAAACTACTATTGCGTTAATATCAATTAATATGAAGCACATCTGACGTAAGATTAGGTTCTTATAATTGCGATTGGAAGATCTTGATTTTATTGGAAATAGTGACGATGTAATACATTTTACACTCTGAAAGTGTCGTTTATAGTGATTGAAGAACGGTTGTTAAATGATGAAGTTAGCCGTAAAGGATTTAACTAAACCTCTTATGTGACAGTAAATGCAAGACGAAAGAAACGGTAGTTTCATATTAGGTAACAAAGCAGGTAAAACCATGTAATTAACTCGGCACCTTTCTAAGCACGTTTTTCTCATATCCAAGAAAATTATAGTGTTAGAATAAAGTCTATTTGCAATTATGAGTTATGAGACATCTTATGAACAAACGATACACAAGTAGAGGAATTTTTAGCTACAGTTGTTACTGAACTTTTTAACTGTTATGGGTGGAATCTCGAAATAACTATATGTAGCTACTATTGCTGTCCATTTTGTAAGCTGGTTTGCCGAATCCGAGACTGAATATTCTGTCATTGGACGCGTATGTAGCACGTTTGCTTGTCGTCAATGAAGTGTCTTTTGCATTTCGTTAACAAAGCTCATAAAGTATAAGCGAAAAGCTTTGTTTACAAATCTGCAGACATTACAGTGAATGTTCTGGTTTCCTATGTATTACAAACATTGGAGTACCACCAGGAGGGGAGCGAGGGATTGCTACTTTCATAAATATTGTCACCGTGTACCTTTCATTAAAAAAAAAAAAAAAAAAAAAAAAAAAAAAAAAAAAAAAAAAAAAAAAAAAAAAAAAACACTTTTTTAAATTTCAATACTTTTTTTCTATCATATTCAAAACTTGTTTAAATTTTTCCGTTGCACTTAGTGCAAAACTGTAAGTAGTAGTATAAGCGATTATTCGCGTGGAATATCATATTATATGTCAGGTCTTAGACACTACGTACGTAAAAAATTTGTAAATGACATTCAATAATTGTAATTGTATTATTATTTTTTTTTTTTTTTTTTTTTTTTTTTTTTTTTTTTTACAAATTTTTGTTGTGATCATCAAGTACCCTATATTTCTGGAGGGTACGTTTATGAAAATGAGTTGGCAGTGTTTGTGTTTTACAAGTACTGTCCATTACATGAAGTACTCTGTTGACTGAGAATATCGCTGAATTCCCATATACAACAGTTAATGTGCCTTATTCGCAATGATTTGTCTTCAAAAACATTTAACTGGTCACAGAGTGACATGGTTAGAATGATCGATCTGCGTCTCGAGCTTAAGTGTTTGACAGAAAACGAATTCCTGAGTACGTTCAGCATATCTTGTTGTGCGACAGATCTTATTTAGTCCTTGAATACCACTTTTGTCTGTAGCATCTAGTGTTTATTTCAAAGTTCCATAGTTAATTCTTCAATTTATTGAAACCAATAATCGTACAGTAATCTTTTACTTCTAGCACACTTCTGGTTTTTTAATGAATCTGTGGTTGAGTGTAAATGTACCTAACTAGCATTATTGTCTTCAATCAAATTTTCATTTCTAAATTTTTAGCTTTCGGAATGCAAGTTTTGAACAAATAAGTTCCCCCGCTCCCTCCACACAGCCATAAAAATCATAGCTTACTCTGGAATGCTATATGATTTCAAAAATAGCTTAGCTTAAAAAACCTACATATACTGTGGGGTGTCGCAAAGCTTGCCTGTAACATAAATTGGGACTCTTTATGCCACCAATCAGAGACAAAAATAATGACAACGAAACATGAAAGTGTCCAAATGTTTTCTGAACATCAGTACCTGAACTTAGATTGACACTTGTTACATGACACTTTGTTTCTGCATGTAGTTTACAAATGAATTTAAAGCATATGTCGCATTTTTGTTATTGTTTGCTGTCAGTTTTAGGACCACATGAATAACATCTTCCTCTTGTTCGTGAGCCACTCTGATTAGAAGGTGAATTATCTTGTCGTAGGTCTGTGAGATTGTCGTCTAATAGTAGTTCACAGATTTCTTTTTCAGTAAGAAAACGTTCAAATGTTTGTAAAGCTTATAGGACTTAACTTCGGTGTCATCAGTTCCTAAACTTACAAACTACTCATGAACTACTTTATACTAAAGACAGCACAAACATCCATGCCCGAGGGGGGATTCGAACCTCCGACGGGGAACGGCCTCGTGCATCGTAGAATAGCGCCTCAATGCACCGGCCGCTCCGCTGCTGCTTTCAGTAAAACCCCGCTAAATTTGTGGCTATAAAGTGTCTGAAACATTACAAGATAAGTCATATACACTGACTAAAAAAATTCCATATCTGGAATTGCGAGTCAAATGGCACTTAACTTTCAATAAATTTCGAGCGGTAAGCTCCCTGTCCCTGGTGAACCTCGCAAAGTACTGAAATTAGACTGGCGCGCTAAACTGAAACTCCGCGCTTTTCAGTAGTTATATACGGTTTTATTGTTGTCGGCGGGTCCAAATTAAACCACGGTTGTAACGTCAAAGCTGCGTCCACCTAATCCTCGATTGGCGAAGGTGTCCTTATAATGTATTTGCTGCTCAATCATTTAATAATTGTTCCAATTATTTGACGGTATGGGATGCGGGCAACTACTAGGTTGATCCATAACAATAAACTTTGTTAACTTCCTTTATTATGGAACGACAAATCTTAAAAACTCTTCCTTTAAATACACAAAATACACTGATTAAACAACCGCTTGCCACTACGATGAATGTCTACAAGTCCACACTGAAACATTTCAATACGCAACTGCATATGCGATACGACTGAAGGGCAAAAACTTTAGCCACCGCTAAACGCTGGTTACGGACGCACTGTTCACATGCTACTGCCTCGCTCTGCGGTCGGCGGGAGACTGCCGCACACCGGCCAACAAACAAAAAACATTCCAACCTAAGCATTGTTGCCAGCAGCTATCGCTGCACGCCAACGATACCTATCGTTCGACCAAAACGTACCAAAGAGGTTACTAACCTAAAACCCTGTATCCTCACATGGTTAACGGCTACAACTGCCGCAGTTTACATTTACGCATTTGGTAATTTCAAAAAGCATATTGGAGATAAAACAGCGATCTTGATGCAATAGTTATAGTTAAAACTAAAAGCAGTGCAGATCGCTGAAAGCATATCACGTCTTTGCTGCCTGCTGTGTCACCGCCATCGCCTGCCATCACGATAGTATCGGTCTGAAGACGGTCTGCACTAGACCGCAACCGTTTATGAAACAGAAATAACAATTTTAGAGATCTGGACTGTTTTCAATTTTGTTTACATATTTACTCCATGCATGCGAATTTCACAATAATCCGTTACCTACATGTCGGTTCTGATACATCCGCATCGGAATCGCGCACATACGGTGCAGCAACGCCCTCAAGCGGGGAACTACTTGGCTGCTCCTTATATCGGGCGAAAGGCGTTAGAGGTTCCGCCCATACGATAGCCCCTCTATGTGACAAGGCATCAGTGTGTAAGAAGCGTAGGTCACGTGTTAAGATACAGCAACAGGGAACGGCGCAGCGCTCCAAGCGATTTTAATTCTGATTTTAATTATAAATAGGTTTTAGATGGCAATAATTTTCATTTATGCTTTATGGTCTGGACTATGATGTAATAAAAAAATCATGTTTGTATAGCTTATGGGACTTAACTACGGGGTCATCAGTCCCTAAACTTACAATCTAAGACTAAGGACGGCACAAATATCCATGCCCGAGGGGGGATTTGAACCCCCGACCGACCGTAGTGGCCGTGCAGACCGTGACTGTAGCGCCTCAGTCCCCTCGGTCACCGCGGCCGGCTATGATGTAATATTAGCGTTCATCTGCAATCTGAAAGGTATTTGTAAAATGACAAGATGACCACAGCTGTTTAATTAATCAACTCAAAGCTGCCTGTTTCGTTATGAATGAAATACACAAGATAACTGTGAGATATTCTGCAAATTTATTGGTTTACGAACCGGTTTTCGGCTATTACGCGATCGTCAGGTAAACATCAGAAGTTTAAGTTTCAAAGATTGGGACTGCTTTTAATTTTAATTATAACTGTTGCATCAAGATCTTTGAAATTTAAACTTGTAATGTTTACCTGACGATGGCGTAACAGCCGAAAACCGGTTCGTAAACCAATAAATTTGCAGAATATCTCACAGTTATCTTGTGTATTTCATTCATAATGTATCAAATATTCTGTCAATAACCGACGGAACAGTCAGTGAATATAACTGCCTGTTTCGGTTAACATACCATTTTCAAGTGCCAGCAGAGCTTGAGAATGGTACATCAACCGAAACCGGCAGCTTAGAGCTAATTAATTGAACAGTTGTGGGCAACATGTCATTTTTACAAACATTTAAAAGCTGTTAAACCCCACCTTTTCACTTTACTAAATCTGAAAGGTTTTTGGTACTTCTAAAAGTAATACTGTATATTCGAGTAAATACGACTGATAACTTCTGATAACTTCTCGCATCTTTCTATTACCAAACTATACGTTGGTGAGAGCAAATATTTCAATTTAGACCTTGTAAACTTTATTACGTGGACATACATGCGCATTAGCACAAGTTAAATCATCAGATCACCTGGCATGGCATGACACACAAGCTAGTTTCGTAGCAATGTAATACGACTTCTTTTGTACTCCATTCGTTTAATTTCATTGTGAGTATATTGCCCGTACTTTGCCTAATTTTTCCATACACAGGTGTGCAGTAAATGAATTAATTTTTTTCATACAAAAATAAACGGGTTTCTTTACATAATGTTTTGCGGGCTAATCTACATTTATTCTTGTATGCGTATCTGTGAAAACTGCTCCATTAAAATGCATTGTAATTAATTTTTGTGTTCTATATTATTTCAGTTTGCAACTGTTCTTCCTACTTTCTCCCAGTTAATGGAAGAAGACGTAAATGACTGTTTATGGAGTTGGTTTTTTACTTCATTACATCTTGTCTCAGAATGAGTATTTATGCTTTCAGTTAGTTGTAAATTTTTATTTCAGTGGAAGAATGAATCTAATAGGTAGACTGATTTCAAATAAAATGTATAGTTTCCATATCTTCCTGTTAAAAAATGGTGAAAAGTTTTGTGTAGCTATTATTGCTTGTTTTACATATGCAATTTAGAATGCCTTAGCTACAAAGCATATTCAGCGACATGAAGCGACAGCATTCAAAGCATTCTAAATTGCAAATGAAAAAGCAAGCAATAGTAGCTACGCAAAAATTTTCGCTTTTTTAACAGGAAGATGCTAAAAAAATACATTTTATTAGAAATCAGTCTACCTACTAGATTCATCATTCCCCTGAAATAAAAATTTACACGTAACTGAAAGCATAAATACTCGATCCGCGACGAGGTGTAAGTAATAAAAATGAATAACAGTTGTCAACAGCTTCTAATATGTTGTTCTTTACAAAATGGGAGAAGTAACTAAAAACGGATGCGAATTGAAATAAATCAGGCGGGTCTGAATTGCGGGATATGTAACGGAGGCGGAGATGTTCAATAAACAGAACGAGTCGGCGGAAAGGAATAAGATCATAGAGGACCCCCGTGGGAGGGGGGGGGTGGGATACGGAAGGCGAGGCGGATGGCATGGCGCTCCAGTATCTCCAGAGATTTGTAGAAGGATGGGGGAGCGGAGATCCAGGCTGGATGGGCGACTCACAGGATAGGACAGATGAGGGATATGTAGGTATAGAGGACGGTAGAAGGGTTGAGGCCCCATGTTCGGCCAACAAGGAGTTGGAGGAGGTGGAGGCGCGAGCGGGCTTTTTCTTGGATAGTGCGTAGATGGGGAGTCCAGGAGAGGGTGCGATCTATAGTGAGGACCAGATACTTTAGGGTCGGGGTGAGGCGGATGGGACGGTTATGGATGGTCAGATAGAAATCCCGAGGACGGAATTAAGGGGTAGTACGACCTACGATGATTGCCTGGGTTTTGGTAGTATTAATAGACAGAAGCCACTGGTTGCACCAAGCGGCGAAGCGATTGAGGTGTTCTTAGGTTCGAAGAACCCCCTGCCAGCCACTTAAATGTGAATTGCAGAGTATCCCATGTAGAGTACATCCGTCTCCAATGACCACGCTGTCGACGAGACGTTAAACTCCAAGCTTCCTTCCATAGAGTACATGTAGATGTACAAGATGTGGAACAACAATTTCAGAGCATAAGTCTGCCTGTTTTTTCTATATTCATCACTTAAGAAAACTTCTACATCTACATACATACTCCGCAATTCACCGCAAGGTGCGTGGCGGAGGGTACACTGTATCACTACTAGGTATTTCCTTTCCTATTCCACTCCCAAACCAAACGAGGAAAAAAATGATGCCTATATGCCTCCGTACGAGCCCTAATTTCTCTTATCTTGTCTTTGTGATCTTTACGCGAAATGTAAGTAGGCGGCAGCAAGATCGTACTACACTCAGCTTCAAATTCCGGCCCTCAACAGAAATTCACGAAAAGAACGTCGTCTTTCTTCCAGCGATCCCCAATTGAGTTGCCGGAACATTTCCGTGACACTCGCGCATTCGAACCTACCGGTAACAAATCTAGCCGCTCGTCTCTGAACCGCATCTATGTCTTCCTTTAAACTGATCTGCTGCGGGTCCCAAACACTTGAGCAATACTTAAGACGTGGTCGTACAAGCGTTTTATACGCAGTCTCCTTTATAGGTGAAGTAAATCTTCCCAAAATTCTCCCAATAAACCGAAGTCGGTTGTCCGCCCTACTTACAACTGTCCTTACATGCTCGTTCCATTTCATATCGCTCTGCAATGTTACGCCTAGATATTTGAACAACGCGACAGCATCAATAAGCTCACTACTAATGCTGTATTCGAACATTATGGGATTGTTTTTTCTACACATGCGCATCACCTTACATTTTTCCACATCGAGAGCTAGCTGCCAATATTCGCACCAACTAGAAATTTTGTCTAAGTCATCCTGTATGCTATTACAGTCAGTTACAGACGACACTCTCCCATGCACCACAGCATCATTAGCAAACAGCCGCATATTACAACTTACTCTGTCCATCAGATCATTTATATAGATAGAAAATAATAGCGGTCCTATCACACTCCCCTGGGGTGCACCTGACGATACACTAGTCTCTGATGAACACTCGCCGTGAGAACAACGTACTGCGTTCTATTACTTAGGAAGTCTTCCAGCCAGTCACAAATCTGTGAACCTATTCCGTAAGCTCGTATCTTAGTTAGCAGTCTGCAGTGTGGCACCGCGTCGAACGCCTTTTTGAAGTCGAGAAAAACACAATCCGCCTGTTGCCCTTCGTCCATGGCTCGCAAGATGTCATGTGAGAAAAGGGCAAGCTGAGTTTCACATGAACGATGTTTCCTAAACACGTGCTGATTCATGGAAAGAAGCTTTTCCGTTTCAAGGAAATTTACTATATTCGAACTGAGAATATGCTCCTAAATTCTACATGAAACTGATGTCAACGATATTGGCCTGTAATTGTGTGGGTCAGTTCTCTTTCCTTTCTTATAAACGGGAGTCACCTACGCTTTTTTTCCAATCACTAGGAACTTTGCGCTGAATTAAAGATTCGCGATAAATGAAATACTACTTGTTTATTACAGGATCGCATCGGTTGGAGTAAGGAACAAGCAAGCATTTCTGATGAAGATACACGGCCACTGTCAGTACAGCAGAGGAAGTCAGTGCGTTCTGTCGGGGTGCAGACTGACGAGGAGTTGCAGTGGTCCCCGGAGACGCGGCTGCGGCGCCACCACCGGGCCACGCTGACCCGCGAGCAGCGCTACCGCCGGCAGATGGACTTCCTGCAGGGCGGGCCGGACATCACCGCCTTCTTGGCTCGCCGCTCGCAGCCGCCGCCACCGCGAACGCCGTCGGACAACGTGTGAGCGCGCGACGTCAGCGCCTCTGGCGGAACCGGAAACCGCCAGCGATACTACACCGCAGTGCGGGGCCGGCCAACGCGCCTCCCTGTTAGCTGACGATGGAGAGCAGCGCCGCGGCCGGAACGGCCAGGCAACGTGTGTGGGAGAAGACCGAGGGACCACAAAGGAGTGCGTACTCTACAGCGAGAACTTCCTGGTCATTCATAACTTGTGCGAGATGCTCGACTGGTCGTTATGTTAAGCACAACATTAATAAATTTATTTAATTTATGAATCATCGTTAATCATTCTTCCTCGACCTCAAAGTATTCCTTCATCTCCTTAACCATTAGCCCAAGTCGAGGAGGTTGAGTTAATGGGAGGAGGTGTTATCCATGCCGAGCACATATGTTAGTTGAAGGCTGTCTGCCATCTTGGCAAGTCATATAATGCTATTTCTCCATTAGCACTATGCGTTAAGTCGACCCTCTTATTGTTAATGCATTGAATTCTCCGTCTAAAGAATGTATTTTCAAACAATATAAGTTACTTTCTTGAATAAATACTCATAATAAGATATTTGAAAACACCATCAAACGCTAAATTTCATTCCTTTAACATGTTTCACATCACAGCAAACCCACCAGACTTTTTATTCCTGTTTTAAGTGACATCAAACATCAGCTGTACAATATGAACACTTCTCAAAGACTTTGCAATATGGTGGAAGCCGGCTTCACGTTCTAATTGTAAGGGCATCTCCTTGTATTCTAACCTCCTTGGCCCGAAGTCACATAAAGAAAGAGGAACTACCTACTGAAATATTCCATTGTGATCACTTTATTTAATTTTTGTCACTTTTCAATGTTACTGCAAAAGCCATCATCAGAATCTGTCACACAACAGTGTAGTAGCAAAATAAATAAATAAATAAAAATAAAAAATAAAAATAAATAAATAAATAAAGTTATTTGGAAATCTTTGTTAAGAAATTCTTGCATTATAAACCACTGTAGGTTAATCCACATAAAATGTTTCAGCCATTTTCAGGTATCAAATATTAGTTATTTACACTATACAATGGCTATACTACTACAAATTGTAATGAGTAACAGACTTGAAGCACCACTTGGGTGGTTCCTAAAGAAATTGCTGTTCAATGGATTATTGATCATGTCAATTGTTTTATATCAATTATATCATTCTTATTTTCCGCACATTCAGTTAAATAGCTCTTATTTCTATACTTTCATATCCAGACCTTAGGCTACAATGCAGGTTCCTCATCATTTTTAATTCTTTTTCTCAACCTACATGTGTATACATTATCTCTGGTTATTGGTATCTGATGTCTAAACATAGACCTTGGACTACAATGCAGTTGGCATTATATAAGTTTGTAGCGACTTTTTTATCTGCTCCCTTCTCGTTCTTGTGTCACAGGTCTTATTTGGATGCTTGATTTTAGTACATTTAATTTAAATATTTAAAAATATTCCATAATTTCTCTGTATAAATTCATGTGCATATTTATAAATACAAAAATATTATTAGAAGAATAATTAAATATTATTAATAATTGTTAATAAGTATTACATCATTTTTCCATATCAATTCATCTGAACAGATACCAACTATCTGCAACTGTAGGTTATCTTCTGCCAACAACAGTTTCAACAAAGGTAAGATTCTGAGGTTTTTCTGTGGTGTAACAACACTGTCTCTAGAGAAAAACTAAGTTGTTGTTGCCAACTTAGAGGGTCAGAAAACGAAAACGTACTAAACTCAAGAATCCAAATAAGACCTGTGACCTTATAAATACCCCTGGACTATCTGGCCAGATTTTTGTGCTGAAAACATTTGCACTTGGTAATGGTTGCACCACAGAATTTGTGTACACTATGTAACAAAACATAACTACCCAAACATATTGAGAAAAAATGTACAATATGACCTCTGTAATGGTTACATGTGACTGGCATAATGGTTATATATGATACAGAAAACTAGAAATAGGACAATTATATAATAATATTCCCTTATCTTTCTAAAACTATTTTTGTATTTATAAATATTCCATAATTTTTCCCTATAAATGCATCTGCAAAGAAACGAAATAGCTGCCACTGTATCTTATCTTCTCTCAATCCCATTATTGACGACCATCTCATACACACTTCCTGCAGCTCCAACGCTACTGCCTCACCCTCACATTCACACTCTTACCTGCAGTGATGTAACAGCACTGTCCCTAAGGATAAACTAACTTGCTGTTGCCAAATTATAGTCAGGAAACGAAAATGTACAAAAATCAAGCATCCAAATAAGGCATGTTCAATTAGATAATACCCCTGGCCTCTCCAGCCAGAATTTTGTGAAGAAAACATTTACAACTGCAATAGTTTCACCACGAAATTAGTTTACACTAGAGAGCATTACATAAATAGCACGATATGTTGAGAAAAAGTGAAATTGTACAATATGGCATCTGTAATGGTAACATAAGACAAGTATAATGGTTGCATATGATATACAAAATCACAAGTAGGACAATTACTTACATATGTGAATCAGTCCACTTAAAGCTCCATTAATATTTCCTAAGGTGATTCAGTAAAGATAAATGTCCCCATTTGAATACAACATGATAAAACTATTATTTGAGCAATATTATCAAGTTATGGCGATGAAGCAATTTATTCATGGGACATTTTTAATAACATATGAATCAGCCCCAGACTATGTGCAACATATATGAATATGTATTGTGAAACATAATGGATAATGCACAACGAATGTGCATGAAAATATGTCTATTATAATGTAAAATTGTTGGTGATATAACACTCCATACTGTTATCAGAGTGTACAATCAACCTATGTTGTAAGAAACAAACAAAAACAATACAAAAACAAAAACCGTGATAGGGCATCATGTGATGAAAATTATATCCTGGAGATGCAGTATTTTCAACTGTGGCATTGATAAAGTTACAGACTCTGCATTCAGCGATGTCTACATCCAGCACTCTATAGAATGACTTGCACTTGTCAGCAGAGTAATGTAAGACATGTGCAGTATGAAACCAAATCAGTCCCAGAAAAAAAAAAATTATCAACAGTGTACAGAGCACGAAAGTACAACAGAACCTCCAGAAACAATGAGCCAAAGTTTCATCACTCGCAGACAATTAATCATAAAGCGGAATATGTTGGGCCACTGGCACTAGATTATTTGATCTCATACACTTATTAAATGACAAAGCAATGGAAAGCATTATCAGTGAGTAACTTATGAAGTAATATTTACAGAGACAATCAAAGGAAACAGTATGTTGTGCCCATTAGAAATGTATCATTTGCTGTCAATGTGAGTTAATTTACAAATAAATGAAATGTTAAACATTAGTTAAATGACAATGCATCCGAAAACAACCATCAGTGAGCAATGTAAGTAATAAAATTTACAGCAACTATGTGAGTGATAATATTGTGGTCATTGCCACTCCATTACTTGATGTCGTACAGCAATGAAATTACATAGTAGTGAAAATCATCAATCAGTGTGAAGCTTAAGTACTAATATTTAGAGATACATACATAAGAAGTAGTATGCATGCCTGATACCACTAGATTATTTGTAGTCAGATGTAAGTTAAATAACAAAACAATTAAAGTCATTAATGAATGACAAAGAAAGGAATTCTTTTTTTACACAGCTGGTAATATTTATGCATTTTTGAAAAAGGTATGTCTAACTAAAGGTATAAATCTGTGACCACAGTGTTAAGTAGTAACATTACAGTGCCTGTAACAGGAATTTAAAAATTGTAGCAATGGCCAGAAGTGCGAACATGTACAAGGTCATACTACTGTTTTCCATGTAAACATACAAGTGTGTTGTGTAAAGTAATGTGCAAAAGGTTCCAAACTGAAGCTGGTCAGTATAGAAGATATAGGAGATGGAGCATACACAGTACAATAGTAATGTCATAAATGTTAAGAAAGACATATGTGAAACAGAGGAAAGGGAAACATCATTTTGCAAATATACCCGCTGTCAAGAAAAATATCATCCTTGACATCTACATTCTAGGACTGATAAGTTTTATTTATTTTATAGCTTCCCTGTGACAGAAATAGTGCCCAAATGGAAGTGCTTCGTAAATAAACGACAAACTGCAATAAAACATCAGAATCCAATCTCAACTCATTAAAGTAGCTTCATACATCTCTTCCATATCTCATCACACAAAAATAAATCGTATCCATATCATCATATTTCATATAACTTCCACATTACTCTTATTCAAAAACGTAATCTCCTTGTCTACCAAATTAAATCTTCATCTCCTTAGTCACACATAAATATATTTCAAACAAGCTTAAATCCAGAAAAAGTATTCATCATTAAATTCAACACCTACAGATATAACATCTGCAAGTCAGTAATACAGTGCACATTCTTAACTGAAGAGAGGTACAACAGTCACATGCAAATCACAAATTCCATAATGTTGATAAAGAAGAATATCAGAATCTTCATATATTTAAATTCTTAGCAAAAACTGTGTGTGAGAGAGAGAATAACAAGAAAAATGTATCTTTAACAGAAGAATGGAACGATAAAATATAGCCTGAGAGTGCACCAAAGGACTCATTAACACTTTTTTTTTGTAAAATGGCATTAAAAGATTAAATATAAAATCAGAATAGCACAGTTTATCTGAACTCATATTGAAACAACCCATATGTTAAAACATTTAGATTAGTAGGAGTTTCGAATTTTAAATGCTACAAGACACTCAGTAGCAGTGACCTGAATTGTATCTTCTGTCATATATGTACAAAAATTGTGTTTAACATGTATCCACAAGAAAAACATCACTTGTGAGTTAATAGTTATATGTGATAGGAAAGTGTACTGAATAAGTTTTTGACGTTTGTTCTGAGATATTTGAATATCAGAGGTAACCTGTTGTTTCTCTGGATCCTTGTTTAGCACCAAACTGCAAAACAATGTAAGAAAGAAATTTTTTTTTCAAAGTGTGATTGGTCCAGATTAACGTTAACAGCATGGAAGGAAAATGTTTGTAATAGCAAGGAAAGGGTCTCACTGTGTTGGTACCAATACGTTTCAGCAATTAAAATGTCATAGACATATGTAGTAATCTATCTCTCAAAGAGGATGAGGGAATCGAGTTTCAACCTCGAATTAATACAATATAAGAAATATTTAACCGAAAGGTAGCTTGCAAAATTGGTAGTACTGGCTAAAACATTAATGATAAACAGGGCAAAATAAACAGTATGATAATAAGCAACAGTCTGTCTCATAATTATCATCTACTAGTCTTCAACCACTATGGGACAGATATCATCAATAGCAAAATATAACCAATAATCCTGGACTTGAAGGTTCTATAGAATTGGTAGAAATTCGATCACCAATCCACACAACACACAATCTCATAGTGTTCAATATTCACAGAATATATGACACCAACTGCGATTGGGCAAAGCTGAAAATGTGTACCCAGCCGGGATTCGAACCCGGGTCTCCTGCTTTCTAGGCAGTTGCGCTGACCCCTACACCACTGGGGACACAGTGATCACCGCACCTGCAAGGACTACCTAAGTACGCCTCCCGTCAGATACAAATTCCCAGCTTCGCCCTGCCCACAGTACTCAAACTCGTAGTTATGAACTAATTCCCGTAAGAGTAAGGGCTTCAAACTTTGCCCACCCCTCCCCACTCATAGTGGTAACAGCAATATGCGAGAATGGCTGTGCAGTGTAAGGCGCCAAAACACAGATTATGCGGCCACTCCCGTCGGATGTTTGAGTCCTCCTTTGGCACAGGTATGTATTTGTCCGTAGTGTAAGTTAGTTGAAGTAATTTTTAAGTCCAGGAATTGATGACCTTAGCAGTTTGGTCCCTCAGGCATACATTTTAACATTTTTAAGTCCATATTTGGCTAAGGAGGCCGATATATTTCAGAATGTACGAACTATCTACAAAATGCTATTTACTACATTCTTCGTTTTGACCATATTCAAAATGATTTGCTTTATGGACATGTTATGACTAAAGAATAAATTATTCTACTATTACAACCCAATAAGATCAAAATTTATCTGCCTTACTTGATTCCAGATCGTCCAGTGTCATAATAAACCATTTTTTTTTCTATACTGAACTTCTACATGTGCCACTCTTCCTGTACAGAACACAAAGATAAACGTAGCAGTTCCTGGTAATGGCATTGACATTAAACAACAAACATTTCTCGAATTTTCGACGTCCTCATTGTGCCCGGTACTTACCAAGAAATCCATTCCTGAAGATAATTTTCTACACAGACAATGGTATACCATTATTAATAATATTATTATTACTGTTATTATTATTATTATTATTATTATTATTATTATTATTATTATTATTATTATTATTATTACTATTAGACCCTACATTATGTTGTAACAATGTTTCATTCAGTAGGCAATTTCATGTCAGTATCTCTAAACAACAGCAAAGAATTAACCGTCTGCTTTACATAGCGTAATTTACGATTTGTCTACTGATCAAATTACGAATGGTCTTGTTTCAAAATGAGATTATGACACACCCTCAGAGTTTAAGGTTCACAGCATTATTCAGTGCAAAGTCGACACTGTAGGCAATGTGAAGGCTGAGGACAGACAACAACTGCTTGATCTGTTATCTGTCTTTGATGACAAATTCGAGGATTCCAATATGCATTTTAGATTAAACCACTTCCACTGTGTGCTGTCGTACCTTATACCATACCAATTATTTACAGTAAACAAGTTAGAGATGGAATCACTTCTTTTCTGTGTCAACAAGTAACTGAAAATGTGGTTAGTACTTACAACTCTCCTTCGTATATTGCTCTCAAGAAAGTTGGTTGTGTTCGCCTTTTTCTTGAATTGTGGCACATTAAGACTATTATCATTCCGAAAACTGAAAGAAAATCGAACACTTGCCGAAATTCTACAGCAATTCTATGGTGTTACCACTTTCTCCACTGTAGACTTCCGACCGAGTTTTTGTCAAATAGAACTCTATCGTACTGTTTCAGATATTCTGCTTTACTATGTTTTAGCCAGTGCTACTAATTTCGCAAGCTAATTCGAGGTTGAAACTCAATTCCCCCATCCTCTTCGGCAGAAAGATTACTACATATGTCGATGACATTTTAATTGCTGAAACGTATTGATATCAACATAGTGAGATCCTTTTCTTGCTATTACTAACATTTTCCTTGCATGCTGTTAATGATAATCTGGACATATCACACTTTGAAAAAATTGAAATTAAATTTGTGGCAGCAAAACTGCAACACTCAACAGTTGTCTGTAACTATCATGATCATTGTACAAGGATCATTAAAAATTAATGATAAATTACTATTCTTGTGGACAAAACCATTACCCGAATGTTGAAGGTTATTTGTTGACAGCTGTCAAAGGCGTTGTTATGAGTAGTTAAAATTTCCATCCGAGCCACATGAATACTGATTATTATATAAAGCATGTGGGTGTGAATGCTGATATTGGGATGAGATTGGTGAAATTGTGCAACTCTATGATTTTGGCGGAAAAAGTGTCCTTCATTGCCTCACCGTCATCATTTGTTGAGTGAAAATGGTGTTGTTGCAAGTTATTACAATTGTGTCTCGAGTAATAAGAATTACATGCAGGATTAGATTGCTTAACAAGCCCCAATAATTGTAGCAACCCATACTATGCATTAATATTTTCTGTTTGATGACCTGTCAATAATGCAATGTGTAATGACCTTCCTAGCTTTTAAATGCATAACTGTATAAGCGGAGACTGGTTTTATAGATCAACGAGATGTTGATATTGTTGTACAAGGTTTCAGTGAACTGGGTGAGATTTTGAAATTACGAATGAAGAAACTGCAGTAGATTAAATTGACCATGTACTTAATGGCACGTTGAGTGGTGCTGTTCCAACATATACACAAACATGGTTGATGTAAAGAGTGAAAAGAAAGTCACGCTCAAGCAATGGGTCTCATGCACATAGCCAGTTCATCCTCTAGGAAACTGCATACGAATTTTAATTGATGGGCCACAAGCCAGTTTGGCAGTAAGGAAAATGTTAATTGCTGAAGCCAGGTGAGTGGATGTGGATAATTAGGAGTGTTTCTGAAAACTTTCAATTTCTTTACAGGTAGGAAATATTTGAAATGAAAAGTGTATTGTCAAGGTACACATGTGAAATATTGTGTGTTGTAGAACATACATGAATACTAGTTAGTCCAAGGACGGAATGATTAGGATGATTCGACAGAGAATATTGTTGCACATTACTGTCAAAATGAATAGCTAAGACAGTACAATCAATATATAGTTGTACATCGGAAAGTTGACTGAGCAAAGTGTTTAATTTGCGTTTCTGCATTCATTTAATTAGATCTATCGAGATTGAAAATTTACTAGCACTTGACATTGTGGTGTGTCAGAGAAATGTACCATGTTAGTGCCATCAGGGCTAGCCTCAGCATGTAATTCGAAATTGCTAATTATGTCAGTGACATTGTCAATGTGTGGTTTAAGTGTAATAAGTTGGTCATACACTCGTACTTCTAATATACCCGTTTATTTTTTCAAATCCTCAGTTACTTCTATTGAGTGTCTGAATCTGTTTCTTTTGAATATATGATTGATATTGAAAATAATGGCCTCATTGGGAACGATAGTGGTAAGTTCATAAAACAAGTCATCTACATTTTTTCGATGCATCTATAAGGATTTGGAATTCTTGGTCAATTTCGTTATTTCGTCCAATGTGATGTGACACAAACTGGTTTTGTCTTTCGACGATTTCATTTAGTTTTTGTTCATGTTGTTGCAATAATGTGTTAGTGGGTACAACTTCTTGGGTAATTTTCTGACTGGACTATTTATTTAATGTAGACTGACTTCAAGAGACTTGGTTTTCATCTTTTCGTGATAGAGACTGAATAGCTTTATTGGTGTTTCAGTTTTATTGTTCTAGGGATTGAATTGATTTATTTGTGTTTTCATTTCTTTGTTCTAGGATCTGATTTGATTCCTCTTGAATACTACTTGTGAAAGTTTCTTGAAGGAATCAGATTGTTGTTTAGACAACTCGGCTTGTAGTTTGAAAAGAGGTTGAAGTCTGTTCAACATTACTGCCTTATATATGATTGTTAAGATCAGTAGAATGGATCATGTCGTGTGTTGTAATCGTATTAAAACCAACAGAATGGGTCGTATCTTGTATTGTAATCATATCCCCTACTAGCAAGATTTTGGGTTTCAGAGGGTGGTAAATGTTCTATAACAACCGAGCCTTCACATAGTGATTGTATATCCTGTGATAGTGTGGTAGACAAAACTGAGACATAAAATGAGTGTTGTTCTTGGAACATGCTGGTGTTACGGTAGTATTAACAGGTGTAAGAGGGACTGATGCCACACCATCGTCTTTCATTGTTGAGAAATACTTTTATTACCCTAATCAGAAATATTAGAGGTATTTTCATCTTTAATTTTCTGCTTTCGCTGTTTGGAAGAAGTCTCTATCTCTCTACTTTATTTTATTTTTCGGTATTACAAATCTAATAATGCTTCTGGATTCCTTTATCTAAGACTATGTTACTGTCGAAAACTTGTATATAAGCATGTCACACACGACTGTTTCGGCCTTCCTAAAATAAGGTACCTCCTTACCGTAGTATATTTTAGGTAAATTGTATTTCCTGCTGTTAAAGCAGGTGTTTTGCATTAAGTTTTTATTTGTAAGGAATATTTTTCATTCTTGATTTGATCAGTCAATCCGTCAGTTATATTGACATAGTATTAATTTGATTTGATTTTTTCAGGGAAGCCAAAACAGTCTTGCTTTGTTGCAGGAGCTGCCAGTGATCTCAGGGCTGCCTGGCTGTCTGAATAGATATAGATTATAGATCTTTGTAGCACCTACGCAAATTCTCATCCACACACACCCTGATGGCAGTAATTTCGGCCTGGAATACTGATAGGCCAGTCGTCGTAGACAAAAAAATGGCCTTAGGCCCAAAAAAAAAAATCGCAGGAAGCTGAATTTTTGATATGTTGTTAGGACATATTAGAGTAGTATTAAACCAGGTTTGTAGCTTCGAAATCCTTTAGCTTAACTTTTAAGAGCCAAAAGACCTCGAAATTTTCTGCCTTTTTTCTGATTTTGGCTTATAACTCGTGAAGGATGGTTTTTTGAGGAAACGTCACTCACACCTCTATTAATGTAGATAAAATATTCTAAAATTTAAGCCCAACCGCAGCTCTGCAAGTCCAATAGTTCCCGAGATACTGGACTTCAAAAATTGACTTATTTTTCCAAAAAGTTCAAATTTTCGATTTCAGTCATCTTTCGGCTAGAATAGTGGCTTTAATGATCATCCCTCGGGGTAAGTCATAAGAAAGTTATAAAGCAGTTATTTAGCTTTAATCTGAGTACAGAACGAAGTCCATAGTCCCAATAGATTTCTAGTTATCGTTAAAATGCTAAAAGTCGAAAAATCGGAGTATTCAATAAACTGACCCAGACGAACGGCAGTCCTCTTATCCTATATATGTTACAGAAAAAGGAGGAATTACTCATTGACGATGATTATTAAAGCATTGTATATAAATTGTAATTTGTGTTAGTGCTTACCAATATATTTGTGAATATAGATATTACTGTAAAAACAACGAGAGCATCTCCGTTTGTGGGTATTGGTCAGACATTAAGAGATTGGGGCTTTCGTTCGTAGCGAAGCCTTTTGTGTTGTGAAGGCATCACCGCACCCCTCCCCCCCTTACTCCGAGTGGTGACCAAGCGCGTGAACTGTCCTCCCTCCCAAACTTCTTGTCTCCGAGGTCTTCCTCACTACACCCAGTTTGCCCCTAGAAACGGCTGTATTCCGATCTGTGAAGAACGTTTCAAACAAAAATCGTCTAAATCTCGATCGTGGTGGTGTTTTAAGTACTTTCTTTTTTACAATATGCCGGAGCTACACCAGTCGGATGTTTGTTTCATTTGTCGAGAAGAGCTTGGAGAGGGAACAGTGACAGTGAAAAAACGCGAGATCTCCAGCAGTGTCCTTGCGCGCTGGACTGGGCGCACGGTGTATATGCTGAATATCTGTGAGGGCTTGGAGTAATTCTGGGATGTCTCCTGCACCAGCACTGAGCAACACGTTGACATGAGATCCTCTCGTATTGACCGATATATTACTTCGACAAATTAAAAATGTGGTTTGAATCCCAATGCACCATTTCCTTAGAATGTTACTTTCAAAAGGAATGACAAGGTACGAACATTGGCTACACCTACAGTTAAACTGCGGAACAAGGTGGTCCCTATCCTCTCACACTCTTCCAAAGGCTGTGCATTACGAAAAAGTCAGATCAAGACTTAAGAGAGCACTTTGCCATGGCACTATTTTCGGAGGAGGGTATGCAGAAGGGCACAAAATCCAACTTCTTCAGTGCTTTCACTCCTCTCACTGAAAACATCTCCATTCCATCACAGAAAGTACTTTTGTTGTTGTCGATGGAGGGCATCTGCTACAGTCAGTTATCTGGCAACGTGACAACAGTATCCGCGAAAGTGTAGCAGCCTACATTTCCTGCACTGTCCATCGCAATGGGAGGAACGTGGCTGTGGTGTTCGATGGCTACTCAGAGGAGGAGGGGGCTGGCAGTAGCACAAAAGCAGCTGAGCCTTTATGCAGTACCTGCACGCAGCGAAATTATATTCCAAGATTGTACTGTGATCAAAGTGGTGCAGAAAAAATTTCTTTACAACGGAAAGAACAAGCAGCGCTTGATCAACATTATTCGTGCTGGAATGGAGAGCGAAGGACTAGAGACCAAGCAAACTACCAACTACGCTGACTGCCTTACCGCCAGGACAGCGCTGGAGAAGAGCCGACAACATGAACACGTCCTGATAGCTGGAGAGGATGTCGATTTGTTGGTCCTCCTCAGAGTTGGGCTCCAATACAAGGAACATATTCCTCCAAAAAGGTGAAGGGCGTGGAGCTAGTTGTGAACACTTCTCGTCAACATACTTCAATCGAGGACAAATGTCGCTCCCTCCTGGATTAGCTGTTTCTCCACGCGTTCACTGGTTGCGACACGGCATCTGCCATCTTCGGGCAAGGAAAAACAAGAATGATGGGCACAATTGAGAATAATCCCCAGCTGATTGGCGTGGCTGCCACATTTCTTAAGCAACATGCCACTATAGAAGAAATAGCCTCTGCATGCTGGAAATGCTTGATCGCCCTATATGGTGGTGGAGAGAACGACAACCTTCAAACTCTCCGCTAAGTATTTTCCTCAGGTCTGCTGCGAGTGCAAAAGTCCAGCTTGCTCGTCTACCCCCAACCCGAAACAAGGACCAGCACTCCTACAGAACATACCACCAGGTTCGGATTTGGTTGGGTATCGAGAAAGAACCCTCTGACTGGGGTTGAACAACAAACCACCAAGGGCTAACTCCTATCACCGCAATCCAAACCCAGCACCCTCAGCACTGGAAAAGGGTGTGGTGACGGGACCTGTTCATGGCAAAGAGCAAGGCTCAAGTGCTTTGTTCTTTGCCGAATGAGCCAGGGCAAGACATGCCGCAGCACCCGAACGTCTAAGCAGATTCGGAAGAGGAAGACGAAGATGTGGACGAACAACTTCGGTTACAGAGCTCCAACAGACAGAAGCAACAACGGAGCCCGAGCCAGCAAGGAAGAAATCCCGGCATTCTCGTTAAAACGAATGGTAAGAGATATTGTAGTAGGTATGTACAGCATTATATTTTTGTTTGTTCCAGCTTCAAAACTGAGAAGTAGCGCAGTACATTACTAGAAATAAATTTACGTTGTGTAAATCTGTTGCAGGAGTCACCAGGCGTTTCCTTCGACGATACACCCCCCCTCCTCCTCCTCCGCCACCTCAACTATCACCTCGACGTACCACTTACGTTTTTACATGTGTTATAAGTAGTACTAACTGGAAATAAAAATTTGTTTCCTTAAAATTTAATCATTTGTACCAATTTATTGAACTGTGAGATTTTCCCAAATTTTAGTTTTTTAACGATAACTTGAAACCTATAAGGCCTATGGACTTTCTTCTGTACTTAGATTAAAGCTAAAAACTGATTTATAACGTTTTTATGTGTGACTTTCCCCGTGGGATGATCATTAGAGCCAATATTCTAACCGAAAGATGACTAAAATCGAAAATTTGAACTGTTCGGAAAAATAAGTCAATTTTTGAAGTCCAATATCTCGGGAACTATTGGACTTACAGAGCTGCGGTTGGGCTTAAATTTTATAATATTTTATCTACATTAATAGAGGTGTGAGTGACTTTTCCTCAAAAAACCACCCTTCACGAGTTATAAGCCAAAATCAGAAAAAAGGCAGAAAATTTCGAGTTTTTTTGGCTCTTAAAAGTTAAGCTAAAGGATTTCGAAGCTGCAAACTTGGTTTAATACTACTCTAATATGTCCTAACAACATATCAAAAATTCAGCTTCCTGCAATTTTTTTGGACCTAAACATACCTGACGACTGGCCTATGAGGCCAGTTTCTCTAGAGAGATGACGCCCTCCAGTCTTGGCTGCACCCCGTATATCCCGGCCCCGACATAGTATTACAAATCAGTTTTTAAAAACATGTAGCAGTGAAAAGAAAATCGACGGTATATCCAACAAATGTATGTTAATCTGGTAGTAGCATCGTAGGATCTTTCCCATTTGCATCCTGAGGAGCGGTAGACGCGCTAATAAAAGAACATCAATGAAGTGTGAAAGATGAATGGAGTAGCCTTATACAGTAGCGGACTGGCGGACTAAGGCAGTACGAGGCCCAATGCAGCAAAACAAAATGAGTCAATGAGTCCCCCCATCAACTTGTAAATAGATGTATTACGAAAAAATTAAATAAATAAATAAATAAATAAAGCGCTTTCAAAATATTTTGAGCCCCCTCTCGCCCAAAACATGAAGGGCGGGGCGGTCCGTCCCCCACCCTCACCGCCCCTTAATCCGCCACTCGCCCTATATGAAAAGTTTTAACAAAAGCTAACTGCAGTAAATGCCATATGGCAGCTAGCTGGCAGTTGATAACAGGCGATACTGAATTACTTCCTTAAGAGATAGCGGTACAGTTTCTAAGGAAGGTGGATATTAATCTCTGTCACGAGTTGTAGTTCAGAATAACATACTTGCAGGAGGTATTTTTCCTTCTCATCTTTCGTCACAACAAACTGCTGAAACCAACAAGTCTGTGAGTGTGCAGGCATGTGAATCTATGTGTGATATACAGGGTGTTTCACTAAGTGTGTTTGCCTCTGTAACTTATAAAATAATAAGTGACGGGAAATTTTAATGCGGTAGGTCATCTCAAGAAATTTTACATTTTCTGCGGAGCTATGAACATAATTTATTGTATCATTTTCCAAAGAGATACAGCACAAAGATATATTTTTTTTAAATGGAACAATAGTTTTTTTTCTATCGTGTATTGGATTCGTTGATACCAGCTGCGTCCAAATCAATTTAAACTACATTCCTATCACTGTTAGTTTAGGAGCTACAACCCTTCAAAGTTTAGGGGGCGGAGGAAACGACAGCGTAGTTGACTGGCTGGTGGTCATGAGACAGTGGGCCGTAGGCCATGGGATAGCCACTCGGCCAGTCAGCTACGCTATCGCAGTCTCCGCCCCCGGAACTTTAAAGGGTTTTAGGTCCCAAACTATCAGAGATAGGATTGATTTGGACGCAGCTGGTTTAAACGAATCCAATACACGATAGAAAAAAACTATTGTTCCATTTAAAAAATTATATCTTTGTGGTGTAACTCTTTGGAAAATGATACAATAAACTATGTTCATAGCCCAGCAGAAAGTGTAACAATTCTTGTGTTGACCTACCGCATTACAATTTCCCGTCACCTATTATTTTATAAGTTACAGAGGCAAACACACTTAGTGAAACACCCTGTATTTTCATTGCTTTTTCTCTTCTAATTGTTTGAGGGCTTTCATTGTTTTACATTCCAGTAGCTCCCATTGATCTTGAATCTGTGAGGGCAAAAACAGTATGGTCCGGAAAAAAAAAAAACATTATTGGGAATTCACAAATAATTCTGGTAAGATTCTTTTGTGAACATAATTCTCTTAACCACCTTTAGTGTAGTAATACAAAGACTAAAATAACAATTTCTATGACCTTGGAACGCCTATTACACACATGGGGTTATTCTGAAATACTGAAGCTTAAGAAAAAGGTTGAATTTCGATGCTAGGCTAGGTGCCATCAATGTAGTTTGCTTTTATACTAGTCTGAAGGTTAAGAGCATCGTCCGAAAGAATCAGTATGGAATGAAATGGTGTACGACAGGCCTGAGGAACGATAATACATGTTTGACACACGCTAAAGGTGTGGATACTGCTATGACAGTTACCAAAGTAGGCAGTTCAACTGAAGACGGCAAATGTGGAAAGACAAATGTGGGTACAAGGAAATCATATGTGTTGAAACCACATAGGTAACTGCAGAAATAGCTCAGCTGATCGACGAATGAAAATATGGGAAATTCAGAAATACAGGTCTTGTAGGAAGGAAACAAATAAGAATTGCAGGGATGCAATTCCATGGAAGAAAAATGGGAAGAAATGGAAAGAAACTGAGTTGCAAGCTCTAGACAGCATACAGAAAAGACGAAACAACCTTCCCTGAAATAAATAAAAAGGGTAGTAATATTAAAGAATGGAACGAGAAATTCCACTGTTAAATGAACAGGAGGAAGCAGACAGATGGAAAGATTACATTGATTGCCTCTATCAGGGAGAGACTTATCTGATTAGATGAGAGATGAAGGAATTAGGGTTTATGTGGTAGAGATAGGCACAAAATTAGTTCATTATGACGCGTTTCAGAAAGTTTTCCATCACATATTCATTTGTTTTGGGAGCGACAGCTGCACGTTGACATGTAACAGATGTACATACATAGGTGTTCAATATGGCGTTTGCCTACCTAGTCTATATATATCTGTACAGCGAACATCATATTGAACACCTATGTATCTACATATGTTATATGTCAATGTATAGGTGTCGCTCACACAACAGATGGATATCTGATGTTGTTGTTGCTTGGTTCTTCTTCAGATTAATGCAGCTCTCTATCCTATATCCTCAGCAAGCCTCTTTATCTACTCGTAAGATCGGCAACCCACGTCTACTTCAACCTGCTTACTATATTCGTCCCTTGGTCTCTGCGATTTTACCCCTCACACTTCCCTTTCATGCTAAATTTACGATTCATTTATGTCACAGAATGTGTCCTACCAATCGACCCCATTGATTTTTAGTAAAGGCATGCCAGATGTTAGTCTTCTCACAAATTCTGTTCTCTACCTCCACATTAGTTATGCGATCTACCCACCTCATTGTCAACATTCATCTGTAGTACCATTGCCGGCCGCGTTGGCGGAGGGGACTGCGGCGTGCCAGTCACCGTCTGCACGGGCACTACGGTTCGGGTTTGGAATCCCCCCTCGGGCATGGATATTTGTGCCGTCCTTAGTGTTAGCTAATTCATAAGTAGTTTGTAAGTTTAGTTAAGTCCCATAAGCTATACAAACATTCGAACATTTGATTTGTAGTACCATGTATCACTATTAAAAGACAAAAATTCGCCCAAATGTCTACAGAAAAGACTTTCTAACTTTTAAATTAATATTCTATGTTAACAAATTTCTTCCCATTGCTATTCTGCATTTTACATCAACTGTACTGCGATCACAATATGTTATTTTACTCCAATTTATTTTCTGAACAAGTTGTAAATAACCGCATCAGTGGAGTGGCCAAGCACTCTTAAAGCGCCTCACGGCCGGACGCGCGGATGCTCGCCGTCGGGGATTCGAGTCCTCCCTCGGGCATGAGTGCGTTTGTTGTCCTTAGCATAAGTTAAACGTACACTACTGGCCATTATAATTGCTACACCAAGAAGAAATGCAGATGATAAACGGGTATTCATTGGACAAATATATTATACTAGAACTGACATGTGACTACATTTTCACGCAGTATGGGTGCATAGATCCTGAGAAATCAGTACCCAGAACAACCACCTCTGGCGGTAAAACGGCATTGATACGCCTGGGAATTGAGTCAATCAGAGCTTGCATGGCTTTTACAGGTACAGATGCCCATGCAGCTTCAACACGATATCACATTTCATCAAATGACTGGCGTATTGTCACGAGTCAGTTGCTCGGCCACCATTGATCAGACGTTTTCAATTGGTGAGAGATCTGGAGAATGTGCTCGCCAGGGCAGCAGTCGAACATTTTCCGTATACAGAGAGGCCCGTACAGGACCTGCAACATGCGGACGTGTATTATTTTGCTGAAATGTAGGGCTTCGCAGAGATCGAATGAAGGGTAGAGTCACGGGTCGATGCTAACAAGAGGTGACCTAAACGTGTAACCAATGGCAACCCATAGAATCACGTCGGGTGATAGGCCAGTACGCCAATGACGAATACACGCTTCCAATGGGCGTTCACCGCGATGTCGCCAAACACGGATGCGACCATCATGATGCTGTAAACAGAACTCGGATTCAACCCAAAAAATGACGTTTGGCCATTCGTGCACTCAGGTTCGTCGTTGCGTACACCATCGCAGGCGCTCCTGACTGTGATGCAGCGTCAAGGGTAACCGCAGCAATGGTCTCCGAGCTGATAGTCCATGCTGCTGCAAACGTCGCCGAATTGTTCGTGCAGATGGTTGTTGTATTGCAAACGTGCCCATCTGTTGACTCAGTGATAGAGACATGGCTGCACGATGCGTTACAGCCATGCGGATAAGATGCCTGTCATCTCGACTACTAGTGATACGAGGCCGTTGGGATCCAGCACGGCGTTCCGTATTGCCCTACTGAACCCACCGATTCCATATCCTGCTAACAGTCATTGGATCGCGACCAACGCGAGCAGCAATGTCGCGATACGATAAACCGCAATCGCGACAGGCTAAAATCCGACATTTATCAAAGTCGGAAACGTGGTGGTAGGCATTTCTCATCCTTACACGAAGAATCACAACAACGTTTCACCTGGCAACACCGGTTAGCTATTGCTGTGTATAAGAAATCGGTTGGAAACTTTCCTCATGTCAGCACGTTTTAGGTGTCACCACCGGCCCCAACCTTGTGTGAATGCTCTGAAAGGTAATCATTTGCATATCACAGCATCTACTGCCTGTCGGTTAAATTTCGCGTCTGTAGCACATCATCTTCGTGATTCAGCAATTTTAATAGCCAGGAGTGTAGTTTGTAAGCCTAGGGACATAACCGCAGCAGTTAAGTCCCTTAGATTTACAAACATTTCAACACTTTGTAAATAATTTTCCGTTTTCTATATTTTAATCCTGCTGAATTTGAAAGAGTTTATTTCATTTAACATGGTCAAAAGCTTAGTCCAAAACTACAAAATCTAGAAATGTAGATTTGCCTTTCCTTAATCTATCTTCTAAGATAAGTTGTAAGGTGAGTATTGCCTTAACATTTCTCCTAAATCTAAACTGATCTTCCCTGAGGACGGCTTTTACCATCGTTTCGTGAGAATTTTGTAACCGTGACAGTAAACTGATGGCTCTTTAATTTTGATACCTGTCTGAGCCTGCTTTCTTTGCAATTTTAATTATTAAATATTTCCTGCCGGCCGCGGTGGCCGAGGGGACTGAGGCGCTTCAGTCACGGTCTGCACGGCCGCTACGGTCGGGGGTTCGAATCCCCCCTCGGGCATGGATATTTGTGCCGTCCTTAGTCTTAGGTAGTTCATAAGTAGTTTGTAAGCTTAGGGACTGATAACCCCGTAGTTAAGTCCCCTAAGTTAAAAATAAATAAATATTTCCTGAAATGTGAGGATTTTTCGCCTCTATCATACATCTTACACACCAGGTGGAATAGTTTTGTCATGGCTGGTTCTCCCAGAGACTTCAATAGTTCTGAGGAAATGTCTAGTCCAGGGGCCTTCTTTCGAATTAGGTCCTTCAGTGCTCTGTGAAATTCTTCTCTCAATATAATATCTATCTCATATGCTTTCTCTCTCCCCTTTCTCCGATATTGTCCCGAATTTCATTTTCATTGTAGAACTCTATTTATTGTTTCCACCTTCGGCTTTCTCTTCTTTGTTCAGAACTTGCTTTCAAACTGAGTATCTTATATTCATACAGAAGTCTCTCTTGTCTCCAAACGTCTCTTTTATTTTCCTGTAATCGGTATATATTTTCCCCTATTTATACATTCTTATGCAGATTAGCATTTTCCAACTAGCCATTACTGCTTAGCCATTTTGTACTACATGTCAGTCTCATTTTTAGTCGTCTGTACTCTATTTTACCTGCTTCATTTATTGCGTTTTTATCATCAGTTAAATTCAGTATATCCTACGTTTTCAAATGACTTTTTGTAGGTCTTATATTTCTATTTATTTGTTCTTCTGCTGACTTCACTATTTCATTTCTCAAAGTTACCCAATTTTCTTCTACTCTGTTAATTTCCCCCATTTCTGTCAATTGGTGCTCCCACATAAACGCTCAAGATCCTCTGGTTCCTTCAGTTTATCCAGGTACCATTTCCTTATTTTCCTACCTTTATTTTATTTATTTATATTTATTTTTCAATTTCCGTCTACAATTCATAGCCAGTAAGATATGATCATAGTCTATATATGCCCCTGGTTATGTCTTACAGGTTATTACATAGCTCCAAAACCTTTGTTTTTCCCATGATAAAATCTATATTGTACCTTCCGGTGTCACCTGGTCTTATCACGTATGCAACCGTCTTTCATAATTTTTAAACGAAGTGCTTATTATTGTTAAATTACGTTCCGTGAAAAATTCTATGAGGCAGCTTTCTCTTTCATTCCTTTTCCCCAGTCCATATTCACCTACAATTTTTCCTCCTCAACCTTTTCCTACTACCCATCATAATTAAGTTTTCTTCTCTCTTCATTGTCTGTATAATATCCTTTACTTCCTCATAGGTTTCTTCGATCTCGTATCATCAGCTGAGGTAGTTGCATACGAGGTGCGACAATAAAGTAATGAGACTGATTTTCTTTGCAATATGTGGCAACCCTGCAGGCTTGCACAGGCCAATATCTTTGACCTTTGTCTATAAGTTGCTTCTAGTCCAACCAGCACATGGATGCAACTTCTCCGTCGTGAATTCTGCTGTAATAAATTAACACTTGTTTGTGTCTCTCGTCACGGAAATTGAACCGCATAATATTTCGCAACGGTATGCCATTTCTTTTTGCGTTAAATTGAGTGAAAACGCGACGACAACTTACGGTAAGCTTCAAAATGCTTTTGGAGAGGAGGTTAAGTCAAGAGCTCAAGTTACTCGTTGGAATAAAATGTTTAGTGAAGGCGAAACGAATGTTGAAGACCGCAGTGGACGACCATCAACCTCATGGACAGGTGTCAACTTGGCCATGGTACGTGAACTCCTACGATCTGATCGAATATTACCTGTGAAAATGATTTCAGAAGAACTGAACATCAATCGAGAAACGGTTCGTCTAATAATAACTGAAGATCTTGGTATGAGAAAGATTTGTGCAAAAATGGTCCCCAAATATCCAACACTATAACAGCCAGAAACACGGAAAAATGTTAGAGCAAACGAAAATCAATCCAGAATTGTTTAGCCGTGTTATCACAGGGGATGAAAGTTTTTTTTATTATTATTATTATTTTCCAATACGATCCAGAGACAAAACGCCAAAGTTTACAATGGTGCTGAAAGGAATCACTCCGACCAAAAAAAAGCTCGCATGTCAAAGTCAAAAGTGAAATGCATGCTTGTGTGCTTCTTTGATTCCAAGAGAATTGTTCATAAAGAGTGGGTGTCTCCTGGACAAACAGTCAACCAATATTACTACAAAGAAATTTTAGAAAGATTTTGTAAAAGAGTTCTTCCAGCCCATGCCAACATTGATGATAATTGGATTCTGCATCACGATAATGCGTCATACTGCTTTGTCAATACAGCAATTTTTAACCTCTGAACAAATTTCAGTACTACCACAGCTACCTTCTTGACCAGATATCGCTCCGTGAGACTTTTTTCTATTTCGAAGAGTCAAAACGGTGGGCAAGGGACACTATTTTCAGACAACACAAGATGTTCAAAAAGCTGTGACGAGGGTCTTAGAGGATATTTATTACCTCTGATGAGTTCCAGAAATGTTACCATCAATGGCAGAAGCGCTGGAACAAGTGTGTGCAGTCAGGAGACAACACTAAACTTGACTAAAACGGTAAGCAACAGTTTTTTTTTTTTTCACATCAGTCTCATAACTTTATTGTCGCACCTCGTACAAACTTTCACTACTGTGGTCAGTGTTGGCGTAGTATTTATTTTGACTATGATTATGCGATCACTGTGCTGTTCATGGTAGTTTACCCGCATTCCTATTTTCTCATTCATTCTTAGTCCTACTCCTATAATTTTGTATTTATAACCCCGTACTGACCAGAATTCCTTTTCATCTCTCCAACGAACGTCACTAATCCGCACTATATCAAAGTTGGAACCTATCCAGTTCCATTTTTAAATTTTCTTACCGCCCTCCCTGATTAAGGGATCTAACAGGACACGCTTTGATCCTTAGAATTCCAGTGTTATCTTTTCTGGTGGCGATATCCTTATCAGAGCTGTATGTGAATAGCTGATGACGTAAATTTTTCCGGAACGCGCCTTACTACAATTTTTGCTGTGTCTGAGGTGTGACCTTGAATTACTGCGACCTTTTTAGCTTCTTTGCAGTACTATCAGTTAATTTGATTATAGTCGCCTGCCTCATACACGACTTTAAGTGACATTTACGACACGGTCGCTAGTAAAACGTTAAGCAATTCAGTCGTTTTCGTCGCAGATGTTCCCACTAACAGAGCATCTACGTGGTGGCCTCTTTGGAAGTCTGAGAGATCAAGAATTTCTTCGATAATTTGTGTTGACTGTTGCAGAATAAAACGTATAATACGCTGCGAGGTAACGCCCTAGACTTCGTACGTCAATTGTTGAATGTGATATCGTCTAAATGTTAAAGCATACTCAGCCACTGTGTGTACTTAATTTTGAAAAAATCACTATCGGAATGAAGGAATTCATTTGTACGCAAATTATTATTCTGCGTTTTCGTAGTGCCGATCTGTTACGCTTTTTCTGTCAGTCCTCACCAGTGGTCTAACGCATGTAAATATGTTGACGATGTATTATGCATACACTGAGGACGTTATTGGACACAAGGGCATTTCGACCGTTCTACCTGGAGAAGGTTTACGTAATATGACAGCTACTTATGCGTTTCTGCTCCTCGTACTCACGTTTTTCTCCGCCGTATACCGATACGCCGGCTTTGTTACGTGTATAGGTCACTTTGTAAAAAATCTTCGAAATTACGTATATAAAACATGGGTGAATTTAGAGTGAAAAATTGATACAAATAGCAACTAAAGTTAATTTTCATAAAGAAAAAGCTGAAACGCTAACTTAAATAAATAAAAGGAATGATATGGCGGATGTAGGAAGGAAGGAAGCTTGGAGTTTAACGTCCCGTCGACAGCGTGGTCATTAGAGACGGAGCTTACGCTCGGAAGGTTTGGGTAGGATGTGGAAGGGAATCGGCCGTGCCCTTTCAAAGGAACCATCCCGGCATTTGCCCGGAGTGATTTAGGAAAATTACAAAAAACCTAAATCTGGATGGCCATCCTACCGAATGCGAGTCCAGTGTGTTACCACTGCGCCACCTCGCTCGGTGCGGATGTAGCAATCAAGGTTGAAACAACGAAAAGCAAGACGTTGCCTCAATATAGCTCATCGGCTCACAGCCTGCTGCTTTTGCTGGAAAATAGCTGTAACTGAGACCTCAAAATCAACAATCAAGAGAGAAAAAAGGGGATGTGAAAGGCCTGGAGGGGGGAAACCAATAAAATCAATTGCTGATTAAACAACAGTTTATTAAAATAAATGGCTTTAAAGCTAGCCAGGTACTGAAAGATTAATATTTCATGAAACAGTCCAAATAGTTTAAAAGAATCTTAAAATGCTTGGTAAGTATGCCAAAGTTTTAAAACAGCAAAAATTCTTATAATTATTTTAAAGGACCAGCTTAAATTGTAAGCTTTACAGTTACAAAATAGAAATAACGAACAGATTCTTAAAAGGCCAGATTGTTTCTTTTAAACAACAGAAAGCACTACAAAATAATCGCAACAGTTAAAGGAAAAACAAGGTGCGAGTATGGTGGTAAAATATCCACAGTTTAAACAAGCAAAACCTTTTACTTTCCTTACAAGGTCACCTTCTAGTTGAGTTTTACAGTTTCAAAAAACAATAATAAATTGATTCCTAAGAGGCACTAATTTTTCTCTCTCTCTATCTCTCTCTCTCACTTTTTTTCTTAAAAAAAAAAAAAAAAGAAAAGAAAAAAAAAAACGGCAAGCCGCTACAGAGTAATCAAAATGTTCAAATGTTGGTATAGGTTATGGGACTTAACTACAGGGTCATCAGTCCCTAAACTTACTAAGTACTTATCAACTAGCTTATCCTAAGGACGGCACAAATATCCATGCCCGAGGGGGGATTCGAACCCCCGACCGTAGTGGCCGTGCAGACCGTGACTGAAGAGCCTCAGTCCTCTCGGCGACCGCGGCCGGCACAGAATAATCGATACGATGCCTTTTCATATTTTAGTCAGCTGAAGTGGGTGAAACTTCACATGGTAACACCTTTATGTACACACTAGCAGACCTGTAATAACATAGAAAATATTTTGTTTTTGTTAATTTGCACAGTGACGCAATCGCTAAGCATCAATCCCGATGCTGCTCTAAGAACACCTACCCCCAGGATACAGTATTCGCCGTTCGAATCCACCCTCGGGCATGGTCGTCTTTATTTTGTAAGTTTAGAGACTGATGACTCCGCAGTTAAGTCCCTTAAGCTTAACAAAAATTTGAACATTTGGTACAGTATTTAGAGCAAGACAGGCGGAAAACCGCTGCAGTGACAAGCAGCGACAGTCATCAAACACCAGCAAGTAACAGGCCTTTAGGGCAAGAAATATATATAGGATGGTAGCCAGATCCTTTAATTACAAGTTCAGAAGCGAAAGTGTGATTGCAGTCAGCTAAGCCCACACAAGAAATAGTCAAAGCAAGAACAACGGCCCCTAGTGAAGTTTACGCCAATCCTGCTTATGGCAGTAACACATCAAAATAAAGAACTGTATACCAAAACAACGAAGACAATTAAGACTAGACTGCCAAAATACATCCCCTTGCCGGACAATTTCAGACAAGGGGGAGGAAATTTACACTGCCAAACTTTACACCAGTGCCCAGGGCACTAGTTGCACTTAGTAAATCAACACCAAAACAAACATGAACAACAGAAATGAAACAGATAGTACCGCAAGTGTTCCGGTATGTAGCAACAACTCCCAGAACAATGCTTAACAGGTACCTGCTATTTCTGGGAGAAAATCTGGTTAGGAAGGCGCCTCAAAAGATATGAATACTAGACAACTTATAATAGGCTCTACCGCAGTTAAGACGCTATCATACTGCTGAACTGCACAATTTGGATGGTCGACTCACTACAGTGACCCAGCGTGAATCATATATGCTTACAGGTTAGCAACATGTAAGGGGTTAAAACGTCACAGATGGAACACGAAATTAATTATCACTTTAATGTTTGAGTTATAGAAAACTAGAACGTATATCTACGAAATATTATTTTTAAGGGACTTATTAAGCGGGTGTACCAAAGCTTCTGCCTCTTTTTATTGTCGTAACTGAATAACAATCAGAATTAACATTCCTCAGATCACTTTCAAGGATAGCCTTCCTTTTTTCTAAAAGACGTCGTCGGGATATGTGGGCTTATTGTAGTAAATAACAAAGTGGAAGACAATAATCAATACCAAGCACAAATCAACAATACATTGACGATTGACGATGTCTAATGTGTACAGTGCTGTTACGAAGTAAAGTTGGTAGAGAACATAAACATTCCGTAGTCACACGAACTCAGCTGACTTCCGCCGATCACAGAGGAGCCATGAAAAAGTGCGTGACCTGTAGTGACAAGATGAGGCGAAATAAGGAAGGAGAGATATTTTAAAACGAAAGTTTCACCAACAAAAGAAACAAGGGACACTGCCCAGCACTAGCAATAGGGAGATGTCGAACGAAAGATTTTTTTTTTCTTTCACTGGACAAGTTTATCTTCAGAATTAGTTCTAATTTAAATTTTTTTTAAGTCAGTAAGTTCAGTAAATTATTTTCGTTGAAAGTGTTGTACTGTGGAATACGTGTGTCACAACCTTCTGTCGTGCCACACCTGCTAAAGTGATTATTAGTTGATTGTCATAATTAATTTCATGTTCCAAAGATAGTGCTCAACTGAGCTGGCGACCGTTCAAAATGTTGAAATGTTTGTAAATCTATCGGACCAAACTGCGTGGTCATCAGTCCGTAGCTTACAAACTACTTAAACCTAGGTAAACTAACCTACGGACAAACACACATACCCATGCCCCAGGGAGGACTCGAACCTGCACGGCGAGCAACCGCGAGCACCGCAGCGAGACGCTTTAGACCGCTCGGCTACTCCACCGCGGCCTTGGCGACCGTAATTAATTATTTCCACATTAATTTCATTTTCAACATTTTTGTGGTTTCTGTGTGTTCCATTTTCCTACATACTTCAGTACTTCCATGTTCGTCTATAATTGTTTCAAATTTCATCTGTTTAAATCAACAGAGAGTAGAGTAGGAGGAATGGGTTATCTGTTATGTTAATTTGTTGTGGTAAGTCTCCCTTACTTGACGGCCTTTGTGCACAATACTTCGGAAACGATAGCCCATTGATTGTAGGCAATACAATTCGATTAAATTAACCGATAAATAACTGGCAGGTGAGTTGAGGAGTTGTTACAATTTTAGGAACTTATTCCTCGAAGAGTTCCACATGTCTTCAAAGCCAATGGTGGGCGAACTCCTCACTACTAAATAAATATTGTGTCAATCTCCTATACGACAGCAGCAGCAAATTACCAAGCAGAGCACACTACTAGAATGAAAACGAGACTAATGGTCAGTTAGGCGCAAAAAATGGGTATTCAGTAATACTGATGAACGTTTGCAGGTCGCAGTCGATCGCTGAGCGTCTCGCGACGACAGGTAGGCTGCCATTAGAGTCCGTCATTAGCGGCTGCTGTTAGCGTGTGAGGTTAATGAGAGGCGCTAGACCGGAGAAGTCCCTTTGAGTCCAGGAGATTACGCATGCTCGCGCGTGTCCCAGCTCCGTGGCCTTTCCTGCGGGGATAACCCGCTCTTTCGGTCGGCTGTCGCCTACTCCATATATTGGCGAGAGGAACACCCGACCGAATCACATCTCTGCCAGCGGCTCCTGAGACGACTGTGGACAGCCGGTTTTTGGATCTGCCAAGCTCGCCGCCGGACCTCTCAGCACCACCATTTGTTCAGTAAGTGTTACGTGTTAACGGTGCCCTCAGTCGTTTCTATAGCTTTTATCGCCGGCCGCTGTGGCCGAGGAGACTGAGGCGCTCCAGTCACGGTCTGCACGGCCACTACGGTCGGGGGTTCGAATCCCCCCTCGGGCATGGAAATTTGTGCCGTTCTTAGTATAAGGTAGTTGATAACTAGTTTGTAAGTTTAGGGACTGATGACCTCGTAGTTAAGTGCCATAAGCTTAACAAACATTTTTTTTATAGCTGTTCGGAAAGAACAGACGACACTTCTGATCCTGCAGCTGTTATTATTTAATATTCATAGAATATATGACATCGATTCCCTTAGTCTTACGGGAATTAGTTAAACTACGAGTTTGAGTACTATGGGCAGGGCGAAGCTGGGAATTTGTATCTGACAGGAGGCGTGCATGGGTAGTCCTTGCAGGGGCGGTGATCACTGTGTCCCCAGTGGTGTAGGGGTCAGCGCAACTGCCTAGAAAGCAGGAGACCCGGGTTCGAATCCCGGCTGGGTACACATTTTCAGCTTTGCCCAATCGCAGTTGATGTCATATATTCTATGAATATATGTTATCAATTGTGTTTGAACCTGCGACTGTTTCTTGAAATAAGTTTCAGAAATTACTGCAACCAGTCGCCTTTTGTTTCTTCTTAATGAAGATTTATTTAAACCATTAGCGGTTTCAAGCTGCCTAGCAGCTCATCATCAGATGACATACATTTATGGCAAATTACATTTGTATCTGTGGCAGGGCAGAAAACGAGAAAAAAATAAACACTAATTTTGGTATGCTATACTGAATAATTACAATATAAGTCTGTCTTCAAGACGTTACTTACAGCTATGCGCTTCATATTTAATTTGTCTATATTTTGGTCCGCTTTTGGATAGGATTTCACTATACTTCTTTTTTCATCAACACACCACAGTCGTGGGAGGTGCTTAACGACGACACCATCTCGTACATAACATCTTCACCAGCAGCTAATAGCCGCAGAATAGTACTCACTCTGTCCGTCACATAATGTATGTAGATATCAAATACAGTCACCCTGTCACAGTTCACTGGGGCACCCTGACAATAACTTTGTCTCTGACAAATGCTTCGCATTGAGGACAACGTATTGAGTTCTATTAAGAATTCTTGGCTCCGATCACGTATCTCGGGACCTATTTTATATGCTCGTACCTTCGTTAGCAGGTATGTAGCCCCGGGAAGAGTGGTTAAAAGCTACTTGAAAGCACATTTGGGTCTTGCTGTTTTGTTTAGACTAAATCTTTCTTTTCGAAGTAGCTTATATGATGACGAAGGTTGCATAGATTGCGATCGGCAATGACGTAACTATTTTGTACATTTCGAGCGAAAAGTCGACGTTACTTTGTCACGTACAAAAACACTGCAGCTCGGGAGTAGCCGAGGGATCTGGAGCGCCACGTTAAGGATCGCGCGGCCACCAGCGTCGGAGGTTCGAATACTCCCTCGGGCATGTTCAAATGTTTGTAATTCTATGGGACCAAACTACGTTGGTCATCAGACCCTAGACTTACAACCTACTTACAATGCCTCCTATGTGTACCGTTCGCGCATGTAGAGTTTCATAGCTTATAGTGTTGTTTGTTAAGTTTATGGGACTTAACTGCGGCGTCATCAGTCCCTAAACTTACAAACTACTTATAAACTAACTTATACTAAAGACAGCACCGACATCCATGCACGAGGGAGAATTCTAACAACCGACGGGGAGCCCCTAGTCTTACAACCTACTTGAACTAAGTTAAACTAACCTAAGGACAACACACACATCCATGTCCGAGGGAGCCGTGCGATCCGAAACGTGGCGCTCCAGACCGCTCGGCTACTTCCTTGCAACCCCTCGGGCATGGATGTGTGTGTTGTCCTTAGGTTAGTTTAACTTAGTTTAAGTAGGTTGTAAGACGTAGTTTGGTCCCTTAGAATTATAAACATTTGATTTGACAAGAACAGCTACACAAATTCTGACCCAAAATTAAATAACAGCGGTTTACGTCTCACACTTCAGACTAATTTTACCCTGGATTGTAACGATAATGCTGGAGCTGGAAATCCTCAGCCAAATAAATACAATGCCTGGGGTATTAGCAGATAGCTTGGAACATGGTAGGAAAAAAAATGCTGAATGTACATTGAGCAAAACTCGAACAACCCGAAGTCGTTTTACCGTTTCCACCTCATTATTTAGTTGAAAATATATGGGATCTTATATGTGTCATACCATTATCAGACACGTCATCGAGCTTGAGAATAAAATCTATAAGAAACTATTCTCTGTTGGAACGACTCCATTAATTACTGCTAGGTCTTATTTTTCACTTACAAATACTATATTTTACAATTAGCTGACTATGAAACAGCTGACTTCATTAGAAAACAATAGGGTTATACAAAAATAATTAATAACAATTTTCTTAGATATCTATTGCTAAACATTTTCCAACGCTCAGCCCTAATTTTTCTAATTACACACACTCTCTACATTGCTTGCAGATAATAAAGAAGACCCAGACTTCAGCCATGAAGACATCAGCAGTGCTTGTGATGGCTGTTCTACTCACCGTCGGTTATTCGCTGCCAGTAGAGCAGGTAAGGTGCCGTAAAGAATCTTCAGCATTTTGTGTGAATGAGATCAAGCTTTTCGTTCGTAAAAATCAGAATTTTAACAGCCCTGCATAGAAATAGTGTTGCTTTCAGTTAGTCATTTTTGGGTTATTGGTACATGTTACTGAATAATATACGTAAAATGTCAACTTGATCTCATCATTACATTTGTATACACTAGTGTTTAGTATAGTATTCTCTGTTTCGTTCAAATGTATTAAGTAGAGAAGCTTACCATAAAATTTCCAGTCCACTGGGTCAGTGAAAAGTGGAAACATTGGAAGGATATTCTATTTAAGTTTGTTTGATGTAGAGGATTTCCATGGACATTCCCGAAGGAACAGGGCAATACGACGAAGAAGGTGACGTGGAAGAATGAACATGCAGGATAGACCAGAATTTCAAGCTGAATATGCAAAAGTGTAACCGTGATACTCTTCCTTTTACGGATTTATGCTGGACAATTTATAGTATTAAATTGATGGAGTAGTTCTGTTTGGGAAGATGATAGACGTTCGATCCATAATGATTGAGATTTGATGGAAAGAACTTTTTGTTACCATACGTATCTCCGGGGCCAACGGCCGTGCTGCAGTGTATACAACGGTTACCGTTAGATCACCGAAGTTAAGCACTGTCAGGCTTGGCTCGCACTTGCCGAGTGCTGTTGGCAAGCGGGGTGCACTCAGCCCATGTGAACCCAACTGAGGAGCCACTTGATGGAGAAGATGCGGCTCCGGTCACGAAGACTGACATAACGGCCGGGAGTGCGGGGCGCTGACCACGTCCCCCTCCATACCGCATCCAGTGACGCTTTCTTGCAGCGGATGACACGGCGACCGGTCAGTACCCACTGGCTCACTTGAGGCCTGTCGGACGGAGTATCTCCGGGACAAAAATTACCTTGACTGGCGGCATAAAGTTGGAATGGTAGGTAGGGAGGGATCGCTCGTATATGTAATCTGTCTTGAGGAGGTACAGTAATAACAATAATAGTGTTCCTTCTAGATCGGCTTGGGCTGACTCAGAATGCAGCTTCGTCCAAATTTTTAGCTGTTAAATTTATGTTTGTAAAGCTTATGGGACTTAACTGCGGGGTCATCAGTCCCTAAACTTACAAAGTACTCATGAACTACCTTATACTAAAGACGACATAAACATCCATGCCCAAGGGGGCATTCGAACCCCCGACGGGGAACGGCCTCGCGCATAGTAGCATAGCGCCTCAATGCGCTTGACGCGGCATTAAATTTATAACAGGGCGTCAAACTACAGAATTCACCTGAAGAGGCTGGTCTAATCGGCTGTATTTGGCCATCTGTCTTGTTATAGCAACTTCACGAATAAAGTCAGGCTTGGCCCATGTCATACCATCAACCTAGTTCCAGAAGTCGGAGATAAACCAGTTACTGTCTTCAAATGTAAACAGTGCATGTCTTCTGACACATTGTCCAACCTCAAACGAGTAAAACGGACCAGCATCAGCATGTGTTATTAATTTTTCGCTAATGCAGGGTGATTCTAATCAATGTGGTAATGGATGGATTACTGTTGCTGTGGTGCGCTATCCGGCTGATACAGTAAAAGGAGTTACTGGGTTGGAATCCTTTAATAACAGAGATGTAATTGCTTTCCGCAGTATTCAATAAGGATGTTGGAGCGTCTTATTTTACATCTGGCAATGCTTTTACTTTACGGACACGTAATCACAGGAAAATAAATGAGCAAGAAAGTGTTTGTGTTTGGGTTAAAGGTGCTGGTAGATGCGCTAAAGTAAAATTTACTGGTGATGTAACACATTATTATAGAAATTAAATAAAGTATTTCCTTTCCTTTTTCCCAAAAGCATCAGCATTCTTGACAAAGTGTACTAATCTTCCGTACAATTCATTGTTAAAGAAAGGACCCGAGGTCAGACAACTTGCACTTTTCATGAAAGATGTATTGGACACCGAATAGACACACATTTGGAAGGAAGGAAGCTTGGAGATTAACGTCCCGTCGGCAGCTTGGTCATTAGAGACGGAGCTTACGCTCGGAAGGTTTGAGTAAGGATGTAAAAGGAAATCGGCCGTGCCCTTTCAAATGAACCATCCTGGCATTTGCCTCTAGTGATTTAGGGAAATCACGGAAAACGTATTCGGGATGGCCGGAGGTGGATTTGAACCACCATCCTTCCGAATGCGAGTCCAGTGTGTTACCACTGCGCCACCTCGCTCGGTACACACGTTTGTTACAAGCAGACGAATCAACTGTGGCAGAACATTGTATCAGTACGGGTCACTCTATGAACTACAGTGACTTGAGAATTTTAACACTGACCTCTTCCTTCTGGGATTCCGTTTTTAAGGAAGCAATCGAAATTAAATAAGCAGAGACAATGGTGTTAATTTAGGTAAGGAATGGAACCCGGCTCTAAGTGTAATGAAATTGCAGAGACGTCGTCACAGTGCTGCTGCCGCCGAACGTACATCGATAGGCGAATCGAATAGCTGATTGTTCCATAACGGCGCGCGCGCACGTAAGCTTACATTTCACTTGCCGTCGACCAACATCTGTGACCCGCATGCGTAGTGCCGACGCAGTGGGGCATGTAAGGCCGTGTCTGGCACCTTGTCGGCAGTCTTGCGGCTCACCCTGAAGATGGCCGGACGTTACTCGGCCGAAATATTGGAAGAAACTGAATTCGTTCGGCTGCATGCCCGAAATTTATTGGGTTATACAATACGCCGCGAAAAGCTGAAAATGAAAAAGGTATTACAGTATTGCGTTGGCATTACAGAGCCACCCTTCAATTAAACAGAGCATACAAACGTAGGCTTCCGCGACAGTTATCACTATCAATAACATTCTTCGGGGTATGACACCGCGTCGTCATTTTATAAACTGTACCGACGTTTCGGCCACTGTTGCAGGCGGCCTTCATGAGGGTCTGTGGAAAAGCAACGCCCCCCTTCCTCTCCCTCATCCGCTGCTATATAAACCCCAAGCGATCGTACATTCAGCAGTCAGACACAGACCCTGATGAAGGCCGCCTGCAACAGTGGCCGAAACGTCGGTACAAGTTTATAAAATGACGACGCGGTGTCATACCCCGAAGAATTTTAATGATAGTAAACAGAGCATATTTATAGAATGAAACTTTCACTCTGTAGCGGAGTGTGCGCTGATATGAAACTTCCTGGCAGATTAAAATTGTGTGCCGGAATCGGCACTCGAACCTGGGACCTTTGCCTTTCGCGGGCAAGCGCACTACCGACTGTGCTATCCCGACGCGACTCACGATGCCGCCTCACAACTTCACTTTCGCCAGTACCTCGCCTCCTACTTTCCAAACTTCAAAGAAGTTCATTCTGGAAACATCCCTTGGGCTGTGGCTAAGTCATGTCTCCACCATATCCTTTCTTCCAGGAGTGCTAATTTTGCATGGTTCGCAGGAGAGCTTCTGTGAAGAATGGAAAGTAGGAGGCGAGGTACTGGCAGAAGTGAAGTTGTGAGGTGGCATCGTGAGTCGTGTCGGGATAGCACAGTCGGTAGTGCGCTTGCCCGCGAAAGGCAAAGGTCCCAGGTTCGAGTCCCGGTTCCGGCACACAATTTTAATCTGCCAGGAAGCTTCAGAGCATATTTATTTTTTTCTTTTTCCGTTCTTGATATGACTTTACGGGTAACCGTTATTGATGACCATTCTGATAGTATTTTAACTTGCCGTTACAGGAGACAGCTCGTGATGCGCGCTCGCTCTTCCACCACCACCACCACCATCACCACCACCACCACCACCACCATCACCACCACAACCACCCGCAGGGCGAGGTGTCGGTGGGCGTGTCGCAGCAGCCCGGCGTGGGCACCGCCGTCAGCGTCGGCGGGCACGGCACGTGGACGAGCGGCGACGGCCACACGCACGTGGCAGCGGGCGGCAGCTGGGACCGCGTCTTCCACGGGCCCGGCGCCACGCACCCGCACGCGTCGGGCGGCATCTCCATCACACACGAGTTCGGCAAGCGGCGCTAAGGCCAGCCACACTCATACGTGCTACTGGATGGACTGCCAGTACACCAGCAAACACGCATCTGCTAGTGGCGCCATCTTGCCTCACCAAACCTTCAGCATATATTTGTACACAGTACAATTACAATTTAACGTTAAGAACAAGGTACCTGCTATTACGAGGGTAAGTCAATTATTATCCGCAAAGTAGGTATAAAATTTTATTGTAATAAAATAGGAAACTTACAAGAACATCATTTTTCGACATAGTCTCCTTGCCATGGCTCTACAAGCTTCCTTATGCCCTCATAAAAGAAGGTTTTCGGTTGAGCTGCGAGCCAGGAATGCACCGCTTTGTGAGGATACAGGGTTTTACGTTAGTAACCTCTTTGGTACGTTTTGGTCGAACGATAGTTATCGTTGTGGTGCAGCGAGAGCTGCTGGCAACAATGCTTAGGTTGGAACGTTCTTTGTTTGTTGGCCGGGGTGCGGCAGTCTCCCACCGACCGCAGAGCGAGGCAGTAGCATTACGGCAGTGAGTTCGTAAACTGCGCTTAGTGGTGGCTAAAGTTTTTGAGATTCCGTCGTATCCCATACGGGTTGCAGTTGCATATTGAAATGTTTCAGTGTGGACTTGTAGACATTCATCGTAGTGGCACGCAGTTATTTAATCAGTGTATTTAAAGGGAAGAGTTTTTAACATTTGTCGTTCCATAATAAAGGAAGTTAACAACGATTACTGTTATGGATCAACCTAGTAATTGTCCGCATCTCATACCGTAAAATCATTGGAACAATTATTAAATGATTAAGCATAAAATAGAATGTAACGGCAACTTCGCCCATCGAGGATTAGGTGGACGCAGCGGAGACGTTACAGCTTCCTTCACTGCTTCGTTCGACTCAAATCGACGGCCCCTTAATGCCTGTTTGAGTGGACCAAACAAGTGATAGTAAGAAGGGGCACGATCGGGACTATATGGAGTATGATCCAGTACTTTTGAGTTTCTGGAGCGTTTCAGCAGTGTGGACAGCAGTATGCGGACGGGCATTGTCGTGCAACAACACAACACCTTCTGACAGGAATCCTCGGCGTTTGCTTCGAATTGCAGGCTTTAGCTTGTCAGTAAGCATCTCACTGTAACGTACACTGCTTATTGTTGTGCCCTAAAAAACCGTAAGCATCAGTATTCCTGCGGACGGTTCGGTCTTGAACTTTTCTTGCACGGCGAATTTGGATGTTTCCATTCCATACTCTGCCGTTTACTCTCCGGCTCGTGTTGATGGATCCATGTTTCGTTACCTGTAATGATTCTGTCTAAGAAGTTGTCCCCTTCGTTACCATAGCTATTCAAATGTTTTTTGCAGATGTCGAGGCGCGTTTGCTTACGCAAAACCGTAAGCATCAGTATTCCTGCGGACGGTTCGGTCTTGAACTTTTCTTGCACGGCGAATTTGGATGTTTCCATTCCATACTCTGCCGTTTGCTCGTGTTGATGGATCCATGTTTCGTTACCTGTAATGATTCTGTCTAAGAAGTTGTCCCCTTCGTTACCATAGCGATTCAAATGTTTTTTGCAGATGTCGAGGCGCGTTTGCTTACGCAACTGTGTGAGTTGTTTTGGGACCCATCGTGCACAAACTTTACGAAACCCAAGTCTGTTGTGAATAATTTCGTAGGCAGAACCATGACTAATTTGAAGACGATGAGCCACTTCATCAATAGTTAATCGTCTAAGAGAATCATTTCACGTGATCGCTCAATGGTTTCTTCATTTGTGGCGGTAAACGGTCGTCCGGCTCCTTCATTGTGCTTAACATTCGTGCGACTATTTCGGAATTTTTCAATCCACTCGTACACACTTCGTAGTGGCAAAACACTGCTTCCGTATTGTACTAAAAGTCTTCTGTGAATTTCGGCCCCTGATACACCTTCCGCCCACAAAAAACCTATCACTGAACGTTGGTCTTCTTTGGTCCAAATAGACAGCGTAGCAGCCATGATTAACAGCACGGCAGCGACAACGAAACTAACGTAACAGCTTGAAAATTGCAAAGATTTAACAACAAATAAAGCATGTGTCACCAACGTACTACCAACATAAACAAAAATATAACTAAATTGCGGATAATAATTGACTTACCCTCGTATTATTAGCTGTAAACCAGGGGTCGCTCATATTTTTATTTATTTAAACTATTTGTTAGTTCATCTTTTCCACCCCCCCTCTCTCTCTCTCTCTCTCTCTGTTCAGCTGCAGCTCCTCATCCCTCATCTTCTCTAACATGCCCAATATTCTGTTCATTTTCTCTTACCTCTGCACATCACCTCTACCATCTATCAAGTCTTAGACTTATCTGGTAACTTTCATTGTGATGGGTGAAACGATTTTGCAGTGTCTTGTATCGTACCCTCTGCCACGCACCCTATAAAATCTTTGGTAGACATGTCTCTTTCTCTTGTTTTGAAGGTCAAATATGCAAAAATACATCAAGATCTGAGTAGTGTTGTTGTGTCATAGTCTGTAGTAAGGTACCCCCCAATATGTACTCTACGAAATCTTATGTAGAGATTGACCTTCCGCATGATTTAAACGTCAAATAATATTATTTCATCAAGATTAAAATAAAAGTAGGTTTGTAAGTCATTCGAGACAATAATAGATACAGTGCTGAGTTGAGTTTCTTTAGTTATGTTAGTGTATTCTTAAACTTTTAGCTGTGTATCTGTAAGTAGAATAGACTACAGTTGTCTTAAAACACGTGCATAAACATCAGTTTATGTTCTTCTCGTAATATGATTCTACGTTGTATGTGCTACATTCAGTTAGTAGCCAAATATTAACTAAATAGCAGAATTTGTTTACACCACATTGTTCACCTTGTGTTTCCTTACAGAAGTAGTTGTACCACACACAAACGTCTTGACGTTTAGTAATCTAAGATGGTGGCGTTATGCTTTAAAAACAGATGCTTCTTTGCCAGTCTAATAATGTATGTCTGTGACTCCAAAATCAATGCCACATCTTGCCCATGAATGAAATCCTGTCTCTCTGTTCATATTACTGGAACACCAGTCGCAATATTGTAAATACTGCAAATAATTCGACAGAGAAGAACTCTTGGTGATCTGCGAACGACGTCATTATCATGGAACTCTTATATTAAATTCATTTACGACTTGTTTTGGTAACCCTCAGGGGGCATCTTGTTATACACAGCACTGTATCATGTTTCACTGTTGATATTATTTGTTGAAAATAAAATGCATTGAGAAATATTCACTAATCTCTTTCTATTTTCTTTAATTACAAATCAAGTATTATGTATTTTTGTTATCCATCAGTTTACTTTGTAGCCAAGTTATTACTTAAGGATGAAGTTTACAGTTTACTTATTTCACTGCTGGAAATAGAAATTAATACACCGTATTAGATTTCTATAGTGCACTCAATATTTTAGTAACTCAAGCGGTACTGAGGTAAAAAGTGAAGTTGTATTGCTTGAATGGCTGGGAGATCATGAATGGTAGGTTTAGCCACCTGATTGGAAAGGTTTTCAGTATCCTCCGCGCCCGCAAGCACGTTTCTTTCGTGAAGTGTGAGAAGTGTGTGCTGCAGTGTCTGTGTTAAGGATAGTCTACACGACGACACCAGGTTGCGACACTCGTTGCGTGAAATGAATTGCGCGCAACTGGTTTCGTGTGTGTCTGTAGACATGGAGCCAATACTACACACTTCAGTTTCGTTGTTTTGTGAGTGGCGCACTCGCCGTATAAGGAAAGTTTTGGTAGCTGTAAGAGTTCTGGCGTTTCTCTGCGTGAATTCTCTTTATTAGACTAAACATAAAAAAGAATAATTTGGAGACGTGACTGGTTTAAAAAAAGGACGTCACCTCGGTTGTGGTTAAGGACCCTAGAAGTTATTTAAATCAACTTAGAATGCCACCAGATCAGTTCCTTTTAAATAGAGGTAGTAAAGCAATAAAAAAACAAGATACTGTTATTCGCGAAGTATTGTTAGCAGATCTGAAATTACAAACAAATTGCATTACATTCTTGTCAACTAGATATTCGTCTCTACAGTACCTGTACCGCCCATAGTTCGTTTTTTATAGTTATTGCGAATTGAATATTTTTAGTCTGCAAGTCAGTAATCGTTGTCCCATCAATATTTAATTCACGAATAATTGCTTCAAGAGCACTAACACGCCGCTGTTTTTACCTGAAATGTTCATTGTTAAAATCGCACAAACACGTAAGCTTCGCATATATGTCCAAAAATCAAACTATCTCGTCCGTTCCCCTCTTTTTGATGCATTTTGTTCTGTTTTGGTTATAACCTAACCTAAAAACACGCGCAATCAGTTTCGTCTAAGTTGGAAAGTGCTGAAACTGCTTAGTTTCGCCAACGAGTTGCGCTTACGCATTCCACGCATGCGCACTGGCCAGAAGCGCAGTTTCATGAAACGTAGTGTCGTCGTGTAAACTAGCCTTTGTGTGTAGGTGACCGTAATGGGTGCGTGTGTAAGTGTTCAAAATGTTCAAATTTTTGTAAATCTATCGGACTAAACTGCGTGGTCATCAGTCCGTAGCTTACAAACTACTTAAACCTAGGTAAACTTACCTAAGGACAACACAAACACCCATGCCCCAGGGAGGACTCGAACCTCCACGGCGAGTAACCGCGCGCTCCGCAGCGAGACGCTTTAGACCGCTCGGCTACTCCACCGCGACTGTGTAAGTGTACTTGTGTGTTGGAGATGATGGGAGAGGGTGAAATCCAGTGCCGGCACATAGCCTGCTCCTCTCCAACAGCAGCAAGGGGGCCACCGAGCTCAACGTCTCCATTCGACGGACGGATCACCATCAACAGTGTCCACAGTGTCTCAAGCCCTCACTCCATGAGACACTGCGGCCAGGTTTGGAATTATTCCTGACAGTGTCGGACTTCATTTCCACGTCTTCCGCCCACACGCAAAATTAAATATCAAAATTATTCAAAGCTCAGAAACACTGAGATGGAGTGGTATTCCAATCAAATAGCGAAAAATCATATCCCAGCTGTAATATGGGATTTAAAAAAAATCCTGAATAAACCTCAAACAGATATTCTGATGGCTTTTGTTATTGATACCAGAGATATTAAGTCACCTCTCCTCAAAATCGATTCATATAAAATATCGTCTTTTTTACTTCAGATCCTAGTACCCTATTTCCACATAAATTGTACGTTTATGTTCTTTTCCAAAAAAATCTTCTCAAAATTCATAAAACAATTCAATTATGATTCTTGAATTATGTTTATTCATAAAATATTAATAAATCAGCTCAATAACGTTCGTAACATTGAAACTTTTTATTTTATGTGTCATAACAAGTGAACATATCGGAACTAACTTGAAATTCTGATTAAATTTTACATAAATTTTCTTCAACAATATCAACAGTTGATTTATATAGTAACGGCTAACGTCAGCTGCAGAGCGCCGCATCTTCTTCCGATCCATGGCCGTCGACCCGCGATATCAAGTGACCAGCTGTTTGCTCTCGGCTGCGAAATAGCGCGATTCCTCTCTTCTGTCTGCCTTCCTCTTCATTTCCACATGCGTGTTACATCCAACATCATTCATGATATGTTTATATATGTCTTATGGGACTTAACTACGGGGTCATCAGTCCCTAAACTTACAAACTACTTATGAACTACTTACGAACTAGGGCGGCACAAATATCCATGCCCGAGGGGGAATTCGAACCACCGACCGTATTGGCCGTGCAGACCGTGACTGGAGCGCCACAGTCCCGTCGGCCACCGTGGCCGGCCATGATCTGTTGCATGTATGATATTCTTGGTCGCCCCCTCGGTTTCATCCCTCAATAGCTCCTTCTGCTATTATTCCAATGATGTTATCGTGTCCTAGGATGTGACCTATAAGTTTGCCTCGACTTGTTTGGATGTGCCTCCACAGGGATCTGCTTTCCTGTACGCTTCTAAGCCTTCTTGATTTGTCACTCTCTCTTTCTAGCTGATCTTCATCATCCTTCTACAACACCACATCTCCTGGGCCTCTAGCCGTCTTCTCTCCTCTCTTCTCATTGTCCAAGTTTCATAACCGTATAGAGCAACACACCAAAAAAAAAAAAAAAAAAAAAAAAAAAAAAAAAAAAAAGATGGCGAACAGTGTCTTGGGATACATTATTCCACACCTGTTCGATATGTTCACATACACTCCTGGCCATTAAAATTGCTACACCACGGAGATGAAGTACTACAGATGCGAAATTCAACTGACAGAAAGAAGAAGCTATGGTATGCAAATGATTAGCTTTTCAGAGCACACAATGTTGGCGCCGGTAGTAACACCTTCAACGTACTGACATGAGGAAAGTTTCTAACCGATTTCTCATACACAAACAGCAGTTGGTCGGCGTTGTCTGGTGAAACATTGTTGCGATGCCTCATATAACAGGAGAAATGCGTACCATCACGACTTTGATAAAGGTCGGATTGTAGCCTATCGCGATTGCGGTTTATCGTATTCCGACATTGCTGCTCGCGTTGGTCGCGATCCAATGACTGTTAGCAGAATGTGGAATCGGTGGGTTCAGGAGGCTCAATACGGAACACTGAGCTGGATCACAACGGCCTCGTATCACTAGCAGTCGAGATGACAGGCATCTTATCCGCATGGCTGTAACGGATAGTGCAGCCACGTCTCGATCCATAAGCAGATGGGGACGTTTGCAAGACAACAACCATTTGCACAAACAGTTCGATGACGTTTGCAGCAGGACGGACTATCAGCTCGGAGACCATGGCATGGCTGTGGTTACCCTTGACGCGGCATCACAGACAGGAGCACCTGCGATGGTGTACGCAAACACGAACCTGGGTGCATGAATGGCAAAACGTCATTTTTTTCGGATTAATCCGGGTTCTGTATACAGCAGCATGATGATCGCATCCGTGTTTGGCGACATCGCATTGAACGCACATTGGAATCGTATATTCGTCATCGCCATACTGGCGTATCACCCGGTGTGATGGTATGGGGTGCCATTGGTTACACGTCTCGGTCACCTCTTGTTCGCGTCGACGGCACTTTGTACAGTGGCCGTTACATTTCAGATGTGTTACGACCCGTGGCTCTATCCTTCATTTGATCCCTGCGAAACCGTACATTTTAGCAGGATAATGCACGACCGCATGTTGCAGGTCCTACACGGGCCATTCTGGATACGGAAAATGTTCGACTGCTGCCTGGCCAGCACATTCTCCAGATCTCTCACCGATTGAAAACGTCTGGTCAATGGTTGCCGAGCAACTGACTCGTCACAATATGCCAGTCACTACTCTTGATGAACTGCGGTATCGTGTTGAAGCTGCATGGGTATCTGTAACTGTACACGCCATCCAAGCTCTGTTTGACTCAATACCCAGGCGTATCAAGGTCGTTATTGCGTGAATATGTAATCACATGTCAATTCTAGTATAATATATCTGTCCAAATAATACCCATATATCATCTGCATTTCTTCTTGGTGTAGCAATTTTAATGACCAGTAGTATAATTTTGTGAGAGTTGTGGGTTGTCGAGTTGCACGCGTCAGTCGTCGTCCCATCATATCCCACACATGCACGATTGGAGACAAGTCCGGAGATCGCGTTGGCCACGGAAGTTGCTGCACGTCTCGCACAACGCGTTGAGTTTTACGCGCAGTGTTTGGGCGAGCATTATCCTGTTGGAGCGATACATCACTTTCCTGGTTCAAGAATGGCAAAACGAATCTCACAGCATTCTGCACGTAACGAACGCTCCGTCAGCGTTCCCCCCGCAACACCTAAGATGAACGAGAGTTTTAGCTTGCTGCGTCCCAGACCATAAGGCCTGGTTGCGCCGGTGTTTGAATAATGCACTCTACGAGACAGCGGTCGCAAGATCTACGTCGTTAGTGCAAACAACGATTACCTGCTTGAAGATAACATCTTCTCTCATCGCTAAAGGCCAAGGCGCGCCATTCCACCTTGCTGACGGCATCAGTTGGGCCGTGCTCGTCAATGCTGTGACGAGAGTAGAAAATAGACAAGAACGTGCGTAGATGTATTCCCACTGCTAGTAACCTGGTGACGCCAGTTCAGGTTCAAACGTCTGGGATAAGCCCTCTGCCTGTGTCGTTCTTAGAACTGTTCAGTGGGGAGCGTCACTGCCTTGTAAGCAGGAGGAGTCTGGATCAAATACCGGCTGTGTACAAATTTTGAACTTTCTCCATTAAATTATTTCAATGCAGAATGGCAATTAATGTCGTAAATTCCTTGTCAAAGTCATCGAGTAAAACTGAAGTTAATTCCGGCGTTCCCCAGTGAAATGTTGTAGAGCCCCTACTGTTCCTTATTTCTACAAACGATTTAGGAGAATCTGAGTAGCTCTCTTAGGGCCGATTGTACGAGGCGCGTCCAGAAAGTATGTTCCGTTTGGTAATAAAATGAAATTGTACACAGATACAGAAGAAATTTTTATTGCACAAAATTCTACAACTCTTAAACTACTTTTCCACATAACTGCCGAAATTTTGTAGGCACTTGTCAAAGCGTGCCACAAGTTTTTCCTTCACAGAAGGTTGCCGCCTGTATATTCAACCATGTGGTAACAGCTCTTTATCATCGTTGAAGTGTTGACCACCAAGGACAGATTTGAGGTGTACGAAGAGATGAAAGTTGCTAGGAGATAGGTCCGAGCTGTATGGAGGATGACCAAACAGGTCCGATTAAAATTGCCGTTAGAATTGTTTGGTCACATTCCGTGTGTGAGGTCAGGCATTATCGTGAAAAAAAATCTTTTAACAGTAATCCTCTTCTTACACCTAAAATCTGTCCTTGGTGGACAACACTTCAGCGATGATGACGAGCTGAAAGAACATGTTACCACATGGTTGAATAAACAGGCGGCAACATTCTACGAAAAAGGCACACAAAACCTTGTGTCATGCTATGACAATTGCCTACAAAGTTTCGGAAACTATGTAGAAAAGTAGTTTAACAGTTGTAGATTTTTGTACAATCAATATTTTCTTTTCTGTATCTGTACCCGTTCGTTTTATATAACCAAACGGAACTTACTTTCTGGACGCACCTCGTATACAGCAGTTGACCTTAGATTACGTAGAAAATGATCTCATTTCAAGCTGAACTTGGAAATTTGCGTTGTATAAACGGTGATCTTCGATTATGTAGCTGAGAATCGGGTCATCTTTGACTGGAAGAATTTCTCCGATCAAATGAAAGTTCATCTTCAATCGTCGGATTTCCACATAGCGTCCTGTTTTGTACAAATGTATACAGGAAATTGTAATAAGTGATTAAAAGTTGTTGTTATAGAAAAAATGGTAAGTTTATATGTGAATACGTCACTACCACGCTTTTGAAGCTCGAAATGTGTATTAAATCTCTAAAGTTAGGTTAGGGAAATTAGCGACTATGTAAAGATCGACTCCAGATAATCATTATTGATCTCATAACCATTCTTGGAGGCGACATGTAATTTATGTAATCAATTTAAAAGTGGCAGTAGAAAAGGGCCATCTGAAAAATTTGGCACTAACTGTTACCGTTGTGAAAATGAAATTAGCAGACAACGCCTGAACATCTTTCACAAACTTGCTGTCTAGGCAAGAGTAGCAGTAACTATACAATTCGTAATACATTCTAATCTACCAAACATTTATTTCAATAGCTTTTAAAATTCCATGTGCGTTAATCAACAAAATAGTATTAAGCATATGTACGTCATGTGTAAATGGCTTATATAACACTGTGAATCTGTTTATTTCTTTTCGTCAACAGATATCTGACTATTCTGATTAGTCTAGTGAGGATGATATTGAGCTCCAACGTGCTCCTCGCGTTTTTCGTCAAAGGTCGAAACCATTCGTGGAGCTGAATGACAGATCATTTAAGAGGAGGCTTCGCCTGGACGAAGATACGGTGCAATTATTGCAATTAAGTCAGAGAGCAACTTCTGAAACCAACGGAAAGAAACCAGCCACTGACTCCAATGAGCATGCTTCTGTTAACTCTGAGATTTTATACTGCAGGAAGTTTTGAGATGGTGGTTGGCGATTTGTTTAATGTAGATGTAGCAACAGCTGATAGAGCGGTCCACAAAGAATCAAATTGCAATGCCTCATTGAAGAATGAATTTATGAAAATGCAAAGTAAACTAAATGAAGTGAGGAAGACCACAAGTGATTTCTATCAAATAGCACAATAAACTTCACAAATTGAAGTAAATGGCAACTTCTTTCCACGCCCTGTCCTTGCTGTTCATTGATACTTTATCTTTTTTTTTTTTTTTTTTTTTTTTTTTTTTTTTTTTTTTTTTTTTTTTTTTTTTTTTTTTTTTTTTTTACTTTCTATTGTGAGGTTCTGTGGACCCAAGACCATTTCTACAAGAGAATCCTTTTCCATTTTTGAAAAATTTGAAGAACGCCTCTTTTTCTGTTGGCTTTCCTCCATTTTCACAACGCTACACTTCCAATAAAAACTACCGAGTCGTGTACAAAGATCCGTATATGCTGTTTGTTTATACTGTGTTTATATTTGGTGTCGATAAATTACGATCATTATCTGTGATCGAAGCGTGACAAACGCGTGTTGCCAAGTATGTTTCGTGCTAACACAGATCAACTCTGAACCTGATCTGTTGATCCACGGATAGTGTTATACAACACAGTGCATTCGTGAACTTACTTTCTTGATCAACGTCAAAATTGATCTACAGTCAGCAATGTTTATACAATCGGCCCTTAGACTGCTCCCTATCTCTTAGTAAAGTCACCAGATCTATAGTGACTGCAAAATGATTTAGATATCTGCATGGTGCAAAAAAATTAAAATTAACCCTTAAAAATTAGAAGTGTGAAATCATCCATATGACCAATAAAAGAAACCCGTCAAACTTCATTCACACGACGAAAGCAATCAAAACTACAGGTCGTAAATTCAACTCAATACCTAGGAGTAACAATCACAAACAACTTAATTTGGAAAGAACACATAGAAAATATTGTAGGGACAGCAACCAAAGACTACGTTTCGTTGGCAGAACATTTAGAAGATGGAACAGTTCTACTAAAGAAACTGCCTACACCACACTTTTTTGAAGTATAGCTGCCCATTGTGTGATCCGCACCAAGTGGGAGTGACAGACGATTTAGAGAAAGTAAAGCGAAGGGAGCTCGTTTTGTATTATAGCGATATAGGAGAGAGAGTGTCACGGAAATGATACACGTGTTGGGGTGAAAAACATTGAAACAAAAGCGTTGCGAGGAGATTTGCGAAATTTCTTTCAGCAACTTTCTCTTTGCAATGCGAACATATTTTGTTAGCAACCAACTACATAGGAAGGCATGATCATCGAAATAAAATAAGAGAAATCAGATCAAAACGGAAAGATTTAAATGTGCTTGGAAAAATGAAAACCCCGTTTTCTTTGAAATAAAAGATACTGTACTGCTAACTCTTCAGTTTCAAAGCAGTCTCGATTCAACTTGGAGGAAGATCAAATTCTTTTCCTGGCCTCATACTTGAACAGGCTTAAAAAATAAATTAATAAAATGTTTAAATGTGCGTTTCTTATAGGAGGAAGGAAGGAAGATTAGTGTTTAACGCCCCGTCGACAGCGTGGTCATTAGAGACGGAGCTAACGCTCGGAGTTTAGGGTGAGGATGGGGAAGGAAATCGGCCGTGCCCTTTGAAAGGAACCATCCCGGCATTTGCCTGATGTGATTTAGGGAAATCACGGAAAACCTAAATCAGGATGGCCGGAAGGGGATTTGAACCACCATCCTACCGAATGCGAGTCCAGTGCGTCAACACTGCGCCACCTCGCTCGGTTGCGGTTCTTATAATCCGTATCGTTCCCGGTAATCCACTATTAAGAATAAATTTATCGTGCGTGACCTTGAGTGGTATTAGAATACGATGCAGTAGTTCTATCATTTACGTATTGCGACTTTACGGCACCCGTTTTCATTATATTCCTTACTGTCAGACCCAACACAGTCGAAACCGTTAAAAGCGACATCACTTATTAGTTATAACAACAAATTGTAATGGTCCAATCCTCCCTCACAGGAACGGCCGCGTGGTCTACCGACTGGGCTACCGACTGGGCGGCCGCTCCCAGCTGAGGTTCGAGTCCTCCCTCGACCATAGGTGTTCAGATGTTTGTAAATCTATCGGACCAAACTGCGTGGTCATCAGTCCGTAGCTTACAAACTACTTGCCGGCCGCGGTGGCCGAGGGGACTGAGGCGCTTCAGTCACGGTCTGCACGGCCACTACGGTCGGGGGTTCGAATCCCCCCTCGGGCATGGATGTTTGTGCCTTCCTAGTTCGTAAGTAGTTCATAAGTAGTTTGTAAGTTTAGGGACTGATGACCCCGTAGTTAAGCCCCCCCCCGCCCCCCCCCCCCCAAAAAAAAAACTTAAACTAAGGTAAACTAACCTAAGGACAAACACACACACACACACACATGTCCCAGGGAGGACTCGAACCTCCGACGGCGAGCAACCCGCGCTCAGCAGCGAGGCGCCTTAGACAGCTCGGCTACTTCACCACGGCCTGCCATGGGTGTGTTCGTGTGTGTGTGTGTTTGTGTGTGTGTGTGTGTGTGTGTGTGTGTGTGTGTGCCCTTAGTTGGTTGGTTGGTGTTGGGTGTTTAAAGGGGACTAAACTACCGGGCCATCAGTCCCCTGTGCCCTTAGTGTAAGTTAGTTTAAATAGTTTGTAAGTCTAGGGGCTGATGATCATAGCACTTTGGCGCAATAGGTTTACAAACATTTCAACATTTTAAATGATCCTGTGTAAATCTTATGTAATCGGTATATTTTATGGGGAATCAAACAGTACCACTGCTTACGAATTGGGAATCTTACATTCAACAATGTCTGCAATATGGACGGACATAGGAAAAATACAGTCTTTCTAATCAATTCCTTTTTTAAAAAAGGGGGCCTGGTGATCTGAGCATAAATACGAAGGTTGGGACTTAGATAGTGGCAACACTGCTGTGGAATGGAATCTTCTGTTGTCGCTGATAGCACACGTTGTTGACATCCTTATCATACCTTCGAGCAAATGGACTCGCCCGTCCCACGTCACTGGCGTTCGCACAATCGAGGGAAACACAGTCACTTGTGAGCGAGCGGTCTAACGTAACGGTGTCACTATGGTTTCGAAATAGGAACGACGGAGTTGGAACAAGATTGAATGTGCTAGGATTCGTACAAAACGACAGTATCACCAAGGTCTTCAAGAGACGTACGTGCCGTACAGAACAGTGGCACGTTGGGTAAAAGCCTTCAAAGAAGATCGGCTAATTGTGGCAGACATGCATCGAGCAGGTCGTCGTTGAGTCTCTGAAGAAGAAGTGCCTGCTGTTGCCTCTTTAGTGGACAGTGATCGACGCCAGACGATTCGTGAGCTCGATACCGAAACCGGATTAGTATACACGATTGTGCTTTGCATTCTGAAGGAACGCCTGGGAATGCGAAAAATTGCATCACGATGGGTTCCGCATGAATTGCACAAATGGATGTGTTACGGCGCTGCTCAGACGCACCTGGAGCGCTGTAAGCTCGAAGGAGACGCTTTCATTCGCCTTATCGTAACACTGGATGAGACATGCGCCACATCCTACGAGCCAAAACTGAAACGCCAATCCAACGAATGGCGTCATTATGGGTTGCCGCGAAAGTCGAAAGTGCATCAGAGCCCCAGCATGGAGAAATTTATGGTGATTCTCGAGTACGATGTGATGTTATTATCCTAACGCATTACGTTCCTCCAAGGCAAACTGTCACTGCACAGTATTACTGTTCGTTTTTGGAGTATCACCTGCGACGAACTTTGCGAAAGAAGCGGCAACACTCTCTGCGCAACCCATCCATCATTCTGCTCGACAATGCGCAGGCGCATATAACGCTAGCTGTGGCTGCTCTTTTCGGTCGATTGAACTGGGAAGTACTGTAACAACCACCATTATCACCGGAGATAAGTCATTGTGACTTTGATTTGATTCAGATGATGAAGGGACCACTTGGTGGCATTCACTTCAGAACTGTTCCAGAGATTCGACAGGCAGTAGACCGCTGCATTCGCACCATCAACAGAACAGGCTCTGCTACCGGTATACTACGCTTTCGACATCGCTGCCAACGGGTTCTACACAACGCTGACGACTGCTTTGAAGGACAGGTGCAAACATGTAACGCTTTTATAACGGTAGTGAATAAATAGTTGCTACTATTGAAATTCCAACCTGCGTATATTTAAGAAGAACTACTTAGATTATCTAAGCAGCAACTATCAAACAATAGGCTGATCAGTGGACCTATTCTTCAAATAAAAGCCAGTGAATATGGGCCGGCCGCGGTGGCCGAGGGGACTAAGGCGCTCCAATCACGGTCTGCACGGCCACTACGGTCGGGGATTCGAATTCCCTCTCGGGCATGGATATTTGCGCCGACCTAGTTCTTAAGTAGTTCATAAGTAGTTTGTAAGTTTAGGGACTGATGACCCCGTAGTTAAGTCCCATAGACTATACAAACATTTGAACAAACATTTTAGTGAATATGGGCGTTTCTTTACTTATTGATTCTAGTAAGGGAAACTTCCCATTGCACCCCCATCTGATTTGGTGGTATTATGGTACATTGGATAGCCGTCAAGAATTGATTACAGTTCAAGCGTGATAACGGGAAGAAAGTGTGTACAACAAAAACATAAAAAGGAAGCAAAATAGTGAACATCCCTAAAGGAACACATGAAACGAGAGGGAAAGTGCTACAGCGCAAGTATTGTGGTCCTGTGGTTATGGTAGACAACTGCGAAGCTGAAGGTTCCTGTTTCAAACTGCTCTTAGTGGAAATTTGTTTCGTTTGCACAAGCTTATGAAGTGTCCATCCGTTCATTGGCTTGTCTGTTTACTATAATCAGTTTTGAGTTCGTGTTATGCTGTAACGTCCGCGCCGCAGTACCATTCGATTAGCAGCTGAAAGGAAATAGATCTTGAATGTGAACCGCAAAAGTTTGTATCCGAGATCATCTATTTGCACCGGTGCTTGACCTTGCAGTTTCAAGGCACGGAACTTGGTTGCTGCGCCGCAGCAGCAGTGCGCCGCTGTAAACCTCTTTTGCTGGTTTTGAGCTGGCGGGTGAGCATGGCGCTTCTGGTGTGAAAGCGACTTGAGAGACTCTTTAGTCCTGCTCCACAAATTGCGAATTGTAAATACTGCAAATGTGCCGTATTTCTGCTTTTTTGTGAAGTGTTAACCGTATGACAGCGTGAAGTTCGCAAGTGGGTAATGTTTATCAATAAACCCGGTTCGTACGACTATCGGCTACAACGACCGTAAAGCAGAGGTTCCTTCGACGTCTTTGTAACCGATTTCGACTTCATTTCTTCAAACACGCACTTATCTTCCGCCGCGGCAGATTAGCCGCGCGTACTGGAGCGCCGTGTTGCGGTGCGTGCGGCCGTCTGCCGTCAGGGGTTCGATTCCCCCCTCGGACATGGGTGTTTGTGTTGTCTTTAGGTTAGTTTACCTTAGGTTAAGTAGTTTGTAAGCTAGGGACTAATAACCAAGCTGTTGAGTCCCATAGATTTACAAATATTTGAACATTTTCAACTTACCTTCCTGAAGTAAATTTCCGGGAATTTTCTTGCATCGTCCTTTCGCCTACTTAGAACTATCCACATGTTGTGTGTCACCAAGGGCTTTGGGAAGCGATGATAAATTACCCCTGGATTTTTCTGTAAGCACCATTTTTGAACCTAGCAACGGGACAATTATTCTTGGTTTATTACTTTTGTCAGTGATAACTACGATATAGAGCAAATAAACGCTACATTAAAACTTATTTACCCACCACCAAACACATATATGCGTACAAGTACAGACAAATATATACAGACGGGAAACCTCCGTAAGGTCCCGACGCACGCTCAGGGGTGTGGGGAGGGAATGTTCCGTAAGGCCCAATTCACACAGAACTGGCGCGGCGCGGCGCGGATGCCTGTTAGAGTTTAACGTCAAGTTCTGTGATATAATACGAAGGTATCCGCAACTGTACGGTCATAATCGTTACCGATGACGCATAACTGAACCGTTCGCCCGAACAACGCTGTAATTAATGAGAGCAAATTTTTCAGGCGAAAAAAAAAAAGTTTTCTATTTATCTATTTAGGGTTTCTTGATGCAAACACTATATAAGAGTTAAAACGTCATTCTGCCTATTTGGTAAAGTTCCTACAACGTTGCTTTCCTTATCTTTGTGAGAAAATACTCTTTTTTCCTAGATGAACAATTTGCATTACTGAAATACATTTAGGCTACACCATGTGAATTATATCTCCACAAAATGTGTATACCGCATATTTGTTATATATAAACTTAAGACTTTAGGCAAAATTCTCGTATGTTTGCATACAATATTCGCTTTTGCCTCTTACCTCGTACAAACGATGAAATTCTCGCATGCGTACGAGAATTCTTGAGCATATCAGAGCCCTGTTGTATAATAATGCATTTCCGCTTCGCTCATTGTTCGTCTCCACAAAGAATTTTTTTGGAGCGACAATGGTGCTAAAATAACGTGAGTGTGAAACATTTTAACCAGTAGATTCAGGGCGTCAGATACAACGCCAATCCAACTCTTAAAAACACCTTGAAAAAATGTTAATTACGGTTGTTTTCGTGCGACTGGTTCAATTATTCAGAACAATCTTCTTACATTTTAAAGCAGACGAATCACACGATAGTAATTTGGATTTTTTTCTAGTGAACGACTGTAAAGACAGATGGAAAAATGTAAGAGGGCGGTACATCACATCGAATATGCCGTATTTCCTCCCTTTTTTCAACCATAACGGATGTACCCAATACCTTCTGCGCTGCTGAAAATTCAGTAACTGCAAAAGATCCAGCGCGTCGCTATCTTCGTCTGACGACGACGACATATCTTGAGACACAGGTAGGACGGCCGTCGCGCGACACTGCAGTGTGCACTGCTCACATCCCGCCCGTGCGGCGTCGCTGCCTCTCCACCTCCGGGCGTCCGCGCCACGCCAACTCCATGTGAATTGGGCCTAAGGTGTCCTAAGATGGCGCTGCGGTCAGAAGCAGCCCTTTAAACTGGCCAGAGCAGGCGGCAGGTAGCGGCTGCCCCCACCACCACCTCCCCTCAAACGCCAGCAAGCCGGACACAGCCGTGGCCTCGTGGCAGGCGGCACGAGCTCTCCCCTCAGCCTCCCCTCCACGCTACCCTCTGACGAACGAGAGGCACCCTCAGAAGCGCCTCTAGTGTCATCTACCGGTACTAAGCCAGGGAACCGCCTGACATCTACTGGCGACTGAGGACCACGCAGTTTGGTCCGATAGATTTACAGACAGACATCTACTGGCATCTTACGGAACTACAAGAGGAGTGTAGGGCAGAGGTTTAGGGGTGGGGGGCTTCTTCTCTGTATATATTACTTTGTGGTAAAAGGTAATTAAAACATTTATATTGACCGCAGCAGAATAGCCATGCGCAGTATGACGCCCAACTGCTGTGCACGCAGCGGTTACTGTCGGGGCAGTCCTCCCTTGGGCATAGGTGTCTGTGTTGTCCTTAGCAGAAGTTACCGTAAGTTAGTGTAAGTAGTTTGCAAGCCTAGCGACTGATGATCAGCCTAAAAAGTCCCTTAAATTTACAAACAATTTAATTGCAGAGCTTGCCTATTGCTTGCTTGTCACTATGTGCGCCGCATGACGTCACAGCGGCAGTGCAAACACACCTAGGTCGTGTTGAATACACTCACTTTTTCCCTGGCACTCTACTGCGGCTTTAACTACACCCCACGCAACACACAGCCCTTTCCACTACTCCTCACTGCTGTAGGGGAACAGTGAATGGCTGCAAGCAGTAACGTTTGCTGTATGGTAGTCTTGTGTAGTGCGCGAACGAACTAGTTCGGAAGAGCGCTCCGACAGGCGAACTATGCGAACCAGTTCGTCCGCTGCTTTTGTGAAGACTGACGGGGAACAGCGAGAGAACTCGAGAGCGCGCAGTATCGCGTGATTCCCTCCTGCCAGTGACCGTAAACTCGAGCTAAGATGCACCTCAGCTATAGTTTCATAGTTCACTGCCGCAAATACTCTTTTCTAAGGTATTCAGCAGTGTCTAAATAATATTTACTACGAGTAATATGTATGCAAAGTAGTTGAATACCATTGTATCACCCATTCGAGTTAACTGGTTTATTTGCTCAAGTATTTGACGTCTAATTGCCCAAAACTACGGGTAATAGCACACGCTTGGGCAATACTGATCAGTATATAAAAAAGCTGTCATAACGAAAGAAAGAGCTCTTTTGGAAGCGGTAGCAAAAGCCAACAAGAGCGAATGAACTAAAAAGAGCGACTTACTTCACGGCCGAACAGCGAACTAAAATATGCACGATCGGTCTCGAACTAAA